>JAYESA010000004.1:252225637-253528137 GCA_036927795.1 Iris macrosiphon
ATATATATATGTATAATGAATAAATATAAATATGTCTAAATACATAATTGAATATATGTATGTATCTACATTAAATAATTTAATGTCGTACATACATATATTCAATTATGTATTTAGACATATTTATATTTATTCATTATACATATATATATATATATATATATATATATATATATATATATATATATATATATATATATATATATATATATAACAAATATAAATATATTTATATAGTATAACACTTATATACCTCTATATATAGTACATATATAACTAATACAATACATGTCATATCTACATATATACACAATTACACATATATACATAAGTACACATATACAACATACATATATATAGTACATATATGTTTATATGTAAAAATATACAAAATGGGAAAAAATGTACCCTTATATAGTATATACTAAAATATACTATATAATACATACAAGGTGTATATATATATATATATATATATATATATACATATATTTGTTCATACATTAATATACATGCTATAAATATACTAAATACACAAAGTATTTATATATATATATATATATATATATATATATATATATATATATATATATATATATATATATATATATATATATATATATATATATATATATATATATTAATAATGCACTAATACATTAAATACACAATATATATATATATATATATATATATATATATATATATATATATATATATATATATATATATATATATATATATATATATATATATATATATATATATATATATATATATATATATATATATATACAAAATAATAAATACACCAAGGCATAAAATGTATATTAAAAATATATATACATACATATATATATCTATATATATATATATATATATATATATATATATATATATATATATATATATATATATATATATATATATACATATACATACTAGATGTTAATATGTATAAGTATACAAATATATAATATACCAATAATATTATATTACATATAATATACTAAATCACAGAAAAATATATTTAAACACAATATATATTAAATATATAATATTCTACATATAATACAAATATACATACATATATATATATATATATATATATATATATATATATATATATATATACAATAGGTATTTTAATACATAAATAGGTATTTAAGACAAGTATATATTATATTATATACTATACACATATATATGTATCTCTAGTATATATATAATATATACAAAATACAGCACATATATATATATAATACAGTGTTTAATAGAGGTATATATTTAACATACAATATATATATAAATACCCAAATCTAGAATACATTAATAGTATATAATTAGTATATATACAATGCAGCCCTAAATACACACATAAAATATCGTATACGTATGTATATACCTTACCGGAGTGAAGGAGGGGTCGAGGGGGGTCTGCCGGACGATCGTCGCCGGCGTGGGCGGCCGGGCGGAGCTCCGGCAGCGTTCGGGGAAGCCGACAACAGCAGCAGCGGCTAACAGTAGTTGGCTGCTACAGGGGTCGTGGCG
This sequence comes from Iris macrosiphon, assembly GCA_036927795.1. Taxonomy (NCBI): domain Eukaryota; kingdom Viridiplantae; phylum Streptophyta; class Magnoliopsida; order Asparagales; family Iridaceae; genus Iris; species Iris macrosiphon. The sequence continues at coordinate 252,227,189 of JAYESA010000004.1, forward strand.
GCCAGCTGAAGCGTCGACCGGGGCTGGGAGTTGGCGGGGACGGAGGTGGTTGACTGGGGAGGAGGTCGGCCAAGTACGGCGGCCGGACGTGCTACGGTGGCGGAGTGGTTGGAGCTCGGGTGGTCGGGTTATCTCGGGGGAGGTGAGGGCTGTAGGTGAGGATGGATGTGCTGGCGGTGGCTGTAGGCGTCGAGGTGGCGGGTGGTGGTGGCTGGAGGTAGGGAAAAGGTCGCCGGAGGGGGTAGGGTTATCGCGGGGGTCACCGGAGGCGGGGGCTGGCCGGAAGAGGGCGGCGGGTAGCTCGGGTAGGGGTTGAGCTGTGTGTGTGGGGTTTAGAAAAATAGGGTTTTGTGTTGTGTTTTTTAGGTTTGTGTGCCATTTAATGTGGTGTAAGGAGCCCTATATGTAGGAGAGAGAGTAGGGGGGTTGCCTTGGGATTAGGGCCGGCTGTGTGTTTTTTTTTGGGAGTTGGGGAGGCTTCATCATGATGAGGGGAGGGCTAGGATTTAGGGGTTCAAAATGTAGGGTAGAAATATGTCCCCAAAAAGTAATGTAGGTACATAAAAATGGGGGAGGGGGGAAATACATTGTGATCGGTCAAGGATGTAGGTTCCTTTCTTCATGTGGTTGGGCCAATGAGAGGGGGCACCTCACTGCAAATTTTCACAAAGGCCCCTGAACAATTTAGAAATTGCACAAAATCTGGAATTGGGGATTTGATGTGACAAAATACTATGTTTGGTATTTTGTATTGGACTAGAATTGTGTAGGGTATTTTGTATGAGGCTTGTGGGTGTGTGTGTGGGTTTGGGTTGGAGTTGGGTCTAATTTGAATGAGGTTGGGTCACTACCTTAATTTAATTAAAATTAATGCGCTAGGTGTTATTTAATTAATTAAAAATAATCGGGGGTCAAAATTGGGTGGCTCAAGCGTCATGGGCGTGGTAGGCTTAGAGTATAATAATATCATAATCGGGGTTGGTCAAAACGGGTTGAGGTTGGGTATCAATCTCGATTGGAACGGACTACGAACGTAAATATGCAATTAATTAAATTTACGTACGGACGTTTGTAACGACTATTGTGCGACTAAAATTAGGCACAAAAATCAGTATCAGGGGATTGCACAAGGGTCATTATGGTAGGTTAGTATGTCTAGGCCAAGTGTATGGAATTTGTTTCAGGGTAACTGCTAGGGTAGTGTCCTAAATATCGGGACAACGGTAAGGTGTCCTAAGTATCAAAACATTGCACAAATATTTAATACTTGTATAAATTCTAATTGAAACCAATTAACCCTATCATGCTATCTAGGTTAATTAAAATAAATTTTTGGTCGAGGAGGTTTACAATTAGCAGGCTACTATAGGAAGTTTGTACAAGATTTTTCGAGGATTACCGAGCCGATTACCAGACTCACCAGGAAGGATGTGGAGTTTGTTTGGATAGAGGATTGCCATGTTGCTTTTGAGGAGTTAAAAAAGAGGTTGACGTCTGTTCTTATTTTGACGTTGCCATCAGGGTCTGGAGGTTTCACTATTTATAGTGATGCATCGGAGAAAGGTTTGGGTTGTGTTCTTCAGCAGCATGGGAAAGTGATTGCCTATGCATCCAGACAATTGCATCCTCATGAAAAGAACTATCCTACCCATGATTTGGAGTTGGCAGCAGTCATCTTCGCTCTGAAGTTGTGGAAACTTTATTTGTACGGAGAGCGTGTGGAGATCTTCATAGACCACAAGAGCTTGAATTACGTTTTTACGTAGAAGGAGTTGAACATGAGGCAGCGTAGGTGGTTGGAACTGATGAAGAATTTTGATATATCTTTGCAGTATCATCCTAGGAAAGCTAATGTAGTTGCCGATGCTTTGAGTAGGTATCCGGTAGTTATGTTCTTGACACATGATCGATATTTGCTGGAGGACTTGGAGAGCTTGGGCATCGAGGTGATAGTTTCTGGTTGTGCTATACAGATGTGGGGATTGCAAATATATTCAGATTTGATGGACAGGATCAAGGCAGCACACTATAAGGATGTATCTCTGAGGAGTATCAGAGCTCAGGTGAGAGCAGGATTGGAGGATGATTTCACTATTACTGAGGATGGATCCTTGAGGCATGGAGTTAGATTGTGTGTGCCTAGTGGGGAGCTGCGTGAGAAGGTGTTGTAGGAAGCGCATCGCTCTCAGTATTCTATGCATCCAGGTTCCAACAAGATGTATCGGGATATGCGAGAGAGTGTGTGGTGGTATGGCATGAAGCGGGAAGTGGCACAGTTTGTATCCAGATGCTTGGTATGCCAGCAGGTGAAAGCCGAGAGGCAGAGGCCAGGAGGTTTACTTCAGCCATTATCCATTTCAGAGTGGAAGTGGGAGCACATTACTATGGATTTTGTGTCCGGACTTCCACAATCTCCAGGAGGGAAAGACGCGATTTGGGTCATTGTTGATAGATTGACCAAGTCGGCCCACTTTTTGCCTTTCAAGGTGGGGTTGTCTACGGAGAAGCTGGCAGAGATGTATGTGAGGCAGATCGTTATGATATATGGAGTTTTCGTCAGCATAGTCTTGGATCAGAATAGTCGTTTTACTTCTCATTTCTGGAGGAGTTTGTAGGAGAGTTTGGGCACTCAGCTCAAGTTCAGTACTGCATATCATCTCCAGACAGATGGACAGTCAGAGAGGACTATTCAGACTCTCGAGGATATGTTGCACACTTGTGTATTAAATTTTGGGGGTTCTTGGAAGGACCATCTCCATTTGGTAGAGTTTGCTTACAACAACAGTTACCAGGCCAGTATAGAGATGTCACCTTTTGAAGCTATGTATGGTCAGAGGTGTCGTACCCCTTTGTCTTAGGACGAAGTTAGAGAGAGTATTTTGCTTGGGCCAGAGATGGTTGTGGATGCAGCAGAGAAGGTTCAGTTGATCAGAGACAGACTTCGAGTGGCGCAGGACAGACAACGGCATTGGGCCGATAGCCATCGGAGACCTTTGGAGTTCGAGGTATAGTTTAGATTTTTGTTTTGTGCTTGTTCTTGGTTGTTTGTTGTAGATTAAGTTCTTAAGGTGGTATTTTGTTCTAGGTGGGTGGTTTGGTGTTTCTGAGGATTTCTCCGACACGAGGCAAGATTCGCTTCGGTGGAGGCAGAAAGCTTAGTCCGCGATTCATCGGACCTTTCACTATTCTAGAGAAGGTCGGTGCAGTTGCTTATAGACTAGACTTTCCACCTGCATTGGAGGGAGTGCACAACGTGTTTCATGTGTCACAGTTGAGACGATACGTGGCAGATCCTAGGCATGTATTGGATCACTCAGAGATAGAGGTGGGCCCTACTCTTAGCTATCCAGAGCAGCCAGTTGAGATTCTGGATCGGAGAGAGAAGGTGCTGAGGAACCAGACTATTCCTTTGGTGCACGTCGCATGGAGACATCACTCTCCGGGGGAGTCTACCTGGGAGAGAGAGGATGAAATGCGAGAGCGTTATCAATATTTGTTTGTGCCTTGAGGTATGTTATTTCCTAGTTATGTTCTGTTCATTGTCATGTTCTTTCATAGTTAGTTATGATTCTTTAGTTCTGTTCTGTTATTTTTGGGGGTAGTTTTCGTCTTTGAATTTCGAGGACGAAATTATTTTAAGGAGGGTAGACTTGTCACTACCACATTTTCTAGGAAAGGGTATTTTAGTAATTTCATATTTAATTAAATATTGTGCATCATAAATAATTATTTATTGTATTATTTAATTATTATTAGAAGTTAGTTATTTAATTTGGACTTATGTTAGTGGACCTAACTAGTTAGTTTGGACCCATGGACCAACATGAATTAATTAGTTATAATTAGCCCAATTAGAAAGCCCATTGTTAAGAAGATGGATTAAATTAATTAAATCATTAGACTAGAAGCTTCCTTCCTTAATTATTTATTCATGAGAGGCCCCAAGGGGTATATTGGACATTATATGATAACTTGAGGGAAGGGAAAGGGGCCGGCCTATATTTAAAAGAGGGAAAAATTTCTCTCTCCTCTTTTCATTCCAAAACTAGATCTAGAATTTTTCTCTACCAAATTTCTTCATTCCCATTTCATTTTTCTACCAAATTTTATTCCAATTACTTCCCAAATCACCATTAGAGAATTAAAAAGTAAGTATCTAGAAGGAGGAAGCAATGATCTACAAAGAGGAGCATGGATCTACAAGTTGGAGGCAATTTTATCTCAATTAGAGGTTTCATTGGAAATCCATATCCTAATAGGTACAATTCAGTTTTTTTCCTTAATTTAGGTTCTAAATATGATATTTAACCATGAAAAATTAACCCATATGCATAGGCTACCCATAGGATTTGATTTTGTGTTCATAGGAGGCCTATTGAGAAAGTTATGGTACTTTTTGTGTCAATTTTAGGAGAATTCCGAGATTGACAATTGTTGTGTGTGTCAATTGATCCTATAGATCAATTTGGCATATGTTTGTGTGTTTGGGGCTAGTATCATCTCCACAATTGGGTACTTGTAGGTCGTATCCCAAAAATTTGGTGATACGTGTTGATTTGGGAGTTTTTTCCCTCCGACACGGGACTTTGTACATGTCATATTTTGACACGGACATGTAGATCTATATTTGATACTTTGTATTGTTCATGAATAATATATGTGACTTGTTTGTGTCCTTCGGGATACAATTGGATGCGTGGTGGACTCGTGTCACATGCCTATCCTAGATCTAGTGGGATACGGTGTGATACTCTCCATATGTTGTGTAATTATATGTAGATTTAATTCTTGTGCTCTTAATTCATGAAGATATCATTTGTGCATATATATATAGATATTATATATATATTATAGTATATATAATTGTGCTTCTTGTATTCTAGATCTATGTATTATGTATGTACTAGGAGTATGTATATTATGTAACTATTCTTCTACATGTGTAAATACATATGTTATATTATGTGTGTTATGTGTATATGTGTAAATATGTAAATATGTATATTTAATTGAATAATTATATTACATATAGTTGCTATAGGATTATTTATACATATGCATGGATGTATAATTATAAATGTATTTATGTATGTGTGTGCTTGTTGCTATGTCATAATATGTACATATTAATAGGAAGGGAGTATTTATAGTTTTATTGGTATTTATATATATATATATATATATATATATATATATATATATATATATATATATATATATATATATATATATATATTTGCATGTTTTCGTGACAGGGAGTTTATGACAACAGCCACTGTCATATTTAGCAGCAGCAGCCGCTGTAGCAGAGGCGGCGGTATTAATGACAGCAGTCGCTATCATTAATTAGCGGCAGCAGCAGCGGGAAAATGCAGCAGCAACGACAGTTGAATCGGTGACGGTTGCAAATCGTCACAAAAGCAGCAGCAGCAGCAGTGAAGGAGATCAACAACAACAGCGACGGCAGTTTCAGCCACAGACAGAACTGTCACTAAAGAGACAGCGTATCAGAATTTCAGGTTTTCAGCACAGTTTTTTGTGACAGTTGGCAGATTATATATATATATATGTATTTAAATACTTATAGATAGATATTTGTATATATATATATATATATATATATATATATATATATATATATATATATCTGTGTAGTAATATTGATGTAATGTATTCTTAATTGCTAATTTCTTTATATGTATAATATTTAGTATATGTATTATATATATATAAGGGTAATTAATATAACAAGGTATTGGGAATTACCTTGAGGAACCAAGGTAATTGGGGATACCCAAGATATTGGATTTGGGTATCAAATTTTGATTATTGTGATTCTATATTATTATAAATAATTATTCGATATTTATTTTGTGATGTTTTACCTTGGAAATTACGTATCCGGAGATACGGTATCCTAACTTTTAAGATGTGGGTTTCTTGGCTTAGACCTTAGTATCCTGACCCAATATTTTTGTTATAGGCTTATGCAACCTAGAAATAGATAGTTTGACCATAGTTGACTTAGAGTTGACCATAGTTGACTTTTGACTTAGAATTGACTTGGCCTAGAAGTTGACTAGTTTAACTTATTCTCTTTCCGGAACGTTGTATTGATGTTGTATTCCATATCTAGGTCTTCGAGGCACCGTATGAGACATTTGTGAGACTATTCTTTGGACTTCAGGCGAGTACATTCTCTGATAGTTTCTCATTTATGATATCCTCTATGTTCATTGTATCTAGTATAGATATCCATGTTCTCTTGACACTATGGTTACACGGATTGGTATATCCGGATCTCGTCATGAGATGTTGTTCCTTGGTATATGGTGTATATGGTGCAAGTATTATTTTATTGGTTATCATGTACATGTATAGACACTGATTCTCGGAAAGACTAGCTATCTTCTTAGGAAATCTCGTGCCATAGCATACCGTGGTTGGATCTATTATACCAGTCGAGGGTGGGGAGTATTAGTATAGATATGTAATCAATACCCCTATTGTATCAAGTACTGATTACTGAATAGTGTTGATCATACACCGCACGTATGATTAGCCAGGCCATATATATTGTATCTTGCCCCAAGCCGATCACATGTTAAGCTAGTACTCACACACTTAGACATTAGTATTCTTGTTCATTGGCATATTATTCATTATGGTATTTATTCCAGTATTTCCTTATTGTATGTATCTCTCGTATCTATTGTACATCTTGTATATTCACATCTATTTACTGCTACATAGTCTTTATCATTGATTAGAACTGCTGTTAGAGATGTACTCTGCTCCTTTCCTGACTGAATATATTTTTCCAGATGACACTGAGGAGTGGTACCCTACCTATTATGGACCTCAGGATGTTGTGGGTTTAGAGTCTGAGACCCTGGCTCAGGAGGAACTTATTCTAACTGAGACAGTTGACCCGTGATTGGTAGTTTCTTAGTATTCTTTGTACTGGATTTGTCTCCAGCTTATGTTATTATTTCTTCAGACTCATTGATGTATTATTTTAGACTCATGAGTTGTATTGTGACTACTTCTATTCTTTATCTGATTCGTGCTCATTTCCATCTTAGATCTGTGATTGAGTATATTATTATTGTTGGTGGTTTATTATATTGTTAGATAGATTACCCAGACAGCGTTCTACCGCCGATTCTGCTACGTAGGCTGGGCGTTATTTCAGACTTGTACCCATACATCGGGTGCGAATCATGATAGATAGTGAGTTGTCAGTTGGTAGTGGTGTTGTGTGGACTGATTAGAGTATCAGTAAAGGTGATACTGGTATATAGGGTAATATCTAGGTGTTGATTACTAGTTGGGGTGGTATAGGTGGGTACTCATTGGTTGTGTAAGTTAGTTAAGTGGGTGTGGGTTATATATCAAGATACCACATAATGGGAGAAGTATTATACTCAGTTTGATACCAGTTGTTGGTATCAAGGCAACCTAGGTGTTTGGGCTGACCATGTTATTAGCTAAGGATAAGCCTGGTCCTAATATATGCTAAGTGGGTGTAGTGTCCAGGAAATTCAAGTTATGGGGAGAGGTTCAAGTTCCCAGAGGAGATTAATACCAAGAAAATAGGTTTAACACTAGGGTAATAGCAAGGTATGGAAGTATAGACTATGTAATAGAACTGTAAGAGTATATATATATATATATATATATATATATATATATATATATATATATATATATATATATATATATATATATATATATATATATATATAGTGTAGCTAATATTAGTTAATATTAACTAGTATAATTTGGGTTTGGATAAAGGTAACATATTATAACAAGGTATTGACCTAGTATAACTTTCAAGACCTAGTTTTGCCCTAGAAATCATGTTTCAACATAGTGAATAACAATTATCATTTTATTTCATCCCTTATAACTATTATTCTATATTTAGGTTTTGTGACTTTATTTTGGACATCGATCCTTACACATTGCTCAGGACCACAAGCGAGTACATTCTCTGACAGTTTTTATTATTTTGATTATTACTATGATTCTAGTTGTAGTGTATACTTGATTCAGACACAGCGGATACACGGGCTTGTATCATAGATATCTGTCATGATGAGTCGTGATTAGAATCCATCATACTAGCTAGGGATGTATAAATACCATAATTTTCAGAGTAATTTTAATATAATTTTTCTCGGAATTTTTGGTATTTTTCTGGAAGAAGAACCAAGGTGATTGTGAGTTAAATTTTTTTAAATGTAGTTTATTGGTGTTAAAATATTATGGGAATAATATTTTATGATGTAAAATGGAAAATCGGACACAGGGTATTTTTCGGTGAATTTATTGGACTCCGGAGTAGCGTTTTAAGCCCTAAAAACTATTGGCTTATTAAACCGAACCAAACCCAGCTTATTGGGTCGGATCCGAGCCAAACCCTGACCCGAAACCCAATTGGAACCCTAGTCTCCGCCGGATTTACTGTGCTCAGCCTTTATATTCTTGCCTCGACATCCGTGCCCAGCCCTTAGAAAACCCTAGCCGTCGCGCCGTCATCTTCCCCCAACTCGTCGTTGCCGGAACCCTAGACAACCCTTCGACGCCTCCCTCTTCCTTCCCGCTTGACGCCGAGTCAGCCCAGCCCCTGCACCCGTGACCCCGACGCCTCCCACCGCTGTCACCCAGCGACCCGCGGTCGTCGACCCAGCCCCGCAGACCTCGCTGCTCCGCCGCCACAGCGCTATCCGCCGACCGACCGAGCCCCGCTCCGGCCAGCGCAAGCCCCGACCCTCGGTGCAGCGACCCAAGCACAGTCGGCTGTGCAACCTCCTCCAGGCCGACCCCGCACCACGACCGGCCGACGTTCCCCTCAGCTCAGGCCGACGAGCCGACTCTGCTCCGCCCGGTGAGCCGCCCCTCATCGACCAGAGCAGCTACTCTCCGAAAGTTCTCCGGCCGCACCCCGAACCCTAGCCTGGACACAGCAACTCGATACGCAGGACACGAAGTTGACTCTCGGACACGTGGAATTCAGCGTTCACGGAACCCTGTTCAGGTACCGTTTTCTCTCACTTCGCAACTCCGTTTTTGATTCCGTCAGTTGCTACGCGTAGACTGCATAACCCTCTTGGTGCCCGAGCAACCCGCTCGGTGCATCGCGTCCTGTGGTGATCGCACACCGCGATCCAAAAACAGGAAAAACAATGCCCTATTTCACCCCGGAACTGAGTGCGCCCTACCAAACGGGACAACTTGGTCTCACGCGATCTTTACCGAAACGTGCGCGTCATTGATACGGTCGTGTAGGATTTTGCAGAAGTCGATTCGGATATGCGTGCACACCGGAATCAAGGCGTATCCGCCGACGACACCCCGTATCCGTCCTTTCTGGAATACGCTGTAACTTTGTGTACACACGTCGGATCGAGACGAAGCTTGTGCCATCGGACTCGTAGCAATACGCTGGTCCTATGACCCAAGTTTTGTTCGATTCTGAGAACGTTGACAAAATCGCGTATCGTGGGCCCCATAAGCTCTACTTGACGGGCGATTTTGTGATCGGCTCATCGAAATTCAATTTTGAAAGTTCCGTTGGGTTCGTATCATCGTTCCTGACTTGTAGACATTGAGTTTGAGGAATTTGGAGACCTTTAACCCTGCCACGCTTTCCAGTGCAAAGTGGCCCACATGTGGACCCCGCTTTGGCCCGGAAATGACCTTTTTGCCCCTGTGTCCAAATTGGACGTAAGGACATGCATTTTTAGCTATTCGACATCTTCTGAGACTGTTGGTAATGTTTATTACAGCTTTGGAGGAGTACCCACCGGATCCACTGATACAGGGATAACTTTTGGTATTCAAACACCAGGCAAGTGTACCTTGCCAAACTCTGTATTATTGTATTATATATTTTTCTTGCTTCATTATATTGCTATGCATGCTTATCCTAGGACCGTGTGACATACTTAGCGTCCGATTATCAGTCGGGTGCCAACATCGTACGCGGTGTTGTGTATTGTCATCTAGAGATGGATACTCGTGACACTTTATCTTCTCGTACTTGTCTTACCAAGTACACTATGACCCAGGACACTTGACACTGTTCATGAGATAGGATCTTCTCGAGATATTCGTGGTGATTCTGTATAGGATACATGACTTGACAGAGATATTATATTCCTAGACATTTATGACTTGTGCATTAGTTATGATCCCGCTGACATGGACATGAGATATTATGGTCATGATATGCGTGGTTACATTGGGTGGGGAGAGACACACAGACTATAGGCTGATCATATATATACACCCCTATTATTGTGAGGCACAAGACTCTGAAGCCCGAGCTTGGCCCATTACTCATTATTACTGCTGCTACCGGCTCCCCGACACAGAGCTTGTAGTGGCTTCAGCCTGAGTTCTAGTGCTGCTCTCATCTTGCATATCACTTAGCTGGTTATTTAGTGTTCCCTTATTGTTCCATCTATTGCTGGAGAGAGCCACAGGCTACAGGTTGACTATATTATGCCGGCTACTCAGTCTCCCGCTGAGCTAGACCACCTCATGATATCACTGCTACCGGCTCCCCTACACAGAGCTTGTAGTTGTTTCAACCTGAGTACTATTGATATTCTCTTTTGCATTTCATACAGATGATTGTAGAAGCATAAAAATACGCTGGAACGATCTACGCAGCATCTTGATACAGAGCAGCGTAAGCAGAGGCCTTCGGAGCCATCCAACGTAAAACAGGGTTCTTCATCGCCTCCATGGCGTAAAACCCAGCCGCTCTCAAAGCAGCATTAAAGCGTACGAGGAACGCTTCGTCTTCCCCGAAATGAACCTGTCAAAGTCACGCGGTGAACCTGGCCTCTGACTCCTGACAAAAAAGTGCTGCACGGCTACCCAGACGACGGCTGGAAACGATGGCAGACCCCTCGGGACGTACCCATAGTATGATGGTGAATCTCTGCATTTAATGCAGAGGATTTGGTTAAAACATCACCAAACCGTCGTTTACCAAAGTTCCCCCAGTGTAAACCGCTCTTTCGCGTACCAGGGAATACGCTGCCTTGCTTTACACAGGCAAACATGAGCTGTTTTGCGCTCCGCGGTAAGACAAACCGCTGCCACGTCAAAAGCTGCACTCCGTACGGGGCTCGAGGCACGTCTCTACGTCTAATTACACAGAGCAGTGACAGTTTCCCTCAAGGCACGTCTCTGCGATGGATGCACAGAAGGGCTGCAGACCTCCAAAACACGTCTCCGCATTTAATGCACAAGATGATGACAAATCTCTGTAGAAGATTTGATTACATCTTCGAAAGCCGTAATTCCGGCTAAGACGTCAACATCAGCACTTCGGCATGGTACGCAGTGGCTTCTGCGCCCGCTCAGGATCAGTGCTCCCTCGGCTTCCAACGCCCTCTCAGTCTCTACGACCATTCGGCTTCTATGCCTGTTCGGCTTCTATGCCTGTTCGGCTTCCATGCCTATTCGGCTTCTACGCCTGTTCGGCTTCTATGTCTATTTTGGCTTCTACGCCAAGGTGACATTCACTTGGCTTTTACGCCAACCTCTGCTACACAAGGGATACCTACCTGCGTGGCTTCTACGCCGTGATCTTCGTAGCAGATATACGCGTTTTGTCCCCTTAGTTGGACACGCGTCACATGCTCACTCAAAAGGTCATTTATACGCAGGTATTGGTTATTTTAAACCGTTGTGTAAAAGGGTGCTGTACTGTCCACTCCTCGGTTGTTACACCGACGGAGTGGTCACTATCACCAAAGCTCTATAAATAAAGACCCCTATCAATGGGGAAAAAGGTCGAAAAATTAAAAGATCGAACAATTGAAGACTCAGAGAAGAGGTCAAATAATTGAAGATCGAGCAAGGAGAGAAGAGATCGAGATCGAGAGAGAGAGAGAGAGAGGAACCCGGAGCTCAGGCAAAGGATAGGGATCAGGCGACCAGGGCATCGTGCATCCACCCTTTTCTGCAACCTCCGAGGCTGCATCCTGTCTTCCACAGCACTTCTTCAACATCGTGTTGTCCAAGGGCTAAAGTGATCGACCGCAGATCAGACACCTATAGCAATTTATATCCAGATTAAATAAATTGTACTCCCACATCCTCGTATAGGATTACATTGTACAAGTTTGTTTGTAAACAAAAGGGCACGGGTCTCTTATAAACCCCGTCATTGAAATATACTTTCATTCTTTCGTTTAATACCACAAACAATGATTATATACTTATCCTATTATTCTCATTATTTGCTGCACTGCTTATATTTTGGCTTGTATATTTTCTGTACCTTGCTATGTCCCCTGAGGACCTGGATATGGATTATGTCCCCAGGATTTGAGGACGAGATCTATCCCGAGGTATACGGGACCAGAGCAGAAGCAGATACAGGAGCTGTACCGCCATCCGAGGATGAGGTGTTAGCCGAAGACTTTTCCTGAGCATCCATATTTCATGCTCAGTATTTATTTATTTATTTATTTATTTCAGTCATTTATATTCTGGTCTGTTGAACCATTGTACTAGATATTTATCGGGTTGTTCCACGAAGTACTTTGTTGAGACTAGCTGCTGATTTATATTCCTTATTTATCCTGTGGATCATATTTATTATCTTGTATGGATGAGATTAGTTGTGCCATAATTGTCGTAGACTTTGTTTTACAGCTTAAGTATGCTCTGATGGATCCATTAAATTGGGTTGGTCCATCGGTGCGTACTGCTGGCCATTGCCACGTATCTGGTCCCTCGGTACTTTGGGACTGGGGCGTGACATAGTTTTTGTGGTGGCCTATACAGGTCTACGACTAAATCGTTCGGTTTCAACTTAGGGACCGAACCAGCCTGCCCTAAGGATAGGATAAGTTCTAGGATCTCATCCATTATTTAACCCATTGTGAACTCTATATCGAACTCGAAATTGTTACTTGATTTGCATCCTGTATTGATTCCTCTGTGCGTTCTTACAGTTTATCTTTTGGTTGTAGAGAGAAATGGATCTCAAGAACGAAGACGAGATTCCTTTGGATACACCACACGACGTTGTGGTTACTTATATAGACGGAGTGACTCCAGGGAATGGAGGACAAACATCGCAGGGCGATCAAACCGGCCAGCCTAATCCAAGGTTCCGGAGAGATGGCATCCCACCTCCACCACAGTTCACTCCCCAAATGCCAGTTTTCCCGTCAGGGCAAGCCATGGACGGGCAACAGATATTCCAGATGATGTATGCTATGATGCAAGCCCAGCAGCAGATTCAGCAAGAGGCCCATCGGCAGGAGGCCGAGTATCTGAGAACCAGCCTGGTATCCGCATTGAAGCAGGCAAATCCACCAGCGAGACGATCGACGACGGGATCTATCACCGACTTCCGTCAGCTCAAACCTCGTACATTTTCTGGTAAAAAGGGGCCAACAGAAGTTCATGAATGGCTCACAACCATACAGCATCAGTTGGAAGCTGCTGAACTTCCGAGGGAGAAGTGGATGACTGCAGTCAGAATGCAGTTAACTGAGAATGCACATCACTGGTGGTTAGCAGAGGAGAGGAGGCTCGGACAGGACCGAGTCACCTGGGAAGAGTTCTCCAGACTCTTCCGGGAGATGTATATTCCCGCAGTAGCACGGTCAGAGCTCAGAGACAAGTTCAACCGTCTTATCCAAGGCAATATGATGGTGGAAGAATACAACGCGGAATTCATTCGCCTAAGTCGCTTTGCCCCAATCTTGATTGCGATAGAGGAAGATAAAGCTGAGAAGTTCTTTGACGGACTGAAGTTCGAGCTCCAGAGATTGATTGGATCGGTCGCGCCTACATCTTATACCGACGTTCTCGCAGCCGCAAGACGCATGGAGCACGTCACTAGAAGGGAGTCGAGCCTGAAGAGGCCTATCAACTCAGCACCATCCAGGACAGCACATGGGGATTCAGCAAAACGGACCTAGAGGAGTATGCCCGAGAGGATAGCACACAGGGCCATATCTCTCCCTACTTGTCACCACTGCGGCAAGATAGGTCACATTGAGAGAGAATGCAGACGTAAGTTGGGACTCTGCCTGGCTTACGGGTCCAACCAGCATCAGACCAGAGACTGCACCAAGCGTAGAGAGGGAGCACCGAGATTAGCTTTACCTGCACCACGACCCGCTTATCCAGCCGTAGGAGCAAAGCAGGCAGGAGTTTGAGGCATCAGGCCACCAGCCCCAGGAGGAAATCAGCAGAGACCACCCCTGGCACCACAGGCAGCTCTATTTCAGCAGGCTCAGCAGCAGAGAGGCCAAGCTCAGGGACGAGGCCAAGTATTCACATTAGCTGTTGAGGAGGAGGCTACGGCAGGCGAAGTTATCGCAGGTACCATTTTAGTAGCTTCATTACCAGCTGTAGCATTATTTGATTCTGGAGCATCGTATTCATTTATAGCAGCTAGCTTTGTAGCCACCCATAGAGTAGCTACTGCACCCCTTCCGAAGATGAAGAGAATTCTTACGGGAGGTGGAATTATTCTGGTTAGTGACGTCTGTAGATCATGTTCTGTAGTAGTTTATGGCAGGGAAATGCGAGCTCAATTTCTGATCTTTTCTATACCAAATTATGATGTTGTACTTGGTATGGACTGGTTAAGTCAGTACCATGCGACTCTTGATTGCCGACTTGGGCGGGTTATATTTAGACCGCCAGGACATCCAGAATTCAAGTTTCTTCGAGGAGCAGTAGAGCAAGGAGTTCAGCCTACTCTTAGGGTACTATCTGTAGAAGGGGAGACAGGTTATCCAAGAGTCATATCAAAATTTGTGGATGTATTTCCTGATGATCTTCCAGGTTTACCGCCTAATCGGAAAATAGAATTCACAATAGACTTAACTCCAGGAGCGAAGCCTATCACTTCATCAGTATATCGGCTAGCACCTAAGGAGTTAGTGGAGTTGAAGGAACAGGTTGACGATCTTCTGGAGAAGGGTTTCATTCGGTCCAGCGTTTCACTTGGGGAGCACCCATATTATTTGTACCGAAGAAGGGTGGAACAGTACGGTTATGCATTGACTACAGGGCACTGAATGCTGTAACCATCAAGAACAGGTATCCCTTACCACGCATTGATGATCTATTTGATCAATTGAGTGGTGCAAGGGTATTCTCGAAGATTGACCTTAGATCCGGTTACCATCAGATCAAAGTAAGGAAGGAAGACATACCGAAGACAGCTTTCAGGACCAAGTATGGATATTATGAGTTCTTGGTGATGCCATTTGGTTTAACCAACGCGCCAGCAGTGTTTATGAGTTTGATGAACAGAGTCTTTCATCAGTTCTTAGATAAATTTGTGGTTGTGTTCATTGACGACATTCTAATATATTCCAAGAGCCATGAAGAGCACGAGGAGCATCTTAGGATCGTATTAGAGACATTGAGACAGGAGAAGTTATATGCCAAACTCAGTAAGTGTGAGTTTTGTATGGACAAAGTGCCTTTCTTGGGACATATCATCTCAGGAGAAGGACTTTCAGTGGATCCAGATAAAGTTGCGGCAATAGAGACTTGGCCTACACTCACATCAGTTGCAGAGGTGAGAAATTTTCTCGGACTTGCGGGATATTACCGAAGGTTTGTAGAAAATTTCTCAAGGATTGTAGAACCAATGACGAAGCTGACACGTAAAGACCAGGAGTTTATATGGACAGAAGACTGCCAGAAGGCCTTCGAAGAATTAAAGAAAAGATTAACAACAGCACCTGTCTTGACTCTTCCTTCAGGGACAGGAGGTTTTGTTGTTTACAGTGATGCATCAGGTAGTGGACTAGGATGTGTTTTGATACAATATGGCAAAGTCATTGCTTATGCGTCGAGACAGTTGAAGGTTCACGAGAAGAACTATCCAACACACGATCTGGAGTTAGCAGCAGTTATATTTGCATTGAAGATATGGAGGCACTATCTTTATGGGGAGAGGGTAGAAATCTTTACCGATCACAAGAGTCTGAAGTATGTATATACTCAGAAGGAGCTTAACATGAGGCAGAGACGTTAGCTTGAACTGATGGTAGATTTTGACATAGATCTGCAGTATCATCCGGGAAAGGCGAACGTCGTAGCAGACGCCCTCAGCAGGAAGCCTACGGCTTATTTCTTGACGATGCAGCCCGAGTTATTGAGAGATCTACAGGAGCTTCAGATAGAGGTTATTTTACCAGGACAGAGTGGATTGCTGGCTAATCTTGAAATTAAGTCGTCACTTGTGGAAAGAATTAAAGAGGCATTGCCCACCGATGCTAGATTTCGAAGACTGAAGGAGAGGACGGAAGCAGGCATGCAGACATGACTTCATATACACGAAGACGGGACATTGAGGTTTGGAAATCGCTTGTATGTTCCAAATGGAGAATTGAGACAAGAGTTAATGACTGAAGCACATAGTTCTATGTACTCTGTTCACCCAGGAGGAACCAAGATGTACCGAGACTTGAGACAGTATTATTGGTGGCATGGAATGAAAAAGGAGATTGTAAGATTTGTGGCCAAATGCTTAGTCTGCCAGTAAGTAAAGGTCGAGCATCAGAGGACAGCAGGTATGTTACAGCCGCTTCCTATACCAGAATGGAAGTGGGAGCACATCACGATAGATTTTGTCACAGGATTTCCAAGGAGCCCCAGCGGAAGAGACGCAGTATGGGTTATCGTGGATAGACTCACTAAATCGGCACACTTCTTGCCATTTAGAGTTGGACAGTCCACGGAGGTACTAGTCGACATGTATGTGCGACAAATCATCAAATTACATGGAGTGCCTGTCAGTATTGTATCGGATCGAGATTCAAGATTTATATCTCATTTATGGAGAAGCATGCAAGAGAGTCTGGGCACCAGACTAAAATTCAGCACCGCTTACCACCCATAGACAGATGGCCAATCGGAGCGTACCATTCAGATCTTGGAGGACATGTTGCAATCATGTATGCTAGACTTTGGAGGATCTTGGGAAGATTATTTGTACTTGGTGGAGTTCTCCTACAACAACAGTTATCAGGCCAGCATTCAGATGGCACCATTTGAGGCATTATACGGAAGGAAGTGCAGATCGCCTATATGTTGGAGTGACGTTGGTGAACGTCAAATACTGGGTCCAGAATTGGTAACGCAGATAGTGGAGAAGGTGAAACAGATTCAGAATCATCTACGAGAAGCTCAGGACAGACAGAAGCATTGGGCAGATACGCACAGACGTCCCCTAGAGTTTAAAGAAGGAGAGCACGTGTTCTTGAGGATTTTGCCCACTCGTGGTACTATCAGATTCGGGAGCAGAGGCAAGTTGAGCCCAAGGTATATTGGGCCATTTGACATTCTAGAGCGCGTTGGTGAGGTGGCTTATCGTCTTGCATTACCACCATCCTTAGAGGGAGTGCATGACGTATTCCACGTCTCCCAGCTGCGAAGGTACATGACCGACCCAAGTCACGTAGTCGACCATTCAGAGATCGCAGTGGGCCCAAGCTTGAGATATAAAGAACAACCAGTTGGCATCCTCGACGTCAGTGAGAAGACATTACGGGGACAGACAATCAGATTGGTTCGTGTAGCATGGAAACATCATTCTCCTGGAGAATAGACCTGGGAACGAGAAGATAGTATGCGCCAGCGTTACCCCCACTTGTTCGCGGAGGCAGTTAGTACCTGAGCAACCTTGTATTTTTATAGTTCTTCCTTTGATAGCTTATCCTTTGATTGCGAGGATGCAATCCTTTTAAGGAGGGAAGATTGTAAACACCCTAATTTTTAGAGTAATTTTAATATAATTTTTTCCGAAATTTTTGGTATTTTTCTGGAAGAAGAACCAAGGTGATTATGAGTTAAAGATTTTTAAATACAGTTTATTGGTATTAAAATATTATGGGAATAATATTTTATGATGTAAAATGAAAAACCGGACACAGGCTATTTTTTGGTGAATTTATTGGACTCCGGAGTAGCGTTTTAAGCCCTAAAAACTATTGGCTTATTAAACCGAACCAAACCCGGACCCGAAACCCAATTGGAACCCTAGACTCCGTCGGATTTACTGTGCTCAGCCTTTATATTCTTGCCTCGACATCCGTGCCCAGCCTTTAGAAAACCCTAGCCGCCGCGCCGTCATCTTCTCCTAACTCGTCGTTGCCGGAACCCTAGACAACCCTTCGACGCCTCCCTCTTCCTTCCCGCTCGACGCCGAGTCCGCCCAGCCCCTGCACCCGTGACACCGACGCCTCTCACCGCTGTCACCCAGCGACCCGCGGTCGTCGACCCACGGTCGTCGACCCAGCCCCGCCGACCTTGCTGCTCCGCCGACACAGCGCTATCCGTCGACCTACCGAGCCCCGCTCCGGCCAGCGCAAGCCCCGAACCTCGGTGCAGCGACCCAAGCACAGTCGGCTGTGCAACCTCCTCCAGGCCGACCCCGCACCACGACCGGCCGACGTTCCCCTCAGCTCAGGCCGACGAGCCGACTCTGCTCCGCCCGACGAGCCGCCCCTCGTCGACCAGAGCAGCTACTCTCCGACAGTTCTCCGGCCGCACCCCGAACCCTAGCCTGGACACAGCAACTCGATACGTAGGACACGAAGTTGACTCTCGGACACGTGGAATTCAGCCTTCACGGAACCCTGTTCAGGTACCATTTTTTCTCACCTCGCAACTCTATTTTCGATTCCGTCAGTTGCTACGCGTAGACTGCATAACCCTCTCGGTGCCCGTGCAACCCGCTCGGTATATCGCGTCCTGTGGTGATCGTACACCGCGATCCAAAAACAGGAAAAATAACGCCATGTTTAATCCCGAAACTGAGTGCGCCCCACCAAACGGGATGACTTGGTCGCACGTGGTCTTTACCGAAACGTGCGCGTCGTTGATACGGTCGTGTGGGATTTTGCAGAAGTCGATTCGGATGTGCGTGCACACCGAAGTCAACGCGTATCGGCCGACGACACCCCGTATCCGTTCTTGCTGGAACATGCTGTTACTTTGTATACACACGTCAGATCAAGACAAAACTTACGCCATCGGACTCGTAGCAATACGCTGGTCCTGTGACCCAAGTTTGGTTCGATTCTGAGAACGTTGACAAAATCACGTATCGTGGGCCCCACAGGCTCCACTTGACGGGCGATTTTATGATCGGCTCATCGGAATCCAATTCTGGAAGTTCCGTTGGGTTCATATCATCGTTCCTGACTTGTAGACACTGAGTTTGAGGAATTTGGAGACCTTTAACCCTGACACGCTTTCCGGTGCAAAGTGGCCCACATGTGGACCCCGCTTTGGCCCAAAAATGACCTTTTTGCTCCTGTGTCCAAATTGGACGTAAGGACAGGCGTTTCTAGCTATTCGACATCTTCTGAGACTGTTGGTAATGTTTATTACAGCTTTTGGAGGAGTACCCACCGGATCCACTGATACGTGGATAGCTTTTGGTATTCAAACACCAGGCAAGTGTACCTTGCCAAACTCTGCATTATTGTATTATATACTTTCCTTGCTTCATTATATTGCTGTGCATGCTTAACCTAGGACCGTGTGACATACTTAGCGTCCGATTATCAGTCGGGTGCCAACATCGTACGCGGTGTTGTGTATTGTCATCTAGAGATGGATACTCGTGATACTTTATCTTCTCGTACTTGTCTTACCAAGTACACTATGACCCAGGACACTTGACACTGTTCATGAGACAGGATATTCCCGAGATATTCGTGGTGATTCTGTATAGGATACAGGACTTGACAGAGATATTATATTCCTAGACATTTATGACTTGTGCATTAGTTATGATCCTGCTGACATGGACATGAGACGTTATGGTCATGATATGCGTGGTTACATTGGGTGGGGAGAGACATACAGACTACAGGCTGATCATATATATACACCCCTATTATTGTGAGGCACAAGACTCTGAACCCCGAGCTTGGCCCATTACTCATTATTACTGCTGCTACCGGCTCCCCGACACAGAGCTTGTAGTGGCTTCAGCCTGAGTTCTAGTGCTGCTCTCATCTTGCATATCACTTAGCTGGTTATTTAGTGTTCCCTTATTGTTCCATCTATTGCTGGAGAGAGCCACAGGCTACAGGTTGACTATATTATGCCGGCTACTCAGTCTCCCGCTGAGCTAGACCACCTCATGATATCACTGCTACCGGCTCCCCTACACAGAGCTTGTAGTTGTTTCAACCTGAGTACTATTGATATTCTCTCTTGCATTTAACACAGATGATTACATACTTACCCTATTATTCTCATTATTTGCTGCACTGCTTATATTTTGGCTTGTATATTTTCTGTACCTTGTTATGTCCCTTGAGGACCTGGATATGGATTATGTCCCCAGGATTTGAGGACGAGATCTATCCCGAGGTATACGGGACCAGAGCAGAAGCAGATACAGGAGCTGTACCGCCATCCGAGGATGAGGTGTTAGCCGAAGACTTTTCCTGAGCATCCATGTTTCATGCTCAGTATTTATTTATTTATTTATTTCAGTCATTTATATTCTGGTCTGTTGAACCATTGTACTAGATATTTATCGGATTGTTCCCCGAAGTACTTTGTTGAGACTAGCTGCTGTTTTACATTCCTTATTTATCCTGTGGATCATATTTATTATCTTGTGTGGATGAGATTAGTTGTGCCATGATTGTCGTAGACTTTGTTTTACAGCTTAAGTATGCTCTGATGGATCCATTAAATTGGGTTGGTCCATCGGTGTGTACTGCTGGCCATTGCCACGTATCTGGTCCCTCGGTACTTTGGGACTGGGGCGTGACAGGACGGAGAAATATTAGCAAGTTATGTTATCAAACCCTACCTTACATGCATCATAGCTCACCCCACATATCACGTAGGGTGTAGCCTGACCATTTACATGCCTCATAGGCTGTTATATATGATTAGCCAGTCTTTTGCTCGCATCATAGCTACCCAGATGGTTAGCCTGACCTCACATGTATCATAACTAATCATATATAACAAGCCTGATCTAGTCCCAAGCAGATCACATAGCAAACTAAAATTTTATGGCACTTAGCCATTATTTCTATTTTTTGTTCCAGTACATTCATTTCTAGCATTCACATATTTCTGTTCACTGCTAGTTATTTCTATATGATGATTACATGTCTCCCTAGTCTTTCTTACATTCCAGTATTTTATTCCATCATGTATATTTCTTGCTCACTACTTTATAGTTTTTACTATATAATTAAAATTTCTGTTAGTGTTTGTGCTTCGCTCCAATCCTGACTAGATAATATTTTTTAGAGGATCTTGAGGATTTTGGTCCTATCCATTATGGTCCAGGAGTATATGGC
This sequence comes from Iris macrosiphon, assembly GCA_036927795.1. NCBI lineage: Eukaryota > Viridiplantae > Streptophyta > Magnoliopsida > Asparagales > Iridaceae > Iris > Iris macrosiphon. The sequence continues at coordinate 252,248,545 of JAYESA010000004.1, forward strand.
GATTACATCCCGGAGATTCCAGAGGAGCCACTCCATATAGAGGAGATACCACCCGTAGTTGTTTAGACAGTACTTAGCCTAGTTTATTTATGTATTGGATTATTCAAAACTTGAGACTTTGAGTTGTATTATGTTGAGACTTATGTTGTGTTGCGATAGCTAGACTCTTAGACTCTATTTTGTTAGGCATATATTATTTTGCCTCTCGTATTTCTTTACGTCTTTATCATGCCATTTACCTTTCTTATAGTTATTGTGATTGAGTATATTATCAGTTGATGATTATATGTATATTCTTTGCCCTCCGTTTGGAGTTGAGATATGTTGACAGGTTTAATACCGTTAATAGATATCTATGTTGGACCTAGACAAAGTTCTATCACAGATGCTGGGGCGTAGGCTGGACGTACCCATGACTCATATCCAATTTCCAGGTATGCGTCGTGACATGTTTTTGTGGTGGCTAATGCAGGACTAGAAGAGTAAGATTAGGTCTAGAGGAGTAAGATTAGGTCGCAACTAGTTCAGTATTGTAGTAGTGCTCAGACTTAGAGTATTATTACGAGCATGGGATAGGTTATAGGATGAAAGTATGCTCAATCACCACTAGAAAATTTTTTAATTTTTTTTGCTATTCTGAATAATTGCTTCATTTAAATTTTATTGTCTTTCCTTGATGATATCATATCTTTTGCCTTAATTGATTTATTCTTGTTTCGATCTGTCTTTAGGATCCATCCGAAAACTAGGTCGCTGAGATCGGGAATCGCGATTTCCGAGAGGTCTGCCACCTCTCGACCTTCCATCCAGACAATTATGGTTGCTCCTCCTACTTCACCTGTTCATGTAAGAGTTTTTGCAGCCTTCAGGGGTCCTCCTCCCCCACCTATCCAGAGGGTTGTCCCGGCTGTTACGGAGGACCTTCCACCACCACAGATTCTATTTTCAGGAGGTGTACCCACTGACAGGGCACAAATATTCGCATTGATCCAGGGCATGGTAGAAGATCAGAAGATGTCGGCAGAGGATCAACAAGTTCAGGCTGAGGGACAAAGGGTGTAAGCAGAGGCACACCAAGCACAAACCGAGCTGATAAGGGAGAGTATGGAAAATGCTCATCAGGTGGCCCTCTAGGAGGTAGAGAGAGTCACACAGCAGCACACTGGCCAGCCGCAGCAGCAGAGGCCAGGCACTATAGTGGACTTCAAGAGGATGATACCTTGGGAGTTCAAGGGTTTTAAGGGAATACTCTGCGCCGACGACTGGCTGGAGGATACAGAAAGGAACTTGCGCTTGGCTCAGATTCCAGAGAGTCTGTAGATCAAGGTCGCTTGTAGCCAGATGTTCGATATCGCGCTGACTTGGTATCGTACGGAGACGAGACTTATTGCTAGAGGACTTACTTGGGAGGCTTTTCAAGGAGCTTTTCAAGGAGAAGTTATTTCTCGACGTAGTCTTGGGAGCTTTGGAGAGTTTGTTCCATGACTTGGTCCAAGGGAACATGTCGGTCGATGAGAACATCACAAAGTTTTACCGCTTGAGTCATTTCGCACAGTCGATGATTCGAGACCCAAGGGACCGAGCCCGAAAGTTCAGGAAGGGGATGATGAGATGGATCAAATCTCGTACTTCGGGTCGTCGTACTGCTACCTTTGAGGGCATTCTGTTGGATGCCCAGATTGTTGAGGATGATCTGGACCTCAGGCTCAATAGAGGAAGCAACATTTATGGAGGAACGAGTTGTAGTACAGGACCGGCCAAGCATCCCCACTTTCAGTAGAAGTAGAGGCCGTATCAGCACCAGCAGCACCAGACACCAGCTCGAGGATATATCCAGCAGCAGCCGCAGAGGAAGACCCAGTCCGCTGTCCAGTGTGCGTACTGCTGGAAGGCGGGACACACGAGAGACATCTAGAGGAAGAGGCTGGATGCATGTTTGTCTTATGGATTGTCAGCCCACCAGTTGAGAGATTTTCCATTTATTCAGACTCATCCAGGTCAGGGTGGAGCAGCCGCTCAGAGGGGACCTGCCAGAGTACCTACTGCACCTGGAGGCCACCAGAGGGGACCTCTACTCCGACCACAGAAGAAAAGGTTTGCCCAGCACTAGCAGCAGCAGAGAGGTGCACCCTAGGGACGAGCGTATGCCATGACGTTCGAGGAGGCCGAGCCAGCAGGAGACGTGATATCAGGTTCGGTTCTTCTAAATTCCATTCCAATATTTGCATTATTCGATTCTGGCACTTTCCATAGTTTTGTATCTTTATCTTATGTTGTTAAGCATCTTTTAGAGGCGGTACCCTTAGATAGGACTTGCAAGATCATGACTGGTGAAGGCATTATCCTAATCAGTAATTTTTGTAAGGACCGGAGAGTTTTATTGGGAGGCCGAGAGTTGAGTGTGTGCTTACTCGTAATACCACTTTCGGGATATGATATTTTACTCGGGATAGATTGCTTGAGTAGGCACCATGATCCTATAGATTATAGTGGAGGCAGAGTAATATTTTGACCGCCAGGAGAGCTAGAGTTCGAGGTCGCCAGAGAAGCAGCGGAGCAGACCAGGAGCATCTTTTGTGGAGCCAGGGTGAAAGAAAATGAGTTACCACATCCTTTGATAGCGAAGTTCCTAGATGTCTTTCCAGAGGAGTTGTCAGGATTGCCATTAGACAGAGATGTCGAGTTCTCTATAGACTTGTGCCAGGCACAAAGTCAATATCACAGCACGTCTATAGAGTCAAAAATAACGAACTAACAGAGCTAAAGAAATAGGTTGATGAGTTGCAGGATAATGGCTTTATCAAATCCAGTTCATCACCGCGGGGTGCTCTAGTATTATTCGTACCGAAGAAGGATGGGTTGGTACGCATGTGTATTGACTACAAATCTCTGAACAACCTCACTATCAATAACATATACCCGCTGCCGAGGATAGATGATTTTTTCGATCAGTTGAGTGGAGCGAAGGTATTCTCGAAAATAGACTTGAGGTCAGCTTACCACCAGGTGAAAGTGAAGAAAGATGATATTCCAAAGACAGCTTTTCGGACTCGGTATGGCCAGTTTGAGTTCATGGTGATGCGGTTTGGGTTGACTAATGCACCGACACTATTCATGAACCTGATGAATAAGGTGTTCCACCAGTTCCTTGACAAGTTCGTGATGGTGTTCATCGATGATATTCTTGTGTATTCAAAGTTACCAGAGGAGCATGAGGAGCACCTGAGAATGGTTTTGGAGACCCTCAGGAAGAAGGAGCTTTACGGGAAGCTTTCGAAGTGCGAGTTCTTCCTTGACAAGATTGAATTCCTTGGGCATGTGGTGATGTATGACGGAATCTCAGTTAACCCAAAGAAGATCGTGGCAGTAGAATCGTGGGCTACTCCCAATTCAGTGGTTGAGATCAGGAGTTTTCTCGGACTAGCAGGTTACTACAGTAGGTTTGTACAAGACTTCTCCAGGATTACAGAGCCGATGACTAGACTGACCAGCAAGGATTTAGATTTTATCTGGATAAAGGATTGTCTAGCCGTATTTGATGAGCTGAAGAAGAGATTGTCGACAGCTCCAGTTTTGACGTTGCCATCATGGACAGGTGGATTCACTATCTATAGTGATGCTTCAAGGAAGGGTTTGGGTTGCGTTCTTCAATAGCACGAGAAGGTGATTGGCTATGCTTCCAGACAATTACGCCCTCATGAGAAGAACTACCCCACCCACGATTTAGAGTTGACAATAGTTATCTTTGGTCTAAAGCTGTGAAAATACTATCTATACAAAGAGCGCGTGGAGATCTTCACAGATCACAAAAGCTTGAAGTATGTGTTTACACAGAAAGAGCTGAACATGAGGCAGACGAGATGGTTGGAGTTGATGAAGGACTTTGATATTTCATTACAGTACCACCCAGGGAAGGCCAACATAGTCGTCGATGCCTTGAGCAGGTATCCGATGGCTATGTACTTGACGACAGATAGACACTTGGATGATCTTGAGAGCTTGGGAATTGAGGTACTAGTTCCTGGTATCAAGATTCAGATATGGGGATTGCAGATACAGTCTGAGCTGATGGACAGAATCAGAACTACACAGTATGATGTTGAGGCTTTGAGGAGTATCAGGGCACATGTTCGGAAAGAATTATTAGAGGACTTCACTATTGCTGATGATGGATCGTTGCAGCACGGTACTAGGATATGTTTGTCGAGCGGGGAGCTACGCGAGGAGGTTTTGCAGGAGACACATCGCTCTCAGTACTCGATGCATCCAGATTCTAACAAGATGTATCGAGACCCGAGGGAGCACATATGGTGGTATGGTATGAAGAACGACGTAGCACCCTTCATATTCAGGTGTTTAGTGTGCCAGTAGATAAAGACGGACAGACAGAGGCTAGGTCGATTGCTTCAGCCTTTACCCATCCTAGAGTGGAAGTGGGAGCATGTGACTATGGATTTTATTTCGTGGCTTCCGCGTTCTCCAGTAGAAAAAGACGCGATTTGGGTCATCGTAGACAGGTTTTTAAATCAGCCTACTTCTTACCATTCAAAGTGGGTACGTCAACGGATAAGCTAGCGGAGGTGTATGTACGGAAGATTATTAGATTACATTAGGTTCCTGTGAGCATCGTCTCAGATCGGGATAGTCGTTTTACTTTCCACTTCTTGAGGAGTTTGCAAGCTAGCTTAGGCTCTCATCTCAAGTTCAGTACCGCATATCATCCCTAGACAAACGTGCAGTCGGAGAGGACTATCCAGACTCTTAAGGATATGCTTCGTACTTGTGTTCTGGATCTCGGAGGTTCTTGGGAGGATCATCTACACATAGTATAGTTTGCTTACAACAATAGTTACCAGGCCAATATTGAGATGTCACCATTCGAGGCTCTTTAAGGACGAAGATGTCACACTCTGTTATCTTGGGATGATGTCGGTGAGGGAGCCTTGTTGGGACCAGAGATGGTCGTGGATGCAGCGGAGAAGGTGAAACTCATTAGAGATAGACTTCGAGTGGCGCAGGACAGATAACGACATTGGGCCACAATTGCCACCGTAGACCCTTAGACTTTTGAGGTACAGGTTTTGTTAAAAATTGCTTGTGATTGTTTTATTTTAGATTGCATGTTAATGTTGTATTCTTTCTCAGGGTCGGCCCTGAGTGTTGCTGCCAATATTATATACAAGCCATGGAATGGTTGTTACAAATTTGTGGCTTGAACGCCATTGTGCTTAATCAATAGACAGTAAATGGCTGCATGTGGTAGTTACATAGTACAACAGAAAACTGTTGGGTAATAATAATTAATAAAATACTTTTGAAGACTTAGTTTAATTTGAAAACTTTTAAGAGCAATTTTTTACACGTGTCAAAGTTGCCTCTAATCTTTTTTAAGAAATTTTTTGACTTTTATCCCACTTAATAATATAATTTTAGACATATATATCATTTTTTTTGTTTATTAAACTTGCATATCACTTTTTGTTACGAACAATATTTGACGACAATTTTTCTTGATAAAATAAATATTTTTTTTGACAAAAAGTAGAATATAAGTGTAATAAACATAAAAAGTGAAATATAATGACAAGAGCAATATTATGTGAAATTTAAGTAGGACGAAAGTCAAATTAAATTTTTTTTTTTTTTTAAGCAGTAGCAATATTATATGACTAGCACTATCCGACCCGATAGTACTTTTATTGAGAGAGAGAGAGAGAGAGAGGGGGGGGGGGGAATGGCAAGAGTTAGAAAAGCACTGGAGAACAGCAGCAGTCGATCTCCAAAGTAGTATATTTCGCTTCCTTCCTCCTCATTGTCGACTCCATCTTGGTCATCCTTATCGTCTCCTTCGTCCCATGTAAGTAAAAATCCCAACAAATTATCTTCTTCTCAATTTCCTTTTTTTCCTTCTTTTTTCTTATTTCCTTCTTTTTTTCTTCTTAATTCTCTAATGGCTCTTGCTCTGCAGATACCAAGATCGACTGGGACGCGTATATGTCCTAGGTCTGACCCTTCCTTTTATCATCAAAATCCGATCTTTCGAAGTGGATCATCGTTTTTTTTTCCGCCAAATATTGACAAATTTTGTTAGTTTTTTTGGTTAGGTGGGTGGGTTTCTTAGAGGAAAGAGGGACTATAGCAAAGCTAGAAGGGGACACCGGGCCTTTGGTGTAGCCGGCTGGCTTCCTTTACGTATACTCTGCTTAATTATATGACAAACTATAAACATATATTATTTCAAATTTTTTTTTTTTTTTTTGTAATTTAGCAATTTTAGCAATGTTATATACGTCGTTAAATACGTAACTAACTATATCAGAAATTGCTAATTATATCGTTGTTAAACATCGACCAACTAAAATACGTAACAATATTTACCAGATCAATAAAACGTCGTTAAATGTGTTACAAAACGTCGTTAAATAAAAAAATTAGCGACATTAAACATCACTAATTTAAAAATAATTAGCGGCGTCTAATAAATATTAGAATAACGTTTTGTTATATTTTTTCTGTCAACGACTAACTAAAATACAATTTTACTGAAATATCGTTAATTACGTCGTGCCGAAACTGAGTACCGCAGCAATCATTATTTTATCGACGGTCCTAATTTTTTGCACATATACTAATATATATTTGTCATAATTTTGGGATTAAGAAATACAAACACTATAGAATACATTATAAAACTAACTCCTATTAAGCAGAGCAAAAGATAAAAGCTATAAAAAAAAACTATAAAAAACAGAGCCTTTTCAACTTCACCAATCCTTGTAATGTAATCAGTCGATTAACATTCACGAGCCAACCAAGAAACTTAAATTGGAAGCTGGTGCTTCCATTATAAAATTTTAGCAGCAGTAAGATGAGCAACATAACTTGAACCCATAGCTGATGATAACAGTACCTAAGAATTTTTAGGAGAATTAATAGTCAACTGTCTAATATGCAGACAACAGTTCTTTCTGAAGGTTTTCTTAGAACGTTGAAGATGATGACTTATGTGGTTAAGGTAGAAAATAGATTTCTTGGAACTGAATGTTCCATTCTGCAAACAAAATACATCCTTTCTGGTGTTGACTATGTTCGAATGGTAAGTAGAATTGAGAACAAGAAGGGCAAAAAAGAGTAAAACAAATTTTATTTAATAGGTAGGTAAATGGGAAAACTGACTCAGGTGATCAGGGTGCACACCACATACAATACAATGGAACAAAGAAAGTTGTTTCGGAAGAACATTTAAGGCACACACGGATTGTATTTTGTTCCTTCAATGATGCGTAACCACACAAAGGAAGGAAGAAAGACGAGAGGAGTGGACTGCTTTTTTGTGATCAGCCGGAGATGTCAATGGACTTGACCTCGGGCTTCTTGACCTGCTCTTTAGGCACGGTGACGGTGAGCACACCGTTCTCCATTGCAGCCTTGACCTGGTCCACCTTTGCGTTCTCAGGGAGACGGAACCTCCTGAGGAACTTCCCGCTGCTCCTCTCGACGCGGTGCCACTTGTCGTTCTTCTCCTCCTGCTCCTTGCTCCTCTCGCCGCTGATCTGGAGGACCCTTCCTTCCTCCACCTCCACCTTCACCTCCTCCTTCTTAATCCCCGGGAGGTCAGCCTTGAAGACGTGGGCCTCGGGGGTCTCCTTCCAGTCTATGCGGGTGTTGGCGAAGGAGGAAGTCTCGCTAGCAATGTTGGAACTGCGAGGAAAGGAGGAGAGGGCACTTGTGAAGCCCTCGAAGGGATCCCACAGGTCCGAAGACAGGGGATCGAAGATCCGCGAACCGAACCCGAATGGAACTATCGACATCTTCGTTGAAATTGATCAAGCTGCTATCAACAATATATTGATGATTTTGATGGCTTTGTTGCTGAGCTGAAGGAAATGCGGTGACCTCCTATTTATAGTGTTTGTTGGGATGGTCTGGAGAGTTCAGGAATCTAATGGTAATGTTGTTGGCTTGGAATGGCCTGGAGAGTTCAGGAATGGTAATAATCCACAGCTTGTATTGTATCCTTCTTGCCTCTTCTAGAGGACTCCAGGCCTCCGGCGAGCTGTCACGATCATGGGCCTAACTTGCACTAACATTCACGTCTTTCAATATCCACCTCGTCAATCTCATAAATTTTAATTTTGGTCTGAAAATTTTTGGCAAAAATTAAAACGATTGTAAAATTAAATTTTTTTTCTTTTTAATTTCAAGAATATATGGAATCTGGAATTCTATTGGTAAGCTAAGCTAGGAGCTTGGAGGTCCGCCGAACGGTGGCGCATGGTGTGGATTTTCCTAGACGACCTAATAAGAGGGGTCCATTGTTGGTTCGTTGTGGGGAGGTCGACCGGATGGGTGTTCGAAATCAATAGGCACGGGACCGATCGGATTTTACAACATAGGGCAGAGGATGGTGATGGAAGACCTGTCGACGGCACTGGTGGTCGGATTCCGGGACGTGTGTCATACATGTTCCCAGATTTGATATTTTTTGAATTTGTAATATTTAAAGTTTTTTCTGTAGATTTATTCATACTGTATTTACATGTAGGTTCATGTTAATTATGTTGTATTTATTTAATTGTATTCATGTTTATTGTGGGAGATTGTTCGAGATCAGTAGTGTACATCTTGACAATTGTCATCGATTCGTGCTAGGACCCATATGGAATGGATATCAGATCCGGTTTACTCTTGGAACCATATCAGCAAAAGCTAAACTCCAATGTTGTCGGAAGAAAGTTATGCCTCTTGAAATCATGTCTGGTTAAAGATGATGCATCTTGCACTAGGTGACAAACTTCATATTTAGAATAGCTATATGTAAAAGCAAGAGATTCATGTAACAACAAATCTTGCTTCAAGCGACTTGGAATGAATTTTGAGTATCTTAAAAAAAAAGAGATTATATATATGTGAAAAAGATGTCATTTCTTGTCCTTATATATCATGCAAGAAATCTAGCATGATAATGTCAATACAAACAAAAGTTTAAAAGTATTGCAAAAATTATATTATCTAACATAGAAGCAGAACATGAAATAAAATATTGCACATTGATGAGAAACTAAAGGTATTTTGAACAATCAATATTCATCAATCACAATACAACAATTTTTGTATTAGAGTTCTAAAGGTTAATAAAAAAATCAAAAAAAAATTGAACACTGAAGGGGTTAAAAAAATTTGTTTGATGGAGAAATTTGAGGAAGAAAAAAAAATCTCTTATCTATAATCTCTTCCACGTTGTAGATTCTCTTATCCAATAAAATCTGAGGAAGAGAAAAAAAAAAGGATTCAAGATTCAATTCAAAATTTATCATAGTAGCACCTTCTTGCAAATTAGCATACTTATTTCTCCTTCTGACAAAAATATCTAGATCTTGCAAACCTGATTGTTGTTCGTTTTAAATTTCTTACCTAACTTCACTCTAGTACGCATAATTTAATCAAGTACTTTAACTATTCTAGTATTCATAATTTAATCAAGTACTTCAACTATTGATAATTAATTAATTTAACACCAGTTAAGAAAAATGTTAAACAAACTGTAGATGCTAAGTATCGCAACAATCATTATTTTATAAGCGGTTCAGTTTTTCGCACATATACTAATATGTTTTAGTCATAATTTAGGATTAAGACATACAAATACTATAAAATACATGATAAAACTAACTTCTATTAAGCAACAAAAGATAAAAGCTATGAAAAACAGAAAGCCTCATTGACTTCACCAATCATTGTAATCAGTCAATTAAAGGAAATAAGTTACGGTATAAATAGATAAACTTCGATCTGGTAGCAAGGATACAAACCCTCAAGTCATTTTCACACGAACGACGATGGAAACTTAAATTGGAAGTTGGTGCTTCCATTATCAATTTATAGCTAGGTCTGCTAGCAACAGTAAGATAAGCAACATAACAACTTGAACCTATAGGTGGAGATAGACAGTAGGACCTAACAATTTTTAGAGAATTAATGTTCAAATGTATAATGTAAATTTAGGGTCATCTTATATGCATTTTTGTAACATATTTACTATTAGGAATCATATATACGGAGAACCATAGCATTAGCTTGATGAGAAAGTTTAGAAACAATTAAAATTATTAAAAGAAAAGCACATTAAGGAAGCATATCTGTGGGATGCAGACAGTAGAAGTTCTTTTCGAAGGTGTCTTAGAACGTAAACGAAGATGACTTATGTAGTTAAGGTAGAAAATATTTTTCTTGGAATTGAATGTTCCATTCTACGAAACAACCATATTTGTAACAAATTCTAATTTAAAATTTCTTCATTCAAATACATCCTTGCTGGTGTTGACTGTTGGAGTTTTTTCTTATGCTTGTGGGAGGTTCTCCTCTTCCAAGGCTAGGAAGATAGTCCTACATTGAAAAATACTCCAAGTGGGTATCTCAATATAATACCATGCTTGGTGTTGAGTTATGCACATGGGGTGGTGGCCCAAATGGATGCCATGTGGGTTGTTTCCTAGTAGGATTAAGGCTAAACTTCTCAAGAAAATATTTATGCTTTTTGTTACTCTCTTGAAAAAGATTTCTTAGGAGTTAAGCCCCAATGGGACTTAGCAACTCAGACTCGGACTCAGACTGAGGCTCAAGGGCACAAAGTAGTTTTTTGATGACACACTTTGCATTTAGCACATCAACATCATCGCAAGGCGCTTGTGCGCAGATGTTGTGTTCATGAGCCCGTTTTATGCCCGAGTTGCATGCGCGGTTGCTATCGTGGGTGCTTGAGTATCACTACCACATTTCTAGAATAGGAACATTTTTGTCATTTGTAATATTAATATATAGATTATTTATTAGTTTATATAATGTGTATTGTAGTTATATTGTAATTATTAATAATATGGGTTAGTAGGCTAAACTTGATGTGACCAATAGACTAAACACTAGATTAGTCACTTTTGGGACCTAATTAGTCATTTTTCTTCATTAATTAGAAACTAGTTAAACCCCTCATTAGATTATGAAAATCCCACGAATTAAACTACTATTTATGACAACCATAGAGGGCATATTAGATATTGTGCATTAGCTAGACCAATGTTTCACTTGGCCGACCCTATATAGGAGAGGGGGGAGCCTCCCTCAAGCCTCATTAAATGTTCATGAAAATCCTAGTTTGAGTTCTTCCCCAAACCACCCTCATTCCTCTGTGAAATTTTAGAAAATCAAAAGCCAATCCCTCTCATTTTCCTCATCTAAGAAACTTAGAAGCTTAGGTCTCAAGGAATATTGGAGGAGAAGAAGTTTGGCTAGAGAACTGTCACGCCCCAGTCCCAAAATATCGAGGGACTAGCCACGTGGCAATGGCCAGTAGCACACACCGATGGACAAACCCAATTTAATGGACCCATCAGGATGTACTTAAGCTGTAGTACAACAATAAGGGTCTACTAATCTCATCCACAGAAATGAATACATCAATGTCAGAAATATAAAGCAATATCAAGTTTCAATAAAACATAAGTCGGGGAACAACCCGATAATGAGTTTGATACATCAACTCAAAAGACTGGAAATAAAGAGTCTAACAATATAAATCACTAAGTATAGAATATGCATATACTCAGGAGAAATCCTCAGCGATCACCTCGTCCTCGGGTTCTGGTACTGTTCCAAAGACTGCTCCTGTCCCGTACACCTCGGGATAGATCTCCTCCGCTAAACCTGGGGACATAATCCAGATCCAGGTCCTCAGGGGACATAGCAAGGTACAAAATAACTAATGCCAAAATAAATGCAGTGCAACAATAAATGAAGCAACAGGGTAAACTATGTAACCAGCTATGTGATATGCAAGTGAGAGCATTATTCATACTCAGGCTGAGACTGCTACGGGCTCTGTGTCGGGGAAACCCATAGCAGTATTTTCTCGAAGGGCCAGTAAATGTGCCAAAGCTCTGTGTCAGAGTCTAAGGCACCTCAAGTAAAGTAATATATATATATATATATATATATATATATATATATATATATATATATATATATATATATATATATATATATAATCAGCCTTTTGTATGGTAAAACTCTCTCCACCCAATGTAATCACACATCTCATGTTCACGATGTCTCATGTCAATGTCACGCAAGATCATATCTAATGCAACAAGTCATAATGAGATCAAAGCATGTATAATGTATATGTCATAAACCTGTATCCTATACAGAATCACTATGAATATCTCAGGAAGATTCTGTCTTATGAATAGTGTCACGTGTCCTGAGGTATGACGTACTTGATAAGGCAAGCACAAAATCTATAGTGTCTCGAAATCCATGTCTAGGTGACATTACACAACTCTGTGTACAGTGTTGACATCCGAATATTAGTCGGACGCTAAGTAATGTCACACGGCCCTAGGTTGAACAGAGATCTTACAGTCATAAATCAAGAAAATGGTATAAACAGATGCTGCAAGTAGGGCAAGGTACACTTGCCTGGGATTTGGTTACCAACTGCGGCTCTGGTATCAGCAGGTTCTGCAGGTACTCCTCCGGTTGTTGAAATATACATCACCATCAGATTCAGAAGACATCAAATAGCTAGAAATGTCTGTCCTTGAGTCCAATTTGGACACAGGTGCAAAAATGATAGTTTTTGGTCAAAGCGGGGTCCACATGTGGCCCGCTTCGCACCGAAAAACGTGTCAGAGACAATGTTCTCCAAATTTGTCAAACCTAGTGTCAACAACTCCAGAACGATGATACGATCCCAACGAAACTTCCAGAACTGGATTCCGATGAGCCGATCACAAAATCGTCCGTTAAGTGGAGCCGTGGGGCCCACGATATGCGATTTTGTCGACGTTCTCAGAATCGAACTAAACTTGGGTCACAGGACCAGCGTATTGCTACGAGTCCGATGGCGCAAGTTTTGTTTTGATCCGACATGTGTACATGAAATTATAACGAGTTCCAGAACAGGTCTGATACGGGACGTTGTCGACGGATACGCGTTGATTTCGGTGTGCACGCATATCCAAATCAACTTCTGTAAAATTCTACACGTTCGTATTAACGGCGCGCACCTTTTGGTGAAGTTCGCATACGACCAAGTCGTCCCGTTTGGCGGGGCGCACTCAGTTCCGAAAAAAAATAGGGCGACTATTTTCCTGATTTTGGATCGCAATTCGCGATCGCCACATGACGCAACACACCGAGCGGGTTGCACGGGCATCGAGAGGGTCACGCAGGGTTCGCGTCACAATAGAAGTAACGAGAAATGGGGCAGCGAGGAGAGAAAAAAGGCTACCTGAACAGGGCTCTGCAGAAACTGGGATTTCTCGTGTCCGCGAGGCGACACGACACGACACGACACAGCTAGGGTTATAGTTTCTCGCTGTCGGAGGATGCTGCTGGGTCGTCGGGGCTTCGCCGGAGGAGGGGCGGCTCGGGCGGAGGCGGGGCTGACCAGGGACGGCGCTGGTGGCGTGCACGGCGGCTGCTCGGGGTCAGGCTCGTCAGAGGCGGCTAGGGCAAGGGACTGTGGAGTCGGCTTGTCGGGTCGAGCGGAGGGGAGCGGTGGAGCTCGGGTCTGAGGCGGAGGATGGGGGCGAGGGCGCCGGCGGCGAGGGGAGAAGGTGTTGGTGGAGGAAGGCGGTGAAGGGGTCGGGTTTATATTGGAGGAGAGGGAGGTGGCCAGTCGTCCGTTACTAGCGGAGAGAGGGGAGGCCAAACCGCCGCGGGGGCGTAACTGCCGGCGGGCGGCGAGGAGACTGTAGCGGAGGAGCTGGAGGCTACGGTGGTGGTGTTGGTGGTTGAGACGGCGGTGGATGGGCGTGTTTTTATACGACGTGGGCGAGAATAACTGTCGCGGGGAGCCGGAGGCGTTACTGCGGTTACGAGCGGAGCAGTCGGGGAGTGTAACCGCCGCGGAGGAGGCGGGGCGCCGGCGGTTACGGGCGGAGGACGGAGAAACGAAGGGTTGGGGGTTAGGGTTTCCTAACGGGTCGGGTCGGGTCGAAAATGGGTCGGGTCGGCTAACAGGCTCGGACCCGACCCGCTAAGATTTGGACCCGGTTCAACTAGACCGGGTCCGGTTCGGGTTGGTCTTGGTCAGGAAAAACCGGGTTTATTTTAGGGTTTAATTTGGTTTAATAAAAACTTAGTTTTTAGGTCTTTAAAAATATTTTCAGGGTCCAATAAATTTCAGAAAAATTATCCTATGTCTAATAGTTTATTTTACACCCAAAAATATTATTTTCATAATATTTTAATATTTAGTAAAATCATTTAAAAATACATAATACCAGAAAACAATTGATTTAATTAGTTAAAAATCACAGAAAATTCTAGAAAATTTATTTTTAAAATCTAAAAATTTCTGGGGGATTACAATCTACCCCCCTTAAGAGATTGCGTCCTCGCAATCAAAGAATAACCGGTCAACAGAGATGACACGGTTGCAAGCATTGTTTGAAGCACATTACTGTTAAGAATCATGATTCAGGAGAATCAAAGGATGAGGTTTAAGCAAAAACACATAGGAAATAAAAATATCATTTTCCTAAGTAATGGAAGTTATTCAATTTCCAAAGTGAAGGAAAGCAAGAAAACTACAGCTTAGAAAACTAGGTTATTAATTATTAGCAAGTTCAAAATACCAGGTTAAGGCTAAGGTCACGAACTAATAAACACAAGCTAAAGCAATACTAGAAATAGATAGCTATGAAAACTTACGCACATTTGCTACTCCACGAGTCTGCGCGTCCTCCAAAGTCATAGCAAAAGCTTGTCCACATCCTTGAGGTGGTGCCCTCTACTGTTGCTGGGCTTGCTGGAAGGGTGCTGCTCGAGGTGCCAAGGGTGGCCTTGGTTGATATCCTCCTGGTGCTGGTAGAGCTTGTTGGTTTAATATTGGTGCTCCTTCTCAATGCTCAGTGCATTCCCTCACTGCATGCTGACTGGATCCGCAAGCTAAACATAATCCCAGTTTACGTCTACACTCCTTCTCAATATGGCCTACCTTGCCATAGTAGTGACAGGTAGGAAGAGATAGGGATTTGGATACAGCTCCCTGTGGTGCTTGATGCAGATGAGGTTTCTTTGCAGCTTCTCCATGCGGTGCTCTGGCTGGTTGTAAACACCCTGTTTTCAGAATAATTTTTAATATATTTTCCCCCAAAAATTTTCGGTATTATTCGAAAGAAGCAAGGTAATTGGGAGTTAAGTATTTTTAAATACAGTTTATTGGTGTTAAAATATTATAGAAAAAATATTTTATGCTGTAAAATAAAAAATCGGACACAGGGTATTTTTCGGTAAATTTATTGGACCCCGAAAAAGTGTTTAAAGCCTTAAAAAAAAAACTTTTGGCTCATTAAACCGAACCAAACTAAACCCAAGTTAAACCAAGTATGAACCGGACTGCTGCGTGAACCAAACCCAAACCACTTGATGGGTCGGGTCGGGTCGGATCCGAGCCAAACCCGACCCGGACCCGAAATCAGATGGAAACCCTAGCCGCAGAGTCCTGTAGCAGCCTATAAGAGGCCGCCTCGACGTCCGCGCTGCCCTCTTCTCCGCCGCATACCCTCTGATCATCCCCGCCTCGATACACCGCCGCCGGATCGACCCCCTCACCGTCGATCAACCCCGACGACCCCTACAACGAGCAGCGCCTGACCTGACCCCTTTTTGCTCGAACCGACCTCCGCCCGCGTCTGCCGTACCCTGATCGACGCCGCGCCATGAGCAGCCCTCGCCGAGCTCCAGTCCATCGTCGACCTCCCCTCTGATCATCCCTGACTCCCCGCTGGGAACAACAGCCGTCGACCTCCGCTCCGTCCAGCCGCTCGACGCCGCCGACTCGCAGCCCCCAGCCGCCCTAGGCCGAGACGCCCTCCGTCGGCGAGTCGACCCCTCCGTCTCTGGGCACAGCCCTAGCCTGGACACGGATTCTGTGTACACCGGACACGGTAGATTCGGACCAGGACACGAGACAGCACCTCGGACACGTGGAAATTCAGCGTTCACGGAGCCCCGTTCAGGTATCGTTTTCTCTCGCCTCGCAACTCCGTTTTAGTTTCCGTCAGTTGCTACGCGTAGACAGTATAACCCTCTCGGTGTCCGCGCAACCCGCTCGGTGCATCGCGTCCTGTGGTGATCGTACACTGTGATCCAAAAACAGGAAAAATAACGCCTTATTTCACCCCGGAACTGAGTA
Source organism: Iris macrosiphon (assembly GCA_036927795.1). Classification (NCBI taxonomy): domain Eukaryota; kingdom Viridiplantae; phylum Streptophyta; class Magnoliopsida; order Asparagales; family Iridaceae; genus Iris; species Iris macrosiphon. Next base: position 252,264,746 of record JAYESA010000004.1, read on the forward strand.
CGCCCCGCCAAACGGGACGACTTGGTCGCACGTGGTCTTTACCGAAACGTGCGCGACGTTGATACGGACGTGTGGAATTTCGCAGAAGTCGATTCGGAGGTGCGTGCACCCCGAAATCAACGCGTATCCGCGAACAATACCCCGTATCCGACTTTTCTGGAACATGCTGTAACTTTGTGTACATACGTCGGATCAAGACAAAACTTGTGCCATCGGACTCGTAGCGATACGCTGGTCCTGTGACCCAAGTTTGGTCCGATTCTGAGAACGTTGACAAAATCGCGTATCGTGGGCCCCACAAGCTCCACTTGACGGCGATTTTGTGATCGGCTCATCGAAATCCAATTCTGGAAGTTTCGTTGGGTTCGTATCATCGTTTCTGACTTGTAGACACTGAGTTTGAGGAATTTGGAGACCTTTGACCCTGGCACGCTTTTCGGTGCAAAGTGGCCCACTTGTGGACCCCGTTTTGACCCAAAAATGTCATTTTTGCCCCTGTGTCCAAATTGGACGTAAGGACAGACGTTTCTAGCAGTTTGATATCTTCTGAGACTGTTGGTGATGTTTATTACAGCTTTTGGAGTAGTACCCACAGGATCCACTGATACCGGGACGACTGTTGATATTCAAACATCAGGCAAGTGTACCTTGCCAAACTCTGCAGTATTGTTATATATTATTCCTTGCTTTATTTATATTGCTGTGCATGCTCAACCTAGGACCGTGTGACATACTTAGCGTCCGATTATTAGTCGGGTGCCAACACTGTACGCAGTGTTGGGTACTGTCATTTAGAGATGGACATTCGTGACACTTTATATTCTCGTACTTGTCTTATCAAGTACCATACGACCCAGGACACTTGACACTGTTCATGAGACAGAATATTCTCGAGATATTCGTGGTGATTCTGTATAGGATACAGGACTTGACAGAGATACTATATTCATAGATACATATGACTTGTTGCATTAGTGATGATCCCGCTTGACATGGACATGAGACGTTATGGTTATGATAGGCGTGGTTACATGGGGTGGGGAGAGACACACAGGCTACAGGCTATTTTCTATATATATCTACTACTATTGTGAGGCCGTAGACTCTCGTAGCAGAGCTAGGCACATTACGTGTTATTACTGCTACCGGCTCCCCGACACAGAGTTTGTAGCGGTCTCAGCCTGAGTACTAGTGATGCTCTCACTTGCATTTTCACTTAGATGGTTACTTATTTGCCCTATTATTCCATTTATTTTCTGTACTGTATTTATTTTGGCATGAGCTTTCTTGTACCTTGCTATGTCCCCTGAGGACCTGGATCCGGATTATGTCCCCAGGATTTGAGGACGAGATCTATCCCGAGATATACGGGACCAGAGCAGGAGCTGATCCAGGAGCTGTACCGCCATCCGAGGACGAGGTGTTAGCCGAAGACTTCTCCTGAGCATCCCTGTTCATGCTCAGTACTTATTTATTTATTTTAGTCATTTATTTGCTGGTCAGATGAACCATTGTACTAGATATTTATCGGGTTGTTCCCCAAGCACTTTGTTGAGACTAGCTGATGATTTACCTTCCTTATTTATATCTTGTGTGGATGAGATTAGTTGTGCCATGATTGTCGTAGACTTGTTATATTACAGCTTAAGTATGCCCTGGTGGATCCATTAAATTGGGACTGTCCATCGGTGCGTACTGCTGGCCATTATCACGCATCCGGTCCCACGGTATTTTGGGACTGGGGCGTGACACTGGTGCTGATGTGAGAGGCCTCTTCAGGTTGGACTCTCGCCTGGTGACATGCTCCATACGGCAAGCTGCAGCAAGGACGTCCGTGTACGAAGTAGGTGCAACGGATCCGATCATTCTCTGTAGCTCAAAGTTTAGTCCGTCAATGAACTTCTCAGCCTTCTCTTCTTCTGTCGGGATCAGGGAAGGGGCGAAGCGACTCAGTCGAATGAACTCCGCATTGTACTCTTCTATCGTCGTATTGCCTTGAATGAGGCGATTGAACTTGTCCCAAAGTTATGATCGAGCAGTAGATGGAATGTACATCTCCTGAAAGAGTCTAGAGAACTCTTCCCAAGTGAAGTGGCAAAAATCAGTGATAGAGCCCGTCGATGGCCGTCGAGCTGGTAGGTTGGCCTGCTCTAGTGCAGTTACTAGGCTGTTTCTCAAGTACTCTACCTCGTGATGTTGAGCCTCTTAATGAATCTGCTGTTAAGCTTGTATCATTGCGTAGATCATTTGGAATATCTGTTGCCCATCCATAGTATGCCCTTGTGGGAATACGGGCATTGGTGGTGTGAACTGCGGCGAAGGTGGGATGTTATCACGCCGGAACCTTGAAGTATGCTGGCCTACTTGATTGCTTTGAACTGAGTATCCTCTATCTTCTGGTGTTACTCCTTCATCATAGGTGACCACAACATCGTACGGTGTACATAAAGGGTTCTCATCACCGGTTCTCGGATCTATTGCTCTGGATCAAAATAAACTATAAGAGGCGCACCGGAATCAAGGCATGATGCAAGTCAAGAAATTAATTTGAATCCGATATAGATATCAAGAACGTTTCAAGCAAGTGGATGAGATCCTAAAAACTTATCCTATTCCTATTGCAGGCTTGCTCGGTCCCTAAGTTGAAATCAAAGCAATTTAGTCGTAGACCTGCATGGGCCACCACAAAAACCACGTCATGCCCCAGTCCCAAAATATCGAGGGACTAGCCACGTAGCAATAGCCAGCAGCACACACCGATGGGCAAATCCAATTTAATGGATCCATCAGGATGTACTTAAGCTGTAGTACAACAATAAGGGTCTACTAATCTCATCCACATAAATGAATACATCAATGTCAGAAATATAAAGCAATATCAAGTTTCAATAAAACAATGTCATAAATGAATACATCAATGTCAGAAATATATATATATATATATAATCAGCCTTTTGTCTGGTAAAACTCTCCCCACCCAATGTAATCACACATCTCATGTTTACGATGTCTCATGTCCATATCACGCAAGATCATATCTAATGCAACAAGTCATAATGAGATCTAAGCATGTATAATGTATATGTTATAAACTTGTATCCTATACAGAATCACCATAAATATCTCAGGAAGATTCTGTCTCATGAATAGTGTCAGGTGTCCTGAGGTATGACGTATTTGATAAGGCAAGCACAAAATGTATAGTGCCTCGATATCCATGTCTATGTGACATTACACAACTCTGTGTACAGTGTTGACACCCAAATATTAGGCGGACGCTAAGTAATGTCACACGGCTCTAGGTTGAACAGATATCATACAGTCATAAATCAAGAAAATAGTATAAACAGATGCTGCAAGTAGGGCAAGGTACACTTGCTTGGGATTTGGTTACCAACTGCGGCTCTGGTATCAGCAGGTTCTGCAGGTACTCCTCCGGTTGCTGAAATAGATATCACCATCAGATTCAGAAGACATCAAATAGCTAGAAATACCTGTCCTTGAGTCCAATTTGGGCACAGGGGCAAAAATGATAGTTTCTGGTCAAAGCGGGGTCCACATGTGGCCCGCTTCGCACCGAAAAATGTGTCAAAGACAATGTTCTCCAAATTTGTAAAACTTAGTTTCAACAAGTCCAGGACGATGATACGATCCCAACGGAACTTCCAGAACAGGATTCCGATAAGTCGATCACAAAATCGCTCGTCAAGTGGAGCCGTGGGGCCCACGAAATACGATTTTGTCGACGTTCTCAGAATCGAACCAAACTTGGGTCACAAGACCAGCGTATTGCTACGAGTCCGATGGCGTAAGTTTTGTTTCGATACGACGTGTGTACACAAAATTACAATAAGTTCCAGAACAGGGTCGATACGGGGCGTTGTCGACGGATACGCGTTGATTCCGGTATGCACGCACATCCAAATCAACTTCCGTGAAATCCTACACGTCCGTATTAACGGTGCGCACCTTTCGGTGATGTCCGCACACGACCAAGTCGTCCCGTTTGGCGGGGCGCACTCAGTTTCGTGGAAAAATAGGTCGAGTATTCTCCTAATTTTGGATCGTAATTCGCGATCGCCACAGGATGCGACACACCGAGCGGATTGCACGGGCATCGAGAGGGTCACGCAGGGTTCACGTCACAACAGACGAAACGAGAAATGGGGCAGCAAGGAGAGAGAAAAGGCTACCTCAATAGGGCTCCGTAGAAACTGGGATTTCTCATGTCCACGAGGCGACACGATACGACACGACACAGCTAGGGTTAGGGTTTCTCGCTATCGGAGGATGCTGCTGGGTCGCCGGTGCTTCGCCGGAGGAGGGGCGGCTCGGGCGAAGGCGGAGCTGACCGGGGACGGCGCTGGTGGCGTACACGACGGCTGCTTGGGTCAGGCTCGACGGAGGCGGCTAGGGCAAGGGACTGTAGAGTTGGCTTGTCGGGTCGAGCGAAGGGGAGTGGTGGAGCTCGGGTCTGAGGCAGAGGACGGGGGCGAGGGCGAGGGCGCCGACGGCGAGGGGAGAAGGTGTTGGTGGAGGAAGGCGGTGAAGGGGTCGGGTTTATATAGGAGGAGAGGGAGGTGGCCAGTCGTCCGTTACTGGCGGAGAGAGGGGAGGCCAAACCGTCGCGGGGGCGTAACCGCCGGCGGGCGGCGAGGAGACGGTGGCGAAGGAGCTGGAGGCTACGGTGGTGGTGTTGGTGGTTGAGACGGCGGTGACTGGGCGAGTTTTTATTGGGCGTGGGCTAGAGTAACCTCCGCGGGGAGGCAGAGGCGTTACCGGCGGTTACGAGCGGAGCAGTCGGGGAGTGTAACCGCCGCGGAGGAGGCGGGGCGTCGACGGTTACGGACGGAGGACAGAGAAACGAAGGGTTGGGGGTTAGGGTTTCCTAACGGGTCGGGTCGAAAACGGGTCGGGTCGGCTAACAGGCCCGGATCCAACCCGCTAAGATTTGGGCCCGGTTCAACTAGACCGGGTCCAGTTCGGGTTGGTCTGGGTTAGGAAAAATCGAATTTATTTTAGGGTTTAATTTGGTTTAATAAAAACTTAGTTTTTAGGTCTTTAAAATGTTTGCAGGGTCCAATAAATTCCAGAAAAATTACCCTATGTCTAATAGTTTATTTTACACCCAAAAATATTATTTTTATAATATTTTAATATTTAATAAAATTATTTAAAAATACTTAATACCAGAAAATAATTGATTTAATTAGTTAAAAATTACAAAAAATTCTAGAAAATTCATTTTTTAAATCTGAAAAATTTCTGGGGGTTTACAAGAACCCTTGGTTTTGCATTAGAAATCCATCTCCCAAGTGGTAAAATTCTAAAATATTTCTTTAAATTTTGTTTTCATTATTTTGATGACCATTAGGGACCAACCCATTGTTTAGGAATACCTACAAGGGAAGAGAGTGAGTCCCTATTGGTTCCATAGTATTTTTTTTATGAGGTTGTGTTCATAGTTTGGGATTTTGTGATAATGGGTGTGCTTTTTTCTATCCCTCATCATAACTAATTATAATATTTACCAATAGATATATTTAATATGTATTTGTATATTTAATAGAGTATTGGGGGTTTTGTCATAAAGATGGGTTTATGTATCATAGAGTATAGCTTTGGTGCACTCAATATGCTTGTTGAAATGCTTAGTGTATATATTAGTGTAGTTGTGTGAGAGGTTCATTTGGCATATGCTCAGTAGGTATGTGTTGTGTTGGTGCAAAAATTATTGTGCAACTGTTTGCGTATACGTTGTAACGTGATACATGTATCAGTGATGGTCAGGTGTGTGAGTGGTCGGGTAGCAGCAACCCCATATCAGAGCAAGTAGCCGCAGGTATAATGTTGTATAAGGGTGATTGGTTATCATGTGGTGGTTGCTATTGCAGAGTGTTGTGGTGTGTGTTGACTTATCAGGTTGCCTGATATAGGCAGAGGGTCAGGCAAGGTAGATGCTGTGTAGTGAAGAGATGGGAGTGATGGTTGTAGTTGTTGTATGCAACTTGTTTTGTTGTATAAAACTGCAAGTGGGGGTATTAGTCGACTTCGTGTAGGCAGTTGGCCATTCCAGGCACTACAGAAAAGTACACGAGTGTGTGATATTGGTGTGGATTGATATTGGGTAATTGGATGCATATCAGTGTTGCCTGAGACCTACACCTAGTTTTGTTGGTCTATGTATTGGGTTTGAGTGTGGGGAGTCTGTTACTAAGTACTGCTTAGGTTCAGAGTTTGAGGTTGGTGTTGGGATAGTGTTTGGGTTCAGGTTCAAGTATTTGTGCTTAGGGTGGTGTTGCAATATTTTGACATTGAACATGGACTGTCCAAATGTTTACTGTCATTGGTATTATCTGATATTAATATAGGTATTAACAGTAGTGGGCTCGGGTGGTTGGTGATGCAACTGATACATTAGGTATCAGTTAAGATACTGCACTACAAGTAGTACAGTCTACCTGCACACTTAGTAATGTAGGGCAGTTGATTCGATAGGCTAGTGTACAGGGTTGTGAGGCAGGTTTGGATCCTGTACATGTTAGGCACATGGGTATCCAAATGGATTAATGTGTACGTTGGGATGTCGGTTAGTTATCAGTGATGATCACTCACCTGGATGGTCCAGGTGAATAGTTAGCAAGGAGTATCAGTTGACATTGCCAATAATGTTTGACTGGCACAAGGTATTAGTCACAAGTGGGGATAGTGAGCTTTCAATTGGCAGTGGTGTTGTGTGGACTGATTAGAGTATCAGTAAAGGTGATACTGATATATGGGGTAATGTCTAGGTGTTGATTACTAGTTTGGGTGGTATAGGTGGGTATTCATTGGTTGTGTAAGTTAGTTAAGTGGGTGTGGGTTATATATCAAGATACCACATAATGGGAGAAGTATTATACTCAGTTTGATACCAGTTGTTGGTATCAAGGCAACCTAGGTGTTTGGGGTGACCAGGTTATGAGCTAAGGATAAGCCTGGTCCTAATATATGCTAAGTAGGTATAGTGTCCAGGAAATTCAAGTTATGGGGAGAGGTTCAAGTTCAAAGAGGAGGTTATTACCAAGAAAATAGGTTTAACACTAGGGTAATAACAAGGTATGGAAGTATAGACTAGATAATAGAACTGTAAGTATATATATATATATATAAATATATATATATATATATATATATATATATATATATATATAAATATATATAAATATATATATATATATATATATATATATATATATATATATATATATATATATATATATATATAAACACTATATATATATATATATATATATATATATAGTGTAGCTAATATTAGTTAATATTAGCTAATATTAGCTAGTGTAATTTGGGTTTTGATTAAGGTAACCTATTATAACAAGGTATTGACCTAGTATAACTTCCAAGACCTAGTTTTGGCCTTGAAATCATGTTTCAACATAGTAAATAACAATTATCATTTCATTTTACCCCTTATAACTATTATTCTATATTTTGGTTTCGTGACTTCATTTTGGACATCGATTCTCATACATTGCCCAGGACCACAAGCGAGTATATTCTCTGACAGTTTTTATTATTTTAATTATTACTATGATTCTAGTTGTAGTGCATACTTGATTCGGACACAGCGAATTCACGGGCTTGTAACATAGACACCTGTCATGAGGAATCGTGATTATAATCCATCATACTAGCTTGGGACGGAGAAATATTATCAAGTTATGTTATCATACCCCACCTTACATGCATCATAGCTCACTTCACATATAACGTAGGGTGTAGCCTGACCATTTACATGCCTCATAGACTGTTATATATGATTAGCTAGTCTTTTTCTCATATCATAGCTACCCAGATGGTTAGCCTGACCTCACATGTATCATATCTAATCATATATAACAAGCTTGATCTAGTCCCAAGCCGACCACATAGCGAACTGATATTTCACGGTACTTAGCCATTATATCTATTCTTTGTTCCAGTATATTCATTTATAGCATTCACATATATCTGTTTACTGCTAGTTATTTCTATATGATGATTATATGTCTCCCTAGTCTTCCTTATATTCCAGTATTTCATTCAATTATGTATATTTCTTACTCACTGCTTTATAGTTTTGATCAATAAATTTAAAATTTCTGTTAATGTTTGTGCTTTGCTCCAATCCTGATTGGATAACATTTTTCAGAGAATCTTGAGAATTTTTGTCCTACCCATTATAGTCCAGGAGTAGATGGCGATTACATCCCGTAGATTCCAGAGGAGCCACTCCATATAGAGGAGATATCACCCGCAGTTGTTTAAATAGTACTTAGCCCATTTTATTTATGTATTGGATTATTCCAAACTTGAGACTTTGAGTTGTATTATGTTGAGACTTATGTTGTGTTGCGATATCTAGACTCTTAGACTCTGTTTTGTTAGACATATATTATTTTGCCTTTCGTATTTCTTTACATCTTTATTGTGCCATTTACCTTCCTTATAGTTATTGTGACTGAGTATATTATCAGTTGATGATTATATGTATATTCTTTGCCCTCTGTTTGGAGTTGAGACATGTTGACAGGTTTAATACCGTTGATAGATATCTATGTTGGACCAAGACAAAGTTCTATCACCGATGTTGCAGCGTAGACTGGACGTACCTGCGACTCATGTCCAATTTCTAGGTTTGGGTCGTGGCATATTTTAGTGGTGGCTCATGCAGGACTAGATGAGTAAGATTAGGTCTAAAAGAGTAAGATTAGGTCGCAACTAGTTCAGTATCGTAGTAGTGCTCAGACTTAGAGTATTATTACGAGCATGAGATAGGGTATAGGATGAGAGTATGCTCAATCACCACTAGGAGATTTTTAAATTTATTTTGCTATTCTGAATAATTGCTTCATTTAAATTTTACTGTTCTTCCTTGATGATATCATATCTTTTGCCTTAATTGATTTATTCTTGTTTCGATCTGTCTTCAGGATCCATCTGAAGACTAGGTCGCTGAGATCGGGACCCGCGATTTTCGAGAGGTCTGCCATCTCTCGACCTTCCATCCAGACAGTTAGGGTTGCTCCTCCTACTTTACCTGTTCATGTAAGAGTTTTCACAGCCTTCAGGGGCCCTCCTCCCTCACTTGTCCAGAGGGTTGTCCCGGCTGCTACGGAGAACCTTTCACCACCATAGATTCTATTTTCAGGAGGTGTGCCCGCTGACAGGGCATAGATGTTTGCATTGATCCAGGGCATGGTAGAAGCTTAGAGGATGTCGGTAGAGGATCAACGAGTTCAGGCTGAGGCACGACTATCGCTTCCTCGGATGATCCAGCACCTACGAACAAGCAATTGTTAGTGGATCAGCACTTTCGAGAAAGTACTGGTGAGTAAAAATTAAAGAACAAACGCAACATTCACTAAAACCAATCCTAAGTAATTATGTTATAAAATATTTCTTTACTGGTGATCTTTCTAGTTTTACCTAGATTCGTTACATGCAGTACAAGAACGGAGTCATATTACTTCTTTTGGAAACATCTTTGAAATTAGAGTTCATGTTCGATATACAAGCAAGCAGGCAAGTAGTTCATGTACGATAATCAAGTTCAATTACTATCTCTGAGGCGTAGCGTGTCTCGTGAGCCATATTTATTTCATTAAAGAATCTAGCATGCAATTAGTGGACTATCTTCTTTATACTATTCAAGGCGATCATCTTATTCAAGCAAGCAAGCAAATCTAAGTCTGATGCAAGACAATATGCAAAACAACATATCACTTATATAGTGATTCTTACCCCTTGTCGAACGGTTATCCCTGCAGTAGACATACAAGTTAGCAACATATGCATATATAAACAAGGTTCTCTTTTCCTGTCCATCTCTGCATCAAACAGTTAGGTATGCAATAAGGCTAGCCTAGCATGCGCCCTAACTATATGATGGTCCTCGAGTGTGGATCATCGGGATTAGCAATTGGGACGTACAAGCCCTTCTCACTAATGCGAATCGGCTAATAGCTGCTGAGACACATGGTTGCTATCCATTAAAATACGCTCAAAATAGCAGCCGAGTCTCATAGTTCAGTACTACATTAAAAGCCACCCCCCTAATCGCGATAATTTCAAGCCTCAGGGTGTTCGATTAGTCTCTCTAGGAAGAACGGTTTTCAGTGCCCCAGGACCGCTCGAGAGACCCGATACCTTGTGTGTCACTACCATATTTTCTAGGAAAGGATATTTTAGTAATTTCATATTTAATTAAATATTGTGCTTGATAAATAATTATTTTTTGTATTATTTAATATTTACTAGATGTTAGTTTTTATTTTGGACTTGTGTTAGTGGAGCTAACTAGTTTAGTTTAGACCCATGGACCAACATGAATTAATTGGTTAGAACTTAGCCCATTTAGAAAGCCCATTGTTAAGAAGATTGATTAAATTAATTAAATCATTAGACTAGAAGCTTCCTTCCTTAATTATTTCTTCATGAGAGGCCCCAAGGGGTATAATGATCGTTACATAGTAGCTTGAGGGAGGGAAAATAGGGGCCGACCTATTTATAAAGGGGGTAAAATTTCTCTCTCCTCTTTTTATTCCAAAAGTAGATCTAGAATTTCCCTCTACCAAATTTCTTCATTCCTATTTTATTTCTCTACCAAATTTCATTCCAATTCCTTCCCAAATCACTATTAGAGACTTGAGAAAAAAAGATCTAGAAGGTGGAAGCAAGGATCTACAAAGAGGAGCAAGGATCTATAAATTGGAGGCAATTTTATCTCAATTGGAGGTTTCATTAGGAATCCATCTTCCAATAGGTACAATTCAGTTTTTACCCTTAAATTAAGTTCTAAATCTTAGTTATAACCATGGAAAATTAACCCATATGCATAGGCTAGCTATAGAATTTGGTTTTGTGTTCATAGGCGGCCTATTAAGAAAGTTATGGTACTTTTTGTGTAAATTTTGGGAGAATTTTGAGATTGATATTTGTTGTGTGTGACAATTGATCCTATAGATCAATTTGGCATGTGTTTGTGTGTTTGGGGCTAGTGTCGTATCCACAATTGGGTAAGTGTAGGTCGTATCCCAACAATTTGGTGATACGTGTTGATTTGGAGATTTTTTCCTCCGACACGGGACTTTATACATGTCATATTTTGACACGGACACGTAGATCTATATTTGACTCTTCGTATTATTCATAAATAATATATGTGACTTGTTTGTGTCCTTTGGGATATAATTGGATATGTGGTGGACTCGTGTCACATGCGTATCCTAGATCTAGTGGGATACGGTGTGATACTATCCATATGTTGTGTAATTATATATAGATCTAATTCTTGTGCTCTTAATTCATGAAGATTGTATTTATGCATATATATATAGATATTATATAAATTATAGTATATATATTTGTGCTTCTTGTATCCTAGATCTATGTATTATGTATGTACTAAGAGTATATATATTATGTAGCTATTCATCTACATGTGTAAATACATATGTTATAGTATATATGTTATGTGTAAATATGTATATATGTATATTTAATTGGATAATTATATTATATATAGTTGCTATATGATTATTTATACATATGCATAGATGTATAATTATAAATGTATTTATGTATGGGTGTGCATGTTGCTATATCATAATATGTACATAATAGGGAGGGTGTATATATATATATATATATATATATATATATATATATATATATATATATATATATATATATATATATATATATATATATATTAGGTTATATATATATATATTTTGCATGCTTTAGCGACAGAGGGTTTAATGACAGCAGCCACTATCATTTTTTGAGGCAGCAGCAACCGCTGTAGCAGTGGTAGTAGCATTAATGACAGCAACCGTTGTCATTAAATAGCAACAGCAGCAGCATGAAAATATGCAGCAGCAGCGACATCAGATCAGTGACGGCTGCTATCCGTTACCAAAACAGCAGCAACAATGAGAAATCAGCAGCAACAGCGACAGAGCAACAGGCAGAACTGTCACTATAGAGGCAGCGTATCAGAATATCGGGTTTTTCAGCACAGTTTTTAGCGACAGTTGGCAGATTATATATATATATATATGTGTGTGTGTGTGTGTGTGTGTGTGTGTGTGTGTGTGTGTGTGTATTAATATTGATGTAATGTATTCTAAATTGCTAATTTCTTTATATTTATAATATTTAGTATATGTATTATATATATATACGGGTAGTTAGTATAACAAGGTATTGGGGATTACCTTGAGGAACCAAGGTAATTGGGGATACCCAAGATATTAGGTTTGGGTATCAAGTTTGTGATTATTGTTGAGATACCAAGTTGGTTCAAAACCACGGTACCTAATTAATGTTGTAATTGTGATTCTTAATTATTATGAATATTTGTTTGATATATATATATTGAGGTGTTACCTTGGAATTTACGTATCCGGAGATACGGTATCCTAATATTTAAGATGTGGGTTTCTTGGCTTAGACTTTAGTATCTTGACCCAATATTTTGGTGATGGGCTTGTGCAACCTAGAAATAGATAGTTGACCATAGTTGACCATAGTTTGACCATAGTTGACCAAAGTTGACCATAGTTGACTTTTGACTTATAATTGACTTATTGACCTAGAAGTTGACTAGTTTAACTTATTTTCTTTCCGGAACCTTGTATTGATATTGTATTCCATATCTAGGTCTTCGAGGCACCGTGTCAGACATCTGTGAGACTATTCATTGGACTTCAGGCGAGTACATTCTCTGATAGTTTCTTATTTATGATATCCTCTTTGTTTATTGTATCTAGTGTAGATATCCTTGTTCTCTTGACACGATGGTTACACAGATTGATATATCCGGATCTCGTCATGAGATATTATTTCTTGGTATATGGTGTATCTTGTGCAGGCCTTCTTTTATTGATTATCTTGTACATGTACAGACACTGATTCTCGAGAAGAGTCGTTATCTTCTTGGAGAATCTCGTGCCATAGCGTACCATGGTTGAATCTATTATACCATTCAGGTGTGGGGAGTATGTATTATAGATATATGATCATACCCACCTTGTATCTTGAATAGTGTTAATCATACACCGCACGTATGATTAGCCAGGCCATAAATCTTGTATCTCTTGTTTCAAGTTCCCAAGTCGATCATATGTTAAAGGTAGTACTCACACACTTAGACATTAGTATTCTTTCTCGTTGACATATTGCTCATTATTGTATTATTTTTAGTATTTCCTTATTGTACATATATCTTTTGTATCTATTGTGCATCTTGTATATTCATATCTATTTATTGTTACATAGTTTTTATTATTGATTAAAAATGCTGTTAGAGATGTACTCTGCTCCTTTCCTAACTGGATATATTTTTTCAGATGATACTGAGGAGTGTTACCCTACTTATTATGGACCTCAAGATTTTGTGGGTTTAGAGTCTGAGACCCTGGCTCAGGAGGGACTTATCCCAACTGAGACAGTTGAACCAGGAGTAGTAGCTTCTTAGCATTCTTTGTACTAGATTTGTCTCTAACTTATTTTGTTATTTCTTTCAGACTCATTGATGTATTATTTTAGACTCATGAGTTATATTGTGACTATTCTATCCTTTATCTGATTCGTGCTCATTTCTATCTCAGTTCTGTGATTGAGTATATTATCGTTGTTGGTGGTTTATTATATTATTAGATAGATTACCCAGACAACGTTCTACCGCCGATTCTGTGGCGTAGGCTGAGCATTGTTTCTGACTTGTACCCCTACATCGGGTGCGGGTCGTGACACATTTTTAGTGGTGGCCCATACAGGTCTAGCTTCACAAAGTATGTGATATCGTGGTAGTACGACAATTTAGTTATACTACTGCTAGTCTGTGATAGGATATAGGATATAGGCTGAGATACTCAATCACACATAGGAAATTTTTTTGATTCAACTATTCTCATTTGATATTGATACTTGATCTCTTAATCTGTCCTTTCTTTAGTGTCTTACATCTTATGCCATATTGATTCTTTCTTTCGCTTTGTCTCAGGATGCCGCCTAAGACTAGATCGCAGCAGGGGAGAGCAGCTTCTGAGAGGTCTGCGACATCCCGAGGGTCTGTACCAGTCACTTCTCCGGTGATTGGAGTGTCAGCTGCTTTCGGAGGTCCACCACCTACTCAGAGGACTGTGCCAGCTGTATCTGAGGGGTTTCCACCTCCACCTTCTGTGCCAGCAGAGGTGACACAGATGTTTATACTATTTTGTGAGATGCTAGAGGCACAGAGGGCTCAGTCAGAGGCACATCAGAGGCAGACCGACGTTCTACGGCAGGGCATCGAGAGTGCTTATCAGCTTTCTCATGCTGTAGTTGAGAGAGGAGTTCCGGTCCAGCAGCAGGATATTCCTCAAGTTGCTCAGCTTCGGCCAAGCAACATTCATGACTTCAAAAAACTGGAGCCTAGGGTTTTTAAGGGGACGGAGGGCATCGTCTATACTGATAATTGGCTCAAGGACATCGAGCGTCTTATGAGGGTGTCCCATCTTTCTGAGGATCTGAAGGTTGAGGCGGTAGGACTTCAACTGTTCGACGTCACTCATACTTGGTTCAGGAATGAGCCAATTTTGGTTGACGCAGGACAATATTGGGAGGTATTCAATGACCTTTTCAAGAAAAAGTTCTTTGCCCGGGCAGACAGGCTAGACTTGGGGAGACATTTTAAGAGTCTCATTCAGGGGAGCATGTCTATGGAGGAGTACACTGCGGAGTTTGGCAGGTTGAGCTAATTTATAAAGTATCTGGTGAGAGAGCCGGAGGTTCGAGCTATTCATTTTCGTGAGGGTCTAAACTGGGAAGTGAAGATTATCATTCCGTCTTTTTATGAGACATACTCATAGATACTTGCGGAGGCACGCAAGGTTGAGCGGAAGTTGGGTTTGAAGCCCAAGAGAGACCGTGATTCTTTTCTGGGGGCCAACGATAGTGCAGTATCTGCCAAACGTCCTAATTTCCAGTCCAGACCTTTCCAGCAGCCACAGCAGAACCAGACTCAAGCTAAGGCACCTTTTCACCAGGCACCACAGCAGCAGAGACAGTTACAACAAGCTCTATGCCACTACTGCAAGAAGCCCGTCCACATCTGGGAAGTTTGCAGGAGTAGGTTGGGAGTTTGTTTGTATTATAGTACTAAAGGACATCAGTTGAGGGAGTGTCCTCGTCGTAGATTTCAGGGAGCAGCTTCAGCTCCAAGGGTACAGACGAGACCACCTGCAACACAGCCAAGGGGACCGCTTCCGATACAGTAATAATGTTTTGTCCAACATCAACAGCAGGGAGGTGCACGACAGGGACGGGCGTTTGCTATGACCGTCGAGGAGGATAAACCCACTGGAGATGTCATTACAGGTTCTATTCTTCTTGATTTTATTCCAGGTTTAGCTTTGTTTGATAGTGTTGCTTCTCATAGTTTTGTATCTATTTTTTTTGCTCTGAAGCATGGTTTGGTAGCTGAGTCTTTGCTTAGGACTTGCAAGATATGATCGGGGGAGGCATTATCTTGGTTAATAATATTTGCAAGGATCGGAGAGTTACTCTGGAAGGCCGGGGGTTGAGTGCGTGTCTACTTGTAATGCCACTTTCAAGCTATGATATTGTACTCGGGATGGATTGGTTGAGTAGACACCGTGCTAGCATAGATTGTAGAGGAGGTAGAGTTTTGTTTGATCCGTCAGGAGAGCCAGAGTTTGAGTTTGCTAGAGGAGCTGCAGAGCAGGGAGAAGGCATTATTTATGGAGCTATGGTGGAAGACAAGGAGTTGCTGCATCCATTGATAGCAGAGTTCTTGGATGTGTTTCCTGAGGAATTGCCAGGTTTACCGCCAGATCGAGATATTGAATTTTTTATAGACTTGGTACCAGGTGCAGAACCAATTTTGCAGCATGTCTATAGAGTAAACAACAACGAGCTGGTAGAGTTGAAGAAGCAGGTGATAAATTACAGGATAAGGGATTTATCAGATCGAGTTCTTCACCATGGGGAGGCCCGATATTATTTGTACTGAAGAAGGATGGATCGGTAAGCTTGTGCATTGATTATAGAGCTTTGAATAATCTTACTATCAAGAATAAGTATCCTTTGCCATGGATTGATGATCTGTTTGATCAGTTGAGTGGTGCGAAGGTGTTTTCTAAGATTGATTTGAGATCAGGCTACCATCAGGTGAAGGTGAAGCCGGAGAACATACCGAAGACTGCTTTTAGAACTCGGTATGATCAGTACGAGTTTATGGTGATGCCGTTTAGTTTGACTAATGCACCGGCAGTATTTATGAACTTGATGAACAAAGTGTTCCACCAGTACCTTGAAAATTTTATGGTGGTGTTCATCGACGACATACTCATATACTCGAAGACATCGGAGGAGAATGAGGAGCATTTGAGGATTGTGTTGGATGTGTTGAGGAAGGAGAAGTTGTATGGAAAGTTGTCCAAGTGTGAGTTTTTCTTGGACAAGGTGGAGTTCTTGGGGCATGTTGTGACTGGTGATGGTATTTCAGTGGATCCGAAGAAGATCGCAGCAGTGGAATCTTGGAAGACTCCGAGTTCGGTAGCAGAGATCAGGAGTTTCTTAGGATTGGCAGGCTACTACAGGAAGTTTGTGCAAAAATTTTTGAGGATTGCCGAGCCGATGACCAGACTCACAAGGAAGGATGTGGAGTTTATTTGGACAGAGGATTGCCAGGTTGCTTTTAAGGAGTTGAAGAAGAGGTTGACATATGCTCCTATTTTGACGTTGCTATCAGGGTCTGGAGGTTTCACTATTTATAGTGATGCATCAGGGAAAGGTTTGGGTTGTGTTCTTCAGCAGCATGGGAAAGTGATTGCCTATGCATCCAGGCAATTGTGTCCTCATGAAAAGAACTATCCTACCCATAATTTGGAGTTGGCAGCAGTCATCTTTTCTCTAAAGTTGTAGAAACATTATTTGTACGGAGAGCGTATGGAGATCTTCACAGACCACAAAAGCTTGAGGTACATTTTCACGCAGAAGGAGTTGAACATGAGGCAGCGTCGGTGGTTGAAACTGATGAAGAATTTTGATATATCTTTGTAATATCATCCTGGGAAAGCTAATGTAGTTGTCGATGCTTTGAGCAAGTATCCGGTAGCTATGTTCTTGACGCAGGATCGATATTTGTTGGAGGACTTGGAGAGCTTGGGCATTGAGGTGATAGTTCCTGGTTGTGCTATGCATATATGGGTATTACAGATACATTCAGATTTGATGGACATGATCAAGGTAGAACAGTATGGGGATGTATCTCTGAGGAGTATCAGAGCTCAGGTGAGAGCAGGATTGGAGGATGATTTTACTATTGCAGATGATGGATCTTTGAGGCATGGAGTTAGATTGTGTGTGCCTAGTGGAGAGCTTCGTGAGGAGGTATAGCAGAAAGCGCATCGCTCTCAGTATTCCATGCATCCAGGTGCTAACAAGATGTATCGGGATATGCGAGAGAGTGTGTGGTGGTATGGCATGCAGAGGGAAGTGACACAATTTGTATCTAGATGCTTAGTGTGCCAGCAGATAAAAGCCGAGAGGTAGAGGCCAGGAGGTTTACTTCAGCCATTACCCATTCCAGAGTGGAAGTGTGAGCACATTACTATGGATTTTGTGTCCGGACTTCCACGATCTCCAGGAGAAAAAGACGCGATTTGGGTCATCGTTGATAGGTTGTCCAAGTCGGCACACTTTTTGCCTTTCAAAGTGGGTTTGTCTACGGAGAAGCTGGCAGAGATGTATGTGAGACAGATCGTTAGGATACATGGAGTTTC
This sequence comes from Iris macrosiphon, assembly GCA_036927795.1. Taxonomy (NCBI): domain Eukaryota; kingdom Viridiplantae; phylum Streptophyta; class Magnoliopsida; order Asparagales; family Iridaceae; genus Iris; species Iris macrosiphon. Next base: position 252,282,583 of record JAYESA010000004.1, read on the forward strand.
CGTCTGCATATTCTCGGATCGGGATAGTCGTTTTATTTTTTATTTCTGGAGGAGTTTGCAGGAGAGTTTGGGCACTCAGCTCAAGTTCAGTACTGCATATCATCCCCAGACAGATGGGCAGTCAGAGAGGACTATTCAGACTCTCGAGGATATGTTGTGCACTTGTGTATTAGATTTTGGGGGTTCTTGGGAGCACCATCTCTATTTGGTAGAGTTTGCTTACAACAATAATTAACAGGCCAGTATAGAGATGTCACCTTTTGAAGCTCTGTACGGTCGAAGGTGTCGTACTCCTTTATCTTGGGACGATATTGGAGAGAGAGTTTTACTTGGGCCAGAGATGGTTGTGGATGCAGCAGAGAAGGTTCAGTTGATCAGAGACAAACTTCGAGTGACGCAGGACAGACAGCGACATTGGGCCGATAGCCATTGGAGACCTTTGGAGTTCGAGGTATAGTTTAGATTTTTGTTTTGTGCTTATTCTTGGTTGTTTGTTATAAATTAAGTTCTTAAGGTGGTATTTTGTTCTAGGTGGGTGGTTTGGTGTTTCTGAAAATTTCTCCAACACGAGACACGATTCGCTTTGGTGGAGGCAGAAAGCTTAGTCCGCGATTCATCGGACCTTTCACTATTCTAGAGAGGGTCGGTGCAGTTGCTTATAGACTAGACTTGCCACCTGCATTAGAGGGAGTGCACAACGTGTTTCATGTGGCACAGTTGAGACGATACGTGGCAGATCCTAGTCATATATTGGATCACTAGGAGATAGAGGTGGGCCCTACTCTTAGCTATCCAGAGCAGCCAGTTGAGATTCTGGATCGGAGAGAGAAGGTGCTGAGGAACCAGACTATTCCTTTGGTGCGCGCCGCATGAAGGCATCACTCTCCGGGAGAGTCTACCTGGAAGAGAGAGGATGAAATGCGAGAGCGTTATCCATATCTGTTTATGCCTTGAGGTATGTTATTTCCTAGTTATGTTCTGTTCATTGTTATGTTCTGTCATAGTTAGTTATGATTCTTTAGTTTAGTTCTGTTATTTTCTAGGGGTAGTTTTCGTCTTTGAATTTCGAGGACAAAATTATTTTAAGGAGGGTAGACTTGTCACTACCACATTTTCTAGGAAAGGGTATTTTAGTAATTTTATATTTAATTAAATATTTTGCTTGATAAAAAATTATTTGTTGTATTATTTAATGGTTGTTAGATGTTATTTATTTATTTTGGACTTGTGTTAGTGGAGCTAACTAGTTTAGTTTAGACCCATAGACCAACATGAATTAATTGGTTAGAACTTAGTCCATTTAGAAAGCCCATTGTTAAAGAGATGGATTAAATTAATTAAATCATTAGACTAGAAGCTTCCTTCCTTAATTATTTCTTCATGAGAGGTCCCAAGGGGTACAATGGTCATTACATAGTAGCTTGAGGGAGGGGAAATAGGGGCCGGCCTATTTATAAAGGGGGGGATTTCTCTCTTCTCTTTTCATTCCAAAACTAGATCTAGAATTTTTCTCTACCAAATTCCTTTATTTCTATTTCATTTTCCTACCAAATTTCATTCTAATTCCTTCCCAAATCACTATTAGAGACTTGAGAAGCAAGGATCTTGAACGAGGAAGTAAGGATCTACAAAGAGGAGCAAGGATCTACAAGTTGGAGGTAATTTCATCTCAATTGGAGATTTCATTGAGAATCCATCTCCCAATAGGTACAATTCAGTTTTTTCCCCTTAAATTAAGTTCTAAATCTGAGTTTTAACCATGAAAAATTAACCCATATGCATAGGCTACCCATAGGATTTGGTTTTGTGTTCATAGGAGGCCTATTGAGAAAGTTATGGTACTTTTTCTGTCAATTTTGGGGGAATTCCGAAATTGACATTTGTTGTGTATGTCAATTGATCGTATAGATCAATTTGGCATGTGTTTGTGTGTTTGGGGCTAGTGTCGTGTCCATAATTGGGTACGTGTAGGTCGTATCCCAACAATTTGGTGATATGTGTTGATTTGAGAGTTTTTTCCTCCGACACGGGACTTTGTACATGTCATATTTTGACACGGACACGTAGATCTATATTTGACTTTTCGTATTGTTCATAAATAATATATGTGACTTGTTTGTGTCCTTCGGGGTATATTTGGATGTGTGGTGGACTTGTGTCACATGTGTATCCTAGATCTAGTGGGATACGGTGTGATACTCTCCATATATTGTGTAATTATATATAGATCTAATTCTTGTGCTCTTAATTCATAAAGATTATATTTGTGCATATATATAGAGATATTATATATATTATAGTATATATATTTGTGCTTCTTGTATCCTAGATCTATGTATTATGTATGTACTAAGAGTATATATATTATGTAGCTATTCATCTACATGTGTAAATACATATGTTATAGTATATGTGTTATGTGTAAATATGTATATATATATATTTAATTGGATAATTATATTATATATAGTTGCTATATGATTATTTATACATATGCATAGATGTATAATTATAAATGTATTTATCTATGTGTGCATGTTGCTATATCATAATATGTACATAATAGGGAGGGTGTATGTATAATTTTATTGGTATTTATATATATATATATATATATATATAAACACATAATAATAATAATAAATATATATATATATATATATATATATATATATATATATCGTATGCTTTAGCGACAGAGAATTTAATGACAACAACCACTATCATTTTTTGAGGCAGCAGCAGCCGTTGTAGCAGTGGCAGTAGCATTAATGACAGCAGCCGCTGTCATTAAATAGCAGCAACAACAGCGAGAAAATATGCAGCAGCAACGACAGCAGATCGGTGACGGCTGCAAACCATCACCAAAACAGCAGCAGCATTGAGAAATCAGCAGCAACAGCGATAGAGCGACAGTTAGAACTGTCACTAAAGAGGTAGCGTATCAGAATATCGGGTTTTTTAGCACAATTTTTAGCGACAGTTGGCACATAATATATATATATATATGATTATATACTTATAGATAAATATATATATATATATATATATATATAGATAAATATATATATATATATATATATATATATATATATATATATATATATATATATATACGGGTAGTTAGTATTGGGTTTGGGTATCAAGTTTGTGATTATTGTTGAGATACCAAGTTGATTCAAAATCACAGTACCTAATTAATGTTGTAATTATGATTCTATATTATTATGAATATTTGTTTGATATATGTATATTGAGGTGTTACCTTGAAATTTACGTATCCGGAGATATGGTATCCTAATATTTAAGATGTGGGTTTCTTGGCTTAGACTTTAGTATCTTGACCCAATATTTTGGTGATGAGCTTGTACAACCTAGAAATAGATAGTTGACCATAGTTGGCCATAGTTTGACCATAGTTGACTAGAGTTGACCATAGTTGACTTTTGATTTAGAATTGACTTATTGACCTAGAAGTTGACTAGTTTAGCTTATTTTCTTTTTGGAACCTTGTATTGATGTTGTATTTCATATCTAGGTCTTTGAGGCACCGTGTCAGACATCTGTGAGACTATTCATTTGACTTCAGGCGAGTATATTCTCTGATAGTTTCTCATTTATGAAATCCTCTATGTTTATTGTATCTAGTATAGATATCCTTGTTCTCTTGACACGATGGTTACACGGATTGGTATATCCAGATCTCGTCATGCGATGTGATTCCTTGGTATATGGTGTATCTTGTGCAGGCTTTATTTTATTGATTATCTTGTACATGTACAGACACTGATTCTCGGAAAGAGTCGCTATCTTCTTGGAGAATCTCGTGCCATAGCGTACCATGGTTGGATCTATTATACCATTCGGGGGTGGGGAGTATGCAATATAGATATGTGATCATACCCACCTTGTATCTTGAATAGTGTTAATCATACACCGCATGTATGATTAGCCAGGCCATAAATCTTGTATCTCTTGTATCAAGTTCCTAAGTCGATCATATGTTAAAGGTAGTAATCACACACTTAGACATTAGTATTCTTTCTCGTTGACATATTGCTCATTATTGTATTATTTTCAGTATTTTCTTATTTTACATATATCTCTTGTATTTATTGTGCATCTTGTATATTCACATCTATTTACTGTTACATAATTTTTATCATTGATTAGAACTGCTGTTTGAGATGTACTCTGTTCCTTTTCTGACTGGATATATTTTCCAGATGACACTGAGGAGTGGTACCCTACCTATTATGGACCTTAGGATGTTGTGGGTTTAGAGTCTGAGACTCTAGCTTAGGAGGGACTTATCCCAACTGAGACAGTTGACCCAGGAGTAGTAGCTTCTTAGCATTCTTTGTACTGGATTTGTCTCTAGCTTATTTTGTTATTTTTTCAGACTCATTGATGTATTATTTTAGACTCATGAGTTATATTGTGACTATTACCTCATTTATCTGATTCGTGCTTATTTCCATCTTAGTTCTGTGATTGAGTATATTATTATTCTTAGTAGTTTATTATATTATTAGATAGATTACCTAGATAGCGTTCTACCACCGATTCTATGGCGTAGGCTGGGCGTTGTTTTCGACTTGTACTCCCACTTCGGGTGCGGGTCGTGATATTGTGCACAAATTGTCAGACCAATGCATGAATACAATTCTATCAGATAAAGGCTATATGATGCACATGTCCATGAACTAGCAAATATTCAATCAAGCAATAGAGAGCTCACAATTCTCTTCTTCCAATCAATTCGATAGGTTCGATAAATTCAATCAATTCAATAGGTTCAATCATATCGATAGGTTCAATCTTCTTTCGTTCAATCAATCGATAGGTTCAATAGCATACAATATAAGTTATTCAAACAGTTCTATCTTTCAAGCATCAATAACAAGAAAAATATGGCACAATTCTTCTATCTATTTTAGATAAGCATGTAGTTCTACTCTTGATTTAGCATACGATAAAAATATATGAATATTATTTTACTCTTGTTTATTAGCATGGCAATGGTTCGTTTAATAGCAGTATCCGTGTAATTAAGCATGCAATGTTCTATTCTTTAACTTAGTATGACAATAATTCTATCTCTTTTAGACAAGCATACAAGTTCTCTAGTTAGGCAAGCAGGTTCTCGTTCTATCATTCTTATGCGATCGTTATCTTATTAAGCAAACAAGCATTGTAAAAACTCAGATTTATTATTAAGCATGCAAGAATCAGAGAATAAAGTTCTGCACATTCACCTAAATCAATCATCTTGTGTTTTGATCGGAGAACACTTCGAGAAGGCTTTCGCTCGAGCCAGCAAAGCGATATCTCTTGTACATAGTGCCTATGCGAAGCGGGGTACTACAACTGTAATGATCCACGCTAGATGCGTTCATTCAGTGTTCTATATTAGCTTGTTATGGATGGACCCACTAGAATCACCTGGCTCCGAATATTAACCACTGTAGTGATCCACGCTAGCTGCGCTCATTCAGTGTTCTACATTTTATCCAAACAGTTTCCTTCAGACCTTTGAAGAGATGAATAGATACCACTACTGCATCTTTCTGGTTTTTACAGTATGTCGGTATCACCCGAATCTGTGTACTAACCATATAAAGATCATCCGAGAGCTTCAAGAGCCATCCTGCTTAATATGTTGCAGTTGATAGTACATAAAACTCATAGAGTAAAGACTGCTCCTTCGACTTCCACGATCTAGCAGCACCACTCCTGGAGGAGTCACATCCTCCTGTTGATCTTTCACGCCCTGATCTCCCGCAAGTTCGATCATCCTCGTTGGACGTGAGATCACTATGCCAACGCTCCTGCAGGATAATCTTTCTCATCTGAAAGTGATACCGTACGAACGTAAGCTGCACATGTGCAAGGCCATGATCCGAACATGTGGTAAGATGTCTAAGCCACAAAGTCACACAGATAGTCCGAGTGCAGCGAAATAAAAAATGAACAGGCGATTGGTAACAAGTTCATAGAGTCGTCAATAGCGGAAGCATTATATAACACAAATATAGAAGTAAAAAAAAGCCCTTTATTGATTCTGAACAAGTATTACAAGCGGCACTAGGCCGAGACTACAAGTCGCTCAAGTCCCTCTCTAGAAACAATAAAAGCGAGCCAAGTGGCTACATTTGTGGAATGATACATAGGCGATTGTTCCAACATTATATTTTGTATATGTGCTTCAGTTCTGGATGCAATGTTCCAAGACTCCAGAGCGAACTCCATGCCTTAGCTCACACGAATGGGGGTTTCCGTACCGAACGAGGTTCTTCCACACCATGCAAACAATCTGGTGGGTTATCAGTACATGAATGCAATGGTGGAGAGGCTTATCGTCCGCTCGACAAATCCAAACACGTTATAAAGGTTCTGTGCACCATCTATTAAGTTATCTTTACATTCTTGCCTTAGGATCAGTTTTATGGCATAAATAAAAAGCCTAAATCTTGTGGAAGTGTGTAATTACCTGTATTTTTTCAAAAATTTAAAAATGAATTTTCAGAAATTTATGAATTTTTCTGTAATTTTTAACTAAATAAAACCAAGGTATTTTGAAATTAAATAATTTTAAATAATGTTAATCAATATTAAAATATTATGAGAATAATATTTTCAGGTGTAAAATAAAATATTAGACATAGGATAATTTTTCTGGAATTTATTGGACCCCGAAAATATTTTTAAAGACCTAAAAACTAATTAATTTTTAAACCAAAATAAACCCTAAAATAAACCCAGTTTATTGGTGAAACAAACCGAACCGAACCATGCTGAACCAGGGCCTGAACCGAACCCAATTCCTAGTGGGTCGGGTCGGATCCGAAACTGAACCCGACCCGAAACCCGACCCATTAACCCTAAATCCCTAACCCAATTTCACCCCGACCCCTCAGCTTCTCGGCGGCCGTTTTCGCCGCCGTGGCCCACCGGCGACCCCTCGGTTCGCCTCCCCTATAACTGCCTCCGCGATGCCCCGACTTCTCCGGCCGCCGCTTTGCCTCCGCAACGCCCAGCGCCGCCAGCCTCTTCACCTTCAACTTCCCTAACCCGCCGGCCGACGGCCCGACTTCCCCCGCTACCTATATAAACCTTCGCCCAACCCCCTTCTCCGTCGTTGTCTTCTCCGTCACCACCACCCTAGCCTCCGCCTTCCCCCGCGAGCAACCTCGAGCGTGTAGCGCCCCGTTCCCCCGGTGCGGGAAGCGCGGCTAGGAAATACAATATGGTATCGTTCGATCGGGATAGATTGAAACAAGAACTCGTCCTCGTTATGGATTTGCTTCTTCGGAATCGATTTCCATATTCAGTGGACCGTGCCCCCGGGATCGACTTAGCGGCAGAGTCAGGAGGGACCTCTCCATTGCTATCTTTTTATTGCCTCAGATTTCGATGTCGCTTGTTGCTTTTGTGCTTTGAGTTGGTTTTGGGATTTGCTTGTTTTCCTTGAATGGTTTTGATGGATTTCATTATTTTCGTTCATTGAACTGCACTTCAATTCCAAGATTGGAAAGAGAGGAAGGAGTATTTGTAGAAGCATGAAAATACGCTACAGAATTATACGCAGTATGCATAAAACCCGCGTAAAGCAGAGTTTCAGTGCTATGTGGCGTAAGACATGAATTCAGAGCTATCGGCGTACAGTAGAGCTTCAAAGCTAGTACAGCGTAAAATATAGCTCCAGAACAACCCGCGTAATACAGTATTTTTAGACTGCTTCAGCGTAAAAAGGTTGTTATATCGCCACCTTGGCGTAAAAACCTGCTCGCTTTTAATGCAACGGGAAGTTGTACGGGGAACTCTTCGTATTCCTCGAAGGAACCTGTCAGATCATGCATTGAACCTGACTCCTGACAAAGAGTACTGCATGACTATCCAGACGATGGCTGTAATAATGGTTCGGCACAGAGATCCAGACCGTCGTTTAGTGACATTTCCTTGATACAAATTACTTTTACGCATTCAAGGGAATACGCTGCCTAATTTTATACAGGCAGACGTGAGCTTTTACGCTCAGCAGAAGACGAAACGAACCGCCACGTTAAAAGATGCTCTTCATACAGAGCTCGAGGCACGTCTCTACAGTTAATGTGCGTGATGGGGGCAGATCTTTATATTTAATGCACGGAATTTGGTTCTACTTTCAAAGACTGGGTGAGCCATAATTATGGCTAATACGTCCACATAATCACCTCTGCATGTTACACCATCAGGCTATTTTCAGCTATAGGAGCACGTTGTACGCTATCTCCTTGAAATACGCCGACTTGGCTAGTTTCAACTATAGGAGTACGCTGTATGCTATCTCCTCGTAATACGCCAACTCAGGCTATATTTGCAAAGGTACGTGATAAGGCTATTTGGTCCAGAATACGCTCAAGACCTCAGTCAAGGAGAATCGACTATCCATACGTCGGCAACCTATCTATGCAGCATCAGGCTTCTACGTCTACTTGGCTTCTACGCCAACCTGACAGCTATTGGGTTTCTACGCCTATATATCTGCTATTGGACTTCTATGCCTATTGGGCTTCTACGCCTATTTGGCTTTTACGCTATCAGAACAGCTATTTGGTTTTTACGCCAACAAGACAGTTATTTAGCTTCTACGCCAATCATCTCTGCGCGAGGGATAGTTACCTACGTGGCTTGCATGCCGTGATCTTCGTAGCAGTTATACGCATTATCTCTTAATGGGACACGCGTCACACGCTTATTCAGAAGATCATTTATACGTGGATAGCAGTTATGATAACCGTCACGTAAAATGTGTGGTTCTCTCTGTTGTTCAGCTTCTACGCCTGTAAATAGAGACCTCCGTCCACGGAGGTCCAGGGTCAAAGAATTAAGGAGAGAAGTCATAAAATCGAAGAGAGAAGAGCACATACAGAGAGTAGTGATCGACGATCTTGGCATCGAGCATCCACTCCTTCTTGCAATCTTTGAAGCTATTCCTTCTTCTACAGCACTTCTTCATCATCGTGTGGTCCAAGGGACAAAGTGATCGACTGCCGATCAGACTCCTATAGCAATATTTACCCAGATTAAATTTTGTACTTAACATCCTCGTATAGGATTAATCGTACTTCTTGTTTGTAAGCCTAAGAAAGGGTTCCATATAAACCTATTTTTATTTCTTTCATTTATTATCAAATAGTATTGATCAAGTTGTTCGTGATGCAGGTGAACGAGCAGTAGGCGGCTTACGAGCGGAGTCGTGAAGCGCCTCTTTCCTTCTCCCTTCCAACCATCTAAGTGAGTGGCTACCATCCCGGTTAGCTAGCCCTTATTGCTAGCCTTCACACTAATAATATTGCATCCTTGTTTGCCCAGATCAGACGATACCAAGTAATAATAAAAGATACCAAGATAAAAAGGGAATAGGCTTGGATTATATTGCTTGTAAATTAAACTTGTAAACTGTTATCTTATCGTATGCTAGCTTGTTGCGAATGTTTTATAAACCGTGCTAAGTATAGATCATGTCTTGTATATGCATAATTGTTCAGGGAGGCTATGCAAAATAAATTATGCAATGTTGCTTGTCGTGTACTCGTGTTCTTGTACTCGTGTTGCCTCAACTGCATGAATTCTTAACTAAATAATCATGTTCGATCATGGACAACTTGTGCACAACGTATTGGTTCTGCGGACGGTCGCTGGGGCACTAGCACCGATCCTATCCGAGCGGAACTCGTGTATAGTCATCGTGTACGGGGCAGGATGGCTTGCAACGCCTCGTGTACTCTCGTTGCATGCTATCCTTGTCCCAGACTAGTCCATTATGGCAATCATGCCAGTGATCCTCCTGTATATTTAAATCTGTTGTAAACTAACTTGTGTCTTCGTGGCAGGGAAGGCATGGTAAGTATTGTGCAGGTGGTTCAGACGGACAGGTAAAATCCACCGAACGGTGGCAAGTTTATTTCAGTAAATTCTATATGCTGCTTACTTGTAAATGAACTAAGGCAAGATAGAAACCCACAAAATATGCATGCTTCATTAAAACAACGTGTTGATTGGTATAGTTGGGTTAGCTCGCCTTCACCAGTATGTTTCGATATGCTGACCCTCGTTGAAACAGGTTCTCCGTACTAAGGCGAACCGAGCGAGGAGCCGAAGTCGTCTTCCCGATCCAGTCTAGCTGTAGGCGCATCCTGATCGCGCCCCCTTGAAGCATTTTGAAGGAAGAAGCTTGCAACTCTGTACACAATACAGCTTCGTGGCAAAGTCGTCCTCCAGCTCGGAGGTCTTTATCATTTTGAAGTTTAGTAAAGGGATGTAATGTACAGGACTGCTATCTTATTTTGAGTTAACACTTTTGTAAGCCCGTGCGGTAAAATAGCTGACTCGTTCAAGAGTTTGTAATAGAAGTTCATTATCAATAAAGAAAACTTTTCCATATTTCAAATCTGTGTTTCAATTTATTTACGTACTCTAAATATGTGCTCGTTATGCAAAATACTTTAGCCTTGTGCGGGCGCAACCCCAGGCCCGCACGGTATCACGATTCGGGGGACGCCCCAAAGATTCTACGGAATCGAGTTACGACAGAGAGACCCCGGCCGCCTCGACCCAACCGCTTCCGGCGAGCCCGACTGTCACGACCCGCACCCGGAAAATCGGGCATGAGTTGTGGGTACGTCCAGCCTACGCCGCAGCATCGGCGGTAGAACGCTGTCTAGGTCAACTATCTCGATAACTCACAAAAAAATCTGCTATGACCTCTCCAAAAGGAGGGCAACCACGCAATCAATATATAAACCTGTCAAGATCTCAACTCCAAACGGAGGAGCAATATCATAATGATAATCTCAAGTACTCAATCACGAATCTAAGCACGATAAGATAACAAGAAAGACTAACAACTCCAAAGTCTAACCAACAACTGCAACTACTACAACAACCACCACATCAATAATAATAATACATCATCCAAAATAATATACAATACAAGGTCTCAATCCAAAACTGGAGACAAATCCGGTGCTAAAAGCTAATAAAAACAACAACAAGGTCCTAGTGATCCCGGCTACCAACCCGAAAATCACTTCTAAACTAGAGGGTCCCTGTCTGCACCATCGACAGGCTCAGGTCCATAAAACGTCGGACACCAATCCTCCGGATACTCTGAAAAATATGTCCAGTCAGGACTGGAGCAAGTACATCTCTAACAGCAGTTCTATTTAAATGATAAAAACTATAAAACAGTTATAGCAAGTAGCAAGAAGAATGAAGCAAGTATGAAACAAGTAATATATAAATCACTGGTGCATAAAGGTAAAGATGCATGGATATCAGAGCAAGATAGTAATAACTGCAAGATACAGGAAATTTAAGCTAAGATCAAGTCCGTGCATATGAACGTGTAGTGAGTCCAACATGAAATATATGTAGTGAGTCAAGTCCAGAAACATGTAAGTGAGACCAACAAGAATGCAAGTGAGTCCAGACTATAAAGAATGAACTCGGTATCTTTGAAATACTTGTTTCGACATGTAAACGGCTAGGGGTAAGTACGGCTCATCGCGCACTGGGTGCGCGGCTGCTATCATTCCAGATTAGACCAGAGGGAGTGATTCCAGATGGGAATGTTTACATGTCTACTCGAGTATTTTCCCGCCCCGACTAATACAAGTGGATCCAAGACCCGACACGCAAATCAAGATGAGTCCAGCCTGAACATGAGTGATGCCTGTAGTGATGCCTGTAGGTGATGCCAGTAGTGATTCCAGAATAGAGGTCAGAAATATGAAATGTACGTGTCACAAGTAAATAAATCCAGAAATACCAGTCAGTGTCCCGTGTTGTGCCAGAATAATCAGATGATACTATACTAGAAGCTGAATCATGATAATCATCAGATAATGAAAACTATCAAAGAATGTACTCGCCTGACGTCCTGAGCAACTAGCGATCCGAACCGGTGTCGCAATGACCTATTATGAAAAGCAAGGTTAAACAGGGTTCTAATGAGTTAAACAGATATAAAATAACTAAAAATAGGCTTCTAGGGTCGTTCTAGGTCAAATGGGTCAAACCGGTAAAATCTGGGTCAAAAGTCAACTCTGGGTCAAAAAGTCAACTCTTGGTCAAATCTAGGTCAAACGTTGACTTTGGCGGTCAACCGAGTCAACTATGGTCAAGTCTAGGTCAAACTAGGGTGCTCTTGAAATTCTAGGTCAAACCGAGCTCATTAAGCTAGAAAACTCACAAACTCGCCTCCTTGGGATACCGGGATACCCTCGGTATCCGATACATCAACCTACGCTATATACCCCGCATATACCCTCTAAAACCTATGCTAGCACGCGTAAATATATACACATAAGCATATAAAAATCACTCCAATACTATTCCTAGGCTATTGCTCAAATATCCCGCTCGAAACTCAATACCTTGGTTATCTTAAGGTATTGAGATACCTTGGTATCTCAAGGTATTGAGATACCTCTCTAAACTCAATCCGACTACCCCTCTAGCTAACTAACTATGCATAAACATATATATCTAGCTATAATCTAGGCTAAAATATATATATCTAATACATATAGGCATATACCTATATATATATACCCAATACCTTACATATATACCTTACCTTACACATACCTTACATATATATATATCTATACCTAGATATCTAACTATCTATCTAGCTATGTATATATCTATATATAAATCTATCTATCTCTCTCTCTAGATATCTATAGATATATATATAGCTATAGGTATATATATATCTATACCTTAGGTATTTACCTATCTAACTATATAACTATCTATATAGATATCTATCTATCTACCTTTTTATGTATCTATCTATCTAATACCTATTTACCTCTATCTATTAACTATCTATCTATTTATTTATCTATGTATCCATCTATCTAACATCTATCTATCCATCTAGCTACCTATCCATGTGTTTATATAGATATCTAGGTATCTATCTACTAGGTATCTATCCATCTATTAATCTAGCTATCTATAGATTTATCTATCGACTATCTATGTATCCATTTATCTATTTAACTATCTAGAGATATCTATCTATCTTTCTTATACCTATCTATATAGCTATCTATAAATCCATCAAACTATCTATCTATCTATCCATATATCTGTCTAGCTAGCTACCCATCTATGTAATTATCTACTAATCTATCTATCTATCTATCTATCTATCTATCTATCTATCTATCTATATATATATATATATATATATATATATATATATATATATATATATATATATATATATATACCCCTCTCTACCTCGCATTCGCTGCAGCTGCTGCCCCTTAACCTTGCTGCTGCTGCTACCTGGCTTCAAATTGCTGCTGCTCCTGCTGCCTGTGCTGCTACTGCTGCTGTTTATGCTGCTGCTGTCCCAGTTTACTGTCCCCCCTTCTCTCATACACACACACACATACACTCAACACATAACAACACACACACACACACACATATAAGCACACACATATATCTATATATATATAAACACACATCTATATATACATACACACACACACACACACACACACACATATATATATATATATATATATATATATATATATATATATATATATATATATACACACTCACACTCAAACATAAATATATATATATATACCCTCACTCACACACACTCACTCTCACACACACTAGCACACACTCTCACAAACACACAACCACACACATAAACACTCATACATATATATATAAATATATATATACATATATACACACAAACTCATAATCATATATATATATATATATATATATATATATATATATATATATATATATATATATATATATATATATATATATATCTATAAACACATACACACACACACATATATATATATATATATATATATATATATATATATATATATATATATATATATATATATATGTACATAATAACACACTCACACACACTCTTACACATCTACATATATATATACACATAGGCATATACATACACAAGCACATAGATATAAATACACACACATATATATAAATATATATACATAAACATACATACATATATATATAAATATATATATATAGACACTTATAAATATATATAGAGAGACACAATACCACTCAACCACAACACACAACAACACGCCCCACTCACGCCCAACGACCCCGACACTCACCAACACCCTAAAATATATAAAATATAACTCGAAAAATCTAGCACACACTCCCCGATACTAACCCAACGCACGCACAAGCCCGAAATAAGGAAACCAAGTCGAAATGGCCGTTCGGTCATTTCGACGAACACGCGGTGCGCGGTTCAGAAAATCTCCTGAAACGCACACCAAACGAACTCGGAATCGGCCCAAAATTTACCCACGGGTCCTAAACGATGTCTAGATCCTAGAAAAAGTGCTCCCGTATCGATTCTAGGTCCGTGGCGGAAACGCACATGTACTTAGAATCGGCGACGACGAAAAGCCCCAAATTTGCCCGAAACGCCCGTTTCTCCGCAGCACGACTTCCCGTGTCCGAACGAAGACACGCACTCACCCTCTAGACACCCGATAACGTCTATCTAGGTCTGTCTAACCTAGGGCATCACCCAAAATTGGGTCAAATTCGGATTCCACCCGAAATTGACACAAAACCTAGTGTTAAAGTCTCTAAACACAACCCAACTAGTTCCAACTTCCTCCTACGGGTAGCCTAAGGGTCTAGGAAGGTTCTAAACTATTAATTACACTATATAAAAATAATTACAAGGGAGAAAATTAGGGTTTACCTCTTGGGAGTTGGAATCCCAAGCCAAAGTCTCCAAAATGCTCCAAATCCTCCAAACCAAGCTTCCAAGCTCCCAAATCTAGCTCCAACAACAAATATAGGCTCTACCCACCTAGTTTAGGGAAGAATGTAGGGTTAGAGTTCAAATAAGTAGAAGAAATGGATAGAGGAAGGAAAAAAAATGGAGAAACTTACTTTGGAAGAGGAAGAAAGAAGAAAGAAGAAGTGGAGAAGAAGAAGAAGTAAAGAAGAAGTAGAATATGAAGAAATGGGGATGGCTGCTGGTTTACACGGGTAGGGGCTGCTTTGGGAACCGACCAAGCCTAATAAAGGGTTACACAAGTCACCAATTGACCAAAATGCCCTCCTAACTCGGATTTGGGTTTCGGGGTTCCAAAAGTACTCAAACTAACTCCAAATCTCTCCAACTAACCCACTAAAAATATAATAAATATTCTAAACCCAAAAATAAGTCTCACAGGGGTGTGGGCTAGGTCGGACATGGGTCCACTAGGGTCTGACATGGGTCCAGGCTAGCCAAAATCCTAAAACAATCAATATAAAAATAATACAATCAATAATTAATTATAAATACAATTAATTATAAATAATACATAATTAACCCAAATTAAAAATAAAAAAATACCCGGCTCTGAAAATGGGGTGGTGACAAGCCTATCCTCCTTAGAAAATTTCGTCCTCAAAATTTAAAGTCAATCTCACTCCCTCTAGGTCAAACCCCCAACAATCACAGTCAAGAAATTCTACTTATACAACATACAAGATCAGGGTCCTGCTGGTCATGTTTTCACAGTCTCAATCAGGGTCACTACACTATCTACCACAGCACAAAGAAAATCTAACATGTACTAATGAAGTACACCACAAGGAATGGAAAAGGACAGGAAGAAGAACAAAGAGACAGACCTGCTAACCCGACACCCGTAGCATCGGCCTCCTCGACCGTCAATGCATAAGCCCTGCCCTGCTGGGGTGTATCCCTCTGCTGGTGCGGGGTATGATGCTGTCCCACAGGTGGCTTAGCTCCAACTCTCTGATCCTGTGCTCCACCAAATAGAGGTGCAGTGGGACAATCTCGCATCTGGTGAGCAGCGGATCCACAGAACAAACACACCTTCAGCCTCCTCCTACAAACATCCCAAGTGTGTCCTGCCTTCCTGCAGTAGGCAAAAGTGGGCGCACTCTGATCCTGACCTTGCTGCACTGACTTCTGCACATAGGGACGCTTAGCCGGTCCTGCACTGCCACTCGCACTGCCTGAATCATCCCTGCCTCTCTTGGACTTGAGCTCCAAGTCATCCTCTGCCCTCTGAGCGTCTCCTACTATCTGCTCGAAAGTCGCCTCGCGATCGCTCATGGTCAAAGACTTGACCGCCATAACCAAGCCCTTGCGAAACTTCCTCGTCTATGCTGCCTCACTCAAGCCATCTACAAATCTGCCCAGACGACAGAACTCCGCTGCGTACTCGTCCACCGTCATGCTCCCTTGGACGAGTGCCTCAAACTGGCTCTCCAAAGCACTGAGCGCCACATCAGGGAAAAACTTTTCCTTAAAAAGTCTCTTGAAAGCCTCCCAAGTAACCCCTGGTGCCGTAATCCTCGTATCTGTGCGATACCATGTCAAGGCGAGGTCGAACATTTGGCTGCCCGCTGCCTCTATCTGCATACTGTTTGGAATCTGTGCCAGCCTGAAGATCCCCTCGATCTGCTCTATCCAGTCATCCGCGTACAGGATCCCTTCTGTACCACGGAACTCCTTGGGCCGCATCCTCTGAAAGTCAATAATACTACCCGGCCTCGGATGTTGTGCCTGATCTGCCTGTGGCTGAATCTGAGCCACCCTATCCACTGCCGTCATGGCCACCTGGTGTGCATTCTCAATGCCCAGTCTCATCACATCCACCTGACGGTGCTGTGCGTCCATCATCTCCCTGAAGAACACAAACAACTGCGCAGCATCTACTGGAGCAGGAAGTGGTAGAGGAACCACCGGAACAACTGGGTAGTCCTCGGATCGACAGGTGAAGGAGGATCCCCAAGAGAAGCAGATGCTCCCTCAACCGCAGGAGTGGTGAGTGGAGCGGTAGCAGCTGCCTGAATACGAGCTGGACGAGAGGTAGCAGACCTCTCGGTAGTAGCTGCTGGGACGGTACGATAGGATCATGTCTTCGGAGGCATCCCGAACACAGATCAAAAGAAGTCAATACGGTGCAAGATACGATATCATCAAAGAAGGACGGTAATATTTCAAAAAAAACAATTTCAGAATAATTAGAATGGAATTATTCTTAGTCGTGATTGAGTACACTCTCATCCTAGATCCTAGATCCTATAGCAGGCTCGCAGCAGTACAACTAAATTATTGCACCACCACGATATCGCACTAATTGCGAATCGAGACCTGCATGGGCCGCCACCAAAAATGTGTCACGACCCGCACCCGAAAAATCGGGCATGAGTCGTGGGTACGTCCAACCTATGCCGCAGCATCGGCAGTAGAACGCTGTCTAGGTCAACTATCTAGATAACTCACAAAAAAATCTGCCATGACCTCTCCAAAAGTAGGGCAACCACGCAATCAATATATAAACCTATCAAGATCTCAACTCTAAATGGACGAGCAATATCATAATGATAATCTTAAGTACTCAATCACGAATCTAAGCACGATAAGATAACAAGAAAGACTAACAACTCCAAAGTCTAACCAACAACTGCAACTACTACAACAACCACCACATCAATAATAATAATACATCATACAAAATAATATATAATACAAGATCTTAATCCAAAACCGGAGACAAATCCGGTGCTAAAAGCTAATAAAAACAATAACAAGGTCCTAGTGATCCCGGCTACCAACCCGGAAATCACTCCTAAACTAGAGGGTCCCTGTCTGCACCATCGACAGGCTCAAGTCCATAAAACGTCGGACACCGATCCTCCGGATACTCTGAAAAATATGTCCAGTCAGGACTGGAGCAAGTACATCTCTAACAGCAGTTCCATTTAAATGATAAAAACTATAAAACAGTTATAGCAAGTAGCAAGAAGAATGAAGCAAGTATGAAACAAGTAATATATAAATCACTGGTGCATAAAGGTAAAGATGCATGGATATCAGAGCAAGATAGTAATAACTGCAAGATACAGGAAATCTAAGCTAAGATCAAGTCCGTGCACATGAACGTGTAGTGAGTCCAGCATGAAATACATGTAGTGAGTCAAGTCCAGAAATATGTAAGTGAGACCAACAAGAATGCAAGTGAGTCCAGACTATAAAGAATGAACTCGGTGTCTTTGAAATACTTGTTTCGACATGTAAACGGCTAGGGGTAAGTACGGCTCACCGCGCACTGGGTACGCGGCTGCTATCATTCCAGATTAGACCAGAGGGAGTGATTCCTGATGATTCCAGATGAGAATGTTTACATGTCTACTCGAGTATTTTCCTGCCCCGACTAATATAAGTGGATCCAAGACCCGACACGCAAATCAAGATGAGTCCAGCCTGAACATGAGTGATGCCTGTAGTGATGCCTGTAGGTGATGCCAGTAGTGATTCCAGAATAGAGGTCAGAAACATAAAATATACGTGTCATAAGTAAATGAATCCAGAAATACTTGTCAGTGTCCCGTGTTGTGCCAGAATAATCAGATGATACTATACTAGAAGCTGAATCATGATAATCATTAGATAATGAAAACTATCAGAGAATGTACTCGCCTGACGTCCTGAGCAACTGGCGATCCGAGCCGGTGTCGCAATGACCTATTACGAAAAACAAGGTTAAACAGGGTTCTAATGAGTTAAACATATATAAAATAACTAAAAATAGGCTTCTAGGGTCGTTCTAGGTCAAACGGGTCAAACTGGTGAAATCTGGGTCAAAAGTCAACTCTGGGTCAAAAAAGTCAACTCTTGGTCAAATCTACGTTGGATTTGGCGGTCAACCGAGTCAACTACGGTCAAGTATAGGTCAAACTAGGGGGCTCCCAAAATTCTAGGTCAAACCGAGCTCATTAAGCTAGAAAACTCACAAACTCGCCTCCTTGGGATACCGGGATACCCTCGGTATCCGATACCTCAACCTACGCTATATACCCCGCCTATACCCTCTAAAACCTATGCTAGCACCCATAAATATATACACATAAGCATATAAAAATTACTCCAATACTATTCCTAGGCTATTGCTCAAATACCCCGCTCGTAACTCAATACCTTGGTTATCTTAAGGTATTGAGATACCTTGGTATCTCAAGGTATTGAGATACCGCTCTAAACTCAATCCGACTACCCCTCTAGCTAACTAACTATGTATAAACATATATATCTAGCTATAATCTAGGCTAAAATATAGATATCTAATACATATAGGCATATACCTATATATATATATATACCCAATACCTTACATATATACCTTACCTTACACATACCTTACATATATATATATCTATACCTAGATATCTAACTATCTATCTAGCTATGTATATATCTATATATAAATCTATCTATCTCTCTCTCTAGATATCTATAGATATATATAGCTTTAGGTATATATATATCTATACCTTAGGTATTTACCTATCTAACTATATAACTATCTATATAGATATCCATCTATCTACCTATTTATGTATCTATCTATCTAATACCTATTTACCTCTATCTATTAACTATCTATCTATTTATTTATCTATGTATCCATCTATCTAACATCTATCTATCCATCTAGCTACCTATCCATGTGTTTATATAGATATCTAGATATCTATCTACTAGGTATCTATCCATCTATTAATCTAGCTATCAATAGATCTATCTATCGACTATCTATGTATCCATTTATCTATTTACCTATCTAGAGATATCTATCTATCTATCTTATACCTATCTATATAGCTATCTATAAATCCATCAAACTATCTATCTATCAATATATCTATCCAGCTAGCTACCCATCTATCTAATTATCTACTAATCTATCTATCTATATATATATATATATATATATATATATATATATATACCCCTCTCTACCTCGCATTTGCTGCAGCTGCTGCCCCTTAACCTTGCTACTGCTGCTACCTGGCTTCAAATTGCTGCTGCTCCTGCTGCCTGTGCTGCTACTGCTGCTGTTTATGCTGCTACACCTGCTGCTATGGCTGCTGCACTAGCAGCAGCATTCTGCTGCTGCTGTCCCAGTTTGCTGTCCCCCCCCCTTCTCTCATACACACACACACACACACCTATATACATATATATATCACTATATATATATATATATATATATATACATACATATATATAACTCTATAGATATATATATATACACACTAACTTATACATATCTAACACACACACACTCAACACATAACAACACACACACACACATATAAGCACACACATATATCTATATATATATAAACACACATCTATATATACATACACACATATATCTATATATATATATATATATATATATATATATATATATATATATATATATATATATATATATATATACACACTCACAATCAACCATAAATATATATATATATACCCTCACTCACACACACTCACTCTCACACACACTAGCACACACACTCTCACACACACTAACACACACATAAACACTCATACATATATATAAATATATATATATATATATATATATATATATATATATACATATATACACACAAACTCATAATCATATATATATAAACACATACACACACACATATATATATATATATATATATATATATATATATATATATATATATATATATATATATACATAACAACACACTCACACACACTCTTACACATCTACATATATATATACACATAGGCATATACATACACAAGCACATAGATATAAATACACACATATATATATAAATATATCTACATAAACACACATACATATATATATAAATAAATATATATAGACACTTATAAATATATATAGAGAGACACAACACCACTCAACCACAACACACAACAACACGCCCCACTCACGCCCAACGACCCCGACACTCACCAACAACCTAAAATATATAAAATATAACTCAAAAACTCTAGCACACACTCCCCGATACTAACCCAACGCGCGCACAAGCCCGAAACAAGGAAACCAAGTCGAAATGGCCGTTCGGTCATTTCGACAAACACGCGGTGCGCGGTTCAAAAAACCTCCTGAAACGCACACCAAACGAACTCGGAATCGGCCCAAAATTTATCCACTGCTCCTAAACGATGTCTAGATCCTAGAAAAAGAGCTCCCGCGTCGATTCTAGGTCCGTGGCGGAAACGCGCACGCACTTAGAATCGACGACGACGAAAAGTCCCAAATTTGCCCGAAACGCCCGTTTCTCCGCGGCACGACTTCCCGTGTCCGAACGAAGACACGCACTTACCCTCTAGACACCCGACAACGTCTACCTAGGTCCGTCTAACCTAGGACATCACCCAAAATTGGGCCAAATTCGGATTCCACCCGAAATTGACACAAAATCTAGTGTTAAAGTCTCTAAACACAACCCAACTAGTTCCAACATCCTCCTACGGGTAGCCTAAGGGTCTAGGAAGGTTCTAAACTATTAATTACACTATATAAAAATAATTACAAGAGGAGAAATTAGGGTTTACCTCTTGGGAGTTGGAATCCCAAGCCAAAGTCTCCAAAATGCTCCAAATCCTCCAAACTAAGCTTCCAAGCTCCCAAATCTTGCTCCAACACCAAATCTAGGCTCTACCCACCTAGGTTGGGGAAGAATGTAGGGTTAGGGTTCAAATAAGTAGAAGAAATGGAGAGAGAAAGGAAGAAAAATGGAGAAACTTACTTTGGAAGAGGAAGGAAGAAGAAAGAAGAAGTGGAGAAGAAGAAGAAGTAGAATATGAAGAAATGGGGATGGCTGCTGGTTTTACACGGGTAGGGGCTACTGTGGGAACCGGCCAAGCCTAATAAAGGGTTACACAAGTCACCAATTGACCAAAATGCCCTCCTAACTCGAATTTTGGGTTTCGGGGTTCCAAAAGTACTCAAACTAACTCCAAATCTCTCCAACTAACCCACTAAAAATATAATAAATATTCTAAACCCAAAAATAAGTCTCACAGGGGTGTGGGCTGGGTCGGACATGGGTCCACTAGGGTTTGACATGGGTTCAGGCTAGCCAAAATCCTAAAACAATCAATATAAAAATAATACAATCAATAATTAATTATAAATACAATTAATTATAAATAATACATAATTAACCAAAATTAAAAATAAAAAAAATACCCGGCTCTGGAAATGGGGTGGTGACACCGACGACCCGCAGCAGCAGAACCATCCATCCCCAGCCGACTCGCCGCCACCGAGACCAGCACCTCTCCGCCCTGAGTCTCCGACCAGAACCCTGCTCCTCCTCCGACGACGCACCACCTCCCCAGAGCGCTGCCGTGCCCCTCGCCGGAGCCCCAGCCGCAGCGCAGTGCAGGAAACCCTAGCCCCGCCGCCGTGTCGTGTCGCGTCGCCTCGCGGACACGAGGAATCCCAGTTTCTGCGAAGCCCTGTTCAGGTAGTCTTTTCTCTCTCCTCGCTGCCCCATTTCTTGTTCCATCTGTTGTGACACGAACCCTGCGTGACCCTCTCGATACCCGTGGAACCCCCTCGGTGTGTCGCGTCCTGTGGCGATCGCGAACTGCGATCCAAAATCAGGAAAATAACACCCTATTTTTCCCCGGAACTGAGTGCGTCCTACCAAACTGGACGACTTAGTCGCGTGCAAACTTTACCAAAAGGTGCGCGCCGTTGATACGGACGTGTGGAATTTCGCAGAAGTTGATTTGGAAGTGCGTGCACACCGAAATCAACGCGTATCCGTCGAAAACGCCCCGTATTGGTCCTATTCCAAAATACTTTATAACTTTGTGTACACACGTCGGATCGAAATGAAACTTATACCATCGGACTCGTAGCAATACTATGGTCCTGTGACCCAAGTTTGGTTCAATTCTGAGAACGTTGACAAAATCGCGTATCGTGGGCCCCGCGGCTCCACTTGACGGGCGATTTTGTGATCGGCTCATCGGAATCCAATTCTGGAAGTTCTATTGGGTTCGTATCATCGTTCTGGACTTGTGAACATTAAGTTTGATGAATTTAGAGAACACTATTTCTGACACGTTTTCGGTGTGAAGCGGCCCACATGTGGACCCCGCTTTGACCAAGAATTATCATTTTTGCCCCCTGTGTCCAAATTGGACTCAAGGACAGGCATTTCTAGCTATTTGATATTTTCTAAACCTGATGGTGATGTTTATTACAGCTTTTGGAGGAGTACCTGCAGAATCCACTGATACAGGGACAGCTGTTGGTATTCAAACCCCAGGCAAGTGTACCTTGCCAACCTTGCAGTTTTGTTACTTATTTCTTTGACTTAATTAATTGTTGTACATGCTTAACCTAGGACCGTGTGACTTTACTTAGCGTTCAATTAATATTCGGGTGCCAACACCGTACGCGGAGTTGTGTAACGTCACCTAGAGATGGATATCGAGACCCTTTACATTCTCGTGCTTGCATTATCAAGTACGTCATACCCAGGACACTTGATACTATTCATGAGACAGAATCTTCCTGAAATATTCAAGGTTATTCTGTATAGGTTACAGGATTGTGACATAGACATTATATTCATAGATATTATATGACTTGTTACATTAGTTATGATCTTGCGTGACATGGAAATGAGACGTTGCGGACATGAGACATGTGATTATATTGGGTGGGGAGAGACACACAGGCTATAGGCTATTTTATATATATATTTATTATTGTGAGGCCATAGACTCTACATCAGAGCTAGGCACATTACGTGATATTACTGCTACCGGCTCCCAGACACAGATCTTGTAGCGGTCTTAGCCTGAGTTCTAGTGATGCTCTCACCTGCATTTCACATAGATGGTTACATAGTTACCCTATTTATTTTATTTACTCTTGCACTCCATTTATTTTGGCTTGTATTATTTTGTACCTTGCTATGTCCCCTGAGGACCTGGATTCCGGATGATGTTCCCAGGTTTAGCGGAGGATTTCTATCCCGAGGTTTACGGGACAGTAGCAGAAGCAGGAGCATGAGCTGACACAGGAGCAGTACCGATCCCCGAGGACGAGGTGATGGCTGAAGACTTTTTCTGAGTATCTGTGATTCATACTCAGTATCTGCTTTATTTAGACACTTATGTTCTGGTCTGTTGAACCATTGTATCAGACTTATATCGGGTTGTTCTCCGATTTACTTTATTGAGACTTCGGAGGGTCTTGGGGGACAGATGGTCAATCAGAACGCACGATTCAGATCTTGGAGGATATGCTGCGATCGTGTATGTTAGACTTCGGAGGGTCTTGGGAAGATCATTTGCACTTGGTGGAATTCTCTTATAACGACAGTTATCAGGCAAGCATCCAGATGGCACCATTTGAGGCATTGTACGTTAGAAAGTGTAGATCACCGATATGATGGAGTAACGTTGGCGAGCGTCGAATACTGGGTCCAGAGTTGGTGATGCAGACCGTTGAGAAGGTAAAGTAAATTCAGAATCATCTTCGTGCAGCTCAGGACAGACAGAAGCATTAGGCTGATACACATAGACGTCTCCTGGAGTTCAAAGAAGGAGATCACGTATTCTTGAGGATTTTACCTACTCGAGGTACTATTCGATTTTGGAGCAGAGGCAAGTTGAGCCCAAGGTACATTGGGCTATTTGATATTCTGGAGCGCATTGGTGAGGTGGCGTATCGTCTTGCATTACCTCCATCCTTAGAGGGAGTGCATGATGTATTCCATATCTCACAGCTGAGAAGGTACGTGACTGACCCAAGTCACGTAGTCGATCATTCTGAGATCGTAGTAGGCCCTAGCTTGAGATATGAAGAACAGCCAGTTGGCATACTCGACATCAGTGAGAAGACATTGCGAGGATAGACAATTAGACTGGTTCGTGTAGCTTGGAAACATCACTCTCCTGGCGAATCTACCTGGGACGAGAGGATATCATGCGCCAGCGTTATCCTCACATGTTCGCAGATGCAGGTATAACCTAAGCATTCTTGTAGTTTTCATAGTTCATTTTCCTTTAGTAGTATATTCTTTGATTGTGAGGACGCAATCCTCTTAAGGGGGATAGATTGTAATCACCTGTATTTTTTCAGAAATTTAAAAATAAATTTTTAGAAATTTATGAATTTTTCTGTAATTTTTAACTAAATAAAAGCAAGGTATTTTAAAATTAAATAATTTTTAAATGATGTTAATCAATATTAAAATATTATGAGAATAATATTGTCAGGTGTAAAATAAAATATTAGACATAGGGTCATTTTTCTGGAATTTATTGGACCCCGAAAATATTTTTAAAGACCTAAAATCTAATTAATTTTTAAAACAAAATAAACCCTAAAATAAACCCGATTTATTGGTGAACCAAACCGAACCGAACCGAACGATGCTGAACCAGAGCCTAAACCGAACCCAATTCCTAGCGGGTCGGGTTTGATCCGAAACTGAACCCGACCCGAAACTCGACCCGTTAACCCTAAATCCCTAACCCAATTTCACCCCGACCCCTCAGCTTCCCGACGGCCGTTTTCGCCGCAGTGGCCCGCCGGCACCCCCTCTGTTCGCCTCCCCTACAACCGCCTCCGCGATGCTCCGACTTCTCCGGCCGCCGCTTCGCCTCCGCAACGCCCAGCGCCGTCAGCCTCTTCAACTTCCCTAACCCGTCGGCCGACGGCCCGACTTCCCCCGCTACCTATATAAACCTTCGCCCAACCCCCTTCTCCGTCGCTGTCTCCTCTGTCACCACCACCCTAGCCTCCGCCTTCCCCCGCGAGCAACCTTGAGCGACCCCGGCCGCCTCGACCCAGCCGCTTCTGGTGAGCCCGACGACCCGCAGCAGCAGAACCCTCCACCCCCAGCCGACTCGCCGCCACCGAGACCAGCACCTCTCCGCCCTGAGTCTCCGACCAGAACCCTGCTCCTCCTCCGATAACGCACCACCTCCCCAGAGTGCCGCCGTGCCCCTCGCCGGAGCCCCAGCCGCAGCGCAGTGCAGGAAACCCTAGCCCCGCCGCCGTGTCGTGTCGCCTCGCGGACACGAGGAATCCCAGTTTCTGTGGAGTTCTATTCAGGTAGCATTTTCTCTCTCCTTGCGCCCCATTTCTCGTTTTGTCTGTTGTGACGCGAACCCTGCGTGACCCTCTCGATACCCGTGCAACCCGCTCGGTGTGTCGCGTCATGTGGCAATCGCGAACTGCGATAAAAAATCAGGAAAATAACACCCTATTTTTCTCCGGAACTGTGTGTGCCCCGCCAAACGGGATGACTTGGTCGCGTGCAGACTTCACCAAAAGGTGCGCGCCGTTGATACGGACGTGTGGGATTTCGCAGAAGTTGATTTGGATGTGCGTACACACCGAAATCAACGTGTATCCATCGACAACGTCCTATATCGGCCATATTCCAGAACACGTTGTAACTTTGTGTACACACGTTGGATCTAAACGAAACTTGCGCCATCGGACTCGTAGAAATATGCTGGTCCTGTGACCCAAGTTTGGTTCAATTCTGAGAACATTGACAAAATCGCGTATCGTGGGTCCCGCGGCTCTACTTGACGGGCGATTTTGTGATCGGCTCATCGGAATCCAATTCTGGAAGTTCCGTTGGGTTCGTATCATCGTTCTGGACTTGTAGACATTAAGTTTGACGAATTTGGAAAACATAGTTTCTGACATGTTTTCGGTGCGAAGCGGCCCACATGTGGACCCCATTTTGACCAAGAACTGTCATTTTTGTCCCTGTATCCAAATTGGACTCAAGGACAGGCATTTGTAGCTATTTGATATTTTCTGAACCTGATGGTGATGTTTATTACAGCTTTTGGAGGAGTACCTGCAGAATCGACTGATACAGGTACAGCTGTTGGTATTCAAACCCAGGCAAGTGTACCTTGCCAACCTTGCAGTTTTGTTACTTATTTTTTTGACTTAATTAATTATTGTACATGCTTAACCTAGGACTGTGTGACTTTACTTAGCGTCCGATTAATATTCGGGAGCCAACACCGTACGCGGAGTTGTGTAACGTCACCTAGAGATGGATATCGAGACCCTTTACATTCTCGTGCTTGCATTATCAAGTACGTCATACCCAGGACACTTGACACTATTCATGAGACAGAATCTTCTTAAAATATTCAAGGTGATTCTGTGTAGGTTACAGGATTGTGACATAGACATTATATTCGTAGATATTATATGACTTGTTGCATTAGTTATGATCTTGCGTGACATGGATATGAGACGTTGTGGACATGAGACATGTGATTACATTGGGTGGGGAGAGACACACTGGCTACAGGCTATTTTATATATATATTTATTATTGTGAGGTCGTAGACTCTACATCAGAGCTAGGTACATTCTGTGATATTACTGCTACCGGCTCTCCGACACAGAGCTTGTAGCGGTCTCAGCCTGAGTTCTAGTGATGCTCTCACTTGCATTTCACATAGATGGTTACATAGTTACCCTATTTATTTTATTTACTCTTGTACTACATTTATTTTGGCTTGTATTATTTTGTACCTTGCTATGTCCCCTGAGGACCTGGATTCCGGATGATGTTCCCAGGTTTAGCGGAGGATTTCTATCCCGAGGTTTACGGGACAGTAGCAGAAGCAGGAGCAGGAGCTGACACATGAGCTGTACCGATCCCCGAGGACGAGGTGATGGCTGAAGACTTTTCCTGAGTATCTGTCATTCATACTCAGTATATGCTTTATTTAGACACTTATGTTCTGGTCTGTTGAACCATTGTATCAGACTTATATCGGGTTGTTCCCCCATTTACTTTATTGAGACTTGTTGTTGATTTTCATTTCTTTATGTTGTTGATCATATTTATCTTCCATAGATGAGATTATTTTGTGGCATGTTTAGTAGACTTTATTTTGTGTTACAGCTTAAGTATACCCTGATGGATCCATTAAATTGGGTTTGTCCATCGGTGTGTGCTGATGGCCATTGCCACGCGTCTAGTCCTTCGATATTTTGGGACTGTGGCGTGAGAAAGTGCACCATGCGATATACAAAGAAACACGACGAGACTTACCAACTTATCATTCGTCCTTCCCTGTCCAAGGCAAACCAAGTTAAACCAAGCATAAGCATATATAATAAAATCTAGGGGCAATAACGTATAAGCAAATACAAGTGTCGTGAGCGAGATTCTTTTTCAGGTGCACGAGTTACACGGATTATAAGGTGTGTTGTAGAAGATATTCAAGTGGTCAATTATGTACAAGTGTCTTATACTCATATCCGTTCAGGTGTTTCTGATTTCTGGATGTGATGTAATGACTCGCACGCTGATTGTCGCTAAGCGATGATGACTTATCTATATGAACATGAGTCGCTGATATAGCCATAAAGGACAAGTTATAGTCACTGACGAGGATGATATGCAGCGAAAGTACATGGTGCGCTACAAGCCATCCCGTCCAGCAGACGAGACTATCAGTCTTAGCGCGAGAATGACGCAGCATGAAGCGCACACGCCATCCTGCTCAACACGATTAAGACTGCATGAGTTCCATCCGGATCGGATCGGCCCCAGTGCCCCGGAGACCGTCCGTGGAACGAGATCCGAAAATCTCCCTTATTCAACAAGTTATCCGCAACATGCAAGTCTTGGGTCTTCCAGATTCACGATATTCATGACATGCTCAATCTTGATTCTTGCGCTGAATGAGTATTGCTCTACGAGCTGTGTTTTTTGCTTCCTTGACATGATTCTCGTTCAGTGTTCAACTTAACTTCATACATTCTCCTGGTTCGGGAACTGCCTTGGCGACCTCACGGTCCCGGATACTTGAAGGTTCATATTGCACCGAAGGACTATTTGATAGTCTTCTGGCTAACTAGATGCATGCACGATACAGATAGTATTACTTGATTGTGGCATAAATTTGGGTGGCAAGCATTGAAATGAGGCAACGGGTACTAACTATAATATAAGCAAGCAAGCATGCAATTTATATAAAGCATAAGCATTTTACGTTGGCACGGTCTAAGGGGTAGTGCTAGGGGTGAAGTCGTACAAGGACATATCGAGCGACATTATTTAGGGGCATGTAGTGTAAATAAGTGAAAATAGTGCATTACGAAGGGACCATAATGATCTACTCGAGGCATAGCAGGGTCTACTTGCACGAAGCAAGGTAGCATGCGAGGGTCTATGTTATAAGCCAAGTTTCATTTCCATCTTCTAACACAAGTAATACAAGATGAGATTATTCTCTTAGCTAGGTTCGTTGGATTCTTTATTAGCATACAAGGGGTGATTCACCTAGCGACTAACATGTATCGTCCATATTTTAAGTGTGCTGGCTAAGCGAAGACAAGTTTATCGGAGACACCTACCTTACAGATGATTCGCCTCGGTCGAGCGATAAACCGAGTGAGCCTTTGAAAGTCTAAGTCTGAACTCCTGAAAGGCCAGTCTGAACATCCTTTGCCTCAAACGAGTGTTCTCGCTGAGCAAAGCGGGTCTGGTCGTTGCACTTACGTCGTTTGAATCGGCTGTCATCTTGAACAAAACTGGTCGTTATAGTATCGTCCCTGATACCCAAAATGTGTGATTAGCTTTTCATGCACAACTCTTGTGACTGAGCAAGTCCCCTGGCATCCGGATTATCTTATATCCTTAAGGATGATATCCGCAATCCCTTGTCCTTAGTCTGGATAAGAGGACATCTTTGTTCTAGTGATAATTCTATATCTACAACTGGGATTAGCTAGTCGTTCACATAGATACAAAAGATGACTCCTTTCTTATCAGCAAACTTTGTGTACACACACATGTCTGTCTCGTTGATCCTGCGAGAACTTTGACTAAATGACTTGTCAAACTTCTGCTACCATATTCTGAGATTTGTTTCAGGCCATTTTCGAGATATCACCAACCCGCAGACTGTCTTCAAACCTGAATGACAAATAATTCTGATTGTTGTCCGTGAATATCTCATGACTGTATTACTTTATCTAATAAACAATCAGCTTATGAATATAAGCTACGACAATCATCATCCTGATACATGACACTTCAACGAGGTGCCACAAAGCTCAGTCCCTGTATCTGAGAAAAACCCCTAGGCTACAAGCCTATTCTGAACTCAACTTTTATGGCTGCTTCCATATTCTTCTACTGAAGATATATAAGCATATGATAGGTTTAGCTCCTTTAGGCAGATTGATCAACATCCCAAGTGTTGTTATGGGGTCAATCTCTTAAGGGACTGCCTCCTCCCAGCAGACCGAGTCGCTAGTCTTCATCGCCTCATGATAGGTGATAAGATCATTTTGGTCCTTCGACCTCTTGACTCTTCTAGCTGACTGCTCTTCGAATTTTGGTTCAAATATTGTCTCTTAAAAGACAACTCCTTTCTGGACTACGTCTTCTTCTACAGAAGTGCCAACAACTCTGACTGATACGGTCCACCAGAAAATCTCCACAATCGAACGATCTTCATGTGGATCTGACTTTGAACCAGACTCACATCAGAAGTGACGAACGGTACTAAGGACCTGACCGTAAGTGCAATATTCTTCCACAAACAATCTGGAAGACCCTTTGTACAATAATATAAAATTTATTATTACTGTCAACTGCTGGTCCTTCCCATCTGCACCTTCAAAGGATAGGAAAAGTACAAATATGTTGTTCCATAGTCAATTCCATGTTCTGATGCATGTTCCATAGTCAATTCCATATTCTAAGCTGAACAATGTGAATCCAGAACGATGCAAATCTAGAGAACGATACATGTTCCATAGTCAATTCCATGTTCTAAGCTAAACGATACAAATCCAAAGAACGATGCTCTTCGTAAAGAAAACTTCTGAGTCTATTGAGTTGTAGACCGATATGACGCTATCATTCGATTATGAGAAGATACACGAACGCATTCCCCGAGAAATCGTTAAAGAAAGAAGTGTTAAAATTTATCCCGACCATTTATGGAGAGTAGAAGTCACAGATATCTGAGCGTACCAACTCCAAAGGATCTGTACTTGTAGTCATCCGTCTAAACGGCTTCCTGACTACCTATGTCTGAGCATAGCCATCACGTGTCTCCACCCCTTTGCCCCTATATCTTGGAGATATCCCTAAACCTAGACATCTTTTAAAAGGACATATCTCAGTCAGATACGACACAACTCAATAAGAGCAATCTTTTCCTCAAGCCGGAAGTCCAAAATCATAATCCTGATCACTAGATCTTCTGCTTGACACTTGTTCGCCATAGAGACCTCCTTCTTAGATAGTGCTCTTCCATGGTGAACAACTCTTTCCCAGAGCATGCGTGACCAAATGCACCAGTTTCCATCAACCAGTTAGTAGCCACGCTTGATAACTCAACCTGTGCAATCATAGCAACCAAATTAAGTAATCAAAGGAACCAAGTTTTAGCTATACCTTGCTATATTGGTTCGAATTGGTTCTGCTTTCATGCTCCAATTCCATCCATGCGTCAAGTCCTGCCAGAGTAAGCCTCCATGCGCGAAGTCATGCCATGCACATAAGCCTCCATGCGTCCTGCATTCGCATAAGCCTCTATGCGTCCTACATGCGTCCAAGACACTTTGTGGCCACCTCTGTCATGCGACAGGACCTTCAATGCGCCAAGAATCTGCCATCTGCTTAGAGTCTTTTATGCGACAGGAGTCTTCATGCGGCAAGAGACTTCTATGCGGCCAAGTCTTGCCAACTGCCAAGAACTGTCATTCGCTAAGTCTCGTTATGCGCATACTATGCAATCCTTCCAACTGAAATGCACGTCCTTCAAACGCTAACTCCTCCATTATAGAAAATGGTAGGTTCTGACAACTCACGTTCAATATTTGACAAATGACTCCTTCCCTCATCTAAATATTCGAAGTGTATCCCGTCAATCTTCTCAAGTTTGTAAAAACTTGTTGCCGAAAAGATTTGATCGAATGTTCATGTTTCTTCAGATCTTACTTTGAGATTGTTGGTCCCGAGACGGATCAAATATGGTAGAACGCTGGTCATAGCAGAGCTGCTACCGAGACCCGAATGTCCGCTCTACTGGAACCCAAATTGTCGTCGAGATCAGAGATTCACACAAGAGTTCATATGATATTTATCGATTCCAACAAAGTACGAACCAAGAACAGGTTACAAACTGGCTCCGAAAAAATGAAGATTATAACAAGCAACAAGTAAAACGTTCTTCTCTTTACGATCGTAGACGCTACAATGAAAAAGAACAAAGTAAAAGAAAAACAGAAGAGAAGCTCCTTGCTGAGGTGGTCAAAACCACCGTTGCTCAAAGCAAGATTCGCCGTACAGACGATCTGTCCCCAGAAACCAACAAGTTCACAAAAGAACTTCTGGAACGCTCAAAATCACGTTCGAAAATACGCAAAAATACTCAAAAATATCATGTGAGAGAGACTCTGGACAACATATGATCTAGTATTCTCGATTTTCTATCTATACTCTCTTCTCAAATGAAAGAGGAGGTCCTCTACTATATAAATAGAAGAAAACAGCACATATCCGGCCTGAGAAAACTCCAGGCCGCATAAGCACTAACCAACCAGATCTCCAAATTCGTGTCAGAGCCGTCGGTGCCGCAAGTCACGCTGCACTACACAAGGCAGACATCACCGCAAAACGTCAAAAGCAGCTGCTCGTACTGCCTGACACGCTATACTGCACGAGGCAAACGTCGCCACCAAAAGCAGGCCATGTCCCCTCCACGTCAGACTCCACAGACCGCATGGCCACCGAGCCGCTTGGACACCTGACTGCATGGCTCCTGGTCGCATGCGCTCTAGGCCACATGTACATCAAGCCGCATTGTTCCACGAAACATGCGTCCGAATAAGCAACCGTGCATTAAAACTCAAACATAAAAAGAACGCACAAGCGCCATGCTAAGTACAAAGTGCGCCAATAAATCGCCCACTGTGTTCCCTTAAGCACGAGTCCGAGTTGTTACACCCCTACGGAACTTAAGCTCCTCAGAGATACTCTCCACAAAGGTAATGACAAAACAAAGATTGTCATAATAAAATTCACACTTAAACCCTCTAAAAAAAATCAACCCACATGAACCTCCATCCCATCTACATAACCAGCACTAAGCATAACTATATATTAAGAATACACATTGGTAGTTTTTCTAATGTGAAACTAAAACTTCCAAAACTAAGTGAAAAATACCAACGGAAAAGTCATTTTCGTTCCCAAGAATTGTAATTATTTCAAGCCTCCACTTGAGAACATTTTTTTAGTAATCGGTTCATAAACTGACGACTTCTCTCAAAATCCAAAACAAATTAGTTTTGTTCTCCACTTCTTTCATACATTAATTAAGAATAAGACCAACAAATTGGTGACTTAGAATTGAGAACAAATTGATTTCCAAAACGAACTAGTCGAGTAATACTAATTTTATTTAATAGGTAGGTAGATGGGAAAACTGACTCAGGTGATGAGGGTGCACACTACATACAATACAATGGAACAAACAAAGTTGTTTCGGAAGAACATTTAAGAGACGGATTATATTTTGTTCCTTCAATCATGCGTAACCACACAAAGGAAGACGAGAGGAGTGGACTGCTTTTTTTGTGATCAGCCGGAGATGTCAATGGACTTGACCTCGGGCTTCTTGACCTGCTCTTTAGGCACGGTGACGGTGAGCACTCCGTTCTCCATTGCAGCCTTGACCTGGTCCACCTTTGCGTCCTCAGGGAGACGGAACCTCCTGAGGAACTTCCCGCTGCTCCTCTCGACGCGGTGCCACTTGTCGTTCTTCTCCTCCTGCTCCTTGCTCCTCTCGCCGCTGATCTGGAGGACCCTTCCTTCCTCCACCTCCACCTTCACCTCCTCCTTCTTAATCCCCGGGAGGTCAGCCTTGAAGACGTGGGCCTCGGGGGTCTCCTTCCAGTCTATGCGGGTGTTGGCGAAGGAGGAAGTCTCGCTAGCAAAGTTGTTGGAACTGCGAGGAAAGGAGGAGAGGGCACTTGTGAAGCCCTCGAAGGGATCCCACAGCTCCGAAGACAGGGGATCGAAGATCCGCGAACCGAACCCGAATGGAACTAGCGACATCTTCTTTAATGAATTGAAATTGATCGAGCTGCTATCAAAGAATATATTGATGTTTTTGATGGCTTTGTTGCTGAGCTCAAGGAAATGCGGTGACCTCCTATTTATAGTGTTTGTTGGGATGGTCTGGAGAGTTCAGGAATCTAATGGTAGTGTTGGTTGGCTTGGAATGTCCTAGAGAGTTCAGGAATGGTAATAATCCACAGCTTGTATTGTATCCTTCTTGCCTCTTCTAGAGGACTCCAGGCCTCCGGCGAGCTGTCATGATCATGGGCCTAACTTGCACTAACATTCACGTCTTTCATATCCACCTCGTCAATCTCATAAATTTTATTTTTGGTCTGAAAATTTTTGGCAAAAATAAAAACGATTGTAAAAATTTTTTTGAGGGATGACTTAATTTTGGAAAGAACATAATTAATGATCTAATTGGAATAAGGAATGAAGAGCAGAGATAAAGAATCTGTCATGTCCAAGAACCAGGATACTGAAAAATGGGGACAGTCAAAGCCAGCTAAGTATATCAGAGTACTCTATACCCCGAGTTACGGTTACGACTTTCTAGACATGTGAGGGTTTACTCTGCAATCCATTAGATAATCCTGAGTCAAGAATCCTAGGCATCTCAATCTCAAACATGCAATAAGTTTACAAGATGTATGATCACCAAACATATAATAGTTAGACGTCACAAACTATACATACCCAGATGATCATGAAGCCAGTTACCAGAATGAAGAACTAGCAGAGTACACTATTAAATGACCAGCTCTAGCTATAGTCTGTAATATGCTTTACATGTAGACCAGCATGTTTCAGTATCAAGAATCCCAAAACATGAGCTAAACACGTGCTTGGTGGCTAAACGCCTCAAAAGTGTAATGTATAAAATCAAGTGAGGAAGAAGAAATCCACTCATATCCTCGGGTGCTCCTCGTGTCCACCATCTTGAGGTACGGGAGATCCTGCGGTCCTGCTCCCAAATCTGGCCATACAAAATCAGTGGGGTCAGACCCCAAACAACAAGTACCCCAAGGTAGCCAAACTTTTGAACTAAAACTAGCATGCAAACAAAAAAGTAAGAATAACAGATAAAATAACAGTTAAACAGTTCTGGAGTAATTAAATAAGGACATATGGAATCAGTACTCTGATTACCATTTTCGGATCAGCTGTTAATTAAATCAGGACAGGACTAAACCAAAAATCAAGCAAACACGACCAATAATGCCCTACGGCTTGATATCATTAGCTAACTAAGGTTATCACAGTCCAAGTAACTAACACATGATGTTTGAGATTTCATACAACCACATGCCCTGCAGACTATCCGGATTATCCAGACGAACGGGTACATAATATAGGTTTATCAGGTATAATCATTTTCTGGTAAATGTAACACTCGACGACGTGTTGGAAGTGTGCCCCTCTCGACGAAGAGCTCCAAATCTATCAAGCGTCGTTGGCATACCGAGATTGCATGTAGCCAGGAATATCTCTAGATCTTTCTAGATTGATATTCTAGTTATTAGCCTGGACTAGTTATGAAGAATTTCTGACCGTGGTGCTCAGAAATTTAGCTTTAGACATGATGCATGACAGGAACTTGCCAAGTACAATCAAAATCAATCACGAAAATACGTGACTTGAAATACAGGTGCTACTAATAGTCTTGATAAAAAAAGTTACAGGAATTCTTGAGTCATGAATGCGCTACGTCGAGCCACTATCAGGAGTATCAGGATCAGGGTTATCAGGATTATCAGTTTTGGATCAAGATTAAGGAGTTCATTTATAATGTACATTCCCTTAGCTCATGTCAGAAAATCAAGATCCATATCAAGAATGTCATGTTCAGGAAATAACAAGGATTAACTAAATATAACTGGATAAAAGAGAACCACGGAAACATCAATTATTAAGCATTACTAACAAAAGAATAATGGCATACAGGCGCATAAATCAATAATTTAGGGCTGACGCATAAATCAGGCAAGAAAATAAAACATATGCGCACTATGGGCCAAAACTATTATTAACGCACAAATGGACAAAAACGGTATTTGGCGCACAAATGGCCAAAACCATTATTGGCGCACAAATGACCGAAAATAAAATTTGGCGTACGAACTACTAGTCCGGACAATTCTGGCGCACTTTGATAGAAAAAGTACTCCGAGCAAAAGATGACGCACAAATGATACTAAAACACATCTCTAGAACATTGGTACACAATGATAGAAGTGCGCGAGCCAGGAGCTTGGCGCACGACATCAAGTATGCCAAAAATGAGGGTTGGTGCACAAATACCAAACTATCAGTGACGCATAATAATGAAAGTATACAAGCTATTAACTTGGTGCACTTTTACCAAGTATGCCAATATTTTAAGTTTGGCGCACAATCAAGTATGGAAATGTCTACTAAAAAATAAAATACAAGTCTCAAGTATGGCACAACAGCCGAGGCACGACATTTGAGAACACAACAGTCGAGGCGACACTAAAGTCAAGGTTCTCCCATCAAGAATACTCAAAGAAAGAAATTAGTTTGTCAACAGAGGCTTGGCGCACTTTCTCTTGATTGACGAGGCTGAACGCTCAAATGTGCGCCGCCGAGGATTTTCTTCAAAAGTTCGCCCAAGTTTTTGATAGCCTTGGCGCACTTTTACAAGGATTTGGTTAGATGATATTCGTACAAAACGCACGCATGAGGAGTAAGTGCACCTAGAGTTCCAAAGTGGTTTCCTGGCACATTTTACAAGAATTTGAATGCTATGCAGAACGCAAGCATTTTACAAGGATTTGATGCTATGCTGAACGCAAGCATTTTTCTTATGAGATATTACACAGTGTGCTCAAGTTTTCAAGGGTCTCATGTGCACTTCTCGTAGAATTGTTCATTCTTCTCCGGCCAGCACACTTTGTGCTTCAACTTTGTTGTTCTCAACTTTTCCGTTCAAGATCAAATACAAGAGCAAAAAAATATCAAGGTTAAAATAGAGTCTACAACACAGTTCTAAGCTACTAAAGATATGCAGATAACTAAGCTCGCAAATAAATGTAAACTTAGGTTTATCAAGAAGCTCCCAATTACGGGTTCACTCGGTTGACAAGATGTACTTGCCTACGGTCAAGCTCTAACCTACACAAATACTACTAAAGTTACCCACGACCAAGGTCAAGCTCGGCTGCTCTCGGCTTGGGAAGATATTGAAGGAGAAGAAAATGAAGGAGTAGAAAAGTAAAGGAAAGAGAGTGGGATTGCTTATATAGGAAAAGCTAGGATTGTTGGCTATTGGATCATAATATATGCCCCTTACCCAGGTTCATTATAGCCACATACAAGAAAACCAAAGGACCAACGGTCCAAAGCATGCAACTAAGAAAAATTTATAAAAATAACTGAACTAATGCATGAAGGACATAAAGCATAAAGTAAGCAATTAAACTTAAAGTAAGTAATACACGTATAATATGCGTATCTCGAGTGTGTATACTAGAACAGTGAGACGAGTCTCACAACTCTCTCCTCCTTAGAAAAATTTTGTTCTCGAAATTTTAATAAGGCACGGGGTCTAACAAAAAAATCACAGGATATACAATCAAGGTAAGCAAGGATATACGAGAATCAAGCACAATCCTATAACAAGACAAGCATGCAACTAAGAAAAATTTACAAAAAATAACCTAAACAATGCATGAATGACATAAAGAAAAAAGTAAGCATAAAGCAAAAAGTAATCAATTAAACATAAAGCAAGCTATACACGTATAATACGCGTATCTCGGGTGCGTATACTAGAACAACTATTATGGCCGGCCCCTATACCCCCTCTCCAAGCAACACACAATGTCCTATGTACCCCAACTAATTAGTCATGAAGGGTATTTAATTAGGAGGGTTAACTATAGAAGCTTCTATTCCTAATGGAGGTTAGTCTAATCTTCTAATTAATGAAGTGGGAATGAATTAGCGAGTCTAAAGGGTCTAGTCCAAGTATTGGGTTCAATGTGTCATGTCGTCTAATTGTGTCTACTAGTGTCAAGTCCAAATAAATAGGCTAGTTCACTAATCAATAAATATTAAACACATATATATTATAAAAATATAAAACTATATATAATAAATACAAAATGATAAAACTATCCCTATCTAGAAATATGGTAGTGACAAAAGCCAAACACATCCCGATCATACCCGACAAAGATGCACTGTCTTATCTTTTGCTCAAGTTTGGATCTCTCATCCTTCCGTACACACATAAAGGCCTTATAACAAAACACTCAAAGATGATTGTATGAAGTCTCCTTGTTGTACCATACTTTATCAAGAACATTACCCTGCAAAGATGTACTAGGAGATAAATTAATAACATAAGCAGTAGTATTGAGAGCGTCACCCTAATATCTGTCCGATAATTTTGTTTCTTACTGCAAATAATGTACCATCTTTATTCGTGTCATGTTCATACGCTCTACCATTAAGCTAAGGTATCTTCGACGGAGTATTCTGGTGTCGAATCCCTTGCACTGTGTAATAAGCATCAAAGGTACCAATGTATTCGACGCTATTGTCGGGCCGAACATACTTTAACTTCTTGTCCGTCTTCTTTTTAAAAGAGGCCTAAAACTCTTTAAAAGTAGGCAGTACCTGATCCTTGGCTTTATAGCATAGAACTAAACTTTTCTGGAACCATTATCAATAAAAGTTACAAAATTAGAAGCACCACCAATATATTTTACCTTCATGAGATAGCAAATATCCGAGTGAATTAATTTGAGCAATGCCGACTTCCTTGAAGATAGGTGACTTTGAAAGACATCAAATTTTGCTTTCTATCCATGTAGTGCATGCATAGATCCAATTTTCTAGACTTCAATCCTAGAATGACTTTCCTGTTCAATAGGTAGCTCATTCCTTTCTCGCTGATATGGCTAAGTTGCTTGTGCTAGAACTCGGTAGAAACATTACTGATTACCTTCACCTTATGTGCTCCCTGTGCGCTACCTTCTATATAGTAGAGACCAGACTGTTTGCTTCCTCTGCAATCACCAACGAACCTCTCAAAATCTTTCACTAATAGTTCCCGAAGATATGAATCACTCTTCATCCAGCCTTCCAATCGACACCATCTTGAACTGATATCGGGGATATGACGAACACCTTTGAGCACAAGAGTTTCTCATGCATTTGTTCTTAAATTCACATCTTTAATAGCAACAACTTTTGACACATTTTTTTGCCCATCTTTAATATTCTACAGTCTCCTGTTGTGTAGGTAGCAAATAGTGCCATATTGTGAGATACGTGCGTTGAAGCCCCCTGAGTCCACCAGCCAATAATTTTTATTACAGTTGAAGATCATAACTATCTTATCACCCACAATAATCAAATTGTCGCCATGTGCTGAGGCAACTGCTGTTAGGTTCTCACTTTGTTTTCCCTTGTAGTCCTTGTGCTCTCTTTCAAGAGAAATAATTTCACTTGATGTGGTCCTTCTTGCCACAGTGGTAGAACTTGGAATCCACATAATGACCCTTGGACTTGCCTCAACTTTTATCTATGCCACTGCCTAAAATCTTGCTTTTACTCCTATCTTGGCTCTCTGAAACAAGTGCCTCTGAGTGGGATGTGGATGACGTATCCTGATATCTTCTCCATATTTATTCATTCAATATTCTGCTCTTGGTGAACTCCAGACTAACTATGCTTTCTAGAGAAGAAGCGATTATGGACACTCGTACGATCTCCCATGAGTCTGACAATATACACATCAACCACAATCCCTGAACTTCATCGTCTAACACTCTCATAGAGGATAACTGGTCCCCCAAAACCTAGAAATCACTTAGGTGAAATGTAATGGAGGTACCATCCTTGTACCTAAGACCCTTCATTTTTCGGATTAGGAATAACTTGTTTATCCCGGTCTTCTTCGCATATAAGGATTCTAACTTCTCCCATAATATTCTTGCATGCTCAATATTGGCGATGTAATCTATATGATATACCCACACACTTATATATGCTTGGACATATATAAAAAAGCACAATTTTCTATAGTAAAATTTAATTCTTTTACAAATTACACCTAGATGGAGGGGGACATAGAACCTTACCTCCATACAACCTAATACAAATAGTTCATACAAAAAAAGTTTTGAAAAAATTGAGTTGCACCCCACTTTGTTTACCATAACTCAATGTGCACCCCATTGCTTTGCCATAATATACAACACCCCTACTTCCGTAAAAAATTAACGATCAACGTAATTTTTGAACAAAATACCCCTAGCAAATTACCATTATTACTAGCCCCCTTCCTCAGCCTGGGAAAATTGAAGGGGTATTTCAGTCAAAAATTAACAGTCAACGAAATTGACCGTTAGTTTTTTACGGAAGTGGAGAGAATTGTATATTATGGTAAAATATTGGGGTTCAAATTGAATTATGGTAAATAAAGTGGGGTACAACTCAAATTTTCTCAAAAGTTTTCATATATCTATTCGTAGACCACATCAGCAAAAACAATGCTCCAATGTTGTCAAAAAAAGTTGTGCCTCTTGAAATCATCTATGGTTAAAGATGATGCATCTTGCACTAGGTGACAAACTTCATATTTAGAATAGCTATATGTAAGAGCAAGAGAATCATGTAACAACAAATCTTGCTTCAAGAGACTTGGAATGGATTTTGAGTATCTTAAAAAAAAGATGATATATATGTGAACAGTAAGATGTCATTTCTTGTCCTTATATATCATGCAATAAATCTAGCATGATAATGCCAATACGAACAAACGTTTAAAAGTATTGCAAAAATTATATTAACTAACATAGAAGCAGAACATGAAATAAAATATTGCATATTGATGAGCAACAAAAGGTATTTTGAACAATCAATATTCATCAATCACAATACAACTATTTTTGCATTAGAGTTCTAAAGATTCATAAAAGAATAAAAAATAAAAATTTTGAACTCTGAAGGGGTTATCAAAATTTGGTTGTTGAAGAAATCTGAGGAAGAAAAAGAAAGATTATCTTACCTATAGTCTCTTCCACGTTGTAGATTCTCTTATCCCACAAAATATGAGGAAGAGAAAAAGAAAGATTCATGATTGTTGTTCGCTTATAATTGCTTACCTAACTTCTCTCTATTATGCATAATTTAATCAAGTACTTCAACTATTCTAGTATTCATAATTTAATCAAGTACTTGAACTTTTGATAATTAATTAATTTAACACCAGTTAAGAGAAAATATTGACCAAACTGCAGAAGCCAAGTATCGCAGCAATCATTATTTTATCAGCGGTTCAATTTTTTGCACATAAACTAATATGTTTTAGTCATAATTTTGGGATTAAGACATACAAATACTATAGAATACATGATAAAACTAACTTCTATTAAGCAGCAAAAGATAAAAGCTATCAAAAATAGAAAGCCTCTTATACTTCACCAATCATTGTAATCAGTCAATTAAAGGGAATAAGCTTCGGTATAAATAGATAAACTTCGATCTCGTAGCAAGGATACAAACCCGTAAGTCACTTTTACACGAGCCACGAAGGAAACTTAAACTGGAAGCTGGTGCTTCCATTATCAATTTATAGCTAGGTTTGCTAGTAGCAGTAAGATAAGCAACATAACAACTTTAACCCAAAGGTGGAGCTAGACAGTACCTAAGGATTTTTAGATAATTAATGTTCAAATGTCTAATGTAAAATTAGGGTCATCTTATATGCATTTTTTAAGCATATTTACCATTAGGAATCATATATGAAAGAAGCATAGCATTAGCTTGATGAGAAAGTTTAGAAACAATTAAAATTATTAAAAGAAAAGAACATTAAGGAAGCATATCTACGTGCCGCAGACAACATAAATTATTTTTGAAGGTGTCTTAACGAAGATGACTTATTGTATAACTCGTGCACCTGAAAACAGAATCTTGCTCACGACACTCATGTTTGCTTATACAATTCTGTGGATTTTATTATATGTGCTCATACTTGGTTTAACTTGGTTTGCCTTGGACATGAAAGGAAGAATGGTAAGTTGGTATGTCTCACCGTGTTTCTTTATATCGCACGGTGCACTACCACATGAGTTAGGCTTTTTATTATGCCATGAACTGATCCTAAGGCAAGACTAGAAAGATAACTTAATAGATAGTGCACGAAACTTATATAACGTATTTGGATTTATCGAGCGGGCAAGAAGCCTCCCCACCAGTGCATTCATGTACTAATAGCCTACTAGATTGCTTGTAGGGTGCGGAAGAACCTCGTTCGGTACGAAAACTCCCTTAGTGCATGCTAAGGCATAGGGTTTGCTTTGGAGCCTTGGAACATTGTGTCCAGAGCTGAAGCACATATACAAGATATAATATTAGAACATCGCCAATGCATCATTCTATGATTGTAGCCACTTGGCACGCTTTTACTGTTTCAGAGAGAGAGAGAGGCTTGAGCAACTTGTAATCTCGACCTAGCGCCGCTTGTAACACTTGTTCAATATCAATAAAGAGCTTATTTTACTTCTATACTTGTGTTATTCAATGCTTCCGCTATTGACGACTCTATGAACTTGTTACCAATCGCCTGTTCGTTACTTATTCCACTGCACTCGGACTATCTGTGCGACTCTGTGGCTTAGACATTTTATCGCCTGTTTGGATCATGGCCTTGCACGGATGTGGCTTACGCTCGTGCGATATCACATCCAGATGGGAAAGATGGTCTCGTAGGAGCGCTAGCGCGGTGACTTGCGCCTAGTGGGGACCGCCGATTACCTGCGAGAGATCGGGGTAGGACTCGTCGTCAAGTACTCCAGTATATCTACCAGTCACATATCCGACTGCGACGGTGTTATGTGGCAGTACTCCTGGGACGAGTAATTCTAGGCCTGAGACTACTCCCTCGTCCAGCGTCCCTCCTGCTGACGGAACCATGGAGACAGATGAGCAGATGACGGAGGTTGAGCCGACGTCGTTCCAACATTGTCGAGATCCTCCATGCGCACCTCCGGACTAAACGAGGACGAAGGTTTGGACCGACGGTACAAATAAAGTCAATTAGTTGGTTTATCATCATATATATATCGTGTATTTCTTTATTCATCATATATTTACTTTTACATGAATATAATTATATCTGTATAGATTTCTTCCCTCGTCGCTACAGAGACGCTTGGGCCTCAGAACGCTTGGGCCACTTTCTGAGGTACAACTATGGTGGCCCTTAGATCAACTACTTTGATGCTCTGGACGAGAGAAAGGCATTTTGGTTTACGTGTACTTTAAGTATATTTGATTTTAATATCAATCATCTAATTTATGCCATATTATATAACTTACTAAATTATATACTTCTTGTAGTAAATATATTTCTATCCACTGCACCAAGCCGAGTTGATCGAGCATATATTTTCTGCCGTCGCCGCCAAGCTGATCCGTGATGCTCTGGATGACCAGAAGGCTCGTGATCGCAAAGTAAAATTGATCCAAGGTTGGATCATACCTGAGCAGTGGACTACGATGAGAGCTTGATTTGACGATCCAAGGTACAAAAAAAGGTCTGAGAAGACCAAGGCGACTAGGAAGAAGGCAGCAAGTGGTGTGGTGGCTCGATTCCGATGACAGAATATTTTCGTCGTTTGGTATAATTTTTTCTTTTAGATATATTATTTTAAAGAAAGTACGATAAAATGATACTAGGATAAAATGTTTTATTTTAGTACTAAATAATATATTTTTAACAGGTACAAAGGGGTGAGGACGCTAACATGGTGACTGTCTTCCTGGCCACCCATCGAAACGACAGAAACCTCATTGATGTGTAAACCCCCTCGACCAGATTCCAGTATTTTAGGAATATTTTTCACAATTTAGGATTTATGGCAATATTTTAATTTATTTTGCTTACATATCCTATTGACTTGTGCACATGTCCATCACCTAATTATTGGAGCTTTACCTTGACTGTTAACCCCGAACAAAGTTCGCATACCTCTCCTAGACATGCCAGCCTACTATCCTGCACTTTGTGCAACTCCCAAATACTCAGTTTCGAGCCTCGTATGAGACGCACAAATCT
This sequence comes from Iris macrosiphon, assembly GCA_036927795.1. NCBI lineage: Eukaryota > Viridiplantae > Streptophyta > Magnoliopsida > Asparagales > Iridaceae > Iris > Iris macrosiphon. The sequence goes on from JAYESA010000004.1 coordinate 252,326,732, forward strand.
CGTTACAATCGCCCGTATTTAATTCCTATTTTAATTCCCAGATCTGTACCCATCCATGTTCCCATAGAAATTTGAGGTCCAACATTCACCCGTTTAGCCCAGACAAAAATACGTTAATTTTCTACACTGAGTATACTACATTTAGTGTATTAACACCGTAGAAAAATTATGACCCTACCTGCCTCTAAATAATTAGTGAACATCGTGCGCAGTATTTATTAATTAATAAATACGGTGATCCGTATCACTCGGAAATCAGGTCCAGTCCCTGCCCAGACTCACCCCCATTCCCCCGGGACCCTCACATAGCAATTTTCCTCAATTCTGTGAATTTTAGTATTTTTCAGAATCGGGTGTTTTCCCAGACAATTTTGTAATTGCACAATTTCCCAAAAATAGGACTATTACGCAATTTATGAAATTACAGGGACTCTCCTGCAAATTTCAGTGCAAGGTGTCACCCCCTCATTGGCCGGTGAACCTGCGCCGTCCATTTGGAGACGAGACCACCCGAAAAGATCCCGAAAATATCCCAAAAATATCTTGTAAATATCTCGAGATATTTTTAGATATTTTCTTAAAATACTATTATTATTTTCTATATAAGAAAATAAAAAGTAAAAGAAAAGAAAATCAAATCAAATCAAAACCCTAACCTAGCTCAGCCGCAGCTGCCCCCCCCCCCCCCCGCCGCCGCCGGCTACACCCCCCCTCGCCGGAGCAGCCGACCTCTCCCCCGCCCGCGGCGAGATCCCCCCCCCCCCCCGCTCAGCGAGCCTCCCTCGCCCGCGGCCCCCTCCTCTCTCCTCAGCCCTCTCCTCCTCCGCCCTTCCTCTCCACCCCCACGTCTCCGCCACACGACCCAGCTCCTCCCTGCTCACCTCCTCTCCTTCCCCTGCCTGTCGACTCCGCCACCACCGCCATCCCCATCACCGACAACCACCACCGCCACCATCTCCCGACCTCCTCCCTATCCTCCTCTTCCCTCCACCATCCTCCACCACATCCTCCACCTCCTCGGCCACTCCCCCGTCCGGCCAGCACCCAGCCACCCTCCGCCTGACGACTCCCCAGCTTCCCCCGATCTCCTCCCTGACTTCCTCCCCCACGGTCCCGAGCAGCACCTCAAACCACCATGTCCACCACCCACCACCACCACCACATGTCTTCCTCCGGCGACGCCCTGAGCCGTCACGGCGAAGCCTCGACGAGTCTCCACTGAACTCTGACCGGACACAGTGACCAGGACACAGCACAGCAGCTGGACACGGCCTGGACACGTCCAGGACACAAATCCTGTGTCAAGACGACTCACGGACACGCAGAATTCAGTTTCCACGGAGCCCTGTTCAGGTAACCCGTTCTATCTCCTCATAGTTCCATTTTTAATTCCGTCAATTGTGACACGTAGGCTATGTAACCATCTCGGTGCCCGTACAACCCGCTCGGAGCATCGCGTCCTGTGGCGATCGCGGCACGCGATCCAAATACAGGAAAAACAACGACCCGATTCACCCCGGAACTGAGTACGCCCCGCCAAACGGGACGACTTGGTCGCACGCGGTCTTTACCAAAACGTGCGCGACGTTGATACGGACGTGTAGGAATTCGGAGAAGTTGATTTGGATGTGCGTGCACACCGGAATCAACGCGTATCCGCCGACACCGCCCCGTATCCGTCAGTTCTGGAACACGCTGCAACTTTGTGTATACACGTCAGATCGAAACGAAACTTGCGCCATCAGACTCGTAGCAATACGCTGGTCCTGTGAGCCAAGTTTGGTTCGATTCTGAGAACATTGACAGAATCCCGTATCGTGGGCCCCACCGGCTCCACTTAACTGGCAATTTTGTGACCGGCTCATCGGAATCCAATTCTGGAAGTTCCGTTGGGTTCGTATCATCGTTCCTGACTTGTTGACACTAAGTTTGGCAAATTTGGAGACCTTTGGCCCTGACACATTTTTCGGTGCAAAGCGGCCCACATGTGGACCCCGCTTTTACCAGAAACTGTCATTTTTGCCCCTGTGTCCAAATTGGACTTAAGGACAGGCGTTTCTAGCTATTTGATATTTTCTGAGACTGTTAGTGATGTTTATTTCAGTATCCGGAGACATTTATTCTGAGGCCATAGTTCTGACACTTGGTATTTGACATCTGGACATTATATTTGCAGCTCTCCCGCCAGGCAAGTATACCTTGCCTTGTTGTACTGTTTAAATTCAGTTATTGCTAGTTACATGTTTATCTATTTTTATATTATATAAATGTGCGCGTCCGAGAAAACTCGGGTGCAGTCAACGAAGGCGTTGACGTTAGGACTTGTGTCTGACCTAGTGTCTAGTAGACCCACCTAAAGTTGTGAAGTTATTGATATAACTTCTCAGGCCTTGACACGTATCATTACACGTCACAGAGTGAGTACATGTAGGGACGCGTGCCTCATGCGCGACTGGCCATCAGTGTGAGCAACACGTGTAGCGGTATTTAGCTCAGTTGTTTATTTCATAGAGACTTGCATCATAGTATGAGATGTCCACATCGTTTTCACGATTTGTACATCTACATTGGGCGAGAAAGATTACTAGTAGGCGTATGGGACATCCCCTCCATGATGTTTTATCCTTCGTACCATGCTCCTCGGAGATGGTCGATTGCAGAGCTACCCGTGAGTCCGGGGGCATATGACACATATACTAGCCAGTCCCGACGATTGGTGAATTACGTCAGCATATGTCTAGCCACACATTCCCATGCGTACTACAAGGTCTTTAAATTTGCATTCACTTAGATGGTTAGCACACCCCATTTATTTATTCAGTATTTTACATTATGGCATATTATTTTTATGTATCTTGCTATGTCCCTCTGAGGACCTGGTTCCCTGCCAGGTGTATATGTTCTTGAGTACTCGCAGGAGCACAGATCCGGACATGTTACGTATATCCCGAGGAGGTCTTCTCTTCGAGCCTCGTGATTGTCAGATGTGGTTCTTATATGGTGTGTATCTGGTTCATTTTCATATTCTATTTCGGCAGTAGATTTATTTTCATCCGACTGTCATTCTTTAGATACTTATCATTGGGATCTAGCTACATGGTTATTGTTTATTCATATTTGATTCTGTGGATGAGATTTAGATATTACCCTGTGACTTGTGATTAATTATACCACTAGTGAATTGTTGTTCATTATACAGCGTACGCACGTATATATGGTTTCCATATATTGGAGTTGCCATATATACGGGCGGCTGGCATCGTTACGTATCCTAGTCCTACGTATTTTAGGACTGGGGCGTGACATGTTTTTAGTGGTGGCCCATGCAGGTCGAGAGCATATTATCTCGGTTACGTTACTGTACCGAGCAAGCCTGAGTCTCAGAGCATATTGTCTCGGTTACGTTACTGTACCGAGCAAGCCTGCACCTAGGATTAGAATATAGAATCTCATCCAAAATTGACTATGACTTAATCTCCCTTCCAGTCTGTCCTACTTACATAATTGCATCCTGCTTGATTCATGTGCTTCCCTGAGAATTCCTTAAGTATAGCCTCTGCTAGAATATAGGAATCCCTGTTAATAGAATGATAATTAGAGTAATATTTCTACTTAGAATACAACTAGGGCATTGACATATCATTAAGTTCTGACTACTTAATGAACCCTAGTCTTCCTTATTACCTAAATGAACCATAGTCTTCCGTATTACCTAATGAACCCTAGCGTCACTTACCTATAGTTAACTTATCCTTATCCCTTGACGTATTTCTGTATGACTTGAGTATAGTATGAACACTACTAGGATTAGTTAGAGATAGGATTATTAGAGATTTGACTATAGTATTGACCCTAGTCTAGAGGAACCAATAGAAAATCCAAGATTGAATACTAGGACTGAAACCCCATCCTAAGTTTGGATAAACCAGAGTTTTACGCCAGAGACTCTTTACCCTTGTTGGCGTAAAACCCATTTGACTGTTGTTAGCGTAAGAGCCAAACCCCTGCCTAGTTGGCGTAAAAGCTAAATTATGTAGAAGCTTGTCCCCTTTACGCCGCCCTTAGTCTTCCTCATCCTGCGTATGATGCATCATGCCAGCCACGTAGGTAACTGCCCTGCTTAAACCTGATAATTCCTGACTATTAGATAACCAGCGTTTAGTAATCTGTTTAGGCGTAACATAAGAATAGGATGTGAGCGTATTTGTTACAGCCTTAGCTTTTCCCAGACACGACCAAATCCTGCGCAGAGATACACCTCGAGCCCTGTGCAAAAAGAAACAGCTTTTTGATGGGACATCTGACTTTGTCTCATCTCGAGCGTAAATGACTTGTATCCGATAGTCACTAACGACAACCTAGAACTCCGTGCAAATTATCATCATAACCATCCCCTCGATCGTTGTGCAAGTACTTTTGTCAGATGACAGGATTCATTAAACGTGACTGACAAACTCATGAGTTTCTTGTACAACTTCACGCTGCAGCATATGCTAGACTTTTTACGCTGGCAGATTTTTTTACGCAACCCTTAGACAATACTTTACCGCAGACTTTTACGCTCAGACTTTAACCCAGACTTGTACGCGCAGACTTTTTACGCGGACAGCCCTGAAGCTTTACCTTACGCTTCTCTGTTTTACGCGGATAACTCTGAAGCCTATTTTACGCTGACAAGTTGAATCCCTGATTTACGCCAAATTATTTTTGTCTCTGCTTGACGCAGACAACCTCGAACCCCTACCTTACGCAACTTTCTTGAAATCTCTGTTTTAGGTGGACAACTTATAGATATATTAAGATTGTAGAACTTAGAAGGCTATACCTCTTTTGGGTCAACTAGCAACTTAGACAAGGATTAGAATAATAACTGTAGAGATTTTAGAGTCTTGTCTTGTGTGAATTAGAATTGTTTTGAAACTTCTCACATCATAATCTAGCTTACTTATAGTTACAACTACCTTGACTTATACTGCTATTATAGCCTAGTTTCGCAAGCTTATTCTTTATCAAGCTTGTTCTTGAGAGATGTATTATTGGAGTACTACACTAATACATTTCAGAATCAGTGTATTACGGTCTGATCAACCATAGTGCACTTGGTTCGACCTTCGCATAACTACTTTACGTGGATTGAGATATATAGTGATTAGTAGATAGATGTACTTGCCCGTTAGATATGTCTGAGCATATCGTATCAGCAACATAACTGTGCTGATCCGAATATGTGAATAGGGATTACTAAAATAGTATCTCAAATCCACAACTGCTTTGACAATTCCCATTGAATTCTTTAAATGTCTTGATCCTCACACTACTAATCTATTACCTCCCCCTTGAACTCTTGATTATTGTTTTCCGTCTTCCCTTATTTCGGAAAGGCGAAACCTCGTGCTTAGTATAAATACGAAAAGTGTATTGTTTCTGTAGCCATTTCTGTTTGTTTCTTGGGTATTACCAAACTCTATTATTAGTTTAGATTGCAGTTTAAAACTGTGCTATCTTTAGAATGACCTTCGTTACCTACCTACCTACCTACCAACTTTCCTGATACATGCATCCCTATGACAGCATGAAATTTTTATTTTTGCCTCGTAACTTGGGACAAGTTCAGAACCCAAGAATTACGATGAAGAATGTATCATTTTGCTGTCAGGAGTCTAAATGGATTTTACCTGGATGAATAATTGACTGACTCCTGAAAGGATAGCAACACCTATGACTAGGTTGACTTACTAGGATTAAGAATTCCTATGGACCAACGAGTGTCAAGCCGCTTTCGAGGAGTTGAAGAAGCAACTGACCACAGCACCCGTATTGACTAATCCATTCGGATCAGGCGGTTGTGATCTACAGACGCATCAGGAAAAAGTTTGGGATGCGTATTAATACAGGATGGCAAGGTAATGGTATATGCATCTAGACAATTATGAGTACATGAGAAGAATTTGGAACTTGCAACCGTCGTAATTACTCTGAAGCTATGGAGACATAACTTATTTGAGGCAGATCGTAAGATTGCACGGTATACCAGTCAGCATTTTTACCAGACAAGGATTCGCGTGACCAGAGTTGATGGTCAACCGAAGAGACAGTTAAGTATATACAAGGATGCTTGCGAGCAGTGCAAGACAGACAGAAGCAGTAGACAGACCATCATCATCGTCCCTTGGAAATTCAAAGAGGACAATCATGTCTTTTTGAGGATATCACCATTAGGACGAGACCTGTCGTATCAAGAGCAACTCGTGGGAATCCTCGATCATCGAGAAAAGATATTGAGGAATCAGCCTATTCCCTTGGCCCGCGTAGCATGGAAGCATGACGCGCCAGGAGATTCAACATGGAAGCGCGAGTACGACATGCGTAAACGTTTTTCGAACCTATCCGTAGACCAAGATATAAATTACTTTGTTAAATTATATCTTATGCCGACCTTGACTTCTACCGTGGCTTAGTTTTAATTTCGAGGACAAAATTTTTATAAGTTGGGTAGATTGTAAACCCCCTCGACCAGATTCCAGTATTTTAGGAATATTTTTCATAATTTAGGATTTATGGCAATATTTTAATTTATTTTGCTTACATATCCTATTGACTTGTGCACCTGTCCATCACCTAATTATTGGAGCTTTACCTTGACTGTTAACCCCGAACAAAGTTCGCATACCTCTCCTAGACATGCCAGCCTACTATCCTGCACTTTGTGCAACTCCCAGATACTCAGTTTTTGCCTCGTATGAGACGCACAAATCTGGTTACAATCGCCCGTATTTAATTCCTATTTTAATTCCCAGATCTGTACCCATCCCTGTTCCCATAGAAATTTGAGGTCCAACATGCATCCGTTTTGCCCAGACAAAAATACGTTAATTTTCTTCACTGAGTATACTACATTTAGTGTATTGACACCGTAGAAAAATTATGACCCTACCTGCCTCTAAATAATTAGTGAACATCGTGCGCAGTATTTATTAATTAATAAATACGGTGATCCGTATCATTCAGAAATCAGGTCCAGTCCCTGCCCAGACTCACCCCCATTCCCCCGGGACCCTCACATAGCAATTTCCCTCAATTCTGTGAATTTTAGTATTTTTCGGAATAGGGTGTTTTCTCAGACAATTTCGTAATTGTGCAATTTTCCAAAAATAGGACTATTACGCAATTTATGAAATTACAGGGACTCTCCTGCAAATTTCAGTGCAAGGTGTCACCCCCTCATTGGCCGGTGAACCTGCGCCGTCCATTTGGAGACGAGACCCACCCGAAAAGATCCCAAAAATATCCCAAAAATATCTTGTAAATATCTCGAGATATTTTTAGATATTTTCTTAAAATACTATTATTATTTTCTATATAAGAAAATAAAAAGTAAAAGAAAAGAAAATAAAATAAAATCAAAACCCTAACCTAGCTCAGCCGCAGCTGCCCACCCCCCCCCCCCCCTCTCCCCCGCCGCCGGCTACACCCCCCCCCTCGCCGGAGCAGCCGACCTCTCCCACGCCCGCGGCGAGATTACCCCCCCCCCCCCCGCTCAGCGAGCCTCCCTCGCCCGCGGCCCCCTCCTCTCTCCTCAGCCCTCTCCTCCTCCGCCCTTCCTCTCCACCCCCACATCTCCGCCACACGACCCAGCTCCTCCCTGCTCACCTCCTCTCCTTCCCCCGCCTGTCGACTCCGCCACCACCGCCATCCCCATCACCGACAACCACCACCGCCACCATCTCTCGACCTCCTCCCTATCCTCCTCTTCCCTCCACCATTGAATTCTTTAAACGTCTTGATCCTCACACTACTAATCTATTACCTCCCCCTTGAACTCTTGATTATTGTTTTCCGTCTTCCCTTATTTCGGAAAGGCGAAACCTCGTGCTTAGTATAAATACGAAAAGTGTATTATTTCTGTAGCCATTTCTGTTTGTTTCTTGGGTATTACCAAACTCTATTATTAGTTTAGATTGCAGTTTAAAACTGTGCTATCTTTAGAATGACCTTCGTTACCTACCTACCTACCTACCAACTTTCCTGATACATGCATCCCTATGACAGCATGAAATTTTTATTTTTGTCTCGTAACTTGGGACAAGTTCAGAACCCAAGAATTACGATGAAGAATGTATCATTTTGCTGTCAGGAGTCTAAATGGATTTTACCTGGATGAACAATTGACTGACTCCTGAAAGGATAGCAACACCTATGACTAGGTTGACTTACTAGGATTAAGAATTCCTATGGACCAACGAGTGTCAAGCCGCTTTCGAGGAGTTGAAGAAGCAACTGACCACATCACCCGTATTGACTAATCCATCCGGATCAGGCGGTTGTGATCTACAGACGCATCAGAAAAAAGTTTGGGATGCGTATTAATACAGGATGGCAAGGTAATGGTATATGCATCTAGACAATTATGAGTACATGAGAAGAATTTGGAACTTGCAACCGTCGTAATTACTCTGAAGCTATGGAGACATAACTTATTTGAGGCAGATCGTAAGATTGCACGGTATACCAGTCAGCATTTTTACCAGACAAGGATTCGCGTGACCAGAGTTGATGGTCAACCGAAGAGACAGTTAAGTATATACAAGGATGCTTGCGAGCAGTGCAAGACAGACAGAAGCAGTAGACAGACCATCATCATCGTCCCTTGGAAATTCAAAGAGGACAATCATGTCTTTTTGAGGATATCACCATTAGGACGAGACCTGTCGTATCAAGAGCAACTCGTGGGAATCCTCGATCATCGAGAAAAGATATTGAGGAATCAGCCTATTCCCTTGGCCCGCGTAGCATGGAAGCATGACGCGCCAGGAGAATCAACATGGAAGCGCGAGTACGACATGCGTAAACGTTTTTCGAACCTATCCGTAGACCAAGATATAAATTACTTTGTTAAATTATATCTTATGCCGACCTTGACTTCTACCGTGGCTTAGTTTTAATTTCGAGGACGAAATTTTTATAAGTTGGGTAGATTGTAAACCCCCTCGACCAGATTCCAGTATTTTAGGAATATTTTTCACAATTTAGGATTTATGGCAATATTTTAATTTATTTTGCTTACATATCCTATTGACTTGTGCACCTGTCCATCACCTAATTATTGGAGCTTTACCTTGACTGTTAACCCCGAACAAAGTTCGCATACCTCTCCTAGACATGCCAGCCTACTATCCTGCACTTTGTGCAACTCCCAGATACTCAGTTTTTGCCTCGTATGAGACGCACAAATCTGGTTACAATCGCCCGTATTTAATTCCTATTTTAATTCCCAGATCTGTACCCATCCCTGTTCCCATAGAAATTTGAGGTCCAACATGCATCCGTTTTGCCCAGACAAAAATACGTTAATTTTCTACACTGAGTATACTACATTTAGTGTATTGACACCGTAGAAAAATTATGACCCTACCTGCCTCTAAATAATTAGTGAACATCGTGCGCAGTATTTATTAATTAATAAATACGGTGATCCGTATCATTCAGAAATCAGGTCCAGTCCCTGCCCAGACTCACCCCCATTCCCCCGGGACCCTCACATAGCAATTTCCCTCAATTCTGTGAATTTTAGTATTTTTCGGAATAGGGTGTTTTCTCAGACAATTTCGTAATTGTGCAATTTTCCAAAAATAGGACTATTACGCAATTTATGAAATTACAGGGACTCTCCTGCAAATTTCAGTGCAAGGTGTCACCCCCTCATTGGCCGGTGAACCTGCGCCGTCCATTTGGAGACGAGACCCACCCGAAAAGATCTCGAAAATATCCCAAAAATATCTTGTAAATATCTCGAGATATTTTTAGATATTTTCTTAAAATACTATTATTATTTTCTATATAAGAAAATAAAAAGTAAAAGAAAAGAAAATAAAATAAAATCAAAACCCTAACCTAGCTCAGCCGCAGCTGCCCACCCCCCCCCCCCCCTCCCCCCCCGCCGCCGGCTACACCCCCCCCCTCGCCGGAGCAGCCGACCTCTCCCCCGCCCGCGGCGAGATTACCCCCCCCCCCCCCCGCTCAGCGAGCCTCCCTCGCCCGCGGCCCCCTCCTCTCTCCTCAGCCCTCTCCTCCTCCGCCCTTCCTCTCCACCCCCACGTCTCCGCCACACGACCCAGCTCCTCCCTGCTCACCTCCTCTCCTTCCCCCGCCTGTCGACTCCGCCACCACCGCCATCCCCATCACCGACAACCACCACCGCCACCATCTCCCGACCTCCTCCCTATCCTCCTCTTCCCTCCACCATCCTCCACCACATCCTCCACCTCCTCGGCCACTCACCCGTTCGGCCAGCACCCAGCCACCCTCCGCCAGACGACTCCCCAGGTTCCCCCGATCTCCTCCCTGACTTCCTCCCGCACGGTCCCGAGCAGCACCTCAAACCACCATGTCCACCACCCACCACCACCACCACATGTCTTCCTCCGGCGACGCCCTGAGCCGTCACGACGAAGCCTCGACGAGTCTCCGCTGAACTCTGATCGGACACAGTGACCAGGACACAGCACAGCAGCTGGACACGGCCTGGACACGTCCAGGACACAAATCCTGTGTCAAGACGACTCACGGACACGCGGAATTCAGTTTCCACGGAGCCCTGTTCAGGTAACCCGTTCTATCTCCTCGTAGTTCCGTTTTTAATTCCGTCAATTGTGACACGTAGGCTATGTAACCATCTCGGTGCCCGTGTAACCCGCTTGGAGCATCGCGTCCTGTGGCGATCGCGGCACGCGATCCAAATACAGGAAAAATAACGATCCGATTCACCCCGGAATTGAGTACGCCCTGCCAAACGGGACGACTTGGTCGCACGCGGTCTTTACCAAAACGTGCGCGACGTTGATACGGACGTGTAGGAATTCGGAGAAGTTGATTTGGATGTGCGTGCACACCGGAATCAACGCGTATCCGCCGACACCGCCCCGTATCCGTCAGTTCTGGAACACGCTGCAACTTTGTGTATACACGTCAGATCAAAATGAAACTTGCGCCATCAGACTCGTAGCAATACGCTGGTCCTGTGAGCCAAGTTTGGTTCGATTCTGAGAACGTTGACAGAATCCCGTATCGTGGGCCCCACCGGCTCCACTTAACGGGCAATTTTGTGACCGGCTCATCGGAATCCAATTATGGAAGTTCCGTTGGGTTCGTATCATCATTCCTGACTTGTTGACACTAAGTTTGGCGAATTTGGAGGCCTTTGGCCCTGACACGTTTTTTGGTGCAAAGCAGCCCACATGTGGACCCCGCTTTTACCAGAAACTGTCATTTTTGCCCCTGTGTCCAAATTGGACTTAAGGACAGGCGTTTCTAGCTATTTGATATTTTCTGAGACTGTTAGTGATGTTTATTTCAGTATCCGGAGACATTTATTCTGAGGCCATAGTTCTGACACTTGGTATTTGACATCTGGACATTATATTTGCAGCTCTCCCGCCAGGCAAGTATACCTTGTCTTGTTGTACTGTTTAAATTCAGTTATTGCTAGTGTCGCATCCCAGTCCCAAAAATACGTAGGACTAGGACACGTAAGCATGCCAGCCGCATGGATATGGCAACTCCAATATATGAAAACCAAATCCATACGTACGCTGTAATATGAATATAAAATCCACAAGTGGTATAAAATGTATCATAAGTCACAGGGTAAAATCTAAATCTCATCCACCAAAATCATATAGAAATAAATAACCAGTATCTATAAAACTAGATCTCAATAAGAAGTATCTAAGAATGATAGTTGGATGGAAACAAATCCACTACCAACTCGAATATAAGAGCAAAAACAATATGAGTACAACACCATAACACAATATAAGAATACCAGCTATCCATCACAGCTCGAAGAGAAGACATCCTCGGATCACATGTAACCATCCAAATCTGCACTCCTGCAAATACTCAAGAAAAGATACACCTGGCAGCGAACCAGGTCCTCAGAGGGACGTAACAAGATACAGAAAATATGAGCCAATTTGAATACAGTAAACATGCATATGGTTTGAAAATAGATAAGTACGCTGTACATGACAATCTATATGAATGCAAATGAGGACAACTTTTCGACGTATGGGCAAGGGTAGTCTACTCGATCTAAGCCTCACAACTCACACACCCGTCTAGAACATCAGAAATCGACATACCTCTGGGGTAGCGACCAGCGTGACTCTACAGAAATCGACATACCTCTGGGGTAGCGACCAGCGCGACACACGCCCGTAGTGCGAACTATATACTACGGTTTACCAGAGTGGTTAAAAGCCCATACGCCTAATGATTGTCCTCCCATGATACTAGGTGCCATGTGTGTGTCAACATATCTAATACATAGTAATGACTGAAGAAAAACTACACATGCAAGAACTATACAGAAATGAAATAAATAAAAAGAAATATAAATAGCATGTAAAGTACTGTAAACAATTTGGCAAGGTATCTTGCCTGGGGTCCTGCTGCTGGTATGAATCCGAGTCCAAGTCACAGTCCAAATAGCCTATGTATTACAAATTTATCACGTCAAAAAAATAATTTATTTTAATTTATTTAATTCTGGAATAATTACTCTAAAATCCTATTTTAATCTTATTATTCTGATTTTTATGTTAATTCCTAAATTTTGTCCAAAGAAACTGAATTTTATCAACTCGAGACTCATGGCACGCAAATCGAGACGATCTGTTGACCAAAAAGTCAACCGACACAAACTCAACTTTTATGCATGATTTCCTGTAGATTTCAGCGTCAAAAATATGCTAGAATTTACAGCTCATCCGAATTTAAATTCGTTTAGAAATTATGGCACATACAAATTTTGTATTGTGCACCGATGGTTAAATTCTAACCTAGAAGTTCTACAGAATTAACAGTATGTAAATACTTTGAAATAAATTCTGGGAAAAATATATGTCGATGATCTCGACATTAGCTTTCCGAAACTTTAAATGGTTCATGATTCTCATTCCTGGTTCTCCCGGAATCGCGAAAACATCAAAATACGTCTATTTTCGGACATACTGTGCTCTACGAATTTTATAGAATTTAATACTCATAATTTAAAAAATAATTTATATAATCAGAAATCTAACCTCATTATCATTCTAACAAAAAAAATTGGAGCGCGTTTGGAGTCCGGAGCTAGGAGATATCGTCTTTTTAATTCGTCATAACTAGTAGAAAATGAGGCTGAATTTATGACGAATTTTGACTATTTTTGGACGAAAAAGAGAGAAATTTGGGGAAAAAAATATGAAGGATGGGGTATTTATAATGGTGGAGACTATTTAATTAAATACAACTAGGATTGGTTAATTTGGATAGGATTATGATGAATTTAAATAAGGATAGGATATGCATGAAGTTGATTTTCTATTAGGTTCAGGATTTGAATTAATTTAAAATAGAGTTTGAATTTATCTCAATAATTTATAATCTTAAATATAATTAAAGATAATACAAATAATTTATAAAATCTTATTAATATCTATTAACACTAAATTAGCATCTATCTAATATTAAGACTATATATATCCAAATAAATCCTAAATAATTTTAAAATCTAAATAAATTTCTTAAAATTCTAAATAAATTACAAAAATATAATTAAATATTTTAAACTAAAATAAATATTTGGTAGGAACGACATGCAAGTATGGTCGTATAGTAAATCATAGAAGTCCTAAAAATTTATGTTTTCTAAGTTTTAATTAACAAAAATTCTAGAAAAATCTCCAAAAATCTAAAATAACCTAAAATAATTCTAAATGAATATTTATATAAGTAAATATACTAAAAATTTTATTTTCTAATTAACTAAGTGAATATTCTAAATAAATTCAACATCTATAATAAATATAATAATATAAAATATACACAAATACCTATTTTGGGTGAGGGAGTTTACAATCTACCCAACTTAAAATAATTTCGTCCTCGAAATTAAAGTAAGACATAATTTGTTAAATCCTTCACATTCGTACACAAGGTATGTCAATCGTAATCTCTTCCAAAAATTTAAATAACAAAATCTATTCGAATCTATTGCGATCACTTCAAAATTAATATAACCACTGTTTAAATCAAAATTCAACCTGTCGTAATCTCTTCTCGACATTTTTTTTTTCAATATTCAAATCTAACTCAAGTCTATATGACATCCCACATCAAAATTTATATCACCATTTCCAACTATCATAATCTCCTCTAGACCTTGAACAATAAACAATTCTAATCAAATCTTATTCTTATTCTCGAATTAAGAATTTTGTACTCTTCAAATATTTAAACTCAATTTACATCCTCAATATTTCAAATAGGTGACCCAACAATCAAAATTAAACTTTTAATTCAAATCATCAAATTATAAAATTTAAATCTAATTCACCAGTTGTTCAAGTCTAAAATTCTATATTTATCCTAAAAATTTAAATCGATGATTCATCCTTCAATATTCAAAATTTAAATCATGTGCTCAAAGTATAAATATTGGATCCTCAATATCAAGATTTTTAAAATTCATTAAATCCTCATTATCTTAATCCTTCTTTTAAACTTCTCCATATTTAAAAGGACTTAATCTCTCAATCTAATCCTACTTGATCACAATCTAAAAGAATTCTTCTCAAGTTTAATAATGCAATTTTTACCCAACTTAGAATTTACCCATCTATCACATAAGGCTCTTACACTTAAGAAAAATATTCCTCAATTTATTTTCTCATGTCATTCAATCCTCAAAACTTTAATACCAACTATACCATATGTGATATGCCCTTAATCAATTATAAAAGATAGTCATCAAATAATGTGATTGGCCTATGGGGTATATCTTGTACTATCCGTTATCACTTATATCCAAGCACGAGATTTCGTCTTTCCGAAACAAGGGAAGACGGAAAGCAACGGAAAAGAGTTCAAGGAGGGGTAATAGAATGGAAGCATGGAAATCAAAGCGTTTAAAGAATTCAAATGGGAATTGTCAAGACAGTTATGGATTGAAATCTTAATTTGGTAATTTCCTATTCGCATGCTCACATCGGTGCAGTTATGTACTTGATATGATATGCTTTGTCGTATCTAGAGGGTAAGTATATTTGTCTACTGGTCCACTATACATCTCAATCCACGTAAAATACTATTGCGAAGGGCGAATCAAGCGCATTATGGCTAGCTAGACCATAATACACTGATTCTGATTAGACAATTTGTATTAGTGTGGTTGATCAGGCCCCAATAACACATATGTCGTGAACAAGCTCGATATAAGATTAAGCTTGCAAAAAACTAGGCTATAATAGCAGCATAATTCAAGGTAGCACAGAAAATATAACGCTGGATTATGATGTGAGAAGTTACAAAATAATTCAAGTTCGCAAAAGCAAAAATAACATAAGCAATAATAATAAAAGACTCTACAATCTCTACAGTTATCATACAACCTCCTTATCTAAGTCGCTAGTCGACCAAATAGGGCAAGGACCTCTAAATTCTATGGTCTGAATAAACACTGTCGTCTTTTGCTAGCATGCGATAAATATCATTCGGTTACACTTCAATTAATAGGTCAAAAGACTATGTGATACTAGGTGTCAAACATTATGGTAAAACTTCTAACTAACTCTAGTAGTGTCTATACTACTCTCAAGTCTTCTTAATACATCAAGGGGTAATGGTATAACAATCTAAAGATAAGGAATTCTAGGTTCACTAGATATTCTAAACTTAGTGGTGTGTCTATATTCTCGTTGTATTCTTAATAGGTGTGCTACTCTAATTATTATCCTAATAACAGGGGTTCCTATATTCTAGCAGAAGACTATACTCAAGGAACTATTAGGGAAGCACATGAATCAAGCAGGATACAATTGTTCAAAATAGAACAGATAGGAGGAGATGAATCACAGTCAATTGTGGATGAGATCCTATACTCTAGTCCTAGGGGCAGGCTTGTTCGGTACAGTAACGTAACCGAGACAATATGCTCTCGACCTGCATGGGCCACCACAAAAACATGTCACGCCCCAGTCCCAAAAATACGTAGGACTAGGACACGTAAGCATGCCAGCCGCATGGATATGGCAACTCCAATATATGGAAACCAAATCCATACGTACGCTGTAATATGAATATAAAATCCACAAGTGGTATAAAATGTATCATAAGTCACAGGGTAAAATCTAAATCTCATCCACCAAAATCATATAGAAATAAATAACCAGTATCTATAAAACTATATCTCAATAAGAAGTATCTAAGAATGATAGTTGGATGGAAACAAATCCACTACCAACTCGAATATAAGAGCAAAAATAATATGAGTACAACACCACAACACAATATAAGAATACCAGCTATCCATCACAGCTCAAAGAGAAGACATCCTCGGATCACATGTAACCATCCAAATCTGCACTCCTGCAAATACTCAAGAAAAGATACACCTGGCAGCGAACCAGGTCCTCAGAGGGACGTAACAAGATACAGAAAATACGAGCCAATTTGAATACAGTAAACATGCATATGGTTTGAAAATATATAAGTACGCTGTACATGACAATCTATATGAATGCAAATGAGGACAACTTTTCGACGTATGGGTAAGGGTAGTCTACTCGATCTAAGCCTCACAACTCACACACCCGTCTAGAACATCAGAAATCGACATACCTCTGGGGTAGCGACCAGCGTGACTCTACAGAAATCGACATACCTCTGGGGTAGCGACCAGCGCGACACACGCCCGTAGTGCGAACTATATACTACGGTTTACCAGAGTGGTTAAAAGCCCATACGCCTAATGATTGTCCTCCCATGATACTAGGTGCCATGTGTGTGTCAACATATCTAATACATAGTAATGACTGAAGAAAAACTACACATGCAAGAACTATACAGAAATAAAATAAATAAAAAGAAATATAAATAGCATGCAAAGTACTGTAAACAATTTGGCAAGGTATCTTGCCTGGGGTCCTGCTGCTGGTATGAATCCGAGTCCAAGTCACAGTCCAAATAGCCTATGTATTACAAATTTATCACGTCAAAAAAATAATTTATTTTAATTTATTTAATTCTGGAATAATTACTCTAAAATCCTATTTTAATCTTATTATTCTGATTTTTATGTTAATTTCTAAATTTTGTCCAAAGAAACTGAATTTTATCAACTCGAGACTCATGGCACGCAAATCGAGACGATCTGTTGACCAAAAAGTCAACCGACACAAACTCAACTTTTATGCATGATTTCCTGTAGATTTCAGCGTCAAAAATATGCTGGAATTTACAGCTCATCCGAATTCAAATTCGTTTGGAAATTATGGCACATACAAATTTTGTATTGTGCACCGATGGTTAAATTCTAACCTAGAAGTTCTACAGAATTAACAGTATGTAAATACTTTGAAATAAATTCTGAGAAAAATATATGTCGATGATCTCGACATTAGCTTTCCGAAACTTTAAACGGTTCATGATTCTGATTTCTGGTTCTCCCGAAATCGCGAAAACATCAAAATACGTCTATTTTTGGACATACTGTACTCTACGAATTTTACAGAATTTAATACTCATAATTTAGAAAAATAATTTATATATTCAGAAATCTAACCTCATTATCGTTCTAACAAAAAAAACTGGAGCGCGTTTGGAGTCCGGAGCTAGGAGATATCGTCTTTTTAATTCGTCATAACAAGTAGAAAATGAGGCTGAATTTATGACGAATTTTAACTATTTTTGGACGAAAAAGAGAGGAATTTTGGGAAAAAAATATGAAGGATGGGGTATTTATAATGGTGGAGACTATTTAATTAAATACAACTTAATTTGGATAGGATTATGATGAATTTAAATAAGGATAGGATATGCATGAAGTTGATTTCCTATTAGGTTCAGGATTTGAATTAATTTAAAATAGAGTTTAAATTTATCTCAATAATTTATAATCTTAAATATAATTAAAGATAATACAAATAATTTATAAAATCTTATTAATATCTATTAACACTAAATTAGCATCTATCTAATATTAAGACTATATATATCCAAATAAATCCTAAATAATTTTAAAATCTAAATAAATTTCTTAAAATTCTAAATAAATTACAAAAATATAATTAAATATTTTAAACTAAAATAAATATTTGGTAGGAACGACATGCAAGTATGGTCGTATAGTAAATCATAGAAGTCCTAAAAATTTATGTTTTCTAAGTTTTAATTACCAAAAATTCTAGAAAAATCTCCAAAAATCTAAAATAACCTAAAATAATTCTAAATGAATATTTATATAAGTAAATATACTAAAAATTTTATTTTCTAATTAACTAAGAGAATATTCTAAATAAATTCAACATCTATAATAAATATAATAATATAAAATATACACAAATACCTATTTTGGGTGAGGGAGTTTACAGCTAGTTACATGTTTATCTATTTTTATATTATATAAATGTGCGCGTCCGAGAAAACTCGGGTGCAGTCAACGAAGGCGTTGACGTTAGGACTTGTGTCTGACCTAGTGTCTAGTAGACCCACCTAAAGTTGTGAAGTTATTGATATAACTTCTCAGGCCTTGACACGTATCATTACACGTCACAGAGTGAGTACATGTAGGGACGCGTGCCTCATGCGCGACTGGCCATCAGTGTGAGCAACACGTGTAGCGGTATTTAGCTCAGTTGTTTATTTCATAGAGACTTGCATCATAGTATGAGATGTCCACGTCGTTTTCACGATTTGTACATCTACATTGGGCAGGAAAGATTACTAGTAGGCGTATGGGATACCCCCTCCATGATGTTTTATCCTTCGTACCATGCTCCTCGGAGATGGTCGATTGCAGAGCTACCCGTGAGTCTGGGGGCATATGACACATATACTAGCCAGTCCCGACGATTGGTGAATTACGTCAGCATATGTCTAGCCACACATTCCCATGCGTACTACAAGGTCTTTAAATTTGCATTCACTTAGATGGTTAGCACACCCCATTTATTTATTCAGTATTTTACATTATGGCATGTTATTTTTATGTATCTTGCTATGTCCCTCTGAGGACCTGGTTCCCTGCCAGGTGTATATGTTCTTGAGTACTCGCAGGAGCACAGATCCGGACATGTTACGTATATCCCGAGGAGGTCTTCTCTTCGAGCCTCGTGATTGTCAGATGTGGTTCTTATATGGTGTGTATCTGGTTCATTTTCATATTCTATTTCGGCAGTAGATTTATTTTCATCCGACTGTCATTCTTTAGATACTTATCATTGAGATCTAGCTACATGGTTATTGTTTATTCATATTTGATTCTGTGGATGAGATTTAGATATTATCCTGTGACTTGTGATTAATTATACCACTAGTGAATTGTTGTTCATTATACAGCGTACGCACGTATATATGGTTTCCATATATTGGAGTTGCCATATATACGGGCGGCTGGCATCGTTACGTATCCTAGTCCTACGTATTTTGGGACTGGGGCGTGACATGATGAGAGGGCCTCGTAGACATATCTAAGTACTACTTCACTTTATGTTAATTATAATATAACTTAAAAAATATGCAAATAAATTTTTATGTAGTTAGTAATAAGTACCACAGACATTAGCAATTATCGAGTGTCCATATTTTTCTAGGCCAAGTATCTTAGGCTCTGTCACGACCCGCACCCGGAAAATCGGACATGAGTCGTGGGTACGTCCAGCCTACGCCGCAGCATCGGCGGTAGAACGCTGTCTAGGTCAACTATCTAGATAATAATCTCACACAAAAATCGGGCATCACCTCTCCAAAAGGAGGGCAACCACACAAACAATATATAAACCTGTCAAGATCTCAACTCCAAACGGAGGAGCAAATATCAAATGATAATCACAATATACTCAATCACGAATCTAAGCGCGATAAGATAACACAGAGATCTAACAACTATAAAGTCTAACCAACAACAACTACTACAACAACCACAACATCAAATAATAATACAACAATATCTAAAATAATATACAAACAAGGTCTCAATCCAAAACCGGAGACAAATCCGGTGCTAAAAGCTAATAAAAACAACAACAAGGTCCCAGTGATCCCGGCTACCAACCCGAAAATTATCCCTAAACTAGAGGGTCCATGTCTGCACCATCGACAGGCTCAGGTCCATAAAACGTCGGACACCAATCCTCCGGATACTCTGGAAAAAATATGTCCAGTCAGGACTGGAGCAAGTACATCTCTAACAGCAGTTCCATTTAAATGATAAAAACTATAAAACAGTTATAGCAAGTAGCAAGAAGAATGAAGCAAATATGAAACAAGAAATATATAAGTCACTGGTGCATAAAGGTAAAGATGCATGGATATCAGAGCAAGATAGTAATAACTACAAGATACAGGAAATCTGAGCTAAGATCAAGTCCGTGCACATGAACGTGTAGTGAGTCCAGCATAAAAAACATGTAGTGAGTCAAGTCCAGAAACATGTAAGTGAGACCAACAAGAATGCAAGTGAGTCCAGACTATAAAGAATGAACTCGGTGTCTTTGAAATACTTGTTTCGACATGTAAACGGCTAAGGGTAAGTACGGCTCACCGCGCACTGGGTGCGCGGCTGCTATCATTCCAGATTAGACCAGAGGGAGTGATTCCTGATGATGCCAGATAGGAATGTTTACATGTCTACTCGAGTATTTCCCCGCTCCGACTAATACAAGTGGATCCAAGACCCGACACGCAAATCAAGATGAGTCCAGCCTGAACATGAATGATGCCTGTAGTGATGCCTGTAGGTGATGCCAGTAGTAATTCCAGAATAGAGGCCAGAAACATGAAATGTACGTGTCGCAAGTAAATGAATCCAGAAATATCAATCAGTGTCCCGTGTTGTGCCAGAATAATCAGATGATACTAAACTAGAAGCTGAATCATAATAATCATCAAATAATGAAAACTATCAGAGAATGTACTCGCCTGACGTCCTGAGCAACTGGCGATCCGAACCGGTGTCGCAAGGACCTAATATGAAAAACAAGGTTAAACAGGGTTCTAATGAGTTAAACAGATATAAAATAATTAAAAATAGGCTTCTAGGGTCGTTCTAGGTCAAACGGGTCAAACCGGTAAAATCTGGGTCAAAAAGTCAACTCTGGGTCCCAAAAGTCAACTCTAGGTCAAAAGTAGGTCAACAGTTGACTTTGGCGGTCAACCGAGTTAACTACGGTCAAGTCTGGGTCAAACTAGGGTGCTCCTGAAATTCTAGGTCAAACCGAGCTCATTAAGCTAGAAAACTCACAAACTCGCCTCCTTGAGATACCGGGATACCCTCGGTATCCGATACCTCAACCTAGGCTACGCACCCCGCCTAAACCCGCTAAAACCTATGCTAGCACGCGTAAATATATACACATAAGCATATAAAAATCACTCCAATACAATTCCTAGGCTATTGCTCAATTACCCCGCTCGAAACCCAATACCTTGGTTATCTTAAGATATTGAAATACCTTGGTATCTCAAGGTATTGAGGTTTCGCTCCGAAACCCCTCTAACTAGCTATCTAGCTACTAATTATGCACCTAGTTATTAGTCTAGGCTAGGTAGTAGAGATATCTACCATATTTATATATGTCTAAGTAGGTATCTACCTATATATATATATATCCACACATATATACATTTACCCATTTACCTTATCTATACACACACACACATATATATATATATATATATATATATATATTACCTTACCTTACCCAACTCATAAATATCTATGTATAACTATCTAGATATCTATAGATATGTATATAACTATATGTATATACATCTATATCCTAGATAGATATAACTATCTATCTACCTATCTATTATCAACCTATCTAGTTATCTATCTATCTATCTAACTAGATATCTAATATCTAGTATTTACCTACCTAACTATCTATCAAATTATCTATCTATTTACCTATCTATATATTTAATTATCTATCTATCAAACTACCTACTTACCTATCAATCTATCTATTAATCTAGCTATCTATATCTATCAATCTATCCATTTACTAACTATCCATCCACCTATCTAGCTATCTATTTATCTAGATCTAGATACTAATATCTATCTAGTTACCTATCTATTAACCTATCTATCTAACATATTCAATACCTATCTATCTATCAATATATATATATATATATCAATCCCCCTTTCCCTCGCATTGCTGCTGCCTGCTCTTGCCTGTGCTTGCTGCTGCTGCTAGCTCACCTGGCTGCTGCTGCTGGAGCCTAAAGCTGCTGCTGCTGCTCATAAATCTGCTGCTGCAGCTGCTGTTCAGTGCAGCATGGCTGCTGTTGCTGCTGCACAGTTCCAGTCCCAGGTTCTGCCCCCCCCCCCCCCTTTCACCTCACATACACACACACACACCTATTTATATATATAAATCACTATATATATATACATACATACATATACATATATATATAACTCTATAGCTATATATACACACTAACTTATATACATTCTAACACACACACACTCAAATACAAATCAACACACACACACACACATAATTATATACAAACACATATCTATATATACATACACACATATATCTATATATATATATATATATATACACTAATATATATATATATATATATATATATATATATATATATATATATATATATATATATATATATACACACACACACTCACACACTTAAACATATATATATATCTATATATCCTCACTCACACACACTCAACCTCACACACCCTCACACACACACTCTCACACACACTAGCACACACTCTCACAAACACACAACCTCACACACAAACCCTCATACATATATATATACATATATACATAAACTCATATATATATACCTATAAACACTCACTCACACTCACACACACTCACCTACACACTCACACAAGCACTCACTCACACACTCACCTACACACATACACTAGCACATAGATATAAATACACACATACATATATAAATATATATACATAAACACACTTACATATAAATATATACATATATATATACACATATAAATATATATATATATATATATATAAAGACACACACACAACCACAACACAACACAACACTCAAACCACATACCCCACTCACGCCCAACGACCCCGACACTCACCAACGCCTATAAATATATAAAATATAGCTCGAAAACTCTAGCACACACTCTCCGATACTAACCCAACGCGCGCACAAGCCCGAAACGAGGAAACCAAGTCGAATTGGCCGTTCGGTCATTTCGACGAACACGTAGTGCGCGGCTCGGAAAACCTCCTGAAACGCACACCAAACGAACTCGGAATCGGCCCAAAATTTACCCGCGTGCTCTACACGATGTCTAGATCCTAGAAATGTGCTCCCGCGTCGATTTTAGGTCCATGGCGAAAACGCACACGTACTTAGAATCGGCGACGACGAAAAGCCCCAATTTCGCCCGAAATGCCCGTTTCTCCGTGACACGACTTCCCGTGTCCAAACGGAGACACGCTCTCACCCTCAAGACTCCCGACAACGTCTACCTAGGTCCGTCTAACCTAGGGCATCACCCAAAATTGGGCCAAATTCGGATTCCACTCGAATTCGACACAAAACCTAATGTCAAAGTCTCTAAACTCACCCAAACTAGTTCCAACTTCCTCCTACGGGTAGGGTTAGGGTCTAGGAAGGTTCTATAACACTAATTACACTACACAAAAATAATTAGGAAGGAGAAAGTTAGGTTTTACCTCTTGGGAGTTGAAATCCCAAGGCCAAAGTCTCACAACTCCTATAAATCATCTCCCTCAAGCTCCAAGCCTCCAACTCTAGCTCCCATACTAGATCTAAGCTCCTTACACCTAGGTTAGGGAAAATGCAAGGTTAAGGTTAGCTTAAAGAAGAAGGAATAGGAGAAAGAAGGAAGAAAAATGGAAGAAGACTTACTTTGAAGGAGAAGGAAGAAGAAAGGAGAAGTGGAGAAGAAGAAATGAAGAAGAAGAAGTGGAATGAAGAGGAGGGGAGTTGGCTGCTGGTTGCTCACGAAAAATGGGGTAGGTAGGGCCGGCCAAAGGAATTAAATGGGGTTACACAAGTTCCACATTCCCAAAACGCCCCTATTCACTTGGTTTTGGGTTCCGGGTTCCAAAAGCACTCAAACTAGCTCCAAATCTCTCCAACTAACCTCCTAAAAATAAAATAAATATTTCTAAGCCCCAAAATAATTCTCACAAGGGTGTGGGCTGGGTCGGACATGGGTCCACTAGGGTCTGACATGGGTCCAGGCTAGCCAAAATCCTAAAACAATCAATAAAAATATAATACAAAATAATACAATCACTAATTAAATATAAATACAATTAATTATAAATAATACACAATTAACCCAAATTAAAAAAAAAATACCCGGCTCTGGAAATGGGGTGGTGACAAGTCTATCCTCCTTAGAAAATTTCGTCCTCGAAATTTAAAGTCAATCACACTCTCTCTAGGTCAAACCCCCAACAATCACAGTCAAGAGATTCTACCTAAACAACATACAAGATCAGGGTCCTACTGGTCGTGTTATCACAGTCTCAATCAGGGTCACTATACTATCTACCACAGCACAAAGAAAATCTAACAGGTACTAAAGAAGCACACCACAAGGAATGGAAAAGGACAGGAAGAAGAAACAAGAGACAGACCTGCTAACCCGACATCCGTAGCATCGGCCTCCTCGACCGTCAACGCATACGCCCTGCCCTGCTGGGGTGTATCCCTCTGCTGGTGCGGGGCATGATGTTGTGCCACAAATGGTCTAGCTCCAACTCTCTGATCCTGTGCTCCACCCAACGGAGGTGCAGTGGGGCAATCTCGCATCTGGTGAGCAGCGGATCCACAGAACAAACACACCTTCAACCTCCTCCTACAAACATCCCAAGTGTGTCCTGCCTTCCTGCAGTAGGCACAACTAGGCACCCTCTGATCCTGACCCTACTGCGCTGCCTTCTGCACATAGGGACGCTTAGCTGGTCCCGCACTGCCACTCGCACTGCCTGAATCATCCCTGTCTCTCTTGGACTTGAGCTCCAAGTCATCCTCTGCTCTCTGAGCATCTCCTACTATCTGCTCAAAAGTTGCCTCGTGGTCGCTTCTGGTCAAAGACTTGACCGCCATAACCAAGCCCTTGCGAAACTTCCTCGCCTTTACTGCCTCACTCAAGCCATCTACAAATCTGCCCAGACGGCAGAACTCCGCTGCGTACTCGTCCACTGTCATGCTCCCTTGGACGAGTGCCTCGAACTGGCTCTCCAAAGCACTGAGCGCCACATCTGGGAAAAACTTCTCCTTAAAAAGCCTCTTGAAAGCCTCCCAAGTAAGCCCTGGCGCCGCAATCCTCGTATCTGTGCGATACCATGTCAAGGCGAGGTCGAACATCTGACTGCCCGCTGCCTCTATCTGCATGCTGTCCGGAATCTGCGCCAGCCTGAAGATGCCCTCAATCTGCTCTATCCAGTCATCCGCGTACAGGATACCTTATGTACCACGGAACTCCTTGGGCCGCATCCTCTGAAAGTCGATAATACTGCCCGGCCTCGGATGCTGAATCTGATCTGCCTGTGGCTGAATCTGTGCCACCCTATCCACTGCTGTCATGGCCACCTGGTGGGCGTTCTCAATGCCCAATCTCATCACATCCACCTGACGGTGCTGCGCGTCCATCATCTCCCTGAAGAACGCAAACAACTGTACGGCATCTACTGGAGCAGGAAGTGGTGGAGGAACCACCGGAACGACTGGGGTAATCCTCGGATCGACAGGTGAAGGAGGATCCCCGAGAGAAGCAGATGCTCCCTCAACCGCAGGAGTGGTGAGTGGAGCGGTAGCAGCTGCCTGAATACGAGCTGGACGAGAGGTAGCAGACCTCTCCGAGGCAACTGCTGGAACGGTACGATGGGATCGTGTCTTCGGAGGCATCCTGAACACAGATCAAAAAAAGTCAATACGGCGCAAGATACGATATCATCAAAGAAGGACAGTAATATTTCAAAAGAAGCAATTTCAGAATAATTAGATTGGAATTATTCCTAGTCGTGATTGAGTACACTCTCATCCTAGATCCTAGATCCTATAGCAGGCTCGCAGCAGTACAACTAAGTTGTTGTACCACCAAGATATCGCACTAATTGCGAATCGAGACCTGCATGGGCCACCACCAAAAATGTGTCACGACCCGCACCCGGAAAATCGGGCATGAGTCGTGGGTACGTCCAGCCTACGCCGCAGCATCGGCGGTAGAACGCTGTCTAGGTCAACTATCTAGATAATAATCTCACACAAAAATCGGGCATGACCTCTCCAAAAGGAGGGCAACCACACAAACAATATATAAACCTGTCAAGATCTCAACTCCAAACGGAGGAGCAAATATCAAATAATAATCACAATATACTCAATCACGAATCTAAGCGCGATAAGATAACACAGAGATCTAACAACTATAAAGTCTAACCAACAACAACTACTACAACAACCACAACATCAAATAATAATACAACAATATCCAAAATAATATACAAACAAGGTCTCAATCCAAAACCGGAGACAAATCCGGTGCTAAAAGCTAATAAAAACAACAACAAGGTCCCAGTGATCCCGGCTACCAACCCGAAAATTACCCCTAAACTAGAGGGTCCCTGTCTGCACCATCGACAGGCTCAGGTCCATAAAACGTCGGACACCAATCCTCCGGATACTCTGGAAAAAATATGTCCAGTCAGGACTGGAGCAAGTACATCTCTAACAGCAGTTCCATTTAAATGATAAAAACTATAAAACAGTTATAGCAAGTAGCAAGAAGAATGAAGCAAGTATGAAACAAGAAATATATAAGTCACTGGTGCATAAAGGTAAAGATACATGGATATCAGAGCAAGATAGTAATAACTACAAGATACAGGAAATCTGAGCTAAGATCAAGTCCGTGCACATGAACGTGTAGTGAGTCCAGCATGAAAAACATGTAGTGAGTCAAGTCCAGAAACATGTAAGTGAGACCAACAAGAATGCAAGTGAGTCCAGACTATAAAGAATGAACTCGGTGTCTTTGAAATACTTGTTTCGACATGTAAACGGCTAAGGGTAAGTACGGCTCACCGCGCACTGGGTGCGCGGCTGCTATCATTCCAGATTAGACCAGAGGAAGTGATTCCTGATGATGCCAGATAGGAATGTTTACATGTCTACTCGAGTATTTCTCCGCCCCGACTAATACAAGTGGATCCAAGACCCGACACGCAAATTAAGATGAGTCCAGCCTGAACATGAATGATGCCTGTAGTGATGCCTGTAGGTGATGCCAGTAGTGATTCCAGAATAGAGGCCAGAAACATGAAATGTACGTGTCGCAAGTAAATAAATCCAGAAATATCAATCAGTGTCCCGTGTTGTGCCAGAATAATCAGATGATACTAAACTAGAAGCTGAATCATAATAATTATCAAATAATGAAAACTATCAGAGAATGTACTCGTCTGACGTCCTGAGCAACTGGCGATCCGAACCGGTGTCGCAAGGACCTAATGCGAAAAACAAGGTTAAACAGGGTTCTAATGAGTTAAACAGATATAAAATAATTAAAAATAGGCTTCTAGGGTCGTTCTAGGTCAAACGGGTCAAACCGGTAAAATCTAGGTCAAAAAGTCAACTCTGGGTCCCAAAAGTCAACTCTAGGTCAAAAGTAGGTCAAAAGTTGACTTTGGTGGTCAACCGAGTCAACTACGGTCAAGTCTGGGTCAAACTAGGGTGCTCCTGAAATTCTAGGTCAAACCGAGCTCATTAAGCTAGAAAACTCACAAACTCGCCTCCTTGAGATACCGGGATACCCTCGGTATCCGATACCTCAACCTAGGCTACGCACCCCGCCTAAACCCACTAAAACATATGCTAGCACGCGTAAATATATACACATAAGCATATAAAAATCACTCCAATACAATTCCTAGGCTATTGCTCAATTACCCTGCTCGAAACCCAATACCTTGGTTATCTTAAGATATTGAAATACCTTGGTATCTCAAGGTATTGAGGTTTCGCTCTGAAACCCCTCTAACTAGCTATCTAGCTACTAATTATGCACCTAGTTATTAGTCTAGGCTAGGTAGTAGAGATATCTACCATATTTATATATGTCTAAGTAGGTATCTACCTATATATATATATATCCACACATATATACATTTACCCATTTACCTTATCTATACACACACACATATATATATATATTACCTTACCTTACCCAACTCATAAATATCTATGTATAACTATCTAGATATCTATAGATATATATATAACTATATGTATATACATCTATATCCTAGATAGATATAACTATCTATCTACCTATCTATTATCAACCTATCTAGTTATCTATCTATCTAACTAGATATCTAATATCTAGTATTTACCTACCTAACTATCTATCAAATTATCTATCTATTTACCTATCTATATATTCAATTATCTATCTATCAAACTACCTACTTACCTATCAGTCTATCTATTAATCTAGCTATCTATATCTATCAATCTATCCATTTACTAACTATCCATCCACCTATCTAGCTATCTATTTATCTAGATCTAGATACTAATATCTATCTAGTTACCTATCTATTAACCTATCTATCTAACATATTCAATACCTATCTATCTATCAATATATATATATATATATATATATCAATCCCCCTTTCCCTCGCATTGCTGCTGCCTGCTCTTGCCTGTGCTTGCTGCTGCTGCTAGCTCACCTGGCTGCTGCTGCTGGAGCCTAAAGCTGCTGCTGCTGCTCATAAATCTGCTGCTGCAGCTGCTGTTCAGTGCAGCATGGCTGCTGTTGCTGCTGCACAGTTCCAGTCCCAGGTTCTGCCCCCCCCCCCCCCCTTTCACCTCACATACACACACACACACCTATTTATATATATAAATCACTATATATATATATATACATACATACATATACATATATATATAACTCTATAGCTATATATACACCCTAACTTATATACATTCTAACACACACACACACACTCAAATACAAATCAACACACACACACACACATAATTATATATAAACACATATCTATATATACATACACACATATATCTATATATATATATATATATACACTAATATATATATATATATATATATATATATATATATATATATATATATATATATATATATATATATATATATATATATATACACACACACACACTCACACACTTAAACATATATATATATATCTATATATCCTCACTCACACACACTCAACCTCACACACCCCCACACACACACTCTCACACACACTAGCACACACTCTCACAAACACACAACCTCACACACAAACCCTCATACATATATATATACATATATACATAAACTCATATATATATATATACCTATAAACACTCACTCACACTTACACACACTCACCTACACACTCACACAAGCACTCACTCACACACTCACCTACACACATACACTAGCACATAGATATAAATACACACATACATATATAAATATATATACATAAACACACTTACATATAAATATATACATATATATATACACATATAAATATATATATATAAAGACACACACACAACCACAACACAACACAACACTCAAACCACACACCCCACTCACGCCCAACGACCCCGACACTCACCAACGCCTATAAATATATAAAATATAGCTCGAAAACTCTAGCACACACTCCCCGATACTAACCCAACGCGCGCACAAGTCCGAAACGAGGAAACCAAGTCGAAATGGCCGTTCGATCATTTCGACGAACACGTGGTGCGCGGCTCGGAAAACCTCCTGAAACGCACACCAAACGAACTCGGAATCGGCCCAAAATTTACCCACACGCTCTACACGATGTCTAGATCCTAGAAAATGCGCTCCCGCGTCGATTCTAGGTCCGTGGCGGAAACGCACACGCACTTAGAATCGGTGACGACGAAAAGCCCCAATTTCGCCCGAAACGCCCGTTTCTCCGCGACACGACTTCCCGTGTCCAAACGGAGACACGCTCTCACCCTCAAGACTCCCGACAACGTCTACCTAGGTCCGTCTAACCTAGGGCATCACCCAAAATTGGGCCAAATTCGGATTCCACCCGAATTCGACACAAAACCTAATGTCAAAGTCTCTAAACTCACCCAAACTAGTTCCAACTTCCTCCTACGGGTAGGGTTAGGGTCTAGGAAGGTTCTACAACACTAATTACACTACACAAAAATAATTAGGAAGGGGAAAGTTAGGTTTTACCTCTTGGGAGTTGAAATCCCAAGGCCAAAGTCTCACAACTCCTATAAATCACCTCCCTCAAGCTCCAAGCCTCCAACTCTAGCTCCCACACTAGATCTAAGCTCCTTACACCTAGGTTAGGGAAAATGCAAGGTTAAGGTTAGCTTAAAGAAGAAGGAATAGGAGAAAGAAGGAAGAAAAATGGAAGAAGACTTACTTTGAAAGAGAAGGAAGAAGAAAGGAGAAGTGGAGAAGAAGAAATGAAGAAGAAGAAGTGGAAGAAGTAGAATGAAGAGGAGGGGAGTTGGCTGCTGGTTGCTCACGAAAAATGGGGTAGTTAGGGCCGGCCAAAGGAATTAAATGGGTTAACACAAGTTCCACATTCCCAAAACGCCCCTATTCACTTGGTTTTGGGTTCCGGGTTCCAAAAGCACTCAAACTAGCTCCAAATCTCTCCAACTAACCTCCTAAAAATAAAATAAATATTTCTAAGCCCCAAAATAATTCTCACAAGGGTGTGGGCTGGGTCGGACATGGGTCCACTAGGGTCTGACATGGGTCCAGGCTAGCCAAAATCCTAAAACAATCAATAAAAATATAATACAAAATAATGCAATCACTAATTAAATATAAATACAATTAATTATAAATAATACACAATTAATCCAAATTAAAATAAAAAAAATACCCGGCTCTGGAAATTGGGTGGTGACAGGCTCCATGAGCGGACGACTGCTAGTGCACCTACAACGGGAGAGGCTGGTACTTTCTCGCAACCCTCTCCAGCTCCGTCGGCGGACGAGTTGTCGGTTACCGCCGCTGGTGGTCTCCAGAGGGGTACGTACTACGGTACGAGATCCTTTAGCGACCTTGTTGCGATACAGTTCTCTAGGGCCTCCGCTGCAAGTGCACATTCCCCACAACCCTCGCAGGCGTCTGCCCGAGTCTAGGAGACCGTTGACCGTCAGATTGCGTCTCTTAGTGACGAGTTGCTATGAAGGATGGAGGAGCAACCACTGTCTCAGCCGCAGCTAGACGATGTGATGCTCATCGCACAATTTGATACGTGCGAGCGCGACATCATGGAGCTCAGGGATATGGCCGAGAGGACGGAGCGTAATGTTACTGACAGCGTGACGGAGCTGCAGGCATCACAGCTGTCCTTGGGCGAGAGACTGACGTTGATGCAAGATTTAATAGTTGCTACCAGAGAGACTGACGTTGATGCAAGATTTAATAGTTGCTACCAGTACGATGATGTTATCTACCATAGATTCATACAACTATCGACTAGCCTCGCCTCGTTGGGACAGATACGTCCTCCTGGTGCACCTTTATCGACACCGATTCCACCGACGTCACTGCCTTCTTCATCGACATCGGTATCGATTTTACGGGAGCAGTATGAGTTGTTCTTATCCCTGATGCGTGCCGGTGCTTATACTCCTCCAGATCCGCAGTAGTCCGAATTAGGACAATTGGCTGATTGTTTTTGTTTTGATCCATGATATTAGATTATTTATAAATATTATACATTTATTAAGGCTTTCAAACTTTATTTCTTGCACTTAGTTGTGTGGATATTAATTACATTCTTTAAGACAGAATTTTCTTGAGACTCGCTTTGTAATTTCAATATGTCATTTTCTTTAAATTATATTTTATTATTCAACATTAAATGTATGTGAATTTATCGGTATTGAGTGTTCCACCGAAGCGGTCGACGAACCTAAAAAATTCAACTAATGATACTCCAGATCTGTCTATTTTTATAAACTGTGATATTAAAAAAAAAGACTAATTATATGATAAACTGCAAACATACATTTTTTTAATTTTTTTTTTACAATTTAGTAATTTTATTGACGTTATATACGTTAGTAAATACGTAACAAACTGTAGCTAATTATACCGTTAAATGTCAATAAATTACTTATATGACAATATTTACCACGTCAAAAATATGTTATAAAATGTCGTTGAACAGAAAAAAAAATTAGCGACATTTAGCAACAAATGACCCGCAACTTCGTGAGACATCATTAATTTAAAAAAATTAGTACGTCGTTAAAAATTTTTAGTAACATTTTAAAAAATTTAATAATATTTTTATTTCATTTATAACGTTGCTAATTTGACTAATTCATTATTTTATCGCAGCAATCATTATTTTATTGACGGTCCAAATTTTTGCACATATACTAATATATTTTATTCATAATTTTGGGATTAAGAAATACAAATACTATAGAATACATTATAGAACTCACTCCTATTAAGGAGAGCAAAGGATAAAAGCTATAAAAAACAGCCTTTTCAACTTCACCAATCCTTGTAATGTAATCAGTCAATTAACATTCACGAGCCAACCAAGAAACTTAAATTGTAAGCTGGTGCTTCCATTATAAATTTTTAGCAGCAGTAAGATGAGCAACATAACTTGAACCCATAGCTGGAGGTAACAGTACGTAAGAATTAAGAGAATTAATATTCAACTGTCTAATATGCAGACAACAGTTCTTTCTGAAGGTTTTCTTAGAACGTTGAAGAAGATGACTTATGTGGTTAAGATGGAAAATAGATTTCTTGGAACTGAATGTTCCATTCTACAAACAAAATACAACCTTGCTGGTGTAGACTATGTGTTGACTATGTTCCAATGGTAACTAGAATTGAGAACACGAAGGGCAACAAATTGATTGAATCCAAATTAATAAAAAAG
The DNA here is from genome assembly GCA_036927795.1 of Iris macrosiphon. Lineage (NCBI taxonomy): Eukaryota > Viridiplantae > Streptophyta > Magnoliopsida > Asparagales > Iridaceae > Iris > Iris macrosiphon. The sequence continues at coordinate 252,359,770 of JAYESA010000004.1, forward strand.
AGAGAAAAAATTTATTTAATAGGTAGGTAGATGGGAAAACTGACTCAGGTGATCAGGGTGCACACTACATATAATGGAAAAAACAAAGTAGTTTCTGAAGAACATTTAAGACACGGATTGTATTTTGTTCCTTCGCGTAACCACACAAAGGAAGGAAGAAAGACGAGAGGAGTGGACTGCTTTTTTTGTGATCAGCCGGAGATGTCAATGCACTTGACCTCGGGCTTCTTGACCTGCTCTTTAGGCACGGTGACGGTGAGCACTCCGTTCTCCATTGCAGCCTTGACCTGGTCCACCTTTGCGTCCTCAGGGAGACGGAACCTCCTGAGGAACTTCCCGCTGCTCCTCTCGACGCGGTGCCACTTGTCGTTCTTCTCCTCCTGCTCCTTGCTCCTCTCGCCGCTGATCTGGAGGACCCTTCCTTCCTCCACCTCCACCTTCACCTCCTCCTTCTTAATCCCCGGGAGGTCAGCCTTGAAGACGTGGGCCTCGGGGGTCTCCTTCCAGTCTATGCGGGTGTTGGCGAAGGAGGAAGTCTCGCTAGCAATGTTGGAACTGCGAGGAAAGGAGGAGAGGGCACTTGTGAAGCCCTCGAAGGGATCCCACAGGTCCGAAGACAGGGGATCGAAGATCCGCGAACCGAACCCGAATGGAACTATCGACATCTTCTTCAGTGAGTTGAAATTGATCGAGCTTGCTATCAAGAATATATTGATGTTTTTGATGGCTTTGTTGCTGAGCTCAAGAAAATGCGGTGACCTCCTATTTATAGTGTTTGTTGGGATGGTCTGGAGAGTTCAGGAATCTGATGGTAGTGTTGGTTGGCTTGGAATGGCCTGGAGAGTTCAGGAATCTAATGGTTATAATCCACAGCTTGTATTGTATCCTTCTTGCCTCTTCTAGAAGACTCCAGGCCTCCGGCGAGCTGTCACGATCATGGGCCTAACTTCGCACTAACATTCACCCCGTTCAATACCCACCTCGTCAATCTCATAAATTTCACTTTTGGTCTGAATGATTTGGGCAAAAATTTAAACGATTGTAATAAAAAAATTGAGGGATGAATAAGAACATAATTGATAAACTAATTGGAACAAGAAATGAAGAAAAAAGAGAGAGAATCGTTTTTTCGTTGTAGGGAGGTCGACCAGAAAAAGTAAGTCAAAGTTACGGTGAGCTACAAACAGAAATTAGAAAATATAACAATATATGGACATTGTACCCGTATCAATTATATAGGGTGTACAATCTCTTTCTAACTATGCAGGATCACAAGATCATGATATAAAAATAAAATAATCAAACAAATAGCAAAAATAGACACACAAAAAAAAAATCTGTGTAGAAAATAGACTGCATGAATAACTGTCAACGTAGAAAAAATTCTGCACAGAAACAATGTGTGGGGAAAGCAGTCTGCGCAAAAATTAATTTACACAAAAAACTTCTCAATCGATCCCGAATTCGGTCAGGGCACTCAACCGGTACATGAATTATTTTTTTTAACTTTCTCTGCCACAAACTGTTAGAGTTCCTGAACCTAGCATTGAAGCAACGATGATGATGTTCTCTTTGAAACATTTTTATGTGATCATTTCTCCTGCATTGGTTGAACTGCAAGATCTACTTGGTCAAGCGAGGTACAGAGAATTGCTAGCTGTGAAATTCTTATACATGTTCTGTAGCAGCTGAAGCATACTTTTCTCAGCAATTTAGGGAAAGTCCCTTAGCGCGTGCCCTAGGTCATGGGACAGGTAGCTCAGATTCGGACACGTATTGGTCCATCCAGTCTTAGTCAACTTGATTTTGATAGTTAATCAAACCATGTATCGATATATCGCAATATAAAGACTCAACATTGCTGATACAAAAGTTGATTGTACTGCGTCATTCAAATATAATTTTTAATTTTTTTGAGTATAGGACTTATGTACATCGAGTCGTACTAGCATAACCAAAAGTCCACTCAAATAAATCCTTGAACCTACCCACCAAAGCAGTCAACATTCAAACTCAAACCTTACTAGAATAGACAACCGAACTCGGACAGAATTCGTGCCGAACTCGGTCACATATTTAGTATAAAATAAACTCAGTTATTACACTCCTGATTTTTTGGCCCAACGTTCAAAAAAATGACTTAAAACCTACCCGAACTCTGGTCGAATTCGGTTTTCTAATACCCTAAAATAGGATTGAATTTTATACTCTCAACATCTCATCCCATTCTATATTCTTCAATCTTTTAGTGAGCAAACACCTGAGCCTCAACTTTTCCATCTCCAAGAGCAACTCCCTAGCCTTCTAAGTGCCAAGTGCGGTCTTGGTCTAGAAGTCTACAATAGTTGTAAAGAGCTTGGCTCAATCAGTTTTCTCTCTTTCTATTGCTATCAAGTTACGAGACTTCGGATCAAATCTCGTGGTCGTAAAGAAGTGGAAAGCCTTTAGATCAAAGCTTGTGATTCACTATTGGTGATTATGGTGGATACAACTCCGAGCAAGAGTTCTCGGGACTGGACTAGTCCTCTTAGAGGAAAAACAGTATACATCACGATGTTTGCGTTTGCTTTCTCTTACTTTTACTATTTTATATACTGTCTTGCATATACACTGTTAGCTGTAGTGTCCCGTTCTCCCTGTTTGGGGAGCGCGGCTAAGAAATACTTGATATCGTTCGATCGGGACAGATTGAATCAAGATCCTTTTCTCGTTATGGATTACTTTATTCGGAATCAAATCCCACATTCAGCGGATCGTGCCTCGAGGAAGGACTCGACGACAGAGTCGCGATGGGCCTTTCTGTTGTGCTGGTTTCTTTGCCCGTTTTTTATGCCGCTTGGTTGCTTTCTTGTTGGTTTTATGACTTGCATTTTCTTGAATTATTTTGATGGATTTTATTGTCTTAGTTCTTTGAACTTCACATTTGGTATCAAAATCTGGGAGACCGAGGCAGAAGATATTGGCCATATGTTGGTGCGTGCAGGTGATCGTATAGGCGACGCGCAAGCGAAGTCTTAAAGATCTCCCATTTCTCTTATGTCGATTCACCAACTAGTGAGTGACCTTACTTTCGATTAGCTCCCTTCTTCCAAGTCTTCACTCTTAACAATTTGACTAGTTTGTGCGTTCCGATCAACGATACCATAGTAATAATAATCGAGTCAAGATAATAAGAAGTAAACTTGGAACACTTATGCTTGTCATATCATTTTACCGTATGATCTTATTGTTGCGTGCTTGTTTGTTGTGCATTTATCATTCTTATGTTCCAGTTGTAGCTAAAATTTATTTATTTATAATTGTGCAATGTGTCGTACAGATTTTGCAATGTGAATACTTGATTAGATAAACTATGCCTTCACAATGTGCTAAGTAGTTATGCTCATTTTGATGTCTTTAAATGCTTGTATGATAACTTATTATTGAGACGTCGTATGGTCACGCACAACTTGTGTACACGATTTTTGGTTCCTGTGGATGGTCGTTGGGGCACCGGGACCGATCCGATCCGGACAAATTTTTTTGATAGTCGTTTGAATCGAACGGGATGTGCATATAGTGGGTGTAATAACCCATTCCGTTCAAACGGACAACCGATTCAAACGGCACAAGTGCAACGACCCGACCCGCTTTGCTCAGCGAGATCACTCGTTTGAGGCAAAGGATTTCCAGACTTGGTGCTTCAGGATTTCAGACTTAGACTTTCAAAGGCTCGCTCGGAGTATTGCTCGACCGAGGTGAATCATCGCTAAGGTGGGTGGCTATGATGAACTTGTCTTTACTTAGCCAGCACACTTAAAATATGGACGATACATGGTAGTCGCTAGGTAATTCATCCTCTGCATGCTAAAAAATATTTTAACGCACCTAGCTAAGGAAATAATCCCAAGTTGTATTGCTTGTGTTAGAACGTGAAAAATAAAACTTTGCTTATAAATGGACCATCGCATGCTACCTTTGTCTCGTGCAACTCGACCCCGCTATGCCTCGAGTAGATAGTTGTATACTCTCTGAAGTGCACTGTTTCACTTGTTTATACTGCACGTCCATAGATTATGTCGCTCGATATGTCTCTTTACAGTTTTACTTCTCGCTTTACCCTTAGACCCATGCCAAACGTAAATGATTATGTTTACACAAATGCAATACTTGCCTGCTAATAATTTAAAAATAATTAGCGACGTCTAATAAATATCACAATAACGTTTTGTAATATTTTTTCTGTCAGCAACTAACTTAAGTACAATTTTACTGAAATATCATTAATTACGTCGTCCCGAAACTGGGTACCGCAGCAATCATTACTTTATCGACGGTCCTAATTTTTTGCACATATACTAATATATATTTGTCATAATTTTGGGATTAAGAAATACAAACACCATAGAATACATTATAAAACTAACTCCTATTAAGCAGAGCAAAAGATAAAAGCTATAAAAAAAACTATAAAAAACAGAGCCTTTTCAACTTCACCAATCCTTGTAATGCAATCAGTCAATTAACATTCACGAGCCAACCAAGAAACTTAAATTGGATGCTGGGGCTTCCATTATAAATTTTTAGCAGCAGTAAGATGAGCAACATAACTTTGAACCCATAGCTGGAGATAACAGTACCTAAGAATTTTTAAGAGAATTAATATTCAACTGTCTAATATGCAGACAGCAGCAGTTCTTTCTGAAGGTGATCTTAGAACGTTGAAGAAGATGACTTATGTGGTTAAGGTAGAAAATAGATTTCTTGGAACTGAATGTTCCATTCTGCAAACAAAATACATCCTTCCTGGTGTTGACTATGTTCGAATGGTAAGTAGAATTGAGAACAAGAAGGGCAAAAAAGAGTAAAACTAATTTTATTTAATAGGTAGGTAGATGGGAAAACTGACTCAGGTGATCAGGGTGCACACTACATTCAATACAATGGAACAAACAAAGTTGTTTCGGAAGAACATTTAAGACACGGATTGTATTTTGTTCCTTCAATGATGCGTAACCACACAAAGGAAGGAAGAAAGACGAGAGGAGTGGACTGCTTTTTTGTAATCAGCCGGAGATGTCAATGGACTTGACCTCGGGCTTCTTGACCTGCTCTTTAGGCACGGTGACGGTGAGCACACCGTTCTCCATTGCAGCCTTGACCTGGTCCACCTTTGCGTTCTCAGGGAGACGGAACCTCCTGAGGAACTTCCCGCTGCTCCTCTCGACGCGGTGCCACTTGTCGTTCTTCTCCTCCTGCTCCTTGCTCCTCTCGCCGCTGATCTGGAGGACCCTTCCTTCCTCCACCTCCACCTTCACCTCCTCCTTCTTAATCCCCGGGAGGTCAGCCTTGAAGACGTGGGCCTCGGGGGTCTCCTTCCAGTCTATGCGGGTGTTGGCGGAGGAGGAAGTCTCGCTAGCAATGTTGGAACTGCGAGGAAAGGAGGAGAGGGCACTTGTGAAGCCCTCGAAGGGATCCCACAGGTCCGAAGACAGGGGATCGAAGATCCGCGAACCGAACCCGAATGGAACTATCGACATCTTCTTCAGTGAGTTGAAATTGATCGAGCTTGCTATCAAGAATATATTGATGTTTTTGATGGCTTTGTTGCTGAGCTCAAGGAAATGGGGTGACCTCCTATTTATAGTGTTTGTTGGGATGGTCTGGAGAGTTCAGGAATCTGATGGTAGTGTTGGTTGGCTTGGAATGGCCTGGAGAGTTCAGGAATCTAATGGTTATAATCCACAGCTTGTATTGTACCCTTCTTGCCTCTTCTAGAAGACTCCAGGCCTCCGGCGAGCTGTCACGATCATGGGCCTAACTTGCACTAACATTCACCCCGCTCAATACCCACCTCGTCAATCTCATAAATTTCACTTTTGGTCTGAATTTTTTCGGCAAAAATTTAAAATTTTTTCTTTTTAATTTCAAGAATATATGGAATCTGAAATTCTATTGGTAAGCTAAGCTTGGAGCTTGGAGGTCCGCCGAACGGTGGCGCAGGGTGTGGATTTTCCTAGGCGACCTAATAAGAGGGGTCCATTGTTGGTTCGTTGTGGGGAGGTCGATCGGATGGGTGTTCGAAATCAGTAGGCACGGGACCGGTCGAATTTTACAACATAGGACAGAGGATGGTGATGGAAGACCTGTCGACGGCACTGGTGGTCGGATTCCGGGACGTGTGTCATACATGTTCCCAGATTTGATATTTTTTGAATTTGTAATATTTAAAGTTTTTTCTGTAGATTTATTCATACTGTATTTACATGTAGGTTCATGTTAATTATATTGTATTTATTTAATTGTATTCATGTTTATTGTGGAAGATTGTTCGAGATCAGAGTGTACATCTTGACAATTGTCATAGATCCGTGCTAGGATCCATATATAGAATGGGTACCAAATCCGGTTCACTCTTGTAACCACATCAGCAAAAGCCATGCTCCAATGTTGTAGAAAGAAAGTTGCGCCTCTTGAAATCATCTCTGGTTAAAGATGATGCATCTTGCACTAGGTGACAGACTTCATATTTAGATTAGCTATATGTAAAAGCAAGAGATTCATGTAAACAAATCTTGCTTCAAGCGACTTGGAATAGATTTTGAGTATCTTAAAAAAAAGATGATATATATGTGAACAAAAAGATGTCATTTCTTGTCCTTATATATCATGCAAGAAATCTAGCATGATAATGTCAATACGAACAAAAGTTTAAAAGTATTGCAAAAATTATATTAACTAACATAAAAGCAGAACATGAAATAAAATATTGCATATTGATGAGAAACTAAAGGTATTTTGAACAATAAATATTCATCAATCACAATACAACATTTTTTGCATTAGAGTTCTAAAGGTTAATCAAAAAAAAAAAATATTTGAACTCTGAACGGGTTAAAAAAAATTTGTTTGTTGGAGAAATCATATAGGGAGTCCTCGAGCTTCGGCGGGATGGTGTATGTGCCTCAAATTTTTAGCACTATACCATCACCGTTGGAAGAGTCCGGGTCTCTCCTGTTACGGCAGGATGGTGCGTGCCTCGAGTTTTTAGCACTATACCCATCTCCGTCAAGAGACTCGTCCAAATGGCTTGTAGCGCCAGCGACTCTCCTGTTCATATAGATAAGTCATCCTCGTTTAGCGACAACCCGTGTGCGAGTTATTGCATCACATCTTGTAAATTGAAACACCTGAACGATCATGAGTATAACTCACTTATGCATAATTGAATACTTGGACATCCAGTGGAACACACCTGAGTAATCTATATAACTCGTGCACCTAAAATAGGACCTCGCTCACGACACTTATTTTTGCATATGTTATTACCCCTAGATTTCATTATATAAGCTCGTGCAATGGTTTTACTTGGTTTGCCTTGGACAAGGAAGGACGAATGGTAAGTTGGTAAGTCTTACCGTATTTTTTTATATCGTACGGCACACTGCCACACGAGTTAGGCTTTTTATTATGCCATAAAATTGAATCCTAAGGCAAGACTAGAAAGATAACTTAATAGATGGTGCACGAAACCTATATAACGTGTTTGAATTTGTCGAACGGGTGAGAAGTCTCCCCACCAGTGCATTCATGTACTGATAACCCACCAGATTGCTTGCAGGGTACGGAAGAACCTCGTTCGGTGCTGATGCCCTCCTTCATGTGTTCTTAGGCGTGAAGTTCACTCTGAAGCCTTGGAGCGTTGCTTCCGGAACCTAAGCACATATACTAGACATAATGTTGGAACATCGCCTATGTATCATTCCACAAATGTAGCCAATTGGCACGCTTTTACTGTTTCAGAGAGAGAGGCTTAAGCGATTTGTAATCTCGACCTAGCGCCGTTTGTAACACTTGTTCAATATCAATAAAGAGGTTATTTTACTTTTATACTTGTGTTATTCAATTCTTCCGCTATTGACGACTCTATGAACTTGTTACCAATCGCTTGCGTGTTTCTTATTCTACTGCACTCGGACTATCTGTGCGACTCTATGGCTTATGCTTCTTACCGCCTGTTCGGATCATGGGATTGCACGGACGCGACTTACGCTCGTGCGGCATCACGTCCAGATAGAAAATATCGTCCCATGGGAGTGCTGGTGTGATGATTAGCGCCTAACAGGGACGGCCGATTACTTGCGGGAGATCGGGATATGACATATTGGTATTAGAGCATGACTTTACGCCTTTGGACTTCGTATCAATTTTTTCTGTTTTGAAAGCTTGTTTGTGGGTTATGTGCATACCATGTGAGAGGAAGGCACTCTGGACAATCTGGTATTCTCAAATTTTCATCTGTATTCTATCTCCTCAAATGAAAGAGGAGGTCCTCTACTATATAAATAGAAGAAAACATCACATATCCGGCCTGAAAAAACTCCAGGCCGCATAAGCATTAACCGACTATATCCCCAAATTCGTGTGTCAGAGCCATCGGCACCGCAAGTCATGTTACACTACACGAGGCAAACATCACCGCCAAACGCCAAAAGTAGCTGCTCTTGCTGTCTGACACGCTGAGCAAACAGCACCACCAAACGCCGAAAGCAGGCCCTGTCCGTCAGACTCCACAGACAGCATGGCCACCGAGCCGCTTGGACACCTGACTGCATGGCTCCTAGTCCCATGCGCTCCAGGCCACATGCGCATCAAGTCGTATTGCTCCACAAAACATGCGTCCGAACAAGCAACCATGCATTAAAACTCGAACATAAAAGACGCACACGAAAGAAATACTAAATGCAAAATGCGCCAACAAATCACGAGCCCGAGTTGTTAAACCCCCAAGGGACTTAAACTCCTAAGGAATACTCTCCAGAAAGATGACAAAACAAAAATTTGTCATAATAAAGATTGTCATAATAAAATTTACACTTAAACCTTCTAGAAAAAATTAACCCACATGAACCTCCACTCCATATAAACTCCATATAGATATATCAGAGCTAAGCATAATTATATATTAAGATGTACACATTGATAATTTTTCAATGTAAAACTATAACTTCCACTGTATACATTGATAATTTTTCAATGTGAAACTATAACTTCCACAACCAAGTGGAAAACACCAACAGATGTGTTGGAAAAGTCATTTTCGTTCCCAAGAGTTCTGTAATTATTTCAAACCTCCACTTGAGAACATTTTTTTTAGTAATGTATCAACTAACGACGACTTCTCTCTCAAAATCCAAAACAAATTAGTTTTGTTCTCCACTTCTTTCATACATTAATTAAGAATAAGACCAACAAATTGGTGAGTTAGAATTGAGAACAAATTGATTTCCAAAACGAACGAGTCGAGTAATAATAATTTTATTTAATAGGTAGGTAGATGGGAAAACTGACTCAGGTGATCAGGGCGCACACTACATACAATACAATGGAACAAACAAAGTTGTTTCGGAAGAACATTTAAGACACGGATTGTATTTTGTTCCTCCAATCATGCGTAACAACACAAAGGAAGGAAGAAAGACGAGAGGAGTGGACTGTTTTTTTTGTGATCAGCCGGAGATGTCAATGGACTTGACCTCGGGCTTCTTGACCTGCTCTTTAGGCACGGTGACGGTGAGCACTCCGTTCTCCATTGCAGCCTTGACCTGGTCCACCTTTGCGTCCTCAGGGAGACGGAACCTCCTGAGGAACTTCCCGCTGCTCCTCTCGACGCGGTGCCACTTGTCGTTCTTCTCCTCCTGCTCCTTGCTCCTCTCGCCGCTGATCTGGAGGACCCTTCCTTCCTCCACCTCCACCTTCACCTCCTCCTTCTTAATCCCCGGGAGGTCAGCCTTGAAGACGTGGGCCTCGGGGGTCTCCTTCCAGTCTATGCGGGTGTTGGCGGAGGAGGAAGTCTCGCTAGCAATGTTGGAACTGCGAGGAAAGGAGGAGAGGGCACTTGTGAAGCCCTCGAAGGGATCCCACAGGTCCGAAGACAGGGGATCGAAGATCCGCGAACCGAACCCGAATGGAACTAGCGACATCTTCTTCAGTTAATTGAAATTGATCGAGCTGCTATCAAAGAATATATTGATGATTTTGATGGCTTTGTTGCTTGGCTAAAGGAAATGTGGTGACCTCACTATTTATAGCGTTTGTTGGTATGGTCGGGAGAGTTCAGGAATCTCATGGTAGTGTTGGTTGGCTTGGAATGGCCTGGAGAGTTCAGGAATCTAATGGTAATAATCCACAGCTTGTATTGTATCCTTCTTGCCTCTTCTAGAAGACTCCAGGCCTCCGGCGAGCTGTCACGATCATGGGCCTAACTTACACTAACATTCACCCCGTTCAATACCCACCTCGTCAATCCCATAAATTTCACTTTTGGTCTGGATTTTTTCGACAAAATTTCTATCGAATGTAAAATTTTAAAAAAAAAATATTTCAAGAATGTGGAATTCTATTGGTAAACTAAGTCAGGAGCTTGGAGGTCCGCCGAACGGTGGCGCAGGGTATGGATTTTCCTAGGCGACGTAATAAGTGGGGTCCATTGTTGGTTCGCTGTGAGGAGGTCGACCGGAATCAGTGAGTCGGGGGGGGGGGGGGGGGGGGGTGTTTGAAATCAGTAGGTACGGGACCGGTCGGATTTTACAACATAGGGCAGAGGATGGTGATGGAAGACCTCTCGGCGGCACTGCTGTCGGATTCCGGGACGTGTCACACATGTTCCCAGATTTGGTATTTTTTAAATTTGTGATATTTAATTTTTTTTTATAGATCTATTCATACTGTATTTACATATAGGTTCATGTTAATTATGTTGTATTTATTTAATTATATTCATGTTTATTGTGGGAGATTGTCCGAGATCAGTAGTGAACATCTTGGTAATTGTCAGAGATCCGTGCTAGGACTCGTATATAGGATGGATACCAGATCCGGTTCACTCTTGGAACCACATCAGCAAAAGCCATGCTCCAATGTTGTCGGAAGAAAGTTGCGCCTCTTGAAATCATCTCTGGTTAAAGATGATGCATCTTGCACTAGGTGACATACTTCATTTTTAGAATAGCTATATGTAAAAGCAAGAGATTCATGTAACAACAATTCTTGCTTCAAGCGACTTGGAATGGATTTTGAGTATCTTAAAAAAAGAAGAAGATGATATATATGTAAACAAAAAGATATCATTTCTTGTCCTTATATATCATGCAAGAAATCTAGCATGATAATGTCAATACGAACAAAAGTTTAAAAGTATTACAAAAATTATATTAACTAACATAGAAGTAGAACATGAAATAAAATATTGCATATTGATGAGAAACTAAGGATATTTTGAACAATCAATATTCATCAATCATAATACAATAATTTTTGCATTAGAGTTCTAAAGGTTAATAAAAAAAAAATTTGAACTCTGAAGGGGTTAAAAAAATTTGTTTGTTGGAGAAATTTGAGGAAGAAATTTTTTTTTCTATTATCTATAATCTCTTCCACGTTGTAGATTCTCTTATCCCACAAAATCTGAGGAAGAGAAAAAAAAGATTCATGATTCAATTCAAAATTTATCATAGTAGTACCTTCTTGCAACCTAGGTGTTTTGGGTGACCAGGTTATGAGCTAAGGATAAGCCTGGTCCTAATATATGCTAAGTAGGTGTAGTGTCCAGAAAATTCAAGTTATGGGGTGTCACCACCCCATTTTCAGAGCCGGGTATTTTTTTATTTTAATTTAGTTAATTGTGTATTATTTATAATTAATTGTATTTATATTTAATTAATAATTGTATTATTTTTATATTGATTGTTTTAGGGTTTTGGCTAGCCTTGACCCATGTCAGACCCTAGTGGACCCATATCCGACCCAGCCCACACCCCTGTGAGACATATTTTTGGGTTTAGAATATTTATTATATTTTTAGTGGGTTAGTTGGAGAGATTTGGAGTTAGTTTGAGTGCTTTTGGAACCCCAAACCCAAAACCCAATTTGCATGACTTTAGGGGAGGGCATTTTGGTCTTTTGGCTTTGTTGTAACCCCTTTTTATATTGTGGCCAGCCCCTATTTCACTCCCAGACCGTGCAAACAGCAGCCCCCCTCCATTTTTCTTCACTTCTTCTTCTTCTTCTTCTTCTTCTTCTTCTTCTTCTTCTTCTCCACTCTTTCTTCTTCCTTTCTTCTTCCCACATTCAAGTAAGTACCTATTCCTCTTCTTTCTTCTTCTATTCTCCATGGTTGTGAACTCTAACCCTACATTCTTCCCCAACCTAGGTGGGTAGAGCTTAGATTTGGTGTTGGAGCTAGATTTGGGAGCTTGGAAGCTTGGTTTGGTGGATTTGGAGCTTTTTGGAGACTTTGGCTTGGGATTCCAACTCCCAAGAGGTAAACCCTAATTTTCCTCTTGTAATTACTCTTTTATAGTGTAATTAATAGTTTAGACCCTTCCTAGACCCTTAGGCTACCCGTGGGAGGAAGTTGGAACTAGTTTGGTAGTGTTTGGAGACTTTAACACTAGGTTTTGTGTCTATTTCGGGTGGAATCCAAATTTGGCCCAATTTTGGGTGATGCCCTAGGTTAGACGGACCTAGGTAGATGTTGTCAGGTGTCTTGAGGGTGAGTGCGTGTCTCCGTTCGGACACGGGAAGCCGTGTCGCGGAGAAACAGACGTTTCGAACGAATTTGGGGTTTTCATCGTCGCCGATTCTAAGTGCGTGCGCGTTTTCGCCACGGGCCTAGAATAAATATGGTAGTATTTTTCCTAGGATCTAGACATCGTTTAGGACCCGTGGGTAAATTTTGGACCGATTCTGAGTTGGTTTGGTGTGCGTTTCAGGAGGTTTTCCGAACCATACACCGCGTGTTCGTCGAAATGACCGAACAGCTATTTCGGCGTGGTTTCTTAGTTTCGGGCTTGTGCGCACGTTGGGTTAGCTTCGGGGAGTGTGTGCTAGAATTCTCGGGCTATATTTTATATATTTATAGGTGTTTGTGCATGTCGGGATCGTTGGACGCGCGTTGGTGGGCGTTGTGTGCGTTGTGTTGTGTGTTGTGTGTTGTGTGTGTGTTGTGTTTATATATATATATATATATATATATATATATATATATATACATATATATATTTGTGTGTGTGTTCCTATATATATATATATATATATATATATATTTATATATGTATGTGTTTTTATGTATATGTGAGTGTGTTAGTGAGTGCTTGTGTGAGTGTGTGTGTGAGGGTGAGTGTGTGTGTGTGAGTGTGAGTGAGTGTTTATAGATATATATATATGAGTTGTGTATATGTGTATATATATATATATGTATATTTGTGTGTGTGGTTATGTATTAGTGAGGGTGTGTGAGAGTGAGTGTGTGTGAGGGTGTGTGAGAGTGAGTGTGTGTGAGGGTGTATATATATATATATATATATATATATATATATATATATATATATATATATGTTTGAGTGTGTGAGTGTGTATATGCATATATATATTAGTGTGTGTATATATATATTGATATATATATGTTTATATATATATATATATATATATATATATATATATATATATATATATATATATATATAGATACGTGTTTATATATGCATAAGTGTGTGTGTATTTATATGTTAGTGTTTGTGTGTGTATAAATATATATGTTAGTGTGTGTGTGTGTGTGTAGATATATAAATATATAGAGTATGTGTGTATATATATATGGTTGTATATATATATATATAGATATATGTATATATATGTGTGTCTGTATGTGGTCGTGTGTGTGTGAGAGAATGAGAGGGGGGGGGACAGCTGAACTGAATAGCAGCAGCAGGCAGCATGCTCAGCAGCAGCAAGCAGCAGCATGCTCAGCAGCAGCTGCAGCAGCAGCTAGGCAGCAACAACAGTAGCTAGGTAGCAGCTGCAGCAGCTCCAGCATGCAGCAGCAGCAGGGTAAGCAGCAGAGCGAGGGAGAGAGAGTGGTATATATATATATAGATATAGATAGATTGATATATAGTTAGATAGATAGATTTATGGATAGATAGATACATAGCTAGATGGATAGTTAGATAGATAGTTGATAGATAGGTAAATAGATATTAGATAGATAGATACATGAATAGGTAGATAGATATCTAGGTAAATAGATATCTATATAGATAGTTAGATAGATAATTACCTAGATATACTAGATAGTTAGTTAAGATAGAAAGATAGTTAGATAGATAGTTTCATAAAAAGATAGATAGATAGTTGATAGATAGATAAATAGATATATGGATAGATAGATACATGGATAGCTAGATTGATAGATAGATATATAAGTAGATAGATAGATAAATAGATAGATAGACATAGATAGTTAAATAGATAATTACCTAGATATGTTAGATAGATAGATAGGTGGTTAGATAGATAGATATCTATATAGCTAGTTAGATGAATAGATGGATATCTAGCTAGATAGGTAGATAGATGGATAGATTTAGATATATAGTTAGATAGATATATATCTATAGGTATAGATATATAAATATATAGCTAGATATATATTATAGCTAGATATATATATGTAAAGGTAAGGTAAGGTATATGGGTTTTATGTGTATGTGTGTATGTGCTATGTGTATATATATATAGATACTTAGATATGTATAATATATGATAGTTATAGATATTCTAGCCTAGATTAATGACTGGGAATATATCTACATACCTAGATAGCTAACTAGAGGGGTAGTTAGAGGGGTTTTGGAGAGTATCCCAATACCTTGAGATATCAAGATATCTCACCAAGGTATTGAGTTTCGAGCGGGATTTTTGAGCAATAGCCTAGGTTTGAGTTTAGAGATAAGTTTTTATGTATATGTGTATATATTTACGCGTGCTAGCATAGGTTTTAGCGGGTATAGACGGGACGTATAACGTAGGGTGAGATATCAGATACCGAGGGTATCCCGGTATCTCAAGGAGGCGAGTTTGAGAGTTTTTTTTAGCCTAATGACCTAATTTTGGCCTAGAATTTCAGGGGTACCCTAGTTTGACCTAGACTTGACCGTAGTTGACTCGGTTGACCGCCAAAGTCAACTTTTGACCTAGTTTTGACTCAGAGTTGACTTTTTGGACCCCGAGTTGACTTTTGACCCAGATTTCACCGGTTTGACCCGTTTGACCTAGAACGACCCTAGAAGCCTATTTTTAGTTATTTTATATCTGTTTAACTCATTAGAAACCTGTTTAACCTTTTTTTTCGCAATAGGTCCTTGCGATACCAGTTCGGATCGCTAGTTGCTCAGGACGTCAGGCGAGTACATTCTCTGATAGTTTTCATTATCTGATGATTATTATGATTCAGCTTCTAGTATAGTATTATCTGATTATTCTGGCACAACACGGGACACTGACTGGTATTTTTGGATTTATTTACTTGCGACACGTATATTTCATATTTTTGGCCTCTATTCTGGAATCACTACAGGCATCACTACAAGCATCACTCATGTTTCAGGCTGGACTCATACTTGATTTACGTGTCAGGTCTTGGATTCACTTGTATTAGTCGGGACGGGGAAATACTCGAGTAGACATGTAAACATTTCCATCTGGAATCATCAGGAATCACTCCCTCTGGTCTAATCTGGAATGATAGCAGCCGCACACCCAGTGCGCGGTGAGTCGTACTTACCCTTAGCCGTTTACATGTCGAAACAAGTATTTCAAAGACACCGAGTTCATTCTTTATATTCTGGACTCACTTGCATTTCTTGCTGGTCTCACTTACATATTTTTGGACTTGACTCACTACATGTATTTCATGCTGGACTCACTACACGTTCATGTGCACGGACTTACTCTTAGTTTAGATTTCTTGTATCTTGCAGTCATTACTATCTTGTTTATGATATTCATGCATCTTTATCTTTATGCACCAGTGATACATGCATATTTCCTTGTTTATACTTTATTTTATTCTTCTTGCTACTTGCTATAACTGTTTTATAGTTTTTATCATTTAAATGTAACTGCTGTTAGAGATGTACTTGCTCCAATCCTGACTGGACATATTTTTCAGAGTATCCGGAGGAGTGGTGTCCGACGTTTTATGGACCTGAGCCTGTCGATGGTGCAGACAGGGACCCTCTAGTTTAGGAATGATTTTCGGATTGGTAGCCGGGATCACTAGGACCTTGTTATTGTTTTTATTAGCTTTTAGCACCGGATTTGTCTCCGGTTTTGGATTGAGACCTTGTATTGTAAATTATTTTGGATGATGTATTATTATTATTGATGTTGTGGTTGTTGTAGTAGTTGTTGTTGGTTAGAATTTGGAGTTGTTAGTCTTCTTGTTATCTTATCGTGCTTAGATTCGTGATTGAGTACTTGAGATTATCATTATGATATTGCTCCTCCGTTTGGAGTTGAGATCTTGACAGGTTTATATATTGATTGCGTGAGATTGTTAGCTAGATAGTTGACCTAGACAGCGTTCTACCGCCGATGCTGCGGCGTAGGCTGGACGTACCCACGACTCATGCCCGATTTTTCGGGTGCGGGTCGTGACATGGGGAGAGTTTCAAGTTCACAGAGGAGGTTAATAACAAGAAAATAGGTTTAACACTATGGTAATAGCAAGGTATGGAAGTATAGACTAGGTAATAGAACTGTAAGTATATATATATATATATATATATATATAGTGTAGCTAATATTAGTTAATATTAGTTAGTATAATTTGGGTTTTGATAAAGGTAACCAATTATAACAAGGTATTGACCTAGTATAACTTTCAAACCTAGTTTTGGCCTGGAAATCATGTTTCAACATAGGGAATAACAATTATCATTTTATTTCACCCCTTATAACTATTATTCTATATTTAGGTTTTGTGGTTCATTTTGGACATCGATCCTTACATATTTCTCAGGACCACATGCGAGTGCATTCTCTGACAGTTTTTATTATTTTGATTATTACTACGATTCTAGTTGTAGTGTATACTTGATTCGGACACAGCGGATACACGGGCTTGTATCATAGATACCTGTCATGAGGAGTCGTGATTAGAATCCATCGTACTAGCTAGGGACGGAAAAATATTAGCAAGTTATGTTATCATACCCCACCTTACATGCATCATAGCTCACCCCACATATCACGTAGGGTGTAGCATGACCATTTACATGCCTCATAGACTGTTATATATGATTAGCCAGTCTTTTGCTCGCATCATAGCTACTTAGATGGTTAGCCTGACCTCACATGTATCATAGCTAATCATATATAACAAGCCTGATCTAGTCCCAAGCCGATCACATAGCAAACTGATATTTCACGGCACTTAGCCATTATTTCTATTATTTTTTCCAGTATATTCGTTTCTAGCATTCACATATATCTATTTACTGCTAGTTATTTCTATATGATGATTACATGTCTCCATAGTCTTCCTTACATTCCAGTATTTTATTCTATCATGTATATTTCTTACTCACTACTTTATAGTTTTTATCAATATAATTGAAATTTTTGTTAGTGTTTGTGCTTCGCTCCAATCCTGATTGGATAACATTTTTCAGAGGATCTTGAGTATTTCTGTCCTACCCATTATGGTCCAGGAGTAGATGGCGATTACATCCTGGAGATTCAAGATGTAAACCCCCTCACCCAAAAATAGGTATTTGGTGTGTATTTTGTATTTCTTGTAATTGTTTCAGATTATTTATTTAAAATAATTAAAATCTAATAACTTTATTAGGACACTTCATCGTAGTTTGGACATTAATAATATAGGATGACCCCAAAATCTGTATCGCCCTTCATAGAAAGTAGCCTACACAGGAGACAACTTATAGGATCTTTTCGTGCCACAAGAATTCAACCCCGTGGCATTAGTATGACATTAGTGTAACGACCGTAGATAAATTATTAAATATTAGATATTATATAAATAATTTATTTGTGGTCACTTTCCAATCCCAACTACCTACAATTAGCATTCCATAATTTTTCGTGCCAAGTTAGGCATTTTTCCTCTTTATAGATGTGCATATTATTTACTATTACCCATTTTGTGGATAATCATTCAATTAATTACTTAGTTA
The DNA here is from genome assembly GCA_036927795.1 of Iris macrosiphon. NCBI lineage: Eukaryota > Viridiplantae > Streptophyta > Magnoliopsida > Asparagales > Iridaceae > Iris > Iris macrosiphon. The sequence continues at coordinate 252,377,790 of JAYESA010000004.1, forward strand.
ATTAAATAATACAATTACTTAATTTTTTATAACTAAATAAATGTCTAGTTATTAATTATAAAATATTCATAAAATATTTTGAGTGTGGTATTTTATTAGAGCCTTACAAAATAATTTTCTAGAATTTATTTGGTGTGCAAATATTAGTTTTAGATTTTTAGCCTCATCTATATAAATAAATAAATAAATATATGGTTATTAAATAATAATAATAATAATAGTAATGTTAGTGTTAATAATAATAATAATAATAATAATAATAATAATAATAATAATAATAATAATAATAATAATGATATTATTATTATTATTAGTAGTAATAATAATAATGTAAATAAATAAGAAAAGAAAAGAAATAAAAAAAAGGAAAAGAAAAAAAAGAAAAAAAAATTAAAACTAAAAACCTAATTAATAACTAAACCCTAACCTTAACCTATTCCCTAATCCTAAAGCAAACTAAACACTAGTCCTAAACTTCCTCCCCACCTTGAACCCACAGCAACAAAGCCCCGATCTCTTCATATCTCTTATATATATATATATATATATATATATATATATATATATATATATATATATATATACATTACACATAAACCCAATTCCTAAACCCATGCGCAAACCCTAACCCTACCTCAGTCCGGCCGCCCTCCGACGACCGACCAGCGCCGACCGCTGCCGCCCTGCGCCGCCGCCGCAGCCTTCAGTTCGTGTACCGCGCGCGTGCACAGCAACACAGTTTTCTCTCATCTTCACGATGATGTAACTATCTCATCTCTCGTCCTTTTTGCATGCGGTTTGTTCGTATACGTTCACAACCTAACCCTCTAGGATTTTTATTCAAGCGGCACGAGTTTTCGTGTCCCGGATCGGTCGAAAAATCGACCGAAAAATGACCAGAAAATTGACCAAAATAGTTCAGAATTTTGAATCCAAAATCTCATATTCACACCCAAATTGCCATCAACCTGTTTATTATTTTCAAAAACTAATAAAAGAGTTTTTTTCTCCATATAACCAAAAAAAATTTGTTCTTTTAGTTTTGTTAAATTATTCTATGTGTTAAATTATTCAACCTCCAAATCGACCAAAAACTTGACTTTTTAAAATTGGAAAATTGTGATACGAAGCGCGTTCCGCCAAACGGGACCGTCCCATCACTTACCAATTGCACCGAAAGGCGCGTATGGTATATCCTGACATGTGAGATTTCGTAGAAACTGATTTGGACGTGTGTGCGCGTCGGAATCAACCCGTATCCGCAAAAAGTTCCTATATCGTGACTTTTGCAAAATACTGCACCATTTAGTGTACGCTCGTTAGAATATGATGAAACTTGCACCATTGGATTCGTGGTATCACTCTGGTCTTGTGACCCAAGTTTCATGCGATTCTGAGACTGTTGACCAAGTCGCCTATTTGCGGGCCCTACGGTTGACTTTTTGGGCGAATTTGTGTTTGGCTCACCGGAATCCAAAATTGGACGTACCGTTGAGTTCGTATTGACGTTTAGAATTGGTTTGACCTATAATTTGTCCCTTTTAGAGACCTTTACCTCTGGCACGCTTTTCGGTGCAAAGTGGGCCACAAGTGGACCCCGCTTTGACGCAAAATTACCGTTTTGTCCCTGTGTCCAAATTGGACGAAAGGGTAGTATTTTCTAGCTATATCGCTTATTCTGGGAATGTTGGTGATGTTTATTTCAGCATCTGGAGACGTCCATTCTGAGGTCGTAGTTTCTGATCTTGTGTGCTCGACTCCTGGACGTTACACTTTGCAGCTCTCATGCCAGGCAGGATACCTTGCCAAATTGCTTACAGTACTTTGTATGCTTATTATATTTTTATATATTTATTGCATGTGTATTTTCTTTCAGTCATTACTATATATTATATATGTTGACACACACTTGACATATAGTATCATGGGAGGGGAGGACAATCAGTAGGCGTATGGGCTATAACCACCCTGAAAAACCGTAGTATCTAGCATGCACTACGGTAGCGTATCGCGCTGGTCGCTACCTCCGAGGTATGTCAATTTTTGGTATCGCACTGGTCGCTACCCCCGAGGTATGTCGATTTCTGATATCCCTGCCGTGTGTGTGAGTTGTGAGATTTAGATCGAGTAGTCTACCCATGCCCATACGTCAAAAAGTTGTCCTCATTATGCATTCATATAGATTATCTTGTACAGCGTACTTACATATTTTCTACCTATTATGAATGTTTACTGTATTCAAATTGGCATGCTTCTGTTATCTTGTTACGTTCCTCTGAGGACCTGGTCCCTTTCCAGGTGTAGACAATCTCGACTATTTGCAGGAGCACGGATCAGGACTTGCTACTTATCTCTTTCGAGGAGGTCTTCTCTTCGAGTCTCATGGTTCATTAGATGTACATATTTTGTCTCTCTTATATTCTAGTTTGGTAGTGGATTTGTTTCCACCCGACTATCATTCTCTAATACTTCATATTGAGATTCAGTTATATAGTAGATTGGTTATTTATTTCTATTTGATTCTGTGGATGAGATTTAGTTATGCCTTATGACTTGTAAAAATATTTATACCACATGTGAGTTATTATTCATAATACAGTGTACGTGTCTATTATAATATCCATATATTGGAGTTGCCATATACATACGGCTGGCATGCTTACGTGTTCCTAGTCCTACGTATTTTGGGACTGGGGCATGACATATTTTTGTGGTGGCCCATGCAGGTCGAGAGCATATTGTCTCGGTTACGTTATTGTACCGAGCAAGCCTGCGCACAGGATTAGAGTATAGGATCTCATCCATTAATTTAATCACCTTCCTTGATTTTATTTCGAATTCTTATTTGATTGCTTGCATTGCATCTTGCTTGATCCTTTCACAACATTAATCTTATATTTTCTTTCATGCTTGATAGGGGTTAGAAAGATGACTTGTACTAGGTATATCCACTCTAATGTTCAATAACACTATTAGTTAAATTCTTGTAAGTTGGGTAGTATGCCTCATAACCTAGTATCACATAGCCCTTTTAACCCATTAATGAATTATAATTGAATGACGCCAACTATAGACTTACATAAGAAGATAGTGTTTATCCAGACTGTAAGAACTTAGAGGTCATACCCCCATTTGGTCGACCAGAGACTTAGATAAGAAGTTAGTATAGCAACTGTAGAGGCACAACACCGATCTTCTTAGTGAACTTGAATTATTTTTGTACCTTCTTTCGTCATAATCTAGCGTACTTATATTTTCTGAACTATCTCGACTTATGTTGTTATTATAGCCTAGTTTTGCAAGCTTATTCTTTTTTTGAGCTTGTTCATGACATATGTATTATTGGGTGCACACACTAATACAATTGTCTATTTAAAATCAGTGTATTATGGTCTGATCAACCTTAGTGCGCTTGGTTCACTCTTCGTATGACTACCTTACGTGGATTGAGATATATAGTTGACTCAACTTGTTAGATGAATATACTTGCCCTCTAGACTGGTCAGAGTATATCATGTCAGGTACATAACCGTTCTGATGTGAACATGCAAATAAGAATTTACCAAAATAAGATTTCAATCCACAACTGCCTTGGCCACTCCCTTTTGAATTTTTTAATGGCTTTGAACCCCGTTGTAAACCCCCTCGACCAGATTTCAGTATTTTCAGGATTATTTTAACAATTTAGGATTTATGGCAATATTTTAAATTATTTTGCTTACATATCCTATTGACATGTGCACCTGTCCATCACCTAATTATTTGGAGCTTTACCTTGACTGTTATCTCCGAACAAAATTCACATACCTGTCATAGACATGCTAGACTATTTTCCTGAATTTTGTGCAACTCTCAGATGCTTTATTTTGAGCTTCGTTTGAGACGCACAACTATCGTTACAAAAGTCCGTAATTATTTCCTATTTAATTTCCTGCTCTTTACCCACCTCTGTACCAATAGAGATTTGAGGCCCAACATACACCTGTTTTGGCCAAACAAAAATACGTTAATTTTCTACACTGAGTATACTACATTTAGTGTATTGACACCGTAGAAAAATTATGACCCTAACTGCCTCTAAATAATTAGAGAACACCGTGCGCAGTATTTATTAATTAATAAATACGATGACCCGTATCACCCAGAAACCAGGTCCAATCCCTGCCCAGACTCACCCCCATTTCCCCGGGACCCTCACATAGCAATTTCCCTCAATTCTGTGAATTTTAGAATTTTCAGAAATCGGATATTTTTTCAGACAATTTCGTAAATTGTGCAATTTCCCAAAATATGACTTTTACGCAATTTATGAAACTACAGGGACTTTCCTGCAAATTGCAGTGCGAGGTGTCACCCCCTCATTGGCCGGTGAACCGGCACCGTCCATTTGGAGTCGGGACTCACCCGAAAAGATCCCGGAAAGATCCCGGAAATATCCCGAAAAGATCCTAAAAATATCCCAAAAATATCTTTGGATATTTTTCTTATATTAATATTATTCTTTATAAAAAGAAAAGAAATGAAAATAAAAATAAAAATCAGAAAAAAAAACCCTTTCCCCCCCCCCGACTCTGGCCGCAGCCACCCCCACCTCGGCCGGCGCCGAGCCCCGCCGCCGGAGCCCCCAGCCGCGGCGGAGCCGATCCCTCCCCGCTCCCTCTCTCCTCTCTCCCTCTTCCTCTCCTCATCCTCCCCAGGCTGCAGCTCCCCCGCCCGCCGGAGCGACCCCCTTCAGCCCGCCGGAGCGACCCCCCCTGGCCCTCTTCCTCCTTCCTCCTCCTCCTCTTTTCCTTCCCGACCACCTCCTCCTTCACCCGCCACCACCACCCCCCACTCTCCTCCTCCGCCCTCCGTCACCCGACCCCGCGGCCCCCATCCGGCCAGCGCCCTAGCCGACCCCCTTCTCCTCCATCACCAACATCTCGTCCTCCTCGGCCACTCCCCATCCGGCCAGTGCCCGCCACCACCACCATCACCATCTTCCCAGCTCCTCCTCCTCGCCATAATCCCCGCCCCTTCCCGACCTCCTCCACTTTCCCCTCTTCCCAGGTCGGAGCCCCGACCACCGCCACCCCATCTCAGCCCTGACCCGACGCCTTCGCCTCGCAGCCGGTCAGCAGCTCCCCGACCCAGCCCCGGACACGGTAAACCCTAGCCTGGACTCACAGAGACTCGGACACGTCCAGGACACGAAGGAGACCCTCGGACACGCGGGATTCGATTTCCCGGAGCCCTGTTCAGGTATCCATATCTCTCTCCTCGTAACCCTATTTTCAATTCCGTCAGTTGTGTCGTGTAGACTGTGTAACCACCTCGGTGTCCGTGCAAACCGCTCGGAGCATCGCGTCCTGTGGTGATCGCACACCGCGATCCAAATACAGGAAAAACAACGACCCGATTCACCCCGAAACTGGGTACGCCCCGCCAAACGGGACGACTTGGTCGCACACGGTCTTTACCAAAACGTGCACGACGTTGATACGGACGTGTAGGAATTCGGAGAAGTTGATTTGGATGTGCGTGCACACCGGAATCAACGCGTATCCGCCGACACCGCCCCGTATCCGTCAGTTCTGAAACATGCTACAACTTTGTGTACACACGTCGGATCGAGACGAAACTTGTGCCATCGGACTCGTAGCGATACGCTGGTCCTGTGAGCCAAGTTTGGTTCGATTATGAGAACGTTGACAGAATCCCGTATCGTGGGCCCCACCGGCTCCACTTAACGGGCGATTTTGTGATCGGCTCACCGAAATCCAATTCTGGAAGTTCCGTTGGGTTCGTATCGACGTTCTGGACTTGTGGACACTAAGTTTGGCGAATTTGGAGACCTTTGAACCTGACACATTTTTTGGTGCAAAGTGGGCCCACATGTGGACCCCGCTTTGACCGGAAACTGTCATTTTTGCCCCTGTGTCCAAATTGGACTTAAGGACAGGCATTTTTAGCTATTTGATATTTTCTGAGACTGTTAGTGATGTTTATTTCAGCATCCGGAGACATTTATTCTGAGGCCATAGTTTCTGACTTTTGGCACCTGACATCTGGACGTTATATTTTGCAGCTCTCTTGCCAGGCAAGTATACCTTGCCTTGTTGTACTGTTTAAATTTAGTTATTGCTAGTTACATGTTTATCTATTTTTATATTATATAAATGTGTGCGTCCGAGAAAACTCGGGTGCAGTCAACGATGGCGTTGACGTTAGGACTTGTGTCTGACCTAGTGTCTAGTAGACCCACCTAAAGTTGTGAAGTTATTGATATAACTTCTCAAGCCTTGACACGTATCATTACACGTCACAGAGTGAGTACATGTAGGGACGCGTGCCTCATGCGCGACTGGCCATCAGTGTGAGCAACACGTGTAGCGGTATTTAGCTCAGTTGTTTATTTTATTGAGACTTGCATCATAGTAGGAGGTGTCCACGTCGTTTTTACGACTTGTACATCTATATTGGGCGGGGAAGACATCTAGTAGGCGTATGGGACACCCCCTTCATTGAGTCTTTATCCTTCGATCCATGCTCCTCGGAGATGGACGATTGCAGAGTTCCCTGCGTCGGGGGCATATGAAACATATACTAGCCAGTCCCGACGATTGGTGAATTACGTCAGCATATGTCTAGCCACACATTCCCATGCATACTGCAAGGTCTTTAAATTGCATTCACTTAGATGGTTAGCACACCCCATTTATTTATTCAGTATTTACATTATGGCATGTTATTTTTCTGTATCTTGCTATGTCCCTCTGAGGACCTGGTCCCCTGTCAGGTGTATATTTTCTTGGGTATTCGCAGGAGCACAGATCCGGACATGTTATGTTTATCCCGAGGAGGTCTTCTCTTCGAGCCTCATGATTGTCAGATGTTGTTCTTATATGGTGTGTATCTGGTTCCTTTTTATATTCTATTTCGGCAGTAGATTTGATTTCATCTGACTGTCATTCTTAGATATCTGTATTAAGATCTATTTACATGGTTATTGGTTATCTTTATGTGATTTCTGTGGATGAGATTTAGATATAACCCTGTGACTTGTAATTAGTTTTACCACTTATGAATTATTGTTCATTATACAGCGTACGCACGTATATATGGTTTCCATATATTGGAGTTGCCATATATACGGGCCAGCTGGCATGGTTACGTGACCTAGTCCTACGTATTCTGGGACTGGGGCATGATAATGTTTTTAGTGGTGGCCCATGCAGGTCGAGAGCATATTGTCTCGGTTACGTTACTGTACCGAGCAAGCCTGCGTCTCAGAGCATATTGACTCGGTTACGTTACTGTACCGAGCAAGCCTGCACCTAGGATTAGAATATAGAATCTCATCCATATTTGACTATGACTTATCTTCCTTCCAGTCTGTCCTACTTACATAATTGCATCCTGCTTGAATCATGTCCCTCCCTAATATTCTTTAAGTATAAGCCCCTGCTAGAATATAGGAATCCCTGTTGATAAAAGGATACTTAGGGTAATATTCCTACTTAGAATACAACCAGGGCTTTAACACATCCCTAAGTTTAGGATACCAAATGAACCCTAGTCTTCCATAGTACTTAATAAACCCTAGCCTCACTACCTATAGTTTAACTCACCATTATCCCTTGACGCATTTATGTATGACTTGAGAGTAGTATAAATATTACTATGATTAGTTAGACAATTAACCATAGTGTGACCCTAGTCTTTAGAAACCAATAGAAATTCAAGGTTGAATACTAGGACTGAAACCTCATCCTATGTTGGATAACCAGAGTTTTACGCCAGAGACTCTTTACCCTTGTTGGCATAAAATCCATTTGACCGTTGTTGGCATAAGAACCAAACAAACTGCCTAGTTGGCGTAAAAGCCAAATGACTTTATTGTTGGCATAAAAGCCAAATTTTGCAGAAGATTATCTCCTTTACGCTGCAGTTATAATAACTGTTATCCACTTTCCCTTAGTATTCCTTATTCTGCATAGGACACGTCCTAAAAACCACGTAGGTAATTGCCCTACGTAAACCTGATGATTCTAGAATAATAGATAACCAGCGTAGATTAACCTGATTAGGCGTAGAATATAAGGATAGGACGTAAGCGTATTTGTTACAGCCTTAGTTTTCCCCAGCCATGACCCAATCTCGTGCATTAAAGGCAGAGATACGCCTCGAGCCCTGTGCAAAAAGAAACAACTTTCTGACAGGACATCTGATTTTGTCTCACCTCAAGCGTATGACTTATATCCAATCAGTCACTAAACGACAACCTGGGTCCCCGTGCAAATTCATCATCACAACCAACCACTCGATCGTTGTACAATTACTTTTGTCAGATGTCAGGATTCACTAAATTTGACTGACAAACTCATGAGTTACTCGTACAACTTTACGCTGCAACGAATGTTAGATTTTACGCAGGAGATATTTTTGCGCAAATTTTAGCGTAAAACTTTTACGCTTAGACTTTCACCCAGACTTTTACGTAGACTGTTACGCACAGACTTATTACGCGGACAGCTCTGAAGCTCTACCTTACACTTCTCTGTTTTACGCGGATAGTTCTGAAGCCATGCGTCACGCCAAATTATTTTATCCCTGCTTTACGCAGACAACCTCGAACCCCTACTTTACGTGAACTCTCTTGAAATCTCTGTTTTAGGCAGACAACCTATAGTGTATATTAAGATTGTAGAACTTAGAAGGCCATACCTCTTTTAGGTCAACTAGCGACTTAGACAAGGAATTAGAGTAATAACTGTAGAGATTATTGAGTCTTGTCTTTTTGTGAATTTGAATTGTTTTGTAATTTCTCGTATCATAATCTAGCATACTTATATTTACTATACTAGCTTGACTCATACTGCTATTATAGCCTAGTTTTGCAAGCTTATTCTTTTTCGAGCTTGTTCATGACACATGTGTTATTGGGGCCTGATCCACTCCACTAATACAATTGTCTATTCAGAATCAGTGTATTACGGTCTGATCAACCTTAGTGCATTTTGATTCGCCCTTCACATAACTACCTTACGTGGATTGAGATATATAGTGATTAGTAGACGGATGTACTTGTCCGCTGGATATGTCTGAGCATATCGTATCAGCTACATGACTGTACTGATACGAGCATGTGAATAGGAATTATCAAAATAGCATTTCAATCCACAACTGCTTTGACAAATTCCTATTTGAATTCTTTAAACGCCTTGATCCCCACACTTCTAATCTATTACCATCCCCTTGAACTCTTGATTACTGTTTTCCGTCTTCCCTTATTTCGGAAAGACGAAACCTCGTGCTTAGTATAAATACGGAGTGTTTTGTTTCTGTAACCATTTCTGTTTATTTTTGGGTAATTACCAAACCCTATTATTAGATATGATTACAGTTTAAAACTGTGCTACCTTTAGAATGACCTTCGCTACCTACCTACCTACGTTTTATTACGTTCCTGATACGTGCATCCCTATAACAGCATTAAATTTTTATTTTGCCTCGTAACTTGGGTTAAGTTCAGAACTCAAGTATTACGATGAAGAATATATCAGTTTGCTGTCAGAAGCCTAAAAGGATTTCACCGAAGGAACAATGGATTGACTCCTGAATGGATAGCAGTACCTATGACTTGGTTGACTTTTTAGGATTAAGAATTCCTATGGACCAACGAGTGTCAAGCCGCTTTCGAGGAGTTGAAGAAGCGACTGACCACAACAATCGTATTGCCTATTCTATCCGGATCAGGCGGTTGTAATCTACAGATGCATCAGGAAAAAGTTTGGATGTGTATTAATACAGAATGGCAAGGTAATAGCATATGCATCTAGACAATTATGAGTACATGAGAAGAATTTGGAACTTACAACCGTCGTAATTACTCTGAAGTTATGGAGACATTACTTATATGAGGAACAAGTGGAGATCTATACAGACCACAAAAGTCTCAAGTATATCTTCATGCAGAAGGACTTATATATGAGACAAATCGTAAGATTGCACAGCATACCAGTCAGCATTGTACCAGACAAGAATTCGCGTGACCAGAGTTGGTGGTCAACACCGTAGAGACAGTTAAGTAATACAAGGACCCTTGAGAGCAGTGCAAGACAGACAACAGTAGTAGGCAAACCGTCATCATCGTCCCTTGGAATTCAAAAAGGACGATCATGTCTTCTTGATAATATCACCTACTAGAGGCACCATTCGATTCGGAGGACGCAGCAAGTTGAGTCCAAGGTATATTGGACCATTGACGTGCTAGAAAGAGTGGGGAGTAGTAGCATATCAATTTGCGCTACCACCTTCACTTGAGGGAGTACTTACTGTATTCCACGTATCACAACTCAAGCGATATGTGACAGACAGTAGTCATGTTCTTAACCATTCGAAGATCACCATTAGGCCGAGCTTGTCGTACCAAGAGTAACCCGTGGGAATCCTTGATCATCGAGAAAAAGTATTGAGAAATCAGTCTATTCCCTTGGTTCGCGTGGCATGGAAACATGGCGCGCCAGGAGAATCTACTTGGAAGCGTGTGGACGACATGCGTAAACGTTTTTCGTACCTATTCGTAAGCCAAGATATAAATTACTTTGTTAAATTATATCTTATGCCGTCTTGACTTCTACCCCGGCTTAATTTTAATTTCGAGGACAAAATTTTTATAAGTTGGGTAGATTGTAAACCCCCTCGACCAGATTTTAGTATTTTCGGGATTATTTTAACAATTTAGGATTTATGGCAATATTTTAAATTATTTTTCTTACATATCCTATTGACATGTGCACCTGTCCATCACCTAATTATTTGGAGCTTTACCTTGACTGTTATCCCCGAACAAAATTCACATACCTGTCATAGACATGCTAGACTATTTTTCTGAATTTTGTGCAACTCTCAGATGCTTTATTTTGAGCCTCGTTTGAGACGCACAACTATCGTTACAAAAGTCCGTAATTATTTCCTATTTAATTTCCTGTTCTTTACCCACCTCTGTACCAATAGAGATTTGAGGCCCAACATACACCTGTTTTGGCCAAACAAAAATACGTTAATTTTTTACACTGAGTATACTACATTTAGTGTATTGACACCGTAGAAAAATTATGACCCTAACTGCCTCTAAATAATTAGAGAACACCGTGCGCAGTATTTATTAATTAATAAATACGATGACCCGTATCACCCAGAAACCAGGTCCAATCCCTGCCCAGACTCACCCCCATTTCCCCGGGACCCTCACATAGCAATTTCCCTCAATTTTGTGAATTTTAGAATTTTCAGGAATCGGGTATTTTTCCAGACAATTTCGTAAATTGCGCAATTTCCCAAAATATGACTTTTACGCAATTTATGAAACTACAGGGACTTTTCTGCAAATTGCAGTGCGAGGTGTCACCCCCTCATTGGCCGGTGAACCGGCACCGTCCATTTGGAGTCGGGACTCACCCGAAAAGATCCCGAAAAGATCCCGGAAATATCCCGAAAAGATCCTAAAAATATCCCAAAAATATCTTTGGATATTTTTCTTATATTAATATTATTCTTTATAAAAAGAAAAGAAATGAAAATAAAAATAAAAATCAGAAAAAAAAAACCCTTTTCCCCCCCCCGACTCTGGCCGCAGCCACCCCCCCCTCGGCCGGCGCCGAGCCCCGCCGCCGGAGCCCCCAGCCGCGGCGGAGCCGATCCCTCCCCGCTCCCTCTCTCCTCTCTCCCTCTTCCTCTCCTCATCCTCCCCAGGCCGCAGCTCCCCCGCCCGCCGGAGCGACCCCCTTCAGCCCGCCGGAGCGACCCCCCTGGCCCTCTTCCTCCTTCCTCCTCCTCTTTTCCTTCCCGACCACCTCCTCCTTCACCCGCCACCACCACCCCCCACTCTCCTCCTCCGCCCTCCGTCACCCGACCCCGCGGCCCCCATCCGGCCAGCGCCCTAGCCGACCCCCTTCTCCTCCATCACCAACATCTCCTCCTCCTCGGCCACTCCCCATCCGGCCAGTGCCCGCCACCACCACCATCACCATCTTCCCAGCTCCTCCTCCTCGCCATAATCCCCGCCCCTTCCCGACCTCCTCCACTTTCCCCTCTTCCCCGGTCGGAGCCCCGACCACCGCCACCCCATCTCAGCCTTGACCCGACGCCTTCGCCTCGCAGCCGGTCAGCAGCTTCCCGACCCAGCCCCGGACACGGCAAAACCTAGCCTGGACTCACAGAGACTCGGACACGTCCAGGACACGAAGGAGACCCTCGGACACGTGGGATTCGATTTCCCGGAGCCCTGTTCAGGTATCCATATCTCTCTCCTCATAACCCTATTTTTAATTTCGTCAGTTGTGTCGTGTAGACTGTGTAACCACCTCGGTGCCCGTGCAAATCGCTTGGAGCATCGCGTCCTGTGGTGATCGCACACCGCGATCCAAATACAGGAAAAATAACGACCCGATTCACCCCGGAATTGGGTACGCCCCGCCAAACGGGACGACTTGGTCGCACACGGTCTTTACCAAAATGTGCGCGACGTTGATACGGAGGTGTAGGAATTCGGAGAAGTTGATTTGGATGTGCGTGCACACCGGAATCAACGCGTATCCGCCGACACCGCCCCGTATCCGTCAGTTCTGAAACACGCTACAACTTTGTGTACACACGTCGGATCGAGACGAAACTTGTGCCATCGGACTCGTAGCGATACGCTGGTCCTGTGAGCCAAGTTTGGTTCGATTCTGAGAACGTTGACAGAATCCCGTATCGTGGGCCCCACCGGCTCCACTTAACGGGCGATTTTGTGATCGGCTCACCGGAATCCAATTCTGGAAGTTCCGTTGGGTTCGTATCGACGTTCTGGACTTGTGGACACTAAGTTTGGCGAATTTGGAGACCTTTGACCCTGACACGTTTTTCGGTGCAAAGTGGGCCCACATGTGGACCCCGCTTTGACCGGAAACTGTCATTTTTGCCCCTGTGTCCAAATTGGACTTAAGGACAGGCGTTTCTAGCTATTTGATATTTTCTGAGACTGTTAGTGATATTTATTTCAGCATCCGGAGACATTTATTCTGAGGCCATAGTTTCTGACTTTTGGCACCTGACATCTGGACGTTATATTTTGTAGCTCTCTTGCCAGGCAAGTATACCTTGCCTTGTTGTACTGTTTAAATTCAGTTATTGCTAGTTACATGTTTATCTATTTTTATATTATATAAATGTGTGCGTCCGAGAAAACTCGGGTGCAGTCAACGATGGCGTTGACGTTAGGACTTGTGTCTGACCTAGTGTCTAGTAGACCCACCTAAAGTTGTGAAGTTATTGATATAACTTCTCAAGCCTTGACACGCATTATTACATGTTACAGAGTGAGTACATGTAGGGACGCGTGCCTCATGCACGACTGGCCATCAGTGTGAGCAACACGTGTAGCGGTATTTAGCTCAGTTGTTTATTTTATTGAGACTTGCATCATAGTAGGAGGTGTCCACGTCGTTTTTACGACTTGTACATCTATATTGGGCGGGGAAGACATCTAGTAGGTGTATGGGACACCCCTTTCATTGAGTCTTTATCCTTCGATCCATGCTCCTCGGAGATGGACGATTGCAGAGTTCCCTGCGTCGGGGGCATATGACACATATACTAGCCAGTCCCGACGATTGGTGAATTACGTCAGCATATGTCTAGCCACACATTCCCATGCGTACTGCAAGGTCTTTAAATTGCATTCACTTAGATGGTTAGCACACCCCATTTATTTATTCAGTATTTATATTATGGCATGTCATTTTTCTGTATCTTGCTATGTCCCTCTGAGGACCTGGTCCCCTGCCAGGTGTATATTTTCTTGGGTATTCGCAGGAGCACAGATCCGGACATGTTATGTTTATCCCGAGGAGGTCTTCTCTTCGAGCCTCGTGATTGTCAGATGTTGTTCTTATATGGTGTGTATCTGGTTCCTTTTTATATTCTATTTCGGCAGTAGATTTGATTTCATCTGACTGTCATTCTTAGATATCTGTATTGAGATCTATTTATATGGTTATTGGTTATCTTTATGTGATTTCTGTGGATGAGATTTAGATATAACCCTGTGACTTGTAATTAGTTTTACCACTTATGAATTATTGTTCATTATACAGCGTACGCACGTATATATGGTTTCCATATATTGTAGTTGCCATATATACGGGCCAGCTGGCATGGTTACGTGACCTAGTCCTACGTATTCTGGGACTGGGGTGTGACACCCGTACTTGTATTCTATCACCTCCTTCTTGAACTCTTTATTATTGTTTTTCGTCTTTCCCTATTTCAGAAAGATATACGCTCATGCTTGGTATAAGTTTGATACACGTAGAGTACTAGATATACCCCATAGGCCAATCACATTACTTGGTGACTATCTTTTGTAATTAAGGGTATAAAACATGTGAGATATTTTGTGGATTGAATAACATGATTAAATAATTTGAGAAAGTTATTCTTAAATGTATAGCCTTATGTGATAGATCGATAAATTTTAAGTTGGATAGGAGTTGCATTGTCAACTTGAGGTGAATTCTTTTAGATTGTGATCAAGTAAGATTAGATTAGGAGATTTAAGTCATTTTAAATGTTGAGAAAAAAAAAATTTAGAGGAATGATTACGATGATGAGGATTTAGCAAATTATGCCTTATTTTTAATTTTGAGGACGAATTTTTTTTAAGCTGGGTAGATTATAAACCCCCTCACCCAAAAATAGGTATTTGGTGTGTATTTTGTATTTCTTATAATTGTTTCAGATTATTTATTTAAAATAATTAAAATCTAATAACTTTATTAGGACACTTCATTGTGGTTTGGACATTAATAATATAGGATGATAGTCCTACATTGAAAAACACTCCAAGTGGGTATCTCAATATAATACCATGCTTGGTGCTGATTTATGCACATGGGGTGGTGGCCCAAGTGGGTGCCATGTGGGTTGTTTCCTAGTAGGATTAAGGCTAAACTCCTCAAAAAAATATTTATGCTTTTTGTTACTCTCTTGAAAAAAAAATTTTAGGAGTTAAGCCCCAATAGGACTTAGCAACTCAGACTCAGACTCAGACTAAGGCTCAAGGGCACAAAGTAGCGTTTTGATGACACACTTTGCATTTAGCACGTCAACATTATCGCATGGCGCTTGTGCGCAGATGTTGTGTTCATGAGCTCGTTTTATGCCCGAGTTGCATGCGCGGTTGCTATCGTGGGTGCTTGAGTGTCAATACCACATTTTTAGAATAGGGATATTTTTATCATTTATAATATTAATATATGCATTATTTATTAGTTTATATAATGTGTATTGTAGTTATATTGTAATTATTAATAATATGGGTTAGTAGGCTAAACTTGATGTGACCATTAGACTCAACACTAGATTAGTCACTTTTTGGACCTAATTAGTCATTTTTCTTCATTAATTAGAAACTAGTTAAACCCCTCATTAGATTATGAAAATCCCACGAATTAAACTACTATTTATGACAACCATAGAGGGCATATTAGACATTGTGCATTAGCTAGACCAAGGTTTTACTTGGTCGACCCTATATAGGAGAAGGGGGAGCCTCCCTCAAGTCTCATTAAATGTTCATGAAAACCCTAGTTTGAGTTCTTCCCCAAACCACCCTCATTCCTCCACAAAATTTTAGAAAATTAAAACCCAATCCTTCTCATTTTTCTCATCTAAGAAACCTAGAAGCTTAGGTCTCAAGGAGCATTGGAGGAGAAGAAGTTTAGCTAGAGAACACTTGGTTTTGCATTAGAAATCCATCTCCCAAGTGGTAAAATTCTAAAATATTTCTTTAAATTCTGTTTTCATTATTTTGATGACCATTAGGAGCCAACCCATTGTTTAGGAATACCTACAAGGGAAGAGAGTGAGTCCCTATTGGTTCCATAGTATTTTTTTTATGAGGTTGTGTTCATAGTTTGGGATTTTGTGATAATGGGTGTGCTTTTTCTATCCCTCATCATAACTAATTATAATAGTTACCAATAGATATATTTAATAAGTATTTGTATATTTAATAGAGTATTGGGAGTTTTGTCGTGAAGATGGGTTTATGTATCATAGAGTATAACTTTGGTGCACTCAATGTGCTTGTTGAAATGCTTAGTGTATATATTAGTGTAGTTGTGTGAGAGGTTCATTTGGCCTATGCTCAGTAGGTATGTGTTGTGTTGGTGCAAAAATTATTGTGCAACTGTTTATGTATACGTTGTAACGTGATACATGTATCAGTGATGGTCAGGTGTGTGAGTGGTCGAGTAGCAGCAACCCCATATCAGAGCAAGTAGCCGCAGGTATAATGCTGTATAAGGGTGATTGGTTATCATGTGGTGGTTGTTATTGCAGTGTGTTGTGGTGTGTGTGGACTTATCAGGTTGCCTGATATAGGTAGAGGGTCGGGCAAGGTAGATGTTGTGTAGTGAAGAGAAGGGATGATGAAGGGAGTGATGGTTGCAGTTGTTGTTTGCAACTTGTTTTGTTGTATCAAACTGCAAGTGGGGGTATTAGTCAACTTCGTGTAGGCAGTTGGCCATTCCAGGCACTACAGCAAAGTACACGAGTGTGTGATATTGGTGTGGATTGATATTGGGTAATTGGATGCATATTAGTGTTGCTTGAGACCTACACCTAGTTTAGTCGGTCTATGTATTGGGTTTGATTGTGGGGAGTCTGTTACTAAGTACTGCTTAGGTTCAGAGTTTGAGGTTGGTATTCGGATAGTGTTTGGGTTCAGGTTCAAGTATTTGTGTTTAGGGTGGTGTTGCAATATTTTGATATTAAACATGGACTGCCCAAATGTTTACTGTCATTGGTATCATCTGATATTAATATAGGTATTAGCAGTAGTGGGCTCGGGTGGTTGGTGATCTGATACAACTGATACATTAGGTATCAGTTAAGATACTGCACTGCAAGGAGTGCAATGTACCTACACACTTAGTAATGTAGGGCAGTTGATTCGATATGCTAGTGTACAGGGTTGTGAGACAGGTTTGGAGCCTGTACATGTTAGGCACATGGTTATCCAAATGGATTAATGTGTACGTTGGGATATCGGTTAGTTATCAGTGATGATCACTCACCTGGATGGTCCAGGTGAGCAGTTAGCAAGGAGTATCAGTTGACGTTGCCAATAATATTTGACTAGCACAAGGTATTAGTCACAAGTGGGGATAGTGAGTTTTCAGTTGGCAGTGGTGTTGTGTGGACTGATTAGAGTATCAGTAAAGGTGATACTGATATATGGGGTAATGTCTAGGTGTTGATTACTAGTTTGGGTGGTATATGTGGGTATTCATTGGTTGTGTAAGTTAGTTAAGTGGGTGTGGGTTATATATCAAGATACCACATAATGGGAGAAGTATTATACTCAGTTTGATACCAGTTGTTGGTATCAAGGCAACCTAGATGTTTGGGGTGACCATGTTAAGAGCTAAGGATAAGCCTGGTCCTAATATATGCTAAGTAGGTGTAGTGTCCAGGAAATTCAAGTTATAGGGAGAGGTTCAAGTTCACAGAGGAGGTTAATACCAAGAAAATAGGTTTAACACTAGGATAATAACAAGGTATAGAAGTATAGACTAGGTAATAGAAATGTAAGTATATATATATATATATATATATATATATATATATATATATATATAGTGTAGCTAAAATTAGTTTTTATTAGATAATATTAGCTAGTGTAATTTGGGTTTTGATAAAGGTAACATATTATAACAAGGTATTGACCTAGTATAACTTTCAAGACCTAGTTTTGGCCTTGCAATCGTGTTTCAACATAGTGAATAACAATTATCATTTCATTTCACCCCTTATAACTATTATTCTATATTTAGGTTTTGTGACTTCATTTTGGACATCTATCCTTACACATTGTCCATGACCACAAGCGAGTACATTCTCTGAAAGTTTTTATTATTTTAATTATTACTATGATTCTAGTTGTAGTGCATACTTAATTCAGACACAGCGGATTCACGGGCTTGTATCATAGACACCTGTCATGAGGAATCGTGATTAGAATCTATCGTACTAGCTAGGGACGGAGAAATATTAGCAAGTTATGTTACCATACCCCACCTTACATGCATCATAGCTCACCCCACATATCACGTAGGGTGTAGCCTGACTATTTACATACCTCATAGACTGTTATATATGATTAGCTAGTCTTTTGCTCACATCATAGCTACCCAGATGGTTAGTCTGACCTCACATGTATCATAGTTAATCATATATAACAAGCCTGATCTAGTCCCAAGCCGATCACATAGCGAACTGATATTTCACGGCACTTAGCCATTATATCTATTCTTTGTTCCAGTACATTCATTTCTAGCATTCACATATATCTGTTCACTGCTAGTTATTTTTATATGATGATTACATGTCTCCCTAGTCTTCCTTACATTTCAGTATTTTATTCCATTATGTATATTTTTTTCTCACTGCTTTATAGTTTTTATCAATATAATTGAAATTTATGTTAGTATTTGTGCTTTGCTCCAATCCTGACTGGATAATATTTTTCAGAGGACCTTGAGAATTTCTGTCCTACCCGTTATGGTCCAGGAGTAGATGGCGATTACATCCCGGAAATTCCAGAGGAACCACTCTATATAGAGGAGATACCACCCGCAGTTGTTTAGATAGTACTTAGCTTAGTTTATTTATGTATTGGATTATTCCAAACTTGAGATTTTGAGTTGTATTATGTTGAGACTTATGTTGTGTTGCGATAGCTAGACTCTTAGACTCTGTTTTATTAGGCATATATTATTTTGCTTCTCGTATTTCTTTAAGTCTTTATCGTGCCATTTACCTTCCTTATAGTTATTGTGATTGAGTATATTATCAGTTGATGATTATATATGTATATATTCTTTGACCTCTGTTTGGAGTTGGGACATGTTGACAGGTTTAATACCGTTGATAGATATCTATATTGGACCTAGACAAAGTTCTATCACCGATGCTGCGACGTAGGCTGGACGTACCCACGACTCTTGTCCAATTTTCAGGTATGGGTTGTGACATATTTTAGTGGTGGCTCATGCAGGACTAGAAGAGTAAGATTAGGTCTAGAAGAGTAAGATTAGGTCGCAACTAGTTCAGTATCATAGTAGTGCTCAGACTTAGAGTATTATTACGAGCATGAGATAGGGTATAGGATGAGTGTATGCTCAATCACCACTAGGAGATTTTTAAATTTATTTTTCTATTTTGAATAATTGCTTCATTTAAATTTTACTGTTCTTCCTTGATGATATCATATCTTTTGCGTTAATTAATTTATTCTTGTTTCGATCTGTCTTCAGGATCCATCCGAAGACTAGGTCGCTGAGATCGGGACCCGCGATTTTCGAGAGGTCTGCCACCTCTCGACCTTCTATCCAGAAAGTTAGGGTTGCTCCTCCTACTTTACCTGTTCATGTAAGAGTTTTCACAGCCTTCAGGGGTCCTCCTCCCTCACCTGTCCAGAGGGTTGTCCCGGCTGCTACGGAGAACCTTTCACCACCACAGATTATATTTTTAGGAGGTGTGCCCGCTGACAGAGCACATATGTTTGCATTAATCCCGGACATGGTAGAAGCTCAGAGGATGTCGGTAGAGGATCAACGAGTTCAGGCTAAGGCACGGCTATCGCTTCCTCGGACGATCCAGCACCTGCGAACAAGCAAACTGTTGGTAGATCAGCACTTTCGAGAAAGTACCGATGAGTAAAAAATCAATGAACAAACGCAACATTCACTAAAACCAACCCTAAGTAATTATGTTATAAAATATTTTTTTAGTAGTGATCTTTCTAGTTTTACCTAGGTTCGTTACATGCAGCACAAGAACGAATTCATATTACTTCTTTTAGAAACATCTTTGAAATTAGAGTTCATGTTCGATATACAAGCAAGCAGGCAAGCAGTTCATGTACGATAAGCAAGTTTAATTACTATCTTTGGTGCGTAGCGTGTCTCGTGAGCCATATTCATTTCGGTAAAGACTCTAGCATGCATCTAGTGGAGTATCTTCTTCATACTATTCAAGGCGATCATCTTATTCAAGCAAGCATGCAAATCTAAGTCTGATGCAAGACAATATGCAAAACACATATCACTGATATAGTAATTCTTACCCCTTGCCGAACGGTTATCCCTGCAGCAGAGATACAAGTTAGCAACATATGCATTTATAAACAAGGTTCTCTTTCCCTGTCCGTCTCTGCATCAAACAGTTAGGTATGCAAGAAGGCTAGCCTAGCATGCACCCTAACTATATGATGGCCCCCGAGTGTGGATCATCGGGATTAGCAATAGGGATGTATAAGCCCTTCTCACTAATGATGAATCGGCTAATAGCTGCTGAGACGCATGGTTGCTATCCACTAAAATACGCTCAAAATAGCAGTCGAGTCTCATGGTTCAGCACTACATTAAAAGCTACCCCCCTAATTGTGATGATTTTAAGCCTCAGGGTGTTCGATTAGTCTCTCCAGGACGAACGTTTCCCAGTGCCCTAGGACCGCTCGAGAGATCCAATACCTTGTGCACAAATTGTCAGACCAGTACATAAATACAATTCTATCAGATAAAGGCTATATATGCACATGTCCATGAACTAGCTAACATTCAATCAAGCAATAGAGAGCTGACATTTCTCTTCTTCCAATCAATTCGATAGGTTCGATAAGTTCAATTAATTCAATAGGTTCAATCATATCGATAGGTTCAATCTTCTTTCGTTCAATCAATCGATAGGTTCAATAGCATACAATACAAGTTATTCAAGCAGTTATATCTTTCAAGCATCAATAACAAGCAAAATATGGCTCAATTCTTCTATCTAATTTAGATAAGAATATAGTTCTACTCTTGATTTAACATACGATAAAAATATATGAACATTCTTTTACTCTTGTTTATTAGCATAGCAACGGTTCTTTTGATAGCAGTGTCCATGTAACCAAGCATGCAATGTTCTATTCTTTAACTTAGTATGACAATGGTTCTATCTCTTCTAGACAAGCATACAAGTTCTCTAGTTAGACAAACAGGTTCTCGTTCTATCATTCTTATGCGATCGTTATCTTATTAAGCAAACAAGCATGGCAAAAACTCAGATTCATTATTAAGCATGCAAGAATCAGAGAATGAAGTTATGCCCATTCACCTAGATCAATCATCTTGTGTTTCGATTGGAGAATACTTTGAGAAGGCTTTCGCTCGAGCCAGCAAAGCAATATCTCTTGTACATAGTGCCTACATGAAGTAGGGTAATACAACTGAAATGATCCATGCTAGCTGCGTTCATTCAGTGTTCTGTACTGGCTTGTTATGGACGGATCCGCTAGAATCACCTGGCTCCGAACATTAACCACTGTAATGATCCACGCTAGCTGCGCTCATTCAGTGTTCTGCATTTTATCCAAACAATTTCCTTCAGACCATTGAAGAGATGAATAGATACCACTACTGCAGCTTTCTAATTTTTACAGTATGTCGGTATCACTAGAATCTGTGTACTAACCATATGATCATCCGAGAGCTTCAAGAGCCATCCTGCTTAATATGATGCAACTGATAGTGCATAAAACTCTGAGAGTAAAGACTGCTCCTTCGACTTCAACGATCTAGTAGCACCACTCATGGAGGAGTCACGTCCTCCTGTGGATCTTTCATGCCCCGATCTCTCGCAAGTTCGATCATCCTCGTTGGACGTGAGATTACCACGCCAACGCTCCCGCGGGACGATCTTTCTCATCTTGACGTGATACCGTACGAGCGTAAGCTGCGCCTATGCAAGACCATGATCCGAACATGCAGTAAGATGTCTAAGCCACAGAGTCGCACAGATAGTCCGAGTGCAGCAAAATAAGAAACGAACAGGCGATTGGTAACAAGTTTACAGAGTCGTTAATAGCGGAAGCATTATATAACATAAATATAGAAGTAAAACAAGCTCTTTATTGATTCTGAACAAGTATTACAAGTCGCTCAAGTCCCTATCTGGAAACAATAAAAGCGTGCTAAGGGGCTACATTTGTGGAATGATACATAGGCGATTGTTCCAACATTATGTCTTGTATATGTGCTTTAGTTTTGGACACAATGTTCCAAGGCTCCAGAGCGAACTCCATGCCTTAGCTCGCATGAAGGAGGGTTTCCGTACCGAACAAGGTTCTCCCGTACCCTGCAAACAATCTGGTGTGTTATCAGTACATGAATGCACTGGTGGGGAGGCTTCTCGTCCGCTTGACAAATCCAAACACGTTATAAAGGTTATATGCACCATCTATTAAGTTATCTTTATATTATTGCCTTAGGATCAGTTTTATGGCATAAATGAAAAGCCTAAATCGTGTGGAAGTGCACCATGCGATATACAAAGAAAAACGGTGAGACTTACCAACTTATCATTCGTCCTTCCCTGTCCAAGGCAAACCAAGTTAAACCAAGCACAAGCATATATAATAAAATCCAGGGGCAATAGCATATAAGCAAATACAAGTGTTATGAGCGAGGTTTTGTTTCAGGTGCATGAGTTACACGGATTATAAGGTGTGTTGCAGAAGATATTCAAGTGGTCAATTATGTACAAGTGTCTTATACTCATATCCGTTCAGGTATTTCCGATTCCTGGATGCGAAGCAATGACTCGCATGCTGATTTCTGCTAAGCGAGGATGACTTATCTATATGAACATGAGTCACTGATATAGCCATAAAGGACGACTTATAGAAATTGACGAGGATGGTATGCAACGAAAGTACATGGTGCGCTACAAGCCATCCCGTCCAGCACACGAGACTATTAGTCTTAGAGCGAGAGTGGCTCAGTGTGAAGCGCAGATGCCATCCTGCCCCACACAATTAAGACTGCATGAGTTCCATCCGGATTGGATCGGCTCCAGTGCCCTGGAGACCGTCCGTGGAACGAGATCCAAAAATCTTCCTTGTTCAACAAGTTATCCGCGACATGCAAGTCTTGGATCTTCCAGATTCACGATATTCACGAGATTCACGATATACTCAATCTTGATTCTTGCTTTGAACGAGTATTGCTCCACGAGCTGTGTTTCTTGCTTCCTTGACATAATTCTCGTTCAGTGTTCAACTTAACTTCATGCATTCCCCTGGTTTGGGAACTTCCTTGGCTACCTAAAGGTCCCGGATACTTGAAGGTTCATATTGCACAGAAAGACTATTTGATAGTCTTCTGGCAAACTAGATGCATACACGATACAGATAGTATTACTTGATTGTGACATAAATTCGTGTGGCAAGTATTGAAATGAGGCAACGGGTACTAATTATAATGTAAGCAAGCAAGCATGCAATTTATATGAAGCATAAGCAAGTTACGTTGGCACAGCCTAAGGGGTAGTGCGAATGGTGAAGCCGTACAGGGACATATCGAGCGACATAATTTAGGGACGTGTAGTGTAAATAAGTGAAGACAATGTATTACGAAGGGTCCATAATGATCTACTCGAGACATAACGGGGTCTACTTGCACGAAGCAAGGTAGCATGCAAGGGTCTATGTTATAAGCCAAGTTTTATTTTCATCTTCTAACACAATATAATACAAGATGGGATTATTCCCTTAGCTAGGTGCGTTGGATTCTTTATTAGCATGCAATGGGTGATTCACCTAGCGACTAGCATGTATCGTCCATATTTTAAGTGTGCTGGCTAAGCAAAGACAAGTTCATCATGGTGACCCACCTTACAGATGATTCGCCTCGGTCGAGCGATAAACCGAGCAAGCCTTTGAAAGTCTAAGTCTGAACTCCTGAAGGGCCAAGTCTGGAAATTCTTTGCCTCAAATGAGTGTTCCCACTGAGCAAAGCGGGTCGGGTTGTTGTACTTGCACCGTTTGAATCGGTTGTCGGCTTGAACGAAACTGGTCATTACAGTATCGTCCCTGATACCCAAAACATGTGATCAGCTCTTCATGCACAACGCTTGTGACTGAGCAAGCTCCCTGGCATCCGTATTATCTTATATCCTTAAGGATGATATCCGCAATCCCTTATCCTGAGTCTGGACAAGAGGACATCTTTGTTCTAGTGATAATTCTATATCCACAGATGGGATTAGCTAGTCGTTCACATAGATACAAAAGATGACTTCTTTCTTATCAACGAACTTTGTATACACACACATATTTGTCTCGCTGATCCTCCGATAACTTTGACTAGATGACTTGTCAAACTTCTGCTATCACATCCTGAGATTTGTTTCAGGCCATTTTCGAGATATCACCAACCCGCAGACTGTCTTTAAACCTGAATGACAAATAATTCTGACTGTTGTCCGTGAATATCTCATGACTGTCTTTCTTCATCTGATAAACAATCAGCTTAAGAATAGAATCTACGAGAATCATCATCCTGATACATGACACTTCAACGAGGTGCCACAAAACTCAGTCCCTGTATCTGAGAAAAACCCCTAGTCTACATGCCTATTCTGAACTCAACTTTTATGGCTGCTTCCATATTCTTCTACTGAAGATGTATAAGCATATGATAGGTTTAGCTCCTTCAAGCAGATTGATCAACATCCCAAGTGTTGTTATGGGGTCAATCTCTTCATGGACTGCCTCCTCCCAGCAGGCCGAGTCGCTAGTCTTCATCGCCTCATGATAGGTGATAAGATCATTTTGGTCCTTCGACCTCTTGACTCTTCTAGCTGACTGCTCTTCGAGTTTTTGTGCAAATATTGTCTCTTAAAATACAACTCCTTTCTAGACTACGTCTTCTTCTTCAGAAGTGCCAACAACTCTGACTGATAAGGTCCTCCGAAAAATTCCCACAATCGAACGATCTTCATATGGATCTGACATTGAACCAGAGTCACATAAGAAGTGACGAACAATACTAAGGACTTGACGGTAAGTGCAATCTTCTCCCACAGACAATCTGGAAGACCCTTTGTACAACAATATAGAATTCATCATTACTGTCAACTGCTGGTCCTTCCTATCTGCACCTTCAAAGGATAAGAAAAGTACAAAGATGTTGTTCAATAGTCAATTTCATGTTCCGATGCATGTTTCATAGTCAATTCCATGTTCTAAGCTGCACGATGTGAATCCAGAACGATGCAAATCTAGAGAACGATGCATGTTCCATAATCATTTCCATGTTCTAAGCTGAACGATGCGAATCCAAAGAACGATGCTCTTCATAAAGAAAACTTCTGAGTCTATTGAGTTGTAGAACGATATGATGCTATCCTTCGATTATGTGAAGATACACGAACGCGTTCCCCGAGAAATCGTTAAAGAAAGAAGTGATAAACTTTATCCCGGCCCTTTGTGGAGAGTAGAAGTCATAAATATCTGATTGTACCATCTCCAAAGGATCTGTACTTGTAGTCATCCGTCTAAACGACTTCCTGACTACCTATGTCTGAACATAGCCATCACATGTCTCCACCCCTTTACTCCCACATCATGGAGATATCCCTGAACTTAGATATCTTTTAAAATGACATGTCTTAGTCAAATGCGACACAACTCAATAAGATCAATCTCTTCCTCAAGCCGGAAGTCCAGAATCATAATCCGGATCCCTAAATCTTTTGCTTGACACTTGTTCACCATAGATACCTCCTTCTTAGATAGTGCTCTTTCTTGGTGAACAACTCTTTCACAAAGCATGCGTGGCCGAATGGACCAATGTCCATCAACCAGTTAGTAGCCACGCTTGATAACTCAACCTGCGCAATCAAAGCAACAAAGTTAAGTAATCAAAGGAACCAAGTTTTAGCTATACCTTGCTATATTGGTTTGAATTGGTTCTGCTTTCAAGCTCCAATTCCAGCCATGCGTCAAGTCCTGCCAGAGCAGTGACCTTCATGTGCAAAGCCTCCATGCGTCCTACATGCGCATAAGCCTCCATACGTCCTACATGCGTCCAAGACACTTTGTGGCCACCTCTGTCATGTGGCAGGAGCTTCAATGCGCCAAGAATCTGCCATCTGCTTAGAGTCTTTTATGCGACAGGAGTCTTCATGCGACAAGAGACTTCTATGCGGCCAAGTCTTGCCAACCGCCAAGAACTGTCATTCGCTAAGTCTCGTTATGCGCATACTATGCAATCTTTTGTCAACTTGTAATCTTCCTTCCAACTGAAATGCACATCCTTCAAACGCTAACTCCTCCATTATGGGAAATGGTAGGTTCTGACAACTCACGTTCAACATTTGACAAATGACTCCTTCACTCATCCAAATATTCGAAGTGTATCCAGTCAATCTTCTCAAGTTTGTGAAAACTTGTTGCTGAGAAGATTTGATCGGATGTTCATATTTCTTCGGATCTTGCTTTGAGATTGTTGGTCCCGAGACGGTTCAAAGATGGTAGAACGAAGGTCATAGCAGAGCTGCTACCGAGACCCGAATGTACGCTCTACTGGAGCCCAAGTTGTCGTCGAGATCAGATATTCACACAAGAGTTCATATGATATTTCTCGATTCTAACAAAACACGAACCAAGAACAGACTACAAACTGGCTCCGAAGAAAATAAAGATTACAACA
This sequence comes from Iris macrosiphon, assembly GCA_036927795.1. Classification (NCBI taxonomy): domain Eukaryota; kingdom Viridiplantae; phylum Streptophyta; class Magnoliopsida; order Asparagales; family Iridaceae; genus Iris; species Iris macrosiphon. The sequence continues at coordinate 252,404,360 of JAYESA010000004.1, forward strand.
AGCAACAAATAAAACGTTCTTAAAATGTTCTTCTTATTACATTCGAGACACTACAATGAGAAAGAACGAAGCAAAAGAAAAACAGAAAAGCTCCTTGCTGGGATGGTCAAAACCATCGTTACTTTGTAAGCAAGATTCGCTGTACAGACGATCTGCCCCCATGAACCAACAAGTTCACAAAAGAACTTCTGGAACGCTCAAAGTCACCTTCGAAAATACTCAAAAATACCATGTGAGAGGAAGACACTCTGAAAATCTGGTATTCTCAATTTTCCATCTGTATTTTATCTCCTCAAATGAAAGTGGAGGTCCTCTACTATATAAATAGAAGAAAACATCACATATCCGACCTGAGAAAACTCCAGGCCGCATAAGCATTGACCGACCAGATCCCCAAATTCGTGTGTCAGAGCCGTCGGCGCCTCAAGTCATGCTACACTACACGAGGCAGACATCACCGCCAAACGCCAAAAGCAGCTGCTCGTGCTGCCTGACACGCTGTACTGTACGAGGCAAACAGTGCCGCCAAACGCCGAAAGCAGGCCCTGTCCGTCAGACTCCACAGACAGCATGGCCACCGAGCCGCTTGGACACCTGACTGCATGGCTCCTGGTCACATGCGCTCCAGACCACATGCGCATAAAGCCGCATTGCTTCACAAAACATGTGTCCGAACAAGCAACCGTGCATTAAAACTCGAACATAAAAGGTGCACACGAGTGCCATACTAAGTACAAAGTGCGCCAACAAATCACGAGTCCGAATTGCTAAACTCCCAAGGGACTTAAGCTCCTAAGGAATACTCTCCACAAAGATGATGACAAAACAAAAATTTGTCATAATAAAATTCATACTTAAACCCTCTAGAAAAAGTCAACCCACATGCACCTCCACTCCATATACATATACCAGAACTAAGCATAATTATATATTGAGATATACACATTGGTGATTTTTCAATGTGAAACTATAACTTCCAAAACCAAGTTGAAAACACCAACATATATGTTGGAAAAGTCATTTTCGTTCCCAAGAGTTTTGTAATTATTTCAAACCTCCACTTGAGAACATTTTTTTTAGTAATGTTCATAAACTATTGCCCCTAGATTTCATTATATAAGCTCGTGCAATGGTTTAACTTGGTTTGCCTTGGACAAGGAAGGACGAATGGTAAGTTGGTAAGTCTCACCGTATTTTTTTATATCGTACGACACACTGCCACACGAGTTAGGCTTTTTATTATGCCATAAAATTGAATCCTAAGGCAAGACTAGAAAGATAATAGATGGTGCACGAAACCTATATAACGTGTTTGGATTTGTCGAACGGACGAGAAGTCCCTCCACCAGTGCATTCATGTACTGATAAACCACCAGATTGCTTGCAAGGTACGGGAGAACCTCGTTCGATGCTGATGCCCTCCTTCATGTGTGCTTAGGCGTGAAGTTCACTCTGAAGCCTTGGAGCGTTGCTTCCGGAACCGAAGCACATATACTAGACATAATATTGGAACATCGCCTATGTATCATTCCATAAATATAGCCAATTGGCACGCTTTTACTGTTTCAGAGAGAGAGGCTTAAGCGATTTGTAATCTCGACCTAGCGCCGTTTGTAACACTTGTTCAATATCAATAAAGAGGTTATTTTACTTTTATACTTGTGTTATTCAATTCTTCCGCTATTGACGACTCTATAAACTTGTTACCAATCGCTTGCGCGTTTCTTATTCTACTGCACTCGGACTATCTGTGCGACTCTATGACTTAGGCTTCTTATCGCCTGTTCGGATCATGGCCTTGCACGGACGCGACTTACGCTCGTGCGACATTACGCCCAGATGGAAAATATCGTCCCATGGGAGTGCTGGTGCGGTGATTAGCGCCTAGCAGGGACGAACGATTACTTGCGGGAGATCGGGATATGACATATTGGTATTAGAGCATGACTTTACGCCTTTGGACTTCGTATCAATTTTTCTGTTTTGAAAGCTTGTTTGTGGGTTATGTGCATACCATGTGAGAGGAAGGCACTCTGGGCAATCTGGTATTCGCAAATTTTCATCTGTATTCTAGGAGGTCCTCTACTATATAAATAGAAGAAAACATCACATATCCGACCTGAAAAAACTCCAGGCCGCATAAGCATTAACCGACCAGATCCCCAAATTCGTGTGTCAGAGCCATCGGCATCGCAAGTCATGCTACACTACACGAGGCAGATATCACCGCCAAACGCCAAAAACAGCTGCTCTTGCTGCCTGACACGCTGTACTGTACGAAGCAAACAGCACCGCCAAACGCCGAAAGCAGGCCCTGTTCGTCAGACTCCACAGACAGCATGGCCACCGAGCCGCTTGGACACCTGACTACATGGCTCCTGATCACATGCGCTCCAGGCCACATGCGCATCAAGTCGCATTGCTCCACGAAATATGCGTCCGAGCAAGCAACCATGCATTAAAACTCGAACATAAAAGACGCACACGAAAGTCATACTAAGTGCAAAATACGCCAACAAATCACGAGTCCGAGTTGCTAAACCCCCAAGGGACTTAAACTCCTAAGGAATACTCTCCAGAAAGATGACAAAACAAAAATTTGTCATAATAAAGATTGTCATAATAAAATTTACACTTAAATCCTCTAAAAAAAGTCAACCCACATGAACCTCCACTCCATATAAACTCCATATACATATACCAGAACTAAACATAATTATATATTGAGATATACACATTGGTAATTTTTTAATGTAAAACTATAACTTCCACTGTACACATTGGTAATTTTTCAATGTGAAACTATAACTTCCACAACCAAGTGGAAAACACCAACAGGTGTTGGAAAAGTCATTTTCGTTCCCAAGAGTTTTGTAATTATTTCAAACCTCCACTTGAGAACATTTTTTTAGTAATGTATAAACTAACGACGACATCTCTCTCAAAATCCAAAACAAATTAGTTTTGTTCTCCACTTCTTTCATACATTAATTAAGAATAAGACCAACAAATTGGTGAGTTAGAATTGAGAACAAATTGATTTCCAAAACGAACGAGTCGAGTAATACTAATTTTATTTAATAGGTAGGTAGATGAGAAAACTGACTCAGGTGATCAGGGTGCACACTACATATAATGGAACAAACAAAGTAGTTTCTGAAGAACATTTAAGGCACACACGGATTATATTTTGTTCCTTCAATCATGCGTAACCACACAAAGGAAGGAAGACGAGAGGAGTGGACTGCTTTTTTTGTGATCAGCCGGAGATGTCAATGGACTTGACCTCGGGCTTCTTGACCTGCTCTTTAGGCACGGTGACGGTGAGCACACCGTTCTCCATTGCAGCCTTGACCTGGTCCACCTTTGCGTTCTCAGGGAGACGGAACCTCCTGAGGAACTTCCCGCTGCTCCTCTCGACGCGGTGCCACTTGTCGTTCTTCTCCTCCTGCTCCTTGCTCCTCTCGCCGCTGATCTGGAGGACCCTTCCTTCCTCCACCTCCACCTTCACCTCCTCCTTCTTAATCCCCGGGAGGTCAGCCTTGAAGACGTGGGCCTCGGGGGTCTCCTTCCAGTCTATGCGGGTGTTGGCGAAGGAGGAAGTCTCGCTAGCAATGTTGGAACTGCGAGGAAAGGAGGAGAGGGCACTTGTGAAGCCCTCGAAGGGATCCCACAGGTCCGAAGACAGGGGATCGAAGATCCGCGAACCGAACCCGAATGGAACTATCGACATCTTCTTCAGTGAGTTGAAATTGATCGAGCTGCTATCAACAATATATTGATGATTTTGATGGCTTTGTTGCTGAGCTGAAGGAAATGCGGTGACCTCCTATTTATAGTGTTTGTTGGGATGGTCTGGAGAGTTCAGGAATCTATTGGTAATGTTGTTGGCTTGGAATGGCCTGGAGAGTTCAGGAATGGTAATAATCCACAGCTTGTATTGTATCCTTCTTGCCTCTTCTAGAGGACTCCAGGCCTCCGGCGAGCTGTCACGATCATGGGCCTAATTTTGGTGCACTCAATGTGCTTGTTGAAATGTTTAGTGTATATATTAGTGTAGTTGTGTGAGAGGTTCATTTGGCCTATGCTCAGTAGGTATGTGTTGTGTTGTTGCAAAAATCATTGTGCAACTGTTTGTGTATACGTTGTATCGTGTTACATGTATCAGTGATGGTCAGGTGTGTGAGGGGTCGGATAGCAGCAACCCCATATCAGAGCAAGTAGCCGCAGGTATAATGTTGTATAAGGGTGATTGGTTATCATGTGGTGGTTGCTATTACAGTGTGTTGTGGTGTGTGTGTGGACTTATCAGGTTGCTTGATGAAGGCTGAGGGTCGGGCAAGGTAGATGATGTGTAGTGAAGAGAAGGGATGATGAAGGGAGTGATGGTTGTAGTTGTTGTATGCAACTTATTTTGTTGTATAAAATTGCAAGTGGGGGTATTAGTCGACTTCGTGTAGGCAGTTGGCCATTCCCGGTACTACAGCAAGTGGGGGTATTAGTCGACGAGTGTGTGATATTGGTGTGGATTGATATTGGGTAATTGGATGCATATCAGTGTTGCCTGAGACCTTACGCCTAGTTTAGTTGGTCCATGTGTTGGGTTTGAGTGTGGGGAGTCTGTTACTAAGTACTGCTTAGGTTCAGAGTTTGAGGTTGGTGTTAGGATAGTGTTTGGGTTCAGGTTCAAGTATTTGTGTTTAGGGTGGTTATGCAATATTTTGACATTGAACATGGACTTCCCAAATGTTTACTATCATTGGTATCATCTGATATTAATATAGGTATTAGCAGTAGTGGGCTCGGGTGGTTGGTGATCTGATGCAACTGATACATTAGGTATCAGTTAAGATACTGCACTGGAAGGAGTGCAGTGTACCTGCACACTTAGTAATGTAGGGCAGTTGATTCGATAGGCTAGTGTGCAGAGTTGTGAGGCAGGTCTAGAGCCTGTACATGTTAGGCACATGGGTATCCAAATGGATTAATGTGTAGGTTAGGATGTCGGTTAGTTATCAATGATGATCAGTCACCTGGATGTTCCAGGTGAACAGTTAGCAAGGAGTATCAGTTGGCGTTGCCAATAATGTTTGACTGGCACAAGGTATTAGTCACAAGTGGGGATAGTGAGTTTTCAGTTGGCAGTGGTGTTGTGTGGACTGATTAGAGTATCAGTAAAGGTGATACTGATATATGGGGTAATGTCTAGGTGTTGATTACTAGTTGGGGTGGTATAGGTGGGTACTCATTGGTTGTGTAAGTTAGTTAAGTGGGTGTGGGTTATATATCAAGATACCACATAATGGGAGAAGTATTATACTCAGTTTGATACTAGTTGTTGGTATCAAGGCAACCTAGGTGTTTGGGGTGACCAGGTTATAAGCTAAGGATAAGCCTGGTCCTAATATATGCTAAGTAGGTGTAGTGTCCAGGAAATTCAAGTTATGGGGAGAGGTTCAAGTTAAGGAGGTTCATACCAAGAAAATAGGTTTAACACTAGGGTAATAGCAAGGTATGGAAGTATAGACTAGGTAATAGAACTGTAAGTATATATATATATATATATATATATATATATATATATATATATATATATATATATATAGTGTAGCTAATATTAGTTAAGGTATGGAAGTATAGCTAATATAATTTGGCTTTCGATAAAGGTAACCTATTATAACAAGGTATTGACCTAGTATAACTTCAAAGACCTAGTTTTGGCCTGAAAATCATGTTTCAAGATAGTGAATAACAATTATCATTTTATTTCACCCCTTATACTATTATTCTATATTTAGGTTTTATGACTTTATTTTGGACATCGATCCTTACACATTGCTCAGGACCACAGACGAGTACATTCTCTGACAATTTTTATTATTTTGATTATTACTATGATTCTAGTTGTAGTGTATACTTGATTCGGACACAGCGGATTCACGAGCTTGTATCATAGATACCTGTCATGAGGAGTCATGATTAGAATCCATCGTACTAGCTAGGGACAGAAAAATATTAGCAAGTTATGTTATCATACCCCACCTTACATGCATCATAGCTCACCCCACATATCACGTAGGGTGTAGCCTGACTATTTACATGCCTCATAGACTGTTATATATGATTAGCTAGTCTTTTGCTCACATCATAGCTACCCAGATGGTTAGCCTGACCTCACATGTATCATAGCTAATCATATATAACAAGTCTGATCTAGTCCCAAGCCGATCACATAGCAAACTGATATTTTACTACACTTAGCCATTATTTCTATTCTTTGTTCCAGTACATTCATTCCATGCATTCACATATATCTGTTCACTGCTAGTTATTTTTATATGATGATCACATGTCTCCCTAGTCTTCCTTACATTCCAGTATTTCATTCCATCATGTATATTTTTTTCTCACTACTTTATAGTTTTTATCAATATAATTGAAATTTCTATTAGTGTTTGTGTTTTGCTCCAATCCTGACTGGATAATATTTTTCAGAGGATCTTGAGAATTTTTGTCCTACCTGTTATGGTCCAGGAGTAGATGGCGATTACATCACGGATATTCCAGAGGAGCCTCTCCATATAGAGGAGATACCACCCGCAGTTATTTAGATAGTACTTAGCCTAGTTTATTTATGTATTGGATTATTCCAAACTTGAGACTTTGAGTTGTATTATGTTGAGACTTATGTTGTGTTGCGATAGCTAGACTCTTAGACTCTGTTTTATTAGGCATATATTATTTTGCCTCTCGTATTTCTTTAAGTCTTTATCGTGCCATTTACCTTCCTTATAGTTATTATGATTGAGTATATTATCAGTTGATGATTATATATATATATTTTTTGAGCTCCATTTGGAGTTGAGAAATGTTGACAGGTTTAATACCGTTGGTAGATATCTATGTTGGACCTAGACAAAGTTCTATCACCGATGCTGCGGCGTAGGCTGGACGTACCCACGACTCATGTCCAATTTCCAGGTATGGGTCGTGACATATTTTAGTGGTGGCTCATGCAGGACTAGAAGAGTAAGATTAGGTCTAGAAGAGTAAGATTAGGTCGCAACTAGTTCAGTATCATAGTAGTGCTCAGACTTAGAGTAGTATTACGAGCATGAGATAGGGTATAGGATGGGTGTATGCTCAATCACCACTAGGAGATTTTTAAATTTATTTTGCTATTCTGAATAATTGCTTCATTTAAATTTTACTGTTCTTCCTTGATGATATCATATCTTTTGCCTTAATTGATTTATTCTTATTTCGATCTGTCTTCAGGATCCATCCGAAGACTAGGTCGCTGAGATCGGGACCCGCGATTTTCGAGAGGTCTGCCACCTCTCGACCTTCTATCCAGAAAGTTGGGGTTGCTCCTCCTACTTCACCTGTTCATGTAAGAGTTTTCGCAGCCTTTATGGGTCCTCCTTTCCCACCTGTCCAGAGGGTTGTCCCGGCTGCTACGGAGAACCTTTCACCCCCACAGATTCTATTTTTAGGAGGTATGCCCACTGACAGAGCACATATGTTTGCATTGATCCAGGGCATGGTAGAAGCTCAGAGAATGTCGGTAGAGGATCAACGAGTTCAGGCTGAGGCACAGAGGGTGCAGATAGAGATACACCAAGCGCAGACCGAGCTGATGAGGGAGAGTATAGAAAATCCTCATCAGGTGGCCCTCCAGGTAGTAAAGAGAGTCGTACAGCAGCACCCTGGCCAGCCGCAGCAGCAGAGGCCAGGCACTATAATGGACTTCAAGAGGATGATACCTCGGGAGTTCAAGGGTTTTAAGGAAATACTCTACGCCAACGACTGGCTAGAGGATATAGAAAGGAACTTGCGCTTGGGTTAGATTCCAGAGAGTCTATAGATCGAAGCCGCTTGTAGCCAGATGTTCAATATCGCGGTGACTTGGTATCATACGGAGACGAGACTTACTACTAGAGGACTTACTTGGGAGGCTTTCAAGAAGAAGTTCTTTCTCGACGTAGCCCTGGGAGCCTTGGAGAGTTTGTTCCATGACTTGGTCCAAGGGAACATGTCGGTCGATGAGTACGTCGCAGAGTTTTATCGCTTGAGTCATTTTGCACAGTCGATGATTCGAGACCCAAAGGACCGAGCCCGGAAGTTCAGGAAGGGGATGATGAGGGAGATCAAGTCTCGTACTTCTGGACGTCGTACTGCTACCTTTGAGGGCATTCTGTTGGATGCCCAGATTGCTGAGGATGATCTGGACCTCAGGCTCAAGAGAGGAAGCGACATTTCTGGAGGAGTGAGTTGTAGTGCAGAACTGGCTAAGCGTCCCCACTTTCAGTAGCAGTAGAGGCCGTATCAGCACCAGCAGGACCAGGCACCAGCTCGAGGACATATCCAGCAGTAGCCGCAGAGGAAGACCCAGCCCGCTGTCCAGTGTGCATACTGCAGAAAGGCGAGACACACAAGAGACATCTACAGGAAGAGGCTGGGTGCATGTTTGTCTTATGGATCGTCAGCCCACCAGTTGAGAGATTGCCCATTTATTCATACTCGTTCAGGTCAGGGTAGAGCAGCCGCTCAGAGGGGACCTGCCAGAGTACCTACTGCACTTAGAGGCTACCAGAGGGGACCTCCACTCCCGCCACAGCAGAAGAGGTTTGTCCAGCACTAGCAGCAGCAGAGAGGTGCACCCTAGGAAATGGTGTATGCCATGACGGTCGAGGAGGCCGAGCCAACAGGAGACGTGATATCAGGTTCGTTTCTTCTCGATTCCATCCAGTATTTGCATTATTCGATTCTGGTACTTCCCATAGTTTTGTGTCGTTATCTTATGTTGTTAAGCATCTTTTAGAGGCGGTACCCTTAGATAGGACTTGCAAGATTACGACTGGTGAAGGCATTATCCTAGTCAGTAATTTTTGTAAGGACCAGAGAGTTTTATTGGGAGGCCGAGAGTTGAGTATGTCCTTACTCGTAATGCCACTTTCGGGATACGATATTTTACTCGGGATAGATTGCTTGAGTAGGCACCATGCTACTATAGATTATCATGGAGGCAGAGTAATATTTTGACAGTCAAGAGAGCTAGTGTTTGAGGTCGCCAGAGAAGCAGCGTAGCAGACCAAGGGCATCTTTTATGGAGCCAGGGTGAAAGAAAAGGAGTTACCAGATCCTTTGATAGCGGAGTTCTTGGATGTCTTTCCAGAGGAGTTGTCAGAATTGCCGCCAGACATAGATGTCGAGTTCTCTATGGACTTGGTGCCAGGCACAGAGCCAATATCACAATACGTCTATAGGGTCAACAACAGCGAACTAACAGAGCTAAAGAAACAGGTTGATGAGTTGCAGGATAAGGGCTTTATCAAATCCAGTTCATCATCGTGGGGTGTTCTAGTATTATTTGTACCGAAGAAGGATGAGTCGGTATGCATGTGTATTGACTACAAAGCTCTGAACAACCTTACAATCAATAATAAGTACCCGCTGCCGAGGATAGATAATTTCTTCGATCAGTTAAGCGGAGTGAAGGTATTCTCGAAGATAGACTTGAGGTTAGGCTACCACCAGGTGAAAGTGAAGAAAGAAGACATTCCGAAGACAGCTTTTCGGATTCGGTATGGCCAGTTTGAGTTCATGGTGATGCAGTTTGGGTTGACTAATGCACCGATAATATTCATGAACCTGATGAACAAGGTATTCTACCAGTTTCTTGACAAGTTCATGGTGGTATTCATCGATGGTATTCTTGTGTATTCAAAGACCCCAGAGGAGCATGAGGAGCACCAGACTCTCAGGAAGAAGGAGCTTTACGGGAAGCTTTCGAAGTACAATTTCTTCCTTGACAAGGTTAAATTTCTTGGGCATGTGGTGACGTATGACAGGATCTCAGTTAACCCAAAGAAGATCATGGTTGTAGAATCGTAGGCTACTCCCTATTCAATGGCTGAGATCAGGAGTTTTCTCGGACTAGCAGGTTACTACAGTAGGTTTGTACATAACTTTTTCTGGATTACAGAGCCGATGACTAGACTAACCAGCAAGGATATAGATTTTGTCTGGATGAAGGATTGTCTGGCCGTATTTGATGAGATAAAGAAGAGATTGTTGACGGCTCCAGTTTTGATGTTGCCATCATGGACAGGTGGATTCACTATCTATAGTGATGCTTCAGGGAAGGGTTTGGGTTGCGTTCTTCAACAGCATGGGAAGGTGATTGGCTATGCTTCCAGGCAATTACGTCCTCATAAAAAGAACTATCCCACCCATGATTTAGAGTTGGCAGTGGTCATCTTTGGTCTAAAATCGTAGAAACACTATCTGTACAAAGAGCGTGTGGAGATCTTCACAGACCACAAAAGCTTGAAGTATGTGTTTACACAGAAAGAGCTAAACATGAGGCAAAGGAAATGGTTGGAGTTGATGAAGGACTTTGATATTTCATTGCAGTACCACCCAGGAAAGGCAAACGTAGTCGTCGATGCCTTGAGCAGGTATCCGATGGCTATGTACTTAATGACAGATAGACACTTGTTGGATGATCTTGAGAGCTTGGGAATTGAGGTACTAGTTCCTAGTATCGAAATTCAGATGTGTGAATTGCAGATACAGTCTGAGCTGATAGACAGAATCAGATCTACACAGTATGATGTTGAGGCTTTGAGGAGTATCAGGGCACAGGTTTGGAAAGAATTATTAGAGGACTTCACTATTGTTGATGATAGATCGTTGCAGCACGGTACTAGGATATGTTTGTCAAGCGGGGAGCTATGCGAGGAGATTTTACTGGAGGTACATTGCTTTCAGTACTCGATGCATCCAGATGCTAACAAGATGTATCGAGACCTGAGGGAGCACATATGGTGGTATGGTATAAAGAATGAGGTAGCACGCTTTATATTCAGGTATTTAGTGTGCCAGCAGGTAATGGCAGACAGACAGAGGCTAGGTCAATTGCTTCAGCCTTTACCTATCCCAGAGTGAAAGTGGGAGCATGTGACTATGGATTTTATTTCGGGGCTTCCGCATTCTCCAGGAGAAAAATAAGCGATTTTGGTCATCGTAGACAGGTTGCCAAATCATCCTACTTCTTACCATTCAAAGTGGGTACGTTGACGGATAAGCTAGCGGAGATGTATGTACGGCAGATTATTAGATTACATGGGGTTCCTGTGAGCATTATCTCAGATCGGGATAGTCATTTCACTTTCTACTTATTGAGGAGTTTGCAGGCTAGCTTGGGCACTCATTTTAAGTTCAGTATAGCATATCACCCCCAGACAGACGAGCAGTCACAGAGGACTATTCAGACTCTCGAGGATATGCTTCGTACTTGTGTTCTGGATCTCGGAGGTTCTTAGGACGATCATCTATACATAGTATAGTTTGCTTACAATAATAGTTACCAGGCCAGTATTGAGATGTCACCATTCGAGGCTCTATTTGGACGAAGATGTCATACTCCGTTATCTTAGGATGATGTCGGTGAGAGAGCCTTGTTAGGACCAGAGATGGTCGTGGATGCAGAGGAGAAGGTAAAACTCATCAGAGATAGAATTCGAGTGGCACAAGACAGACAACGGCATTAGGCCAACAACCACCGTAGACCCTTGGACTTTTGAGGTATAGGTTTTCTTAAAAATTGCTTGTGATTACTTTATTTTAGATTGAATGTTAAGGCTGTATTCTGTTCTATGTTAGCGATTTGGTGTTCTTACAAATTTCTCTGACAAGGGGCACGATTCATTTTGGTGGAGGCTGAAAGCTTAGTCCATGGTACATCGGACCTTTCGATATTCTTGCGAGGGTTGGTGCAGTAGCATACATACTAGATTTGCCGCTTGCACTAGAGGGAGTACACGACATATTCTACGTGTCGCAGTGGAGATGGTACGTGTCAGAACCTAGTCATGTACTAGATCACTCATAGATCGAGGTTGGTCCGACTCTCAGCTATCTAGAGCAGTCAGTAGAGATTTTGGATCGCAGGAAGAAGGTATTGCGAAACCAGACTATTTCTTTGGTTCATGTAGCATGGAGACATCACTCTCCAAGTGAGTCAACCTGGGAGAGGGAGGATAAAATGTGCGAGCAATACCCGTATCTCTTCGAGCCTTGAGGTATTATTTTTATTGTTCTGATTATGTTCTTGTGTTAGTTTAGTTTAATTTCGAGGACAATTTTTTTTAGGAGGATAGACTTGTCACTACCATATTTCTAGAAAGGAATATTTTTGTCATTTACAATATTAATATATACATTATTTATTAGTTTATATAATGTGTATTATATATATATTATAATTATTAATAATATGTGTTAGTGGATAAACTTGATGTGGCCATTAGACTCAATACTAGATTAGTCACTTTTGGGACCTAATTAGTCATTTTTCTTCATTATTTAGAAACTAGTTAAACCCTTCATTAGATTATAAAAACTCCACTAATTAAACTACTCTTCATAACAACCATAAAGGGCAGATTAATCACTTTTGGGACCTAATTTCACTTGCTCGGCCCTATATAGGAGAGGGAGAGCCTCCCTCAAGCCATATTAAATGTTCATGAAAATCCTAGTTTGAGTTCTTCCCTAAACCACCCTCATTCCTCCACCAAATTTTAGAAAATCAAACCCCGATCCCTGTCATTTCTTTCATCTAAAAAGCCTAGAAGCTTAGGTCTCAAGGAGCATTGGAGGAGAAGAAGTTTGGCAAGAGAACCCTTGGTGTTGCATTGAAAATCCATCTTCCAAGAGGTAAAATTCTAAAATCTTTCTTTAAATTCAGTTTTTATTATTTTGAGGACAATTAGGAGCCCATCCATGGTTTAGGAATACCTATAAGGGAAGAAAGTAAGTCCCTATTGGTTCCATAGTATTTTTTTCATGAGGTTGTGTTCATAGTTTTGGGTTTTGTAATAACGGGTGTATTTTTCTCCCTCTCTCTCTCTCTCAACATAACTAATTATAATAGTTTCCAATATGCTTATTTAATATGTATTTGTATATTTAAAAGAGTATTGGGGGTTTTGTCATGTAGATGGGTTGATGTATTATAGAGTATCACTTTAGTGCACTCAAGGTGCTTGTTGAAATGCTTAGTGTATATATTAGTGTAGTTGTGTGAGAGATTCAGTTGGCCTATTCTCAGTAGATATGTGTTGTGTTGGTGCAAAAATTATGGTGCAATGTGTGTATATATTGTATCGTGATACATGTATCAGTGATTTTCAGGTGTGTGAGGGGTCGGGTAGTAGCAACCCCATATCATAGCAAGTAGCAGCAGGTATACTGCTGTATAAGGGTGATTGGTGATCGTGTGGTGGTTGCTATTGTAGTGTGTTGTGGTATGTGTGCACTTATCTGGTTGCCTGATGCAGGCAGAGGGTCGAGCAAGGTAGATGAAGTGTAGTGAAGAGAATGGGAGATGAAGGGAGTGATGGTTGCAGTTGTTGTATACAACTTGTTTTATCGTATAACTGTAAGTGAGGGTATTAGTCGACTTCGTGTAGGCAGTTGGCCATTCCAGGCACTACAACAAGGTATGCAAGTGAGGGTATTAGTCGACTTCATGTAGGCAGTTGGCCATTCCAAGCACTACAGCAAGGTATACGAGTGTGTGATATTGGTGGGGACTGATATTGGGTAATTGGATGCATTTTAGTGTTGCCTGAGACCTTACACCTAGTTTAGTTGGTCTATCTGTTGGCTTTGAGTGTGGGGAGTCTGTTACTAAGTACTTCTTAGGTTCAAAGTTTGTGGTTGGTGTTTGGATAGTGTTTGGGTTCACGTTCAAGTATTTGAGTTTAGGGTGCAGTTGCAATATTTGGACATTGAGCATGGACTGCCCAAATATTTACTATCATTGGTATCATCTGATATTAATATAGGTATTAGCAGTAGTGGGCTCGGGTGGTTGGTGATCTGATGCAAATGATACATTAGATTATAGTTAAGATACTGTATTGCAAGGAGTGCAGTGTACCTGCACACTTAGTAATGCATGGCAGTTGATTCGATAGGCTAAAGTGCAGAGTTATGAGGCAGGTCTGGAGTCGGTACATGTTAGGCACATGGGTATCCAAATGGATTAATGTGTAGGTTGGGATGTCGGTTAGTTATCAGTAATGATCAGTCACCTGGATGTTCCAGGTGAACAGCTAGCAAGGAGTATCAATTGACGTTGCCAATAATGTTTTATTAGCATAAGATATCGGTCACGAGTGGGGATAGTGAGTTTTCAGTTGCCAGTGGCATTGTGTAGATTGATTATAGTATTAGTAAAGGTGATATTGATATATGGGGTAATGTCTAGGTGTTGATTACTAGTTAGGGTGGTATAGGTGGGTACTCATTAATTGTGTAAGTTAGTTAAGTGGGTGTGGGTGATATATCATGATACCACATAATGGGAGAAGTATTATACTCAGTTTGATACCAGTTGTTGGTATCAAGGCAACCTAGGTGTTTGGGTTGACACGGTTATAAGCTAAGGATAAGCCTGGTCCTAATATATACTAAGTAGGTATAGTGTCTAGGAAATTCAAGTTTTGGGGAGAGGTTCAAGTTCACAGAGGAGGTTGATACCAAGATAATAGGTTTAACACTAGGGTAATAGCAAGGTATGGAAGTATTTGAAAGTATAGACTAGGTAATAGAACTGTATGTATATATATATATATATATATATATATATATATATATATATATATATAGTGTAGCTAATATTAGTTAATATTAGCTATTACAATTTGGGTTTTGATAAAGGTAACCTAGTATTACAAGGTATTAACCTAGTATGACTTCCAAGACCTAGTTTTGGCCTGGAAATCATGTTTCAACATAGTGAATAACAATTATCATTTTATTTCACCCCTTAACGCTATTATTCTATATTTAGGTCTTGTGACTTCATTTAGGACATCGATCCTTACACATTACTCAGGACCACAGGCGAGTACATTCTCTGACTGTTTTTATTATTTTGATCATTACTATGATTCTAGTTATAGTGTATATTTGATTCAGACACAGCGAAAACAGGGGCTAGTATCATAGATACCTTCCATGAGGAGTCATGATTGGAATCCATCTTAGTAGTTGGGGACGGGAATATATTATCAAGTTATGTGATCATATCCCACCTTATATGCATCATAGCTTACCCCACATATCACGTAGGGTGTAGCTTGACCATTTACATGCCTCATAGCCTATTTTGTATGATTAGTCAGACTTTTGCTCATATTATAGCTAACCAGATAGTTAGTCTAACCTCACATGTATCTTAGCTAATCATATATAACAAGCCTGATCTAGTCCCAAGCTGGTCACATTGCAAACTGAATATTTTATGGCATTTAGCCAGTATTTCTATTCTTTTTTCCAGTACATTCATTTATAGCATTCACATATATCTGTTCACTGCTAGTTATTTCTAAATGATGATTACATGTCTCCCTAGTCTTCCTTACATTTTATTATTTTATTCTATTATTTATATTTCTTACTCACTGCTTTATAGTTTATATCAATATAATTAAAATTGTTGTTAGTGTTTGTGCTTTGCTCCAATCCTGACTGGATAATATTTTTCAGAGAATCTTGAGAATTTTTGTCCTACCCATTATGGTCCAGGAGTAGATGGCGATTACATCCCGGATATTCCAGAGGAGCCACTCTATATAGAGGAGACACCACCCATAGTTATTTAGATAGTACTTAGCCTAGTTTATTTATGTATTAGATTGTTCCAAACTTGAGAGTTGAGTTGTATTATGTTGAGACTTATGTTGTGTTGAAATAGCTAGACTCTTAGACTCTGTTTTGTTAGGCATATATTATTTTGTCTCTCGTGTTTTTTATATCTTTATCGTGCCATTTACCTCCCTTATAGTTATTGTGATTGAGTATATTGTGAGTTGATGATTATATGTATATTCATTGTCCTCCATTTAGAGTTAAGATATGTTGACAAGTTTAATACTATTGATAAATAGCTATGTTGGACCAAGATAGCGTTCTACCGTCGATGCTATGGCGTAGGCTGGACGTACCCATGACTCATGCCCAATTTTGGGGTACGGGTCATGACACATTTTAGTGGTGGCTTATGTTGGTCTAGAAGAGTAAGATTAGGTCAAAAAGAGTAAGATTAGGTCGCAACTAGTACAGTATCGTAGTAGTGGTCAGACTTAGAGTACTATTATGAGCATGAGATAGGGTATAGGATGAGAGTATACTCAATCACAACTAGAAAATTTCCAAATTTATTTTTCTATTCTAAATAATTGCTTCTTTAAATTTTACTGTCCTTCCTTGATGATATCGTATCTTTTGCCTTAATTAATTTTTTTCTTGTTTCAATCTGTCTTCAGGATGCCGTTGAAGACTAGGTCACTAAGTTCGGGACCCGCAGCTTCCGAGAAGTTTTCCACCTCTCGACCTTCCATCCAGACAGCTGGGGTTGCTCCTCCTACTTTACCTGTTCATGTAGTTTTTTTTGCAGCCTTCAGGGGTCTTCCCTCCCTCGACCTGTCCAGAGGGTTGTCCCGGCTGCTACGGAGGACCTTCCGCCACCACAGATTCTGTTTCCAGGAGGTATGTCCACTGACGGGGCACATATGTTCGTATTGATCCAGGGCATGGTGGATGCTCAGAGAATATCGGCAGAGGCTCAGCGATTTCAGTTCATATTATACGCGTGATTTCTGTTCATATTATGCGCATGGGTTCTGTTTGATTATACACATGGGCTTTGTTCGAATATGCACATAGATTACGTTCAGATTATCTGCATGCATTCTTTAAAGATTATGTGGATGGGTCTTCTCAGATGATGCACATATGATCTGTTCTAATTATGCACATGGGCTCTATTCGGATTATGCGCATGGGCTCTGCATGGATTGTGCTTAGGTTCTTCTCTAACTATGCGTATGGATTCAGCTGTATAGGCACATAGGTTCTCCAGGAGTCTAATAGCCTATCATAAAGTTAGCTATTAAGCATATGATTGTCGGGGTTTGTTATGGCATGAAGGACCACTTGAATAACGATTGTGAATCCAACTCCAAACCAAAATAACAAGGTAAAGCTTAACTTGGTTGCTATGATTACTTAACTTGGTTGCTATGATAACGCAAGTTAAATCATCTAGCATGGTTGCTGATTGGTGGGTGGACACAGGTGCATTTGGCCACATGTGCTCTAAGAAAGAGTTGTTCACTAAGGAAAAGCCTATCTTTAAAGAAGGTCTCGATGGCGAACAAGTCTAAACTGGAAGATCTGGGGATCGGGATAGTGGTGCTAGAATTGACTTTTGGAAAGTTATTGACATTGGAGTGGGTATAACACGTACCGGTGATTTTCAAGGACCCGATCTTAGGCTTGAAGATGGACATCCATGCTAGACAGATGGGGGTGTTTGGCGTATGTGATTTCCAAGGTCAGAACTAACTTGTACATCTTTCGAGTGTGGGTGTGTCTGGCATATGTGAAGTTTCCAGATATCAAGATTCAAAAGCTGGTAACAAGGACTACGAAGACCATATTTTTTGGGATAAGCTGTTGAAAGTAATGCTCAAAGATCCCTTGATATTGGATCAAATCATATCAATGAGTCTCGCGACACAAAATTCTTTAAAGATAAGTTTGCTATAGACAAGAATATTATTCTCACAGATGCTCCGAAGAATATTGTTAGCTCCAAAGAAGCAAGTACTTCAAACAAAGATATATTCCAGGAGGAGGTTGTCGTTGAAGAGATAATGCTTGAACTAGTACTCGTTGAGTATTCATCAAAGTGAGTGAGGAGTCCAAAGAATTTTGGAGATGACTTTATCACCTATCATGTGGAAGTTGAGCCACTTACCTATGATGAGGCGATAAAGACCAAAGATAAGATCGTTTGGGATGAGGCACTCCATGACGAGATTAGATCCATAACATCTAACTATACTTGGGTATTGGTCAATTTGTCTGAAGGAACTAAATCCATTTAATGCAAGTGGATCTTCAAGAAGAAAATGAGGGTCGATGGAACAGTTGATAAGTTCAAGGCTAGGCTGGTATCCAAGGAGTTTTCTCAAAAATAGCAAATTAACTAATGTAACATATTTTCTCGATAGGTAAGGATGTCAACTATCATGATGTTGATTGTCGTGGCTGCTATTCATAAGCTGATTATTTATTAGATGGATGTCAAGACAACTTTTCTGAATAAAAAATTGACAAAAGAGATTTACCTGCAACAACCAGAATAATTTGTCGTTCTGGGTATTGAAGACAAAGTATACAGATTGTTAAAATCTCTTTACGGCCTGAAGTGAGATCCCAAGCTATGGCATAAGAAGTTTGACAGAGTCATCAGGTCAAATGACTACAGGATCAGCGAGATTGATAAGCGTATTTATACGAAGTTGGCTGGTGATTGAGATGTCATCGTTTGTCTCTATGTGGATGACATACTAATCCTGTACACGAATATAGAATATGTTACTAGAACAAATATGTTCCTCTCATCCAAATTCAGTATAAAGGATGTGGGATATGTTGAGGTCATCCTGGGGATTAAGATAATCCGTACAATGGCTGGGCTTACTCTTTCACAAGCTAACTACATGAAAAAATATGCTCACATAATATGGATATCAGGATCCTCTAGGGATCAATACTCCTTACAGGTGTGACCAAAAGTTAAAGCCAAATCCAGAAGAAAGCGTTATACAGTTGAATTACTCTATTGTCATCAAAACCTTGATATATGCAATGTGTGTAACCATATTTGACATAGCTTTTATCGAGGGAATACTGAGTCAGTTCATGAGCAATCCAGTTATTGAACACTGAAAAGCTGTAAGGAAAGACATGAGATATCTCAAGAGGACTCAGGGATATGCACAATACTATATCGGATTTTCGGCAGTAGTGAAAGGCTTCAATGATGCCAATTAGTAGTCAGAAGAAGAGATCGAAAAGTTTCATAAGAGGATCTTCTCTATTAGTGGTGTTGCTATATCGTGGAAGTCAAAGAAGTAGGCCTTACTCTCTAACTCATATATGGAGTATGAGTTCTATACACAATCGGCTGCAGCGGATGAAGCAGAATGGGTTCGGGAGCTCATGTGTCATCCTCCTATGGTTGGTGCACAGATCAAGGTGATACTAGTGTATTACGACAACCAGGTGGCTGCAGCAGTTGCATTGAATAATCTCTTCAATGATAGAAAGACTGTGTGGCTATGAAACATGGCACTCAATGAGCGAAGTAAGCATATCATTACAAGCTTGTAGAATATGGCAAATCCATTCACAAAAGGCCTCATTACTAGCTGTTTAAGGATATATCAAGAAAATTGGACTTGAATGACCTCTGATATTGTGTCTCTACATTCCTACCATAAAGTTTTATGCTATTAGTTCAAAAAAAAATATAGTAGGCATCTAGGTTTTGGTTCAAGGGAGGACCATTGACTGGAAAAATATCTGGTACAGTAGGTAGTCCTTTGAGACATTGAGGGGATACGGTCCAGAACCACTGTGGTCTATTAATTGTTCTTTGTCTAGAATAAGTCCCATGGGAGGATGGCTTTGAAACCTTAATGAGAAGAACTGGTAGCACATCACTACAAAGGAGCATAGTACTCCATGCTACAGTGGGGACATGCTACATGAGGTACCTCGAGAGGGTAAAGCCTCGACTTTGGGCCATGTCACAAAGGCGTAGCACTGCATATAGGCATATAGCCTAATGTTGTAGAATGGAGAGTGGTAGACAACACTATAAAGAGGTCGACAACCTTATGCTACAGTGGTGTAATACCACAAAGAGGTAAAAGATGTAAAGCCTCGGCTTTGAGAGCCATGTCACAGCGGTGTAACACCGCAAGGAAGCGCAAGGCTTCATAATGGATAGTAAATTACTACAAAGAGGCCAGTATCCTTATGCTATAGTGGTACAACACCACGATAAGGTAAAAGAGATAAAGCCTTAACTTTATGCCATGTCACAGTGGCATAGCACCGCAAGGAAGCGCAAGGCTTCATGCTAGGAGTCTCTGAAAGAACCGACCTAGAGTGTATGGAAATAGATGTAGGCCGTCTCTTAAGGGGAACCAATTTGACGTCAAAAATACATACACTGAAACCAGGTCGACACAGGGCCTTCAATGTGCAACCAAAAGGCACAGTTGATGTCATTGTACGAGTGGGAAAAATAGCAACTATGGTACAAAATTTAAGGTTTAGTCCATTCTTGTATTGTATTATTATTTGACCCTTGCAAGAAGATTCATGTCGTCAGCAAAATCTATCATAATGCATGATGGACAGTTACTGTGATAAATTCTCAACCTATATATATTACGATATGTTGGGGATTGTTGGATTTTTTTATGCTTGTGGGAGGTTCTCCTCTTGCAAGGCTAGAAAGATAGTACCATATTAGAAAATACTCCAAGTGGGTATCTTAATATAATATCATGTTTGGTGTTGAGGTATGCACATGGAGTGGTGGCCGAAGTAGGTGTCATATGGAAAGTTTTCCTAGTTGGATTAAGGCTAAACTTCTCAAGAAATTATTTATGCATTTTGTCACTCTCTTGAGAAAATTTTCTTAAGAGCTAAGCCCCATTGGGACTTAGTGACTCGAACTCAAAATCGGAGTCAGGCTCAAGGAAGCATAGTGGCACTTTGATGGTGCACTTTATACCTAGCACATCAACATCATCGCATGGTGCTTGTGCACATATATTGTGCTAGTGCGCTCGTTTTATGCGTGGGTTGCTTGTGCGGTTGCTAGTGTGGGTGCATAAGTGAGTGCATGCGGGGGCTATGCCCAGTTGCTGCATGAGCTGCATGCATAATTGCTGCGTATGCACGATATGTGCTGTTATGTGCATATACGTGCATGTGCGTCATATGTGGCTATGCGCAATTGTGTGTATGCATCTACGCACATGCGTTAATGCTCTGCTCTGTAGTTGCACACATGTGCGTGCTGCATAGAATGCACCAAACTTCGTTGATTGCGGGATTTGGAATATTAATCCTTATTTTGGGAGTTGGTATTTCAGTCCCACATCAGCTATGAGTGGAGATGGCTTTCAAGCCTTCTCTATAAATAGAGTTCTCATGCCTCCTTTTAGAGACACCAAAGAAAAAAATAAGTAAAGTCCAGGGAGTCCATTCGAGTCACACACAGAGGTGGCTACAAGAGTTCCAGAAGTTCTCTTGTGAACTTGCTGGCTCTTGGGAGCATATTGTCGATAGAGGATGAATCTTGCTTTGAGCAACGGTGGTCTTCACCACCCCAGCAAGAATAATTTTTATTATATCTTCTTCTCCTCTCTTCTTCTAGTTATAAACGTTATATCCCAATTGCAACTATGTTTGAAAGGAAGAACGAGATAATTTTTGTTGTAAACATTATGTCCCAATTACAATTGTATTTGTAAGGAATAATGTATTTTGGTTATTGAGTTATGTGATCCAGAAGGAGTTGTAATCGGCTACGTATTTTATATATATATATATATATATATATATATATATATATATATATAGGTAAATGAGATATGAGCTATAAAGCTCATATTCCTATATGATCCATGCACATGTAGACCAATAGGAATAGAGTGTACAAGTGCACATAGATGCATATGGGATGTGAAAGTCTATTTCTAATAGTCCATATGTTCATGGCTCATATAGGAATATGAGCACTATGGCTCATATCCCGTTTACCTATATATATATATATATATATATATATATATATATATATATATATATATATATATATTTAGAAAAGTAATTTTATTAATACCAAATACGATTATACAAACTCACATCCTATGAAGCAGAAATATGCCCTATCACTTTTACATCATATTCTATATTATGAATAATACCAACCATCAGAGTTATTAGCTTCTCATATATCTTGTAATTTCTCTCCCTCCAAGTATGCCACATAGCAGCCACAAGCCTCATTCTAGCTTCATTATACCACCGGGCTCCCATACTCTTCGCAGTCTCGATATCCCTCTCCATTTTTGACCAATCCTGTGTCCCCCTATATATCAGGTCTAGCTTCATGCATTGGTTGAACCAAATAATGGCCGTGGTTGAACAAGTAAAAAATAAGTGTCCCATTGATTCATTGGCCTGCAAGCAAAAAATATATGTCTGTGTCCCTGTTTGTACACTAAATCAATGTAGTCGATCCAGTGTTAGCCATCTTCTATTGACCCAAACTATATCACATTCAACCTGATTTTAATAATTAACACTGTGATATCGGTCATTACTCAATTATGATACATCGTTTACTAGACGAGACATCAACAAACTTCGTCGAACTACTGCTACATCATCTTTATTATGATTCAGAGTCTATAATTTTTCTATTTTGTTTGAGTATAGAAAATATGTACGTTAAGTCAAACTGTGGCATATCAACCATTAACATATTTCCTATAGCTCCACCAAACAAAAACTAAGTCCAGAACCCAACCAAAATGAAAACTAAAACCTACTTAAACCCAGTTATAGGGCTTCTGGTCTGAGGCACTCTGGCCGAACTCGGTCCATGACCGAACTCGGGCCGAACTCGGTGCCCTTAACATCAGGAATTTGATTTTTCCTTCCACCTTGTAAAGAGATGTCCAACGTTCAAATTTTTGAACGTTAGGGGACAAAACTCGGACCGAACTCTACCTATCCAGACTAGTATAAATAGAGCATGAATTCTATCATTTTAAATCATGCATCATCTTTCAAGCTCTCAATTTTCTAAGCTCTACTCTTCTAAGCCAAACCCTTCCAAATCTTCTTAGCCACAACTTTCTAATACCCTAAGGTTCCTTGGTGCGATTCAGCTAGAAGTTGTGTAAGAGTTGTAAAGTGTTCTCACTTAAAAAATTACAAGTTTTGTCTCTATGAAGTTGAAGTAGTCGAGCACTTCGGATCAAAATCCCGTATCTGTAAAAAAGTGGCAAGACTTCGGATCAATGCTTGTGTTTCACTGATAGTGGATTCAAACTTCGAGCTAGAGTTCTCAGGCCTGGACTAGTCCTCCACGTGAGAAACCAGGATATATCGTTGTGTTTGCGTTTGCTCTTCCTTACTCTATTTACTTTTCGTATTATTATTCTCGGATTATTTTTTTTATTAGTAGTTACTTACTGGACTTAGTCTTAATTAGTTTTAATTGGTCACTATTGACACATAACTTTATTCACCCCCCTCTAGAGTTGTCTACACGTAACTTTAATTGGTATCAGAGAAAGGTTCTCTTGATAAAGGATTAATACCCTAGAGCTTATCTATGGCAACTGCACGACCATTCTATACCAATAATGTTAAAGGCCAGTCCACAAATAGGCCACTCCTATTTGACTGTACCAACTACACTTACTGGAAGACACGTATGAGTTTTTATTTGAAATTACTAGACTTTGACCTATGGACCATATTTATAGTTGGTTATAGGAAGCCTGCTAGAATTGTCATTGACAGGAATTTTGTAGAGAAACCCCATGACAAATATACAGACCTAGAGAAGAAACAGACAAGTCTAGATGCTAGGGCTATTAATGATCTCTTTTGTGCTATAGACATGATTGAATTTAACAGGTTATCCACCTGCACTACTTCACATGAAATATGGAAGCTTCTGGAGGTGACCCACGAAGGAACTACCCAAGTTAAGGAGTCAAAAATCAGTTGACTAACACAAGAGTATGATGCATTCAGGATAAAATCCAATGAGACAATAAAGCAAATGTTCACCAGATTTTTTGATATCGTCAACCCACTATCCTCCCTCGGCAAAGACTACACCAACCATGAGAAGATTCACAAAGTTCTAAGAGGGCTCACAAAGAACTAGAACCCCAAATCCACGATAATCATCGAAGGCAATGATCTCACCACTATGTCTCTGGAGACTCTGATGGGAAAATTAATGATGTATGAGCTCGACCTCAAGGACTTTGAAGAGACTGCTCCAAAGAAGAAGGCATTGCTCTAAAATCCTATCATTGAAAGGCGCTCCATAAAGAAACATATGATGATGATTCTGAAGGTGATGATTAAGCACTGATGGTTCATAATTTTAAGAAGTTATTGTTATTCAACCGAAGGATGAAGGAACAATAAGGAGATGATGGTGAAGAACCTATCTGTTACGGTTGTAAGAAGATGGGGCACATCAAGAAGGACTTCCCAACAGCAAAAAAGGGAATTGGTATGATAAATCACACAACAAGCCATCCTATCGAAAGTATGCCAACACTAGAATATGGCATGAAAGTGAGACAAGTGACTCAGAATAAGAGAAAATTCCCCAAGAGGCTGCAAACGTCTGCCTAATGGCAAGCTCTGACAAGGTAACAGTAAATCAGCTTGATGATTTTACTTTTGATGAGTTATCGGATGCTTTCAGTGATCTTCTTGAAGATCATAAGAAAGTACTCAGTAAATATAAAAATGCAAAAGCTAAAATTCATACTCATAAGATTGAGATGCATAGGCTATCATGCTTATTCGATGATATAAGAGAAACACCACCCACGAAGGATATTGATGAGTTATCCAATATAAAATTAAGCTTACACGATACTGAAACACTTTTGAAGAAACAGACACAAGACCTTGCCAAACTCAGTGAAGATCTTATGGTAGCGAAAAAGAAGTATAATATGGCAGCAGTCAGAATTAGTGCTTTAACTGCCAAGTATGATGAAGTATATACTGCCTCTAAAAATTTAGAGATCAGGCTGGGCAAACTCAATCTTATACTAGAAACACATATACTAAATATATGAAATATCACAAGATTGTACGGCCAAGAAAGCTAAACAATCATGCTTTCTTGTACACCTATTCACATAAAACACGTCAGCCACCCATACAAAGACACATTTACTATCCTACTCCTAACATAAATATGCATGCTACCTGTCACTATTGTGGTAAATATGGACACATATCATAACATTGTAGAATTAGAAGATTAATAGATTTAAATCTATGTGCATGGGTGCCGAAGTAATATTTCAGGACCCTCAAGAACTTGGGTACCAAAGGTCACATCTACTCATAGTGTAGGTGGACCTTCCCTCATCTTCTAGAAGAAAATAGATTCTCGATAGTGGGTGCTCGCGATACATGACTGGAGAAGCTAATCATTTTCTAACATTGTCAATGAAAAAGGAAGGATATGTATCCTTCGACAACAATCTAAAAGGGTATATAATAAGTAACGGTACAATAGGTAATCCTCCCTCTCCTATAATTAAGGATATTTGTTTAGTAACCGAGTTAAAGAATAATCTACTTAGCATCAGTCATCTTACTGACAACGGATATAGTATTAACTTGTGAAAAATAAATAATCTATATATGATAGATCATCTGGAGACATCATTTTTGAAGGGATAATGGAAGATAACATATATATATATATATATATATATATATATATATATATATATATATATATATATATATATATATATATATATATATCTTTTATCTTTCTCAAGATACTAACCATGTAGGAAGATTCCTCAATGCTCACAAGGATGAAAGATCACTATGGCATATGCATCTAGGACATGCAAATATGGATATCATATCAAGACTTTCAACCAAGAAGCTGGTAAGAGGGCTACCAGAAATCATATTCAAGAAGGATATGGTATGTGCCGAGTGTGAGAAAAATAAAGCAACAAAATCTTTATTTAAATGCATCAACGTTGTCCAGACCCTTGCAACTTATTCATATTGATTTATTTGGTCCGAGTAGA
Source organism: Iris macrosiphon (assembly GCA_036927795.1). Taxonomy (NCBI): domain Eukaryota; kingdom Viridiplantae; phylum Streptophyta; class Magnoliopsida; order Asparagales; family Iridaceae; genus Iris; species Iris macrosiphon. Next base: position 252,430,144 of record JAYESA010000004.1, read on the forward strand.
GTAGCCAATCTTGGTTGAAAACTCTACGCCTATATTATTGTTGATGATTTTTCTTGTTACACTTGGTTTTATTTCTTTCAAATAAAAGTAATACTCTTTCTGTTTTCAAAATTTTTGCTAAAAAGGTACAAAACGAAAAAGACTTCATGATTACTCGAATCCGAAGTGATCATGTCGGCGAATTCAAAAATACTGATTTCAAAAAGTTTTATGATTTGAATATTTTTTATCATGAGTTTTTTGTCCTAGAACTCCCTAAAAAATGGTGTTGTGGAGCGAAAGAATATGACTCTTGGTGATATGGCTAGAGTCATGTTAAGTCAGTTTTCTCTTACGAAATATTTTTGGGCAGAAGCTGTAAATACAACATGCCATATTTTGAATAGGGTTCTGATTTGACTTATATCGAAGAAGACTCTGTATGCGCTTTAGTTTGATAAGACTCCAGGTATATCTTATTTTTGAGTGTTCGATTGTTGCTGCTTTATCCTGAATACCAAAGACAACTTAGGCAAGTTCGATGCCAAAGCTGACAAAGTAGTTTTTCTTGGATATTCCTCTAAGAGTAAGGGATACAGAGTGTTCAACAATCACTCCTTAATTGTTGAAGAATATGTTAATATTACTTTTGATGAGTATAATAGTCCAGCAACAGCCCCTGAAGTTGATGTTGAGGATGATGTACATATCAAGCCAGTATCTCCTACCCCTGATGATACAACATCTGGAACTAATTATCTTGAAAGCTTACTAAAGAGGTTGTGCTTGACAATAGACCATCCAAAGAACTTAGTGATAGGTGAGGTATCAAAAGGAGTAAGTACTCGTTCAGCTGTTAGAGATTCTATAGCCAGCACTGCTTTTATATCACAAATAGAACCTAAGAATATTATAGAAGCTTTTTTTTATAAATTTTGTATGTCTGCAATGCAAGAAGACTCCACTAACTTGAACAAAATCAGGTTTGGAAACTTGTTCCTAAACCAAATGATCATCCGATCATTTGTACTAAATGGGTTTTTCGTAACAAACTGAATGAGGAAGGTTCAGTGACACGTAACAAAGTGCATCTTGTAGCTTAAGGATACAACCAAGATAAATGTATCGACTATGATGAGACATACACTCCTGTTGTGAGACTTGAATCGATCTGCATGCTTTGTGCATTTGCAAACTTTTAAAACTTTAAACTTTTCTAAATGGATGTAAAAAGTGCTTTTCTAAATGGCTTTATTTAAGAAGAAGTTTTCGTAAAACAACCACCGGGTTTTGAAAATTATTAGTTTTCTGATCATGTTTTCAAACTTAAGAAAGATCTATATGACCTCAACCAAGCCCCTCGTGCTTGGTATGAGCGTCTAAGTACTTTCTTACTTGAAAAAAGATTTTCAAAAGGAAATGTTGACGCTACACTTTTCATAAAATTAATTGATGACACAATTTTGTTGGTGAAAATTTATGTTGATGACATTATTTTTAGTTCTACTAATGAGGTATTATGCCAAGATTTTGCAAAGTTTATGCATAATGAGTTTCAGTTGAGCATGATGGGAGAACTTAATTTTTTCCTCAGATTGCAAGTCAAACAAAACTCAATAGGAACCTTCATCAACCAGTCAAAGTATACAAACAAATTCCTGACAAAATTTGATCTAGAAAATATCAAACCAATCGACACTCCGATGGCTACTTCAACTAAATTGGATCTTGATGAAAGTGTCAAACCAATTGACCAACATAAGTATAGAGGTATAATTTATAGCTTAATAATTTATAGCTTACTTTATTTGACTACTAATCTCCTCGATATAAAGTTTAGTGTTTGCATGTGTGCTCGTTATCAAGCTAACCCTAAGGAATCACACATGAGCGCAGTTAAGCGTATATTTCGATACCTTAAGGGCACATTAACAGTGGGCTTATGGTATCCTAAAACCATATCTTTTGACCTAATCGGTTATTCGGATGCTGGTTTTTTCGGATGCAAAGTCGATCGTAAAAGTACCAACGACACGTGTCATCTCTTAGGTAAAGCTCTAGTCTTTTGGTTTAGCAAAAAACAAAATTATGTTGCACTATCCACTACTGAAGCTGAATACATAGCTGCAAGACGTTATTGTGCCCAGATTTTGTGGATGAAGCAAATCCTAGCATACTATAATTTAATTTATAAGAACATCCATATATTCTATGACAACACCAGCACTATCAATCTGACTAAGAACCAAGTATGTCACTTACGCACTAAGCATATAGAAATAAGTCATTACTTTTTAAGAGATCAGTAGTTATACGGAGATATTAATTTAGAATTTATTGACACTAAACATCAGCTAGCAGACATATTTACTAAGCCAATAGCCGAAGATCACTTTAACTTTCTTCGTCGAAAGTTGAGAATTTTGTATGAAAATGCTATTAAATAGATTTAATTTACATAAATATTTGCAACCTCATTATTCATATATGCTACATTATTTTGGGTACAAGCCGAAAGGGTTCTTCTGTCACAAAGGCGTAAACAACCTTAAGCGATACGGTATTTAAGTGTCTTCGGACCACCGCCAGCTGGGAACCGACCCCTACAGCTAACCTGAGATAATTATTCATATGCTAAATAAATGATTTGCATATTTTTTCCACACATTCTATCTGTTACGGTTGTGTTCACATTTTAAATTCATAAATCTTTGACTATCTGTCTCATTCATTCATGTTCTTATATCTTTAATCTGGACCTTTTATCTTCTGGCTTAAACTCACTGGAGTACTGGACCCACAGGGACCGAACTCGGTCTAGGACAGAACTCAGACCAAAATTGGGTATGTTCATTCCAGAACCTTCAGCGAATGAGAGCCACCCGATTATGACTTGATCAACATGCCTTTTATCATAGCAGCTGACCCTAAAACTGCTATAACCCGATTTTTGACCCCTTTCTTCATCTTATTCTTTCCTCCATACTATTTTTCTCAAAACCCTAACCCTAGATTTTGAATTTTTTATGGTCATTCTCTCCTAAACTCAAGTTTTGAAGGTTAATCAAGGCCCTTCTCCCTTATCCATACTTTTTTCTTGAGGTATATCTCTATTTCTCTTTTCTCTTCTTAATTTTTGTATGGCACCTAGATTACTTTCTAGTAGAAAAAGAAGGAGAAATGGGGCCTCTTCATAAAATCCTCCACCCAATGAGGATCCATCCCATCCTTTGTTTAATCCTCCACCTCCTCTCAATGACAACACTTATAATGCACATACTTTTGTTTTTTTAGAAGCATCTAAAGAGTGGTATGACAATTTTTGTACACGTAGTGCTTGTTCGGAAAATCCTATCAACTTCACTATCTTTTCTGAATTTGTCTCTATTTTTACAGATATTTGTTTAGGTGATCTTGTTTCCACCTCTAATAGTGTATTTCTCAATGCCATCAAGATATTTTGTTGCAATCTTATATATGATGATCGTAAAATTTATTCTAGAGTCACTGATATTAACATTGAATTCGATAATTTTGACTTGTGGGAATATTTACAACTTCCTGAACCCAATACTTGGGAAAGCCTTGTCGACGCCTACGAATTCAAGTTTGTTGATACAGTCACCCTAGAAAGTTTTAAGGACATGGTATGTGAACCCCATCATCGTTCTCCTAATCGCCTTCGTGCTAGGTATCTCAACCAATATTTCTATGAACTTCATCGTATTATATTTTTCTCCATCTTGCCAAAGGCTGGATCTTCCGATGAGGTTACCTATCTTGAGATATCCTCTATTTACTATCTCTTTTTTACTATTTCTTTCAACTTTCTAGGCACAATGATAGATAGTATGATTCAGGCATGAAAGAAGAACATAATACTTGTTTATGCCATGTACCTAGCAATACTATTTTTTTTCCTTTAACATTCCTATTGAAGACTGCCAGTTCATTATTGCTCATGTTTATCTATCTAAAGCTCGTAGGATTTCTCCTACTCCTTTACCTCCATCTCCAGCTGAGGAACCTCATATGACTTTGAGGCCCCTCAAGTTTAACCCCCTGCCACCTTAGACTCTATCCGGGACATATTGCGAGACCGTTTTCAGTTGGAAGATGATTGCTATACTCAGATAGATTATCAGACTACCCTTCAAATATCTGCTCTCAGCGACACTATCCATAATATCCAGTATAACATGGCTAGGCATCCCACTATGTCTTTTCCTACGGGTCGTGACCCTTCTCACGAAGGCTACCATATTGATGACCCTTGGGCCATGAGGTATTTGGATCCTGATACTGCTTTATTCGACTCTCGTCGCTTTACCAGCAATCCATCTAGTTATGCTCATGCTGGTCCATCCCATCCTCCTACTGATTCTGCTCCTTGATGGCCGTGGCGCTTACTTCTGGATGCTGCTGATGGATTTTTTTTTTATTCATTATGTAGTTTAACTTTGGATGACTGCTCTTTAACTTTTAAAAGACTGCTTGTTAGTTTAATCTTCAGTTTGTTGTTTCACTTTGTCTATGTTTATTCCTTTCCCGAGAAGCTACTTATTGTGTTTTGCTAAATGACAAAGGGGAAGAAATAACATATCTATCTATGCATTAATATATAGTAAATAGACAAATAGCATTTATTAGAATATCTATGCATATGATATTTGTTTGTTTTTTTTGATATAATATTTTGGATATAATGTGCTTGGTTAAATTTTGTCTAAAATATCTTGGACGTGGATATTCATTTGCAGGGGAGCTACGTCAAACTTTACGAATATCTCACTGCCTCCTTCAATATGTGTCCAGGTATGAATATTGAGACATACAAATATCAGTTTGTCAATTATCAAAATAGGAGAGATTGTTGACCCAAACTGGATCACAATCAACCTGATTTCGATAATTAATACTATGATATCGGCCATGACTCAATTACGACACATCGATTACTAGACGAAACATCAACAAACTTCGTCGAACTACTACTGTATCATCTTTATTATATTTCAGAGTCTGTAAATTTTTTATTTTGTTTGAGTATAGAAAACATGTACGTTGAGTCACAATATGGCATATTAACCCTCAACATATTTCCTAAAGTTCCACAAAATAAACAACCAAGTCCAGAACCCAAAAAAACCAAAACCAAAACCAAAACCTGTAAACCCCCTCGATTTATTCTGTAGATAGTTAGGGTGGATTTGGAAAATTTTGGTTTTGGTAGCAGATGTCGAGGTTTAGAGTGGAGATAAGTTTATCTGGTATTTAATTCATTTAATTAAAACCCTTGGCGCGCCCTATCATTGCTAAATTAATCGGAGCCCAATATCAGCCCATAAATTCTACCGGACTTTTGTACTTCTGACTTGACTCGCCAAATTAGGCACTGGACTTTTTGTCACTCAAAAATTATATTTTTGTTGTGCTCTAATTTAATTGCACAATTTTTCGTAACCGATATTCATATTTAATTCCGTGTCGGACACCTGTGTCGTTACCCTCAATTGTGAGATACCAACTTAACCCGTTGAGCCGGACCAACTAAAGGGTCCAAGACTGACTCCAAGCCCCTACCCTTTTTGACCTTTGCGTCATTTCCAAATTTTGACCCCAAGTGCCCCCATTTAATTTAAGAGCGCGGGTCACTTTTATTCTAATTAAATCGAGGATACCAATTTTTTCTAATCCTATTTTAATCCTTAATTAATCCCGATGGCCATTAAATTAAACCCGTGCCAAACTCCCAACACCCCCTCGCCATGCAAATCATCGACCGCAATTTTTCTCCACAATTTTTGCGTCATTTTATGTGTTCGTGCAATTTCCCGAATTTAATGGGCTTAGTTGCAATTTATTGATTTTAGGTGTCATCCTCCTATTGGTCTAGGCCAAATGGATAAGCCCCCCTCTCCTTTGACCGAGTCAACATCCCTCCTCCCTTTCATTTGGATGAAGAAATAAATTCCTCCATATGTAATCTCCACCACTCATTTCAAATGAGAGCATCTCCACCCTCCATCCAACACACCCCTTCCCATAAAAAGTCTACATCACATCCCTTCCCCCAAGGCCGGCCCTAATCCCCATGTCTTGAAAAACCCTCACCCATCTCTCTCTCCTCCCTCCTCTACACTACAAACCGAATCCTCTTTATTTCTTCTTCTTCCTTTCTTCTTCTTACAACTCTTCTCCTTCTCCACTTCCTTGGATCCGGCCGGTCGCCGCCTACTCTGGCCAACTGGCAGCTACTGAACCACCACGAGCCCACACCCTCGGCCACGAGCCCCGCTCCATCCCTGCACATCCCCGGCTGACCGTCCCACCACCACTCTTCCTCTCCCGCAGTTCCGGCTTCTTCTCCGGCTACCTCGGCGAGCTGCTGCAATCGACGGCTGACCCGCTGTGCAGCCTCCCCCTCCTGCCGACTCACCTCCCTCCGGCCCGACTCCGGCGGTGCACCGCCCGCGTCCGCTCCGGCCTGGCTGTGCATCCCCGACGTCCGCTACTTCAGCACCCCGGAGTACCCCCGTGTCGGACACGCACAGCGCTGCGACGTCAGGGGCACCGTCGCGCTGCCCGTCTTCGAGAGGGGCAGCCGGGCCTGCGTCGCGGTCGTGGAGGTCGTGTCCACCGCCCAGAAGGACAACTACAACTCCGACGTCGAGGACATCTGCAGTGCGCTCCAGGCAGTTGATCTTAGAAGTTCAGATGTTCTGGATTCTTACTGCATAAAGGAGAGTAATAATTCTTACCAAGCCACTTTTCCAGAGATTCTCAATGTGTTAAAAGTTGTTTGTGAGACCCACGGTCTGCCGCTAGCTCAGACTTGGATCCCGTGCATTCAGCAAGGTAAACAAGGTAGCCGTCATTCCGAAGAAAACTACAGGGACTGTGTATCCACTGTTGACAATGCTTGTTATGTGAAGGAAGCTTCTGTACTTGGTTTTCACAAGGCATGTTCAGAGTATCACCTGTTTAGAGGTCAAGGTGTGGTTGGTGAAGCATTCACAACAAACCCACCATGCTTCTCGCCGGATATAACTTCTATTATCAAGACAAAATATCATCTCTCTCACCATGCTAAGTTGTTCTGCTTGCGCGGTGCAGTGGCGATCAGGCTACGGAGTGTCCTCAGTGGGAATGCTGACTTTGTTTTAGAGTTCTTTTTGCCCATCGATTTCGAAGGAAGTGAAGAACAGAAATTGATGCTTAATTCACTATCCGTTACCATACAGCAGGTTTGCCAGGGTTTGCAGGTTGTAACTGCCAAGGAACTGGAGGATGAAACTGTATTGCAACCAAACGAGTCGGTACCTTCAGATATTTTGCTTGATGAGTATATTTCTGAAGGAGGCCAAAGGCCAGATATGGAAACCACACTTGGGTATTTTCCTTCCATAGAAGTTACTGGGGAGGTGCCATCTTGGGTTGCCAGCATCATGGAGGCCGAGGAGAAGGAAGAAATCAGTATGCTTTCTTCCTCACCTTTGGAATCTAGCAAACGAGATGTTGACGAATTCAATGACACAAATAACTGGGAACTACCAAAGGATTTATTTCCTGACGAAAAAATATCCTCAAAACCCGAGCAGCTTAGGCAAGATATAGGTAAAGATACCAACGACCACATGGATTCTTTACCAAGTGAACCTAACTTCTCAAATTCTGGGAAAACAACTGAGAAAAGGCGTGCCAAGATGGAAAAGACTGTCAGTCTGCAAGTTCTTCGGCAATACTTTGCTGGTAGCCTGAAAGATGCTGCAAAGGGAATTGGAGGTACTGCAGGACCTGAGAGCTTGGACGCGGTACCGGGACCCCGTCATCAGCAGCCGCACGCAAGCAAGTATACCTTGCCACCCTGTATTTCAGATTACAGTTATTTATTGTTTCTTTATGTACATTGTGCACGTATTTAAGTTAACGTTCGATACTTTTCGTCCGATTCACAACCGGGTGCTGACGTTCGTCGTAACGTCTTAGAATAATTGTTAGATACTTTGTAGTACCTCGATGCACGTACCTGAGTACATCGATACCCCAGAACACACTCATACACTGTGATCGTGCCAGATTCCTATATCCTGATACTGACATCATGACCAGAGACTGGGACGACCTTAGGGTCGCGTCTGTTGAGTATCTTCCGTGTGTCGAGACTGCTAGATAGAGGTTCAGGTTCAGCGGACAATCGTTGACCGCTTGGGAAGGGGAAGACAGTTACTAGACGCTTGGGCTACTCTGCACGCGCTTATATATATATATACTATTTCTGTAGTGATCCTGTATCTAGAGTAGTTGTACCACCCGTGTGACTCCTTGCCCGGAGCTGCGGTACGTGCCGTGTGTTTCCGTGTCCGGAGCTACGGTTTTATTTTGGACAGCCCACGCGTCGAACATTGTCTTTAAACTGTGTCACACTAGTTTGGTTATGATAGAGTACCTTGTCGTGCACTTGTACTTTCTGTTTACTTGGCATGTTGTATTTCTGTACCTTGTTACGTCCCTCTGAGGACCTGGTTCTCTGCCAGTTTTACAGCATAGATGATTACGGAGCATTTGGAGTTACTATTGGAGTTGGAGGTCTTGCGGGCATGGTACCAGGTACTCACATTATATCTACCGGCATTATGGTTATTTTACATTGTTTATTTCATCTGCTGTTGTAGCCTAGTTGTTATAGACTCATACTTCTTCTCGAGTCTATTCGAGTTAGTGTGTTATTGGGTGGCCGACTCTAGCACATATAGCTCTTTCTTGTATACTGTTGTACATTGTGGATTGAGACATAGAGGTTTATATTTATGGAATATCTAGATAGTGCCCTTTATATTACAGCTTATACGTATTCGAGTCAGACCAGAGTCTAGTCGAATGCGTAGCTGGCGTGTCACGTATTCCTGGTCCTACGTATTTTGGGACTGGGGCGTGACAAAACCAAAACCAAAACCTACTCAAACCTAGTTATAGAGCATCTGGTCTGAGGCAGACCGAACTCGGGCCGAACTCGGTGCCCTTAAAATCAGCAATCTGATTTTTTGTTCCACCTTGTAACGAGCTGTCCAACGTTCAAATTTTTGAATATTAGGGGACAAAACTTTGCCGAACTCTGCCTACCCAGACTAATATAAATAGAGCATGAATTCCCACATTTTAAATCACCCCTCATCTTTCAAGCTCTCAATATTCTAAGCTCTACTCTTCTAAGTCATACTCTTCTAAATATTCTTAGCCACAACTTCCTAATCCCCTAAGGTGCCTTGGTGGATTAAACTAGAAGTTGTGTAAGAGGTGTAAAGTGTTCTCACTTGGAAAATTCTAAGTTTTGCCACAGCAAATTTGAAGTAGTGGAGCACTTCGGATCAAAAGCTTGTGTCTGTAAAGAAGTGGCAAGCCTTCAGATCAAAGCTTGTGTTTCACTGATAGTGGATTCAAAGTCCGAGCTAGAGTTCTCGGGCCTGGACTAGTCCTCCACGAGAAAAACCAGAATATATCGCTATGTTTGCATTTTCTCTTCCTTACTCTATTTACTTTCCACATTATTATTCTCTGATTATTTTTTTTGTTAGTAGTTGCTCACTGGACTTAGTCTTAATCAGTTTTAATTGGTCACTATTGACAAATAACTCTATTCATCCCCCTCTAGAGTTGCCTACACATAACTTTATCTTCCCATATTCAGTTTGTACATACAAAGTTGCATTTTGGTGGCTACTCCTTTCGTCCAAACGAACTCAAACCTCTCCATATGTGGGTGCTTAAGGAAAATTGCTTCATATACCACTCTGTGTGGGTACTCACGCTGGTCATTCTGGATCTACACCCAATAGTCAGATCCCGTGTTCTCCAGGTCTATCTTCACCCGACCCATATTCTGCTGTAGTCGACGTGTTGTCGGATGCATCTCCGGTCTCCAAACACCATCTCTTAAAATGGTGCTAACTCTATAGTGCCTTCCTTCTAATGCATAGGCTGCCCACGCTTCACGTTCCACCAGGCTCCGATGTTCTATCCATGAATCTAACCACAGATCCATGGCTTCTCCGGTTGTCATAACCCTGGATATTATCCCTTTCATCTATTCTCGTTTATCCAACATATTTTTCCAACTAATAGAGTCATTATTTTTAATTGCCCAACCCCAGAAAGACTGGTCCTGCAAGTACCTCCCCTTCATCAATGTAGCCCATAACGAGTTCTGCAATAAAAATCTACAAGTCTGCTTGAGGCCCGCCGTGTCACAAAGATTACGGAGTGATCGTAGACCCACTCCTCCCTCCTTGTGAGGCCTGTATAATATTTCCCACCCGATGGCATAAATACCACCTCTCCATATAAAGTTGGCACACATTTTCTCTATACGTTTAATTTTTGCTGCAGGGAGCAAGATTGTTTGAAGCCAAAACCTTGCTATATCATAAATAACAGATCTCACCATCTCTATGCATTCCCCAAAAGATAGAATCTGGACTTTCCATCCTTCCAGTCGATGTTGAGTATAGTCTATTAAGCTCTGACATTCGGTCTCCCAAGCATAATTTATAGATAGAGGTACCCCCAGGTATTTCACTGGGAGCTCGCCCTTCTCCATTCCAAGAGTTAGTGCCCACTCTTCTTTCCTCTTACAGTATTTGTTGAAATACATCATACTTTTGTCTCGGTTAAGTTGTAGACCTGTGAGTTCCCCATACTGCTCTATTATCAACGAAAAGCTCTCAACACCCCTCCTCGAAGGAAACATGAAAACCAGAACATCATCCGCATAAATGAGATAGGAGATCTACGGCTGAACTCTTTTGCACAATGGCACTATTATATTTTGATGTACCGCCATATTCATAAGACATATAAAGTATTCCTTGACCAGGATGAACAAGTACAGGAAAAGAGGTTCACCTTAACGTAATCCCCTATTCCTGCTGAAGAAGTCATACGATTGTCCCTTCACAAGAATGGAGAACGTAGAAGTGGAGATACACACTCGGACTCTGTCAACCCACACACGTCAAACCCCATAACCAACATCACATGACATACAAACTTTTTATTAACCGAGTCATATGCCTTCCTCAGGTCCAGCTCTAAACAAGCTCTGTCCCCTCCTGGCTTGTTGAAGTTCCTGTTGCTTATAGGTGGATGTACCCCTTCGAACGACATCTGAATCACCTTAAGAGAAAGATAAAAAAATAAGGCACGGGTTAAGGGCTCAATTTATGAAGCTTATGTTCTTGAGGATATTACAAACTTTTGATCAACATATTTTAAACCTCATGTTGCTACTAATAGAACGAGAGCTCCGAGAAATGACGACGGATATCAGGAATCTAATGATGTAATACTGAAAGTTTTTAATGCGTTCGGAAAGCCTTCGGAGAAAATAAAGAAGAGATAATTGAATGACGACGAGCTAAGGGATGGTCAGTTGTATATATTACTCAATTGCGACGAGGATGAAGTAGAGAACCTAGAGGGGTAAGTAATTAATATGTCCATATTTACGTCATCTCAATGTAATAGTATAAGCTACTATCATGCTACTAATCAGCGGTAGCTTCATTGTTTTTTAGCACATATAATGATGAGTCGAGGTCGGTTAGACCCTATATAACAGACGAAGAAGTAGAACAAGAAATAAGACACAATTTTCCTTCTTGGTTGAGACATATGTACGGAGCTTGGTAATTACTTTTTCTGTATGCACTTGCACAATAAATTACTTACTATCGCTACTTTGGTATTTAGGTCGATCGTCTAATAACACCCAAGACTGAATCTATTAGAGTTATAGCTAAGGGACCAATTACTCCCGTCAAAATATGGCCAAGCTACTGTGTAAATGGGTTTAGGTCAAGTCAACAAATGCTCCGATCAGAGACAGTTTTTTGGATCTTGATTCCACAAAAAATAGTTGTTTGTGTATCAAATCTTCGAACTACAAAGTCGTCGATCCAGGCAATAATTTCTTTGGCATTTTATGAAAGATTGTAGAGTTGGCATATAATTATGACATAGAACCTGCTAAGATCGTGCTATTCAAGTATGAATGGTTCGATCTGATTCAAGATCAAGGTTGGAAAATTGACAAGCACGGTCTTGTGGATATAAACTAAAAGCGTAGATATCAAGGCTATGAACCATTTGTCCTATCAAGTCAGGCTCAGCTCGTGTACTTCACAACTTATCCTAGATAGGTAAAAGCGAGGTCAGATTGGTGGGTAGTATGCAAGACTAAAGCTAGAAATACCTTTGACGTTGACAAAGTAGCTTATCAGGAGGACAAGCTACTCTTCTAACAAATATTGTAGATGTGGACTCAGGAAAAGTTACTTATTACATGACTAATAATATAGAAAATATAAAATTATCCAAAGAGTAAGACGAAGACGAAGTAGAAGAAAGTAAAGATAAGGAGAAAGAGGAAGAGGAGGACGAGAAAGGTGAACAAGATGAAATTTCTAAAGATGATTAAAAATAAAATATTTTGCCCGAAGATATGTACTATATTTTGACTGTAGAATATACTATTTTAACGAAGATATGTATTATATTTTGAGTGCAGAATGTACTATATTTTGATGAAGATATGTATTATATTTTGAGTGCAAAATGTACTATCCATTTAGATTTGTGACACCACTAGTTATTTACTATGCAATTCTATTAATGCTGTGAGATATGCATAACATTTTGACTGTAGAATATACGATATATTTGTGTATTTATTTATTCATCAGATATTGTTATCAGGTTTGACAGGATGATACAGAGCGTTCGGCAGGTCTCGAGGTAGACAAAGTACTCATCCGGTACTGCCTACTGTTGGTTCTAGATCCTCGGCACCTAGTACTCCAGTATATCGACCAGTCATATTTCTGACTGCGATGATGTTATGTGGCAGCACTCCTGGGACGAGTAGTTCCAGGCCTGATAGTACTCCCTCATCCAGCATCCCTTCTGCTAACGGAACCATAGAGACAAATGAGCATATGGCGGAGGTTGAGCCGATGTCGTCCCAACATCAGTTAGATCCTTCATGCGCACCTTCGGACGAGACGAGGACGGAGATTTGGGCCGATGGTACAAAGTAAGTCAATTAGATAGTTTTATATCATTTAAATCATATATTTCTTTATTCTTCATATATTGACTTTTTTGATAAAAATAATTATCTATGTATAGATATCGTCTCTCGTTGGTACAGAGACGCTTGGGCCACTTTCTGAGGTACAACTATGGTGGCCCTTGGATCAACTACTCTGATGCTCCGGAGGAGAGGGAGGCATTCTGGTTTGCGCACTTCAAGATAAAAGTATATTATATCAATCATCTAATTTATGCATATTATATAACTACCTAAATTACTTATTGTAGCAAATGTATTTTTATCCACCGCACCGGGCCAAGTTGATCGAGCAGATATTTTCTACCGTTGCCGTCAAGCTGATCCGTGATGCTCCGGATAACCAGAAGGATCGTGATCGTGCAGGAAAACCGATTCAAGGTTAGATCACGCCTGAGTAGTGGACTACGATAAGGGCTAGATTCGATAATCCGATGTACAAGAAAAGGTCTGAGAAGGCCAAGGCGGCTAGACAGAAGGCAGCAAAGTGGTATGGTGGCTCGATTCCGATGACAAAATATTTTCGTCGTTTGGTATATTTTTTATTTTAGATATATTATTTTATTGCAAGTACGATAAAATGGTAGTAGGATAAAATATTTAATTTTAGTACTAAATAATATATTTTTAACAGGTATAGAGGGGTGAGGATGCAAACATGGTGACCGTCTTCCTGGCCACATATCGAAAGGGCGAGAATCTTATTAATGAGAGGGCATCGCAGACGTATGTAAGTATTAATTTAATTAGTGTTAATTTTAATACAACTTAGGCAATTATCGAGTATCCAAACTTTTCTAGGCCGAGTATCTTAGGTTGCATGAGTGGGCGACTGCTAGTGCACCTACAACGGGAGAGGCTGGTACTTTCTCGTAGCCCTCTTCAGCTCCCTCGACGGATAAGTTATGGGTGACCGCTGCTCGTGGTCTCCAGAGGGGTACGTACTACGGTACGGGATCCTATGGCGCCCTTATTATGACGTAGTCATCTAGGGCCTCCACGGCAAGTACACATTCCCTATAGCCCTCGCAATCGTTGGCCCAAGTCCTGGAGACCGTTGACCGTCAGATTGCGTTTCTTCGTGACAAGTTGCTGCAAAGGATGGAGGAGCAGCCCCTGTCCCAGCCGCAGGTGGACGATGCGACGCTCATCGCATGATTTGATATGCTCGAGCGCAACATCATGGAGATATGAGATATGATAGCTGATCTTAGAGCATCGACAGAGCACAATATAACGAAGCTGTAGGCATCACAACTGTCCATGGGCGAGAGGCTAACAATTATGCAGCATTTAATGGTTCAAAGCAGTATGAGGCTGTTATCTACCATGGATTTATACAACCATCGACTAGCAGAGTTAGAGAAGATACGTCCTCCTGGTGGGCCTTGATCGACACCGACTCCACCGACGTCACTGCCTTCTCTATCGCTATCGGTATCGATTTCACGGGAGCAGTATGATAGGTTCTTATCCCAATGCGCGCCGGGGGTCATCCTCCTGTAGATCCGCAGTAGTCCTAGTTAGGATAGTTTATTGATTGTTTGTGTTTCAGACCTATGATATTTGGTTATTTATGAATATTTATTTTTGAGGCTTTTAAACTTTATTTCTTGTATTCTTTATGATGAGGCTTTCAGATTCAGTTGTGTGGATATTTGTTGTATTCTTTACGACGAGATTTTGTCTTGACTCTGTTTGTAGTCTCAATATTTTGTTTTCTTAAAATTTTACTATATTATTCATATCAAATGTATGCTAATTTATCGGTGTTGAGTGTTTAACCCTAATTTATCGGTGTTGAGTGTTCAATCGAAGGGGGTCGACGAACCCAACAAATTCAACGAAGGGTTGCTCCGGGTCTATTTGTACAAATTATGAATTCATAAACTTCAGAAAGAATGGTTTAAAAATAATTTAATATTTATTTTTTTAATTTTTTTTCCTGTATCTTTAGCGACGTTTAGCGACGTTTATATACGTCGCTATAAACGTCGCTATAAAAGTCGCTATACACGTCGTAAAAAACGTCGATGACCATCGCAAATCTGCTGACATGGCAGTATTGTTTGATAATAAATGAAAGAAATAAAACAAGGTTTATATGAAACCTTCTCTTTGGTTTACAAACAAGAAGTACAATTAATCCTATACGAGGATGTCAAGTACAAATTTTTAATCTGGGTAAATATTGCTATAGGAGTCTGATCTGCGGTCGATCACTTTATCCTTTGGACCATACGATGATGAAGAAGTGCTGTAGAAGACGGAGAAGCTTTAAAGATTACAAAGGGGAGTGGATGCTCGATGCCAAAATCGTCGATCACTACTCTCTGTCTATGCTCTGGATTCTTCTTTCTCCAAAATCAATTTCTGATCCTTCGACCCTTGACCTCTGTTAATAGAGGTCTCTATTTATAGGGTTCTAGTGACAGTAACCGTCCAGTCGACGTAGAAGCCGGACAGTAGAGAGTGTGGCACTTTTTACGCGGCGGTTACAACAACTACCACCCACGTATAAATGATCCTTTGAATAAGCGTGTGACGCGTGTCCCATTAAGAGATAATGCGTATAACTGCTGCGAAGATCACGGCATACAAGCCATGTAGGTAGCTGTCCCTCGCGTAGAAAAGGTTGGCGTAGAAGCCAATAACTGTCATCATGGCGTAGAAGCCAAATGGTTGTCGAACTGGCGTAGAGGCCAGGTAGGCGTAGAAGCCTGATGCTGCATGGATAGGAGGCTAGCGTAGAAGATAGCCGATCCTCCTTTCTTGACTGAGGTCTTGGGCTAATTTTGGACCAAATAGCCTTATTACGCACAAACGCAAATGTAGCCTGAGTTGGCGTATTCAGAGGAGATAGCATACGGCGTACTCCTATGGTTGAAAATAGCCAGGTTGGCATATTTCAAGGAGATAGCGTACAACATGCTCCTATAGCTGAAAATAGCCTGTCGGCATAATGTGCAAAGGTGATGATGTGGACGTATTAGCCGTAATTATGGTTCACCCAGTCTTTGAAAATAGAACCAAATCCCGTGTATTAAATACAGAGATCTGCCCCCATCCTGCGCATTAACTGCATAGACGTGCCTCGGGCTCTATACAAAGAGCAGCTTTTGACGTGGCGGTCCGTTTGTCTTCTGTGGAGCGTAAAAGCTCACATCTGCCTGTGTAAAACTAGGCAGCGTATTCCTTTGTATGCGTAAAAGCAGTTTATACCAAGAAAATGTTACTAAACGACAGTTTGGGTCTCTGTGCCGCACCATCATTACAGCCGTCGTCTGGATAGTTGTGCAATACTCTTTGTCAGGAGTCAGGTTTACTATATGATCTGACAGGTTCATTCGAGAAATATGAAGCGTTCCTCGTACACTTTCATGCTACATTAAAAGCGGATAAGTTTTATGCTATAAAGGCGATATAACAACCTTTTTACAATGAAGCAGTCTGAAAATACTGTATTACGCGGGGTTGTCCTGGAGCTTATATTTTACGCTGTACTAGCGATAAAGCTCTGTTGTACGCTGATGGCTCTGAAGTCAAGTCTTACGCCATACAGCACTGAAATACTGCGTATAACTCTGTAGCGTATTTTTCATGCTTCTACAAGACCCCCTTCAAAGTTTTCAAATTCCTCGTAATTTGAAACACTTTGAATGAAGCATGAAACGGTCAAGTCTGACTCGTTCCTCGAGGCTGATTTCTTGGCAAATTTTTGGGGATTTGTTGGGATTCGGTGTGTTCTCTTTTGCCTATATAAAGGCTGAGGAGTTAACCTGTTCTTCCTACATTTCCTTCACCACACAGAGATGATTGCCGGAGTTCGTCGGGTCGACTTGAGGAAGAAGAAGACCATATTCTTTCAGCATGTAATGAGCCAAAAAAGAAGGCGTCTTCGAGCAAATGTCCTCTGCAATGATGGATCATGGAAGAATATCATAACTTCCTTTGCTCGAGATAATCAGCAACTTCATATGACGATTCTTCCAGGAGAGAGGAAGGGTCACATTCGACCATACAGCTTGCAAGCTGTATTTTCTCCCGTCGTTCGTGGACGAGAGAAGACAAACTAGCCCTGTCTTCCAGTATTGAGTTGGGTCTAAACCCTCAACTCAATCTGTCATGGCGTATGGAGGATGGGTGTCACACCCCAGTCCCAAAATGTAAGGAACTAGGCCACGTGGCATTGGCCAGCTGACACGTCACTAAGGGTTTAATCCATTTTTATGGACCCAAAGGAACGTGCTACGTTGTCCTAAAATACTACAAGTCTAATACAGGCAAATCTATCTCATCCACAGAAAATGTCAGGAAATAGTGCTGAATATATATATTGCTGAGTCTGAAAATGTCATAGTACACATCTTGTGGGAACAAACCCACTACAAAAGATAATAATAGTGCCAAAATAAGATAGACCAAAGTATCGTCTATCTAAGAAAACAACTCCATCTCCAGGTGAACAAGCTGCTAGGATCAGGTAGATTCTGATGGTGTCTCCTCTAGTTCTTCCTCTGTGGCATGCCTAGTCTCCTGTCCTGGACCATACACCGTGGGGTAGTAGGCCTCGTCTAAATCTGGAAGGGAACCAGGTCCTCAGTGGGACATAACAAGATACAGGAAAATAACATGCCAGGTATGAAAATACTGAATAAATAAATAAATAAATACAAGGTGCTAACCATCTATGTGAATGCAAGTAAAGACCTCGTAGTACGCATGGAAAAGTGTAGGCCAGACATATGCTGACTTAATTCACCAATCGTGTTGACTGGCTAGTATATGTGTCATATGCCCCCAGACGCATGGGCACTCTGCAATCGTCCATCTCCGAGGAGTATGGAACGAAGGTAAAATATACAAGGAGGGGGTATCCCATACGACTACTAGTTATCTTTCCCGCCCAATGTAACTAATGCCAAGTCACAATCATTCCTGAGTTCTCCTAATTTTAAGCTTAGCCGTGATGCGTGTCACACGTACTGGTAGCTAATCAAATATGCAGCTCGCATCCCAATATGTATTACAACTATGTTGCGTGTTCCCGTGATGGGGTCTAGGAGGATATTAGGATACCCTCTCAGTTGTTGGTAAGTCTGTAAAGACTAAGTTTATTTATACTTCGTGTCAACGTATCAGTTGACTGTACCTGAGGCAATCTCAGGTACTCACAGTCATATGAAATTCTGGAAAAAATAGCATATAACAGTATTTGAGTTTAAACAGTAACTTGGCAAGGTATACTTGCCTACTCCCCGATAGTGTTGAAAACCTGAT
This sequence comes from Iris macrosiphon, assembly GCA_036927795.1. Classification (NCBI taxonomy): domain Eukaryota; kingdom Viridiplantae; phylum Streptophyta; class Magnoliopsida; order Asparagales; family Iridaceae; genus Iris; species Iris macrosiphon. Next base: position 252,448,529 of record JAYESA010000004.1, read on the forward strand.
CTTTCAGTCAAGTTTGAGGGTGCTTGTGACAGGGGGTCACTGACTTCTTTGAAGATGTTTTCTGTTAAAACATACAGGGTTCGTGAATATCATGGATATAATATAAAAGTATATATATACTTATGTACATATATGACAATATATATATATATTATAGGATACACATATATATATATATATATATATATATATATATATATATATATATATATATATATATAGAGTATATATACATATAGATATAGTATATATAGTAGTATATATATATTTATATAGCTTATATATATAGTAAAGAAAAGAAAATGCAGGAAATGTAAAAATATATATACTGTATACCCAGTATTATATTGGATATATAATATAATTATATGTATATATAATACATATATAGATAATGCATATGTATATACAATATGTATATATATCTATAATTAAAAGGAAAGACAAGTGCTGAATGTAAATATATATATATACTGTATTATCCAGTATTATAGTATATATATATATGACATTATAGATAATATATATATACCAATATATATATATATATATATATATATATATATATATATATATATATATATATATATATATATATATATATATATATATATATATATATATAAAAAGAAAGACAGTGCAGAAAATATAAATACATGTATAAATACTGTATTATCCAGTATTATAGTATATATATATGACATTTATAGATAATATATATATACATAGATATATATATATATATACATACATATATATATATATATATATATATATATATATATATATATATATATATATATATAATAAAAAGAAAGACAGTGTAGAAAATATAAATACTGTATTATCCAGTATTATATTATATAGTATATATAAATAAAATAAATGCATAGTATGTATACATATAATAATTATATATATACTGCATATATATTGACTGTAAATATAATAAATATAATACAATACATAATATACATATAGATATATACATAATATACATAAATATATATATATATATATAGATATATATATATATATATATACATAAATATATATATTAAATATATAATAATATACAGTATAAATATACTGTATATATACAATATATAATAATATAATATATATTATATACATATATATACATATGTATACATATATACATACATATACATAAATATACATATATACGTATAAAGAGGGTGGGGGGGGTATACCTAACTGACAGGGGGACCCACGCGTCTTCGCCGGCAGAAGGACGACGGCGGAGCTGGCGGTGGTCGGCCGGAGAGGCAGCAGCAGCAACTGTTGTTGTCAGCAACAGCAGCAGCTTGCAGCAGTTGCAGCGGCGGCGGAGGCGGCGGTGCAAGGTGGGAGTTCGACGGAGGGGGTCGAGGCGGAGAGGTTGGTGGTGGTGGCGGGGGTCTATGGTGGCGGTGGTGGTGGCTGGAGGTGATCGGAGTGGAGGGGGTGGCTGTTAGGTTTAGGGGGTTAGGGGTTCTGCGGGGGTGAGGGCGGCCGGAGGGATGGTCGTGGGGCGGTGGGAAGGTGGTTGTCCGGTAGAGGGGGTCGGGGCGAGGCGAGTGGGGGTGGTGGTGGTGGTGCACGGTGGACGGAGGCGGTGCTAGGGGAGGTCGGGTGGTGGGGGTAGCTAATGTGTGCAGGGTCGGGGTGGGGTCTGTGGCAGCTGCCCACGGCGGAGCAGGCAGCCGGAGGTGGTGGGGTTTGGTCGGAGGGAAGGTGGGGTAGGGGCGAGGGGTTCGTCGGAGTTGGGTGGCCGGAGGTGGACTGAGGGTGGTGGTGTAGGGTTTGCAAGGGGAGGGGTTGGGTATATATAGGGTTAGGGGGAATGGCATGCTTTGTAAATAAGTGGAAGTGTAGGGGCATTTTGGGGTTTTTTGGTTTTTAGGATATTTGGGCTGATATTAACAGGATATTTAGTGCCACATGTAGGGTTTATATTAACTAGCCAGAGGTGATGACACCTCACATGAAATTTTTATAAAAACCCTTGAGTTTTCATAAATTGCATAAAAGTCCTAAGAATTGGTATTTTGCGTAATTACGCAATTTGTCTTGAAAATCACATGGTTCCTAAAAATACTAAAATTTACAGAATTTAGGGGGAAAGCTGGGGGAGTGCCTTGGGGAGTGTGGGGGTGAACCTGGGCATGGGCAGGGCCTGGTTCTTTGGGTGATACGGGTCACCGTATTTATTATTTAATAAATACTGCGCACGGTGTTCTTTAATTAATTAGAGGCAGGTAGGGCCATAATTTTAATACGGTGTCAATACACTAATTGTAGTATATTCCAAGTAGAATATTATCGTATTTTTGTTTGGGTAGAACTGGTGCAGGTTGGGCCTCAAATCTCTAGGGGTACAGAGATGAGTAAAGAGCAGTAATTTAAATAGGAAATAAATACGGACTTTTGTAACGATATTTGCGCGTCTCAAACGAGGCTCAAAATAAAATATCTGGGAGTTGCACAAAATTTAGGAAAATAGTCTAACATGTCTAGGGAAGGTATGTGAATTTTGTTTGGGAAATACAGCTAGTGTAATGCTATAATTAATTGTGTGAGGTACAGGTGCACAATCAATAGGATATGTAAACAAAAATAAATTTTAAAAAAATTACAATAATTCTAATTAGCTAAAAATAATCCTAAATTACTGAAATCTGGTCGAGGGAGTTTACAATCTACCCTCCTTAGAATATTTCGTCCTCGAAATAAAAACAGACAAATATGAGAATGAAAGATTGATTTGAAATATTAGGACATACCCTGGTTTGGAAATAGATGGGGGAAACACTGTCGAATATCCTCTTCTTGTTCCCAGGTTGATTCACCTGGTGCATGATGTCTCCATGCAACACGAACTAGAGGGATAGTCTGGCCTCGCAACACCTTCTCGCTACGATCTAAGATCTTTACAGGTTCCTCCTGGTACGATAGGCTTGGGCCGACGGTGATCTCTGAATGGTCTAGTACATGACTCGGGTCTGGAATGTACCTCCTCAGCTGAGATACGTGGAAGACGTCATATACTCCTTCCAGGGTCTGGGGTAAGGCTAGCTTGTAGGCAACTTCTCCGATGCGTTCTAATACATCGAAGGGTCCAATGTACCTTGGACTCAGTTTTTCTCTTTCTCCAAATCTGATGGTACCTCGGGTGGGTGAGATTTTCAAGAACACATGCTCTCCCACTTGGAACTCTAGAGGTCGTCGATGAACGTTGGCCCAGTGCTTCTGTCTGTCCTGTGCAGCTCGCAGGTGTCCTTGTATCTTTTTTACTTTCTCTACCGTACGAATAACCAATTCTGGTCCCAAGATCTGTCTTTCGCCAACATCGCTCCAGCATACTGGGGAATGACATTTCCTGCCATACAAAGCTTCAAAGGGAGCCATTTGAATGCTCGCTTGATAGCTATTGTTGTAAAAAAATTCCACCAGGTGTAAGTGATCTTCCCATGATTCGCTGAAATCAAGCATGCAGGCTCTCAGCATATCTTCGAGTGTCTAGATGGTGCGCTCTGATTGGCCATCTGTCTGCGGATGATACGAGGTGCTGAACTTGAGGTGGGTACCAAGACTTTCTTGCATACTTCGCCAAAAGTAAGATGTAAACCTCGTATCCCTGTCAAACACTATACTGACTGGTACTCCATGCAGACGCACTATCTCCTTCATGTACATGTCTTCCAAGACTTCTGTAGATTGTCCGACTCTGAAAGGTAAGAAATGAGCAGCCTTTGTGAGTCTGTCTACGATTACCCATACAGCATTACGACCACTGGGACTTCTTGGGAAGCCCGTAACAAGGTCCATCGTAATGTGTTCCCATTTCCACTCGGGTATTTGGAGGGGTTGAAGTAGACCGGCAGATCTCTGATGTTCAGCCTTGACTTGCTGACACACCAGGCATTTAGCCACAAAGCATGCTATCTCTCGCTTTATTCCATGCCACCAGTAGTATTGTCGTAGATCTCTGTACATCTTTGTGCCTCCAGGATGTATAGAGTATGTTGAGCTATGAGCTTCTGACATCAGCTCCTCACGAAGTTCTCCATTTGGAACATAAAGACGTTTCCCACATCTTAGAGTCCCATCTTCGTGTATGCGATATCCTGTCTGGATTCCAGCCTCTGTTCTTTGGCGAAGCCTCTGATATCTTGCATCTGCTGGTAGAGCAGCTTTGATTCTTTCGACCAATGTTGATTGTAGCTGGTAGTTTGATAATTGGCCGTCAATTCCTGGCATAATGACCTTTATACCCAACTTTTCTAGATCTCTCAATAGACCTGGTTGGGTGATCATAAAGAATGTCGAGGGTCTTCTGCTTAGTGCATCAGCTACTATATTTGCCTTCCCCGGATGGTACTGTAAATCGATCTCGAAATCTGTCATCACTTCGAGCCATCATCTTTGTCTCAGATTTAAGTCTTTCTGGGTGTAGACGTATTTCAAGCTTTTGTGATCGGTGAATATCTCCACTCGTTCGCCATATAGATAATGTCTCCATAGCTTCATGGCGAAGATGACTGCGGCAAGCTCCAAGTCGTGAGTGGGGTAATTCTTCTCATGAGTCCCCAGTTGTCTTGAGGCATAAGCTACAACCTTCCCATGTTGCATTAAGACACAACCCAATCTTTTTCCGGATGCATCGCTATAGATTACGAAACCTCCGAATCCAGATGGTATAGTCAAAATGGGGGCAGTAGTCAGACGCTTCTTCAACTCGTCGAAAGCTTTCTGGCATTCCTCCGACCAGATAAACTCCTGATCCTTGCGGGTAAGACGGATAATTGGCTCCGCGATTCTAGCAAAGTTTTCTACGAACCTCCGGTAATATCCGGCAAGTCCTAGAAAGCTTCTCACCTCCGAGACGTTGGTCGGGGTTGGCCATGTCTCCACAGATGAGATCTTTGCTGGGTCCACCGAGATGCCTTCTCCTGTGATCACGTGTCCAAGAAAAATGACACGATCAAGGAAGAACTCACACTTGCTCATCTTAGCATAAAGGCTCTCCCGTCTTAGCGTCTCTAACACCAGTCTCAAGTGCTTTTCATGCTCCTCGTGGCTCTTTGAATACACCAAGATGTCTTCGATGAAGACTACCATGAACTGGTCCAGATATTGGTGGAAGACTCTGTTCACCAGGTTCATGAATACAGCTGGTGCATTAGTCAGTCCAAAAGGCATCACCAGGAACTCGTAATGACCATAACGAGTCCTGAATGCTGTCTTTGGAATATCTTCTCGTCGTACCTTGACCTGATGATAGCCTGATCTTAAGTCTATTTTTGAGAATACCACAGCTTCCGTCAGTTGATCGAACAGATCATCGATTCGTGGCAAGGGATACTTATTTTTGATTGTCAAAGCGTTGAGGGCTCTGTAATCAATACACATCCGATATGTTCCGTCCTTCTCTGGTACAAACAGCACTGGTGCTCCCCAGGGTGATGCACTAGGACGAACAAATCCCTTGATCTGTAGTTCCTCCAGTTGAAGCTTCAGCTCGTCAAGCTCCTTCTTCGCCAGTCGGTACACATTTGAGGATACCGGTGCAGCTCCGGGTATCAGCTCAATAGTGAACTCTACTTCTCTGTCAGGCGGTAGGCCTGACAATTCCTCCGGGAATACGTCTTCAAATTTTGCAACGATTGCTAGGGGTGCTATCTCCATCGCCATATAAGTTCTAGGAGTCTGGCCTACTCCTTGCTCGATGGTATCTCGTACGTATTCGAACTCCGGGTGTCCTGGTGGTCTAAATATGACACTACCTTTTCGACAGTCTAGGATAGCATTGTTCTGGATTAACCAGTCCATGCCTAAGATGACGTCGAAATTTGGCATTGGGAGTACCAAAAATTGCGCTCTTAGCTCTCTACTACAAACGACTATCGAGCATGTTTCAATAATGTTGGTAACTGGAACAATACCTCCTCCGGTAAGAATTTTCTAGCACTTGGGTAGTGGAGAAGTGACTAGTTTGTGCATGGCTATGAAACTACTAGATATGAATAACAGGGTAGCGCCAGAATCAAATAATACGGTTGCAGGTAATGATGCAACTAAAATGGTACCTGTGATGGTTTCTCCTTCGGGTTCTTCGGCAACTGCAACTAAAGCAAAGGCTTGTCCGTGCCTTTGCCCTCCAGACTGCTGTCTGGCCTTGTTGAACTGGGCCTCCTGTGTAGCTAGGGGTACTCCCCTTTGATATCCTCCAGATGTTGAGGGTAGCATCCTCTGGGCTTGTGCTTCTGGCTTCTGCCCGTTCTGAGGTGCTGCATCTTTGCGTTGTGGGCAGTCTCTGGCCATATGCTGGCTAGCTCCACATACAAGGCATAGTCCTAACTTCTTTCTGCAGTCATTGTCAAAATGCCACTTCTTGCCACAATAGTGACAAGTCGGGAGCTCCTTCTTCTGGTAGGGCCCTGTCGTCTGCTGCGTCTGATTTTATGGACGACGTATAGGGCCTCCTGCTCCTTGCTGGTTTTTGGCTGGGAAGGTTGGATTAGAGCGTCTCGCTCCTCGGCCAATAGCTTCTTGCACCCTCGGTTCTGTAAGAACCTCCTCATAGGAGATCCTTGACTGCATTGTCGTATACCTCTGGAGCTCGCAGGTGAGGCCGTGGTAGAATCTTTTGGCCTTCTCCAGCTCATTCGGTATCAAGATGGTACCGAATCGACTAAGTCAGCTGAACTCCGCGTCGTAGGCGTCAACAGTCATGTTCCCTTGTTCCAGGTGCAGGAACTAAGAGTATAGGGCATTTTGGACTGTTGCAGGAAAGTACTTGGCATTGAAGTGCTCCAAGAATTGTTCCCAAGTTTGATCTTTGCCGTTGCTACTCTCTATAGATTTCCACCAGTGATGGGCATTGCCTAAGAGTTGAGCTCTTACGGCGGTCATCCACAGGTCGGGGGTAAGTTGCGAACCTTCCAGCAGTATTTCTGTATTGGAGATCCAGTCTGAGATCTCCTCTGGGGTTTCGCTGCCTTTAAAAGTTCTCGGGCTCATCTGGCGGAAACCTCGGACTGTGCCTACTGGTTGGACAGGTACTGGTGCCGGGGCAGTGGTTCTCTCCAAAGCCGTCATCAAGGTCTGTCTCAAGGCTTCAGTCTGTTGCCACTGAGACTGTCTCAGGGCTTCAGTCTGTTGCCATTGAGTTTGCAACATAGCTTGGAGGAACTGGAATATTTGAGGTTGTCCCTCAAGCTGTGGCATCTGGGCAGGAAAGGTGGGAGGTGGAGGCAGTGGTGTCTCCGCCTGCGGTGTTAGGGCCTGGAAGGTTTGCCCTTCATGCTGGGCTGGTGTTCCTGTCTGGACAGAATTTTGGTGGATGTACGGGGTTGGTAGGTAGACCAACATCCTTCTAGGGGATTGGTCTCTCGGGGTGGACGGGGTTCCTTGGACATCGGGCGAGGGGTCTGTTGCTTGGTCAGCCCCATCAATCGCATATTTCCCGGGTATGTCCATATTTCTGAAGAAAATAGAATAATTAGAAAAGCATGAAGGAATGATAATAAATGATAATCAAGCAAGATGCAATAAAAAAAATATTTAAGGATAGTGTCAGTGTGGATGAGACCTAGTATTCTTATTCTATTGCAGGCTTGCTGGGCATGTCATCATACCACTAGTAATAAATATGACCTGCATGGGCCACCACTAAAACCATGTCACGCTCCAGTCCCAAAATGTAAGGAACTAGGCCACGTGGCATTGGCCAGCTGACACGTCACTAAGGGTTTAATCCATTTTTATGGACCCAAAGGAACGTGCTACGCTGTCCTAAAATACTACAAGTCTAATACAGGAAAATCTATCTCATCCACAGAAAATGTCAGGAAATAGTGCTGAATATATATATTGCTGAGTCTGAAAATGTCATAGTACACATCTTGTGGGAACAAACCCACTACAAAAGATAATAATAGTGCCAAAATAAGATAGACTAAAGTATCGTCTATCTAAGAAAAGAACTCCATCTCCAGGTGAACAAGCTGCTAGGATCAGGTAGATTCTGATGGTGTCTCCTCTAGTTCTTCCTCTGTGGCATGCCTAGTCTCCTGTCCTGGACCATACACCATGGGGTAGTAGGCCTCGTCTAAATCTGGAAGGGAACCAGGTCCTCAGTGGGACATAACAAGATACAGGAAAATAATATGCCAGGTATGAAAATACTCAATAAATAAATAAATAAATACAGGGTGCTAACCATCTATGTGAATGCAAGTAAAGACCTCGTAGTACGCATGGGAAAGTGTAGACCAGACATATGCTGACTTAATTTACCAATCGTGTTGACTGGCTAGTATATGTATCATATGCCCCCAGACGCATGGGCACTCTGCAATCGTCCATCTCCGAGGAGTATGGAACGAAGGTAAAATATACAAGGAGGGGGTATCCCATACGACTACTAGTTATGTTTCCCGCCCAATGTAACTAATGCCAAGTCGTAATCATTCCTGAGTTCTCCTAATTTTAAGCTAAGTCGTGATGCGTGTCACACGTACTGGTAGCTAATCAAATACGCAGCTCGCATCCCAATATGTATTGCAACCATGTTGCGTGTTCCCGTGATGGGGTCTAGGAGGATATTAGGATACCCTCTCAGTTGTTGGTAAGTCTGTAAAGACTAAGTTTATTTATACTTCGTGTCAACGTATCAGTTGACTGTACCTGAGGCAATCTCAGGTACTCACAGTCATATAAAATTCAGGAGAAAATAGCATATAACAGTATTTGAATTTAAACAGTAACTTGGCAAGGTATACTTGCCTACTCCCTGATAGTGTTGAAAACCTGATCTTTCAGTCAAGTTTGAGGGTGCTTGTGACAGGGGGTCACTGACTGCTTTGAAGATGTTTTTTGTTAAAACATACAGGGTTCGTGAATATCATGGGTATAATATAAAAGTATATATATACTTATGTACATATATGACAATATATATATATATATATATATATATATTATAGGATACACACACACACACACACATATATATATATATATATATATATATATATATATATATATATATATATATATATATATATATATATATATATATTATATAGAGTATATATACATATAGATATAGTATATATAGTAGTATATATATATTTATATAGCATATATATATAGCAAAGAAAAGAAAATGCAGGAAATGTAAATATATATATACTGTATACCCAGTATTATATTGGATATATAATATAATTATATGTATATATAATACATATATAGATAATGTATATGTATATACAAAAAGTATATATATATATATATATATATATATATAATTAAAAGAAAAGACAAGTGCTGATTGTAAATATATATATATACGATATTATAGATAATATATATATATATATATATATATATATACATATATATATATATATATATATATATATATATATATATATATATATATATATATAATAAAAAGAAAGACAGTGCAGAAAATATAAATACATGTATAAATACTGTATTATCCAGTATTATAGTATATATATATGACATTTATAGATAATATATATATACATATATATATATATATATATATATATATATATATATATATATATATATATATATATATATATATATATATATATATAAAAGAAAGACAGTGCAGAAAATATAAATACATGTATAAATACTGTATTATCCAGTATTATATTATATAGTATATATAAATGAAATAAATGCATAGTATGTATACATATAATAATTATATATATACTGCATATATATTGACTGTAAATATAATAAATATAATACAATACATAATATACATATAGATATATACATAATATACATAAATATATATATATTGAATATATAATAATATACAGTATAAATATACTGTATATATATAGTATATAATAATATAATATATAGTATATATATATATATATATATATATATATATATATATATATATATATATATATATATATATATATATATATATATATATATATATATATATATATACATATATACGTATAGAGAGGGTGGGGGGGGTATACCTAACTGACAGGGGGACCCACGCATCTTCGCCGGCGGAAGGACGGCGGCGGAGCTGGCGGTGGTCGGCCGGAGAGGCAGCAGCAGCAACTGTTGTTGTCAGCAACAGCAGCAGTTGCAGCGGCGGCTGCGACGGCGGAGGCGGCGGTATAGGGTGGGGGTTCGACGGAGGGGGTCGAGGCGGAGAGGTTGGTGGTGGTGGCGGGGGTCTATGGTGGCGGTGGTGGTGGCTGGAGGTGATCGGAGTGGAGGGGGTGGCTGTTAGGTTTAGGGGGTTGGGGGTGCTGCGGGGGTGAGGGCGGCCGGAGGGATGGTCGTGGGGCGGTGGGAAGGTGGTGGTCCGGTAGAGGGGGTCGGGGCGAGGCGAGTGGGGGGTGGTGGTGGTGGTGCACGATGGATGGAGGCGGTGCTAGGGGAGGTCGGGTGGTGGGGGTAGCTGCTGTGTGCAGGGTCGGGGTGGGGTCTGTGGCAGCTGCCCACGACGGAGCAGGCGGCCGGAGGTGGTGGGGTTTGGTCGGAGGGAAGGTGGGGTAGGGGCGAGGGGTTCGCCGGAGTTGGGTGGCCGGAGGTGGACTGAGGGTGGTGGTGTAGGGTTTGCAAGGGGAGGGGTTGGGTATATATAGGGTTAGGGGGAATGGCATGCTTTGTAAATAAGTGGAATTGTAGGGGCATTTTGGGGTTTTTGGGTTTTTAGGATATTTAGGCTGATATTAACAGGATATTTAGTGCCACATGTAGGGTTTATATTAACTAGCCAGAGGTGATGACACCTCACATGAAATTTTTATAAAAACCCTTGAGTTTTCATAAATTGCATAAAAGTCCTAAGAATTGGTATTTTGCGTAATTACGTAATTTGTCTGGAAAATCACATGGTTCCTAAAAATACTAAAATTCACAGAATTTAGGGGGAAAGTTGGGGGAGTGCCTTGGGGAGTATGGGGGTGAACCTGGGCAGGGACAGGGCCTGGTTCTTTGGGTGATACGGGTCACCGTATTTATTATTTAATAAATATTGCGCACGGTGTTCTTTAATTATTTAGAGGCATGTAGGGCCATAATTTTAATACGGTGTCAATACACTAATTGTAGTATATTTCAAGTAGAATATTATTGTATTTTTGTTTGGGTAGAACTGGTGCAGGTTGGGCCTCAAATCTCTAGGGGTACAGAGATGGGTAAAGAGCAGTAATTTAAATAGGAAATAAATACGGACTTTTGTAACGATATTTGCGCGTCTCAAACGAGGCTCAAAATAAAACATCTGGGAGTTGCACAAAATACAGGAAAATAGTCTAACATGTCTAGGGCAGGTATGTGAATTTTGTTTGGGAAATACAGCTAGTGTAATGCTATAATTAATTGTGTGAGATACAGGTGCACAATCAATAGGATATGTAAACAAAAATAAATTTAAAAAAAATTACAATAATTCTAATTAGCTAAAAATAATCCTAATTACTGAAATCTGTTCGAGGGAGTTTACAATGGGCTCTAAAAAAATTTATACAAGCCCAATTGTGTATCCTCCCGCCATTAATTATTTTCTTGTTCATCGACTGTGGAAGTCGATGAACTGCTGCAGAAGACTGAAGAAGATCTCCACCAATATGAGAACCTGACAGAACAGATTCTGGGGGTGATCTTTTAACTGAAAATGAGAAATCATTTGTAGACGGGATTTTCCTCATATGTAATCATGAAGATGAAAAAAAACCCTTTGTAGACTGGATTTCCCTCATATGTAATCATGATTTAATAAAATTGTCTTCTTTTGCGTATCTGATGATTTGCCATATATATTTTGCTGTAATGAAGTCTGAATATGTGTAGCTTCGACACGTCTGGATAACTTTACGTCGACTCTGAAAAAAGAGTATTTGATCCCGTCATGTCTTTTACGCGTAACTGACGATGCGTAGAAGACTGCTTAGCATTTAAGTCGAATATTCGAACTATCCTGCTGTTTAGAATGGGGGACTGCATAGAATTCTGAATTGTCACTCTTCTGAAAAGGAGAATTTTTGTTCAGACCATCGTCTTCAAGAATAATTTCCTGAAAATCCCTTGAAATAGGGCGAGAAATGGCTGTCAAAACTGAATCGCCATCTTGAACTGTAGAGGAAATTTTTAGACTGGATTCTGGATGAACTTCCAATCGACCCAAGAAGAAAAAGAAGAGTCATTTTCAATGCTGAACTCTGTATGCTTTGGGTACTTGGGGTATTTTGAGGCCAAGAAGGAGCATCTTCTGCGTGAACCCTTGCAATTGACCGCCTTGAGATTTGTTCAGATATACGCATACTCTGGCCTGCGTATTTTCAGATATGCGGAAAGTCATAGATTTGTAATGTAGGTGAGCATAAAATCCTAAGTTTGTAGCCTCTCGAGTGTAAAAGCTGCCGAGCATAAGAGCATCCGGGCGTAAAACTGTAGATTTGTAGCCTTTAATAAGAAAGCTTCCGAGCGTGAAGTCGTAGATTTGTCGCCTTTGAGCGTAAAAGCTACTGAGCGTGAAATCATAGATTTGTAGCTTCTGAGCGTGAAGTCGTAGGTTTGTAGCCTCTCTAGCGTAAAAGCTACCGATCATAAAAGCATCTGGTCGTAAAACCATAGACTTATAGCCTCTTAGCGTAAAATCGTAGATTTGTAGCTGCCGAGCGTAAAAAGCTCCTTGGCGTAAAATCACGAATCTGCTCTGCACGAAAAAACATTTTGAATTCGCTGACTGTCCGCCTTCCCTGAGTAGTAGGCTGACGTGGTCCCCAATCATAACCGAGTATTAAATATCGGATTTGGTTAGGGATTCGAGGAGTCCATCTGAACTCTATATATACCCTAAGGCCTTCAGAGAAAAACTTTTCATCTGTCTTCTACAAATAAAAACCTTCGTCTCTTTGAGTACTCTCCTTCGTTTCCTCTCTGAGCATTCTGAGTTTTTTTTTATAAAAATGGCACCAAAACCAATCTCCTCCTCTAAGGGAAAGAAGGCTGCCTCCTCTTCTCGCTCCTCTGCCCAAGCAAGAGCGACTTCCATCGGGCAGGACGAACCTCGCTCTGAACGAAGTGTCCCACCGAGGAGCTGTGCACCGGACGTTATAGGTAAAGCTTTTGGGACGATAAAAATGAAGAAAACCCTTCGCACACGTTGTACGTGGATGCGCTAGGTCATCTTCTGTGCTGAACGCCTCTTCGAGGAAGATTATGCACAGAGTTGTTTCATCTTTTACGCCCACATTTCTAATGTGTTAGCGTAAAAACTTCATATTTTCGCAGTCTGACGTAAAAGCTTTGACTGTCAAAATTTGGCGTACACTACAAATTTTGGGTGTTACGCTTCTGGATGAAAACTTCGGCGTAATAACTTAAACTTTGGCAGTCTGGCGTAAAAAAATGCAGACTGTTATTTTTGTGTATACTGCCAATCTTGGATTTTACGCCTGGGAATGAGAATCCAGCGTAAAAGTTCAAGTTTTCACAGTCTTGGCATAAAAGCACAGACTGTTTGTCTTTGGCATAAGCTGCAAGATGTAACGTCTAGTATAGAAACTGACTTGTTTTCCTTGCACTTTGTAGTTAACTTGGAGATACCTCCGTTGGCTGAGGTGATGGGTTCTTCGGCTGGGATGCTGAACTCCAATTACCTGGAGGATTTATCCCATGTGACATTTCCTATCTTCGGACCCCAGTATCCTGAAGGAAGTAGAATCCTGATATCGTCTCAAAGCGAGCGAATGCTTTTGAGCATGATCAACGGAGAGCCCCTGACGTCTATAGACGGGGCCAAATACATAAAACCGGCTTTCCTCTTCGGGGATATGATTGACAAATAATCCCAGACGAAGCCCAAGAAAGAAAACTGGGTTTTTCCTGTCGGGGGCCTGGTCCTGTATCTGTCCAAGATGCTGAGAGATTACCCTATCTCGACATTCTTTCATGCCACGCATCCCAGGAGGATGTCGTCGACTCTGACTCCCAATCTTCACGGTCAGCCGGGGAAGATATTTTATTAGAAGGGATCAGACCAAGGTCATTTGTGAGCCGTCCTTCTGGTCCAGATATCCCTTTCAGGGGATTATTTTCGGGCATTGTTCCGAGTGAAAAAACTGTACTATTCCAGCAAGTCCAATTATCGACTTTCAGCAATGACTTCATAGGACATGGGGGGGTATACCCCAAGGTTAATCCTCGGACCAATGAGTGGCTTACCCCTACAAATCTTTGATGGGTTCGTTTAGCTGACTGGGCTCTGAAGAACTTTCAGACGGAGCTGGAGAGCATTAGTCTGTACGAGGCTGTGAGTGCTACCAGTGTTGGGTTACCTCTCAACCCCAACCTGTTTCTGGCTTTGATGGAGCGATATATCTCACTCACTGGGACTTTCGTTACTCCACTGGGGGAGTTGGGATTGGCCCTTCACGAAATGGCAGAGATTTCAAGACTGCCAATGGGGGATACTCCTTATGAAGAGTATGTTCCCACAATCCGGGAGCTGGGGGATACAAACCCTCGGGTGGTGGCAGTGTACCAGGAGCTGATGTGCCACTATTTAGCGTGCACCGCCTTTTACAATGAGCCCTCTGATTTGGCTCATACCAACAAGTAGGCGTCATATCTCTTCTTCCATCAGGCTAGAAATGCTAAGCCAGACAAAGTCGTAGATAGCAGGGATAGGCCTTTGAGCTTTCTGAGCGTGCTTAGTGCTTAAGTATTCGATGACCTTATTGAAGACGCTGGGGCTTCAGATCAGATTATCGACGAAGGGATAGGAAAATATCCTGCAGGCACTAAGGCCTCCAGTTATTTGAGGCATTGCCGCAGGCCTCTGTCCAAGGAAGATCAACTGGCTGGCTTCCTCTCCATATGGCTGCATCGATTGGTATTACCCGGTATTGCATCTTCAGATCGCATTCACCACAACACCTTATGGCCTGCAATACGTCTGGTGTTCGGGGCGAGACTGGGCTTGCTCCCTGCCATGGTATGGCGGATATAAGCTGGCCTGAGGGCCATTACTGATGGGCTGCTTGCCGATGAAACATGGCGTGACAGCTTTCCCAGGGTAGAATTACCGTTCCTGTATTTGATGGGATGGTTAATTCTCCATAACCCCAGGGTGATGTCTCCCGGCTCTGCCAGTAGTTTGGAGAATAATTTCTTGTTAAATTATAAGAATTCCACCTGGAACGTGACCACAGTTTTAGACTGTCGGCGAGCGTTAAATTTTGTTCACAGTTGGAAGCTCTTCTGCACCGTCCCCACTGTACATCTCAATCAACAGGGGACGAGACTTCAGGATTTAGGTGAAGGGAAGACCGTTCTTTCTCCTGAAGCTTTTTATTGTTTGGACTGTATTAGACCTTCCCATTTATTGTACAGAAGAGAAGACCATTGCTTCTTGGAGCCCTATCTGCCTAGTCGGTTCGCCAGGTAGTTCGGGTATGACCAGTTGCACGTGGGCAATGCCATCACCAGCTTTAAGTCCAGAGGTAGACTTATTGATAGAGCGAGAGGATGGCAGTACTTCATAATGGGTTGTACTGGAGCGGCCTTTACTATACCAGCGACTTCTCTCTCCATGGAGTTGCGCATCCTCCATTCGTACGCCCAGTTTTACGTGGCCGTCAATACCTTCCATTGCAATTTTGATATGCCTGGAAGTTTTAGGATGCCTTCTTCTAAGTCCGCGGGAAGAGAGGAACTCCCATCACTTTTCTCTGACGAAGGTGAAGACTCTGTCAATCCAGACGAGCCTTTGCTGACAGTACCGAGAGGCAAAATACCTCCACCTGTCGAGCCTCTGGTTATCCCTGGGAAGCGAAGGGCCCCTGTTCTGAAGGAGGCTTCCCCTCACAAGAAGAAGAAGACGGTTGGTGGTCCTGTCAGGACTCCCCACCCTGAGGTTCCTTGAAGTGAACCTGTTACTTCCCCTGTTGGGGATGAATTTTTGACTAGAGGTCCTTTGCGTATTAGAGAGGGAACCTCCACATTTTCGGTTGTCAGTGCCGGAGATTCTTTGCTCGAAGCTGCTGTCGCTGCTACCGCTTCAGGCAGTGGTACGAGATCGCCTTCGAGGCCAAGAAAAATAAGGATACCTTTATCCAGACCAGTAACGGAAGAAATCCCTGCTGCATTTGTAAGCACATCCAGCGAGATTCCACCCGATGAGCCTCGAGTAGATCTTGGTGAAAACCTGAAGGAGTACCTGCCAGTGTCAGTTGGCACACCCCCTTCTCCAGGTATGACAGCTCGCTTAGCATCATTAAGAAATAATTTAGCTGTACTGGCTGCCGATGCGACATATATACCATCGGCCATGGATAAATATCGTCTTTGTGCCTTTTTTTAGAAAAACTAACATCATGTTGATATTAACTTTCTCTTGTCTTCTTTTTAGGGGAAGACATCTATGGGGAGGGCAGTGTTGACGCGCCTTTTGGCTATGTTTCAGCTCCTGCCGATGACATGGAGGTGCCCGACTTCGAAGAGGAAACATTTTCGGGTGCCGGCTCGCCCGAAATAATTCCAATATCTCAAGAGGAGGATGAGCCTGTCATGACGACTATGCTTCCTTTGAGTACGCCAGCCACTTCAGCCGTTGTCGTTGCCTCTACCTTTGTCGCGCCCTCTACTGAAGCGACGACTGTGACGATACCCTCTACAGTCGTTCCTGGAAGGGGATTCTCTGATATTGCAGCCACTTCCAGCACCCATTCGAATCTCGCCATGTTAGTTGAGCAGTTCTCAAGTATTTTCTATGCCACTTTGAAAACACTAATATCGATGGTGCTGGAGAAGAATCTAAGCTTCGAGGCTCTGAAGACGTCCTCCAACTTCAGTATAGCGCAGATTAGATACTTCAATGATAATGACAGAGCTGATGCGCTAGAGCAAATAGTTAATGGTTTGGAATAACCCATTAACGATTATTTGCAACTATCTCGAGGCAGCATCGACGGTCTCGTTCAAGCTAGATATGACTCCTTAACTGCAGAGCTTGCTGGGCAAATAGAATCTCTGGACAAATCCGTCCAGGAACAACAGCAGGAGATGGATCAAGAGCGTGTCGTATTGGGGTATGTCATTCCCCAGCTGGCTCAATGCGAGGCCGAATATGAGGAAGAGGCAGCGAGGGTCTGCAAATTGAAAGATAAACTCGCTCAGGCAGAGGAGAAGGCTCTCTCTTTGTCGGTATCTCGAGATGTGCTGAAGATCCGAAGGAAAATATCTCAGCAGAACCTGGCACGTGCGGGTGTCATCCATGCAGGTTTTGTACATGCTCGGTCCGAGCTATCTGCTTTGAACAATGAGGCGGCAAGGTTGGAGTGGGCTCGCACCGACGTCTTGAACACCAGGGATGAGAGGATGGTTACTTTGGCGCGACAGATTCGCGACTTAACTGCTCCTCCCAAATGATGTAATTTTTGCTTTTACATATAATTTGCTCTTTCTGGGGATAATAAAGAGGCTTTATCTGACTTTGTGGACCCATTATTTTGGAATATAAATGATAGGGTAGAGTGAAAGTGATATCAGAGGTAATATGGACGTGATATCCCTTCGGTAGGCTTCAACTGGACATATCTATTCAGAGGTTATATGGACATGATAGAATATGATCCAACTAAATTTGTATACAAAATACTATCAGAGGTAATATGGATGTGATAGGTCTTGAAGTTCTAAATTAGTTAAACATATCTATTCAGAGGTTATATGGACATGATAGAATATGATCCAACTAGTTTTGTTTTGGCAGTAGTATTGTCAGAATGAGATCTTCACCATACTCCATTTGAGCAAAGGAGGTTAAGCATAGTACCTTTTAAGGAATTTGCCGTTGATAGGAGCCATTAACAAGTCTCCATTAGGCTTGGCTAATATGTAAGCACCGTTTGAGAACGTCGTCTCGATCACATAAGGGCCTTCCCATTTGGGATGGAATTTACCCTTACTCTTGTGAGTAATAATCATTGGCCTTCTCACAGCTAAAACTAGCTCGCCAACTTTGAACACTCTTTCCTTCACTTTTTGATTAAAAGCTTTGGAAATGCGTGCCTGGTAGAACGCGATGCGCTGTTGGGCCTGAAGGCATTTCTCGTCTAATCCTTCTAGACCTTGAAGCCTTAATAAGTCATTCTTTTCCTGCGTTAACTCATTAGCCACTGCTATTCTGAGTGACGGAATTTGGATTTCGATGGGAAGAACTGCTTCACTCCCGTAAACCAATGAGAATGGGGTACAACCCGTCGGTGCTCGTACCGTTGTGCGGTATGCCCAGAGATATTCTCCCAGCTTCTCGTTCTAATCTTTTTTGCTCGAAGAGACAAACTTTTTCAAGAGTTTGATAATGGTTTTGTTGAAAGCTTCCGCCAAACTATTAGCTACAGGATTGTATGCCGTAGAGGACACATTTTGTATCCGATTTTTATCGCAAAATCGATGAAACACTTGGCTGATGAACTGAGGCCCATTGTCATGAATTATCCTTCGGGGAATCCCAAAGCGGTAAATGACATGATGTTTGATGAAGCTGATCACGTTGGATATCTTCACCTCAACAAGAGGGACCGCCTCTGCCCATTTGGAGAAATAATTCGTGATGGCCAGTATGAACCGGTGACCGCTGGAAGAAGACGGGTGAATAGGACCAATGATATCCATACCCCATGCTTCGAAATGCCAGGATGCAACTGTAGGATGTAAATGTTCAGAAGGTTGATGTATAAAATCTGCATGAACCTGACAGGCTTTGCATTGTCTTGCATATTTTATTGCATCTGTGATCATAGTAGGCCAGTAATAGCCCATCCTCCTGATACGATCCTGTAGTTTAGGATCGGGTTGATGCGCTCTGCATACGCCGTCATGAGCTTCACGGATAATCTGCTGTGATTCATCACCAGAGAGACATCGTAATAATAGTCCGTCATAAGTCCGGCGATATAGATATTGTGAAGAAGCGTCAAAATAGAAGCGTAATGATCGTCTTTTGATGGATACTGCTTCTTTAGGGTCCTCCGGTAAGATTCTGTATGCCACAAAATCTATAAAGGGGCTTCTCCAGTATCGCCTGGGAGGATCTGTGTTCACAGCGTAGCTGTGTTCTATGTGAAAGTTGTTTTTCACACAGAATAAATCTCGGTTAAGAAGGATCACCAAATTCTGCCTTCTTACAGGAATAGCTAAATCTGTAGCTAGACTGGCTAGGGCATCAGCTTCCAGGTTCTGAGATCGAGGCACATGTTCTAGGAAGAACCCTTTGAACGTCATGGCTATCTCGACCGTTGCTTGGTGATAGGGAATAAGATCTGGATTACGGACTTTATATATTCCTCTGACTTGATTGACGATCAGTAGAGAATCACCGAAAGCTTCCAGAGATTCGACGTCCAATTCTTTAGCAATTTGGAGCCCGATTAGTAGAGCGTTATACTCTGCCACATTATTAGAGCAGGGCTCGCTAATAGAATATGCTCGATAGATGACGAGTTTATCGGGAGTAACCAGGATAATTCCTACTCCTGAAACCACGTTTCCCCTTGGACCAGTCTTGGAGGCACCATCGAAGAATAGCTGCCATATATCACTTTCCATTGTGTCCTCGTATAGTTTGGAGGTCTCCGGGATCGGATAAGCAGCTAGAAAATCAGCCAACGCTTGGCCTTTGATGGACTTCTGAGGGACGTATACCATGTCATACGGTATTAATAACATCGCCCAGGTCGCGAGTAAGGGAATTAAGAACGCTTGGCTTGTTCATCAATAGCCGAAGAGGATTGATCTTGGAGATGATATGAATAGTCTGGCCTGTGACGTAATATTGCGTCTTTTTAATGGCAAACATTAGGGCCAAACATTCTTTTTCCACTGGATTGTACCAGTGTTCAGCTCCAACCATCACCCTGCTTAAATAGTAGATGGCATGTTCATGACCCTCATCGTTCTTCTATGCGAGGAGAGCTCCCAGAGAATGATCCATTGCTCGAACATACAGTAAAAATGATCTTCCTATGATGGGAGGCATCAGAACTGAATGATTAGTGAGGTAGCATTTGATATCATTAAACGCTAGCTAACAGGCTTTGTCCCATACGAAGGATACACCCTTCTTCATGAGACGAGAAAAAGGCTGACATCTCTCCGAGAGGTTGGATATGAATCTCCTGATGTAAGCCAGACGACCTTGAAATCCCCTGAGTTCCCTCGGATTATGGGGTGGTCGCATTTTTAAGATGTCCTTGACCTTATCAGGGTCCACTTGAATACCTTTAGCGGTAATGACAAATCCCAAGAATTTGCCACTAGATACACCCAGAAAGGACTTTGTAGGATTTATTTTGAGTTGATGTTGGCGCATAAATTCAAACACTGTCTTCAGGTCTTGGATGTGATTATCCTTGAGGCAGCTTTTGACAGCTATATCATCCACGTAACATTCCACTATTTTGCGTAGATGCTCATGGAATATGTTACTCATAGCCCATTGGTACGTAGCTCCAGCATTCTTCAGTCCGAAGGGCATGACCGTATAGCAATATACCCCCAATGGTGTCCGAAAGGCAGTATGCTTCTCGTCTTCAGGATGCATCTTGATTTGATTGTATCCTAAAAATCTGTCCATGAAAGACATGCATTCAAAACCACATGTATTATCGATCATGACGTCCGTAATGGGAAGAGAAAACTCATCCTTGGGGCAGGCTGCGTTCAGATCTCGATTATCGATGCAGACACGTACTTTCCCACTTTTCTTTATGACTGGGACAACATTGGCGACCCAGTCAGGATGTTGTTCTTCTCGGATGAAGCCGCAGGCTATCAACTTCTTGATTTCAGCTTCGATGGCGTCCATCATATCCGAACGAAACTGGCGCTGATGTTGTTTCACAGGCTTCAAATTGGGTAATATATTGAGCTTATGAGTAACAACTTTTGGATCAAGACCTGGCATATCCTCATAATTCTATGCAAAGATGTCGATATATTCTTTTATCAGCTGGATTATTTCTTCCCTTTCTTCTTCGGAAAGATTATTACTGATAAATATCGGCTTTGGCGAAAGTTTATCCCCAACATCAATCTGGATAATTTTATCTTCAGTGGAAGGTTCTCTCTGCTCGAACCGGAGTTTCCACTATGTATCCATTTGCTGAGCCCAAGAGTCATTCTCAAACGGTTCAGATTCTTGTTCATCTGCTTCGAAGGAATCTGTCAATACCGTATTTACTGATAATGCTCGTTCGAGAGCCTCGTATGAGCCGGAGGGCGACGAGCCATCTTGAGAAGAGGAAAAGATATCCTCATTTGACTCAGAAGTTGCAAGGGAGGTGGTATACCCTAACCCGAAATGAGTTCGTTGACAGTAGGGATCATCGTACAACGGCATTCGTCTGCCTTTCCCGTAGTTGAGGCCTGGTTCCAGTTTCAAGTCATAACCCATACTTTGCATAATCTTCAAAGCTTACGAACTGTATCTGTGAACCTGCATTTTACCAGCATCATCATCGGGAGAATCCTCTTGTACAGTCGGTTTATTGCGCATGCGACCGAAGACTATTGGACGTTGACTACTGCGAGTAGGCGGGACAATAAAGATAGAATCCTCATGTGGCCCATATGTCATGATGATATTATATGATGACGCTACTTCCCACACATACGGATGATAGGAATCTATAGCTGTGCTATAGGTTCTATATCGTTACGGGGAGAGGATTCCTGATTTGGAATTTAAGCGTCAATGTACTGGAAAAGAGGATCTTTATTATCATCAGAAACCACGTTCCTGGTTATATTTACATCAGCCGGTTGCTTGCTGCGCCGGAGGTTGATGACCAAGGGTGGAGGCTTCTGGTTTAAGGTGATCACTAGAGGATCACCTTATTTTCCTGACCTGGTTTTGTTCAGGTGGATAGCCATGGGCTCCATGACTTTCGGACGAGTAGTTCGCCCTTTCACCTTGATTGACAGAGGTTGCTTGGCAGAGGGTTCTTCTGGCTCCCGGTGGGATTCCTCTTCTATTTCGCCTGACACTTCCTTCATATAGTCTTGAGTGTACAGCATGGCATCGGAGTAGTAGGATTCTACTCCTTTAAATGGGTTCAGGTCAGCAAACTCTGTTTGTACTGCTCCTTGGGCATCTACATATTTAAAGCATTGATGTAGAGTCAAAGGAACGATGTTGTGGTCGTGGATCCAAGGTTTGCCCAGCAGAATGTTGTAGGATACTTCTGAATCAATGACATAGCATGTAGATACTGATCTGAGGTCACCAATCTGGATCCTCAGACGAATTTTTCCCAACGGCTTACTTTTCTTTGCATTAAAGCCCACGATTGTAGTGGTGGTGTAAGCCAATTCGCTGGTAGGAATCCTCAGCGGTCTTAGCAGACTATGAGGAATTATGTTGATCGATGATCCTGGATCTATGTGAATCCGGTTAACCTCCATGGAACCGACGTATCCGGTGTAATAGATGGGTCTGTCATGCCTGTTATGTTTTAACAGCATGTCATCTTGGGTAAAAGTGATATTTGGGACCACCTCCATCACACTATGGCATTGAGGACATGCGACAGGTTCTTCATCAGAGGACTTGAGCTGGGTCAAGTATGCATCTGCCTGCATTAATGCTTCACTCAGGGCTTGACGAGTGTCTTTAGAGAGCCTGAGTAGTTTAAAAATGGATAACCTGGCTGGTGTATTAGCCAATTGGGCCAGGATGTCGAAGTTATATGGCTTCTCTAAACCTTTGTTTTGAATGTTTTTCAAAGTTTTATCAAAGCACATTTTTTTTTGCTTCCCTTTGTCTGCCGAAGTTTGCCTCGAAGGACCGGCCTCTGGTATGGCGGGTTCTGGTTCTGAAGGCTTGGCAGCTGAAGCGTCTACCGATGCATCTTCCTGACTTGCTCCATAGTCCTTGAGGTAAGCTTTCCCTGAATGGGTTCCAGTAGCCAAAACTTTTTCTTCTGATGCCGAGGATACCATAACCATGTGACATGGTTTACGCTTCGAGTTCTTCTTAGACTTAGCCTTAGCAGCTTGAGTCTCTTCCTCGATCTCTGACACCAGATCTGGATGAACCCATATAATCTCGCCCCGCTGGGTAGTTAGGGGTACCAGGTCATGATTTTGACCCCTGGCTGGAGGGAGATTAACGATGTCCATCGTTGTCCGGGAAATAGGTACAACACCATCCGAAACTTCTTGTGGAGGCAGATCGCCAAATTGGAGAGAGATTATGTTGGCGGTGATCGTCTTCTCGCTGTTGCGCAGAGTGATGGCCTTAGCATCGATCAACTCCTGGATCTTACTCTTTAGCACATAACACGTCTTTGTGGGGTGATATATATACCTATGGAAAATGCAGTACTTGGGGTTATTGGTACTGTCGACTTTGCTAGGCCGCTTTACCTCTGGGTGGGTAATCTTGTCGCTTTTGACTAGACACTCGAATATACTCGGGATATCGTCGTCATCAAAAGAGTACACATCAATGGACCTGGAAGTCCCAGGTTTCGTCTATGTGGTTGCCGCAGTCTATTTCCTGGACGTATTGATTGTCAGAGCTTCTTTTCCTTTGGAACCACGGGGATAGTCGTTGTTGGAGGATGACCCCTTGCCTCTATCAGAGGCAGAGATCATGATGCCATTATCATGCGCCTTCCGACTGTTGTCTTCAGTGGCTACCGCTGAAATGATGAACGAGGGCCAATCATGGAACTGATATGGACCTATGAACACCGAGATCACCGGAAGAAGGTTCTTCATGCAAATGTCCACCAATGCCGAGTCTGGAACTCCGGGAGGCATTTGCAAAGTGGCTTGACGAAAACGTTCGATGAAAGTACGAACGTTCTCTTTTTCCTTCTGCTTCACTTCGATGAGAGAGGACATAGACATGTCCGTCCCTCCTTCATAGAATCGCGCGAAGAACAAAGTCTTGAAATCTTCAAAGGAAGTAATGTAGTTGTACGCAAGACTACGGTACCACTGATAAGCCACTCCCGAGAGACAGCCTTTGAACACCCGAGTGAGGAGGGCATCATTCCCTTGCATTAACACCGTCATCATACTAAAGTAGTTCATGTACTGAGTCGGTGATGTCTTTCCCTCAAACAAAGCCATAGTCTGTGGTTTGTACTTAAGAGGGAAAGGGACCTCATCCCAGATAGCTGGGTAAGGCTGGTTGATTCCCAATTTCTTGAGCTGATCTTTGTGCTTCAAGGCATCAAATTGGGCTTTCAACTCCCGCACTACCTGCATTGGATCTTCAGCCGGTTGCGGGACCGCGGAGTGATGAGAGATCGGTTGTACTACAACTCCAACAGGAGAAAATACATTCTCCGAGTTAGAAAGTGGGGGAGCTGCTGACTCTTGATCTAGAGCAGGCTTCTGATTCGCGTTGGATGGTGGTAAGTCCACCCCCACACGTATCTGAGTCGGAGGGACCGATGCTTGAGCCATAGCAGCTGTGTGTTGGTCAGCATCATTTGGTGCATATTCTCCATCATGGACTGTATCTCTTTCAGAGATGTCTCCACCACAGCGATGTGTTGCTCAGTGCTTCCTGATGGAAAAGCGTCTTTGCGTTCATCTCCAATGGCATAGACTCCCATCTCCCTGGGTGTCATTGAAGGGTTAGTATAGGTCTCTGTAGAAGTTGACTCTATACTTTCAGTATCTGATTCGAGAAACTGGCGACCCCCAGTATCTAAATCAGAAGAGTACGATGCCGGTTGTCGCGGCCTCGAACGAATATTTCGGACACCCCAGCTTCAGTGTTCTTAAGGAGCTTGTCGAATCTCCTTTGGCTTGGAGTTCTAGAGGGATGACGCCTTGAGTTTGACCTTCCTCTAGGTATGTGTGAATCCATGTTCACTGATGCATATGTAGGCTTTTCTTCTTGGAAAGACAGAGAGTAGTTCAACCGGTCGAAAACCGACCGTTTTGCTTAAGAACAACAATAATTAACTACAATCCTATGACTATTAAAATAGTGCTCCCTAGGAGGCGTAATAGACATGCTGGAAGATCCCCTATCCTTGCGCTTCTGGATCAGATATTCACGCAAGTCAGGAGTTTTAACAGAAGAAGAAGAAGAAGGCTTATTTTTTCTGTTCACATCAGTTGGCATGCGGATGTTGGGAACCATAACTTTTTCCTGCCACCCGTGTACAGTAGGTTAGCCATCTGAGTAGCAGAAGATCCCCGAGGAGTGTGCCTTTCCGCAAACTGAGCCTTCTTTACGCTGAGGGACTTCGCCTGGCGTATTTTGGAACTCAGCTCAGGCTGGCGTAAAACGGAAGAAGTCCTCAATCGGCCATCTGGATCTCGCGTAATCTGTAGGGCGGGCAGATTCTTCTCTTGCTGGCGTAAAGGCCGAGAAGTTAAGAATTCTACCACTTGTTTTCCCTTGCGTAAATTGCAGGGACCATCTGCTTTTCCAAGGAGGGCAGATGTATTTTTATGCGTGGAGCGCTTATGGAATTTCTGATTTGGCGTTGAGGCACTGTCAGAAATTCTGTCTGCCACGTCACGGACGGGAGACAGAGTTTTACGTACAGAGCGCGGAGCAGACTTCTGGACTAGCACTGAGGCATCACCAGAAGTTTTGTCTGCCACGTCACAGACGGAGACAGAGTTTTATGTGCGGAGCGCGAAGGTTGCGCAGCTACAACCTGGTTGGTCGGAGAAACCGGAGAGTCGGCAGGAATGGTAGGGGATGTCCGGGGCATCCAGACCTTATGCAGTTTCCTGTTGTCTTGGACAGAGAGAGAGTGAGAGCTACCCCCTGCTCGAAGCATATCTTCGTAGGCGGACTGGTCGAACTGGACGACCAAAGTCTTCTTTATTGATCCCACTGATACTGCATCGTGTTGAGCAATTGTTTTCTCGTCAGATGAGAAAGAGGTCCCCAGCAGAGTCACCATCTTGTGTTTGATAATAAAAGAAATAAATAAAATAAGGTTTATACGAAACCCTCTCTTTGGTTTACAAACAAGAAGTACAATTAATCCTATACGAGGATGTCAAGTACAAATTTTTAATCTGGGTAAATATTGCTATAGAAGTCTGATCTGCGGTCGATCACTTTGTCCCTTGGACCACACGATGATGAAGAAGTATTGTAGAAGACGGAGAAGCTTCAAAGATTGCAAAGGGGAGTGGATGCTCGATGCCAAAATCGTCGATCACTTCTCTCTGTCTATGCTCTGGATTCTTTTCTCTACAAAATCAATTTCTGACCCTTCGACCCTTGACCTCTGTCAATAAAGGTGTCTATTTATAGGGTTTTAGTGACAGTAACCGTCCAGTCGGTGTAGAAGCCGGACAGTGGAGAGTGTGGCACTTTTTACACGGCGGTTATAACAAATGCCACCCACGTATAAATGATCCTTTGAATAAGCGTGTGACGCATGTCCCATTAAGAGATAATGCGTATAACTGCTGCGAAGATCATGGCATGCAAGCCACATAGGTAGCTGTCCCTCGTGTAGAAAAGGTTGGCGTAGAAGCCAATAACTGTCATCATGGCATAGAAGCCAAATGGTTGTCGAACTGGCCTAGAGGCCAGGTAGGCGTAGAAGCCTGATGCTACATGGATAGGAGGCAAGCGTAGAAGATAGCCGATCCTCCTTTCTTGACTGAGGTCTTGGGCTAATTCTGGACTAAATAGCCTTATTATGCACAAACGCAAATGTAGCCTGAGTTGGCATATTCCGAGGAGATAGCATACGGCGTACTCCTATGGTTAAAAATAGCCAGGTTGGCGTATTTCAAGGAGATAGCGTACAGCGTGCTCCTATAGCTGAAAATAGCCTGTCGGCGTAATGTGCAAAGGTGATGATGTGGACGTATTAGCCGTAATTATGGTTCACCCAGTCTTTGAAAATAGAACCAAATCCCGTGCATTAATTGTAGAGATCTGCCCCCATCCTGCGCATTAACTGCAGAGACGTGCCTCGGGCTCTGTACAAAGAGCAGCTTTTGACGTGGCAGTCCGTTTATCTTCTGCGGAGCGTAAAAGCTCACATCTGTCTATGTAAAACTAGGCAGCGTATTTCCTTGTATGCGTAAAAGCAGTTTATACCAAGGAAATGTCACTAAACGATAGTTTGGGTCTTTGTGCCGTACCATCATTACAGCCGTCATCTGGATAGTTGTGCAGTACTCTTTGTCAGGAGTCAGGTTCACTGTATGATTTGACAGGTTCATTCGAGGAATACGAAGCGTTCCTCATACACTTCCGTGCTGCATTAAAAGCGGATGAGTTTTACGCCATAAAGGCGATATAACAACTTTTTTTACGCTGAAGCAGTCTGAAAATACTGTATTACGCGGGGTTGTCCTGGAGCTTATATTTTACGCTGTACTAGAGATAAAGCTCTGTTGTACACCGATGGCTCTGAAGTCAAGTCTTACGCCACATAGCATTGAAATAATGCGTATAACTCTGCAGCGTATTTTTTATGCTTCTACAAGTATTGTCATGTCAATATAACATCGCTAAATGAGTCACACAACATCGCTAAAAAGAAAAAACTTAGCCCCGTATAGCGACACACAACACGTCGCTAATTTAGCAACATTGCATCGCTAAACGTCGCTAATATAGCGACGCATTTACGTCGCTAGAAAACATCGGTATAGTGACATTTTATGATATTTTTTGGTCAGCGACTAGCTTAAAGGTGACTTCATCGAAACGTCGCTACATACTTCGCTAAAATTATTTAGCGACATTTTTTGGCCATTTAGCGACGTTTTTAGAAGTCGCTAATTTGACTTATTCTGGTAGTGTCTAATAGTTTCTTTATTTATGATATCCTCTATGTTCATTGTATCTAGTATAGATATCCTTGATTTCTTGACACGATGGTTACACGGATTGGTACATCCGGATCTCGTCATGAGATATTATTCCTTGGTATATATGGTGTACCTTGTGCAAGCCTTGTTTTTTTTTTTGTACATGTATAGACACTAATTCTCGGGAAGACTTGCTACCTTCCTAGAGAATCCCGTGCCATAGCGTACCATGGTTGGATCCCCTATACCATTCGGGGTGGAGAGTATTTTAGTGTAGATATATGATCATAGCCTCCTTGTGTATGTCTTGTTCCTTGCGAGTATTGGTCATATATCGCATATATGACTAACCAGACCCTTATCCTTGTGCAAGTTTTTTGTGCAAGTTTCTAAGTCGATCACATGTTAAAGCTAGTACTCACTCACTTAGTCATTAGCATTCTTGTTCATTGCCATATTGTTCAACCTTGTATTTATTTCCAGTATTTCTTTATTGTATATCTCTTGTATCTATTATTGTATCTTATATATTTATATCTATTTACTGTTACATAGTTTATATCATTGATTAGAACTGTTATTAGAGATATAATCTTCTTCTTTCTTAACTGGATATTTTTTTTCTAGATGACACTGAGGAGTGGTACCCTACTCATTACGGGCCTTAGGATGTTGTGTGCTTAGAGCCGGAGACCCTGGCTCAGGAGGGAATCATCCTGACTGAGACAGATGACCCAGGACTTATAGTATCTTAGTTGTTCTCTTGTACTGGATTTGTCTCCAACTTACTGTTTAGTATTATTCTCAGACTCAATGATGTTATTATTTTGACTCATGAGTTGTATTGTGACTATTATATTCTTTTATCATATTCGTGCTTATTTCCATCTTAGATCTATGATTAAGTATATTAATATTGTTGGTGGCTTATTATATTGTTAGATAGAATATTTAAACAACGTTCTACCACCGATTCTGCGGCATAGGCTGGACGTTGTTCCCGACTTGCATCCCTACACCGGGTCCGGGTCGTGATATTCGCTTACCTATGATGAGGCAATGAAGACCAGAGATACTATTTTCTAGAAGGAGGCTGTCAATGACGAGTATGACTCGATAACTTCTAATTATACTTAGAAGTTAGTCGATCTTCCTGAAGAAGCTAAATCCATCAGATGCAGGTGGATCTTCAAGAAGAATATGAAAGCAGACAAAACTGTTGACAGGTTCAAGGCCAGGCTAGTTGCCAGGGGGTTTTCTCAGATACTGGGGATTGAATACTTTGAAACCTATGTTCCTATTGCACGAATGACTACTATCAAGATGTTGATTGATCTAGGTACTATTCACAGATTGGTGATTCATCAGATGGACATCAAGATAGCATTTTTGAAAGATGAACTGATTGAGGAGATTTACAAGCAACATCCAAAAAGGTTTGTCATCAAAGGTCTTGAAGATAAAGTGTGCAATTTAGTAAAATCTCTGTATGGTCTGAAGCAATCTCTCAAATTGTAGCATGAGAAATTTGAAAAAGTTATTAGATCAAATGGCTACAAGTTCAGTTAAACTGATAAGTGTGTGTACACGAAGTTCACTGGTGATAGAGGTGCCATCGTTTGTCTCTATGTGGACGACATTCTAATACTAGGTACGGATATATAATGTGTCACTAGAACAAAGATGTTCCTCTCGTCCAAATTCAGCATAAAGGACAAGTGAGATGCGGATGTCATCCTTGGGATTAAGATAATTTGGCCGAAAGCTGGGCTTGCTCTATCACAAGCTCACTATGTAAAAAAGATGCTCACACGATATGGATATTAGGATCTTACTGGGGTCGATACTCCATATATATGTGATAAGAAACTGAAGCCTAACCAAGAAAAGAGTGTCAGACAGTTGGAGTACTCTAGTATCATCGAAAGTTTGATGTATGCTATGAATGCTACTAGGCCTGACATTACTTTTGTCATGGGGATGCTGAGTAGATTCACGAGTAGCCCAGGTGTTGAACGCTGAAAAGCTGTGAAGATGGTGATGAGATACCTCTAGAAGACTCAGAAATTTTTACTTTACTACAACGGAGATCCAGCAGTGGTAGAAGGATTCAGTGATGCTAGTTGGTGCTCAGAAGAAGAGAGCGAGAGATTCACCGGAGGATAAGTTTTTCAATGGGTGGAGCTGATATATCGTGGAAGTCGAAGAATTAGACAATGCACTCACACTCGTCAATGGAGTATGAGTTCTATGCACTTGCAGCTGCAACAGATGAAGCAGAGTAGCTTCGGGAGCTCATGTACGATCTTCCAATGGTTGGTGCTCAGATTCTAACTGTACCGATATACTTCGACAACCAGGTAGCTGCAGTAGTGTCATATAATAATCTCTTCAATGGTAAGAAGAGGATTGTGCGGCTTCGTCTCAGATCACTAAACAACCTTACTAAGATTGGTATCATTGTAGTGGTAGATGTTCGGAGTCAGGAGAACCTGGCGGATCCGTTCACTAAAGGCCTTAAGCGCTAGCTAGTCGAAGACACAGCAGATAAAATGGGCTTGAAGGACCTGTGATATTGTGTCTTTATAATCATACCATTAAGTTTTATGCTATTAGTTCAAAGAGAAATCTACTAGACATATAGCTTTTGGTTCAAGGGAGGATTATTGACTCAGGCTCAAGGGCGCAAAGTAGCACTTTGTTGGTACACTTTGCACTTAGCACGTCAGTATCGTCGCATGGAGCTCATGCGCTCATTTTATGCTTGAGTTGCATGCACGGTTGCAAGCTCGGTCGCTTGCGTCCAGAAGCTATGCGGCCAAGGAGCTATGCGGACAAGCGCTATGCGGCCAAGGCACTATGCGGCCAGCGAGTTTAGGGGACTAGGTTGACTGTTGGTGGTGCATACGACCCGGGGGTGTCCGTGCACAGTGAATGTTGCTTTCAGCGCTTGGTGGCATTGACGGCGCAGCTCTGTATAGCGTGGCCGACAACGACGACGGATGCGGCTTCGGCTACGCATGTGGCTTGGTGTCGGATAGCGCATATGAGGCATGAGCTTTCTCAGGACACGTATGTACTGATTTCCTCTTTATTAAGAGGGGCTCTTCTTTCATTGAGATGAGGAGAAAAATTTCAAGTTTCACCAGAAAATCCGAGAACACCAGAGCCTTATGCGGCCACAGTGTGCACCCTTCCTCAAAGTGAATTTCAACTAATTTGAATGTGACTTAGAGC
This sequence comes from Iris macrosiphon, assembly GCA_036927795.1. Classification (NCBI taxonomy): domain Eukaryota; kingdom Viridiplantae; phylum Streptophyta; class Magnoliopsida; order Asparagales; family Iridaceae; genus Iris; species Iris macrosiphon. Next base: position 252,479,633 of record JAYESA010000004.1, read on the forward strand.
ATTCCAGAAGTTCTCGTGTGAGCTTGCTGGATGTTGGGGTCAGTTCGTTAAATAGCGCAAATCTTGTCTTGAGAACCGGTAGTTTTGATCACCCCAGCAGGAGTTTCTCTCTTTATTTTTTTCCTATCTTGTTCCTGTTCCTTCTCGTTGTAGCGTCTGCGAACGTAAAGAGAAAAATAATTTTTTTTTGATTCTTGATGTATTTGTGTTTTTTTGGTTTGTCAGTTTGTAACATGTTCGTGGTTTAGTGCTGCTATGATGTTGTGTGTTCTTATAGAGGCGCTTTCGGGTGACTCACAGTGCACCAACTTTTGTAGTGACGAACTCTTAAGTGAGTCTTTATTTTGTAGGCCTCCTCTTTTTTGATCTGACTTCGGGACTAACAAAAAATATATTTATTTAAGTATACAAACGTCCACTAATTTAATTTTTTTTTAACTGATCGTAACCTACTCCATCCACTAATTTCTTATTTTTTAACTGACTAAACTATTCCATCTACCATCTTCTCTTTCCCCTCTTAATTTTCTATTTTGGGATGCAATATCTTCTCTTCAAAAGTACTTCATGTATTTGCACATAGCCAAGACTGAGAAATGTCGACTGCGGTGCTTCCTCTTAAGCCTTCGAACATCACCATGAAGAGTAAGAAGCTTGCGGGGACTCCGGACGCAGAAGTAGTATCGTTGTCCCGTATACCCTCCTCGAGTCTGATCAATATACTTGCTAAATATGCAACCAACAAGGGCTCCAAAGGCACCGAGTCATGCACAAGGTGCCGTGGTAGCTGTCAAAAAAATGGAGAAGGTACAAGAAGGGGTTCCAAAGGGAGCAGAATCTTCAAATGGAGACAAAAAAGGAGAATCTTTAAAAGCATTAGCACAGTCACAAAGTGCCGAGGAGATGGTACAAATAGGGGTTCTAGAGGGAGCAGAATCTTCAAATGCATTAGTGCAATCACAAAGTATCGTTGAAGCTGTTGAAAAATGGGACGGCGTCGGGACAGGCACAAGCAAGACTAAGAAATGCGTTAGCGCAGTAATAAAATATCGTGGAAGATGCTGAAAAGGAGATGGCATCGGGGGCAGGCCGGTAGGTTAAGAAGGGATATACATGAAGGACCGTAAGATAATTCTAGAGGGAAGTGAATAGAGAGCAGCGAAATATTCTATCCAATTAAAAATTAAGCAGAGTGAAGACAGCTAACAGTTTATATACAAGACATTAAATAAAATAGTAAGAGTAAGAGAAAGAAAACGCAAACACGATATATACTGATTTTTCTCTGAGAGAACTAGTGTAGTCCCGAGAACTCTTGTTCGGAGTTGCATCCACTATAATCGTCAATAGTGAATCACAAGCTTTGATCCGAAGGCTTGCCACTTCTTTACAACCACGATATTTGATCCAAAGTCTCGCAACTTCACTACAAGAGAAAGAGAGAAGAAACTGATTGAGCCAAGCTCTTTACAAGTCTTGTAGACTTCTAGACCGAGTTGCTCTTAGAGATGGAAAAGTTGAGGCTCAGGTGTTTGCTCACTAAAGGATTGAAGAATGTAGAATGGGATGATATCTTGAGAGTGTAAAATTCAATCATATTTATGGGGTATTAACAAACCGAATTCGGTCAGAGTTCGGGTAAGTTTTAATTCAAATTTTTGAATATTGGGCCAAGAAATCAGGGTTATAATAACTGGGTTAATTTTATACTAAATAGGTGACCAAGTTTGGTCTGAGTTTGGCACAAATTTGGCCCAAGTTAGGTTGCCTATTCTAGTAAGGTTTGAGATTGAATGTGTGTTGATTTGGTGGATCGGTTCAAGAATTTATTTGAGTAAATTTTGGTTATTCCAGTGCGACTCGATATATATAACTCCTATAATTAAATAAAGTAAATAATTACATTTGAATGATGCAGTACAATCAGCATTTGTAGCAGCAGTGTTGAGTCTTCAGATTGTGATTTATCGATACATGGTTTGGTTAACTATCAAAATCAAGTTGATTGAGACCGGATGAGCCAAAATATTTCTCATTTTGATAATTGACAAAATATGAATGATACTGCAAGTCTTGAGTGTGCAAGGCTCCCCCGTAATTTGTGTAGCAATTTGAACACTGAAGTCAATATCTGAGTCTGAGTCAAGTATCATCTTTGAAGGACCATAAAGAAACTCTAGGGGGTGAATAGAGTGCAGCGGAATAATCTACCCAATTAAAGATTATCAGAATGAAGGCAATTGCTAACTAACAGTGTATATAAAGACAGTAAAGTAACGCAGTAAAATAGAAAGAGAAAGAAAATGCAAACACCAAGATGTATATTAGTTTTTCTCTGAGAGGACTAGTCCATTCCCGAGAACTCAAGCTCGAAGTTTTATCCACTATAATCACCAATAGCGAATCACAAGCTTTGATCCGAAGGCTTCCACTTCTTTACACCACAAGGTTTGATCCGAAGTCTCACAACTTCACACACCACGAGTTTTGATCCGAAGGGTCGCAACTTCATACAGAACAAGGACTTGATGAACCAAGCTCTTTACAACTCTGTAGACTTTTAGACCGAGACCGCACTTGGCACTTAAAAGGCTAGAAAGTTGATCTTGGAGATAAGAAAGTTTTAGGTTCTGAGGATTTACTCACTATAGGATAGAAAAATTGAGAATGGTTGAGTGAGTAGGAATTTCAAAATCTAATACTATTTATAGTGTGTTGGCAAACAGAATTCGGCCAAAATTCGGATAGAGTTTAATTCAAATTTTCAACCGTTGGGCCGGGAAATTATGAGCTTATTGAACTGGTTGATTTCATACCAAAAGGGTAACCGAGTTCGGTCCGAGTTTGGCATGAATTCGGCCCGAGTTCGATTTCTAAGTATGGTAGACTTTGTTAATGAATGTGGACTTATTTGGTGGATAGATTCTTTGGTTTATTTGAGTGGACTAGGTATCTAGGTATAGGTACATTGATTTGCCAGTGTGACTCAGATTACATCAATCCTAGACTCAAATAAATAAAAGATTATATATGAAAACAAAGAGCACTGATGACGCCAAACTTCTTAAACATCTGCTGACTTGAAGACGCTTTTTTTTCTTGACGGAAGTTGTCCAAAGATAACTAGATCTGGGAATCTGAATACCTTTCAGGGGCTTCACCCCCGAACCCCCATGAGGGACGCTGCCCCCTCGACCTCCGTTCGCTGACTGGGCAGTGGAACCTCCGGGTGCGAGGCTCCAGATAAGTTGTAGGTGGTTGGACAAAATCTTCTGGTATAATGCCATCTTTGGCTCATCGTCATATAGCATATATCCATTGCTTATCTTGCTTATTGCTTTCTGCAAGTACATGTTAGACGAACAAGAAAATATACAGAAGCAAATATTATATATCTAGACAATGCTGAGTTTAAGTAGAAGATACTATAGTGATTGATCGATTACCATAATGTTAAACTTAATCGATTAGCCATATTCAAAAACTCAACATAAATATTGTGCCAACAATTTTCTTTCCAAATATCTTGTTATTCTTTTCCCAATACAGTATCATGTTATTCTTCTTCCAATACAGTGTCATATTATTCTTCCCTCCCGCTGTCATTTGAACGAATTGGCGGGTTTCCCCGAAATTGGTAATATATTATGTACGACAAGAAAATAAGAGAGTAAAACATATATAGAATAACAATAAGAAAAAGAACCAACAGTTAATAGCAAACAGTAAAAACCATTACTTTTTATTTAAAAACAATTCTTAAACTTGAAAAGGTAATACAATAAAAGTTGTGTACTAAGAACATCACAGCAACCAAGCAAAGCCTAAAATATTCAAATCCATTGTAGCATATAGTTATCATCGTTATCTTCATCATCAGATTCAGCTGTTCTATTTGGATCAAAAAAAACATCGGCTGGATACAAATATCTTTGAACATAGGAGTGATCAATTTAAAATTCTGGTTGGTTGGGATTCCAGAGAATCAAAAATGGTCCGACAAGGTACTGAGAGAGGGTATACTAGATATCTATCAAGGTGTTGCCAAGGGCTTAAGTCTGAAGAGTTTGACGGTGATCAAAAATACAATATTGTTCGTATTCTTTGTGGAAGAGATCACGCAACACAGTGAAGATAGATTCCAAAGTTTATGGTGGCTCAGCAGCAGTAGGAAAGGAATCAGCAGGATATGTGTTTGAGTTGGAGGACGAGTTATAAGATAGAAGTAAAGATAGCTTAATCCTACGAACTATATTAAGGGATAAAGGTTCATCGAGATGTGGGCAAGTATCCAAAGAAATGCCAATGTAGCTAAAAATGGTTGACAAGTACATGACGTAAAGTAGTGGACATCCTTTCTTCCGACATTGAACCATTTGACAGATGATGGTCTGGGGAACATTAAAATGAAATAAAAAATACAGATGGTATAAAACTGACATTTTTAGGTAAGAGACGTCGTCATAGTACGTCTTCTTAGGTAGAAACGTAGAAAAGATAATGCAATGCATTTCAAAAAGTGACCATTTAGATAGCGAGCATAAAATTTGCATGTTGGACATTATTGAGGGGCACAAAGGATATTTTTGAAAGATTCTAGAGTTAAGTCGTGTTCATTAAAATTGCGTAATATTGACGAGGGATCTACCTTCAGCAGGAATGCATAAGATTTCACCCAAGTTATTCGCATCGAATTCAATATAAATACTGCGCACTATAGAGGTGATAGTGTCATTTTCATATGCTAAGGTGCAATAGAACATTTTGATAGCATTGAGAGAAATACGGGAACTGGTTGCAACGAATTCTTCAAGTTGGAATTTTTGAAGAATAGGTAAGTAGTCATTATAGTGGAGGAAATTAATAGGATGGCCGGAACAGATGGTTATTTTGGAGAAATTATTAAACCAATCAATATTGTTTTCTAGGTTTCTAAAGACGAAACCATCAAATTCTTTGATGTTTGGCATAATGGGACGGAAGAGTGAATCAGAAAATGGTTCTAACTTTCTCTTATGAGCCATAAAGGAAAAGGTTTTAAGAGAGAATAGGAGAAAAAACTTAGGCTTTCTGTTTGTTGAGGAGGTAGTTTTTTGTTGGTCTGAAGGTTTAACCACGAAAAGATGTATAAATAGACTAGCAAAACTCCTAATTAGGAAGATATTAAATGACAAGAATTTTCTGAAATAATGCTAATCGAGTTCGGTCCGAGCTCGACCTGAGTTCGGTCCGGATTCTGTTTCCATTTATGTCCAGAATCACAATGCAACTTTAATCGATATTTTTCTTCCTTGACTTGATATTCTTTCTTGACTTGATATAAATACAGAATATTAAGTACTAAATGGACTTTATCAGGTCATAAGTTCTCAAGGGGTTAGATCATCTCGGAGCAGCTGTAGGGGTCGGATCCCAGCTAGCGGTGGTCCGAAGACACTTAAATACTGTGTCACTTAAGATTATTTACATCTTGTTGACAGAAGGGCCATTTCGGCTTGTATCCAAGATTTATCAAACTTTGAATAACTTAGAATGAATAAGAATTTAAAGCATCTTACAATTCTTGTATTTTATCAGAATCTAAAAGACCTAATTCTCGACGGATAAAATTGAAGCGATCTTCAGCTAAAAGTTTAGTAAAGATGTCTACTAATTGATGTTCAATGTCCACATATTTCAAACAAATATCTCCGTGTTGTTTATGATCTCTTAGAAAATGATGTATAATTTCTACATGCTTAGTGTGTGAATGGCATAATAAATTTTTGGTGGGATTAATAGTGCTAGTATTATCACAGAGAATAAGAATGTTCTTGTAGTACACATTGAAGTTTTCTGGGGTTTGCTACATTCACAAAATGTGTGCACAACAATAGCCTGTAGCGATATACTCAGCCTCAATTGTTGATAATGCAACATAATTTTGCTTCTGGCTAAACCAGGAGACTAGAGACTTTCTTAGGAAATGACAAGTGTCGTTGGTGCTTTTTCGATCGACTTTGCATCTAGCAAAATCAGCATCTGAGTAACCAATAAGGTCAATGATGTGATTTTGGGATACCATAAGCCTGTCAACAAAGCTTCCTTGAGGTATCGAAAGATACGCTTGACTGCGTACAAATGTGATTCCTTAGGATTAGTCTTATATCTAGCAAAAAGACATACGACAAATATGATGTCTGGACGAATATCAGTTAGATATAATAAACTACCAATCATACATCGATACTTACGTATGTCTATTGGTTTACCACTCTCATTAAGGTCAAGCTTGGTGGATGTTTTTATTGGAGTGTCGATAGGATTTGCATTGTCCATATCAATTTTTTTGAGCAAATCATTTGTGTATATAGCCTGATTGATGAATATTCCTTATTAATATTGTTTGATTTGCAATACTAGAAAGAATTTTAGTTCTCCCATCATGCTCATATCAAATTTACTCTGCATATACTTAATAAACTCGTTACATAGTATCTCATTAGTAAATCCAAATATAATATCATCTACATTTATTTGCACTAATAATAAAGAGTCAGCAGAAGATTTTGTAAAAAGGGTAGTATCAACTTTTCCTTTTAAAAAACTGTCTCCAATTAGAAAGGAGCTAAGGCGCTCATACCAAGCTCGTGGGGCTTGTTTGAATCCGAATAGAGCCTTTTATAGCTTTAATACGTGGTCGGGGTATTTAAAATCTTCAAAACCAAGGGGTTGCTTAACAAAAACTTTTTCTTTGATAAAACTATTTAGAAAAGCACTTTTAACGTCCATTTGAAAAAGTTTAAAATTATAAAAACTAGCAAAAGCGCAAAGGATTCGGATAGATTCGAGTCTAGCGACAGGAGCATAGGTCTTATCGTAGTCAATGCCTTCATCTTGGTTGTAACCTTGAGCTACGAGGCGTGCTTTGCTGTGTGTAAAAGAACCATCCTCATTTAGTTTATATCGAAAAACCCATTTAGTATCAATGATCGGACAATCGTTAGATTTGGGAACAAATTTCCAAACTTGATTACGTTTAAATTGGTTATGTTCCTCTTGCATAGCAGAAATCTTATCAGCAAAAGCTTCTCCTATATTCTTTGGTTCTATTTGATAAATAAAGGCAACATTTGCAATGGTATTTCTATTTGAAGAACGTGTACTTACACCTTTTTATACATCACCTATTATCAAGTCCTCTGAATGATCTGTAGAGAATTTTATTCTCTTTGGCAGACTTTTCAAATAACTTGTACCGTTTGTATCCTTAGGAGTCTTGTTGGTTGCGGGTGGAATATCTTATTCGTTGATATCATTTGGTACTTGAGTGTTGAGTTCATCGAATGTAACGCTGATTGATTCTTCAATATTCAATGATCACTTGTTGAATACTCTGAATACTTTGCTTTTGACAATGTAACCTAGAAAAATACTTTCATCAACCTTGGAGTCAAATTTTTTTAGGTTATCTTTAGTATTGAGAATAAAGCATTTGCCGCTAAAAACTTTAAAGTAACCAATAGTAGGGATTCTATCAAACCAAATTTTATAGGGGGTTTTCTTCGAGATGGGTAGAATAAGCACTATATTCAAAGTATGACATGTTGTACTTACAGCTTCAGCCCAAAAAAATTTTGGAAGGTTATACTCATTTAACATAACTCTAGCCATATCGCCAAGAGTTCTATTCTTTTGCTCAACAATACCATTTTGTTGAGGAGTTCTAGGAGAAGAAAATTCATGAGAAAACTATTTTTATTGCAAAATCTTTTGAAATTATTATTTTTGAATTCGACTCCATGATCACTTCGGATATGAGCAATCATGAAACCTTTTTCGTTTAGAACATTTTTGCAAAATATGACAAATTCCGAAAATACTTCATTTTGTTTGCAAAAAAAAATAAACCCATGTGTATTGTAAGCCCCTGATTTTTTTAAAAATATTAAAATTGGGATTTTTCATAATTTTCTGAAATTTTTTGGGAATTTTCTGAAATTAAAATCAGGGTTTTGAATTATTATATGATTTCTAATTGATATTAAACAACATTAAAATATTGTGAAAATAATATTTTTGGGTGTAAAATGGAAAACTGGACTTAGGATAATTTTTCTGGAATTTATTGGACCCCGGACATATTTTTAAATGCCTAAAAACTATTTAATTAATTATTTATTGATTTATTAATTAATTAATTAATTAATTAATTATTATTATTATTATTATTATTTTTTTTATTATTTATAAAGCCCAGCCCGGCCCAAACCCAAGCCGGCCCAGCCCAACCCTTGGCTGCGGGTCGGATCCGGGTCCAACCCGCGACCCGAACCCGCGAGCCCGTATCCATTTCCCTAACGGGCCGGGTCGGGTCTGTCCTACCCGAACCCGCCGACCCGACCCGGAGATCCATTCTCCCCCCCCCACGTCTCCCCGATCTCTCCGCCGGCGGCTCCGGCCACGTCGTCGGAGCCCGCGCCTGACCCCCACGCGTCCCCGCACCCGCCGGCCGACCTCCCGTTCCCCGCGCCACCCGCCGCCTCGCCCGGCTCCCTCTCTCCTCTCCCCCGCCCTGTAAATCCCCTCCGGCAGCCGCCCCCTCCACCTAAAACCCCCCGACCGGCCTCGCCGCCCGACCACCGCGCCTCCGCCTCGTCCCCGGCGAGCCGCCCTCAACGACGACCAGCCGCCCTCCTCTGCTCCTCCTCCGGCGCCACCCGCTCGACCCAGCAGCAGCAGCCGCTGCCCTTTCCCTCGCCGGCAGCAGCATCCGGCGCCGCCCTCGGCTCCGCCGTGCCTCCGCCCGGCCGCGCCCCAGCGCCCCCGACCGCCCTCGACCTTCCCGCCGCCGTGCCGACCACCGGAGCCGCCGCAGCGACCCCTGAACCCTAAAACCCTATTTTTCCCCAAACCGGACACGACACAGGACACAGTGTCCTCGTGTCGTGTCGGACACGGTGAAGCCCGGTTTCGAGCCCTGTTCAGGTACTCATAACTTTCGCCTCGTAGCTCTGTTTCCAATTCCGCAAATTGCGTTGTGAAGCCTGTATGACCCTCTCGGTGTCCGGACAAACTGTTCGGGGCATCGCGTCCTGTGGTGATCGCACACCGCGATCCAAAACAGGAAAAACCAGACCCTGTTTCACCCCAGAACTGAGTCCGCCCCGCCAAACGGGACGACTTGGTCGTGTGCGGTCTTCACAGATACGTACGCATCATCGATACGGACGTGTGAGTTTTCGTGGAAGCTGATTCGGGTGTGCGTGCACACCGGAATCAACGCGTATCCGCGGACATCGCCCCGTATCCGCCTTTTCGGCAATTCACCCTAACTTCGTGCACACACGTTGGATCGAGACGAAACTTGCGCCATCGGACTCATAGCGATATGCTGGTCCTGTGGGTCAAGTTTGGTTCGATTCTGAGAACGTTGACGAAATCGCGTATCGTGGGCTCCACAGGCCCCGCTCGACGTGCAATTTTGTGTTCGGCTCATCGGAATTCAAATCTGGAAGTTCCGTTGGGTTCGTATCAGCATTCCTGACCTGTTGACACTAAGTTTGGTGAATTTGGAGACCTTTGACCCGGACACGTTTTTCGGTGCAAAGCTGGCCCACCGGCGGATCCCGTTTTGACCCGAAACTGCCGTTTTTGCCCTTGTCTCCTAATTGGACCCAAGGACAGGCGTTTCTAGCTATTTGACATCTTCTGAGCATGATGGTAATGTTTATTTCAGCATCCAGACTCATTTTTGGAAATTTCCCCGAGACACCAAACTATATTTGGATCCGAACATCAGGCAAGTACCTGCACTTCAAGTTTAACCTTTATATTGTGATAAATAAATTCTCTGCTTTATTTGTACCATTGATGATTATATGTAGAGTTAGAGCACTGGATTTCATGTCTTGAATAATGTATTTTGTGTCTTGCTTTTCGTGTCGGGCGGGAGAATACTAGGAGGCATGTAGTTTACCCTTTCCCCCTGTAATCACTGTGTGCCAGCTGTTGGTACGCGATTGTACCATCAGCCTTATACTTGATTATTCCCGTAGTCATTGTGTACTAGTCGTCTATGATGGCCCTATAGCCTTATAAACCCCTACATGCCAACTAGGTATTCTAAATATACAAGTTCACGCACATAAGTTCCTGTCTTGTTACAGTTATATTTCTTGTCACATTTTATTCCTGTTTTACTCGGACTTCTGGTTTATAGCAATCAATCATATTTTACTTCTAGTCTTGTTTTATAACATTATTTCTCAGTTAATTTCACTACTTACTTACGCATTTCTCAACATAATGCTTAGTCAGTTATTTTCTACCTGTCACGAATATTTAGTTTAAATCTTGTTGTGCATTGTGTACTTTGCTCCTTTCCTGACTGGATCCGTTGTTTAGGTAATGATGAGAACCTTGCCCCCACCTATTATGGCCCCTATGAGACAGCAGGTGATACAGTTGCAGTGCCGGTTCCCACCCAGGAGACTACTCCTGCAGAGTAGTTAGCATTTAGCTATTTGTTTCCCTTTCATCTTAGTAATCGGGTTTGTCCCCGATATAATCTATGGTTCTGTAATAAACTCTGGATCTGATTATCATATTCTGGTTATAAAATCTTAGCATTCTTTTCCTGCTATTTTTCCTTGCCTATTTAATTATTGTGAATGAGCTAGATTTATCACCTGTGATCATGCCCTAGACAGCGTACTACCGTCGACACTGCAGCGTAGGCTGGACGTACCCACGCACTCGTGCCCGAATTTCTGGGTGCGGGTCGTGATACGTTTTTGTGGTGGCCCATGCAGGTCAAACGACTAAATTGTTCGGTTTCAACTTAGGGACCGAACAGGCCTACAATAAGATTGAGGATTCTAGGAAAAGCTCATTCACAATATAGGGTCCCTATTTCAATTCTTGATATCACTTCTGATTAATTTTTCTATCGCCCTTGATTTCCAAGTAATCTACTCTGATCTCCCTATCCCTTCATCTTTCAGAATGGTTCAGACAAGGAACACAGTAGGAGGCACATCAGAACCAGCTGAGCAGACTGTGCCCGAAACTCTTGCACTCCCTCCTCCTCCATCTACTCCGGCAGTTACTTTAGATGGGGCACAACTACTTGGAGTGTTCCAGGGACTAGTGGAATCCCAGAAAGAACAGACTGCACTTCTGCGGACCAGCCTCTCAGAAGCTATTAAGTCCCAGGAGTCGCCACTCAAGAGGCCAGGGAGTGCCAAAGATTTCAAAAACCTCAGACCCCTGGAATTTTACGGAACTGAAGGCATTCTCTATGCCGATGAATGGATAGAGAACGTAGAGAGACTCCTGAAGACTGCTCGGGTTCCTGATGATCTCAAAGTGGAGTCCACAAGCCTGCAACTGTTCGACATAGCTCGGACCTGGTTCAGAGATGAACCCCAACTATCTGCTCCTGACCTCACCTGGGAGGACTTCAAGAGGCTATTTAAGGAGAAATTTTACCCCGAAGTGGCTCGGGAAGCTCTCGAAAGCCAATTCGAGAGACTGGAACAAGGTAACCTATCTGTTGATGAGTATACTGCTGAATTTAGCAGGTTAAGCCACTTTGCGGAGTACATGGTTCGTACCCCGGAGGACAGAGCCCGTAGATTCAAGAAGGGGCTGTCTCCGGATATTCGCCTTGCTATCACCACCAGCCGAGCCCGCACCTATGAGGAAATCTTGAACGTGGCACAAGGCGTTGAGAGAGACATGTGGCATAAACTAAAGCGAGAAAGAGATACCGGAAATGCGGGACCCAACAAACGCCCTTTTCAACAACAACAGCAGAGGTCCCCGCAGCAAACCCAGCGTCCTCTCCCTCAAGCTCCCCAACACCAAGCTCAAGGACAGAATCAACGAGTTTCCACTTGTGGCTTTTGTAAAAAACAAGGTCACACCTGGCAAGTTTGTAGAAAGAGACTAGGTGCCTGTCTGTATTGTGGATCAACAGCACATCGAGTGAGGGACTGTGCCGCTGCTCCAGGATGCGGACAAGCTTACGTGATGACCGTGGAGAACGCGCAGACCTTGGGAGCAGCCAATGCGCGTAAGTGATTCGTAGATACCTTTTCCTAGTATTGTTTCCGTGCCTGTTGGTTCGTGACCTCAGCCCCAACCTAGTAATTTTAAACTTGCTAAATGACCTAGTATGCTTTTAATTTTGATAACTGTAGAGTTTTAGAGGTTTTTGCTGTTGTGCTTATTATATGTGTCTTGTGAACTTCAATAAATTTGCACCTCCTTTTCATCATCATCTGGCACACTTAATTTTGCTGAACTTGACTTGTGCTGCTATTTTATAGCCTAGTTTTGCAAGCCTGCCCTTTATCGGGCTTGTTCATGACACATGTATTATTGAGGCCTGATCAACCCCACTAATACAAGTGTCTACTCAGAATCAGTGTACTACGGTCTGATCAACCTTAGTGCATTTTGATTCGCACTTCGCACGACTACTTTACGTGGATTGAGAGATATAGTGACTAGTATACTTGCCCCTAAACATGTCCAAGCATATCGTATCAGTTACATAACTGTACTAATACGAGCATGCGAACAAATGATTACCAGAATAAAATCTCAAATCCATAACCGCCTGACAATTCCCATTAGAATTCTTTAAACGCCTTGATCCCTATACCTCTGTTCTACCACCTCGCCCTTAACTCTTTATTATTGATCCTCACCTTCCCTTACTTCGGGAAGACAAAATCCTGTGTTTGATATAAGTTAAATTGTAGTGCTAGACATACCCCTCAGACCGGTCAAATTGATGATAACCCTTTATGACTAAGGCAATACCCTAGGTGATGTGTTTTGTGTTACAAGACTTAAAGATTCAATACCATGATTTATTAAGTTGGACCTAGCTTTACTAGTTGTACAGCCTTAGAGGATATATGGATAAAATTATAAGTTGGGTAGCGACCGCAATGTTTACCTGAGAGAAAACCGTTGGACTGTAATCAAGTGAGATTGGACAGAGAGAACCCTGCCATAATTTAAATTTCGAGGACGAAATTTTATAAATTGGGTAGATTGTAAGCCCCTGATTTTTTTAAAAATATTAAAATTGGGATTTTTCACAATTTTCTCGAATTTTCTGGGAATTTTCTGAAATTAAAATCAGGGTTTTGAATTATTATATGATTTTTAATTGATATTAAACAACATTAAAATATTATAAAAATAATATTTTTGGGTGTAAAATAGAAAACTGGACTTAGGATAATTTTTCTGGAATTTATTGGACCCCGGACATATTTTTAAATGCCTAAAAACTATTTAATTAATTATTTATTGATTTATTAATTAATTAATTAATTAATTAATTATTATTATTATTATTATTATTATTATTATTATTTTTTTTTTTATTATTTATAAAGCACAGCCCGGCCCAAACCCAAGCCGGCCCAGCCCAACCCTTGGCTGCGGGTCGGATCCGGGTCCAACCCGCGACCCGAACCCGCGAGCCCGTATCCGTTTCCCTAACGGGCCGGGTCGGGTCTGTCCGACCCGAACCCGCCGACCCGACCCGGAGATCCATTCTCCCCCCCCCACGTCTCCCCGATCTCTCCGCCGGCGGCTCCGGCCACGTCGCTGGAGCCCGCGCCTGACCCCCACGCGTCCCCGCACCCGCCGGCCGACCTCCCGTTCCCCGCGCCACCCGCCGCCTCCCCCGGCTCCCTCTCTCCTCTCCCCCGCCCTATAAATCCCCTCCGGCAGCCGCCCCCTCCACCTAAAACCCCCCGACCGGCCTCGTCGCCCGACCACCGCGCCTCCGCCCCGTCCCCGGCGAGCCGCCCTCAACGACGACCAGCCGCCCTCCTCTGCTCCTCCTCCGGCGCCACCCGCTCGACCCAGCAGCAGCAGCCGCTGCCCTTTCCCTCGCCGGCAGCAGCATCCGGCGCCGCCCTCGGCTCCGCCGTGCCTCCGCCCGGCCGCGCCCCAGCGCCCCCGACCGCCCTCGACCTTCCCGCCGCCGTGCCGACCACCGGAGCCGCCGCAGCGACCCCTAAACCCTAAAACCCTATTTTTCCCCAAACCGGACACGACACAGGACACAGGACACAGTGTCCTCGTGTCGTGTCGGACACGGTGAAGCCCGGTTTCGAGCCCTGTTCAGGTACTCATAACTTTTGCCTCGTAGCTCTGTTTCCAATTCCGCAAATTGCGTTGTGAAGCCTGTATGACCCTCTCGGTGTCCGGACAAACTGTTCGGGGCATCGCGTCCTGTGGTGATCGCACACCGCGATCCAAAAACAGGAAAAACCAGACCCTGTTTTACCCCAAACTGAGTCCGCCCCGCCAAATGGGACGACTTGGTCGCGTGCGGTCTTCACAGATACGTACGCATCATCGATACAGACGTGTGAGTTTTCGTGGAAGCTGATTCGGGTGTGCGTGCACAACGGAATCAACGCGTATCCGCGGACATCGTCCCGTATCCGCCTTTTCGACAATTTACCCTAACTTCGTGCACATACGTCGGATCGAGACGAAACTTGCGCCATCGGACTCGTAGCGATACGCTGGTCCTGTGGGTCAAGTTTGGTTCGATTTTGAGAACGTTGACGAAATCGCGTGTCGTGGGCCCCACAGGCCCCGCTCGATGGGCGATTTTGTGTTCGGCTCATCGGAATTCAAATCTGGAAGTTCCGTTGGGTTCGTAACAGCGTTCCTGACCTGTTGACACTAAATTTGGTGAATTTGGAGACCTTTGACCCGGACACATTTTTCGGTGCAAAGCGGGCTCACCGGCGGACCCCGTTTTGACCCGAAACTGCCGTTTTTGCCCTTGTCTTCAAATTGGACCTAAGGACAGGCGTTTCTAGCTATTTGACATCTTCTGAGCATGATGGTAATGTTTATTTCAGCATCCGGACTCATTTCTGGAAATTTCCCCGAGACACCAAACTATATTTGGATCCGAACATCAGGCAAGTACCTGCACTTCAAGTTTAACCTTTATATTGTGATAAATAAATTCTCTGCTTTATTTGTACCATTGATGATTATATGTAGAGTTAGAGCACTGGATTTCATGTCTTGAATAATGTATTTCGTGTCTTGCTTTTCGTGTCGGGCGGGAGAATACTAGGAGGCATGTAGTTTACCCTTTCCTCCTGTAATTACTGTGTGCCAGCTGTTGGTACGCGATTGTACCATAAGCCTTATACTTGATTATTCCCGTAGTCATTGTGTACTAGTCGTCTATGACGGCCCTATAGCCTTATAAACCCCTACATGCCAACTAGGTATTCTAAATATACAAGTTCACGCACATAAGTTCCTGTCTTGTTACAGTTATATTTCTTGTCACATTTTATTCCTGTTTTACTCGGACTTCTGGTTTATAGCAATCAATCATATTTTACTTCTAGTCTTGTTTTATAATATTATTTCTCAGTTAATTTCACTACTTACTTACGCATTTCTCAACATAATGCTTAGTCAGTTATTTTCTACCTGTCACGAATATTTAGTTTAAATCTTGTTGTGCATTGTGTTCTTTGCTCCTTTCCTGACTGGATCTGTTATTTAGGTAATGATGAGAACCTTGCCCCCACCTATTATGGCCCCTATGAGACAGCAGGTGATACAGTTGCAGAGCCGGTTCCCACCCAGGAGACTACTCCTGCAGAGTAGTTAGCATTTAGCTATTTGTTTCCCTTTCATCTTAGTAATCGGGTTTGTCCCCGATATAATCTATGGTTCTGTAATAAACTCTGGATCTGATTATCATATTCTGGTTATAAAATCTTAGCATTCTTTTCCTGCTATTTTTTCTTGCCTATTTAATTATTGTGAATGAGCTAGATTTATCACCTGTGATCATGCCCTAGACAGCGTACTACCGCCGACACTGCGGCGTAGGCTGGACGTACCCACGCACTCGTGCCCGAATTTTCGGGTGTGGGTCGTGACATGTATCTAGAAAAATTACCAACAATGACATAAGCATAGAGCTTACCGCCAAGACTAGCGGCTCTACTAGGTCCAAATAAGTCCATATGCAAGAGTTGTAGTAGTTTAGAGGTACTTACATCGTTGATTGACTTAAAGGAAGATTTAATAGCTTTATTCTTTTCACAGTCAACACATACCATATCTTTTTTGAAGGTAATCTCCGGTAAGCCTCTTACCAATTGTTTTGTGGATAGTCTTGCAATAGTATCCAAGTTTGCATGTCCTAGTCGCATATTCCATGGCCAGTTGTCATATTTGTTGGTGTATAAACATCTACCTGCATTGTTAGTGTCCTTTGTAAGATAGAAAAAATATATATTATCTTCCCTAATTTCTTCAAAGATAATATTGCATGAGGATCTTTCATACATAGAGCATTTATTTTTTACGAAGTTATTACCATATACATGGTCAGCTAGATGACTGATGCTGAGTAGGTTATATTTTAATTTTGTTACTAGACAAATGTCTTTAGTGATAGGATAGGGAGGAATACCTACATTACCATTACCAATAATAAATTATCTGAGGTTATTACCGAAGGAGATATATCCTTCTTTCTTTATCGATAGTATTGCAAATATGTTAGCATCACCAGTCATATGTCATAAGCAACCACTATCGAGAATCCACTTGCTTCTAGCATGAGAGGGTTGGTCCACCTACAAAATGAGTTATAGATGTAACCATTAGTACCCATTTCTTTAAGGGTCCACCTGTGTTAATCTTTGGTACCCATGCATAAATATTCATATCTACTAATTTTCTATTTCTACAGGATCTAGATATGTGTCATTTCTTATCACAATAGTGACATAGCTGTGTTATAGGTGCTAGATGCAGTATTATAGATATGAGTATGTGAAGCAGTGTTCTATAATTTACGTGGATATCTATAGTAAAATAAATGATTATGTGAGGCATGATGAGTTACATGTATAATTGTATGCAGTGTTACGATATGTTATGTTTGTATGATTATATGAATCATTATGCTTGCATATAGAAGCATAGTTGTGAGTGTTCATCTGTTTTGCTACGTGTCTCTTGTTAGGTTGGGTAGGGGGTTGTTCAACCTGTTTTCCCAATCTAATCTCTAATATTTTAGATGTAGCATAAACTTTATCATATTTAGTAGTGAGAGCATCTATTCTACGAGCATCAATGGAATACTTCTTTTTGGATTCGAGTTCTTCCTTAAGTTTAGCATTCTCTTGAGAACTCTTCTCAATGTTAGCAAGTGCCTCATAGTGATTAAGCTTAAGTCGAGAATTCTTGTCTGAATCGTTAGAAGTATCATTTACTTCACTTAGTAAAGATGTAAGTCTCTCTATCTCAGTTTGATAATCTTGAACATCTTTTCTAGCATTCTTGTATTTATTCTTAAGTTTTCTAAAATCATCAAGACGATCACTAAAGGCATTACTTAACTCATCAAATTTAAAATCTTCATAAGTATTTTTATATGTTACCTGATCAGTCAGTGCCATGAAGCATAAGTTTGCCGCTTCTCGAGGATTCTCCTCTTCGGATTCACTAGCTTCGCTTTCATGCCAAAAGCTAGTATTTGTATACTTTATTAATGATGTTCTTCTGGATGAGTGATCGTGGCAATACCCTTTCTTTAAGGTTGGGCAGTCCCTCTTTATATGCCTTGTCTTCTTATAGTTGTAGCATATAGGCTCTTCATCACCATTGTCATTGAGATCCTTCTTCTTTGATCTCTCAAGCTTTAGAAATTTTCTGAAGTTCCTAGTGATCAGGGTAACTTCTTCATCTTGAGATTCATCATTGTCGGATTCATAATTGGTGACCTTCTTATGATGCGCCTTGAGAGCAATCATATTTTCCTTTGGGGTAGGATCTTCGAATTCCTTGAGATCCAGCTCGTGAGTCATCAACTTGCCCATGAGCGTCTCTAGGGTCATCGTGGTGAGATCATTCCATTCTATGATTGCAATGGCCTTGGGATTCTAGTTCTTGGTAAGTCCTCTGAGTAATTTGTGAATCTTCTCGTGAATGCTGGATTCCTTGCCAAGGAAGGATAGAGGGTTAACGATGTCTAGGAACCTTGTGAACATTGCATTTTGGTTTATCTTGAATGCTTCATATTCCTGTGCCAGTCGACTTATTTTTTACTCCTTCACTTGTGAGGTTTCTTCATGAGTAACCTCAAGAAGTTTTTAAACTTTATGCAAAGTGCCACAAGTGGAGACCCTATTAAATTTAGTTCTGTCTACAACATAGAATAGAGCGTTAGTAGCCTTAGCATCAAGACTAGCCTATTTTTTCTCAGTGTATGTGTACTTATCATGGGATTTGTCTACAAGGTTACCATCTACAACTATTCTAGGTATCTTCTTGTATCCATCTACTACAATAATACAAAGGTCAAAATCAAGTGATTTTAAATAGAAACTTAAACGTATCTTCCAGTATGTATAGTTAGTACCATCAAATAGGGGTGACCTATTATGGACTGGCCTTTACCATTGTTGGTGTGGATAGATCTAACAGTTGCCATAAGTCTCTTAGGATGTTAAGCCAATATCAAGATATCTAGCTCTGATACCAATTGAAGGACTGTAGGGCTACTCTAGAGGGGAGTGAATAGAGTCCAGTGGAATAATCTACCCAATTAAAAATTAAGCAAATTGAAGGCAGCTAATGTCACGCCCCGATTTCGTAGAATCGCTATTCGTCCCCCGGGCATAATGTCGTACGAGCGTAAGGCGTGCCCGCACAAGGCCTAGCACAATGATATATATATATATATATATATATATATATATATATATATATATAAACTCATCAACAGAGTACAAAAGCTAAAGAAAATATACTAAAACAAAAAAAAAGTTCTCTTTATTGATAATGTACATCTTGTTTACAAACTATTGACTCAAAAGTAATAGGGTGCCGCTCGGGCTTATAAGATGGACGTAAAATGAGATAGTATTTTCATGTATTACATCCCATATTAGAACTTTAAAAAATAATAGACACCTTTGGACGAAGCTATCTTCTTGCCTCGGAGATGTATAGGATGTGTGCACAAGCTCCAGATGATTTGTACAAGCTTCAAAAGACCCAAACAGAGTGCGTCTAGTAATGGACTAGTTGGGGGAAGAAGCTTCAGCTCCTCGTCGCGTCGTTTTGTGTCACTCCCCGCTCCCAAAATAAATATTTTAGAATATATTTATTTCTTGCTTGTATTTATTTCCTACTTAGAGTATTTCCTGCTTTCATGATAATTAGGTTGCATGCATGGAGACTAGACCCATTCTTTGGTTCAATTAGACCCATGGTTTAATTGTTGGGTTAGTTCATTCATGAGTTGAACCCAAGGTCTAAACCTCAAACCCTAACTATAAAACCCAACATCTTTCTCTCTCTTCCCTCATTCTCTCCATTTTCTCTTTTTCCTTCATTTAGGCATGTACACCTTGCACCACATAGAAAAATCTCTTAATTTTTTATTATTACTTTTTTTCTTGCATTTTATTAGTCTATTATGTGCTCATGATGATTTTAAACACTTTTATTACTTGGGGTTTTCAATTTTAATGGATAAATTTGAGTAGATCTACATTCTAAGTATAGGGTTTTCAAGGGTTCCTTGAGTTTTTGGGATTGTTGATTTACTAAAATATAGTATTTTTGAAAAATTGTTTTTGGGATGGATGGAGCACTTTATTTCGATCATTTTGGCTTTTGGTTCACTTAATTCGGATTTAAAATAAAGTTTTTATGAATAAAACAAAATTTTGGTTTTAGGAGTTCTCGCCATGACCAAACTTGCTGCCTGGAGAAGACAAATTCGTATTCTGCCGAGAGATCTTTATGCGGCCATGACCTATATCCGACAATTGAACTTATGCGGCCATGCGGCCTGAACCCATGCGGTCATGCAGTCTGAACTTATGCGACTATGCGGTCTAAACTCATGCGGCCATTCGACTTGAACTTATGCAGTCATATAGCCTTGAGCACATGCGACCTCTGCGGTCAGCGAACATGTGACCTCTGTGGCTATACGGCCCGACTTTCATGCGGTAACTGATTCTATGCGACAACTAATCCCCATGCAGCCTTGATCCTTATGCGCATGCGGCCCCTTGCAAAAACTTTATTGGACTGGTTTTGTTTCAATGTTCCTTTGGACTTTATGAGATGTATGTGTGACTTTAATGACCACAAGAGTATTTAACCCATCTATGTGCCATAACCCTTACCACTTGTATTTCTGCTGATACACTTACTACTTGTTATGTGTTCTTACATGCTAAGTGTTCCTACGCGATTATATTACATGTTTATACTGCAGTGTACCTATGCGCTACGTGACATGTGATATGACTTAACCTCCAGGATGGACATAAGGATTATTCAATGACCAAGCGTGGCTAGGATCTGTTGATTATTGCATCATGCTGGGGTGAATCTAAGTTGAACTGTAAAGTGACAAGTGGATTCGTATCTAGCGTGGTCGTACTATGGTACATCATATAAGGGGAATACCATGTGATCATGCCATGTGATTCCAATTAACAATAGGGATAACTAGGCAACTAAACTTATAGAGCATTGGGAGGGAATGGAATCTCTAGATCGTGCCTAACTAGCCACCTCCAGTCATCTGAATTGGGGTGTGCAGGCTAGTCCCCATGAATATTGTTTAAGTCCTCATTAGTGGATGACAATATCAGACTATTATACTATACTATGTATTTTTTGCGATCTTAACACGGTGGCCTTACGAGGGACCGGTACGCAATACTATGTGTTATGTGGTAATTTATGGCTCGGCTAACCCTACTTGTCCCTGGTTCGATCTGAGGATTCCTATATGCATAATATCTCTGGGATAACCCGGACCCCATCTAGTAAGCTGTATAAATGATTGGTCGATTATGTAACTGAGCATGTTTGTGTATTGTATCTGCTGTAAAATAGTCTAGGGACATGGTCTACCATGGTGCGATGGTCCAACCCTTGTCCTTATTTAGTTATAGGGTTAGATTATTGTGTCACGATAGGCTATGAACCGAAACTACTAGACCGAACTATATATATATATATATATATATATATATATATATATATATATATATATATATATATATATTTTATAACCTGGTTTTATTTCTTCATTCGTACTTCATTTGTGGTACTTGTTATAGGGGTCTAACCACACTATTTTTGCATGGCCAAGTTTAGAGCCAGCACCCGAGGATCAAGTGTACTTCCCCCTGAACAATGGCGCACACCAGACGGATGGCCGTTGAAGGGAACAAGTGGATTTCTTCTTTCCTGCTCGTTATTGCAGACTTTACTTATTTTGGGCATTAAGCCACCGGCACTTGTTAGCTGTGAATCTGGACATTTAGTTTTCCTACATGATTATAATTAATCAGACTGCAGGTGATCATGGTCACGTACTTTTGATACTCTGCCAGCTTTCTTATTTTGCACAGTTGGTTTCCAGAATATCGTGGCAAGGCATTTGGGATGCCTTACTTCCTTGTCATATATGCTCTATGTTTACTGTTCTTGCTTGACTGATTGAGACAATAGATATGCTGTGTAACCCTAAGTGACTTGCTTTTAGTATGCACCCCCTTGTCTAGTTACAACCGTAACCGTCGTACGATGTTCTGTACCTTGTACATGGGAGCTGGTCATGTCTATTTCCGTATTCCGGTACTGGAGCGTGACATTTTAGCTCGGGGAACCTGATGCAATGAGGGTCATTACTTTGAGAAGTACCGGTAAGGATGAGCTAACCCAACTAAACTAATCGACATAAGTATTTATGTGATAAAGTATACAAATTATTATTATGGTCTTTCTATCTTGCCTTAGTTCAAGTTACAACATGCCATAGTTATAGGCTGACTGAAATAAACATGTCACCGTTCAGTGACTTCATCTGAGCCGTCTGAATCACCTGTACACCTTACCATGACCTTCCCTGCCAAGAAGACATAGTTAGCTTGCACAGTTTAAATATATATAGGGTCACTGGCATCACAAGTCATATTGAACGATTTTATAGTATCTGAACGGAGATGGGTGCAATGCAGGTAGCGGGCCCCACTGCACGCATATCTCGTCCGATTCAAACCACTATCGAAATATTCTGTACGGATCGGATCGGTCCCGGTGCCCCAGCGACAGTCTGCAGGAACCGAAAGACTTGTGCACAAGTTGTCCGTGACCATACGACGTCTCAATACTAGGTTATCATACAAGCATTTAAAGACATCAAAATAAGAATAATTACTTAGCACATTGCGAAGGCATAGTATATCTGATCAAGTGTTCACATTGCAAAATATGTACGATACATTGCACAGTTATAGATGAATAAATTCTAGCTATAAATGAAACATAAGAAAGATACATGCACAACGGACAAACACACAATAATAAGATCATAAGGTGAAGTGGTGTGACAAGCATAAGTGTTCCAAGTTTACTTCTTATTATCTTGACTTGGTTATTATTACTATGGTATCGTTGATTGGAACACACAAACAAGTCAGATTATTAAGAGTGAAGACTTGGAAGAAGAGAGCTAATCGAAAGTAATGCCATTCACTAATTGGTGAATCGACAGAAGTGAAAGGGGGGATCTTCAAGACTCCGCTTGCGCGTCGGCTACACGATCACCTGTATGCACCAACAGATAAACAATATATTCTGCCTCGGTCTCCCAGAATTCGATACAAAATACGAACTTCAAAGAACGAAGAAAATAAAATCCATCAAAATCATTCAAAAAAACACAAGTCTCAAAACCAACAAGAAAGTAACCAAGCGGCATCGAAAATGGAAAACAAATCAATGCAATGGAAATGCCCCTCACAACTTTGTCGCCGAGTCCTTCCTCGTGGCACGATCTGCTGAATGTGGGACTTAATTCTGAAGAAACCAATCCATAACGAGAAAATGATCTTGATTCAATCTGTCCCGATCGAACGATACCAATTATTTTTTTAGCCGTGCTCCCCGAACAGGGAGAACGGGGCACTACATCTTAACTTTTTCTTTACTCCAAATCTTGTAACTTCTCGCATCGGCATGACCTTGAGAAACACGTGATCACTTTCGGCAAATTCAAGAGGTCGTCGGTGGACGTTTGCATAACTCTTCTGTCTACTTTGTCCTACCTTTAATCGCTCTCAGATCAGTCGAACCTTTTGAACGGTCTGCTCTACTAGCTCCGGGCCGAGGATCTATCACTCGCCAACTTTATCCTAATAGATAGGCGATCTACACTTACGCCCATAAAAAGCCTCGTACGGAGCCATCTAATGCTAGAATGGTAACTATTGTTGTATGCAAATTCTGCCAATGGTAGATGGACGTCCCAACTTGACTTTGAGTCGATCGAACAGAGGCCTAGCATACCCTCAAAAATCTGGTTCACCCACCCCGTTTGGCCGTTGGTCTTAGGATGGTACGCTGAACGAAACTTCAACTTGGTCCCCATAGCTGACTGAAGTCTTTCCCAGAAATGAGATAAGAACCGTCTGTCCCGATCTGAAATAATAGACACTGGCATGCCGTGTAGTCGAACTATCTCATCAAGTTATATCTGAGCCAGGCAATCGACGCTCCAAGTAACTTTGATGGAAATGAAGTGTGCTTGGTTAATCAGTCTACGATGATCCAGACGATATCGTTATCCCGTTGCTTCTTTGGCAAGCCAACAATAAAGTCCATCGTGATATGGTCTCATTTTCACTCCGAGATAGCGAGGTTATGCATATCTCCGCCCGGCCTCTGGTGCTCAGCCTTTACTCTCTGACAAGACAAGCATTGTGATACGAAGAGTGCCACATGCTTCTTCATGTCGTGCCAACAGAACATCATACGGAGGTCCTGATTCATCTTTGTACTTCCAGGATATGATACATAGTCCGCATAATAAGCTTCCGAAAGGATCTTCTTTCTGAGTTCTGCCTCATTGGGCACGCATAGTCTTTCTCTTACCCGCATTTCGCTTTCATCCACTGCAAAGTCGATCGCCTCTCCTACTAAAATCTGCTCACATTTCTTCAACAAGAATGGGTCATTCGTCTAAGCGGACATGACCTTTTCTATCAGGCTCGGTTCAAAGAGTAACTGAGCTAGTGATCCCCTAATCGGTCTGTCTTGATATCGAATTCACAGCTCGATGCCCATACTCTCCATTTCTTCTTGTAGTATGTGGTTGACGGATAGAGATCCCATAAATACTCGACTCAGTGTGTCCGCTACTATATTTTCCTTGTCTAGAGTGTAGTTGATCGACAAGTCGTAGTCCTTGATCAGTTCTAGCCAACGTATCTGCCATAGGTTTAGGTCTGACTGAGTGAAAAGATACTTGAGGCTCTGGTGATCAGTAAAAATTTGGCAAGCCATACCATAAAGGTAGTTTCGTCACAACTTCAGTACGAACACAATCTTCGCGAGTTCTATATCGTGTATCAGATAGTTACGTTCATGCAGCTTCAATTGTCTCGAAGCAAAAGCTATCACCTTGTTTTGTTGCATGAGCACATCTCTCAAGCCCTGGACTGAGGTGTCGCTAAATATTTGGAATCCCATATTCTCGTTCGACAGTGCAAGTATCTGAGCAGAGATGAGACGCTGCTTAAATTCTTGAAATAAAGCTTCGCAGTCGGCATACAAATCAAATACGACTCCTTTCTATGTAAGGCGAGTTAAGGATGAAGCAATTTTAGAAAAGTCTTTCACGAACCGTCTGTAGTAGCCCGCTAACCCGAGAAAGCATAGAATTTTACTGCCTGAGGTAGGTTGCTTCCACTCGACGATGGATTCAACTTTCCTAGGATCGACTGAGATGCCTCCTGCAGAAATAATATGTCTGAGAAAAGATACACTGCTAAGCCAAAATTTGTACTTTCTCAGTTTTGCGTATAGCTTGTTGACCCGAAGAGTCTGAAGCATGGTCCGCAAGTGCTCTTCATGTTCCTCCTTGTTCTTTGAATACACTAAGATATCATCAAAGAACACTACTACAAACTTGTCAAGGTATGATCGGAACACTCGATTCATCAAATCCATGAAGGCAATAGGGGCATTGGTCAATCCAAATGGCATGACTAAGAATTTATTGTGGCCATAATGAGTGCGAAAGGTTGACTTTGGCACGTCATCTGGCTTGATATTTAGTTGGAGGTAGCCCGAACGAAGATCGATTTTAGAGAATACTGATGTGCCTTGCAGTTGATCGAAGAGGTCATCGATTCCAGGAAGGGGATATTTATTTTGGATGGTGGATTTATTCAACTCTCGGTAGTCTATGCAAAGCCACATCGAACCATCTTTTTTCTTCATAAATAGCACTGGGGCTCCCTATGAAGATACACTCGTACGGATGTACCCAAGATCGAGCAGTTCTTGTAGTTGGACCTTCAGCTCCTTCAGTTTGGCAGGGGCCATTCGATACGGAGCATTGGAAATCGGCCAAGTATCTGGAAATATATCTATAGTGAACTCTCTCTCTTTCGTGCGCATTCCGGGCTACTCTTCTGAAAACAAATCAGAAAATTTTGCCACAACGGAAGTAAACTCTACGTTTGCACAATCTTGCGGAGTGTCTCGACCAGATGCCAAGTACCCTTCACAGCCGGAATATATTATCCGCCGAGCAGACATTGCAGAAATTGTCATGCAGGCATTCAACGCTCTCGACGTTGGACTGTACGCGTAGCAAAATTCGGTCTCGCCAGGTAGACGAAACATGACTTTCTTTTTCGTGCAATCATTGGTGGACGAACAAGCACCGAGCCAATCCATCCCCAGAATGATGTCGTAGTCCCTGATGTCTAGAACTATCGCATCGAGTGATAATTTTCTTCCTCCGATGCAAATACAGATGTCGTAGTTCGGGATCGATTGAGAAGTTTTCTGTGTAGATTATTTTTTGCGCAAACTGCTTTCCACACACATTGTTTTCTGTGCAGAATATTTTCTACGTAGACAGTTATTCATGCAGGCTATTTTCTACGCAGCCTTGCTTAATTTTTTCGTAGTTTTTGTCCATTTTTGTTATATTTTTCGACTATTTTTTTTTATATCATGATTTTGTGATCCTGCATAGTTAGAAGAGATTGTACACCCTATATAATTGATACGAGTACATGTCAATATATTGTTCTATTTTCTAATTCTTGTTGGTGGCTCGTCGTAGCTTTAACTTACTGTTTCTGGTCGACCTCCCCACAACGAACCAGCGATGGACCCCACTTATTATGTCGTCTTGACAGCAACATCCATCCCAAGCCTCCAAGATCCCTTGTAATCTCTCTCTCTCTCTCTCTCTCTCTTCTCTTCTCTTCTCATAATATAATTTTAGGACTAATATAATTGTAGGAAATAAATTGTGAGACTCCTGAATAAAATTTGAGCCCTAATTTTATGAAAATCATATCAGTTTTCTTAGAAATAGACTTTACAATAATATCTTAAACCATAAAGGTCAATTTCTGAAAATTTCAAGAAATATAGGAAACAGACACATCTTATCTCACCAATAGAAATTCAGTTTCTATATATTCTTCAAATAAATAAATAAATTTAGAATTTACAATCAGTAGGATTTTTGCCGAAAAAAATCTAGACCAAAAGTGAAATTTATGGTATTGATGAGGTGGGTATGGAACGGGCTGAGTCGTTAGGATTTATTTTATTTTTTTATTTTTTTGTGTGTGTTGTTTTTAGATAAAATTTTTAAATAAATTTGAAAAAAACCAAAATTTAACATCCAAATTAAAATATGTAGTATTGAAAATCCAAAATTTTTATAAAATTCTTCCGTAATAAAATTACGTTTGCAGTGGAGCATACATCAATTTTTTGTTTTTGTGTTTGTTATGAATTTTATTTGGTTTTTTTGTTTTTAGTTTTTAGTTTTTATTTTGTTTAGGTTTTCTTGTGTATGTTTGGTTTTAGTTTTATTTAGTTTATTTGTTTTTCTATTTGATTTATTTTTACAGAAATTTTGCTATATCTATATTTTATTAAATATATTAGGAAAAATTTAAAAAGTTTGAAACCGTAACATAATAGTTCGCCAACTCAGAAATTCTCAAATTTATTTTTTGTTGGTAACAGTGTTTTCATCAATTTTACTATATTTTTGAATCGATTGTTTATTTTTGAAACAGTAACGAACTCTCATAACTGTTCATAACCGGTACTCTAAAAACACTTCATAACCGTTATATTCCCACAATTATGAAGCAGATCCTTAAAGTTTCTACCGTAATCGAAAGTTAAATCAATTTTATTACTATTAGTAAATTATTAATAAATTATTATAAATAGATAATTTTATCGTTAAAACAACAATCGTTATTATGTCGCCTAGGAACATCCATATCCTCTGCCACCGTTCGGCCGACCTCCAAGCTCCTGGCTTAGTTTACCAATAGAAATCCAGATTTCATATATTCTTGAAATAAAAAAAAAAATTTAAAATTTTACAATCGCTAGGATTTTTGTCTTAAAAAATCCAGATCTAAAGCAGAAATTTATGGAATTGACGAGGTGGGTATTGAACGGGCTGACTGTTACTGCAATTTCGGCCCATGATCGTGACAGCTCGCCGGAGGCCTGGAGTCCTCTAGAAGAGGCTAGAAGGATACAATACAAGCTGTGGACTATTACCATTAGATTCCTGAACTCTCCAGGCCATTCCAAGCCAACCAACACTACCATGAGATTCCTGAACTCTCCAGACCATACCAACAAACGCTATAAATAGTGAGGTCACCACATTTCCTTTAGGCAAGCAACAAAGCCATCAAAATCATCAATATATTCTTTGATAGCAGCTCGATCAATTTCAATTCACTGAAGAAGATGTCGCTAGTTCCATTAGGGTTCGGTTCGCGGATCTTCGATCCCCTGTCTTCGGACCTGTGGGATCCCTTCGAGGGCTTCACAAGTGCCCTCTCCTCCTTTCCTCGCAGTTCCAACATTGCTAGCGAGACTTCCTCCTTCGCCAACACCCGCATAGACTGGAAGGAGACCCCCGAGGCCCACGTCTTCAAGGCTGACCTCCCGGGGATTAAGAAGGAGGAGGTGAAGGTGGAGGTGGAGGAAGGAAGGGTCCTCCAGATCAGCGGCGAGAGGAGCAAGGAGCAGGAGGAGAAGAACGACAAGTGGCACCGCGTCGAGAGGAGCAGCGGGAAGTTCCTCAGGAGGTTCCGTCTCCCTGAGAACGCAAAGGTGGACCAGGTCAAGGCTGCAATGGAGAACGGTGTGCTCACCGTCACCGTGCCTAAAGAGCCGGTCAAGAAGCCCGAGGTCAAGTCCATTGACATCTCCGGCTGATCACAAAAAAGCAGTCCACTCCTCTCGTCTTTCTTCCTTCCTTTGTGTGGTTACGCATCATTGAAGGAACAAAATACAATCCGTGTCTCTCTTAAATGTTCCTCCGAAACTACTTTCTTTGTTCCATAGTGTGCACCCTGATCACCTGAGTCAGTTTTCCCATCTATATTAAATAAAATTAGTTTTACTATTAATTTGGAATCAATCAATTTGTTGCCCTTGTTCTCAATTCTAGTTAATTCATTCGAACATAGTCAACACTAGCAACGATGTATTTGAATGAACAAATTTTAAATTAGAATTTTTGACGGATGTTCTTAGATTTTTACTTAGCAGAGATATAATTTGAATAATAGTGGATCGACTTATAAAGGTTGGTTATTTTTTTTATTTTTTAGAGTAGAACAATCTACAGAGCAATTGATTTGATTGGTTTGGAAGTATATGAATCAGATTGTCAGATTTCATGGAATACTAGTATCGTATGAGAAAGAGATTCTAGATTCTAATTTCACTTTTATCAGAGTTAGCAATTTGCAAAAAAGTTGGATATCCGTTTGAAGTTTAATTAAGTATAGCTTATCATTTTCAGACAGATGGATAGTTCTAGCGTACCATCTAGACTCTAAAAGATTTGCTTTGATCTTGTTTCCTTGACTTTGGTGGTTCATGAAAACATTTATACTTGGTAAAAAATTTCTACAACAATAGTTTTCAGACAAGTATCCAGAAGGCACCATTCGAGACTGTAATGTTTCGCAATTGTACGGTATATTATGCTGAGTCGGATTGAATGAGGCAATAGCTGGTTATATTTTTAATTTGTTAAATTTGGGAACAAGTATTGATTGAGTTGGTTTCATGTGCAGATCGCAGCGGAGTTCAATGAAAATCAGGTGTTCGTTCCGAACAGTACTTCGAATAGTAGGATTGGAACAATAATGTTGTATTTCTTAGTTCGATCGGTCGGATGATTTGGAGAGTACGGTCCGCTCGCACGGTCATACTAATTGAGTAGATCGTGCTTTGTATCGGACCACGGATTCGAGGGATCAGCTGTATCGGCAAAGTAATGTGCTTAACAGAATCAGACTCGGTGAGTGGGCTCTGTCCCTTCTCCTCTACTCCTTCATGTCTAATAATATGGAACACACGTAATAGCTTGAACACTTGGACTGGAACTTAAAAATCACTATACTGTGGCTTGTATAGAGTGTACGTCATTTGGTTGGATATGATTTGTGGCTTGAGTTGGTTTTGCGTTGGACAGTTGGAGCTTGAATAAGTAGTTGGAGCTTGAATGGATCATCTTGGTTGGAAGGCTTCCGAGGCGGACGAACGAGCGTGCATCCACCACGAGTATTAGTTGGACGCTTTGTCATGCAAAGCATGCAGTTGTTCAAAATCGGACAATTGTATCGGTGAGACCATTATGCCACTATTGGGACATTGTGCCACGGAGTTTTCTAAGCGATGGGTGGTGTTGCACTAATTGGAACACTGTATCGAGAAGTGGCATAGTGTCTATGGGGATAACTTGAGATGATGCCTCAGGATATAAGTTGGAGAATGATTATGGATGGTTGGGTTGAGTCTTAGCTTGTTTGGTGGGACGAGAATGCTCGATTCTCTCGTCACACCTACTTGGTGTCTGCATCGGTTACTGACAACCTGTTGCACGCAGGGTTTCGTTTCCTCGAATGGGATATGCTCCGGGGCACGCTCCGGGGCACCGGGACCGTTCGGCCATGGAGGAAACAAATGGTAACGTATCTTGGACGTGTAAAACCCCTAATTTTTAAGCCGTATTAATTATTTAATTAATTATTTAATTGATTTATAATATTTATTAGCTAATTAGAAGTAATAGAATTTATTTAATTTTTATTTCGAGTTGATTATGCAATAGAGGATTTATGGAGCAATTATAAATTTTTCTAAATTATTTTCATGTAGGAGACCCTGTGGACAGTTGATAGATTTATTGGATGCACCAATATAAATTTTTCGAATTATATATATATATATTTATAGGTATATATTTATTTATATATATAAAGTTTATTAATAGAAAAGAATAAAAGAAATAGTAATAAATAGTATAATTATAATAGTAATAATAATGTTAATAATAATAATAATAATTATAGAAATAGTAATAAGTAATGTAGAAGCATGAAAAAATATGCCAGATAGGTCTACGCAGCATGTTGAGGTAGGGCAGCGTAAAACAGATGACCTCAGAGCCGTCTACGTGCAACAGAGCTTTTCCGTTGAGCACAGCGTAAAATATAGGCTCAAGGACCATCCGCGTAATACAATATGTCCAGGCTGCTTCAGCGTAAAAATGGTGCTACATCGCCTTTATGGCGTAAAACTCACCCGCTTTCAATGCAGCATTGAAGTGTACGAGGAACGCTTCGTATTCTTCGAAATGAACCTGTCAGATCATGCAATGAACCTGATGTCTGGGCTCCTGACAAAGAGTACTGCACGATAACCCAAGCGACGGCTATAATGATGGTGCGGTACTGCAACCCAGGCTGTCATTTACTGCCATTTTCTTGGCGTAGACCGCTTCTACGCATACAAAGGAATACGCCGCCTAGTTTTACACAGGCAGATGTGAGCTGTTTACGCTCCGCAGAAGACAAACATCCTGCCACGTCAAAAGCTGCTCTTCGTATAGGGATCGAGGCGCGTCTCTGCATTTAATGCACAGAGCGGTGACAGGTTCTCAAGGAACGTCTCTGCATTTAATGCGCCGAATACTGACAGATGCCCGAGGCACGTCTCTGCATTTTATGCGCAGAAGGGTGGCAGACCTTCAAAACACGCCTCTGCATTTAAAGCGCAGGATAATGGCGGATCTCTGCATTTAATGCAGGAGATTTGATTAAATGTCACCAAACCGTCGTCTAGTGATATTCCCTTTGCGTCAACTGCTCTTACGCATACAAGGGATACGCTGCCCAGTTTTATACTAGCAGACGTGAGCTTCTTACGCTCCGCAGAAGGCAGACAGACCGCCACATCAGCAGTTACTCTTCGTACAGAATTCGAGGCGCGTATCTGCATTTAATGTACAGAATGATGACAAATCTTAAAGACAAGCCTCTGCATTTAATGCGCAGGATGGGGGCAGATCTCTGCATTTAATGCAAGAGATTTGATTATATCTCCAAGAGCCGTAATTCCGGCTAAAACGTCCACATCATCTCGGCTTCTACGCCTGCTGGGCTTCTATGCCCACTCGGCCTCTATGACCACTCGGCTTCTACGCCTACTCGGCTTCTATGCCTACTTGGCTTCTACGCCATGGTGACAGTCACTCGGCTTCTACGCCAACCTCTTCTACACAAGGGATAACCACCTACGTGGCTTCTACGCCGTGATCTTCGCAGCAGTTATACATATTTTTTGTCCCTTAGTTGGACACCTGTCACTTGCTCATTCAAAAGGTCATCTATACGCAGGCATTGGTTATTTTAAATCATCGTGTAAAAGGGTGCTGTACTTTCCACTACTCGGTTTCTACGCTGACTGTGTGGTCACTGTCACTAAAAACTCTATAAATAGAGACCTCTATCAACAGAGGAAAGGAGGAGAAAAACTGGAAGAATGAGGAGAGGATTTGAAGGTCGAAAACTCCAAGTTCGAAAGGTCGAAGAAAAGAGGTCAAGAGAGAGAGAAGAATCCAGAGCTCAGGCAAAGAGAAGGGATCGACGACTTTGGCGTGGGCATCCACCCTCTTTAGCAACCTTCGAAGCTGCTTTCTGTCTACCACGGCACTTCTTCAATATCGTGTGGTCCAAGGGCTAAAGTGATCAACTACAGATCAGACACCTATATCAATATTTACCCAGATTAAATAAATTGTACTTAGACATCCTCGTATAGGATTAAATTGTACAATCTTGTTTGTAAACACCGAAGAAAGGGCGGGTTTTCATATAAGACCTCGTTTTCCATATTCTCTCGCGTTTATTAACCGAAACAAGATGGCGACTCTGCTGGGGACATTTTTCTCTTCTGACGAGGAAGCAATTGCTCAATACGATGCGGTATCCGTGGGATCCGTGAAGAAGACACTGGTCGTCCAGTTCGACCAATCTGCCTACGAAGACATGCTTCAAACAGGGGGTAGCTCTCACTCTCTCTCAGTCCAAGACAACAGGAAGCTGCGTAAGGTCTGGATGCCCAAGACATCCTCTACCATTCCTGTGGACTCTCCGACCTCTCCGATTTCTCCGACCAACGAGGTTGTAGCTTTGCTCCCTCTGCGCCGTGCTCGTAAAATTCAGTCGCCTGTCTCTGGCAGGGCAGACAAAACTTCTGGCAAGGCCTCAGCGCTAACCCAGAAGTACACTCCGTGCTTTGCGCGTAAAATTCAGTCTCCCATCCCTGGCGAAAAAGACGAAACTTCGGACAATGCCTCAGTGCTAGTCCAGAAGCCTACACCGCGCTCTGCGCATAAAAACCAGTCTCCCGTCCCTGGCAGAATAGACAAACTTTCTGACAATGCCTTAGCGCCAAGTCAGAAGTTCCAAATGCGCTCTGCGCATAAAAATGCATCTGCCTTCCGCGGAAAGGCAGATGACCCATGTAATCTACGCAAGGGAAAGCAAGCGGTGGACTACTCGACTTCTCGGCCTTTACGCCAGCGAGGGAACAATCTGCCCGCCCTCCGGATTACGCGAGGAGCTGACGGCCGACTGAGGACATCCTCAGCTTTACGCCAACCAGAGCAGAGCTCCAAATTACGCCAGGAGAAGCCCCTTAGCGTAAAGAAAGCTAAATTTGCAGAAAGATACCCTCCTCGGGGATTATCCGCCACCCAGATGGCCAACCTGTTGTATACAGGTGGCACAGAGAAAACTGTGGTTCCCAACATCCGTACGCCAACTGATGTGAACAGAAGGAACAAGCCATCTTCTTCTGCTGTAAATCCTCCTGACCTGCGCAAGTATCTAATCCAGAAACGCAAGGAGAGGGGATCTTCCAGCATGTCTATTACGCCTCCTAACGAGCACTCTTGTAATAGTCATAAGATTGTAATTAATTGTTACTGTTCTGAAGTAAAACGGTCGGTTTTCGACCGGTTGAGCTACTCTCCATCTTTCCAGGAAGAAGAGGCCACACATGCATCAGTGAATATGGCTTCACACATACCTAGAGGAAGATCGGGCTCAAGACGTCATCCCTCTAGAGCTTCGAGCCGAAGGAGATTCAACCAGCTCCTTAGGAACACTGAAGCTGGGGTGTTCCGAAACACCCGTTCGAGGTCGCGACAACCGACTTCATACTCCTCTGATTCCGAAGCTGGGGGTCACCAGTCTCCAGAATCAGATACTGAAAGTGTAGAGTCAACTTCAACAGAGACCTATACTAATCTTTCAATGACACCCAGGGAGATGGGAGTTTATGCCATTGGAGATGAATACGAGGAAGCTTCCCCGTCCGGGAGCACTGAGCAGCGCATTACTATACTGGAGACATCTCTGAAAGAAATGCAATCCATGATGGAGAACATGCACCAGATGATGCTGACTCAACACACAGCTGCTATGGCTCAAGCGTCGGTCCCTCCAACTCAGATACGTGTGGGGGTGGACTTACCACCATCCAACGCAATCCAAGAGCCTGTTCTAGATCAGGAGTCAGCAGTTCCTCCGCTTCCTCACTCGGAGAATGTATTACCTCACGTCGGAGTCACGATGCAATCGATCCCTCATCACTCCGTGGTCCCGCTACCAGCTGAAGATCCGATGCAGGCAGTATGGGAGTTGAAAGCCCAATTTGATACCCTGAAGCACAAAGATCAGCTCAAGAAATTGGGAATCAACAAACCTTACCCAGCTATCTAGGAAGAAGTCCCTTTTTCTCCTAGATACAAACCACAGACTATAGCTTTGTTCGAGGGAAAAACATCACCGAGTCAGTACATGAACTACTTTAGTATGATGACGGTGTTATTACAAGGGAACGACGTCCTCCTCACTCGGGTGTTCAAAGGCTGTCTCTCGGGGGTAGCTTATCAGTGGTACCGAAGTCTGGCGGACAACTGCATTACTTTTTTTGAAGACTTCAAGGCTTTATT
The DNA here is from genome assembly GCA_036927795.1 of Iris macrosiphon. Classification (NCBI taxonomy): domain Eukaryota; kingdom Viridiplantae; phylum Streptophyta; class Magnoliopsida; order Asparagales; family Iridaceae; genus Iris; species Iris macrosiphon. The sequence continues at coordinate 252,514,071 of JAYESA010000004.1, forward strand.
CTTCACACGATTCTACGAGGGAGGGATGGACATGTCTATGTCCTCTCTCATCGAAGTCAAGCAGAAGGAAAAAGAGAATGTTCGCGCTTTCATCGAACGTTTTCGTCAAGCCACTTTGCAAATGCCTCCAGGAGTTCCAGACTCGGCATTGGTGGGCATCTGCAGAAAGAACCTTCTTCCCATGATCTCGGTGTTCACAGGACCATATCAATTCCATGATTGGCCCTCGTTCATCATCTCAGCGGTAGCCGCGGAGGATAACAGTCAGAAGGCGCACGATAATGGCATCATGATCTCGGCCTCTGATAAAGGCAAGAGGTCATCCTCCAACATCGACCATCCTCGGGGTACCAAGGGTAAAGAAGCTCTGGCGATCAAAACGTCCAGGCAAAAGACGGTGGCTACCACGCAGACGAAACCTGGGACTTTCAGGCCCATTGAAGTATACTCTTTCGACGACGACGATATTCCGCGCATATTCGAATGTCTCGTCAAAAGCGGCAAGATTACCCTTCCTGAGGTGAGACGACCCAATGAGACCGGCAGTACCAACAACCCCAAGTACTACATCTTCTATAGGTACATACACCACCCCACAATGGTGTGTTATATACTGAAAAGGAAGATCTAGGAGCTGATTGATGCTAAGGCCATTACTCTGCACAACAGCGAGAAGACGGTCACAGCCAACATGATCTCTCTGCAATTTGGCAAGTTGCCTCCCCAAGAGATCCCGGATGGTGTTACCCCTATTTCCCGGACGACGATGAACATCGTTAATCTCCCTCCAGCTAGAGGTCAAAATTATGACCTGGTACCACTAACTACCCGGCGAGGGGAGATTATGTGGGTTCATCCAGATTTGATGCCCAGGATCGAGAAAGAAACTCAAGCTGCTAAGGCTAAGAAGAACTCGAAGCGCAAGCCATGTCACATGGTTGAGGCAGACTCGGCGTCAGAAGACGAGATCTTGGCCACCGGAACCCGTTCAGGGAAGGCTTACCTCATGGACTATGGAGCAAGTCAGGAAGATGCACCGGCAGACGCTTCAGCTACCAAGCCGTCAGAACCAGAGCCCGCCGTACTGGGGGCCGGTCCTTCGAGACCTACTTCGGCAGACAAAGGGAAGCAAAAAGAAGTGCGTTTCGACAAACCTGTGAAAAACATTCAAAACAAAGGTTTAGAGAAGCCGTATAACTTCGACATCCTGGCCCAATTGGCTAATACACCAGCCAGGTTGTCCATCTTCGAACTACTCAGGCTCTCTCAAGACACTCGTCAAGCCCTGAGTGAAGCGTTGATGCAGGCGGATGCATACTTGACCCAGCTCAAGTTCCCTGACGAAGAAGCCGTGGCATGTCCTCAATGCCACAGTGTGATGGAGGTGGTCCCAAATATCACTTTCACTCAAGATGACATGTTGTTAAAACATAACAGGCATGACAGACCCCTCTATTACATCGGGTACGTCGGTTCCATAGAGGTCGACCGGATTCACATAGATCTGGGATCATCAATCAGCATCATTCTTCATAGTCTGCTCAGACCGCTGGGGATTCCTACCAGCGAATTGGCTTACACCACCACTACAATCGTGGGTTTTAACGCCAGAAAAAGCAAGCCGTTGGGAAAGATTCGTTTGAGGATCCAGATTGGCAACCTTAGATCAGTGGCTACATGTTATGTCATTGATTCTGAGGTATCCTACAACATTCTGCTGGGCAGACCTTGGATCCACGATCACAACATTGTTCCTTCAACTCTACATCAATGCTTCAAATATGTAGACGCCCAAGGAACAGTACAGACGGAGTTTGCTGACCTGAACCCGTTTAAAGGAGTAGAATCCTACTACTCCGATGCCGTGTTGTACCCTCAAGACTACACGGAGGAGGTGACAGACGAAGCAGAGAAGGAATCCCACCGGGAGCCAGAAGAACCCTCTGCCGAACAACCGCTTTCAATCAAGGTGAAAGGACGGACTACTCGTCCAAAAGCCATAGAGCCTGTGGCGATCCACCTGAACAAAACCAGGTCAGGGAAAGGGGGTGATCCTCTAGTGATCACTCTGAACCAGAAGCCTCCATCCTTGGTCATCAACCTCCGGCGCAGCAAACAGCCAATGGATGTAAATACAACCGGGAACGAAGTCTCAGATGATAATAAACATCCTCTTTTCCAGTATATTGATGCCCAAATTCCGAATCAGGAATCCTTTCCCCATGACGATATAGAACTTATAGTGCAAAAATTCTTGGGAGCTATAGATTCCTATCATCCGTATATGTGGGAAGTAGCGTCATCATTCAATGTCACCACGATATATGGACCACATGAGGATTCTATCTTCATTGTCCCGCCTACTTGCAGCAGTCAACATTCAATAGTCTTCGGCCGCAAGCGCAATGGACCGACTGTATAAGAGGATTCTCTCGACAATGACGTTGGTAAAATGCATGTTCACCGATATAGCCCGCAAGCTCTGAAGATCATGCAAAGTGTGGGTTATGACTTGAAACTGAAACCAGGTCTCAACTACGGGAAAGGCAGACGAATGCCACTACACGGAGATCCCTACTATCAACGAACCAGCTTCGGGTTAGGGTATACTACCTCCCTTGCACCTCCTGAGTCAAACGAGGATATCTTTTCCTCTTCTCAAAATGGCTCAGCGCCCTCCGACTCATCTCATGCTCTCGAACGAACATTATCAGTAAATATGGTAGTGATAGGTTCCTTCGAAGCAGACGAACAAGAATCTGAAATGTTCGAGAATGACGCTTGGGCTCAACAAATGGATACACAATGGGAGTTTCGCTTCGAGCAGAGAGAACCTCCCACTGAAGATAAAGTTATCCAGATTGACATTGGGGATGAACTTTCACCAAAGCCGATATTTATCAGTAACAACCTTTCCGAAGAAGAAAGGGAAGAAATTATCCAGCTGATAAAAGAATATGTCGACGTCTTTGCGTGGAATTATGAAGACATGCCAGGTCTTGATCCAAAGGTGGCTACTCATAAACTCAATATATTGCCCAATTCAAAGCCTGTGAAGCAGCACCAACGCCGATTTTGCCCGGATATGATGGACACCATCGAAGCTGAAGTCAAGAAGTTGATAGCTTGTGGCTTCATCCGAGAAGAACAACATCCCGACTGGGTCGCCAATGTTGTCCCGGTCATGAAGAAAAATAGGAAAGTACGTGTCTGCATCAATTATCGAGATCTGAATGCAGTCTGCCCCAAAGATGAGTTTTCTCTTCCCATCACAGACGTCATGATTGACAATACGTGCGGTTTTGAACGTATGTCTTTCATGGACGGATTCTCAGGAAACAACCAAATCAAGATGCATCCTGAGGACGAGAAGCATACTGCCTTCCGGACACCGTTGGGGGTATATTGCTATACGGTCATGCCCTTCGGATTGAAGAACGCCGGGGCTACGTACCAACGGGCTATGAGTAACATATTCTATGAGCATTTACGTAAGACAGTGGAGTGTTACGTGGACGATGTAGCTGTCAAAAGCCGCCTCAAGGACAATCACATCCAAGACTTGAAGACAGTATTTGAATTGATGCGCCAACATCAACTCAAGATCAATCCTACAAAGTCCTTTCTGGGGGTATCTAGTGGCAAATTCCTGGGATTTGTCATTACCGCCAAAGGCATTCAAGTGGACCCTGATAAAGTCAAGGCCATCTTAGAAATGCGACCGCCTCGTAATCTGAGAGAACTCAGGAAATTTCAAGGCCGTCTGGCTTACATCCGGAGATTCATATCCAACCTCTCTGGGAGATGTTAGCCCTTTTCTCGTCTCATGAAGAAAGGTGTATCCTTTGTATGGGATGAAGCCTGTCAGCAAGCGTTCGGTGATATCAAACGCTACCTCACTAGTCCGCCAGTTCTGGTACCTTCCGTCATAGGAAGACCATTTGTGCTGTACATTCGAGCGATGGATCATTCTCTGGGAGCTCTTCTCGCACAAAAGAATGATGTGGGCCATGAACAGGCTATCTACTACCTCAGCAGGATGATGGTCAGAGCCGAACACTGGTATAACCCAGTAGAGAAAGAATGCTTGGCTCTGATGTTCGCTATCCAGAAAACACGATACTATGTCACAGGCCAAACCATTCACATCATCTCCAGGGTCAATCCTCTTCGAGTACTAATAAACAAGCCAAGTGTTCTTAATTCCCGACTTGCGACTTGGGCGATGTTATTAACACCATATGACATGGTGTACGTCCCTCAGAAGTCCGTCAAAGGCCAAGCATTGGCTGATTTTCTAGCTGCTCATCCGATCCCGGAGGCCTCCAAACTGTACGAGGACATTCCCGACGAAGTTGCAGAGTGTAATTCCACGATGGAAGGCGATGCATGGCAACTATTCTTCGATGGTGCCTCCAGGACTGGTCCCAGGGGAAACGTGGTTTCGGGAGTAGGAATTGTCCTAGTTACTCCTGATAAACTCGTCATCTATCGAGCGTATTCTCTCAGCGAGCCCTGTTCTAACAATGTGACAGAGTATAACGCCCTACTAATCGGGCTCCAAGTCGCTAAAGAATTGGGCGTCGATTCTCTGGAAGCCTTCGGTGACTCTCTGCTGATCGTCAATCAAGTCAGAGGAATATATGAAGTCCAGAATCCGGACCTCATACCTTATCACCAAGCAACGGTCGAGATAGCCATGACATTCAAAGGATTCTTCCTAGAGCATGTACCTCGATCCCAAAATCTGGAAGCTGATGCCCTAGCCATCCTAGCCGCAAATTTAGCTATTCCTATAAGAAGGCAGAATTCGGTAATCCTTCTTAGCAGAGATTTATTCTGTCTGAAAAATAACTTTCACATAGAATACAGCTACGCTGTGAACACAGATCTTCCCAGGAGAGATTGGAGAAGTCCCTTTATAGATTTCATAGCATACGAAATCTTGCCGAAGGACCCTAAAGAAGCAGTATCCATCAAAAGATGATCATTACGCTTCTATTTCGAGGCGTCCTCACAGTGTCTATATCGTCGGACCTACGACGAACTACTATTAAGTGTCTCTCAGACGACGAGGCACAGCGGATCATCCGTGAAGCTCACGACGGCATATGCGGGGCGCACCAACCCGGTCCTAAGCTACAGGATTGCATCAGGAGAATGGGCTATTACTGGCCTACTATGATTACGGATGCGATAAAGTACGTAAGACAATGCAGAGCCTGTCAGGTCCATGCAGACTTTATCCATCAACCTCCTGAACATCTACATCCTACAGTTGCGTCCTGGCCTTTCGAAGTATGGGGTATGGATATCATTGGTCCTATTCACCCGTCTTCTTCCAGAGGTCACCGATTCATACTGGCCGTCACGGATTATTTCTCCAAATGGGCAGAGGCGATCCCTCTTGCTGAGGTGAAGGCATCTAATGTGATTAGCTTCATCAAGCATCATGTCATTTATCGCTTCGGGATACCCCAGAGGATAATTCATGACAATGGACCTCAATTTATCAGCCAAGCGTTTCATCGATTTTGCGATAAAAATCGGATACAAAATATGGCCTCTACGGCATATAATCCAGCTGCTAATGGTTTGGCGGAAGTATTCAACAAAACCATTATCAAGCTCATAAAAAAGTTCGTCTCCACGAACAAGAGGGATTGGAATGAGAAGCTGGAAGAATGTCTCTGGGCATACCGCACAACGGTACGAGCACCAACAGGTTGTACCCTATTCTCACTGGTATACGGGAGCGAAGCAGTTCTCCCCATCGAAATCCAGATTTCATCACTCAGGATAGCCGTGGCTAATAAGCTGACTCAAGAAAAGAACGACCTTTTAAGACTTCAAAAGCTAGAAGGTTTAGACGTGAAACGCCTCCAAGCTCAACAACGCATCGCATTCTACCAAGCATGCATTTCCAGAGCTTTTAATCAAAAAGTAAAGGAAAGAGTGTTCAAAGTTGGCGAGCTAGTCTTAGCTGTGAGAAGGCCGATGATTCTTACTCACAAAAGCAAGGGCAAATTCCAGCCCAAATGGGAAGGCCCTTATGTGATCGAGACGACATTTTCAAACGGCGCTTATAGGTTGGACAAGCCTAATAGAGACCTGCTAATGGCTCCTATCAATGACAAATTCCTGAAAAGGTACTATGCTTAACCTACTTTGCTCAAGCAAAATATGGCGAAAATCTCATTCTGACAAAACTACTTCCAAAACGAAACTAGTTGGATCGTATTCTATCATGTTCATATTACCTCTGAATAGATATTTCCTGCTAAAACTTACCAAGAGTATATCACGTTCATATTACCTCTGATATCACTTTCGCACAAACCTGTCATTTATACTCCAAAATGATGGGTCCACAAAGTCAGATGAAAGCCTCTTTATTATTCCCAAAAAGGGACAAAAGTATATTCAAAAGCAAAAAAGTACATCATTGGGGGGGAGCGGTTAGATCGCAAATCTGCTGCGCCAGAGCAACCATTCTCTCATCCCGGGAGTTCAAGACGTCGGCGCGAGCCCGTTCCAACCTTGCCGCATCGTTGTCCAAAGCAGCTAGCTCAGACCGAGCCCACACAAAACCTGAGTAGAAAGCACCCACGCGCGTCAGATTATGCTGAACAGTCGCCCGTCGCTCCTTCAGCACATCTCGAGCCGCCGACAAAGAGAGAACCTTCGCCTCTACTCGAACGAGCTCATCCTTCAAAATGCGGGCCTGTGCTGCCGCTTCCTCATATTCGGCTTCGCACCGGGTCAACTCGGGGACGACATACCCCAATTGGACACGTTCTTCGTCCATCTCCCGCTGCTGAGCCTCGATGGACTTATTCAAAGATGCCATCTGTTCAGTAAGCTGCGCGCTAAGGAAGTCGTACCTAGCTTGAACGAGACTGTCAATTTTGTCTCGAGCTAGCTGCAAGTATTCGTTAATGGGTTGCTCCAAACCATTAACTATCTCCTCCAGCGTGTCAGCTACCCCAGTATCGTTGAATTCTTGGATCGGCACTATGGAGGCCCGAGAGGCTCTCCTCAGCGACACAAAGCCCAAATTCTTCTCCAACACCATTGATATTAACATTTTCAAGGTGGCATAGAAGATACGAGTGTACTGCCCGGTCACAGCAGCTATATCCGAATGGACGCTGGGAGTGGCCGCGATAGTGGCGAGTCCCCCTCTAAGAACAACCGCGGACGATGTCGCCACGGCCGTCGTCTCAACAGGAGGTGCGACAAAAGAAGCAGTGCCAACACAGGACGAAGTGATCGGCGTACTCAAAGGAGGCATTGTCGCAATGACAGGCTCGTCCTCCTCTTGAGATATCGAAATCTCTTCGCCAGGCGAGCCGGCACCCGAAGATGTCTCCTCTTCAAAATCAGGCACCTCCGTGTCGCCGCCAGGACCTGACACAGAGCTAAATGGCGCATCTACACTGCCCTCCCCGAAGATGTCTTCCCCTAAAAAGAAGACAAAAGGAAGTTAATATCAGCATGACGTTAATTTTCCTAAAAGAAGAGGCATGAAAGACGATATTTACCCATGGCTAATGGTGTATATGACGCGTCCGCGGCCAGTACAGCTAAATCATTCCTTAATGATGCTAGGCAAGCTGTCATACCTGGAGAAGGGGGTGCTCTAAGGAGCACTAGCGAATGCTCTTCCAGGTCCTCGTCAAATTCCAACCGAGGTTCATCGGCTGGAATTTCGCTGGGTGCACTGACAGACACGGCAGGAGTCTCTCCCGATGCTGACCCGAACAAAGATATCCTCATTCGGCTCGGCCCCGAAGGCGATCTCGTTCCACTGCCCGAAGCGGTAGCAGCGACAGCAGCCTCCAACAGGAATTCTCCGACGCCGCCAGCCGAGACTGTCGAGGTTCCCTCTCTAAAAGGCGTGGAACCTCCAATCAGATAATCATCCCCGACATGGGAAGATGCGGGCTCACTGCTAGGAGCCTCAATACCAGGAATCCGGAGAGGACGAGTAACCGTCTTCTTCTTCCTCTTGCGAGGGGAAGTCTCCATCAGAGCAGGAGCCCTTCACTTCCTAGAAATTACCAGAGGCCCTGCAGGCAGAGGTACTTCACCCCTCGATACCGCCAACAGAGGCTCATCTGGAGTGACGGACTCCTCACCCTCGTCAGAAGAAATCTAGGGGACTTCGACTCTTCCCCCAGACTTGGAAGAAGGCACCCAAAAACTTCCATGCATATCAAAATCGCGATGGAAGGTGTTGGTTGCCACATAGAACTGGGCATACGAGTGGAGAATGCGCAGCTCCGTAGAGAGTGAAAAGACGGGCACAGTAAAAGTTGCCTCAGTGTAACCCATAATGAAATATCGCCATCCTCTGGCTCCATCAATGAGTCCACCCCTGAACCTGAAGCTGGTAACGATATTGCCCACGTACAACTGGTCGTACCCGAATTGCCTGGCAAACCGACTAGGCAAGTAGGGCTCGAAGAATCAATGGTCTTCACTCCTGTACAGTAGGTGGGAAGGTCTAATGCAGACCAACCAATTAAAAGACTCAGGAGAAAGAACGGTCTTCCCGTCGCCTACGTCCTGAAGTCTGATCCCCTGCTGATTGAGATGTACAGAGGGAACCGTGCATAAGAGCTTTCAGCTATGACTGGGGTTCAGATCCCGCCGACAGTCTATGACTGTGGTCACGTTCCAGGAGAATTTCTGATAGTTCAACAAGAAACTAGCCCCCGAACTACTGCCAGAGCCGGGAGACATAACCCTGGGGTTATGAAGAATTAACCATCCCATCAGATACATGTATGGTAATTCTACCCTGAGAAAGCTATCACGCCGAGTTTCATCGGCGAGCAGCCCGTCAGTCATGGCCCTCAGGCCAGCTTGAATGCGGCATACCATGGCAGGGAGCAAGCCCAGTCTTGCCCCAAACACCAGACGTACTGTAGGCCATAGCGTTGCGGTAAATGCGATCCGCAGATGCGATGCCGGGTACCACCAGTCGGCGCAGCCATATGGAGAGAAAGCCAGCCAGTTAAGCTTTCCTGGACAGAGGCCTGCGACAACACCTCAAATAACTATAGGCCTTAGTGCCTACAGGATACTTTCCTACCCCTTCGTCGAGGATCCAGTCCAGAGCCCCAGCGTCTTCCATGAGATCGTCAACTACCTGAGCGTTAAGCACGCTCAGAGGATTCAAAGGCAGATCCTTGCCTTCCAATACCTTCTCTGGCTTAGCAGTCCTGGACCGGTGAAAGAAGAGGTAGGACGTCCATTTACTGAAGTGAGCCAAATCTGAAAGCTCGTTATAAAAAGTGCTGCAAGCGAGGTAGTGGCACATCAGCTCCTGATACACTTCCACTACCAGAGGGTCTGAATCCTCCAGCTCCCGGTTCGTGGGAACATACTCTTCATATGGAGTATCCCCCATCGGCAGTCTCGAGATCTCTGCTATCTCGTGGAGGGCCAATCCCAACTCTCCCAGTGGAGTGGCGAAGGTCCCGGTGAGCGAGATGTATCGCTCCATCAGTGCAAGAAACAGGTTGGGGTTGAGAGGCAATTCAACGTTGGTGGCACTCACAGCTGCAAACAGACCAATGTTCTCCAGCTCGGTCTAAAAATGCTTCAGGGCCCAATCAGCTAAGCGAGCCCATCGAAGATTTGTGGGGGTGATCCACCCGCCTGTCCGAGGGTTCACCTTAGGGTATACTCCCCCGCGCCCCATGAAATTATTGCAGAAAGTCGATAATTGGACCGGCTGGATCACTAAACTGTCTTCACTCGGGACACTGCCCGGGTACAGCCCCCTGAACATCGTCACATTGTCGGTAGGGCGACTGACGAACGACCCCTGGTCCGCTCCTTTCAGATGAAATATCTTCCCCGGCCTGCCGTGAAGATCAGGAGTCAGCGTCCAAGACATCCTCCTAGGATGTGTAGCATAGAAGAATGCCGAAATAGGATAGTCTCTCGGCATCTTGGGCAGATACAAAACCAAGTTCCCAGCAGGGAAAACCTAGAGTTCTTTTTGAGCTTCGTCTGGGACTGCTTGTCGATCATGTCCCCGAAAAGAAAAGCCGGCTTTACGTATTGGTCCCCGTCTATATATGTCAGGGGCTCTCCGTTGATCATGTTCAGCAGCGTTCGCTCGCCCTGAGCCGATATCAAAATTTCACTTCCTTCAGGATACTGGGGCCCGGAGATAGAAAATGTCACGTGCGACAGATCCTCCAGATAGTTGGAGTGCAGCATCCCGACGGCAGAGCCCATCACATCGGCTAGCGGAGACGCATGCAAGTTAAATGCAAAATACAAGAAAGACAAGTCAGTTTCTATAAACTTGCGGCATATGCAGAAAATCAACAGTCTGTGCTTTATGCCAAGGCTGTAAAAACTTGAGTTATTACGCTGGAATCCATTTCCTAAATACGTAAAATTCAAGGTTGGCAGTATACAGTCTGTGCTTTACGCCAGACTGATAAAATTGAGTTATTATGCCAAAATTTTTATCTCTGCGTAACACTCAAATTGAGGCCATTACTGGAGACTTTGAAGACTCGGAGAAGAAACGAAGAGGAACTCGAACGGACAAAAGCTTTCTTTCGCAGAAGACGGATGAAAAGTTTTTCTCTCAGAAACTTGGGGTATATATAGAGTTCGGATGGACTCCTCGAATCCCGAACCAAATCTCACATTTAATATTTGGTTATGATTGGAGACTACATCAGCCTATTTACTCAGAGAAGGCGGACAGTCAGCGAATTCGAAAAGTTTTCGTGCAAAGAAGATTCGTGGTTTTTACGCTAAGGAGCTTTCTACGCTCGACGGCTACAGATCTACGGTTTTACGCTCACAGGCTACAGGTCTATGGTTTTACGCCCGAATGCTTTTATGCTCGGTAGCTTTTACGTTCGAGAGGCTACAAACCTATGACTTCAAGCTCAAACGGCAACAAATCTATGATCTCACGCTCGGTGGCGTTTAGTTTACGCTCGGAGGCAACAGACCCACAAACTGTCGAGACCCAATTCCGTAGAATCGTTGGGGCGTCCCCCGAATCGTGATGCCGTACGGGCATGGGATTGCGCCCGCACAAGGCTAAAGTATTTTACATAACGAGCACATATTCAGAGTACGCAGCTAAATTAAAACACAGATTTGAAACATGGAAAAGTTCTCTTTATTGATAATGAATATCTATTACAAACTCTTGAACGAGTCAGCAAATATGTCGCACAGCTTACAAAAGAGTTGACTCAAAATGAGATAGCAGTCCTGTACATTATATCCCTTTACTAAACTTCAAAACATACAGACCTCCGGGATGGAGGACAGCTTTGCCACGGAGCTGCATTTGTGTATGAAGAGTTGCAGGCTCCTGTCTTCAAAATGCTTCAAAGGGGCGCGATAAAGATGCGCCAACAGCTGGACTGGATCGGGAAGACGACTTTGGCTCATCGCTCGGTTCGCCTTGGTGCGGAGGACCTGTTTCAACGAGGGTCAGCATGTCGAAACATACTGGTGAAGGCGAGCTAACTGAACTATACCAATCAACACGTTGTTTTAATGAAGCATGCATATTTGTGGGTTTCTATCTTGCCTTAGTTCATTTACAAGTAAGCAGCATATAGAATTTTACTGAAATGAACATGCCACCGTTTGGTGGATTTTACCTGCCCGTCTGAATTACCTGCACAATACTTACCATGCCTTCCCTGCCACGAAGACACAAGTTAGTATGCAACAGGTTTAAATATACAAGGTGGATATAGTCATGGACAAGGATATGATACAACGATAAACACACGATGCGTTGCAAGCCGTCCAGTCCGCACACGATGACTATGCCACAGGTGATCACTGGCTTGGTAGCCATAATGGACTAGTCATGGACTAGGATAGCATACAACGAGAGCTCTTAATGGATATACGATAAACACACGATGCGTTGTAAACCATCCAGTCCGCACACGATGACTACACACGAAGTTCCGCCCGGATCGGATCGGTGCCAGTGCCCCAACGACCGTCCGCAGAACTTATACCCTTGTGCACAAGTTGTCCATGATCGAACACACGATGTTTAGTTAAGTTATCCATTCATGCAGTTGAGGCAACATGAGTAATGCATAGATATGATGCATTGATAGCACAATTATAGAAGAAGATACATTCTAACTAAAATTGATGCATATGATGAATATTCCGAACGAACAAGCATGCAAGTAAGTAACCGTTCACGAGTTTGATTGACAAGCAGTATTAACCAAGTCTATTCTCTTTTATCTTGGTTTCTTTTATTATTACTTGGTATCGTTTGATCGGGGCAAAGAAGAATGCAGATTTTTAGGGCGTGAAGCTTGGAAGCAGGGCTAGCTAATCGGGTTGGTAGCCACTCACTTAGATTGTTGGAAGGGAGAAGGAAAGAGGTGCTTCACGACTCCGCTCGCAAGCCGCCTACTGCTCGTTCACCTGCATTACGAACAGCTCGATCAATACCTCTTCCACTTTTCCAATCTCAAAATTGAAGTGCAGTTCAATGAATGAAAACAATGAAAACCATCGAAACCATTCAAAGAAAACAAGCAAATCCCAAAACCAACTCAAAGCACGAAAGAAACAAGCGACATCGAAAATTGAGGCAATAAAAGATAGCAGCGGAGAGGTCCCTCCTGACTCTGCCGCTAAGCTGATCCTTGGGGCGCGGTCCACTGAATATGGGATTCGATTCCGAAGAAACAAATCCATAATGAGGACGAGTTCTTAATTCAATCTATCCCGATCGAACGATACCATCTTGTGTTTCTTAGCCGCGCTCCCCGCACCGGAGGAACGGGGCGCTACATCCTACCCAACCAATTGGAAGTTTTGTCCCGAAACTTAGGAATAATGCTTACCGTTAGGGATTATCTCGTCGAGGACGAGGATCAGGAAGGTTCGGGCAGGAGCTAATGGCATGGCCTGGATCACCACAAGCGAGGCATAACCCAAGTCTCTTACGACATTGATTAATGGTGTGACACGATCTCTTACAGAAGTTACACCATTCCTGATTTCCTCTCCGGGGACCGCCGTGGTTAGGGCGCTTTGCAGCAGTGTTTCCTCTATCGTTGCCTTGGCGTTTGTGATTGTAGGTATGCACAGCGCCGGAGGAAACGTGAGGATACTGCGGTTCAAGAGATAGGACATGATTCATGACTTCACGTATTGTCCCGTACTGATTATTAACCACGTGCGCATGGATGGCAGGGCGTAGTCCACCTTTAAACCTTTTGGCTCGACTCGCTGCATCAGGTAAATAGGCCCTAGCAAATTTGGAGAGTCGGTTGAATTCGTCGGAGTACTGCTTAACTGTCATGCTGCCCTGCCGCAGCTGCACGAACTCATTTTCCATCTGATGTTGCACTGGAGGGGGTATGAACGCCTCTTCAAACGTGGCACAAAAAGTCATCCACGAGATCGCCTCCTCTCCGTGATCAAATTGGAGAGATCGTCGATGCACGTTCCACCAATCGTGCGCGTTGAGGCGGAGCTGAAGTTGCGCGCAGGCGACGCACTTCTCTTCGGGGACCTCTAACAGAGCGAAGTGATCTTCAAGCTCGGCTAGCCAATCTAGAGCTACCACTGGGTCCTCAGTCCCATTGAATGGGGTGTTGCAGACTTTCTTGAAGTGGCCCAAGTTGAAGGCAGTCACTTCCCTCGGCCTTGGGATTTGCGGCGTCTCTACTTCAAGCACGGGCTGTTCCACCGGAGTCGTTGTTGTTGCGGCAGAATGGTTGGCAGCCAATGTCTGAACGATTTGTTGCAGGGTATCTACCTGCTTCTGTTGGACTGAGAATCGGGTCTCTAGATTGCTTTCGAACTTGGCTTGGCGAGCATCATCTCTTTGTCGTTGCGATTCTAACATTTGCATCACCCTCTCTAGCGGGTCGACTTGAGATATGCCACGCTGGCTCCGAGAGCTTTCCGAAGTGCCCGAACTACTTTTTTGTGTTTCGTTCGGTGCTTGCGCTGAAGATTACGCTGGTGTCATTTTTCAAAAGAAGGTAAACTACATTAGGATCATAATGTATTATGGACTTATTGCATGAACGTATCTCATTTTGGCCTAGCGAGTTCAAGAGTTCGCACAGGAATTTGATCGTTAAAGGAACTTTTCCAGCACGAAGTCTAAGGAACTTGAATCTGTGCTCTGATACCATTATGTCATGACCCGATTTCGTAGAATCGTTGGGGCGTCCCCCGAATTGTGATGCCGTGCGGGCCTGGGGTTGCGCCCGCACAAGACTAAAATATTTTGCATAACGAGCACATATTTAGAGTACGCAGCTAAATTGAAACACATATTTGAAACATGGAAAAGTTCTTTTTATTGATAATGAACATCTATTACAAACTCTTGAACGAGTCAGCTAATATGCCGCACGGCTTATAAAAGAGTTGACTCAAAATGAGATAGCAGTCATGTACATTATATTCCTTTACTAAACTTCAAAAGATATAGACCTCCAGGCTGGAGGATAGCTTTGCCACGGAGCTGCATTTGTGTATGAAGAGTTACAGGCTCCTGTCTTCAAAATGCTTCAAATGGGCACGATGAAGATGCGCGAACAGCTGGACTGGATCGGGAAGACGACTTTGGCTCCTCGTTCAGTTCGCCTTGGTGCGGAGGACCTGTTTCAACGAGGGTCAGCATGTCGAAACATACTGGTGAAGGCGAGCTAACCGAACTATACCAATCAACACGTTATTTTAATGAAGCATGCATATTTGTGGGTTTCTATCTTGCCTTAGTTTATTTACAAGTAAGCAGCATATAGAATTTTACTGAAATGAACATGCCACCGTTCGGTGGATTTTACCTGCCCGTCTGAATTATCTGCACAATACTTACCATGCCTTCCCTGCCACGAAGACACAAGTTAGTATGCAACAGGTTTAAATATACAAGGTGGATATAGTCATGGACAAGGATAGGATGCAACGATAAACATACGATGCGTTGTAAGCCATCCAGTTCGCACACGATGACTATGCCACAGGTAATCACTGGTTTGGTAGCCATAATGGACTAGTCATGGACTAGGATAGCATGCAACGAGAGCTCATAATGGATACACGATAAACACACGATGTGTTGTAAACCATCCAGTCCACACACGATGACTACACACAAAGTTTCGCCCGGATCAGATCGGTGCCAGTGCTCCAGCGACCGTCCGCAGAACTTATACCCTTGTGCACAAGTTGTCCAAGATCGAACACACGATATTTAGTTAAGTTATCCATTCATGCAGTTGAGGCAACACGATTAATGCATAGATATGATGCATTGATAGTATAATTATAGAAGAAGATACATTCTAACTAAAATTGATGCATATGATGAATATTCCGAACGAACAAGCATGCAAGTAAGTAACCGTTCACGAGTTTGATTGACAAGCAGTATTAACCAAGTCTATTCTCTTTTATCTTGGTTTCTTTTATTATTACTTTGTATCGTTTGATCGGGGCAAAGAAGAATGCAGATTTTTAGGGCGTGAAGCTTGGAAGCAGGGCTAGCTAATCGGGTTGGTAGCCACTCACTTAGATTGTTGGAAGGGAGAAGGAAAGAGGTGCTTCACGACTCCACTCGCAAGCCGCCTATTGCTCGTTCACCTGCATTATGAACAGCTCGATCAATACCTCTTCCACTTTTCCAATCTCGAAATTGAAGTGCAGTTCAATGAACGAAAATAATGAAAACCATCGAAACCGTTCAAGGAAAACAAGAAAATCTCAAAACCAACTCAAAGCATGAAAGCAACAAGCAACATCGAAAACCGAGACAATAAAAGATAGCAGCGGAGAGGTCCCTCCTGACTCTGCCGCTAAGCCGATCCTTGGGGCGCGGTCCACTGAATATGGGAATCGATTCCGAAGAAACAAATCCATAACGAGGACGAGTTCTTAATTCAATCTATCCCGATCGAACGATATCGTCTTGTGTTTCTTAGCCGCGCTCCCCACACCGGGGGAACGGGGCGCTACACAAACTTCACGCTCGGAAGATTTTCTTTTCAGAAGCTACAAAATCTACAGTTTTTCGCTAAGGAGCTTTCTACGCTCGACAACTACGGATCTACGATTCTACGCTCACAGGCTACAGGTCTATGGTTTTACGTCCGGATGCTTTTATGCTCGGTAGCTTTTTCGTTCGAGAGGCTACAAACCTATGACTTCACACTCAAACAGCTACGAATCTATGATCTCACACTCGATGGCTTTTTACGCTCAGAGGCAACAAACTTATGATTTCACGCTCCACGACTTTTCGCATATCTGAAAAATGCGCAGGCCAGTACAGTACATCTGAACAAATTCTCAAGGCGGTCAATTACAGGAGTTCACACAGAAGATACTCCTTCTTGACCTCAAAATATCCCAAGTACCCAAAGTATACAGAGTTCAACACTAAAAATTACTCTTCTTCATGGGTCGATTCGAAGTTCATCCAGAATCCAGTCTGAATATTTCGTCTACAGTTCAAGTTGGCAACTCAGTCTTCGACAGCCAGTTTTTGCCCTGTTCCAAGGGATTTTTGAGAAATCATTCTTGAAGACGACGGTCTGAACAAAAAATTCTGTTTATCAGAAGTAAAAAATAGTTCAGAATTTTATGCGGTTCCTCATTCCTAACGGCGGGACAGTTCGAAAACTCGACTGCTAAGCGGCTTTCTACGCATCCTTAGTTATGCGTAAAAGATAGGACAGGACCTAGCACTCTTTCTAAACAGAGTCAGCATAAAGTATCAGACGTGTCTAAGCTACACATATTCAGACTTCACAGCAAAGTATGGCAAAATGATCATATGTCAGACTTGACAGTTTTAAAGCTACATTCAGAGCGTTTCAAATTATGAGGGACGGTTCATGCTTTATTCAAAGTATTTCAAATTACGAGAAATTTGAAAGCTTTGAAGGGGGTCTTATAGAAGCATAAAAAAATACGCCGGATAGCTCAACGCAGCATGTTGAGGCAGGGCAGCGTAAAACAGATAATCTCAGAGCCGTCTACGTGCAACAGAGCTTTTCCGCTGAGCACAATGTAAAATATAGGCTCAAGGACCGTCCGCGTAATACAATATATCCAGGCTACTTCAGCGTAAAAAGGGTGCTACATCGCCTTTATGGCGTAAAACTCACCCGCTTTCAATGCAGCATTGAAGTGTACTTGGAACGCTTCATATTCTTCAAAATGAACCTGTCAGATCATGCAATGAACCTGACGTCTAGGCTCCTGACAAAGAGTACTGCACGACAACCCAAGCGACGGCTATAATGATGGCGCGGTACTCCAACCCAGGCTGTCATTTACTGCCATTTCCTTGGCGTAGACCACTTCTACGCATACAAAGGAATACGCCGCCTAGTTTTACACAGGCAGATGTGAGCTGTTTACGCTCCGCAGAAGACAAACAGTCTGCCACGTCAAAAGCTGCTCTTCGTACAGGGATCGAGGCGCGTCTCTGCATTTAATGCGCAGAGCGGTGACAGGTTCTCAAGGCACGTCTCTGCACTTAATGCGCCGAATACTGACAGATGCCCGAGGCACGTCTCTGCATTTTATGCGCAGAAGGGTGGCAGACCTTCAAAACATGCCTCTGCATTTAATGTGCAGGATAATGGCGGATCTCTGCATTTAATGCAGGAGATTTGATTAAATGTCACCAAACCGTCGTTTAGTGACATTCCCTTTGCGCCAACTGCTCTTACGCATACAAGGGATACGCTGCCCAGTTTTACACTAGTAGACGTGAGCTTCTTATGCTCCGCAGAAGGCAGACAGACCGCCACATCAGCAGTTACTCTTCGTACAGAATTCGAGGCGCGTATCTTCATTTAATGTACAGAATGATGGCAAATCTTAAAGACAAGCCTCTACATTTAATGTGCAGGATGGGGGCAGATCTCTGCATTTAATGTAAGAGATTTGATTATATCTCCAAGAGCCGTAATTCTGGCTAAAATGTCCACATCATCTCGTCTTCTATGCCTGCTCGGCTTCTATGCCCACTCGGCCTCTATGACCACTCGGCTTCTACGCCTACTCGGCTTCTATGTCTACTTGGCTTCTACGCCATGGTGACAATCACTCGGCTTCTATGCCAACCTCTTCTACACAAGGGATAACCACCTACGTGGCTTCTACGCCGTGATCTTCGCAGCAGTTATACGCATTTTTTGTCCCTTAGTTGGACACGCGTCACTTGCTCATTCAAAAGGTCATCTATACGCAAGCATTGGTTATTTTAAACCGTCGTGTAAAATGGTGCTGTACTTTCCACTACTCGGCTTCTACGTCGACTGTGTGATCACTGTCACTAAAAACTCTATAAATAGAGACCTCTATCAACAGAGGAAAGGAGGAGAAAAACCGGAAGAACGAGGAGAGGATTTGAAGGTCGAAAACTCCAAGTTCGAAAGGTCGAAGAAAAGAGGTGAAGAGAGAGAGAAGAATCCAGAGCTCAGGCAAAGAGAAGGGATCGACGACTTTGGCGTCGGGCATCCACCCTCTTTAGCAACCTTCGAAGATGCTTTCTGTCTTCCACGGCACTTCTTCAACATCGTGTGGTCCAAGGGCTAAAGTGATCGACTGCAGATCAGACACCTATAGCAATATTTACCCAGATTAAATAAATTGTACTTAGACATCCTCGTATAGGATTAAATTGTACAATCTTGTTTGTAAACACCGAAGAAAGGGCGGGTTTTCGTATAAGACCTCGTTTTCCATATTCTCTCTCGTTTATTATCCGAAACAAGTAATAATTATAATTATAATAATAATAATAATAATAATGTTATTATTATTATTATTAGTAATAATAATAATGTAATTAAATGAAATAGAAAAGAAAAAGAATAAAATAGTAATAGAAAACGAAAACGAAAAAAAAGAAAAGAATAAAAACTATAACCAAAACCCTAAGCTAACTACCCCTGCCCTTAAAACAACTAATCCAGCAAAACATAAAATCCCCCCCCCCCCCCGCGGTTGTGACCGCATGAACCAATTTTACCCGTCCTGCTCTCTTCCTCTCTCTATATATATCTAATAATAACCCTAACCATAACCCTAACCTACTCACCTAGCCGTCGTCTCCTCCACGACTCAACCACCGTCGCATCGCCCAGAGCACGCTGCGCCGCCGTCGAAACCCCAGCGCTGCCCGCCGCCGCTCGTCCACCACGTCCACATCAACACCCGCGACAAAAATTGAGCGACAACGTACCCCTGTTCACAACTCGATTTTCGCGCCATCGCTCGACCAAATTCGACCCCGTCTTCACCGGTATGATCCCCACCTACCCCTCTCCAAATTTCGTAGATTAGTTTCCATCGTGCAGGGCGTAAACCTAGGTAAAAATCGACGCCAAGTCGAGGAGAAACGACCACCTTTAATTTCAGAAAATCTGTTGCGATGACCCATGTTCAAGGGCTCGTATCTCCCACCACAGGGATCCAAACCTAGAAATTCTTCTTGCTATGGAAAGACCACCTGACCGAGATCATTCTCGGTCAATTATATTATTTTATTTAATGTTAATTCCAGAATTAAAATAGGTTAAAAATCCGAAAAACCTGTTTTTGCAAACTTTAAAATTGGTGATACGGAGCGCCCCCCCAAACGGGACCGTCCCGTCGTGTACCAAGTACACCAAAAGATGGGCACGGTATACCCAGGCGTGTGGGCTTTCGCGAAAACTAATCCGGATGCGTGTGCGCGTCAGAATCAACCCATATCCGCGACAAGTCCCCGTATCACAACTTTTGTAAAAATCCTGCATATTTAGGGCACGCTCGTCAGAATGCGACAAAAGTTATGCCACTGGACTCGTGGTATCGCGCTGGTCCTGTATCCCAAGTTTCACGCAATTTTGAGACAGTTGACCAAGTAGCCTATTTACGGGCCCCAGAGTTGACTTTTTGGGCAAATTTGTGTATGACTCACGGGAATCCAAAATTGGACGTACCGTTGAGTTCGTATTGACGTTTAGAATTGATTTGACCTATAATTTATCCAATTTAGAGACCTTTACCCCTGGCACGCTTTTTGGTGCAAAGTGGGCCACAAGTGGTCCCCATTTGATCCGAAATTACTGTTTTGCCTCTGTGTCCAAATTGGACGAAAGGGTAGTATTTTCTAGCTATCTCGGTTATTCTGGGAATGTTGGTGATGTTTATTTTAGCATCCGGAGATGTTCATTCTGAGGCCGTAGCTTCTGATCCTGTGTGCTTGACTTCTGGACGTTACACCTTGCAGCTTTCTTACCAGGCAAGATACCTTGCCAAATTGTTTACAGTATTTTGTATGCTTATTATATTTCTGTATATTTATTACATTTCTGTATACTCATTGCATGTGTAGTTTCTCTCAGTCATTACTATATATTAGATATGTTGACACACACTTGACACTTAGTATCATAGAGGACAATCAGTAGGCGTATGGGCTTTAACCACTCTGGTGAACCGTAGTAACTAGCACGCACTATGGTAGTCGTGTCCGATGGTCGCTACCCCCGCGGTATGTTGATTGATGGAGTCACAAGGGTCGCAACCCCCGCGGTATGTCGGTTGATGATGTCCCCTGACGTGTGTGTAAGTTGTGAGGTTTAGATCGAGTAGTCTACCCTTGTCCATACGTCAAAAAGTTGTCCTCATTTGCATTCATATAGATTGTCTTGTATAGCGTACTTATATATTTTTGCCTATATTGCATGTTTACTGTATTCAAATTGGCATGCTTCTATGTATCTTGTTACGTCCCTTTGAGGACCTGGTCAATTTTCAGGTGTAGATGTTCATGATAATTCGTAGGAGCACGGATCAGGACTTACTACTTATCTCTTCCGAGGAGGTCTTACTTTCTTAGCATCCTTGATTATCTCTAGCGATGGATCGCTACACGGATACCTTTATATCATCATCTTACTTATATTGGAGATTTACCCTTCTCCCTCATGTTAGTATTGATATAGTCATTGGTAGTGGATTTGTCTCCACCCGACTATCATTTATGGATTATTCAGACTCTTTATTCTAGTTCAGTTATTTACTTTCTGTGACTTATTGTATGGACGAGATTAGTATACCTGTGACTTGTGACACTATATTTATACCACACGTGAGTTTACAATCATATTATAGTGTACGTGTGTATTATGGTATCCATATATTGGAGTTGCCATATACATACGGCTGGCATGCTTATGTGTTCCTAGTCCTACGTATTTTGGGACTGGGACGTGACATATTTTTATGGTGGCCCATGCAGGTCGAGAGCATTTTGTCTCGGTTACGTTACTGTACCGAGCAAGCCTGAGCATAGGATTAGAATATAGGATCTCATCCACTTATTTAATCACTGTCCTTGATTTTATTCCGCATTCTTATTTGATTGCTTATATTGCATCTTGCTTGATCCTTTCACGACGTCAATTTTATCTTTTTTTTCGTGCTTGATAGGAGTTAGGAAGGTGCCTTGTACTAGGTATATACACTATATTGTTTAATTATACTATTAAGTCAAATCCTTGTAAGTTGGATAGTATGCCTCATAACCTAGTAACCCATAGTCTTGTTGACTCATTAATGAAGTATAAATGAATGACACCAACTATAGACTTGCATAGGAAGATAGTGTTTATCTAGACTATAAAACTTTAGTGTTTATCTAGACTGTAGAACTTAGAGGCCCATACACTCATTTGGTTGACTAGAAACCTTGACAAGTAGTTAGTATGACAACTGTAGAGGCACAACACCGATCTTCTTAGTAAACTTAAGCTATTTTGTACCTTCCTCCATCATAATCAAGCGTACTCATATTTTTACTACCTCGACTTATGCTGCTATTATAGCCTAGTTTTGCAAGATTATTCTTTTATTGAACTTGTTCATGACATATGTATTATTGGGGGCCCACACTAATACATTGTCTAAATCAGAATAGATATATTATGGTCTGATCAACCGCAGTGCACTTGGTTCGCTTTTGGTATCACTACTCTATGTGGATTGAGATATGGTTGACTCAACTTGTTAGACGAATATACTTGCCCTCTAGACTGGTCAGAGCATATCATGTCAGGTACATAACTGTTCTGATGTGAACATACGAATAAGAATTTACCAAAATAAGATTTTAATCCACAACTGCCTTGGCAACTCCCTTTAGAATTCTCTAATCCCTTTGAATCCCGTACTCATATTCTATCACCTCCTCCTTGAATTCTTTATGGTTATTTTTCTGTCTTCCCCTATTTCGGAAAGACGAACGTTCGTGCTTAGTATAAGTTGATACACGAATAGTACTAGATATACCCCATATGCCGAGCACTCATGATGACAAACAAGAGAGCGCAGGCACAGGAAGTCATAGATACATGTACGACCTTTAGTTATATTTTTTATTGCATACTCATGACCCCTTTATGACACGGGATCTTAGATGTATAAATAGACGTAGAATTATATATAAGGTAGTTTAGCATATATGAGGATGTATTGATATTCTACCCAGATGGCATACACGCAATGCTAATAAATGTCACGCGTAGCAGTAGTAGTATTCTCTTTCTATCACCATCTCGCCCTCTTGGGTGGCTCATCTTCTCTTCCACCTCTATCCCTTATATCGTGCTTAACTCTTCCTATCATAGTCGTATCTTTTTGCGCCATTATGAACTGTTTGATTTACTTCAACCTCACTCTTATTTGGTTAGTTAAAACATAAATGGTTTAGTAAATGATTAATAACTAAAGGATAATTTCTTAATAAATAACCCTTATGTATATGCATTATAGCAGTATCTATATAAATTTAATCCTTAAGTAGCATCATTTAGCCTAATAGAAATTTGTTAGATTGTTTGAAATATATCATACTCCTAATAGTTGTTAGTCAAGACCTTAATTGTTACCCTAAAACCTAGACTAAACCTAAAAAAAAAGTTGAAGGAACTTGTTACGAACTGACAACTATGACAAATCGCTGGCGAAGTAGCGACTGCTGCAGCTAGACCGTTATAGTAGAGTATTCGAAGTATTTGCAGACATATTGATCAGGTGGCATGGCAGTATTAGACTACGATACTTGACGATTACAAAGAAAAATCATAGTTATGAGATTCCAAACATGTGTCCCAAGATTCTCGACCCAATAAATAAATTCGTCTCAACCTAGACAATAGCCTCAAAAGACTTGACTACTAGTAGAGTTCTTGTAAGTTGGGTAGTATAGACGAGTTAGAGGATAATAGAATAGTATATGGACAATAATTGAGGAAGTGTTAGAATGACAGACCATGACTTTTAGAAAGCACTGTTAGATAGCAATGTAGCGTAATAACGATAGTAATTATTATGAATATGGGTTAGTGTCAATTTCGAGGACGAAATTTTTGTAAGTTTGGTAGAATATAAAACCCCTAATTTTTAAGCCGTATTAATTATTTAATTAATTTATAATATTTATTAGCTAATTAGAAGTAATAGAATTTATTTAATTTTTATTTCGAGGTGATTGTGCAATAGAGAATTTATGGAGCAATTATAAATTTTTCTTAATTATTTTTATGTAGGAGATCCTGTGGACAGTTGATAGATTTATTGGATGCAATAATATAAATTTCTCGAATTATATATATATATATATATATATATAGGTATATATTTATTTATATATATAAAGTTTATTAATAGAAAAGAATAAAAGAAATAGTATAATTATAATAGTAATAATAATGTTAATAATAATAATAATTATAGAAATAGTAATAATAATAATAATAATAAGTAATAGTTATAATAATAATAATAATAATGTTATTATTACTATTATTAGTAATAAAACAATGTAATTAAATGAAATAGAAAAGAAAAAGAATAAAATAGTAATAGAAAAAAAAGGAAAAGAAAAGAATAAAAACTATAACCAAAACCCTAAGATAACTACCCCTGCCCCTTAAACCAACTAATCCAGCAAAACATAGAATCCCCCCCCCCCCGCGGCTGTGACCGCACGAACCTATTTTACCCGCCCCGCTCTCTTCCTCTCTCTCTATATATCTAGTAATAACCCTAACCTACTCACCTAGCCGCTGCCTCCTCCACGAATCAGCCACCGCCGTGCCGCCCAGAGCATGCCGCGCCGCCGCCGGAACTCCAGCGCCGCCCGCCGCCGCTCGTCCACCACGTCCACATCAACACCCGCGACAGAAATTGAGCGGCAACGTACCCCCATTCACAACTCGATTCCCGCGCCATCGCTCGACCAAATTTGACCCCGTCTTCACCGGTATGATCCCCATCTACCCCTCTCTAAATCCTGTAGATTAGTTTTTATCATGTAGCGTGCAAACCTAGGTAAAAATTGACGCCAAGTCGAGGAAAAACGACCACATTTAATTTCAGAAAATCTGTTACGATGACCCATGTTAAAGGGCTCGTATCTCCCACCACAGGGATCCAAACCTAGAAATTCTTTTTGCTATAGAAATATCACCTGACCGTGATCATTCTCTGCTAATTATATTATTTTATTTAGTATTAATTCCAGAATTAAAATAGGTTGAAAATCCGGAAAAACCTGTTTTTGTAAACTTCAAAATTGGTGATACGGAGCGCGCCCCGCCAAACGGGACCGCCCTGTCGTGTACCAAGTGCACCAAAAGGTGCACACTGTATACCCAGGCGTGTGGACTTTCACGAAAACTGATTCGGACGCGTGTGCGCGTCAGAATCAACCCGTATCCGCGACAAGTCCCCGTATCGCAACTTTTATAAAAACTCTGCGCATTTAGTGCACGCTCGTCAGAATGCGATGAAACTTGCGCCACTGGACTCGTGGTATCGTGCTGGTCCTGTGACCAAAGTTTCATGCAATTCTGAGACAGTTGACCAAGTAGCCTATTTGCAGGCCCCACGGTTGACTTTTTGGGCGAATTTGTGTACGACTCACGAGAATCTAAAATTAGATGTACCGTTGAGTTCGTATTGATGTTTAGAATTGATTTGACCTATAATTTGTCCAATTTAGAGACCTTTACTCCTGACACGCTTTTTGGTGCAAAGTGGGCCACATATGGGGACCCCGCTTTGATCCAAAATTATCGTTTTGCCCATGTGTCCAAATTGGACGAAAGGGTAGTATTTTTAGCTATCTCGCTTATTTTGGGAACGTTGGTGATATTTATTTTAGCATCCGGAGACGTTCATTCTGAGGCCGTAGCTTCTGATCCTGTATGGTTGACTTCTGGACGTTACACCTTGCAGCTTTCTTACCAGGCAAGATACCTTGCCAAATTGCTTATAGTATTTTGCATGCTTATTATATTTCTGTATATTCATTGTATTTCTGTATACTCATTGCATGTGTAGTTTCTCTCAGTCATTACTATATATTAGATATGTTGACACATACTTGACACTTAGTATCATAGAGGACAATCAGTAGGCGTATGGGCTTTAACTACTCTGGTGAACCGTATTAACTATCACGCACTATGGTAGTCGTGTCCAATGGTCGCTATCCCCGCGGTATGTCGATTGATGGAGTCACGAGGGTCACTACCTCCGCGGTATGTCGGCTGATGAAGTCCCCTTACGTGTGTGTGAGTTATGAGGCTTAGATCGAGTAGCATATCCTTGTCCATACGTCAAAAAGTTTTTCTCATTTGCATTCATATAGATTGTCTTGTACAACGTACTTATATATTTTTGCCTATATTGCATGTTTACTGTATTCAAATTGGCATACTTCTATGTATCTTGTTACGTCCCTCTGAGGACCTGGTCCCTTTCCAGGTGTAGATGTTCATGACTATTCGCAGGAGCACAGATCAGGACTTACTACTTATCTCTTCTGAGGAGGTCTTACTTTCTGAGCATCCTTGATTATCTCTAGCGATGGATCGCTACGCGGATACCTTTATATCATCATCTTACTTATATTAGAGATTTACCCTTCTCCCTCATGTTAGTATTGATATAGTCATTGGTAGTGCATTTGTCTCCACCCGACTATCATTTATGTATTATTCAGACTCTTTATTCTAGTTCAGTCATTTACTTTCTGTGACTTATTGTGTAGATAAGATTAGTATACCTGTGACTTGTGACACTATATTTATACAACAAGTGAGTTTATATTCATATTACAACGTACGTATGTATTATGGTATCCATATATTGGAGTTGCCATATACATACGGCTGGCATGCTTACGTGTTCCTAGTCCTACTTATTTTGGGACTGGGGCATGACAGGACGCAGTGTCGGCAGTTCGATACGACCAGGCGGGCTAGCTACTCAGCGCTGGAATGAGTAGAACTACAGTTGATCAGTCTTTTATGGCTTGGCCAGTGACTTCATATAGATAAGAGTTGGTTTGCTTTGCTTGGGTTTACTTTGTGCTTTTCGTATAGGCGACGGTCACCTTGCCCGGAAAGAGTGTGCATATAGAAGATTGGATTATAAGGCTTGGATTGTGACTTAGTTTGAGGATGAATATTGAGGCTTGGATTGTGGTTCGATAGGTTTTTGCGTCGCTTGGATTTGAGTAGGACGGTTTGCATGCTAGTTTCTCATTTAGTTGAATATATCTGCTGGTATATTTTGCTTGAGTTGAGTGCTTGAATGTTTAACCTACTTTACAGTTTTCCTTAACATGTCATACATTTGCCATGAAAAGAATCTAGGATTCAAGTAGAAATATCATCATGTAACTGTTTGCATTCACTATTCTACTTATTGTTGGTTTAAACGAGTGGGTTACCCCGCTCACCAGTATGACTGTATACTGACCAACGTTTGTAGGCATTATTTCAGGTACGCAGGTGTAGTGGCGCTGTTTGGATATATGAGACATAATGTATAAACAGTAAGTACCTTTGTGGGCAAGAGAAAGAGCAAGAGTGTTGCATCGTCTTTGTGGTATTTTTAATTAGACCTTATCGAGAGCTTCGCGGCGTATACTCTGATGTGTGCTTGGTACACAATACTTGACTTTCGTTAAAACTTGGTTGTTTCGATGATAACTTTGATATTTGACAACATTGCCTTATGCGAGCGCAACTCCAGGCTCGTATAACATCACGTCCCGATGAGAACGATCGTCCTGCGGGAGCGCTGCAACGTGGTGATTCACGTTCAACGGGGACGATCGAGCCTGAGGGAGATTGGGGCATGACAGAGGCACTGTATAGCATGAAGTGTAGATCACCGTTAGCTTGGGATGATGTTGGTGAGAGGGAATTTCTTTGTCCCGAGATGATAGCCTCAAATATTTGAGGTATTCAAGTAAGTCCGAAAGTATCTTATGGTGGCTCAAGATAGTCAGCGTCATTGGGTCGAGTTGCATCGGTGACCTCTTGAATTCTCTGTCAACGACATCTTATGGTACCTGATCTTTGGGTTCAAAGTATCAGTTGTTAGATTAGCAGTAAAAACAAGTAGAAGATATGGACGCATAGCCGGTGTTCATAGTAAATCTAAACTGTTTCACTTACTACTATTGGCAAATTTAGATGAAGAATTTATTGTTCGTCAAGAAGCTGTATCTTCCAGTATTTGCTTTTAAAAAGTCCAGTGATAAATCCGATAAGGACTGTAAGTTTGAGCATATACAAGTGTGTGAGTATATCATATAGTTCGTGGACGAGAATGTGTACAATCACATCACCAATTTTGAGCACACAAGAACAATATGGGAGAAGTTGGAACCCTTATACAAAAAGAAGACCAGGATAAACAAGTTATACCTAATTCGAAAGATGAAGGATCTTAGGTACAAGGATGTTACCTCCATTACAGATCACCTAAGTGATTTCTAGGCTGTGGTGGACCAGTTATCCTCTATGAGAGTGTTAGACGATGAAGTTCAGGATTGTGGTTGATGTGTATATTGTCAAACTCATGGGAGACCGTACGAGTGTCCATAATCGCTTCTGCTCTAGAAAGCATAGTTAGTATGGAGTTCACCAAGAGTAGGATATTGAATAAAGAGATATGGAGAAGATATCAGGACACGTCATCCACCTCCCACTTAGAGGCACTTATTTTAGAGAGCCAAGACAGGAGTAAAAGAAAGGTTTTAGGCGGTGGCAGAGATAAAAACAGAGGCAAGTCCAAGGGTCGGTATGTGGATTCCAAGTTCTACCACTTTGACAAGAAGGACCACATCAAGTGAAATTGTTTCTCTTGAAAGAGAGAACAAGGACTACAAGGTAAAACAAAGTGAGAACCTAACAGCGGTTGCATAAGCACATGGAGGCTATTTGATTATTGTGGGTGATGAAATATTTATGAGCTTCGACTGTAATAAAATTCTTGACTGGTGGACTCAGAGGGCTTCAGCGCATGTCTCTCATAATAGGGCACTATTTGCTACCTACATAACAGAAGACTGTAGAGTATTGAAGATGGGCAACGAAAATGTGTCAAAGTTGTTGCTATTGAAGATGCACTTTTAAGAATAAATGCATGAGAAACTCTTGTGCTCAAAGGTGTTCGTCATCTCCCTGATATCAGTTCAAGATGGTGTCGATTGGAAGACCGGATGAAGAGTGATTCATCTCTTTAGAACTATTAGTTAAATATTTCGTGAGGTTCGTTGGTTATTGCAGAGGAAGAAAGAAGTCTAGTCTCTACTATATAGAAGGTAGCGCACAGGGAGCACATAAGGTGATGGTAATCAGTGATATTTCTACCGAGTTCTGGCACAAGCGACTTAGCCATATCAACGAGAAAAGAATGAGCTACTTGTTGAACAGGAAAGTGATTCTAGGATTGAAGTCTACAAAATTGGAGCTATGCACGCACTGCATGGAGAAAGAAAAATATGATGTCTTTCAAAGTCATATATCTTCAAGGAAGTCGGCGTTGCTCAAATTAGTTCACTCGGATGTCTGTAGTCTCATGAAGGCAAAATATATTGGTGGTGCTTCTAATTTTGTAACTTTTATTGATGACTGTTCCAGAAAATTTAGGCCTATGCTATAAAGACCAAGGATCAGGTACTGCCTACTTTCAAAGAGTTTTAGGCCTGTGTTAAAAAGAAGACGGGCAAGAAGTTAAAATATGTTCGGTCCGATAATCGCGTCGAATACATTGCTCTATTTGATGCTTATAACACAGTGTAAGGGATTCGACACCAGAATACGATGTCGAAGACACATCATATTAATGGTGTAGCATATGAACATGACACAGATGAAGATGGTACATTATTTGCTATAAGAAGAAAAATTATCGGACATATATTGGGGTGAGGCTCTCAATACTACTGCTTATGATATTAATTTATCTTCTAGTACATCTTTGCAGGGTGATGTGCCTGATAAAGTATGGTACAACAATGAGACGTCAAATAATCACCTTCGAGTGTTTAGTTATAAGACCTTTGTGTATGTACCGAAGGATGAGAGATCCAAACTTGAGCCGAAGAAACGACATTGCTTCTTTGTCGGGTATGATCGGGATGAGTTTGGCAATTATCACTACCACATTTCTACATAGTGATAGTTTTGTCATTTTGTATTTATTATATATAGTGTTATATTTATATAATATTTATGTTTTTAATATTTTTGATTAGTGAACTAGCCAATTTATTTGGACTTGACACTAGTAGACCCAATTAGACTTGACATGACACTGTGTGCACTATGTGCTATCTCATAAGAAAAATACTTGTGTTCAGCATATCATTCAAATCCTTATTAAATGCTTGCGTTCAACATAGCATTCAAATCCTTGTAAAATGCTCCAAGAAACCACTTAGAAAATCTAGGCGCACTTACTCCTCATGCGTACGTTTTGTACGAATATCATCTAACCAAATCCTTGCAAAAGTACGCCAAGGCTATCAGAAACTTGGGCACACTTTTGAAAAAAATCCTGGATGGCGCACATTTGCTAGATAATTGAATTGATCACTTGAGAATGATTTTGATCATTTATGATGCAACACTTGGAATTTTAATGGAGATAACTATTGGTTTTGGCCTTTTATTATTAGTTGGATAAGTCAAGAGATTATGATAAGTTTCTTGAAATGCTTATAAAAATTTAAAATAAATTGATTAGTATTGATGCATAAATTATGATATAGATGGCTTCATGTAAATTGAATATAGTTGGTTTTGTTTACGTTACTTTTGTTTCAGAATAGATTATAGTATAGTGCTTGGATAGGTTTGTCTTAGTCTGGATTTGTTTTCTTGATACTTGTGTTTGCAACTTAGGTTTGCTAGAAATATTTTGTCTAATTAGTTTAATAAGTATGTTTTTATATATATACGAGGCATGCTAGTGATGGAGTCATGGAATGTTGATTAAGTTTAAAAAATGACTTCATTGAATTTAGTGGTATAAATTATTTAATATATTTGTCTAAGACATGAATAAGTTTGTATTTATTAAGAAGGAATGGAAAGTTGCGCTTAAGTGACCTTAAATTTGTGTGAGACTTATTCAAAATTTGTCGAAAAAAATTCAGATGTAAAGCAGAAATTTATGAGATTGACGAGGTGGATATTGAACGGGGTGAATGTTAGTGCAAGTTAGGCCCATGATCGTGACAGCTCGCCGGAGGCCTGGAGTCTTCTAGAAGAGGCAAGAAGGATACAATACAAGCTGTGGATTATTACCATTAGATTCCTGAACTCTCCAGGCCATTCCAAGCCAACCAACACTACCATGAGATTCCTGAACTCTCCAGACCATACCAACAAACGCTATAAATAGTGAGGTCACCACATTTCCTTTAGCCAAGCAACAAAGCCATCAAAATCATCAATATATTCTTTGATAGCAGCTCGATCAATTTCAATTCACTGAAGAAGATGTCGCTAGTTCCATTCGGGTTCGGTTCGCGGATCTTCGATCCCCTGTCTTCGGACCTGTGGGATCCCTTCGAGGGCTTCACAAGTGCCCTCTCCTCCTTTCCTCGCAGTTCCAACATTGCTAGCGAGACTTCCTCCTTCGCCAACACCCGCATAGACTGGAAGGAGACCCCCGAGGCCCACGTCTTCAAGGCTGACCTCCCGGGGATTAAGAAGGAGGAGGTGAAGGTGGAGGTGGAGGAAGGAAGGGACCTCCAGATCAGCGGCGAGAGGAGCAAGGAGCAGGAGGAGAAGAACGACAAGTGGCACCGCGTCGAGAGGAGCAGCGGGAAGTTCCTCAGGAGGTTCCGTCTCCCTGAGAACGCAAAGGTGGACCAGGTCAAGGCTGCAATGGAGAACGGTGTGCTCACCGTCACCGTGCCTAAAGAGCAGGTCAAGAAGCCCGAGGTCAAGTCCATTGACATCTCCGGCTGATCACAAAAAAGCAGTCCACTCCTCTCGTCTTTCTTCCTTCCTTTGTGTGGTTACGCATCATTGAAGGAACAAAATACAATCTGCGTCTTAAATGTTCTTCCGAAACAACTTTGTTTGTTCCATTGTATTGTATGTAGTGTGCACCCTCGTCACCTGAGTCAGTTTTCCCATCTACCTACCTATTAAATAAAATTTGTTTTACTATTAATTTGGGATCAATCAATTGCCCTTGTTCTCAATTCTAGTTACCATTCATTCGAACATAGTCAACACTAGCAACGATGTATTTGAATGAAAAAATTTTAAATTAGATTTTGTTATAAATATGATTATATATATATATATATATAGAAAACGTCTTTATAACAATTTTTTTATATATAATATATTTTTTTTTAACACATCTCTCCCTTGCTCTATAACTCTCTCTCTCTTACTAACTCTCTCTCTCTCTCTGTTGACTCTCTCACTAACTCTCTCTCTCTAACGTTCGCTCTATTTCTCTCTTCCTAACTCCTCTACCACCGACGGTCTCTTCCTCCTCGTCCTCCACTCTGCCGTCTCCCTCGACCTCATTCGATCCCTCTCCTCTTTCTTCCTCCGATCTCGACTCCTGTCTCTGGTCCGGCGTCACCTGCCGTCCCGACGGCCGGGTCTCCTCCATCCTTCTCTGCGACCTCCGTCTCTCCGACTACCTCCTTTCCGTCCTCCGTTCCCTCGACCTCTTCCGCAACTTCTTCTCCGAACCGCGTTTCCGCCGGCATCGCCTCCCTCTCCCATCTCAACCTGTCGGAGAATTGTCTCTCCGGTCCTCTCCTGTCCTACCTCGTCGCACTCTCCTTCTTCATCGGGGTCCTCAACCTCTCCTACAATCGATTATCCGGCGACATCATATCTGAGTTCGACAACATACATAGAGAGAGAGAGAGAGAGAGAGAGAGAATTGAGAGAGAGTGAGCGAGAGAAATGAGTGAGAGAGTGAGCAGAGAGAGGAGAGAGAGAGAGAGGAGAGAACGGGTGAGTGAGAGATTTTAGGAAAAAAAAAAATTAATAATATACAGAAAAAGTTTTTTTTTTTCTTCCAAAAGAACGTTTTCTGTATATTAATTTTTTTTTTTTTTTTTTTTTTTTCTGAACGGAGATAACGCCAGACGAAAATTTTTAAGAAATCGTACGTCTTTTCGATGAACGTAAAAGTTACGATGTTTTTTTTTTTTTAATTTTAATATTTTTATATTTTCAGTAAAATTTTATTTAATTTAATTGTTCTGAATGAATTATTTCGGTTTTTTTACAGCACTTTGAGACAAGAATGGAGAACAGTGTTCGGTGGTTTTTGGCAGCACACTTTACATCAGCCGTCGGTACTTTTTTTCTTTTTTTCTTTTATAGCCTGCCCCTTTCTTTAATCTCTACAGCCCTCACATTTTGCTTGGTACTTAAACATCTCAATTAGCTTAGACATTTCACATCAAATACTTTACCAACAGCCTTTTACAATCATCACATTGGACACAAGACTTCTATAATATAAACTAAAAACCATTTGATGTACACATAATATTTTTTAAATAAATTAAACTACAATAAAAATAATTTAGAAATATTTGAAGTTACAAAAAATTTCGTTTTGGGATGGCAGAAATATAAAAATTTATTATTTTGTTTTTCAACTATTTGGTAACCCATTTGGCGAAAATATTTCTATCATTTTTCTTTGTTTTATTTGTGTTGGATTTTTTTTTGTTTGATTTTTTTGTTGCTTTTAAATAAATTAGAAAAAAAAAAAATTTAACATTCAAAAATTTTAAATTTTTCTGCCGTAATAAAATTACGTCTGTCGTGGAGTAGATTTCGTTTTTTATTTTTTGTTTTTTGTTTTTGTGTTTGTTATGAATTTTATTTGATTTTTTATTTTTTAGATTTTTTTTGTCTAGCTTTGGTTTTAGTTTTATTTTAGTTTTATTTTATTTGATTTATTTTTGCAAAAAAATTGCTATACCTATAGTTTTTTTAAATATATTAGAAAAAACGAAAAAAGTTTGAAATAGTAATAAAATAGTTCGCCAACTGAGTTGGCAAAATTCTCAAATGAAATAACAATGAGCATAAATAACTGAATATGAAACTGAATATTCTGAAAAAATTCTCTGGCACAACCTCGTCCTCTGGTGCTAGTACTGTTCCAGCGTCAACTCCTGTCCCGTAAATCTTGGGGTAACTCTCCTCGTCTATATCCGGAGACATAATCCGGATCCAGCTCCTCATGGGATATAGCAAGGTACAATAAGCACTCAAGTCAAAAGAAAATCAGTATAGATCCTTAAGGACAAGCTACGTAACCAACTAAGTGTTATGTAAATGAGAGCATTATTCATACTCAGGCTGAAACCACTACAGACTCTGTGTTGGGGGACTCATAGCGGTAAGTAGTATCTCGAAGGAGCAGAACATGTGCCAAAGCTCTGGTACAGAGATTAAGACACTATTTAGAAACACACATGTAGAAGCATGAAAAATCCGCCGGATGGCTATACACAGCATATTGATGCAGAGTAGCGTAAACAGAGGCCTTCAGAGCCATCAAGCGTGCAACAGTATTTTTTTCGCTAAACACAGTGTGAAATATAAGCTCAAAGGACCATCCGCGTAAGGCAGTACGTCCAAAGCCGCTTCAGCGTAAACAGGGGGCTTCATCGACTCCTGGGCGTAAAATCCATCCTCTTTTCAACGCAGCATTGAAGTGTACGAGAGACGCTTCGTATTCTTCGAAGTGAACCTGTCAGATCCTGCAATGAATCTGTCAGATCCTGCAATGAACCTGACGTCTGGACTTCTGACAAAGGGATACTGCTCGGACTACCCAGACGACGGCTATAATGATGGCACAGCACTGCGACCCAGGCTGTCATTTACCGCCATCTCCTTTGCGTAAACTGCTTTTACGTGCACGAAGGGATATGCTGCCTTGTTTTACACAGGCAGACATGAGCTGTTTACGCTCTGCAGTAGACAAACCGCCTGCCACATCAAAAGCTGTACTTCGTATGGGGCTCAAGGCACGTCTCTACGTCTAAAAAGCACAGAGCGGTGACAGTTGCTCGAGGCACGTCTCTACGTCTAATGCACAGAGCGGTGACAGTTTTCCAAGGCACGTATCTGCGACTGATGCACAGAAGGGCTGCAGACCTTCAAAAACACTCCTCTGTATTTAATGCACAGGATGGTGGCAAATCTCTACATTTAATGCAAGAGATCTGATTATATCTTCAAAAGCTGTAATTTCGGCTAAGACGTCCACATCAACACTCTGGCACGGTACGCAGGGCTTCTACGCCCATTCAGCTCCTGTGCTCACTCGGCTTCTACGCCCATTCGGCTTCAACGCTCACTCGGCTTCTACGCCCATTCGGCTTCAACGCCCACTCGGCCTCTATGACCACTCGGCTTCTACGCCCACTCGACCTCTATGACCACTCGGCTTCTACGCCCATTCAGCTCCTGTGCTCACTTCGGCTTCAACGCTCACTCGGCTTCTACGCCCATTCGGCTTCAACGTCCACTCGGCCTCTACGCCCATTCGGCTTCTACGCCTATTTCAGCTTCTATGCCTACTTGGCTTCTACGCCATGGTGATAGACATCGGCTTCTACGTCCACCTCTTCTACACGAGGGATACCTACCTACGTGGCTTCTACGCCGTGATCTTCGTAGCGATTATACGCATTTTGTCCCTTAGTTGGACCCGCGTCACACGCTCATTCAAAGGATCATCTATACGCAGGCATTGGTTATTTTAACCGTTGTGTAAAAGGGTGCTGTACTTTCCACTACTCGGTTTCTGCACCGACGGAGTGGTCACCGTCACCAAAATTCTATAAATAGAGACCTCTATCAACAGAGGACAAGGTCGAAAAATTGGTCAAGAAAACCAATATCAGATCCAAGGTCGAACTTCCAAGAAAGATCGAACCAGAGGTCAAGAGAGAGAGAGAGAGAGAGAGTCCGGAGCTCAGGCAAAGAGTAGGGATCGACGACTTTGGCATCGTGCATCCACCTTCTTTTGCAACCTTCGAAGCTGCTTCCTGTCTTCTACGGCACTTCATCATCATCGTGTGGTCCAAGGGCTAAAGTGATCGACTGCAGATCAGACACCTATAGCAATATTTATCCAGATTAAATAAATTGTACTTCCACATCCTCGTGTAGGATCAAATTGTACAAGTTTGTTTATAAACCAAAGAAGGCGGATTTCGTGTAAAACCTCGTATTATATACACTTCGTTCTTTCGTTTAATACCACAAACAAGATGGCGACTCTGCTGGGGACCGTCTTTCTCTTCTGATGAGGAAGTAATTGCTCAACACGATGCGGTATCTGTAGAAACCGTGAAGAAGACACTGGTCGTCCAATTCGACCAGTCTGCCTACGAAGACATGCTTCGAACCGGTGGTAGCTCTCACCATCTCTCCGTCCAAGACAACAGGAAGCTGCGCAAGGTCTGGATGCCCAAGACCTCCTCTACCATTCCTGTGGACTCTCCGATCTCTCCGATCTCTCCGACCAATAAGGTTGTAACATTGCTCCCTCCGTGCCCTGCACGTAAAATTCAGTCTCCCGCTATGCGCGGTACAGACAAAACTTCGGGCAAAGCCTCAGCGCTAATCCAGAAGTATCCACTGCGCTCTACGCGTAGAAACCAGTCTCCCGCTACGCGCGGTACAGACAAAACTTCGGGCAAAGCCTCAGCGCTAATCCAGAAGTATCCACTGCGCTCTACGCGTAGAAACCAGTCTCCCGCTACGCGCGGTACAGACGTGTACCTCCATCTCCAAAGGAGTCACGATCAAAAGTTTGTCATGTTCATATTACCTCTGAATAAACTTTCGGCTATCGATTATCATATTACCTCTGAATAAACTTTCGGCTATCCACTATCTTCTGATGTAGGTTGGCATCTACACTTAACCCCCGTACTTAGTCATAAGTACGCCAGCGGTGTTGAGTCCACAAAAACTGCCATGTCCATATTACCTCTGAGCAGATGTATGCCTCTATCCCCGATAGAGTCACAACCCAGGGAGTTTGTCATATTCATATTACCTCTGAACAAACCTTCCTAAAATTTGGCTATCGATTATCATGTTCATGTTACCTCTGATATCGATTGTCATCTCAACTTAACACCCGTACTTAACTCTAAGTACGTCAGTGGTGTTGAGTCCACAAAGACTGCCATGTCCATATTACCTCTGAGTTTATCATGTTCATATTACCTCTGAACAAACTCTCCGAGTTTTTGGCTATCGATTATCATATCGGTTGTCATCTCAACTTAGCGCCCGTACTTAACTCTAAGTACGCCAGTGGTGTTAGGTCCACAAAGACTGCCATGTCCATATTACCTCTGAGCAGATATGTACCTCCATCCCCGATGGAATTGCATCCTAGAAGTTTGTCATGTTCATATTACCTCTGAACGAACTCTCTGAGTTTTTGGCTATCGATTATCATATCGGTTGTCATCTCAACTTAGCGCCCGTACTTAACTCTAAGTACGCCAGTGGTATTAGGTCCACAAAGACTGCCATATCCATATTACCTCTGATAGCGTCTTGTCTACAAACTTTAGTCAAATCATATTCTATCATGTCCGTATGACCGATGAATAGATATATCCTACCAAAGCATATTCTAACATGTCCGTATGACCTCTGAATAGATATGTCCTGCTAAAAGTTTATCGAGAGTCTATCAAGTCCATACTACCTCTGATATCACTCTCGTCCAAACCTGTCATTTACATTCCGAAATGATGGGTCCACAGAGTCAGAAAAGATTCGCTTTATTTATTCCCAAAAAGAGCAGAATTACATTTGGGAAGCAAAAAGAAGAAAGGGTACATCATTGTGGGGGAGCGGTCAGATCGCGAATCAGCTGTACCAGTGCAGCTATCCTCTCATCCCTGGAAACCGAGGCATCAGCGCAGGCTGCTCCAGCCGTGCCTCATGGTTGCTCATAAAAGGACAGCTCGGCCCTTGCCCGAAGAGAGCCAACACGGGCAGCTTTTGCACGCTCCAGATCCCGTCGTGCTGTGCTCAGTCGACCAGTCGCTACATCTAGACCTGCCAACGACTGAGAAGCCCACTACTCTCGAAAGGCGGACAGTCAGCAAATTCGAAGAGTTTTTCGTGCAAAAGTAGGTCAGCGGTTCCTATGCTAAGGAGCTTTCTATGCTCGACAGCAACAGATCTACGGTTTTACGCTCGCAAGCTATAAGTCTATGGTTTTACGTCCGGATGCCTTTGTGCTCGGTAGCTTTTATGCTCGAGAGGCTACAAACCTATGACTTTACGCTCAGCAGATACCAAATTAATGATCTCACGCTCGGTGGCGTTTAGTTTACGCTCGGAGGCAACAGATCCACAACCTTACGCTCGGAAGATTTCTTTTTCACAGGCTACAAATCTACAGTTCTACGCTAAGAAGCTTTCTACGCTCGACAGCTACAGATCTACGGTTTTACGCTCGCAAGCTATCAGTCTATGGTTTTACGCCCGGATGCCTTTATGCTCGGTAGCTTTTATGCTCGAGAGGCTACAAACCTACGACTTCACGCTCAAAAGCTACAAAATCTACGATTTCATGCTCGGTGGCTTTCTACGCTCAATAGGCTACGAACTCAGGATTTTCAGCTCATCTACACTATGGATCTCTAACTTTCCGCATATCCGAACAGTTCTCAAGGCGGTCGATTACAAGAGTTCACACAGAAGATACTCCTTCTTGACCTCAAAATATCCCTAGTACCCGAAACATACAGAGTTCAAACATTGAGAAATTATTCTTCTCGGGTCAATTGGAGGTTCATCCAGACTCCAGTCCAAATATTTCATCTATCAAGATGGCAACTCAGTTTGACAGCCTTTTTATAGGCAAAAAAAGGTCACACCGGTCCCCAATAAATCTGCCATAAAGTCAGCATCGACCGTTTCAATGCTCCATTCAGAAACGTTTTTAGTTACGAGGAGCGGTTCATGCTTCATTCAAAGCGTTCCAAATTCCGAGGAATTTGAAAGCTTTGAAGGAGGCTTGTAGAAGCATGAAAAATACGCCGGATGGCTATACGCAGCATATTGATGCAGAGTAGCGTAAACAGAGGCCTTCAGAGCCATCAAGCGTGCAACAGAGTTTTTTTCGCTAAACACAGCGTGAAATATAAGCTCATAAGCTCAAAGGACCATCCGCGTAAGGCAGTACGTCCAAAGCCGCTTCAGCGTAAACAGGGTGCTTCAGAGACTCCTGGGCGTAAAACCCATCTTCTTTTCAACGCAGCATTGAAGTGTACGAGAGACGCTTCGTATTCTCCGAAGTAAACCTGTCAGATCCTGCAATGAACCTGTCAGATCCTGCAATGAACCTGACGTCTGGACTTCTGACAAAGGGATACTGCTCGACTATCCAGACGACGGCTATAATGATGGCACAGCACTGTGACCCATGCTGTCATTTACCGCCATCTCCTTTGCGTAAACTGCTTTTACGTGCACGAAGGGATACGCTGCCTTATTTTACACAGGCAGACATGAGCTGTTTACGCTCTGCAGTAGACAAACCGCCTGCAACATCAAAAGCTGCAGTTTGTACGGGGCTCAAGGCACATCTCTACGTCTAAAAAGCACAGAGCGGTGACAGTTGCTCGAGGCACGTCTCTACGTCTAATGCACAGAGCGATGACAGTTTCCCAAGGCACGTCTCTGCGACTGATGCACAGAAGGGCTGCAGACCTTCAAAAATACGCCTCTGTATTTAATGCACAGGATGGTGGCAAATCTCTGCATTTAATGCAAGAGATCTGATTATATCTTCAAAAGCCATAATTCCGGCTAAGACGTCCACATCAGCACTCTGGTACGGTACGCAGCGGCTTCTATGCCCATTCAGCTCCTGTGCTCACTCGGCTTCTACGCCCATTCGGCTTCAACGCTCACTCGGCTTCTACGCCCATTCGGCTTCAACGCCCACTCGGCCTCTATGACCACTCGGCTTCTACGCCCACTCGGCCTCTATGACCACTCGGCTTCTACGACCATTCAGCTCCTGTGCTCACTCGGCTTCAACGCTCACTCGGCTTCTACGCCCATTCGGCTTCAACGCCCACTCAGCCTCTATGACCACTCGGCTTCTACGCCTATTTCGGCTTCTATGCCTACTTGGCTTCTACGCCATGGTGATAGACATCGGCTTCTACGCCCACCTCTTCTACACGAGGGATACCTACCTACGTTGCTTCTACGCCGTGATCTTCGTAGCGATTATACGCGTTTTGTACCTTAGTTGGACCCGCGTCACACGCTCATTCAAAGGATCATCTATACGCAGGCATTGGTTATTTTAACCGTTGTGTAAAAGGGTGCTGTACTTTCCACTACTCGGTTTCTACACCGACGGAGTGGTCACTGTCACCAAAACTCTATAAATATAGACCTCTATCAACAGAGGACAAGGTCAGAAAATTGGTCAAGAAAACCAATATCAGATCC
Source organism: Iris macrosiphon (assembly GCA_036927795.1). Taxonomy (NCBI): domain Eukaryota; kingdom Viridiplantae; phylum Streptophyta; class Magnoliopsida; order Asparagales; family Iridaceae; genus Iris; species Iris macrosiphon. The sequence goes on from JAYESA010000004.1 coordinate 252,553,970, forward strand.
AAGGTCGAACTTCCAAGAAAGATCGAACCAGAGGTCAAGAAAGAGAGAGAGAGAGAGAGAGAGAGAGAGAGAGAATCCGTAGCTCAGGCAAAGAGTAGGGATCGACGACTTTGGCATCGTGCATCCACCCTCTTTTGCAACCTTCGAAGCTGCTTCCTGTCTTCTATGGCACTTCTTCATCATCGTGTGGTCCAAGGGCTAAAGTGAACGACTGCAGATCAGACACCTATAGCAATATTTATCCAGATTAAATAAATTGTACTCCCACATCCTCGTGTAGGATCAAATTGTATAAGTTTGTTTGTAAACCAAAGAAGGCGGATTTCGTGTAAAACCTCGTATTATATACACTTCGTTCTTTCGTTTAATACCACAAACAACACACACACACACACATACATACATATATATATATATATATATATATATATATATATATATATATAACCAAAATTATTCAGTAACATCAGTGTATATATATATATATATAACCAAAATCAGCCTGTAGCATGTGTGTCTCTTTTCACCCAATGTAACTTCACGTCTCATGTCCATAATACGCAAGATCATGACCTCTAGCTAGTACAACGAGTCATAATGATATCTCTATATATGCAAGTCTTAAATCGTGAATCCTGTAAGCCTATACAGAATCACCATGAATAACTCAGAAAAGATTCTGTCACATGAATAGTGTCAAGTGTCCTATGGTATGACGTACTTGGTAAAGCAAGTACGTAAATATAGGATCGTCATATCAAATCTCTAAGTGACGTTACACGACTCTGCATACGACGACACCCGAATCTTGTTCGGATGCTAAGCAACGTCTCACGGTCCTAGGTTGAACATGTTACATCATAGAAGTATATAGAAAGAAAGAACACAAGCAATTAATAACACAGGATTTACTGCAAGTTGGCAAGGTACACTTGCCTGGGTTCTGATCTCCGTCAGTTGCTCCGATATAAGTGAAATCTCTAAGTACGCCTCCAGATGTTGAAACAAACATCCATTGCTCTCAGAATACTTGAAATAGCTAAGATTGACTGCCCAAAAGTCCAATTTGGACACAGGGACATAATTGACAGTTTCTGGTCAAAGCGGGGTCCACATGTGGCCCACTTCGCACAAAAAAATGTGCCAAAAGATAAAGTTTTTCAAATTCGTCAAACTTAGTGTCTACGAGTCCAGAACGATGATACAAAACAAACGGAACTTCCTAAACTGGATTTTGATGAGCCGGTCACGAAATCGTTCGTCAAGTGGAACCGTAGGGCCCGCAAAACGGTATTTTGTCAACGTTCTCAAAATCAAACCAAATTTGGGTCACAGGACCAGCGTAACGCTGCGAATATAATGGCATATATTTCGTTGCAAAACGACAAGCACATACAAAATTATGACGAGTGTCAGAACTGGCCAATACGGTAATTTTTTACGGATACACGTTGATTTCGGTTTGCACGCACATCCAAATCAAGTTTCACAAAATCTTACATGTCCGCGTTGACGATACGCTCCTTTCGGTGCAATTCGCACACGACGAAGTTGCCTCGTTTAGCGGGACGCATCTCGTTTCAGAAAATTTTGGGTTTAAGAAATCAAGTTTTTGACGAAATTCAACAACAAATAAAACACAACATACATCGAATTAAAAAAACTAATTGAAGAGATTAAAACTCGGTTATGTTGTCTAAATTACTATTCAAGTAGAATTTCTGTATCTCGTGCCGTTATGAAGATAACGGAACTCAAAGACGTTCTGTTCCTAAAATAAGTCTTTTTTTTGTTTTGTGTCACGATTTGCGATCGACACAGGACACGATACACTAAAATAATTATATTAGATTCAAGGGGGTCATGTGGTCTTCGCATAGGACTCGACGGTTCACTGTTTGGATTACTGTGTAGGAAGATACAAGGACAAAAGTTGAGTACCTCGTTACTATTGCTGCTCGAGAATTTTGGGTGGTTGTGCGGCTCGCGACGGCTGCGTCGACGGTGGTTGGGGTGGTCGTCTGGACTGGTGGTGGAAGTCTAATAGTGGTGGTGTATATATAGGGGGGTGTGAAGGGGGTTACTGGGAGAGGAAGGGTGGTGGTCAGCCGTTGACGGGGAAGGGAATCGAACGGTCGACGGTCGGTTAGGGGAGAGTTACTGTAGCGTGGGTTAGTGGGTTCTGGGTTCGGGTTATCGGGTATGGGCTGGGTTTAGGTTTCGGTTGGTTTAAGTATGTATTCGTTTGGTTTGGGTTGGTTTGGATTATTAATTAATCTCTCTCTCTCTCTCTATATGTATGTATATGGCCATCTAAAAAATATTTTTGGGCCTCAATAAATTTTAGAAAAATTATACAATACTCTAATAATAGTTGTACACCCAAAAATATATTTTCTGTACTATATTAGTAATTAATTAAATACACATAATTATAAATTTAAGAATATTATATATTATAAATGGTAAAAATTTACATAAAATTCTTTCTTAAACTCAGCAATTACAAATAATAAAATTTAATTTTAATTTTAAAATTTAGGGTGTTTACACAAGGTGTGTAAAACAGCGGACAGCCCAGAATTCGGCCCGGTCAAAACCAGTCCGGGCCGGCCCGGACCCGGTCAACAGACCAGTCCGCTCCGGCCCACTCCCCCAACGGGTCCGAGTTGGGTCGGAGGTCCTACCCGCAAGCCCAGCCCGGTCTCGTCTTTGTTCTGGCCGGATCCAATTCGGTCGGCGAGGTCGGCCCGGACCGGCCCAGACCTCCCCGGTTCAGCCCGGTTCAGCTGATTTTTTTTTGATATATCTGTTGTGTTATTTTAACCAAAATACCCACATTTAGTGGCTATTTTTTAAACTTTTTAGGGGTATTTTGGTCATTTTGCTGAAAATGACCAAAATATCCATTATAACAACTCTTCTTTTTAGGATATTTGGGGTCATTTGGCTCCACAAAAAAATCCTATAAATAGCCCATAATTCATAACAAATAAATACGACACAATTATTTTCTTATTATATTTTTTTTCTCTCTTACAAAGTTTAGAAGAAAGGCAATTACAAAGTTTAGAAGCAAAGCAATTACTGTAGTCCAACTTCTTTTCTCTCAACCCATTTTCTTGCAAATTTTTTGGAGGCTTCTAGCAGATGTTACAAATAACTTTAATATTAGAGAAATTAATTTTGTCGGATTTAGAATTTTATAACGACCCGCTCCGCTCAACCCGGAGGGCGGATTCAAACGGAACAAGTGTAGCGAACCGTCCTGCCTTGCTCAGGGAGATGACTCGTTCGATGCAAAGACATTCAGACTTGGAACTTCAAATGGAGTTCAGACTTAAACTTTTTAGAGGCGCGCTCGGAGTCTCACTCGGCAGATGCGATTCATCACTAAGGTGGGTGGCTTCGATGAACATGTCTCTACTTTGCTGCACACTTAAGCAAATGATTGATACATGCTGGTTTCTAAGCGATAACATTTGTATGCTAATAAAAGAGAGATGAACGCACATAGCTAAAGGAATAATCCCGCTTTATTATTGAGTATATAATATGAAAACTCTCCTGATAGTGCGTAACTTAAAGTATTGATCCAAATGGAGTCATTTTATATGTTATACCACAAAGTAGATCTCATATGCATTATTGATGTACTGCATCGCACGAAATATGACAAGGAGTAAAGAAGTAGAATCAGGTTGCATACATAGACGAGGAAGGCTATCCATTAGTCATTCCGAGTCAGAAGAAGGAAGCAAAGAAAGTTCTCGGGATGCTCAGATCACCGAGGAAGTCTCCAAATCAGGGAGCTGCAAAGAGAAGAATGATCCGAGTGTAGTCCTCGGATAGAGAAACCGAGCATGAAGTTCTCGGCTAGGATTGTAAGTGGTAGAGTAGTTGCATGGTCACGGATAACTGGTTGCATACCAGAAAGAGTCCTCAAACGATCTCCGAGGCATCGGAATCATGTCGGCCCGGGAGGACTGCGCTAGTTGAAGTTCTAGTGCGATAGCTAGCTGAAGTACTAGAAGGTGAGTAAGGAACGTCCAACAAGGCTTCCTACCGACCTGGAAAGACAGTCGAGTCGTCGGATGGTTCGGGATGCCCAGTAAGGCTCACAACCGAGCTACAAAGACAAATGTTCCATCCCAGAAGATATATCCAATATGGCTAGCAGAGCCAGTGACCTTCATATAGATAAGTGATGAATGCATATCGGCAAAACCATGCACAGTAGGGGGCAGCACAAAGGAGTTTCATGCATAACACATTGCACATTTAGAATGGATGCACGGTGTATAACATAGTTCGAATAAAAATGTCTGAGGCAGAGACACAAACGTAACACTTGAATTGCATAGATGTTCTTCTTTATTTCTTAGTAGAATATTGATTATATTGTTGCGTATGATAGGGAAGGCCGAATGGTAAGAAAAGGGTAAGACGAACTCAGCTATTTACAGTACGACACATCTTGATCCAGACACGAGTATTACTTTCATTATATTTCCATAAAATTGATCCTAAGGCAAAAGACTAGAAATACAACATAATCTGTCGGTGCACATAACTAATGAACGTGTTTATTTTGTGGCGTGGGCGAGAGGCCTCCCCACCAGTGCATTCAATGTACTGATACCCAACCAGATTGCATGCAGGGTGCGGGAAGAACTCGCATGGATTCGGAGATCACTTGACGCAGCAAGGTGCTTGGACCGCACTTGGCTTCTTGGAGCGTGGCGCATGGACCTGGAGCTCATATATACGAGACGTAATGTATGGGAACATCATCATCCAGGGTGTTTGATTCAGTTGTAAGCCTAAGGGCATATTCATTGTAATGAGATAGAGTAGGAGCGACTTGTAATCTCGGCCTAGCTCCGCTTGTAATCTTTACTTCATATCAATAAAGAGCTTGTTTTGGATTCAATACTTGTGTTCATTCTATGTTTCCGCTATGATGACTTTGCGAACTAATTATCAATGGTCGTTTTGGTATTTGCCTTGTGCGGGCACAACTTCAGGCTCGCACGAAATCATGTTCTGATGGAAAAGATCGTCCTGCGGGAGCGCTGGCGCGGTGATTCGCATCTAGCGGGGTGGCCGATTCCGCGGAAGATCAGGACGTGACACATTGGTATTTGAGCACGGCTTTACGTCCTTGGAATTCTTATCGATCTTTCAGTTTTGAACTTGTGCATTGATGTTGTGATACACGCTCTCTCTCGATGTTTCGATGAATGTTCTATACAATGAGTCTAAATATTTTAAAAATTTGTGCGAAGGATTATTGGACGAGATAGTTATGCGATGGCCTTTGTGCCGAGTTGAGTCAGACCTTATGTGAGAAGACTTTTGCTAGAGTTAGCAAGTTACCTGAGAACCAGATTAGCGTTCCACTGATATTAGAAAATTGGTGTATGAAATTTAGAATATCGTTCAAATGGGACAACTATGCACACAATCGTTCGGCTAAGTTGTTCTGAGTATCACTCACCTAGACCCTTTGTGAGATCAGGTTGCGAGCGAGATTTGGGTATTGTTCGGATAAGGGAAAAGTCGGACTTAGAATGAAAATCGATAGAGACATTATCGGAGTATTGCTAACGCAAATAATTGGAATCGTATTTGGATTTTGAGATATAGTTTGGACGGTTATTCGTAGCGATAAGTTATGACTCAAAATATAGGCTTCGTAGATGATTATCGATATCGGTATATACGAGACTAAAATTTAGGACTTGGTACTTGGATACGCTGGCGTTGGCAATGCAATGGGCGATATGACTTGGATGACAATTGATTGATTGGATATGTTATGCAATGGAAAGGAACAAGACGATATTGGGGATTTATCGGACGAAACCCTTATGATTGGAATTGGTGATATTCAAGATAAGTTGCCATAACGAATTGAATCATTGCTGGAAAGATGTACTGTCATGAACCGCACCCAGAATAGGGACACGAGTACGTGGGTATGTCCAGCCTACACCGCAGCATCGACGGTAGAACGCTGTCTAGGTCAACAATACTATCAATCACATCCCACAATAACAATATATATATATATATATATATATATATATATATATATATATATATATCCTGTCAATGATAACCTCATCTCCAAGGAGAACAATATGATAATGATGTAACAATACTCAATCACAATAAGGAAGATGAATGCACGATATGATATAAAAGAGTCCGAGAGAAGTCTAAAAATATGCATCTCAAATCTCCTTTAATGAGTCTAAGAGTCCGGCGATACTCAACAACAATATAAGTCTCAAAAACAACCTATCAATGTCTCAAAACTGGAAACAAATCCAGTCCAATATTAAAATACTAAACTAGCTAAGTCACTACCAGCTGTGCCTTCTCTATGAGGACTGGCTCTCCTGAAACTCTCTAAGTCCATGGTAAGTTGGACACATGATCTCCAAATCAATACTGACAAATGTTATCCAGTCTGGATTGGAGCGAAGCACATAAACTAACAGCAATTCTAATTAAATTGATAAAGATTATAAAACAGTGAGTGATGAATATACATGATTAAATGTAATACTGGTAATGTAAGGAAACAAGAGAAACATCAATCATAGTAAAGTAATGAGCAGTGAGTGAGCAGGTGAATATCAGTTTCATCATTTACGTGCTGGAATAGATGAATAAAGTAAACGAGTTAAGTGTTAAAATATTAGTTTGTTATGTGATCGGCTTGGGACTAGATCATGCTTGCTATATATGATTAGCTATGATTCGTGTAAGGTCAGGATAACCATACGCATGAAATAGGGTTAGCTTTGATGCAGGAAGGGTAAGGCTAATCATATCTAGCAAGCTATGAGACATATAATATGGTCAGGCTAACCATACGTGTGGTGCATGGTTAGCTATAATCCATGTAAATGTGGAGTATGATCATATAACTTGCTAATACTTTTTTTGTCCCCCGACTAGTATAGTGGATCCAACCATGACACGTTACGACACATAATTCATGGAGTAGGGGGCCAACCTACTCCAAAATTGGTGTCTATACATGTACAAGAATCATATGACATGTACAGGGTCCTCTAGGAGATAACATCTCATGCCGGAATCCAGGATATACTAATCCGTATATCCTCGTGTCAGGAATCAAGTATATAACACTACAGAGCTGGAATCATAGTAATTGTCAAAATAATGGAAACTATCAGAGAATGTACTCGCTTATGGTCCTGAGCAATGAATGAGGATCAATGTCCAAAACGGAGCCTAAGGGACCTAAATATGAAATATCAGGGCAAATTGGTGTTTTGAATGATAAATAATGTTAACTAGTTAATGGTGATATTTTTAGGCCATTTTTGGGTCTATACTAGGTTAACTAGATCTTTACCTTGCTTTTCTATGTCATACTAGGTCAATCTAGTCAATATTAGTCTTATACTAACTAATACTTAGTTAATATAGCTATACTAGATACTACTAGTATGTATAACTTTTATACCCTTATATGAAGTCATTACCTTAGCATAGATATAGACTACTATTAATATCTCACTAATAAACACTATCACTGCCTTGGTATCTCAATATCTTGCTATACCATACTAACCTTGGTATTCTAGATACTAAGGTAACCACAACATATATATCTTCATATATATATGATACTAGGTATCACATTTACTAATTAGATACAATATAATGATATCTACCTATATAGTTCAATACCTCAACTATATCATGGTATCTAGTACCTTGACAATATCTTAAACTTACCCATCCCTCGTATCTTGATACACTCCTAACATCAACTCCCACCTTGGTGATTGACACAGCCATAATACCTTAGCTTAATACTCATAACATATAATTTACCTTTATACCCTAGTATCACATATATCGTATCATACTCAATACTTCACTAAGATACCCATCCTCACTCATCATCACATTGGTGTTTGGTATAATGGTACCACACTATACCCTCAATATCTCACTAACACACACCTCCCCAAGCTAACACCCACACCTACCATATCTCACTATTACTTGATAACACCAATTCTACATAATTCTTTGATACTAGTCATCATTCCTAATACATGCACACATGAATTGACTGAATACATATGCATAAGTCTCTGACATGATATAATGGGCTGTGCAACTGAATATGCACACTCGAGCTCTCCACACTCCATACCCCATGCTGCTTGTTGTTGCATCTAAATTTTTGTTGCTGCTGCTCCTAAATGTTGCACCACAAATGCTGTACATGCTGCTGCTCCTTCTGCTAATTGATGTTGTTGTCCAAAGGACTGCACTACCTTCCCTTGCTACACTCAAGTACCCCCTCCCCTCTACATCTGAACCTTAGGTTCGGTTATTCCCACTGACACAATCAACACTCTACCAATAAACTCTATGTGCATATGTACACAATCAACACTTAATATATGAATGACACACACTCTCTCTCTCTCTCTCTCTCTCTCTCTCTCTATATATATATATATATATATATATATATATATATATAAACACAACAATACATTATATCAATATATATAATGTATTACACCATGACTCACACTAATCTCACTCCTGAACACCTGTACTTGCTCCTACTACTCAATTACCTACTGTTAATGATACTTCCATCTACACATTATCTGGTTTTCCGCTTCAGACCCGAGCACAAGCTTTGATACTCTTTGTATACCCTATTAAGGATACGCTAAGACTCAACTGAAACTCACCTCTCTTACTACCTACTACTATTCACTCTCCTCCCTGTCGCATATCTTGCTACCCTTTCATCTTAATACACAGCATGAACTTCCATTCTCTTGATCTGCACAAGAGTGCAGATATCCTCTGTATTGGCCACACATTAACCCAAGATCACTTAGTCATTTGTTCCTGGTACATACCCATTTGTACTAACCTTTGCTTATACAACTCTTAACTGCAATATGCGCATCACTGATACTTTAATCCTAAACAGACCCTTAAACACTCCAATGTCAGACTTCTTGTATCTGGTACTTTTCCTTTGCACCTGGATCCACACTACCCTCACAACTATATCCCATACACAGGTACTTCCCTTACTAGTTCTGATGCTACTGCTATTGCTATATCAATGCATAGCACAGAGTATTAACCCGAGCCTTACAACTCTGTCGGACCATCTGACTGCACCCACACTTTCTTTGTATCAGGCTCTCCCCTACATCAGTCCTTACCAGGACATCTAATCACCTACTGCTACTGCTAAGCTACTTGCCACTGTATCTGAATTTTCCCCTTTAACTGACCTGCATTCCCCTAAACTCAACACACATAACCCAGGTTACCTTAACACACAACTCTCCACACTGATATCAGGCCTGGCATGTGGGCACAACCCCCAACAGTGCAACCAAGTTTCCACTGATTGCACCATAGCAGCTGCGTACAACTGCCTCAAGAACTCCCCAACACCATCTTTCTTCCTGATACTTTCCTCTAGCACACTCATAGATGCAATCTTAATTGCACTCTCTGGCAAAGATACAAACACACAAGGAGGGCACACACCTATACATCACTCTCTTAACAACACACATACCTACAGTTATTGCGTTAACAGTCCGCTTAACCCACTCACACACACTAACACACTATACAAACACATATATCATACACACACTACATCCAAGCTCTGTTGTAGGTCTTCCCATACTTCCTGGTACCCTGTGATGTTTGAGACAGCCTCAACTCCAACCCTGGACACAGTTACACACACACACACACACACACACTCACTTCCTAGCACACTGACATGCACATGCACTTAAGTGTACTCTTACTGAAATGCTAATACACTTGAGCCCCAAGTCTGTAGCCTCCTCCCTGAACCTTTCACTGTACAACCAAGCACCTCACCTCACATTATTACACCTCTAATACCTATCTACCACTGCCTCTAACTGTTGTTGTAGTTTCCCCCATTCCCCTCTACCCTAGCCAAGCTCCAGGTAAGTCCTTTACCTGCTGCTGCTATGGCATGTTACTTCTGCTGTTAGCAACCCGACCACTAAACACCCTTGATCTCCTTTCCCCTTATACCAATACACCAACACACCCCACCAGATACATATATAGACACACTATATATACACGTAATACTCCAACCCAAAACAAATGTGAAATGCCAACCCCCCATCAAGTCTAATTCACCATGACCACTCAACCACAACTAATGCAATAATTTAACAAATACTTATTGTGCACCACACTAAGACAACACCAATACACATGATACACACCAAAACTAGCATGATACACTCTCTAATCATTATGATACCAACCATAATCCCAATTTGATACCAAATACAACAAATGAACAGTACACAAATACTTGGTGGTCAAAACTCACATTTTTCCCAATTTTGAGGCACAAATCAATATTCTACAAGATGAAAATCATAGATCTAGCTAAATAAGTGCTCCTAATACCTATATCTAGCCAAATAGAGTCAATTCCACCTATGGGAGGGTTCCTATAGGTCCAATGGGTGTTCTTAATCATAAATAGAGTAAAATAGAGAATTACCTAGGTTTTGAATGACCTCCTTGAAGAATTCCAAATTTGGACACGAGAAAGATGAAGTGGACACGATCCTCAACACTTAGACTCCTCTTCAAACTTTCTCTAGCAATGCCAAGCTCCTTAGCCTCATTGGAATAAAAATAAGAGGAATGGAATAATTAGGAATGAAAATAGAGGTCATTCATGAATGAGGAGGCTTATATAGAATTTTTCTTCGGGTTGTGGTTAGGTTGAGGAATGTTTGAATTGACACGTGCCCCTCTCATTCCTTCATAAATAGGATCTAACTAAACCATAGGAGGAATATTCTATTCTTGAGTCTAAATAGGTTTAATAGACTTAATCTAGTCATGACTAACTAATGACTCAAGTCAAATAGTCTAAACTTAATAACTAACTCATTCTCCTAAACAAATAAGTCAAAACCATGACTAACTAATTAATTTTATCAATGAGTCAAGTCAAGTATAGTTAGGTCCACTAATGTCATGCGTAATTAGAATAGTCTAATCAATTAACCAAAAATAATATTATTTACAATATACATATCATACACATTATATATATTAAATAAAATATAAACAAAATATTTATAATAATACAAAATTTCAAAAATATCCCTATTCTTGGAACGTGACAGTTACAAGTCTACCCTCCTTAGAAAATTTTGTCCTCAAAATTTAAGATACTTCATTTCTCTCTGGCCAGTCATAACCTATTCATGATAATCTTCACTGCGGTTAAACCCCCAACAATCATGGTCTAAGAGAGCTCTATCATACAACAAAGAATTTTATGGAAAAAAAACAAATATGCATGGTTATAGTCTATGTTTGTCATGATATTGCAGTCTCTATCAGGGTATACAACTACTTACATTCTAGCATGAAAAATACTGTTGCAGGCTAAGGTACTAAGGAATCAATCAAATAGATGGAAATAAACAGAAAGAAAGAACAGAAAATAACATACTAACCCATCACCTGTAGCAACGGCCTCCTCGACCGTCATCGCAAAATCCTGTCCCGCTGGGGTGTAACCCTCTGCTGGTACGGGGCAATTGTTGTGCCACAGGTGGCCTAACTAAACCCTTCTATTCTCACTGTATGGCATGCCTGCACTCATACTCTCCATAATACTCCCTTATATTCCCTATCTCACTTTCACACTGATATACTCAGCTAATATTATCACACACAATACTTACAAAACCAAACTGACACACTCCACCTATCACATACCACTCATCTTAGTCTTGGTACACCCTGATCATTTGCACACTCTCGACAACATTGGTACACATGCACCAATTCTAAAACTATACTAGACGCATGCTCTTAATACTCCAAGATACCAGCTACTAACTATACTTTGACACCTATCTTAGAACTATTGTTATAATGGTACTACGCTATGAGTTACTTCTAATTCATATACACTAATGCCTGATGCTCACATACTCAACTAGGAGCCACTCACTGATCCACCAGCTACACTTTCAAAAATCAAACTGATACTCACCTCGACATAACCTATCTGCAAGTTACCAAGCTACTACACTATCCAAGGAAGCTACCTCATGAACTAATGAAGGTAAAACTCTATAAGGAATTAACTAGAGGAACTAAAGATATTCCTATCCTGAGCTAATAAGATAATGGAACATAACTCAATGATATCAAGGTGGAATGATAGAGATGATATGTTAAGAACCAATTTAAGATACAATCTGATAATCATACATGTCTATCTGAAATCATGTTACCTAGAATCCTCGCCATGCTAGTAAGCATAACTATGATAAACTATAGAGTCCATAACTAAGGTATACACCTTTAGAATCATGGTATCTAGATTTTTTGTCCTGCCGCTAGCTCGGATGTGAAAACTCTAATTCCATAACCAAGAGAATATATCCAAAATCAGGCTCTATGTCTTCTCCACGCCAGCTAGTATAGCTGCGACAAACTCTAGACTTTATAACTAAAGAAGACAATTACCTTTCTCACTGTTCTTATCCATTTACGTTATCAGAATATACCTCAACTTAGTCCCTAAGATTCATCTCAATACAAGAATTAAATTCAACAACGGACAATTACAAAGGTGAAGGTAAAACGAAACAAGTGAAAATAGATTCAAAATAAGATTCTCAAGGGTCATCCCAGGAATCTCTCAAGAAGTCCTAATTTGTGATTGAGTATTCTCTCATCATATATCTTATATCTTATATTCTATCGGAGGCTCGTAGTAGTACAACTAAGCTGTTGCACTACCACAACATCGAATAATTGTGAAGCCTGACCTGCATGTGCCACCACTAAAATATGTCACGGCCCGTACCCAGAATAGGAACACGAGTACGTGGGTACGTTCAGCCTATGCTGCAGCATCTACGGTAGAACGTTGTCTAGGTCAACAATACTATCTATCACATCCCACAATAATATATATATATATATATATATATATATATATATATATATATATATATATATATATATATATATATGTATGTATGTATCCTGTCAATAATAACCTCATCTCCAAGGAGAATAATATGATAATGATGTAACAATACTCAATCACAATAAAACTATAAGGAAGATGAATGCACGATATGATATAAAACAATCCGAGAGAAGTCTAGAAATATGCATCTCATATCTCCTTCAATGAGTCTAAGAGTCTGGCCATACTCAACAACAATATAAGTCTCAAAAATAACCTATCAATGTCTCAAAGCTGGAAACAAATCCAGTCCAATATAAAAATACTAAACTAGCTAAGTCACTACCAGTTGTGCCTCCTCTATAAGGACTGGCTCTCCTGAAACTCTTTGAGTCGATGGTAAGTTGGACACCGACTCTTCAAATTAATACTGAAAAATGTTATCCAGTCAGGATTGGAGCGAAGCACATAAGCTAACAACAATTCCAATTAAATTGATAAAGACTATAAAACAGTGAGTGATGAATATACATGATGGAATGTAATAATAGTAATGTAAGGAAACAAGAGAAACATCAATCATAGTGAAGTAATGAGCAGTGAGTGAGCAGGTGAATATCAGTTTCATCATTTATGAGCTGTAATAGATGAATAAAGTAAACGAGTTAAGTATTGAAATATTAGTTTATTATGTGATCGGCTTGGGACTAGATCACGCTTGCTATATATGATTATCTATGATTCATGTAAGGTCAGGATAATCATATACAGGACATAGGGTTAGCTATGATGCAGGAAAGGTAAGGCCAATCATATCTAGCAAGCTATGAGACATGTAATATGTTCAGGCTAACCATACATATGGTGTATGGTTAGCTATGATGCATGTAAATGTGGGGTATGATCACATAACTTGCTAATAATTTCTCCGTCCCCCGACTACTATAGTAGATTCAACCATGACATGTTACGACACAAGATTCATGGAGCAGGGGGCCAAACTACTCCTGAATTGGTGTCTATATATAGTAGATCCAACCATGACACGTTACGACACTCGATAGGCGACGTTGAGTAATCAGTCGAATATGTTTTCGGTTTGCATGGATAGAGTATAACAATTGGGTAAGTCTACACCAAGCCTGAGTTTTCTTATGCGCGTTGAGTTATAGAATACCACGTGATTGAGTAATACAGCCCTGCACTAGGCGCATTAGAATTTGAGTCGGAGAATGCAACGATTAAGTTGAGTATAGTTCGATAGCATTGAATAATAGAGTTATTCGATGAGATTGGCTAAGCGCGTCTGTAGCGCAAGGTGAGAAAAGGAATAAGTGTATGGTTTGAACAATCTTTAGAAATTAGCCGAGATATATAGAGTTTGCTTTAGAATTTGTGCGATAATACGAGTTCCTCTCAGGAAGTCTCGAGGACGTGACTGTTCTGAGTGGTGTATTATATAACGACCTGCTCCGCTCAACCAGGAGGGCCGATTCAAACGACACAAGTGTAGCAAACTATTCTGCCTTGCTCAGCAAGATGACTCGTTCGGTGCAAAGATATTCAGACTTGAAACTTTAAATAGAGTTCAGACTTAAGACTTTTTAAAGGCGCGCTCAGAGTCTCGCTCGATCGATGCGATTCATCGCTAAGGTGGGTGGCTTCGATGAACCTATCTCTACTTAGCTGCACACTTAAGAAAATGATTGATATATGCTAGTTTCTAAGTGATAACCTTTACATGCTAATAAAAAAGAGATGAACGCACATAGCTAAGAAAATAATCCCGCTTTATTATTGAGTATAGAATATGGGAACTCTGCCCTGCTAGTGCGTAACTTAGAGTATTGATCCAAATGGAGTAGTTTTATATGTTATGCCACAAAGTAGATCTCGTATGCATTATTGATGTACTGCATCGCATGAAATATGACACATAGTAAAGAATTAAAATTATGTTGCATACATAGACGAGGAAGGCTATCCATTAGTCATTTCGAGTTAGAAGAAGGAAGCAGAGAAAGTTCTCGGGATGCTCAGATCACCGAGGAAGTCTCCAAATCAGGGAGCTGCATAGAGAAGAATGATCCGAGTGTAGTCCTCGGATAGAGAAACCGAGCATGAAGTTCTCGGCTGGGATTGGAAGTGGTAGAGTAGTTGCATAGTCATGGACAATTGGTTGTGCACCAGGAAGTCCTCGAATAATCTCTGAGGCATCGAAATCGTGTCGGCCTAGGAGGACTATGCTAGTTGAAGTTCTAGTGCGATAGCTAGCTGAAGTACTAACAGGCGAGTGCGGGACGCCAACAAGGCTTGATACCGAGCTGGAAAGATAACCGACTCGTCGGATGGTTCGGGACTCCCAGTAAGACTCACAATCGAGCTGGAATGGCAACTATTCTATCCCAGAAGATATGTCCAACATGGCAAGTGTCACGACCCGATTCCTTAGAATCGTTGGGGCGTCCCCCGAATCGTGATGACGTGTGGGCCTGGGGTTGCGCCCGCACAAGGCTAAAGTATTTTGCATAACGAGCACATATTCAGAGTACGCAGATAAATTGAAACACAGATTTGAAACATGGAAAAGTTCTCTTTATTGATAATGAACATCTATTACAAACTCTTGAACGAGTCAGCTAAAATGCCGCACGGGCTTACAAAAGAGTTGACTCAAAATGAGATAGCAGTCCTGTACATTATATCCCTTTACTAAACTTCAAAAGATATAGACCTCCAGGCTGGAGGATAGATTTGCCACGGAGCTGCATTTGTGTATGAAGAGTTGCAGCTTCTGACTCCAAATTGCTTCAAGGGGCGCGGTGGAGATACGCCAACAGCTGGACTGGATCGGGAAGACGACTTCGACTCCTCGCTCGGTTCGCCTTAGTGTGGAGAACCTGTTTCAACGAGGGTCAGCATGTCGAAATATACTGGTGAAGGCGAGCTAACCGAACTATACCAATCAACACGTTGTTTTAATAAAGCATGCATATTTTGTGGGATTCTATCTTGCCTTAGTTCATTTACAAGTAAGCAGCATATAGAATTTACTGAAATAAACGTGCCACATTTCGGTGGATTTTACCTGCCCGTCTGAATTACCTGCACAATACTTACCATGCCTTCCCTGCCACGAAGACACAAGTTAGTATGCAACAGGTTTAAATATACACGATGATCACTGGCATGATTGCCATAGTGGACTAGTCCGAGACAAGGATAGCATGCAACGATAGTATACGAGGCGCTGCAAGCCATCTTGTCCCGTACACGATGACTATTACACGAGTTCCGCCCGGATCGGATCGATGCCAGTGCCCCAGCGACCGTCCGCAGAACCAATACCTTGTGCACAAGTTGTCCATGATCGAACACGATTAACAAGTTAACAATTCATGCAGTTGAGGCAACACGAGTGCAAGAACATGAGTGCACGACAAGTAGTAATGCATGATTCATTTAGCATAGCCTCCCTGAACAATTATGCATAATACAAGGTGTGTGTCATACTTAGCATAATTCATAGAGCATTTGCACGAACAAGCATACAATAAAGCAACAGTTCACAGGTTTGATTGACAAGCATAATAACCAAGTCTATTTCCTTTTTATCTTGGTTTCTTTTATTATTACTTGGTATCGTTTGATCGGGGCAAAGAAGAATACAAATTATTAGATGTGAAGACTGGAAGTAGGGCTAGCTAATCGGGTTGGTAGCCACTCACTTAGATGGTTGGAAGGGAGAAGGAAAGAGGCGCTTCACGACTCCGCTCGTAAGCCGCCTACTGCTCGTTCACCTGCCCACGAACAGCTTGATCAATACTTCTTCCTCTCTTTCCAATCTCGGAATTGAAGTGCAGTTCAATGAACGAAAACAATGAAAACCATCGAAACCGTTCAAGGAAAATAAGCAAATCCCAAAACCAACAAGCGACATCGAAAATCGAGGCAATAAAAGATAGCAGCGGACAGGTCCCTCCTGACTCTGCCGCTAAGTCGATCCCGGGGGCACGGTCCACTGAATATGGAAATCGATTCCGAAGAAACAAATCCATAACGAGGACGAGTTCTTAATTCAATCTATCCCGATTGAACGATACCGCCTTCTTAGCCGCGATCTCCGTACCGGGAGAACGGGGCGCTACATCCTACCCAACTAATTGGAAGTTTCGTCCCGAAACTTAGGAATAGGACCTACCATTAGGGAGCATTTCGTTGGGGACGACGATCAGGAAGGTTCGGACAGGAATTAATGGCATGGCCTGATTGTCCACACGCTAGGCATAACCCAAGTCTTAAGCGACAATTGTTGGCTGTGTGCCCACGCATTTTACAGAAATTACACGATGGCCCTGGGTTCCCTCTTTGGTGCCCTCCGTTGTTAGGGCACTTTGCAGCAGTATTTCCTCTCTCGTTGCTTTGGCGTTTGTGATTGTAGGTATGCACAGCGCCGGCAGGAACGTAAGGATAGTGTGGTTCAAGCGAAAGGACGTGATTCATGACTTCATGTATTGTACGATACTGATTAACGACCATATGCCCGTTGATGGCAGGGCCACCTTCAAACCTTCTAGCTCGACTCGCTACATCAGGTAAATAGGCCCTAGCGAATTTGGAGAGTCGGTTGAATTCGGTGGAATATTGCTTAACTGTCATACTGTCCTGCCTCAGTTGCACGAACTCGTTCTCCATTTGACGTTGTACTGGAGGGGGTACGAACTCCTCTTAGAACGCGGCACGAAAAGTTTTCCACGAGATTGCCTCCTCTCCGTGATCAAATTGGAGAGATCGTCGATGCACGTCCCACCAATCGTGCGCGTTGAGGCAGAGCTGTAGTTGCGCGCAGGCGACGCACTTTTCTTCAGGGACCTCTAGCAGAGCGAAGTGATCTTCAAGTTCGGCCAACCAATCTAGAGCTACGACTGGGTCCTCAGTCCCGTTGAATGGGGTGTTGCAGACTTTCTTGAAGTGGCTAAAGTCGAAGGTAGTCATGTCCCTCGGCCTTGGAATTTGTGGTGTCTCTACTTCAAGCACGGGCTGTTCCACCGGAGTCGGCGCTCTTGCCGTGGAATGGTTGGAAGCCAAAGTCTGAATGATCTGTTGTAGGGCATCCACCTGCTTCTGTTGGACTGAGAATCGTGCTTCTATATTGTCTTGAAACTTGAGCTGACTCACCTCCGCTCGCTTCTTGGTCCGTTCATAGCGAGCCTCGTCCCTTTGTTGGTTTGCCTCCAACATCCGCAACATTTGCTGGACGGGATCGATGCTTGGCACGGCTCGCTGGCTCTCTGAACTTCCCGAAGTGCCAGAACTACTTCCTTGGCCTTGCATTTCGTCCGGTGCTTGCGCTGCAGATTGCGCTGGAGCCATTCCTCCAAAAGAAGGTAAATTACATTAGGATCATAATATATTATGGACTTCTTGCATGAACGTATCTCATTTTGGCCTAGAGAGTTCAAGAGTTCGCACAGGAATTTGATCGTTAAAGGAACTTTTCCAGTACGAAGTCTAAGGAACTTGAATCTGTGCTCTGAAACCATTATGTCACGACCCGATTCCTTAGAATCGTTGGGGCATCCCCCGAATCGTGATGCCGTGCGGGCCTGGGGTTGTGCCCGCACAAGGCTAAAGTATTTTGCATAACGAGCACATATTCAGAGTACGCAGATAAATTGAAACACAGATTTGAAACATGGAAAAGTTCTCTTTATTGATAATGAACATCTATTACAAACTCTTGAACGAGTCAGCTAAAATGCCGTACGGGCTTACAAAAGAGTTGACTCAAAATGAGATAGCAGTCCTGTACATTATATCCCTTTACTAAACTTCAAAAGATATAGACCTCCAGGATGGAGGATAGCTTTGCCACGGCGCTGCATTTGTGTATGAAGAGTTGCAGCTTCTGACTCCAAAATGCTTCAAGAGGCGCGGTGGAGATGCGCCAACAGCTGGACTGGATCGGGAAGACGACTTCGGCTCCTCGCTCGGTTCGCCTTAGTGCGGCGAATCTGTTTCAACGAGGGTCAGCATGTCGAAACATACTGGTGAAGGCGAGCTAACCGAACTATACCAATCAACACGTTGTTTTAATGAAGCATGCATATTTTGTGGGTTCTATCTTGCCTTAGTTCATTTACAAGTAAGCAGCATATAAAATTTACTAAAATGAACGTGCCACCGTTCAGTGGATTTTACCTGCCCGTCTGAATTACCTGCACAATATTTACCATGTCTTCCCTGCCACGAAGACACAAGTTAGTATGCAACAGGTTTAAATATACACGATGATCACTGGCATGATTGCCATAATGGACTAGTCTGAGACAAGGATAGCATGCAACGATAGTACACGAGGCGCTGCAAGCCATCTTGTCCCGTATACGATGACTATTACACGAGTTCCACCCGGATCAGATCGGTGCCAGTGCCCCAGCGACCGTCCGCAGAACCAATACCTTGTGAACAAGTTGTCCATGATCAAACACGATTAACAAGTTAACAATTCATGCAGTTGAGGCAACACGAGTGCGAGAACACGAGTGCACGACAAGTAGTAATGCATGATTCATTTAGCATAGCCTCCCTGAATAATTATGCACAATACAAGGTGTGTGTCATACTTAGCATAATTCATAGAACATTTGCACGAACAAGCATATAATAAAGCAAAGTTCACAAGTTTGATTGACAAGCATAATAACCAAGTCTATTCCCTTTTTATCTTGGTTTCTTTTATTATTACTTGGTATCGTTTGATCGGGGCAAAGAAGAATGCAAATTATTAGATGTGAAGACTGGAAGCAGGGCTAGCTAATCGGGTTGGTAGCCACTCACTTAGATGGTTGGAAGGGAGAAGGAAAGAGGCGCTTCACGACTCCGCTCGCAAGCCGCCTACTGCTCGTTCACCTGCACACGAACAGCTTGATCAATACTTCTTCCTCTCTTTCCAATCTCGGAATTGAAGTGCAGTTCAATGAACGAAAATAATGAAAACCATCGAAACCGTTCAAGGAAAACAAGCAAATCCCAAAACCAACTCAAAGCACGAAAACAACAAGCGACATCGAAAACCGAGGCAATAAAAGATAGCAGCGGAGAGGTTCCTCCTGACTCTGCCGCTAAGTCGATCCCGGGGGCACGGTCCACTGAATATGGGAATCGATTCCGAAGAAACAAATCCATAACGAGGACGAGTTCTTAATTCAATCTATCTCGATCGAACGATACCGCCTAGTGTTTCTTAGCCGCGATCTCTGCACCGGGAGAACGGGGCGCTACAGCTAGCAGAGCCAGTGACCTTCATATAGATAAATCATGCATGCATAGAGGCAAAATCGCACACAGAAGGGGGCAACACAGAGGAGTATAATGCATATCATATTGCACATTTAGAATGGATGCACGGTGTATAACATAGTTCGAGTAAAAATATGTCTGAGGCAGAGACACAAATATAACACTTGAATTGCATATATGTTCTTCTTTATTTCTTAGTAGTTATCGATTATATTATTGCGTATGACAGGAAAGGCTGAATGGTAAGAAAGGGTAAGACGAACTCAACTATTTACAGTATAACACATCTTGATTCATACATGGGTATTACTTTCATTATATTGCCATGAAACTTATCCTAGGGCAAAAGACTAGAAAGAAAACATAATCTGTCGGTCCACATAACTAATGGACGTGCTTGTTTTTTGGCGTGGGCGAGAGGCCTCCCCAGTAGTGCATTCAATGTACTGATACCAACCAGATTACATACAGGGTGCGGGGATAACTCGCATGGATTCGGAGATCGCTTGACGCATCAAAGCGCTGGACCGCACTTGGCGTCTTGGAGCGTGGCGCACGGACCTGGAGCTCACATATACGAGACGTAATGTATGGTAACATCATCATTCAGAGTGTTTGATTCAGTTGTAAGCCTAAGGGCATATTCATTATAATGAGAGAGAGAGCATGAGCGACTTATAAACTCGACCTAGCGCCCTTGTAATTTTTACTTCATATCAATAAAGAGATTGTTTTGGATTCAATACTTATGTTCATTCTATGTTTCCTCTATGACGACTCTGCGAACTAGTTATCAAATACCGTTTCGGTATTTGTCTTGCGCGGGCGCAACTCCAGGCTCGCGCGGTATCACGTTCCGATGGAAAAGATCATCCTGAGAGAGTGCTAGCACGGTGATTCGCATCTAGCGGGGGAGGTCTATTCCGTGGAAGATCGGGGCATGACAAATTTTTCTTTCCTCTTTCTCTTTCTCTTTTTTGGTAGAGCGGTAAATAATTTTGCTATAATTTTTTTTAAAAAAAATATTTTTTTAAAATATGGATGGACAAGGTTCAAACCAACCTTTTAAAAATTATGATAATAATAATAATAATATGTTTAAAATAATCTTATTTCTGATTTTGTGCCACCGACACAAATGTCACCTCCTGAAGTTAGGAGTATGGCTACGGCTACAAATGTTAAAATTGAAAAAAATCATTTTTATTAAAATATTTTACAAAAATATTTGTCACTGATAGTGAGTGCGCATAAATTTTAGATCCAAAAGATCAAAAACCAATATTTAAGGCTGTAGAATGTAAAAAATGTAAGCGAGTTTACAAAAGGAAAAAAAGAATGGCACAGACACTTTAAAGAGATACTACGAAAGTTGCTATAGCAAAGATACACTGCAGGCTAGACAAACACAACTAAGTACCGGTGGTTAAGGATCTTAGTAACTTTACTTATTCTGATGCTCATAACAAGACTGAGTTAGCAAGATATATTATTTGTAAGGAACAATACTTTACATTTGGTGAGAGTAATTTCTATTATAATTATGCAAGTAATATCCTTAATCCTTGTTTTACTAAAGTTTCTAGATCTACTGCTAGATGAGAGGCTCTAAATTTTTTTCAAAAAGATAAGGCTGCTTTGAAAGAAAGTTTTATGCATGTTAGTAAATTAGCTCTAACTTCTGATATATGGACTACTAAGCAAAATTATGCTTATATTTGTATCAAGGCACATTATATATGTCACGCCCCAGTCCCAAAATACGTAGGACTAGGAATACGTAAGCATGCCAGCCGTATGTATATGGCAACTCCAATATATGGAAACCATAACACATACCTACGCTGTATTATGAATATCCAATCCACAAGTGGTAATATACTGTCAACACAAGTCACATGCAATTTATATCTCATCCACAGCATAAATAAAGAAATAGGAATAAATAACTGAATCTCAAATATGAAGTATCAAAGAGTGATAGTCGGGTGGAAACAAATCCACTGTCAATCGACTGTACTAAAAACTAAAGAGAGAAGAGATCAAACTCTAATATAAGATAAATGTCAGTAAAGGAAATAACAACTAGAATATCCATCAGCTGCGATGAATCAAAGGTACTTTGAAGGTAAGACCTCCTTAGTCTGGTATGAAGCGTCAGGTCCGGGTCCGTACTCCTATGGATAATCATGTTCGTCTATACCTGGAAAGGGACCAGGTCCTCAGAGGGACGTAACAAGATACATAGAAGCATGCCAATAAAGTAATAAAAAATAAACATTCAATGGGTCACCTAACCATCTATGTGAATGCACTTTGAGAACAACTTTCCAACACGTGGGCTATCTGGCTAAAATTGGATTGGCATGATTCTCTCGGAGATTCAGGGGCCTAAAAAGTATGTCGTCTTTTGAACGCCAGAGGTCACATGATAATAATAATATATATAGTAGTCATCATGACCGCGCATCTCCGGCGGAGCGTACGGGTTACACAAGGAAAGTACAAAGGAGCCCAAACGCCTACTTGTTGTCCTCCCCACCCCATGCTCTAAGCATGTCACATCCATGACACGATGATACCTCTAAATAACTGCCAACTCTTCTAGCGTGCAATTTCTATCAGCAGTTATTCCTATCCGTTGCGGGCGGTGTTCTCCGGTGGCGGCGTTGGGTTGCGGTGGTCGAAGGTCGGCGTCGGGTTAAAGGGGGATAGGTTTAGGGTTAGGGTTTTAAATCCTAGATGTATATATATAGAGAAAGGAGGCGGGGCGAGAGGGTTCCTGGGCTGCGGGATGATGAACAGCGGGGGTAGGTTAGTTAGGCTGTTGTGGGTTAGTTTAGGCTTAGGAATTAGGATTAAGGCTTAGGGGTTGGGATTAGACTTAAAGAATTTACCTTAAGGGTTTCAATGATTTAGGGGTTTAGTTAAAAAAAATTTAATTGATTTTTTTTTACTATTATTCATATATATATATATGTATATATGATATAAAAATTCTAGAAAATTTATATAACACATCCTAAAAATTTATCATCCTTCTTCAAGAATTCCTAAATAAAATAAAATATAATAATAGTTTTGTTCCATAAATTCTAGATGAGTGTTTACCTAGGTAATTAATTCAATTAAATTTTTTTTTCTAATTATCTAAGAAATACTGTAATTAAATTCAATGATTAATTAAATAATTAAAATACTTAAAATTAGTGGTTTTACAATATAGATCCAAGATGGATGTTACAAAAATGCATCATTTGTCTAAGGTCTTTAGAATTTTTACATACCGGCGCTATAATCGATGCCACTATAATACAATTTATGCGTGAATATGATATTCACAAAAAAATATTTTTAATTTCTTTTGATAATACTAGTAATAACACTTCTTCTATTAATGTTATGAAAACACAATTTACGCCTATCTTAGAAGGTAGACTTTTTCATGTTAGATGTGCTTGCATATTATTAATTTGATTGTACAAGAATGTCTTAAATTCTTTCAACTAAATTTAGAAAATGTTAGTTTATGTTTACAGAGTTTGAACACTTCTGCAAGTAGACAACAAGCTTTAAAAGTTTATGTACACAATATGGTGTTACTTTTAGACGATTTGTTAAAGATACACCACATAGATGTAATTCTACTTATTTAATGTTGAAATCTTCCATGAAGTTTAAATATGTTATTACACATTATTGTACTGCTAATCCTAGTTTTGATTATCAAGTAACTGAGAATGATTCGTTAATTGCTACTTCTATTTTTGAATTTTTAGAATTATTTTACAATGCTACATGCATTCTATCTGGAGTTTATTATCCAACTTCTCCTTTAGCTTTAACAGAAATTCTTAACATGTCTCATTTATTTTCTAGATATAGAAATATTCCTGGTTTTGATTATCTGGCTTCCAAAATGGAAGCCAAATTAACAAAAATATTGGGATAATATACCTCTTCTATATTGTTTGGCTTCGATTTTTGATCCCAAGATTAAATTAGATGGTGTATATATTTTCGTAGACTAATTTGAAGAAAATATGATATTTGACGTAGGTAGCTTGAAGTAGAAATTAAGGATGTTTTGATAGTTTAATTACTTTATATGAAGAAAGAGTTGTATCCATCCGACCCGGTACAACCATTCAAATTGTAGCTCTGGTTTTGTCTTAATTAACATATGTTAAGGGTTTACTATAAAGGAAGAAGAAAAAATTCTTCCTAACCCAATCATGAATTGTCCTTATATCTAAATTCTTATGAAAAAGATGAAGATGACTCTTCAACTTGCCGTTCAAATTGGGTAGGTTCGATCTATGGTCATTGGTGGGACTCAAACAAATTCCCATTTTAGAAGATGGAAAATTTCCTAGTCCTATCTATAAGAGGAGAACATATAAAAAATGTAACCGACTCTTTCCTTTCCTTAGGCCATTGGCCGTCCATCGGGAGTTTCGGCTGTTAGGTCTAAAGTTGTATGCCACGGCTGTGGTGCCGATAGATTTACTACTTCAGCGCCGTTGTCGGACATTGCAGGCTTAGCATCTATTTTTTGTATATCGCTCCACACCGAGAAGAGGTATGTGCTCTTTAAACATAGGGATTGCTAAAAGTAAAATTCGAGAAAAAGAACCGATTGTATGGGAAATAATTTAAGAAGTTATGCAGGGGCATCCTGTATTGTTGAATAGAGCACCCACCCTGCATAGATTGGGCATACATGCGTTCCAACCCATTTTAGTGTGGGGACGTGCTATTTGTTTACACCCATTAGTTTGTAAGGGCTTCAATGAAGATTTTGATGGGGATCAAATGGCTGTTCATGTACCTTTATCTTTGGAAGCCCAAGCAGAGGCTCGAAAATCCCGTATTTCTTTCAGAGAATCTCTTTCTAGTTGCTCAATCCTGGAATACCGTCATCTGGATTTGGAAAGTGAAAGTTTTTTTGTGCGACAAACAAGTAAAATTTTTTTGGAGTGGCGCTACCGAGACTGTTGATTGATAGCATTGGGCTTAACAGCGCCTACTCGCTAATCTCTCTCAACTCAAAAGAAAGGGAATCCAGTTATCAACCGATAAAGGAAGGCACCGACAGCTACAGTACCTATCAGCCAAAGAGAAATCCCCCTATCATTTAAAGGGTGGAAGAATGTTTTTCTTTCCCACAAGCCAAGCAGCCAAGAAAAAATGTAGGGAACGGGAAAGCCGCTGTTCCCATTTCCTTGCTGACCCATCATGCGAAAGGTACGCCGTTAGAGTGAGTGCGCCCGTGCTCCGCTCCTTCGACTGATTGTTTGCATCGGATCTCAGGCTCTCTATTACACTCCCCGATTGGGGTTCTTTTATCCTTTCCCTCACGGTACTTGTACGCTATCGGTCATTGAGGAAGGTGTTCTGAGTGAGTTATTTCAGCTACACGGTTTCTGCAAATTGGCCAAGGGGGAGGCCCCATGACTTGTGGAGAAACCACGATTCCTTCTTTGAAATATATCCCTTCCATCGGAACCCTGTCTCAATCGGTCGAGGTCCTGTATCGGTAGAAACTCTATCAATCGGTCTGGTCTGATCTTTCCATTCCCGCTCGCATCTGGTCAATCAGTACACACGTGTTTGTAAATAAATCTATCTCTTTTTCATGGAGAAAGATCTGTCCGAATTCTATTTGCGCGTATGGGGCGAATTATCTCAGTACCACTTTTTTTTGCTACTACTTTTTTGCAATTCGTTTCATGCCTTCCCCCAAACTAAACTATTAGTCCGAAAGTACCATGGAGAGCAACAAAAGTCCACAGACCGCCTAATTGACACCAACGAGTAAAATATCGAAGAATTATAGATGAATGTACAAAAAAAGTTTTATTCGTGAACCAGAGACTCAACATTGCTAAGGAATTTTGGGACGGGAAGGACCTGGAATGTCAGGATGCATAGGAGATAGGACGAAAGACGAAAATTCACACTGGATGATCTGGTATAAGAGTTATAATAGTTTCATTAATTGAAGGAGGTATCTCATGAAAACACCCTGTACAAAATGAGTAATGGCGAAAGCAATGATATGCCAAAACTTTTGAAAGAACAGAGGATGTACTCCATCAGGACCTGGGGCTTTTAGTGGCTGCATTTGAAAGATTCCGGCAGTTGCAGTTGTTGTTGTCTCTGAGAGGTCTACTATAATAGGAAGTTTTTGACTACTTTTTCTTATTTAAGACTCATTTATTTAATATGCTTGCTTTGGCCAAAATTTATCCCTGACGGCGGACTTGAAAAGCCACCTACAGACGCTTTACGCCCAATCATTCCGGATAACGCTTGCATCCTCTGTCTTACCGCGGCTGCTGGCACAGAGTTAGCTGATGCTTATTCCTCAGATATCGTCATTGCTTCTTCATTCATTTTCTTTTTTTTCTTTTTGTAGGGGAATCCACCAACATCCTCCTCCTCCTCTTCCTCTCTGGGCTTCTCCTCCACCGAGCTCCTTCTCCTCGTCTCCGGGCTTCTCCTCCTAAACCGCCTACGCCAACCTCCTCCTCCCCTCGGCCATCCCCTTCCTCGGTCAACCCCAAGATCTAGTAAACTTTAACCCTAGCTATTTGACATGGACATGACACAGACACGAATATGACACAGACATACACACGACACGAGATACGACACAGACATATACACTGATACGACATGGGACATGAAAGACCCTAACCCAAACCCTATCTCTCTTCTAGTTAGTTGTCTAAGTTAATTAGACGCAGCCTTGGGTATTGGCATCGTGTACAATACGATGCAGATCTTGACTCAAGGATTGTTGTATACACGGACACGGGAATGACTTTTCAAAGCTGAGATACGATACGGTATTGGCTTCTTCTAGAAATCGTATCCAACTTGGGTTAGAGCAGTGTTAAACCTATCCTTGACACATGCTACTCTGACTAGCAGTTCTCCTTCGGGACATGGTATTGAGTCCGGACCCTCGTCTCCTATTACAACAGTCTTTCAACCAGTATCTCCTCCTGGCAGTACTCCTGGGATCAGCAGTTCCAGGCTTGAGACTACTCCTGCGTCCACCGTTCCTCCTGCTAACGGTACCATGGGGACCGAGGAGCAGATGTACGAGGCCCAGCCGACTGCGCCTTCGTCTTCTCACATGTTTCAAAGCGATCCTCCATATGCTCCTCCGGACAAGGACAGAGATTTGGGCCGATGGGTCTACAAAGTAGGTTAATTAGTTTTAGTTTTCTTACGCATATATAAATATATATTTACTTTTTCTTTAATATAATTATCTATGTATATATATCATCCCTCGTCGGTACAGAGATCATTGGGACATTTTTTGAGGTACAACTATGGTGGACCTTGGATCAACTACTCGGTTGCCCCATACGAGAGAAAGGCATTCTGGTTTGCGCACTTCTAGGTAAAAGTAAATTTTGTTTTAATATCAATAATCTAATTTGGTCTTTTTTATATATCTTTCTACATTACTTCTTGTAGAAAATGTATTTCTATCCGCCACACCGGGTTGAGGTGATCGAGCAACACTTTTATGTCGTTGCCGCAAAACTTATCCGTGAAGCAATCTGCGACAGAAGGATCGTAAATTTTTGGGACAACCAATCCAAGGTTGGATCACGCCTGAGAAGTAGACTGCGATGATGGTTATATTTAACGATCCTAGTTACAAGGAAAAGTCGGAGAAGGCGAAGGCGACCAAGAAAAAGGCAGACAACTGGTGTGATGGGTCAATTTTGATGACGAAATATTTTTGTCGCATGGTATATATTTCATTGTATATACAGTATTTTAATTAAAGTAGGATAAAATATTTTATTTTAGTAATATACAATGTATTTTTTAATAGGTCTAGAGGTTTAAGGACGTTAACATGGTGAAAGTCTTCCTCGTCACCCATAGGAAGGACGAACAGCTCATCGATGAGAGGGCCACGCAGAGCTACATAAGTATTACTTTATATTTTATTAATTTTAATATAACTTAAAAAATATATAAATAAATATTTATGTAGTTAGTAATAAGTACCTTGATATATATTAATAGTTATGCATGACGAGCGGATAATAAGTAGTCCGCTTATCGAGAGAGATATATTTTTTAGGATGAGTATCTTAGGCTCCGTGAGCGGTCGACACTGCCCACACAGGGAGAGGCCGGTAGTTTCTCGCAACCCCTTGCCTACCCAGCTCCGTCGGTTGACGAGCAGTAGATGACCGCCGTTGTGGGTCTGCAGAGGGGTACGTAATACGGTACGGAATCCTACGACGCCTATGTTGCGTCACAGTCCTCTTGAACCCCCTTTGCTAGTGTGCATACCACACAGCTCTCCCAAGAGTCGGTGCGAGCCCAGCAGGAGAGGGTTGACCATCAGATTGCGTCTCTGCGTGACGAGTTGCTGTGGAGGATTACGTTGTAGCCCACACCCCAGACGGACGATGCGACGATCGTAGCACGTTTTGATTCGCTTGAGCGTAGCATTGCGAAGCTGAAGGATCTGGCCATGTTGACAGAGCATAACGTGATGACGCTACATGGGTCGCATATAGCCATTGTCGATGCACTAGTGAGGCTGCAGACGTCACAGGTTCATATGAGCCAGTCAGTGGAACAAAGTACTGTGAGGATATTATCTATTATGGATACTTGCAACACTCGACTAACAGTGTTGGAGAAGATACATCCTCCTAGTCCGCCGGTATCGACATCTACATCGACTGCACAGACTCCTCCATTGGGTGCCATGATGATTTTATCGGAGTAGTGGGCCTCGCTGATATCCCAAATTTGCGGCGGTTCTCCTTCTCCTCCTCCTCCTGATTAGCAGTAGTTATTCTTTGGACAGGCACATCTGCTAGGCTCTCCGCGGTGCTCCTCATCCGGATTAGCAATAGTCCTAGTTAGGATAATTTATTTGTTTTTAGATTTTTGGCCCATAATATTGGGTCATTTATGTATTGAGATAGTGTTTCAGACTTTATTTGTTCACATCCAGTACCAGTTATGATACTTACTGGATATTTTTTCCAGTCTTAGTTTGTATGATGCATGTGAATTTGCAGGATATTTATTTTCATACTTTATTTATTGAGAATATGTCTATTTCTTTTAATTTTACTTTATTATTTATATTGAATGCATGAGAATTTGTCGGTGTTGAGTGTTCTGCCGAAGGGGTCGTCGAACCCAGAAAATTCAACGAAGGGTTGCTCCGGGTTTGTCTATTTTTATGAACTGTGATATTGCAGGGATATATGACAAACTGCAAGCATACATTTATTCCAGTTTTTTTAATTTTTTTTTACAATTTATCGATGTTTACATACGTCGCTAACTATATCAGAACGTTGCTAATTATGTCACTAAATGTTGCTAAATTGCTGACATGGCAGTATTTACCAGGTCAGCAAAATATCGCTAAATGTGTAACAAAACGTCGCTAAATAGAAAATATTAGCGACGTTTAGCGACACACAACACGTTGCTAATATAGCTACGTTGCGTCACTAAACGTCGCTAATTGAAAAATATTAGCGACGCGAATACGTCGCTAGAAAATGTTGCTATAGCGACGTTTTCTAACTTTTTCCTGTCAGCGACTAGCTTAAACGCGACTTCAATGAAACATTGCTAATTACGTATCTAAATTTTTTTAGCGATATTTTTATGCCATTTAGCGACTTTTCTAGACGTCGCTAATTGACTTATTCTGGTAGTGATGTAGTTCATATAGTTAGTCAATTCATGTCATTACCTCGCTCTGTTCATTATGCAGTTGTTCTTCGCATTTTGTGCTACTTGAAAGGAACTTTGTATCAAAGACTATACTTATCTTCTATTTCCACGCTTACTCTTCGTGCTTGTTCTAATTTCGATTGGGTGGGAGACGTCACAGATTGTCGCTCTACAACTAGCTTTTGTATATTTCTCGGTGATTTTCTCATTTCTTTGAAAAGAAAGAAGCAAACAGTAGTTGCCCGTTCAAGTGCTGAAGCTGAATATAGAACTCTTGCTCACACTACGTATGAGATTATTTGGTTACGCTGGCTTCTCCATGACATGGGTGTTGAACATTCATCGTCTACTCCGTTGTTTTGTGACAGTAAGAGTGTTATTCAAATAGCTCATAATGATGTCTTTCATGAGCGCACCAAACATATTGAAGTTGGATGTCACTTTGTCAGGAATCATTTTATAAAAAGAACGATCCACCTACCCTACATTCCTTCAGAAGCTCAAATTGCAGATTTTTTTATAAAGACACATCCCTTGGCTCGGTTCAATTTTCTAGTATCAAAACTCAATATGTTTTCTAAACCATCTTGAGTTTGAGGGAGGGGGGGGGGAGTGTTAAGCAGGAGCCAGCTACAGAACATCACTACCAAGGACACAACTATATTGCTTATTATGTAATTTCCTTCTTTAGATTTTGACCGTTGTATACATTCTATATTTTCCTTCATTGTAAACTCTATTTATTTAGGCTTACCTCTAATAAAGATGAACACAAAAAATTATTCCATTCTCCATTGTTAGCACACACAAAACAATGAGATAGAAAAGTGTTCTCCAATACAAAAGTATTATGAAGAAAATAAAAAAGTACTTTTTTCAACTTTCAATACAATTTTTTCTCTCCTTCCTTTGTTATAAATATTTTTATCCATAGCTGATGATGTGAAGGTAAAACTATTGTGAAGTGCATTATCTAGAACAAGATAACCAACTTTATAATGGCTTTGTCATGCCATGCCATGTCACTTTCATAATTTATTTGACATTTACATTGGAGAAAGATTTTTTAAATAAAAACTTGACATTCCTATGTGGTAACAACTTTTTTCCAATCTCACAATAGGTTTGGAGATGCTCCAGCAATGAGTCCATTTTTGTTCACCTACCAAAACTAAAATGTATGTTCATGTACCCTCCAATCAAGTGTTGCCACGTAACATTTTCATGCAACACAACCATTTTGAAAATAGTTTTGTGAACATTCAAAATAATTTTGACTTCTATTTTGATCCGTGACAACATTTGATTGAAGGATGAACATATATCTTAATTTTGATGAAGGAAAAAAAAAATGAACTCCTCTCGCAATAGTCCGAAAATATTTTTACTTATCAATATAGTACGTAAATAACCACATTCAGCACGAAATTACAACGCACATGAACGCAAACTCCATATACAATCCTCCTATTCATCTCCGATGCAAGTTTTTGCAGTACTCTTCTGCAATTGGACTAAACAATTTCATAAGTCTAAATGTAGTTTTCTGGAAATTTGCCAAGCTTGGCAATAAACTGAGCATTAGACTCTTCAAAAGACTAAATGGACCAACTATTGCCTTTCTTACGTCTATCATTAAGAAATCATATTGTAAAAGAAAAATATGGAAGCATTAGAAAGACGATGTATTATACAGAAGTAACACCAAAATATTGCTCCTCACAAAAACTTCCTCTATAGAACTTCATTAAATTATCCGCTCTTAGTTTTCTACTTGCAAAAGTTTAAAACTAACCAATGCTAACAAATGTCCATCTGCACCTTCTGACTTCGGACCAATCTCCCTCTGCAATGTGGCCTATAAGACCCATCTCCAAAATCATTACAAATAGGCTTAAACCCATGATGGATAATCTCATTTCACCTGTCCAATCAGCATTTGTTTCAGGAAGGCAAATATCTGACAATGTGATCATAGCGCACAAGAGATGTTTCATGCTATGAAATCTTTCGCTTCGAGTAAAAACCTTTTTGTCCTCAAAATTGATATGGCCAAAGCATACGTTCGTTTAGACTGAAATTTCATCAAAAAGTGTCCTTCATAGCTTAGGTACGAGGGGTCTTTCTAATGAAATTATCATGCAAACTATCACCACCACATCTTTCTCCATCCTCATTAATGATCAACCAAAAGGAAAATTCAAGGATGGTAGGGGAATACGTTAAGTTTGTCCTCTCTCGCCTTTCATTTTTATTCTTTGTACCGAGGTGTTATCTCGTATTTTTTACTGCTACGAACAAGCTGACCTTTTCCATGGTATTCGATTGAATAGACTCTCCCTCCATCTCTCACCTTATGTTTGCAGATGACTTGCTGATTTTTGGACCTGCTAATTCTGATTCAATCCATCAAGTCCACTCCATTCTTCAGATTTTCTGTAGTTGGTCTGGTCAGAAAATTAATTTTGACAAGTCGGTCAGTATTCACTTTAGTAAAAATGTTGATGACCAAACCAGATTTTCTATTGCTAATATGTTACATCTTAAGAATATGAATGAGAATGACCGATACCTTGGCCATTTCCTCCTTAAACCTAAGTCAAAAATGGCTACCTTCGATTTTCTCATCGATAAGTGTCACTCAAGACTGAAAGGTTGGAAACAGAAACTTTTTTCGCATGCTGGTAGATCTACTCTAATTTTCTCGACCCTTGAATCCATCCCCATCTACCATCTATCTGTTGGTGAAATTCCTAAAAATGCAAATTGGAAGATGTAAAATTAAAGACAAGAAATAGTAGAGGATTCGAGGCACGTTACACGCTGTCCTTAGAATAGAATTTCGTCTCACGAACAGTGCTGTGGGTTCCTGGCGATCTATCTCCGAGATACAACGAATCTTTCGATTCACTTCACCGTGCACCCGGTGGCGAATCCCACGAACGATCACAACCTTGCCCGAAAAATAGAGATTGGACAGAGGAGTTTTTGGAGGAATTAAGGTTCTGGTGTTTTCCTTTTCTTTTCGTCTCTGTACGATTGTTGTTTCGTTCCGAACAGAGAGCGAGAGAGAGAGAGAGAAGGTAAAACTGATTTCTGTTCTGCAGATCTCAGGATCGTGTCCTGGATATCTCTCACGTAACCTATCCCACTCTTTCCTTAACGGGATTACGTGAGAACGGTTCCGCGGAAGACCAGCAACGACCAGACCAAACAAAAATAAGAAATAAACTAAGAAATTACCTTTGTACCCATGTCCGTTCCGCGCGCGTGCTAAGTGCACGAATAATAAACGCGTAAAACGCGCATTAAATCGTGCACTCGCTCGCTGGTTGGATGAGATCTAGTCCATTCCCTACAAAGCCCACTTACCCACTAAGAGGGGTAAAGCAATATATGAAAATATGTGGGAATAAAAAAAAAAGTTGCTTATGTTAAATCATATGGTAAATAAATCTAACACTATCTACTTACAAAATTCCATTGGCCATTTGGTCTAAGATTTCCAAAAGCCAAAGAGATTTCTGGTGGGGTAACGATGAAAGGTCTAGTAAGAGGCATTTTCTGGCTTGGAAAAACATCGTCATTCCTAAACGAGAAGGGGCATTGGGTTTTCGTAACCTTGAATTGATAAACCAATCCCTTATTGGGAAATTGATATGGAGATTCTTATCTTTTCTCCAATCAACTATGGGCACGCCTCCTCAGGGGTAAATATCTCCAAAATGAATGTTTTTGGAATGTCAGTGAAAGCAGTAATGCATAGCCAACCTGGAGTAGCATGGTGAATTGCAGAACAATGATTTCTGAGGGTGTGTACTGGAGAATCAGGAAAGGGTGGATCAACATTTGGAATGAGCCGTGGATCCCAACATTGGCTGGCTTCATCATTTATTCAAGCCATATGAAGCTACTGAAATTTTTAAGATTAACCTGAACACCGGAGAAGGAGACGACTATTTAATATGGACCAAAGCTCCTAACGGAAGATTCTCGGCAAAATCCTGCTATGAATCTTTGAGAAGAAATAATCCCTCCTCATCTTCTTCTTCAAATATCAATAGTTTCAATTGGAAGAAACATTGGAAATTCAATAACTTGGCTCCCAAAATCACCCACTTCATCTGGAGACTCATCAACTCAGCATTTCCTCTGAAAACATCCATTGGAAAACACCTACCGTCTTCATGTCAGATTTGTGGAGAGGAAAAGGAATCCTATGACCACCTTTTCCTTCATTGCAAGGTTGTTAAAGCACTGTAGTTTGCTTCTTCCATAGGCTTAAGAGTGGATGATGAACTTGGCATCAAGGTGCTGCTAAATTCTTGGCTTATAAATACTGAGTCAAAATATATATATATATATATATATAGGTGTTTCCATTGTTTGGGCAATCTGGAAACCACAGTGTGACATGATTTTCAGAAGGATTAATTTTCATATTCCAAAGATCCTCAATGCTGCATCCAATCTCTGTTATTCCTACGAACATGGGGAATAAGAACAGATGAATCTCCTGCATCAAACTAAAACTAATACCACTTCCTCTCAAGCATGGCAGCCTCCTCCATCAGGAATAATTAAAATTAATGTAGATCGTGCTACTTCTAATTGTTCTTTTGCAGCTGCAGCAATTGCCAGAGACCACAAGGGAGATTTCTTAGCTGCTATGACTAGGACATCCACTACGCCACCAGACGTAAGTGCAACTCAGCTGCACACACCTTAGCCCGAAGAAGCCCTTCGCTTTCAATTGAAAGCTAAATTTTGCACCCCTCCTCCCTGTATCCAAAATCGGCTAACAACCGATGCTGAACTTTGTAATTGTTTTCATACTGCTTCAAGCAGCTCTTCGTGAATGAAATCTATTCCTTTTCAAAAAAAACAAAAACAAAATAGTAAACCAATGCTTACTGTTTTCAGAAACGTAATGCTTTTTTCTCATTGGCTTTCTAAATGCTAACTGTTTCTAGAATTATTTACAAAATTGATTTTTTTTTTTTAGATGACCAACGATACGCACATGACTTTTGTGTATGCTGCGTTGCATGTCATTTGGGCCCACTGTCTCACACCTTCCCGCGGTTTGATTCCGAAAACCGTCTGCCTAGCCAGGAAAGTTATACCTCTTCTTACTGACTACAAGAGCCAGTTGAGTTCAATTATTTACAAAATTGAATTTGATAGATATCATTAATAAAATGAAAACACACACACACACACACACACACACACACACACACACACACATATATATATATATATATATATATATATATATATAGCAAATGACGTCTAGCCTAGTAGTTAAGACCGATGCATATTATCCAGGAGGTTTTGGGTTCGAGCCTCCTGGGTGCCATTTAATTCCCCTTTGGAAGAATTAAGTGGGTGGAGAGATAAATACATTATTACTTTTAATTTTAACTTTAATTTCTATTTTAAAGTTAATTTTTTATTTTCATATTAATTTTAGTTTTAAAATTTACACTAAAATGAAAATGAAAATTAAAATTAAAATTCTGCAATATACTCGTCTATTGTGAGCTTCTCTTGCTTCAAATGAGTGAAGTGTCGTTCTAACTCCATTCTAGCAGATTTCAGAAAGAACCTTCCTTCAAACTTCTTCTTAAACTCTTCCCAAGTTATTATATCATCTGAATCCTCTGGGTGCTCTACACTCCACCAGTGCTCAACAATATCTTTCAACTGGATTCGGATCGTGGATACCATATCCTCAAGACTAACTTTTGCTGCTTTTAACAGTCCCTCTATGGTTCTAATCCATTGACTGGATTCAATCAGACTTTCTGTTTCCTTAAACTTGGAAGGATTGAGATTTCTAAAATCCTTTAACAACCCATCTTTAGAATTGACAGATGTCCGCATGTGTTCCAATACTGTGGAAGTTGTGGCTTGAGCCGTATTTGCGTGTTGGCTGTTAGATTCCAGGACCTGCTGGAATAATCTGTACATATCCTTAATAGATGGTTCAGACTGAGTTTGGGATGATGAAGCATGGGATTGGTCGTGATTAGACATTATCCTAAAAAATTCAAATGCAAATTTCTCAGGAATGGTCCTGATTAAATCAAGGATCAAAGATAAAGAAAGGATCTTGCAAATCGTAAGAATATTGAACAACATTGATTTGCAAAAATATAGACACAAGGATAAAGGAGAAGCATATTTCATTCACTCATAACCAAAATGTGATACAAAATATGTTGCTAGGGGTACTAGTTATCTTACACGTAGGCATACATATATACATACTATTTACATTCTCACACTTCCTCCCTTCCTAACTTATATATATACATCTGCTGTTTACAAAAACATACACAACAAACAAAAAGACCCTTTACATTTACATAAGATCCCTAGTCCTGTTTTCCCATGATACGGGTCCATACCCGGTTAAGGATTGTAACTTCAGGATGTAGTTCTTGGAAGTCAGTCAACGTCCCTTCATATCCCTCTATTTTGGGATAATCATACTCGTACTCTGTGTCCCACATATAAATATAATAGGTCTCCCTCTCGTGATCTACTTCTGTACCATCTTCAATATCTCTAATAATAGGGCGTATAAGTCCATAATGTACTTCATAAAGTTGTATATGGTACCAGTATGGTAATTTTCACAGCTCCCTCACATATTGCTGGTAACCATATAAAGTGCGATCACTTCCATCCCACCATATACTTGGAAAAAATAGATCCATAATCTACATTCATAATATCCTTAATTGAGAAATTAATATGGCTATAACTAGATTAAAATGCAATCCCAAAAATCATCTTCATAATACCATTTATCCCTTCTTCCAATTACTGCTACTGCCTATCTTAGGGCACTTCCAAATAATTCTTATAGATGTGATAAGAAATCTAGGTTTAACCTATACAAGTCCCTGACCTATATCCTATACTATGTTCTTTTATGTTAACCTGGACATGCATCTTGTCCTAGATTCTCTATCATTCGCAGACCTGCATGGGCCACCCTTACAAGATGTGTCACACCCTGCTTTCCAAGATACAGTGAACCGGGTACGTAACTACATCTCTAGGCTACGCTCCATACGAATACAACTGTACCCGTATCAGCGATTGTCGCTTGTAATACTCTAGGATGGAATGCAAGTCATACTAAAACACTTTTATTACTACAAACCATAATTATACAATATAATTGAAGTACAACTGTACGAGTCTTTACAACAAAACCATTATAGATATTTCTAGCTACAAAATACTATTTACTGTATTTCCTAAAAACCACTTGAAGATTACACATCAACTTCGTCCACATCATATAAAGGTAACATTTTACCAGGAACTTTGTCTTTTCCTAGTTAACAATACTAGATCGTCAGAACGACAACAAGTCCTCGGTCAAGAACGGTAAAAAAAAAAAATATGATATAATATTGTGCAAAATAAAAAAAATGGAATAACTTTTGCATAGAAAGTAGGAAAAATAGACTTTTCCTATGACTCTAAATAATTACCTAGCTAATGTCCTTATAGTGTCTATTAAGGTAAACAATACCATTCATATTTCACTACCACAAACAAAAACAAATTTTCTATATAATGATGCAAATTGGAGAACAACTCTTTGAATATCCATTTTAACTAGTTTTTCCTACAACAATCGTGTAACCAGGGATCAGGCTGTGGCAGGCAGGATAGCACGATGCTTAGGTTCCGGCCGTCTCACATCTAGTGAGTAAAACATGATATAATATCAATTTAGCTAATCAATCTTTTTAATTAAAATAGGTATATATATACATATAATTTTTAGGAACATGTACAAGCACATGACAGGTAAGTGAGCTAAGCCTCACACACACAATTCGCAAGGCCTTACAAAAGATCTTATTTACTGATAAACTTTTTGTTGTTATTATGTTGCAGAATTTCGTAGGTGGTATTCAAGTTGTTCTCCCCCTCCCAATGCTCTCTAACCTAAAGCTAAAAAACAACCACATTTTATTAGTTTAATAATTCTCTTCTCTGTACTTCTTATGTATTAACAGTTTAAATATTAGACCCGAAGCAACCCTCTGTAGTATTCCTTCGGGTACGTCGACCCCTTCGGTGGAATAATTCAACCCCGGAACACACGCATGTATATATATATATATATATATATATATATATATATATATATATATATATATATAGACAAAGTATAGAATTTTAAGAATTCCTCACCTTGGCAATTAGGCGACTATAACTTAGCTATGCAACCTTCTAGCTATACTTGCTATATTAGATCCAAGAAATCCAACGGTAAAAATATATAGAAATCTATAAGAAAGTTTGATTGCTAGCTAACCATACACATTCAAGTTCATACATATTAGGCATGATACTTCTATTTAATAACTTTTGTTTGTTCAGGTATATATATAGGTATAGTTATGACATGTTAATGAAAAAAAATATAAGTAAACATGTTAACACCATGATTGAGGACTAAGAATTTATTTGAAAGGAAAGCCCTACTGGGTGCTTAGTATTTTAAGCAAAAATATTTTCCTAAATAAAATAAATAAATTCCATACATGATGCAACTCTCTTTATAATATCGGATAATTCCATCTGTGGTGTTCCAGAACTCATTTGGTGTTCAAAAACTTACATATAAATATATATGTATATATATTCAATATTTCATCCTGTCCTGTAATTATCAGGCACCCTATTCTAAATGACTTGGGTTCTTATAACAAATTACATCATGTAGTAGACTTACTTACCATATAACTCAATATATATATATATATATATATATATATAAATATATATATATATATATATATGTATATATATATATATATCATGAATAATTTCAGAATTATATCTACACAAGTAGATCTATTTCAATTCCTTGTCTATGATTGTGTCCGTGTCTGCACTATATAAAATTCATACATGTATAGTATGATCAGTATTAACCAAAATCTATAATAAACTTTACCCCATACTTTATGATTTTAAAATAGAGAAGAGAAAAATAGGACTTGCCTTAACTTTGAACAAAACTTAAAGTTTCCTTCCAAATCTCTAATTTGTTCCTTGATCTTTCCTATTTCAAAAAATTAGGAATAAATTTTCTGACCTAGGTTTAGAAATAAATTTAGGAATTTTTTTTAGGAATAGAGGATTCTACCTTGGTTTAAAAAGAAGGAATAGTTATAGAAGGAGGAAAGAGAAGCCAGGGGAGATGACCGGAGGAGTGAAAGGGGGGCCGACGACAGTTGGCGGACGCGTCTGAAGGCATCCGACGCGGCAGCGGTGCTAGGTACTGGCGGCCGAAGCAGCGACAGTAGCTGCAGCAGCAGTTGAGAAGAGAAGGTAGGGGAGGAAAAGAGGTGAGGGATGATAATGGAGATGTAGATGGTGGTGATGGAGTTTTAAAAGAATGAGAAGAAGAGAAGAAATGATGAGAAGGATCCCATGGGAACTTAGTTTGAAGGAGGAGAAGATGAGTGTCCTTCTTGAAACTTGAGAGGAAGAAAATAAAACCATTTAGCAAATGAATCATGAAGGGATATTATGGTTTTTGGGCTGTTGATTTCTATCCCCCCTTGATTTGGTTATACCCATTTAAGCCCCTCCAATTCTGGTATTTGCACAAATATCCAGGTTAAAAATTAAGTTATAAAATTCCATATATATATATATATATATATATATCATATGAAGTAAATAAATGAAAAAAATATTGCAGCTATGACACTCTACCTTCCTTAGAAAAATTCTATCCTCGAAATTTGAATTAACAATTTTTATATATATATATATATATATATATATATATATATATATATATATATATATATATATATATAAGATAACTAACCTTGTTCAACAAACAAATACGGATACTGGTTCCGCATGTCTTCTTTTTTCTTCCAAGTTGATTCAACTAGAGAGTCCTTATTCCAAGCTACTCGAACTAATCGAATAATCCGATTCTGACGTATCTTGTCTCTACGATCCAAGATTCTAACAGGTCATTGCTCGATGCATAGAGTTTGTCCGACAGAGATTTCTAAATAATCTAATATATGATTTGGATCCAGTACATATCTTCGGAGTTGAGACACATGGAATACATTATGTACTCCTTCTAGTGTCGGGGGTAGTGCTAGCTTGTGAGATACTCTTCCAACTTTCTCTAGCATATCAAATGGTCCAATATATCTCGGACTTAGCTTTCCTCGAGTACCAAATCTGATTATTCCTCTAATTGGAAAATTTTTCAAGAATACATGATCACCAGGTTAAAAATTTAATATTCTTCGATGCTTGTCAGCCCACATCTTCTGTCTATCTTGAGCTGCTTGCAAATAATTTCTTATTTCTTTGGCCTTATCCACTATCTGTGTTACCAGTTTCGGACCTAGTAATTACCTTTCTCCTATATCTGTCCAACATACTGGTGATATGCACTTTCTTCCATATAATGCTTCGAAATGTGTCATTTTAATACTGGCCTGATAGCTATTATTATAAGAAAACTCTTATCAAATGTAAGTTATCATCCCATGATCCTCCAAAATCTAATGTACAGGCCCTTAACATGTCTTCTAGAGTTTGAATTGTCCTTTCTGACTGACCATATGTTTAGTGATGGTAAGCAGAACTGAATTTCAACTGAGTACCAATGTTCTCTTATAAACTTTTCCAGAAATGCAAAGTAAACCTGGTGTATATATTTGAAACTATACTTACTGGTACCCCGTATTGACTAACAATCGGTTTTATATACATGTCTGTCAGTACTTTTGTTTTCTGCCCAACCCGGAATGGTAAAAATTGAGCTAACTTAGTGAGTCTATCTATGATAACCCAGATAATATTATTACCCTTTTGTGTCTTATGTAGCCCTGTCACAAAATTTATTATGATATGCTCCCATTTCTATTCGGGTATTGGTAAGTGTTGAAGAAGTCCTGCTATCCTTTGGTGTTCTGCTTTCACTTGCTGACAAACAAGACATCTGGATACAAATCTAGCAATCTCTCATTTTATTCCATGCCACCAAATTTT
Source organism: Iris macrosiphon (assembly GCA_036927795.1). NCBI lineage: Eukaryota > Viridiplantae > Streptophyta > Magnoliopsida > Asparagales > Iridaceae > Iris > Iris macrosiphon. Next base: position 252,595,152 of record JAYESA010000004.1, read on the forward strand.
TTTTTTTAAATCCTTATGCATCTTAGTACTTCCTGGATGGATAGAATATTGAGAGTTAGAGCTTCTGTCATAACCTCTGTCCTTAAATCTCTACTGGGCATGCACAATCGATCCCCAAATCTTAACGATCTGTCTGGATGCTTTCTCATTACAGTCTGAAGTCCTTCTTCTGTTTGTTTCCATACTTTCTGGAGTTTAGAATCTCTTTGTTGAGCTTTCTTGATTCTGTCTACTAGAGAGGATTGTACTTGTAAATTTTCCCATAAACCTTCTGATATTGGATATATCACTTCGATTCCCATCTTCTTTAAGTCCTCAAGAATTTTCTTTGGGGTATTCATAAATAATTCCATTGATCTTCTGCTCAAAGCATCCGCTACTATATTTGCTTTAGCCGGATGATATTCTAATTCCATATCAAAATTATTAAGTAATTTCAACCATCTCCTTTGCCACATATTACTTTCCTTCTGAGTAAATACATACTTTAAACTTTTATGATCTGTGTATATTTTGATTCTTTCTCCATATAAGTAATATCTTCATAATTTAAGTGCAAATACTATAGCTGCGATTTCTAAATCATGAGTTAGATAATTTTTCTCATGCTGCTTCAGTTGTCGAGAGGCATAGGCTATAACTCTTCCATGCTGTATTAATACACAACCTAGCCCTTTACCCGATGCATTACTATATATCTCGTATCCTCCTGACCCAGACGGTAATGCTAGTACATGTGCTAAAATCGATCTTTCCTTTAGCTCATCAAAACTTGCCTGGCATTTCTTCGTCCAATTAAACTTTTCTTCTTTTTGGGCCAGTCGAGTTAATAGTTCTGCGATTATCGAGAATTTTTTCACAAATCTCCTATAATATCCAGCTAATCCCAAGAAACTTTGAATTTCTGCTATAGATTTGGTGTTAGCCAGGATTTAACAGCTTTTACCTTCTTTGGATCAACTGAAATACCTTTTCCACTGATAATGTGGCCTAAAATGATATATGATCTAACCAAAATTTATATTTACTGAGTTTAGCATATAATTGCTTCTGCCTTAGAGTTTGCAATACTATCCTCATATCCTCTTCATGTTCTTCTTTATTTTTTGAATATATAAGAATCTCATCAATGAATACAATCACGAATTTATCCAAATATTAATAAAATATTTGATTTATCAGATCCATAAATATAGCAGGAGCATTAGTTACCTCAAATGGAATAACTAGAAACTCGTAATGTCCATAACGAGTTCTAAAAGCTATTTTTTGAACATCCTCCTTTTTGACCTTTACTTGATATCCAGATCTCAAATCAATCTTTGAGAATATCTTGACTTCTCCTAATTGATAAAATAGTTCATCAATTCTGGGTAAGGGGTATTTATTTTTGATTGTTACCTCATTTAAGGCCCTATAATCAATTATCAGTCGTAGGGTCCCGTCTTTTTTTTTACAAATAGGTGCACCCCATGGCAAAGCACTGGGCTGAGTAAACCCTTATGATAATAATTTTTTTATTTGCTTGTTTAACTCAGCTAACTCCTCTTTGTTCATTGGATATATCTTCTTGGCTATAGGTGCTGCTCTAGGTACCATATTAATAGAAAATTTTCCTACTTTATCTGGTGGTAATCTTGGTAACTCTTCTGAAAATACATTTTTGAAATCTTCTACTATTCTTGAAAAATGTTCTTTCTCTAGTTCATGAAATCTTTCTCGAATTGGTTGTTTAAATTTTTCCAGTTCCTCAACATCAAATTCTTTATGGTCTCGAATAAATTCACATATTTCTACATCAGTGAGTTGGAATAAAACCTTCCCTTGGCTACAACCTATACTAGCTAATGTCTTGGCCAACCAATCTATTCCTAGTACTATATCATAATTATTCATTGGAAAGACTAATAATCTTATCCGAAAAGCTCTACCACCTAACTTAACTGGACATGCTCTATAAACACAACTAACTTCTATTGTGCCATTACCCATAAGAAATTTTAATTTCTTAAGTAATGGTTGAGATTCTATTTCATGTAGAGCTATAAATGTAGATGCTATAAATAAATGGGTTGTCCCAAAATCAAATAATATTGATGCTGGGCAAGCTGAAAATAGGATATTACCTGTCACTACATCCCCAGCTAGTTCTGTTTTATCAGCATCCATCATGAATGCTTGTCCTTGCTTCTTCTTCTCTCCAGTCTGAGGCTGTTTTGCCTTCTGAACTTGTTGGAATTGGTAGGCTTAGAATACGAAGAGTTATCTTCATTGGTTCCTATAAGTCAACATAGCTTGAGGTACCGGTGCTTGTATCAGAGGTCGAGGATCATTTCCTTGAAGTACGGGCGTGATATTATTCCCTCGGAACTTGGGTCGTGGTCCCTGCTGCGGGTTTTGCATTACTGGCCCTATGGTTGATGGTTGTGGGCACTGACCAACCTGATGATTATCTAATCCATACCTTAAATATAGACCTATAAGTTTTATATAATTATTTCTCGTGTGTCCAGGTTTTTGACAGAAATTACAAATAAAATTACAAATAACTGGTCTTTCCAAAGTACCAACTTGAAGGCGGATGGTCCTATCTATGGGTTCCTCGTGGATGAAACTCCTATATCCAAAGTCCTCTTCTGAGCTTGAGATCAAAATGGTTGCTCTTTATTCATCATCCTTTCCTGGCTTCGTGCATCTTCAGTTACTTCTGGATAGGTTTGGCACCGGTATATGTCGACTCTGCGCTTTAGTTGGCTCCATAATTCTTCCAGAAATCTAGATACATTGGTTTTCTCATCGGCTATCATACTTGAAGCAAAATGACTTAGCCTGGAAAATTCTGCAATATACTCGTCTATTGTGAGCTTTCCTTGCTTTAAATGAGTGAACTGTCGTTCTAACTCTATTCTAGCCAATTGCGAAAAGAACCTTCCTTAGAAATTCTTCTTGAACTCTTCCCAAGTTATTATATCATCCGAATCATCTGGGTGCTCTGTACTCTACCAGTGCTAAGTAATATCTTCCAACTGGATTCGGATCGTGGATACCATATCCTCAGGACTAACTTTTGCTGCTTTTAATAGTCCTTCTATGGTTCTAATCTATTGACCGGCTTCAATCAGGCTTTTTGTTCCCTTAAACTTGGAAGGATTAAGATTTCTAAAATCCTTTAACAACCTATTTTTATAATTGACAGATGTTCGCATGTATTCCAATACTATGGCAGTTGTGGCTTGAGCCCTATTTGTGTGTTGGCTGTTAGATTCCAGGACCTGCTGGAATAATCTGTACATATCTTTAATAGATGGTTCAGACTAAGCTTGGGATGATGAAGCATGGGATTGGTCGTGATTAGACATTGTCCTAAAAAAAATGCAAATACAAATTTTTTAGGAATGGTCCTGATTAAATCGAGGTTCAAAGATAAAGAAAGGATCTTGCAAATCGTAAAAATATTGAACAACAGTGATTTGCAAAAGTATAGACACAAGGATAAAGAATAAGCATATTTCATTCACTCATAACCAAAATGTGATACAAAATATGCTGCTAGGGGTACTAGTCATCTTACACGTAGGCATACATATATACATACTATTTACATTCTTACACTTTCTCCCTTCCTAACTTATATATATACATATGCTCTTTACAAAAATATACACATCAGACAAAAAGACCCTTTACATATGCATAAGATCCCTATTCCAGTTTTTCCATGATACGGTCCATACCAGGTTAATGATTGAAACTTCAGGATGTAGTTCTTGGAAGTCAGTCAAAGTCCCTTCATATCCCTCTATTTTAGGATAATCATACTCGTACTCTGTCTCCCGCACATAGATATAATATGTATCTCTCTCGTGATATACTTCTGCACCATCTTCAATATCTCTAATAACAGGGCGCATAACTCCATAGTGTACTTCATAAAGTAGTATTTGGTACCAGTCTGGTAATTTCCACAGCCCCCTCATATATTGCTGGTAACCATATAAAGTGCGATCGCTTCCATCCCACCATATACTTGGAAGAAATAGATCCATAACCTGTCATGCCCCGGCCCCTAACCGAGGGGTCGCTCAAACGGACCGCCGCCTCCTCTCCTCGCCCCTGCCGGGCCGGATTGAACCGGACGTAAATCACCATGCCTCGGTGCACTGGACGCGAATCACCGTTCCTGTCCTGCGGGTACGAGAGAAAGGAATAGCCCGTTCGATACTACCGGGACGTGATGCTGTGCAAGCCTGGGTTTGCGCCCGCACAAGACTTCATCGTTTAAGTTGTGTTTGGATATCATCGTATCAATCGAGTAAGAAGCGGAAAGGGACTTGTTGCAATGCAATGTATTTAGCCAACTGAGTATTCGGGACAAATCGAGGGACTTGGGTTCTCTTAGCAAAGGTATTCGTTCCATACATTATGCCCCCTTATACGATAACATCTCGGGGCACAATCGAAACACAGGATTTCTGGGTCATAGGGACTGAGGCACGTCTATCGCTCCCTCGGACGATCCAGTACCTGAAAGCAAGTAAACTGTTGGTGGGTCAGTACTTTTGTAAGTACTGGTGAGATAAAATAACTAAACAGAAGCAAGCATTCACTAAAACCGACACTAAGTAGTCATGTTATAAAATATTACATAACTAGTGATCTTTCTAGTTTTACCTATGTTCATTTCATGCAGTTCATAACAGAGTCATATTACATTGTTTTGGAAACATCTTTTAAAATAGAGTTTCATACGCGATAAGCAAGCAAGACAAGCCGATGTTCGATTTCAGGGTGTGCGCAGCGTGTCTCGTGAGACTCGAGGGACAAATGCATATCTAGACACACAATGGACATCTTAGGGGTAGTCCATCTATCCAAGCCAACTAATGAACTAGCTATATGTAGGGCGGTCCTCGTGTATCTCAGGATCGGCAGCTGGTTGTACAGCATACCAATGACTCATTCATCTGATACTAATAGCAGCTGTGACCCATGGTGGCTAATAACGTATGCAGTTCAGCTCTGCACCAAAATCCATTATCCGGCCGATGCGAATGCATGGAACACTATCAAATAAACTCTAGTATGTAGACGAGATGAACCATCAGAATAGTTATCGTTGTTGCGGGACAATCCGACTTATCACTTGAACACATTCAGGCACAATATGGTTCTCTCGAAGCATAGACGATAGTGAACATGTTCATGCACTATTAGACAAGCGTTTCAGGATTCTCGTTAAGCAAACTTAACCTTTCAAAGATAAGCTAGGTGAGTTCGTTCATTAACATGCAAGGCAGGTTTTATCATTCTCTTACGAAAATATTGCAAGCAAAAACTCAGATTATTATTAAGGCGTGCAAGAATCAGAGAACGAAGTTCTGCCCACTCACTTGATACATAATGCCGACGCGGAGCGGGATATTATATACTTACCAACTAACAAAAAGTTTCACCCTCGAAACTTCAAGGATAAACTGCTCGATATTCCGAACAGTGATAGTGCCATCCCTTGCCGTACTCAAGCGAAACAATCAAGTAAATCAAGTTTAGTAAACATTTTGCACTTTGAGAATATCTGTGGACTTATTGTATGGAATGCTCTATTGCAATACCATATCGATAATATCTCAGAGTCATAACAACAGATTGGGCCATAAAATCGAAGTCGCTCTGATACCATTATGTCACGTCACGGCCCCTAACTGAGGGGGCGCTCGAACGGACCGCCGCCTCCTCTCCTCGCCCCCGCCGGGCCAGATTGAACCGGACGTGAATCACCCCACCTCGGCGCACCAGACGCGAATCACCGTGCCTGTCCCGCGGGTGCAAGGGAAAGGAATGGCATGTTCGATACTACCAGAACGTGATACCGTGTGAGCCTGGATTTGCGCCCGCACAAGGCTTCATTGTTTAAGTTGTGTTTGGCTATCATCGCATCAATCGAGTAAGCAGCGAAAAGGGACTTGTTGCAATGCAATGCATTTAGCCAACTGAGTATTCGGGACAAATCGAGGGACTTGGGTTCTCTTAGCAAAGGCATTTGTTCCATATATTATGCCCCCTTATACGATAACATCTCGGGGCACAATCGAAATACAGGATTTTCGGGTCTTAGGGACTGAGGCACGCCTATCGCTCCCTCGGACGATCCAGTACCTGAAAATAAGTAAACTGTTGGTGAGTCAACACTTTTATAAGTACTGGTAAGATAAAACAACTGAACAGAAGCAAGCATTCACTAAAACTGACACTAAGTAATCATATTATAAAATATTATATTACTAGTGATCTTTCTAGTTTTACCTATGTTCATTTCATGCAGTTCATAGCAGGGTCATATTACATTATTTTGGAAACATCTTTTGAAATAGAGTTTCATATGCGATAAGCAAGCAAGACAAGCCGATGTTCTGTTTCAGGGTGTATGCAGCGTGTCTCGTGAGACTCGAGGGACAAATGCATAGCTAGACACACAATGAACATCTTAGGGGAAGTCCATCTATCCAAGCCAACTGATGAACTAGCTATATGCAGGGCGGTCCCCGAGTATCTCAGGAACGGCAACTGGTTGTACAGCATACCAATGACTCATTTATTTGATGCTAATGGTAGCTGTGATCCATGGTGGCTAATGACGCATGCAGTTCAGCTCTCCACCAAAAGCCATTGTCCGACCGATGCGAATGCATGGAACACTATCAAATAAACTCTAGTATGCAGACGAGATGAACCATCATAACAATTATCGTTGTTGCGGGGAAATTCGACTTATCACTTGAACACATTCAGGTATAATATGGTTCTCTCGAAGCATATACGATAGTGAACATATTCATGCACTCTTAGACAAGTATTTCAGGATTCTCGTTAAGCAGACTTATCGTTTCAAAGACAAGCTAGGTGAGTACGTTCATTAACATGCAAGGAAGATTTTTATTAAGGCGTCCAAGAATTAGAGAACGAAGTTCTACCCACTCACTTGATACATAATGCCGACGCAGAGCGGGGCATTACATACTTACCAACCAACAAAAAATTTCGTCCTCGAAACTTCAAGGATAAACTTCTCGATATTCCGAGCAGCGATAGTGCCATCCCTCACCGTACTCAATCGAAACAATCAAGCAAATCAAGTTCAGTAAACATTTTACACTTTGAGAATATCTATGGACTAATTGTATGGAACGCTCTATTGCAATACTATATCGATAATATCTCAGAGTCATAGCAACAGATTGGGCTAGAAAATCCAATTCGCTCTGATACCGTTCAGAAAATCGAATTAGCTCTAATCTAGGTTTAACATATACAAGTCCCTGACCTATATCCTATACTATGTTCTTTTATGTTAACCTAGACTTGCATCTTATCCTAAATTCTCTATCATTTGCAGACCTACATCGGCCACCACAAAGACGTATCATGCCCCATTTTCCAAGATACAGTGAGCTGGGTACGTAACTACATCTCCAAGCTATACTCCATACGAATACAACTGTACCTGTATCAGCGATTGTCGCCTGTAATACTCTAGAATGGAATGCAAGTCATACTAAAATACTATTATTACTACAAACCATAATTATACAATATGATTGAAGTACAAATGTACGAGTCTTTACAACAAAACCATTAATATACATATTTCAAGCTACAAAATATTATTTGCTTTATTTCGTGAAAACCACTTGAAGATTACTCCTCAACTTCGTCTACATCATATAGAGGTATTATTTCACCAGGAATTTTGTCTTCCCCCGGTGAACAAAACTAGGGCATCAGAACAACAACAAGTCCTCGGTCAAGAACTGTAAGAAAAATAAAATATGATATAATATTATGAGAAATGAAAAAATGGATTAACTATTGCATATAAAGTAGGAAAAATAGGTTTTTCCTATTACTCTAAATAATTACCTAGCTAATGTCCTTATAGTGTGTATTAAGGCAAATAATACCATTCTTATTCCCTACCACAAACACAAATTTTTTTTCCTAAATGATGATACAAATTGGAGAACAAGTCTTTAAATATCTATTTTAACTAGTTTTTCGACAATAATCCCGTAACCAGGGATCAGGCTATGGCAGGCAGGATTGCACGGTGCTTAGGATCTGGCCCTCTCACATCTAGTGAGTAAAACATAATATAATATAATATTAATTTACCTAATCAATCTTTTTAATCGAAATAGGTATATATATATATATGTATATATATATATATATATATATATATATATATATATATATATATATATATAATTTTTAGGAACAGGTACAAACACATGACAGGTAAGTGAGCTAAGCCTCACATACTCAATTCACAAGGCCTTACGAAAGAGCTTAATTACTGATCAGCTTTTTGTTGTTATTATGTTGCAGAATTTTGTAGGTATTATTCAAGTTGTTCTCCCCCGCCCAATGCTCTCTAACCTAAAGCTACAAACAACTATATTTTATTACTTTATTAATTCTCTGCTCTATACTTCTTATGTATTAAAAGTATAAAATAATGCATTTCTAAAGAATATCAGGTTACAAGTTTACCATCTCTTTACTATTTCCAGGAAACATGTATCAGGGTTAAAGTCCTTCCAATTTTGGAATAAATATAAGTATCAGGACATAATTTCAGTAAATATTATTTTTTTACTTGATACAGAGCAGGTAATATCAGGGATTTAAATTTTTAGGTTTCAGTTACATGGCTCGTGTCTGTGACCTATGAGTCATAGACTCAGGATAATTGTCCCCTAATTAAATAGATTATCAGGTTATCGAAAGTCTGTCATTAAATTTGACTATTCTAAAATTGAGGGTAAAATCAATAATATTTTTGGATATCAAAATTTGGTTAACTCCCAAAATTCTTGAAAATTTTGGTAGAGTTTCTTTTGTATTTCAGGCTCCAGAAAATTTAACAGTTTAAATATTAGACCCGGAGCAACTCTTAGTAGTATTCCTTCGAGTACGTCGACCCCTTCGGTGGAATAACTCAACACCGGAACACACGCATGTATATATATAGACAAAGTATAGAATTTTAGAAAGAATTTCTCCTTACCTTGGCAATTAAGCGACTATAACTAGCTATGCAACCTTCTAGCTATACTTGCTATATTAGATCCAAGAAATCCAACGATAAAAAATATATAAATTTATAACAAAGTTTGATTGCTAGCTAACCATACACATTCAAGTTCATTCATATATAGGTATAGTTATGACAGGTTAAGGAAAACAATATAAGTAAACATGTTAATACCATGATTGAGGACTAACAATTTATTTGAAAGGAAAGCCCTACTGGGTGCTTAGTGTTTTAAGCAAAAATATTTTCATAAAAAAAAAATTCCATACATGGTGCATCTCTCTTTATGATATCTGATAAGTCTATTTGTGGTGTTCTAGAACTCATTTGGTTTTTCCAAAACTTATATATATATATATATATATATATATATATATATATATATATATATATATATATATATTCAATATTTTATCACGTCCTGTAATTATCAGGCACCCTATTCTAAATGACTTGGGTTCGTATAACACATTACATCATATAGAAGACCTACTTACCATATAATTCAATATATATATATATATATATATATATATATATATATATATATATATATATATATATATATTTCATGAATAATTTTAGAATTATATGTACACAAGTAGAGCTATTTTAATTTCTTGTCTATGATCGTGTCTGTGTCTGCACTAAATCAAATTCTTACATGTATAGTATGATCAGTATTAACCAAAATCTATAATAAACTGTACCCATAATTTATGATTTTGAAATAGAGAAGGGAAAAAAGAGGACTTGCCTTAACTTTGAACAAAACCTAAATTCCAAATCCCTAATTTGTTCCTTGATCTTTTCTATTTCCGAAAATTAGGAATAAATTTTTTGACCTAGGTTTAGAAATGAATTTGGGAAAACATTTAGGAATAAAGGATTATACCTTGGTTTGAAAAGAATGAGAAGTTATAGGAGGAGGAAAGAGAAGACGAGGGAGATGACCAGAGGAGTGAAAGGGGGGCCGGCGGTGGTTGGCGGACGCGTCTGGCGGCGTCCTGCGTAGCAGCGGCGCTATGTGCGGGCGGCCGGAACAGCGATAGTAGATGAACATCAGTTGAGAAGGGAAGGTAGGAGAGGAAGAGTGGTGAGGGATGATAATGGGGATGGAGATGCTGGTGATGGGGTTTTAAAAGAATGAGAAGAAGAGAAGAAATGATGAGAAGGATCCCATGGGAACTTGGTTTGAAGGAGGAGAAAAGAGTCCTTCTTGAAACTTGAGAAGAAGAAAATGAAGCCATATAGCAAATGAATCATGAAGGAACTTACGGTTTTGGGGCTGTTGGTTTCTCTCCTCCCTTTATTTGGTTATACCCACTTAAGCCCCTCAAATTCTGGTATTTGTACAAATGTCTAGGTTTACAAATTAAGTTACAAAATCCTATATATATATATATATATATATATATATATATATATATATATATATATATATACACTTATATATACATCTATATATATATATATCAAATGAAGTAAATAAATAAAAAAAATATTGCAGCTATGACTGGGACACTTCTACTAACTTTGAACGGGATCGGCTGGCATCCGTCCCTATCTGGATTAGGTTCCCTTGGCTTTCACCCCAAATGTAGAGTGTCCCGGCTATTATGAAGCTTGCTAGCGGAGTTGGAATCCCCCTACAGCCTGACAAATATATGACTGATAGAGATCAATTGTCTTTTGCTTGAGTGTTTGTTGAGATCAATGCAACTGACAAACTTTTTGACAAACTGGAAGTTGATCTTACAACAAGCGAGACTATTTTCCAAAAAAAATGAGTATTAATTGGTCCCGTCGTGCTGTAACTCCTGCCACAACTTTGGATATACCATAGCCCGGTGTTTGGATGCTAGCGTCATCCCGGAAGTCACTAATCATGTCTCTGGCTCTAGTAAAAAGTTGCTTAAGCCTTCTAGATGTACTGGAGCCAGTGCGACTATTCCTAGCTCTCTGGGAGAGGAAGTGGACTTATGGGCGGAGCAAAGAAGCATGGACACGGATGAGCCTGCCCTATAGGAGGCTCCCTAATCTTCTCTGCTGGGGAGGAGAATGGGAGCGGAGAATGAGAAAGAAGGGAGTGGGGAAGGAAATGAGGAGCACAACATGCGATAGTGGTGTTTGCCGCAGACAAGCAACCGGGGAAAGACAACTCTAGCCTGGTTACGTTTAATGCTATGGCTGTTAATTAAGAAGGTAACCATGGTAGAGTTAGGAGGAGACTGGCAACTAGAGGGCCGCTCTATATAATTCCTCCTATGGTCAAATTTTCAAAGGCCTCAAGTAAAGATGACGGACAACTTGATGGACAACAACCTACTCAGGAACCGTTGACTTATCAGAACTCCATTTGGTAGGAAAAAGTGGTATTCAAAGCAGAAGATGGTAAAGCTCATAACCGACAGTAGGATGGACTCTCTCCCCACCTTAGAGAGATCTCACATATCAATAAGGGGACCCACCATCATAATTTATGACTATATTCACATGGAATATGAGAGGGACATGTTTGATAGGTAGGTGGAGGGATATTTTACAGTACGGCAAGAAGTCGAAGTGCTCTATCATCAACATTTTGGAATCCAAAGTTAGATCAAAAATATTGATTAATAGGCGTACACTGACACACTAGTCCTCCGTTCACAATTTTGATTGTAGCGATATAGCTCGCATATGGGTCATATGGGACACCAAAATCTTGCAGGAAGATATGATCCAACGACCTGACCAACTTCTCACTATTAAATTCACAACAAAGGTGTGTTTGCCATTAATCCAAAGTCGAAACAAACTTTATGTGTTTAACAAACAAAATAGTACAAAGAAATCCTAGACAGAAAATTTAAGTATAATTATTTTTGATTCTGGAAAATGTGATGATGGAGACCGAGTACTATAGTGACACCTTTACTCTGTTGACGCTCCAACGAGGGAATGAGAATGCTTTCTCCTGTTCTCTCTCTTGTGCTTGTCTGTATGTATGTCTCCATTTGTGTGTTTTAGTGGGTATCCAACCCTACTATTTATAGTCGTCAAGCTGATAGGCCCATGGGTGCATGTGCTATGTGCGCACGGATGCTGGAGCTGCGATGTGCCCATCCTTAACAGGGTGCGGTTGCAATGGTGGACACATGTTACGGTCGAATTTCTACGTGGATTCCTTATTGGGATATATTGTTACTAAAAATTTGGTCAGTTCTCATACTTGGTTTACATGACTTGGTTAACTTGACACTTGGCCTGTAGAGAATCACCCCAGTTGCAACAGAAAGATCTTGACTTGAGGAGCACTGTCAAACTAAACGCATGGAGTTTGGGACGCATAGGGCCAGAGAAGCATGGAGTCAGAGACGCATGGAGTCTAGGGCACATAGGGCTAGAGGCGCATGGTACGCATGGAGTCTGGGGTGCATAGGACCAGAGACGTTTGAAATTTTATCTCTCATACACGTAGCATTGTATGGATACAAAATGACAAAGATAATTATTGCAGTGAATGACGCTCTGACACCAACTGTCAGCCCCAGAATCGAGGCATTTTAGAGCATCATTGCTTTCAACGTCAAAAATGCTCTGATTTGACTAAGGTAACATTATGCGTCTAACTAGCCATGCGCTACTTGAGTTTTGACGCATGCCCTTTAGTTTATTTGACGCATTAGGGATGAGACGCATAGGCACTTCTGAGATTTTTTATGCTTCTACAAGATCCCTTCATAGTTTTTCAAACTGACAAGTTTGGAATACTTTAAAAAAGAAGCATGGAAAAAGGATCTTATGAATGCATGAGTTATCTGTTGCATGGAGGTCCTTTCATTTTATTTGACGCATACGCTTGTTGTCGCATGGACGGGTCTGCCATGTTGTCAAATTTGCATTAAATGCCATGATTTGGCTCGATCTTTGAACATACTTTTGAGATTCTGAGCCATAATCTGACGCGATATTTGAGGCATCGGTTTCCAAGAAGTTAAAAGTGGATTACGCCAATTGAGGCATCAGATTCATTTCCATAACTGCTTGGTTCATTGTTTCAATCCCCCCACATGGCTTTGGAGCCAATAAATATGCTGCACAGGGAAGAAAGAGAGAGGGTCATTTCTTTCGCTCATTCTTTCTTCAAAAAATATTGAATGTTCTCTCTTTGGCTAAGGCATATAATAAAAATCAGCAGGACCCGTGGCCGCCTGATGCTGTCCTCACTACAGGAGGTATGGGGGTGATTCAGCCTTTACTTCGCAATATCCGGGATACAGAGACACATCACAGCTTGTTGCATGGATGAAGAGACATGCACGACCTTTCCTCTGAGCACTACCGCATGGATGAAGAGTCGTCTAGAATTATACGCGGGCTTCTGACAGGACCAATCGCATGACAAGTCGTCTAGACCAGGCTTAACTTTTTTGTATGCTGATGATGTGCGTTCTTTTTGTGGAGATTTTTTCCTTGCTCGTGTTGCCTATCATTGAGCATGTAAGGATATCATAACGTCCATTGTTCGTAAAAAAGACCAACTTTATGCGATGGTTCGCCAAGAACTGATCCAGGAGACTAGGGTGAATGCCTGTCATTGCAAGTGGAATCCCCCTTGTTTATGCAGCATGCTAGCCGCGTCTCTCCTATTTATGTAGCCCTACTACCTGTTGGGAGCCTGCGACACAAATTACTAGATTTGGACTGATTTTCATTCCTTGCATCCAGTCTTTTCGCTTGGCCGATGAGAGCTTGGTAGTTCCCTCTTTTGCTATCCATCAGTATGGATTCATTTTCATATACTGAGGTTTGCGCTGTGGAGGGATGACCAAGAGTGCATTGAGTTCTGCCGCGGGCTTCACTTGTGTCAGTAGTAGAAATAGCACAGATGGGCTCCTTTAATGAAAAATGTTCTTATTAGCGAGACTTCATGGAAACCCATAAAAAATAGATTTTCATCATATGTACTAATGATCTTGATTATTAATAAAAAACCTTCGATAATTGATTTCCATCATATGTACTCACGGTCTTGAGTATTAATGAGAAAGTCTCTCCTTTTGAAGAATGTATTTGTCATGGTATATGTTGTGAACTTGGGTATGGTATTAGAGGTAATGTAGACGTAGTACAATATCGTAGTTGTCATGGACATCCCATTGGAAGATCTTTAGTGGACCTATTACTTCCTGTGCACTTGAGTACAAGCAATAAATTTAAAATGAAGTCTTATCAGAGGTGATATGGACGTGATAGGTTTGTAGACTTATCATCATTAGTGTACTTAAACTTGAGTATGGGTGATAAGCTTGGATGACGACCGATACCAAAGGTATTGTGGATGTGACAATCGATAGTCAAACGAGAAGTTTTGCCCAGAGGTAATGTGAACATGGCAAAACTGGAAAAATATATTAGGACTTTAGTTTAGAGGTGATATGGACGTGAGCTAGTGTCCCGAAAGAATTCTAATATGGAGCAGTTTACTGGAGTCTGCTCCACTGGGGTGCTTTTGAGGATACCTTATCCCTTGCGTATTCAGGACTCCCGAATACAAATACTGGTTTATGAGCTTGAAGAATAACAGGGAATTTAAACGATATAAATCTTATCCTGGGATGAGAGGAGTACGGGTCTGGTTTAGATGTAGTAATTTTTGAGGAACTTGTCGTTGATAGGCATCATGAGCAAGTCCCCATTAGGCTTTGCGAGCCGGTAGGCATAATTAGAATAAACAAATTCTTCTATGAATGGACCTTCCCAATTAGCCTGAAACTTTTTGGTTGTCTTGTTCGTCATAACCATTGGTATTCTTACGGCTAGGACGAGTTCACCTATTTGGAACATCCTTTCCTTGACATGTTTGTTGAAGGCACCTGAAAGGCGTGCCTGATATAACTAAATACATTATTGAGCTAAAAGGCATTTCTCGTCAAGTGCTTCCAATTTTTGTAGTCGTCAATGGTGATTGTCGTCAACGGTCAACTGGTTGGAGAGAGTCACTCAGGGGGAGGGAATTTGGACCTCGAGGGGGAGGACTACTTTAATGCCGTAGACCAAGGCAAATGGCATGCTGCCAGTCAGTATCCGGACCGTTGTACGATAGGCCCAGAGAAATTCACCCATCTTCTCATTCCAGTCACGCTTATTGGATGCCACGAACTTCTTGAGGAGCTTGCTGATTGTTTTGTTGAATGCCTCTGCCAACCCATTGGCTGCTGGATTGTAGGTAGTTGAAGCTATATTTTGGATTCAGTTTTTGTCACAAAATCGGTAGAAGGCGTAGCATGTAAATTGTGGACCATTATTATGGATGATCCTCCATGGTAAGCCGAAGTGGCATATAACATGATGTTTGACGAAGATGATTACGTTAGACATTTTTATGTCAGCAAGTGTCACGGCTTCCGTCCATTTAAAGAATTAGTCAGTGATGTCCAAGATAAACCAATATCTCTTGGACGAAGGTGGACTAATTGGTCCAATGATATCCATTCTCCATGCTTCAAACGACCAAGATGCTACTCTTGGATGTAAAAATTCTAAGGGCTGATGGCTGAAGTCTGCGTGAATTTGACATATTTTGCATTTTCTTGCGTAGTCTACGGGATCCGCCACCATTATCGGCCAATAATAACCCATCCTCCAAAGACGATCCTGTAGCTTCGGTCTGGGTTGATGTACACCGCAAACACCGTCATGAGCTTCACGAAGTACTTGCATCACTTCTGCATTCGATAAGCATCATAGCATAAGTCCATCATAGGAACGGCTGTACAATATCTTAGTGGCAGTATCATAACAGAATTAGAGGAATATCTCTTGACAGAAGTAGCTTTCCTCTGGTCCTCATAGAGAAATCCATAGACTGTATAGTCTATGAATGGGAATCTCCAGTCCTGGGTGCTGTTGTCTGTCTTTACTGAATAATTCAGACATGTGCTGAGGCTATTTTTTGGACAGACCAGCTCTTGTTCGATCACAGTGATGAGTTAATGAGTATTGACTAGGAGGGTCAAGGAGGCCGCAAGGCCGGCCTGAGCGTCCTCCTCGATGTTTTGTAGTCGGGGCACGTGCTCTATGAAGAACCCATCGAATATGGAGATTATACTGAGCGCGGCTTGGTGGTAAGGAATTAGATGTTCATGTCGGACTTCATATTCGCCCCAGACCTGACTGACTATCATCTTGGAGTCCCCGTAGGCCTCTGAGTAGTCCACTCCTACTTGTTCAGCGAGTTGGAGCCCCATAACGAGAGCGTTTTACTTTGCCACATTGTTGGAGCATGACTCTATGAGAGCGTAAGCGCGGTTGATGACCATATAGTCCGGGGAAATCAGCACTATCCCGACTCCAGTGACAATATCACCATTGGGCCCTGTTCTTGAAGCATCATCAAAGAAAATTCGCCAAATGGTTTCCGCGCTCGTCACATTGGAGTTTGCCACTTCGTCTGGAATTTTGTCATATAGTTTTAATATTTCTGGCAATGGATGGACAGCCTGGAAATCGGCCAATACTTCTCCCTTGATGGCCTTCTGTGAAACGATTACCATGTCGTATGGTGATACTAGTATCGCCAACATAGCCAAGTAGGAATTGAGTGCTCCTGGTTTGGTCATGAGAACCCTGAGTGGGTTCACTCATGAGACTACATGAATGGTCAGCCCTAACACATAATGCTATATTTTCTGAATGGCAAAGACCAAAGCTAAATACTCCTTCTTAATGGGGTTGTATTTATGCTTCGCGTTGGCTATCATTCTGCTGAGGTAGTAGACGGCCTGCTCATGAACTGCATCACTTTTCTGGGCTAATAAAGCACCGATGGAGTGATTTATTGCATGCACATATAGGAAAAAGGGTCTTCCCATAACAGGGGCCACTAAAACTGGAGGACTTGTAATGTAACTCTTGATCTCATCGAATGCTTGCTGGCATTCTTCAGTCCAGGCGAAGGAGACTCCCTTCTTCACGAGCTGAGTGAACGATTGGCAATGTCCAGAGAGATTTGATATGAACCTCCTGATGTTTACCAATCTCCCTTGAAGACCACAAAGTTCCCTGAGATTCTTCGGTAGATGCATTTCAAGGATTGCTTTAGTCTTCTCAAGTTCTATATGAATGTACTTTAAAGTTATGATGAAACCCAGGAACTTACCACTAGAGACTCCCGGGAAAGACTTGGTAGGGTTCATTTTCATCTGGTGGGCCCGTATTAGATCGAAATCCGTCCTCAGATCTTGGAGGTGGTTATCTCAGAAGCGACTTTTGACAGTGATGTGATCGACATAACACTCAACTATCTTACGTAGATGTTAGCGGAAGATGGTGGTCATAGCTCGCTGGTATGTAGTACCTGCATTCTTCAGACTAAAGAGCATAACTGTGTAGCAATATACCCCTAATGTTGTTCAGAATGACGTATGCTTCTCGTCATCTTGGGACCTCTTGATCTGATTATATCCTAAAACCCATCCATGAAGGACATATGCTCGAAGCCACAGGTGTTATCGATCATTTTGTCGGTGATCGGAAGAGAAAACTCGTCCTTCGGGCATGCAGCATTTAGATCGTAAAAGTCTATGCAGATTCAGATCTTTTCGTTCTTCTTGATGACGGACACAATATTAGCGACCAAATATGGGTACTGTTCTTCTAGGATGAGGCCACTGGCATTTAGTTTGTTTTTCTCAGCTTCGATGGCGTTCATGATATCTGGACAGAACCTTCGTTGATGTTGTTTTACTGGCTTAGCGTTTTGTAGGATGTTGAGTTTCTAGACTATGATTTAGGGGTCCAATCCTGGTATCTCTTTATAGCTCCAGGCAAAGACATCGATATACTCCCTTACAAGATGCAGTAGGGATTCACGATCCTAATGGATACACTTTTACTGATGAAGATAGGTTTAGGGGCAGATTCATCTCCTAGGTCAACTTGTACGGCCTCGTCCTCAACGAGAGGTTCTCGTTGCTTGAACAGTAATTCCCACTGTGCGTCTAGGCGTTGGGTTCATAGCTCGACCTCGAAGGGTTCAAGTGGGTCTTTGTCGTCTTCTTCTGGGTGAGCAGATGCCATGTTGACAAATAGCGTCTATTTAAGCGTATCTCCTATGCTTGTATCGGAGTCCCAAGTGTAGGATTCTAAAGTGTGAGAATACACTTCGCCTTTTTCCTTCAATTCTTCAGGTGTAGATGGAGGTATAACGTAACCTAGACCATGTCGAGTCTTGTGGTAGTAATCCTCAGATTTTTTCGCATGAGTAAGGAGACGCAAGAGGCATTAGTCGGCCTTTGCCGTAATTTAGGCCTCAGTCGATTTTAAGATCATAACCCATCTTCTGGATAAGGTGCTTGGCTTGTGAGCTATATATTTTTATCCTTCCACCCTCATGTTCTGGTTCTTGTTCCTCGGGGATGAAGGACTGAGGACGTTATATCCTTGCTAGAACTATAAAGTAAGAGTTTTGGCTAGGGTGGATTAGATTCACTACATATGTGGTAGTCACGTTTATGCAGTTGCAAGCCTATACCGTGCTCTCAGGAATACATTATACTTGGACGTGTGACATCAGAGTAGTTCAAAGATAAACCTTTATTAATGAAGTAAAGTATCTTTTCTATGGAGATTACATCGTCAAGAAAAGGGGCATCAGCATAAGCGGCCATGTATTTCTCTAGTTCGTCTTTTGCGGGCTTCGCCTCCAATATGAGTGACAGCTTCGGAGATCTCCTTGAAAGTTTTTCCACCAGTGGTTCTGAAGTATTAACGGGTTCAACATCTTCTTTAGGTGGTTGAATTAGCCTTCGTAGGTGAATGACCAGAGATTCCGGTGCCTTCTTGTGGAGTTTTACCACTAGAGGTTCTGGTGGGGTATGAGATTCTGAAACTTTCTTGTGGAGTTTCACCACGAGGGAAGGAGTCATGTTAGGAGCCCGTCCTTTCATACAAAACCTCAAAGGTTCATTTGGTGTGGTACCCGCTTCTGTTTCATTGTCGGTATCATTACCACCCTTGTCTTGGCGGACTTGCTTGTACATGATTGAGTCAGAGTAATATGCCTCGACCCCTTTGAATGGATCAACATTGACGAACTCTGTTCTGACAGTGCCGTGATTGTCCACATACTTCAGATATTGGTGGAGAATAGATGGTACAATCATGTACTCATGTATCCATAGACGTCCCAATAAGACGTGTAGGACACGTCCACATCTATGACGTAGCAAGTGACCTCTGTCCATAGATCGTCGATCTGACACCTCAGGCAAATCTTCCCAGAGGGTAGCTCCTTCTAGCATTGAAGCGGCTGATAATGGTATTGGTTTCTGCCAACCGGTGCATTGGGATTCCTAGGGTCTAAGTAGACTGCGCGAGATGATTCCTAGGGTCCTCGACCGGTGGCTTATGAAAGCGAGTCTACTTTTGTTTGTAGGTTGCGGGAGGTAGGGACGGACCAGGATTTGATGCGCCATGTGTGGTCGTTGGTGGTATAACATTTTTGGTAGAATCATAGTCGTGCTGGTAGGCCAGTCCCAACTTTGTCGCTCCTTCCACAGCTTCCTTGGTAGAAGAAAAAACTAAATGATAAGCTTTAGACTTCTTTCCTCTGGACCTAAGGGCAGAGGGTACTGCTTGTTTTACCACATCCTTGACGAGATCTGGGTGAACCCATATGACCTCACCTCAAGGTGTGCTAAGAGGTACCAGCCGGCTGCTTGGTTGCGAGTTGTAGAAAAATTAACAATCTCCATTATTTTTCTCGGGATAGGGATAACACCATATTGGGCCTCCATTACTGGGAAGTCCCCGAACTGAAGGGATATCATATTGGCAGTGACCGTCTAGTCTTCAAAGTCTAAGATGAGAGCTTGGACTCAAGCATATGTTGGATGTATCGTTTCAATACGTAGCAATCCCGTGTTGGGTGGACGATGAACCAATAGTAGTAGCAGTATCTGGGATTATCGACCTGGTCCACCTCATCGGGGTATTTTATGTCGGGGAGTCAGAGCTTGTTGCCCTTCATAAGCACGTCAAAGATTACCATCACATCATCGTCATCGAAAGAGTAAGTCTCTTTCGGTTTGGGGTCCTCAGACAGCTTCAGATCCGGTGTAGTTGATTTTTTAGACTGGTTGAAGGTAAGGGCCTACTTTCCTTTGCCGTCACAAGCACTGTTGCCCTGATTATTGCTGTTGTTATTATTATAAGGACTTTTTCCCTTGTCATAAGCAAAGGGGATCTGTATTTCCAGCAGTCGAGCGTCCTTTACATTCTTCTCGACGACGACGACACTTGCGATAAATGGCGTCCAGTCTTTGAACTGAGTGGCGCTCGTCCAAAGCCTTAGTGCTGTGAGCAAATTTTTTTGGCGTGTGTCCATTAGTGTTGACTCTGGGGTAGTCTGAGTGCATCTTTCCTGATTTCCTCTATATATTATCGCACCGGCTCTTTTTTTTCTGAGCGATGTCCATCAGGGAAGACATCGTCATGTCATTTCCCTCGTCATAGAATTGGGCCAGGAAGAGGCGCTTAAGGTCTTCGAAGGAGGATATACAATTGTCTTGAAGACTGCAGAACAAATCGAAGGCTACCCCTTACAATGCCCGAACGAAGAGATTGGTGAGAAGGGCATCGCTATGAGGTAGATGCCCCTTTGCCGTCTCAAAGTAACTAATTTATTGGCGGGGGAATTTTTTCCTGTTAAATGGAGTCATGGAGAAGGGCTTGTAGTTTGGCGGGTATGACACATCTTTCTACTCAATTGTATATGGTTGTCGTACCCCCAGCTCGCACAGTGTGTCCCTATTTCCCATTGAGTCTAGGTGGGCTTGAAGTTCACGTATTTCATGCATGGCCTCCCGGGCCTCATCTGTTGTAGACAGAGTAGATGATCCTGCAAAGTATGATTGCTGTCAGCAGGTAGGGAGGTTGCGTTCGAATTACCGTTGGTCCCGGGGTCCTGTCTTGCTTGCGCAGAGATCTTGCTTGCCTTAATCAATAATATTGTCTGGGTCAAGTCTTGCATTGAGGCGCTCATGGTGTGCATAATTAATTCCAAGGTGTTAAGGCGTTGTCGTTCGCTTGTATCCTCGACGTCCTCCCCATCCATGTAATGACATGGGGAAAGATAGATGGGACAGTAGATCTCTCAGTTTCTACTTTGGAATCTTGCATTGAATAGTCCTCTGGGAAAGTTGATAGTGTTGCATCTTCTTCAGATTTAGAGAGAATACTACCCTCGACGTCAGAAGTCACTTCATTTGGATGAGGGTGAGTACCCCCAGAATTCTCGACGTTTGTTCCTTAAGAATCACTATCTTCGCAGAATGACAGGTTGTTATAGAGTTCTGGAGGATTTTTTCCCCCATCTTACGGAGTTATCTAAGATTTTGAGGAAGTACTACCCCCAGTTGTTGCCAATTTTGAATTTGAGTAGGAACCTTGGAAAACTCCTTCTGCAGGTATCGTTATTTGCCTCTGGCCTCTCGGCATGCTCGTTGAGAGTGGAGGGTTAGAAGTGCTAGACTTCCGGCCTCCCCCCGTGGAAGAGGATTTCCAAGTGGAGTAGTATGGGGCCAGGGACAACTCCTCCTCTTCTGGTATTTGCACATGTTTTTGGGGGCACTGTCGGATATAGGCTCTTAGTTGCAGTCGTTGAAGTGCCGACTGCCTATTTACAGGTTTTGCCTCTTTGTCACATCAGTAGTTGTTGACAATATGGGCATAGTAGTATCCAGGAGGGCACATCCCATATGTCGTAGTTGCCTCCCTTAGCTTGCACTTGTGATTGATCATGTCGCGTAAGTCGAGCGAGGGATGATTCACCTTTATACCTACTTCATGAGCACGACAGAGCTGAGAGCATGGGTGTGCAGGTGCTGCATTTGCTCCCTGACCTGGGTTCGTACAATAAATTTTTCCAGGTCGCCAGTGAAAGAATTTTGAGCCAGACCCTGTCCTTTTGCCATTGCGGGCTGGACCCATGGGTCAATCTTGTATAACTTTCTGTCCGGGACACGCATAACGGTTAGCAGTGCACGATGATGATCAGTCACTAGAGTAGTTTCTTGGGCTTGACGGCCCGTACTACCCTAGACTTCCTTGTCTCAGCATGCACCGGTGCATAGTACGAGGAGTCCAGGTTTAAAAAAATTTCTTTCTCAGTCTGGCGCATGATGTCAGCGCCGCATGAGATTTTATCGAAGACAACTTTTGTTGGCGTTGAGGATGCATGCAACTATCCTTTTGTGCCTGTAGTTTAATGCTGCATGCTTCTTCTTATACATCTCTTGCTGTGGGTGCATGGACGGTGCACTAACACCCAAGCTTCTGACATCGTAGTATTTTCCTTTGCCAGAGATCTAGTGATGAGTAGTTTTCACCTCAACCATGGCTGCCGTATGGATAAGGACTGCCTGGGTGGATACATGACATGCGTCCTCAACAATAGAGAGAACGACAGGGAGCGCATGTTCCGTAGTTAGGCGAGGCACATTAGACTTTGCTACCCATGTCTTTTAGGTCTTCTTAGGCTTTGGTAGCCTTAGAGAAGGACTCGCGCAGCCTTCAGAAAGCATTTTCTCGAAAGCTTGCTGGTCGAAGCATACTACTAGCATCTTCTCGGTTGAACCCAGCTTTGCCGCATCGGACTGTGTCATAACCTTCTCATTAGAGAAGAAATAATTTCTTAGCAGAGTCGCCATCTTATTTTCCATTGATCCAAAGTCGAAACAAACTTTGTGTGTTTAACAAACAAAAGAATAGAAAGAAATCCTAGACAGAAAATGTAAGTACAATTATTTTTTATTCTGGGGAATGTGATTATGGAGATCGAGTACTGTAGTGACTCCTTTACTCCTTTGACGGTCCAACGAGGGAATGATATTTTTTTCTCCTATTCTCTCTCTCTCTCTTGTGCTTGTCTATATGTATGTCTCCCTGTGCGTTCTTTAGTGGGTATGCAAAACTACTATTTATAGCCTTCATGTTGATGGGCCCATGCATGCATGTGACATGCACGTACGAATACTGGAGCTGCCACGCGTCCTTCCTCAACAAGGTACGATTCCAATCGTGGACATTTTACGGTCAAATTGCCATGTGGATTCCTTGTTGGTATCTGCTGTTACTAAAAATCTGGTCGGTTCTCATACTTGGTGTGCATGACTTGGTCAACTTGACACTTGGCCTATAGAGAATCTCCCCAGTTGCAACAGTAATATCTTGACTTGAGAAGCACTTCCATACTAAATGCATGTAGTTTGGGACACATAGGGCCAGAGATGCATGAAGTCAGAGACGCATAGAATGCATAGAGTCTGGGCCCATGAGTCCAGAGACGCATGGGACATATGAAGTCTAGGGCGCATGGGACCAGAGATGCATAAAACTTTGTATCTCATATACTTGTAGTTGTATGTCTGCAAAATAACAAAGGTAATTATGTCAGTGACTGACGCTATGACACCAACAGTCAGCCTCAGAATTGAGGCATTTCAGAGCATCATTGCTGTCAGAGTAAAAAATGGTCTGAATTGACTAAGGTGACATTATGCGTCTAACTAGCCATACGCCACTTGATTTTTAATACATGCCCTTTAGTTTCTTCGATGCATAAGGCTGAGGTGCATAGGCACTTCTGAGATTTTTCATTGTTCTACAAGGTGGACTTAAGATTGTAGTAGAAGCAGTGTATGGACATAATAATAGAATCAAGTGTCTAGGGTTGTGGAATTATATTACTATGACCAGCATGCTAATTAGAGATAGATGGTCGTTAGATATGGTGGAAGACTTCAATGCTACTTTATTTTTCCATAAAAAAATAGGAGGCCATCTAGTACAATAAGCGATTCTTTCAAAATTTTAACCTTTTCTCTTATCCTTTGGGCTCAGATGTATGAATAAGACTGGACATATATGGACGTTAAACAACAGGGCAATAACTAACCAGATTATCGTTCAGCTTGACCATTCTCTCCATAACGAAAGATGGTTGGAAGTGTTCCAGTCGTATAGGGCATAATGCTTAACACCTGGAGCTAGTAATCAATCCCCTATTATTATCAGACTGACATAAGTGCCAGTTATCAACTGGATGCCTTTCAGATTCAAAAATGCATGGATTCATATAGAAGTCTATGAGGAGGTAGTTCAACAAGGTTGGGAGTCTGGGTTGACTGGAACTACTTAGTTCAATATTATTGAACATTTGAAAGCTATTAAAGGCCTCCTCAAAGCCTGGTATAGAGGCATACTTCCTACTCCTTTCCAAGATCTAGAAGACAAGCTGACTGACATTCAACTAAGGGTTCAGCTATACCCGCTTAATCCCGCACTCACAAAAGATGAGGTAGCCCTCCAAGATCAACTGCACAAGGATATATTCTTAGATGAGGTCTAGATCAGACAAAGAGCTAAATGTAGTTGGCTTAGAGATGGATATATGTGTTCTAAATTCTTTTACGCTACTTTCAAGGCTAGATAGAGTCGAAATACCACACACGGATTGCTTGATCTTGATGGAATCCTCATTAGTGGGGATGATAGTATCTGGAATGAGGCAGTACAATATTTCTGGGATCTCTAAAAAACTCCTATCCGAACGTCCTTCTACACATTAATTTTATGAAGATGGTTTCTCGGCAAGATAATATTGTCTTACGGGCAACAGTTTCGATAAAAGAGATTCTTTCTATTGTTAGTAATGCAGACCTATCAAGTCACCAGTACCAGATGGCTTTGGGCGGCCTTCTTCAAGAAAAAGTAGGAGATGATTAAGGTATACATCCTGGATGCAGTAAGAGTTTTTTTATCTCTAGTAAGCTGCTCAAGGAGCTTAACCACACGTTTGTGGTATTAATTGCTAAGGTGGAGGGTGCGACTGAGCTGGGAGACTTCCGGCCGATAGTATGCTATAATTTATTATACAAGATTATAACCCACTTGATGTGTGACCAGATAAGGGATATTATGAAAGAGCTTATCTCCCCCAATCAGATGACCTTCATCAAAGGGTGATCCATCTTAGAGAATTGTTTGCTGGCTCATGAACTTGTTAGGAATTTCAATAAGCCGGGAGGTAACAAAGAGTGTATTAAGCTGGACCTCGAGAAAGCCTATGATATGGTGAACCAGGACTTCCTTTGCCACATTATGATCTATATAGGATTTGACAGATGGTGGTAGGACAGAGTGAGAGAGTGTGTATGCTCTACATCATTCTCGATTATGGTTAGGGGCCAGCTGGAGGGATTTTTCGGAAGCAGCAGAGGCTTGAGACAAGGGGGTCCCCTTTCTCCCTATCTCTTGGCGATGGTCATGGAATTTATCACTTATCTTTTAGATGATGCGACACTGGATGGATTGATTACCCTTATATTTTAGAAGGTGAACCCTGTAGTTTATTATTTAATTTATCATGATGACCTGATGGTGTTCATAGAGTCGTTTGACAGATCCTTACTACTCTTAAGCGTATATTCAATACATGGAAAAATGGTCGAATTTGCAGATGAACAAGAACAAGAGCCAAATGTTCCTGAATTGTACTTGTGAGAATAAAGTGGCATGACTAGCCAAGATGGGCATAATGGAAGGAATGCTTCCTATGAGATACTTGGGTCTTCCCCTCTCAATCAACTATGCAGGTAATATAGAGTGTGAAGGTCTCTTTAATTACACACAATTGAGACTAGAGGGATGGAAGGCGCATATGTTGACCTTTGGATGGAGGATTGAACTTATTAAAGCTATAATTGAGGCGGTTGCCCTTTTCTAGCTTCTAGCCATTATGCTGCCCAAGGGTACGATAAAGAAAATTTAAAGCATCTATGCAGACTTCTTGTGGAAAGAAGACATACATGAAATTAGTTATAAGGAGTTGTGTCAGCCTAAAGAGGAAGGTGGAGTTGGACCGCGATCGTTGGTCTTCTCCTGGAAACTGCTTATCTCAAATTGTTCTGGAGATTCATCAATAGGAAGTCTCTTTGGGCTGAATGGATCAAGGGAAGACAATTTTTGAAAGGGGACTTCTGGTCAGCTAGTAGCAACAACTTTTCGGTCACCGTTAAAGCTATGCTGAAGACGAGAAGCAAGGCTAAGGGTAAGATGACTGGAGTCATAGGATTAGGGGTCCAAACCAGCATTTGTTATAACCTCTGGTTTGGGTAAACTAGCTTGATTGAGAGGGAGGTATGACATATTTATGAGCTGATGGGCTCTACGAAAATGGTTAGCAGCCTTATCCAAGACAGAGAATGGAAGATCCAGGGCCATTTGATCGAGGCGTCCCGTGTGGTAGATATCCGGGCAGTGGAGATTGATTGACAAGCAATGAAGGATTACTGTATTTGGGCAGACATAGCAAAAGGCACTTTCAAGTTCAGTACAACCATGAATCAGATACAGACCGATCAAGAGGAGGCTGATTTGTCGGAGATGGTTTGGACCAAAGGGGTAGCAATCAAGATGTCGTTATGCTTATACAAAGTGATCAGGAATATGCTTCTTACTCAAGATAGGTTGTGCAATTTTGGCATCCACTGTGAGGATATTGAGTATTATTTTATGCGATAAACATGATAAGACCAGGGATCATCTGTTCTTCGCTTGTGACATCACTTGGAAGATCTGTAGTGCATAGAAACATAAATTAGGGTAAACCCATGGTCATTGAAGAGAGCCTGCTGCTGTCTTAAATGATATTAAAGATCAGAAGGGGAATAGAGAGAGAGAGGTTATCGCTATTTTAGAATAATTTTTGGGGCAGTGGTCTGGCATGTCTGGAGGGAACGCAACCAGCATATCATTAAGAGCCGATCCCTTAGTACTTTTGATCTAAAAAGAAACATAGATGCTGACATATATTTCTTAGACCTCAGATGACTCATTTTGTAATATGGGATAGATCTAAATTGTAATTATCGTTGATTAATAATATTTACTTTCTTCAAAAGATATATATATATATATATATATATATATATATATATATATATATATATATATATATGTGTGTGTGTGTGTGTGTGTATGTGTGTGTGTGTGTGTGTGTGTGTGTGTGTGTGTTATTCTTATAAATGTTAGACCATGAACTAGAATCTCTCTTCTTGACATTATATACTGCATTAAGGCTGGAAGAATGAACTTTTAACCAACAATCAATAATGTATGTTAAACTTTTCACAAATATTATGAATGATCTTCTTTTACATAAGTAGGGAGCTAAGGAGCCAATTTAATGTGTTTATTATCTTGTATTGTATTCTAAGAGGACGAGTTTGGTTAAAGTATAAAAGAGTATATTTTCATATGCATGGTGTATATATTTCCAAGAATACTTAGGGATTGTTTGGATGAAGGTTGGGTACTTCTAGGAATTCATTTTTTATTACTTTTCTATGGGAAAGAAATTCAATATTCCCATACCTATGTTTGGTTATGTTAGGTTGACAATATAAAAAATAAATATTAATTTTTTTAGTTTTTCATAAATAACCTTTCATTCTTTCATTACCTAAATTTACATGTTTGGGATATAAGTTAAAAATTTGAAACTAAAATGAGGATGTTATTGTCCAAATAAAATATTCAAACAATATTTCTAGAAAAACAAAACTATTCCCAAGGGGGGCCCTTGGGAATTACTTTCCCACAATAATGGGAATATAAAGACCCTCATATTCCGAACGATATCAGCTGTCCTACTTATCTAGTCCCAAAATTATGCCCCCACCTATGATCTTGTGGGCCCCACCAGCGTTTGAAAAAGAAAATTAAAAAAATCAGTCAGGGGACAAAATTGGTTCTGGATTAGCTGAATGGAAGATTTGAGCTCCTCATATTCCCTCATAATTTTTATTCCTAGACATACCAAACAAGGGTAAGAAATCTAAAACCCATTCTTAAGCCTCCAAAACTTGAACCAAATGTCCCATTAGTGCTTTCGCAACTACAACACTCTATACAATATATGTACGAGTGAGGAATTAAAAAAAAAGGCAAGCATGCCTCGTATGTATGCAATGAAAGAATATTTATCTATTAATTATTCAATTATTCAATTATGAATATTTATCTATTAAATATGTCGATAAATTAGTTCAAATTTTTTGCAGTTCTTAATTCGTATCTTCCTCCACCACTTGTAGAATGTCAGAACCAATTAACAAAGAGTGGTTGAATGAAAAAGGATATAGTGGTTCCAGTATACACAAAGTGCATTAAAGATTTTCTTGAATTTGCCACTAAAATCGTGATGTTGGTTTGACAATATTACCTTGCTTGTGTGTTAAGTATCAAAATCAATTACAATTTCAAGAAGATATTGTTGAAAGCCATATAGTTAGGATTGAAATTAAATAGTCATATACTTTATAGTCTTTACATGAACAACCATTTAGTAATTTTAGTAAGGATCCACTAGTTGAACAAGTTAAAGTGGAAACTGTAAGGACCCTGATTTTTATATAGGGTTATTTTGGTATTTTATATATATTTTTAATTTTATAGGTTAAATAATTAATTTCTAATTTTTTTATATATTAAATAAATTACCTTCGCTTAGATATTTTGATCGTTGCACAACACTAGCTCTTGTCTTCCAATAAAATTTATATTTATGTCTTGGTCAAGTTAGTATACATCTATGTCCTTTGTGTCACTCTCAAACTCACACTCTTGTACTCTATTTTAGTTATCCAACATTCATGACATTTTGACTAGACCAAACTAGACCAAATTGACCCATTGGCACCAACATGACTCAAATCCTCAAAACACCAAACTCCCACCGATCAACCCCCAAACACCAAATACTCTTTTTTCTCACACTAAAACATTATTTTTAGTATTTGGTGAATAGAATTCAGCCAACTAAAGTTTGTAATACCTAAACTCTTCCTCTCCCCACTAGAACAAAAGTTTGTAACACCCAAACTCTTCCTCTCCCGACTAGGCTGGCCATAACCCCTCTATTTTCACCTCCCCCATTCAAACCACCTAAACAACATTTTTTTCTAACCCTCTCCCCTTATATTTCTCTTAATAAACCATTCCCCAAAACTTTCTCCATCTCCCTCCATACCTCAATTTATCCAACCATACCCAAGCTGAATCCGAATTCAACTAGTCTCCACAAATCCAGCCATAAGTCCCTCCAAAATAAGAATATTTCTCTCAAATTTTGTACACTTTTTTCTCTCACTGTCCTCAACACTTTCTCTTTACAAACCTTCCATCAAAACTCACTCTAACTTCCTAAAAATAATTCCTCCACCAGAAGAGTCCAGGCTGAATCCAAATTTAACCTATTCCCTTCTCAATCAACTCTACCATCTCCAAATCCCCAAACCACCTCTACAACTACCCTAATATTCTATCCTATCAATCTACTATCTACATTAGCCACCAAAACTCCTAGAACAGCCACACAAGTCATACAAGGAGCGTCAAACACCGAAGGTCAAATCTGGAACTGTTTTGAAGAAGGCATTGTTTGGACTAATTTCTAGATCTTTCTCATAGTTAAGTGATCATTTATATCATAATTGAACCCCTCTTGATTTTCTAAATACTTTCCTTTAGGTTCTTTACATATTTCTATACCATTTAGGATAAACTATGCAGACCTCTAGGTGATCTTCAATATCAACATAGAATTGTGTTATGTGTTCACCAACTTGTGTATCACTTTTGCTATGATAAATAACCCATAAAACCATGATCAAAATCTAATTTAAACCCTAATTTTATATGGAAAACTAATCTTACTTGGCACAAAACAAAGGCATGACTATGTTGTACCAATATTAAACCTAGTTTTGATACATATTGCTATTTTATAATTAACAACTAATTTTCCAAAAATTAAATAATTCCAAAAATTGTATATAATTATTCCAGAATATTAAATATTAAATTTATTATTTAAACATTTCTTGATACAAACATGGAGGTTTCATGTCAATACATTTTGTCCGAAGCAATTAATGGCATGTAATGACAACGTTTGGTTATTTTGATTAATTAGAAATTATTTCAAAATATTAGAATTATTTATTTTAGTATTATAAGAGGTTAAAATAGGAATTTGAATGGTTCAATAAATGTTAGATGAATATAACAGCTTTGGTTAGAGTCTTGCGACATCGAGAAGTTCCTAAGTACGTATAGGACTATGTGTAGTGAAACGCATATACATGACTATAAGTACATGTGTTATGTTGATGTACGAGACCCTCATAACATATTAGAGAGTGGCATGACACTTTTATTTTGGCATATTGTTCAATGCTAAGCAATTGTTGGATTGTTGGACCAGAACGTCAACTGAAAGTTGAGGTTGTGCAACGATCTTTCGTGTTGTTCTAGAGTAGTTAGCGTGTATGATTATTAATTCGAATATATTTGACATAACATCTTGGATATTCTACTCTTCCAGCAGAGGACATCGGACAGGTAGCACCGCAACCACAAACAGCAGGCAAGAGTACCTTACAAACTTGTATTACAGATTCTATTATTTATTGTTATTCATTAGACATGGTTACTTTATATTTGTGATGTTATAACAGTTCACCCTAGGACCGATATACGATAATTAGTGTTCGAACGAGATTCGAGTGCCGACATCAGTTATCGAAGTCGAGTATCGCAGATAGAGAGTCGTTCCCTTAAATCCATGATACGTGCTTGTATCCTTGCACTTCAGACAGTAGGAAACTTGACA
This sequence comes from Iris macrosiphon, assembly GCA_036927795.1. Taxonomy (NCBI): domain Eukaryota; kingdom Viridiplantae; phylum Streptophyta; class Magnoliopsida; order Asparagales; family Iridaceae; genus Iris; species Iris macrosiphon. Next base: position 252,625,970 of record JAYESA010000004.1, read on the forward strand.
CGTATTTCATGTGGTAGAATATGTCTTGAGATATTCTTGGTATTATGGATTCTACATAGGATGATATGACTCATGTTATACATGTACTTCTAGTTGCATCTAGCTTTACTATGACACGTGGTGATAGATAGATGTCATGATCTTGCATGTCATAAGATGAGACGTGAGGTTACATTAGGAGTAGAGAGTATACATTGTATTATGGGCTGCCTTCTACACATTTACATTACTATTCTACTAGCATACCTTTGGTTCCATAGTGTGGGCCGGAGGTATTCTACTAGCCTACTCCGGGTTCCGCCGTACGGAGCCTTGAGTGTAATACTAGCCTATGGAAGTGTCTATCGAGATATTTCATGATTACCCACCAAAAGTAAGAGTACTGCTCTCGTTTGCATATCACATAGTTGGTTACAGTAGTATACCCCGAGTAAGTTTTATTACGTTATTTTACTTTGGCTTGTTTATCTGTACTTTGTTATGTCCCCTTAGGACCTGATCCGAATTATGTCCCCATGTGTAGAAGATGAGGTTTATCCAGAGGTGTATGGTTCAGGAGCAGGAGTGGCAGCTGAGGACGAGATTGTGCCAGAGGACTTCTCATGAGCATGTAGCTATTTTCTCTATTTATTAGTTTAGTGATCATTAGACATTTGGAATTGGCTTAGTGAATTAGATAGTTATACTTAGCTATTTCTCTTTTTTTATTATTTTGATGATGGGTTGTTCCCTGTTATATTTCTGTACTGCATTATTGATGGACATTTTCATTTATGGTTATTGACTGTTTGAGACTGGTTTATCATCTTGGCTTTTGATTTTTGATTTATGGATGAGATAGAATTATTGAATATGACCTGTGACATGTGTTGTAGACCTTTATTTATATATATTATAGCTTAAGTGCACTCTAACGGGTCCATTAAATTGGGTTTGCCCACTGGGGTTGTGCTGCTGGACATTGCCATGTGTCTAGCCCTTTGTATTTTAGGATGGGGTAGTTTTTGTGGTGGTCCATACAGGTCTAAAAAAATATTTTTTTGGTTACGCTATTGTGTCGAACAAGCTTATAATTAGGATGAGATAAACTTATAGGATATTATTCACATATTGACACGTTCTTGACCTCTATATCGAATTTAAATTAATTCCTTGATTTGCATCATGCCTTGATTCATCTGTTCGATCCTCATAATTTATTTTGTTTCGCAGAATAATAGACCCATGAACTAGCGACGAGACTCCCACGGATACACCGCAAGGTGCTGTGGTTACTAACGATAATGGGGTGACACCATCGGGTGGAGAATGTACTAGCCTAGACCTAGAGGTTCTAGAGAGACGATATCCCACCACCTCCGCAATTCACTCCACCGATACCATTGCTGCCAATTCTTCAGCCAGAGCAGCCAATAGACGGGCCTTAATTATTTCAGATATTCTATAAAATAATACAAGCCCAGCAGCAGATTTCGCAAGAGGTCCAACAAAGCCAGACAATATAGTGACAACACTGGAGCAGGAGACTCTACCAGCTAGGCAGCCATTGATAGGATCCATCTTAGATTTTCGTCAGCTGAACCCACATACCTTTTCGGGCAAGGAGGAGCCAACCTAGGTACATAAGTGGCTCAAAAATATTGTCACGACCCGCACCAGGAATGAGGGTAAGAGTATGTGGGTACGTCCAGCCTACGCCATAGTGTCGACGGTAGAACGTTGTCTAGGTCAACAATATTATCTATACATCTCACATAATATATATATATACTTGTCATGATATCTCAACTCCAAATGGAGGACAATATGATGATATAATGATAATCAATATTCAATCACAATATAAAACTAAAGAATGATAATAACACAATATGAAATAGAAGAAGAATTACAGAGTCATAAATACAACCATATCCAAGTCTAAAAGTCTAGCCACAATAGAATAGTCTCAAATATAATATATGTCAAAATATTATTATGACATATACAATATCATAATAGAAGTAGCTAAGTCTCCTCTATAACTGGCACTAGATCCTCATGCTCCAAGAGAGTAGCCTCAGACGGCTCGTCATATTATGGCCCATAATAAATGGGACACATCTCCTCTAACCAATCATTTAAAAATTTATCCAGTCAGGATTGGAGGAAAGCACACCTCTAACGGCAGTTTTAAATAATTGATAAAGACTATGAAATAATAAATAGTAAAGAAATACAAGATAATGAAATAAGAGCAGGAAACAATAATAGAAACAGATAATGGAATTGTAGGAATATAAATAGACATGGTAATGTAATCTCATATACAGGGAATAAGGGCTAAGAAAAATATACTTAGTGTGCGAGTACTAACTTAGACATGTGATCGGTTTGGGAGCATGAACATGGATTATGGCTTGGTTAATCATACATGAAGTTTATGATTAACTAACATGGTAGTTGTACAGGAATACTTGTACAGGAATGGATAAGATCACATATCTAACTAACACTCCCTAAATCACCGACTAGTATAGTGGATCCAACCATGACACGTTATTATACATGATTCGTAGAGCAGGGGGCCAACCTTCTCAGGAATCAGTATCTATACATGTACAAGAATCACAGGACATGTACATGGTCCAAAGAGAAATAATATCTCATGACGGGATCCAGAATACACTAATCCGTGTAACATCGTGTCAGGAATCATATATAACAACACTAGATACGTATAACATATAAGCTACCGTAAATCAAAAACTGTTAGAGAATGTACTAGCCTAGAATCCGGTATGGATTGTCAACAGTATCCGTAATAGTGTCTCGAGGGCCAAAATAAAAATATCAAGTCAAATTATGATTTAGAATGATAATAAAGTTAAACTAGTTAAATTATAGGTCTCAAGTCATCTCTATGTCAAAATAATCAAACTAGGTCAACTCTAAGTCAAACTAGGTCAACTCTAAGTCAAACTGGGTAAATACCTTGCTAAGTTGGGTTTTCTAGATCAAAACTAGTCATTACCTTGGTAATACTAAGTTTCTAGACTAATACCTTAGCTAGTACCAATACCCTTCTAATGCTATTCAATATTAGGTTTCTAGACCATACTAGTAGGTTTCTAACTTATATTACCTTAATATATATTATTACCCATAATACCGAGTAATACCTTGGCATATAGCCATTTACCTTATCCCATACTACGGTATCTTTTCCTGTATCATGGTATTCACCTATTACCTTAATATAACCCATATCTTATAATATCTTAATCATTACCTATTACTAGTACCAATACCTAAACCTGAGTATCTTGGTATCCTAACAATACTTCCATACCATACTCACCTACTAACTTTCACTCTCATGCATCATACTTCTCATCTCATAATCAACTAGATACCTTTATACCTTGGCTTGTGATACCAACTCCATATCATTCTAACCTTTCCACTATAAGTTACTTATCTCTATACTAACACTCAATTACTAACTAACCTCACTCAACACATATGAATATCGATATTAACTTGTGTCTTAACCTTGAAACCACTTACCTACACTAATTGACTACAGTGATACCCTTACTACTACAATAACCTCAACTCCCTCACTCCTAGACACAGGAAAGACACTTATACTTACTGGCCAATTGGACCAAGTGCACGAGTACCCGAGCCAATTGATATGCCAACACTTGCTGCACCACTCTCCAAGATACTTTCCCTCGACTAGACACTCATATGCACCCTCAAATACATCCCTTGGCACATTCCAATGTGCACACTTGCATATCTACTAACTGCGTACACCCTCTTCTTGCTACTGCTATTCAATCAGGCTCACCTCCTTTGCTGGCCTGCAGTCTTTTGCAGTTGCACATCAACATAAATTCCCCTCCTTTGTGCCCAACTACCCCTCCATCTTAAACTCCTCCTACTTCCTACTGTGCAGGTTCTGCACTCAGTATGCCCTCTCCCAATTGCTGCCTGTTCTCCCTAATCATGTGCCTAAGTACCCCATGGAGCAATATTGCAGTCATATACCTCTCTCTCTAAACTCAAACACACCCATGTTGCCTGGAAGGCACTACTGCACCCAATTTGTACTCTTCACTGCCCAGTCCCCATCTACCAACTTAAGGTGCACTGCATATCTCTATATTTGCGGCAAACTCAAGTACCATCAGTGCAATAGATGGAATACAGTCCATCCTAATTCCTCCTTCACCCTGGACTGTAGTGCCTCTCATTGCAGTTTGCAACACCCAGAGCTCCCCTCTACAACTCACTTCACAACAACAACAGTAAAGTAGGTAGATACAACATCAACAACACTTACCCTCTCCCCAACTCATTATTTTACAGGCCACTGTGTGCATCTTGTGCCTTGTTCTGTTTATAAGTGTACACAAAACTCTAAAATCTGTTGTATGTCTGCAACACACTCCATTGATTCACCCAGGCACAACTGACTCACAAACACTCAGACACTTGCACTTGTGTGCACAAGCTAACATCCCTTCACCCCAGTACACGAGCACTTAATTTCCACCCCCACTTCTCATCTCTCATTCACAACACCTGTAACAACACACACCATATATATATATATATATATATATATATATATATATATATATATATATATATATATATATATATATATATATATATATATATATATAGTCTCACACTTAGCCACAAGTCAAAATCACAAACACCTTGTGCTCAACCTCCACGATACTCATGATACATATGCGACACACCTCTACACCATGGTACACTAGCTTAAATAAAAGAAACACACACACACACACACACACACACACACAGATATATATATATATATATATATATATAAATATATATATATATATATATATATATATATATATATATATATATATATATATATATATATATATATATATATATTATATTAAAACTAAATAATTGATTACATAATAATTAGAAGAGACATTGCACTAGTATGCTCAAAAACCCCTAATTGGCCCTCTTATCATAGCGTTTCACGAAGTATCATAATATGGCCTATTTGTATCCAATTATGGACACGCAACTAGTCTCACGCCATAAATCTAAGTCTAATTATACTTAATTAACCTAATAACAAACACTTGGTGCACCAATCTCAGAATTCTCCTAAATTGGACATAAATCTTAATGTAGAAGTCATAATATCGATCAAATAAACCTAGTGCTTCTTCCAAAGAGTAGCCCCAATGCATGGGGTGTTACTAATAATCAAATGCAAGAATTATAGTTTAAATTAAAGGATAATTCAGAATTATACCTATTGGGAGATAATTTTGTAAACACCTTAATTTTTAGAATTTAATTTTAGAATTTTAATTATTGATATTATGAATTACAGAGATTAAGGAAGAATTTTCTGTAAGTTTTAGCCATTTATAATATAAAATATTCATGGATTTATAATTATATGTATTTAATTAATTGTTAATATAGTACATAAGTTATATTTTTGTGTGTAAAACTATTATTAGAGTATTATGGAATTTTTCTGGAATTTATTGAGGTCAAAAACTATTTTTATAGCTAATTGCATATATATATATATATATATATATATATATATATATATATATATGGTTTATATATTAATTAAACCAAACCGAGTTAAACCCAACCCAACCCAACCTAACCCAACCCAAACAAAACTAAACCAACCCATACCCGCACCCGATAACCCGACCCGAGACCCAAAACCCAATAACTCGAATCTACCCCAACCCATTCCCCTGCAGTAACCCCCGCACCCCCTTCGATTCCCCTCCCCGTCAACCGCCGACCTTCTCTCTTCCTATTCCAGCAACCTCCCACCGTTTACCCTATATAAGCTCGACATAGCTGACCACCACCAGCATCTCCCCACCTGTCCAGCCGACTATCGCTGACCGATGACGCTACCGCCGTGACCGCCGACGATCGCTGCAAGAAGAGCCGCCCAAATCTCGAGCAGCTACAATACTTCTCTCTCTTGTATCTCCATACAAAGTAATCCAAACAGCGACCTATCAAATCCTATGCGAAGACCACATGATCCCCTTGAACCCTGTATAATTAGTTTGGTGTATCGTATCCTGTGTCAATCGTAATTCAAGACGCAAAACATGAAAAAATCACCCAGTTTGTAGTTCAGAAACTATTCCAACCACCCATGTTTATGTCTGATTTTCTTCCAACCTAGTTAATATTTTTAAATTCTACTTAAACAATAATTTACACAATATAACCGAGATTTAATCTCTTCAATTAGTTTATTGTAATTCATTGTATGCTGTGATTTATTCGCTGTTGAATTTGAAAAAAAATAATTTTTAAACCCAAATTTTCTTGAAATGGGGTGTGTCCTGCTAAACGAGGTGACTTTCTCATGTGCTAATTGCACTGAAAGGCGCGTATCTTCAACGTGGACGTGTGAGATTTTGCGAAAGTTGATTTGGATGTGCGTGCAAACCAGAATCAACGCATATCCGTCAAAAATTACCGTATCGGTCTGTTCTGACACTCGTCATAATTTGGGTGTGCTTGTTGTTTCACAAAAAAACTTGCACCATAGGATTCACAGCGTTAAGCTGGTCCTGTGATCCAAGTTTGGTTCGATTCTGAGAACGTAGATGAAATACTGTTTCGTTGGCCCCAAGGTTTCGCGTGACGGTCGATTTTGTTACTGGCTCATCGAAATCTAGTTCTGGACATTCCATTGGGTTCGAATCATCATTCTGGGCTTGTAGACACTAAGTTTGATGAATTTGGAGAACCTTATCTTTGACACAATTTTTGGTACGAAGTGGGCCACATGTGGACCCCGCTTTGACCCAAAACTCTCAATTCTGACCCTATGTCCAAATTGGACTTATGGGTAGTCAATCCTAGCTATTTCAGGTATTCTAAGAATAATGGTGATGTTTTTTCAGCATCCGGTGGCGTACTTGGAGATTTTCCTTATATCGGAGCAACTGACTAAGCTCAAAACCCAAGCAAATATACCGTGCCAACTTGCAGTAGATCCTATGATATTATTTGCTTAAGTTCTTCCTATATATATATATATATATATATATATATATATATATATATATATACTTCTGTGATGTACCTGTTCAACCTAGGATCGTGAGACATTGCTTAGCGTCCAAACAAGATTCGGGTGTCGACGTCGTACGCAGAGTCATGTAACATTACTTAGAGAGTTGATACCAAGATCCTATATTTTTACGTGCTTACTTTACCAAATACGTCATACCATAGGATACTTGACACTATTCATGTAACAGAATCTTTTCTGAGTTATTCATGGTGATTCTGTACAGTCTTACAAGATTCGTGAGATGAGACATGCATATACATAGATATTATTATGACTCGTTGTACTAGCTAGAGGTCATGATCTTACATTTTATGGATATGAGACGTGAGGTTACATTGGGTGGGAAGAGACACACATGCTACAGGCTGATTTTGGTTATGTATATATACTTATGTTACTAGAGAGTGCCTTAGTCTCTGTACCAAAGCTTTGGCACATGTACTGGCCCTTCGAGATACTATTTTTCGCTATGGGTTCCCCGACACAGAGCCTGTAGTGGTCTCAGCCTGAGTACTAGTGATGCTCTCATTTGTATTTCACATAGCTAGTTACATAGCTTGCTCTGATGATCTATTTTTATATAATATATTTTATTTGGCTTGAGTGTTTATTGTACCTTGCTATTGCCCTGAGGACCTGGATCCGGATTATGTCCCTAGGTATAGCATAGGAGGATTACCCTGAGATATACGGGACATGAGCCGATGCTGAAGCAATACTGGCACCAGAGGACGAGGTTGTGCCAGAATATTTCTTCTGAGTATTCCGTTATTTACTCAGTTATCTATGCTTATTGTTATTTCATATCTGGACTCATGGATATATGTATCGGTGATATTCTCTTTCCTTTATTGTGTTGGGTTGTTCCCTGAGACATTATTTACTTGGACTTGTTGATAGACTATTTTCTTTATCTAATATTTTGACTAGTTTATCATATTGACTTGTATTTACTTTCTGTGGATGAGATTAGAATTATACTGTTATAGATGGTGTAGACTTCATTTATATTTATTACAGATTATGTGCACTCTAATGGGTCCATTAAATTGGGTTTGCCCATTGGTGTTATGCTGCTGGCCATTGCCACGTGGCTAGTCCCTCGATATTTTGGGACTGGACGTGACATAGTTTTTGTGGTGGCTCATGCAGGTCTACGACTATATTGCTTCGGTTTTAACTAGGGAACATGTGTTGCAACCGCGTAGTAGTATGTAAGTGGTACCCATATTTTCAGAAGCTGTAGTTGATTCACGCTCTAACCAGACTCTTTTACTCTTGAGTTACTTATCTCTTATTGCCTAGGAAAAAAATTTCATTGCTTTTCTACGTGTTCTGCTTGAACAAAACAGTCATACTTTCTCTCGATTTTTTTTTGTTCATGGTCCCTTATCCTTTGTATCGTGCTTCAACAAACATGTATTGCAACCGCGTCATCTCTTCTGGAGCAAACCTTTCCTGATCGGTTATATTTTATTTTCTTAATTGCGAGATTATAATTCTTTTAAGGTGGGTAGATTGTAAACACTCTAATTTTTAGAATTTTAATTATTGGTATTATGAATTACAAGGATTAAGGGAGAATTTTTTGTAAGTTTTAGCCATTTATAATATATAATATTCATTATAATTATATATATTTAATTAATTATTAATATAGTGAAAAAATTATATTTTTGGGTGTAAAACTATTATTAGAGTATTGTGAATTTTTTTGAAATTTATTGAGGTCCAAAACTATTTTTATAACTAATTGCATATATATAAATGGTTTATATTTTAATTAAACCAAACCGAGTTAAACCCAACCCAAACAAACCCAAACCGAACCAACCCAAACCAAACTAAACCAACCCATACCCGATAACCCAATAACCCCACCAGAGACCCAAAACCCAATAACCCGAATCTGCCCCAACCCATTCCCCTGTAGTAACCCCTGCACCCCCTTCGATTCCTTTCCCCGTCAACCGCCGACCCCCTCTCTTCCCATTTCACCCTATATAAGCCCAGCATAGCTGACCACCAATAGCATCTCTCCACCTTTCCAGCCGATCATCCCCGACCGCCGACGCTGCCGTCGTGACCGCCGACGATCGCCTCAAGAAGAGCCGCCCAAATCCTGAGTAGCAGCAGAGCATTGAGGTATACTACTTCTCGCCCCTGTATCTTCCTACACAGTAATCCAAACAATGAGCCGTCAAATCCTATGCAAAGATCATATGACCCCCTTGAACCTTGTATAATTAGTTTGGTATATCGTGTCTTGTGTCGATCGTAATTCGCTACGCAAAATAGGAAAAAATGACCCAGTTTGTAGTTGAAAAACTGTTCCAATCACCCATGTTCATGTTTGATTTTCTTCCAACCTAGTTAATATTTTTAAATTCTACTTAAACTATAATTTAAACAATATAATTAAGATTTAATCTCTTTAATTAGTTTGTTTTAATTTATTGTATGCTGTAATTTATTTGTTGTTGAATTTGACCAAAAACTTAGTTTTTTAAACCCAAATTTTCCTGAAATGGGGTGTGTCCTGCTAAATGAGGCGACTTCGTCGTGTGCGAATTGCATCGAAAGGTGCGTATCGTTAACACATACGTGTGAGATTTTACGGAAGTTGATTTGGATGTGCGTGTATACCAAAATCAATACGTATCTATCGAAAAGTACTGTATCGACCTATTTTGATACATCATAATTTTGTGTATGATTGTTGTTTCATAATGAAACTTGCGCCATAGGATTCCCAGCATTACGTAGGTCCTGCGACCCAAGTTTGGTTTGATTCTGAGAACATAGACGAAATACCATTTCATGGGCCCGATAATTTTGCTTGACGGGCAATTTCGTGACCGACTCTTCAAAATCCAGTTCTGGATATTCTATTCGGTTCGTATCATCATTCTGGAATCATAGACACTAATTTTGACAAATTTGGAGAACTATGTCTTTGACACATTTTTTGGTACAAAGTGGGCCACATGTGGACCCCACTTTGACCCAAAACTGTCAATTCTGCCCCTGTATTCAAATTAGACTTATGGATAGTCAATCTTAGCTATTTCAAGTATTCTGAGAATAATAGTGATGTTTGTTTCAGCATCCGAAGGCGTACTTGGAGATTCCCCTTATATTAGAGCAATTGAAGGAGCTTAGAACCCAGGCAAGTGTACCGTACAAACTTGTAGTAGATCCTGTGATATTATTTGCTTGAGTTCTTCCTATATATATATATATATATATATATATATATATATATATATATATATATATATATATATATATATACTTATGTGATGTACCTATTCAACCTAGGACCGTGCGACATTGCTTAACGTCCGAACAAGATTCAGGTGTCGACGGCGTACGCGGAGTCGTATAACGTCACTTAGAGATTTGATACCATGATCCTATATTTTTATGTGCTTACTTTACCAAGTATGTCATACCATAGAACACTTGATACTATTCATGTTATAGAATCTTTACTGAGTTATTCATGGTGATTTTGTATAGTCTTACAGGATTTTTGACATGAGACTTGCATATACATAGATATTATTATGACTCGTTGTACTAGCTAGAGGTCATGATCTTGCGTATTATAGAAATAAGATGTGAGGTTACATTAAGTGGGGAGAGATACACATACTATAGGCTGATTTTGATTATATATATACTTATGTTACTGGAGAGTGCCTTAGTCTCTGTACTAGAGCTTTGGCACATATACTGGCCCTTCGAGATACTACTTGCCGCTATGGGTTCCACGACACAGAGCCTGTAGTGGTCTCAGCCTGAGTACTAGTGATGCTCTTATTTGTATTTTACATAGCTGGTTACATAGCTTGTCCTGGGGATTTATTTTTATATACTGTATTTCATTTGGCTTGAGTGTTTATTGTACCTTGCTATGTCCCTTGAGGACCTGGAACCAGATTATGTCCTCAGGTACAACAGAGGTAGATTACCCCGAGATATACAAGATATGAGTCAACGCTGGAGCAGTACTGGCACCAGAGGACGAGGTTGTAACAGAAGATTTTTTTGAGTATTCCATTATTTACTCAGCTATGTATGCTTATTGTTATTTCATATCTGGACTCATAGACATATGTATTGGTGATATTCTCTTTCCTTTATTGTGTCGGGTTGTTCCCTGAGATACTATTTACTTGGACTTGTTGATGGACTATTTCCTTTATATAATATTTTGATTGGTTTATCATATGGACTTGTGTTTACTTTCTGTGGATGAGATTAGAATTATACTATGATAGATGGTGTAGACTGCATTTATATTTATTATAGCTTAAGTACACTCTAACAGGTCCATTAAATTAGGTTTTCCCATTAGAGTTGTGCTGCTGGCCATTGCCACGTGTCTAGTCCTTCGGTATTTGGGACTGGGGTGTGACTGATTTTCTAATACAAAGATCAATGGACACAATTAGGACACAAACTCCTAGCTAAATAATTCTTCTCCAAGTGCTCCTTGTAATCCAATCTCCTAGGCTCCTTAGATGATAAAAATATAAGAAAATAAGAGTGATTTGAGAGGGATTGGTGGATGGATTAATGAATTTATGAAAGAACAAAATTGTGGATCTAAATTGGAGTCTAATAAATGAGAGGAGAGAGAAAGAGCCCCCTCCTTATGGGGCCGACCATGTCCCCTCTCCCAAGCAATGTGCATTAACATGAATACCCCTATCGGGTTGTCACGAAGAAAGATTTAATTATAGGAAGCTTCTATTCCTAATGAAGGTTAATCTAAGTTTTTAATTAATGAAGAGGGGTGACGTAAATGAGTCTAAAGTGTTTAGTCCAATGTTGGGTTCATGAGTCATGTCTAGTCTAGTTAGGTCCACTAGTGTCAAGTCCAATAATTAATTCAATACACTAATCAAGAAATATTAAACATATTATATAAAATATAACACTATATACAAATAATATAAAATGATAAAAATATCCCTCTCCCGAAAAGTAGTAGTTACAATCCTACCCCCTTAGAAAAATTTTATTCTCGAAATTTTAGGAAGAACTAGCACTAGGACAACACAAGCACGTAACTCCCATGTTTTCGGGAAATAAGAAATAAGAAATACCTCACTCTAAGATAGGTAATGCTAACTAAACTTCTCTTTTAGGAGTATTACCTGACTCCCATGTTTCACAAAATCTTGATTCTAATTACACAGATCTTGAAGCCTTTAGCTCAAGTTCTTACATCGTCCTTGATATATTAGCCTCTATCATATCCTTCTGATCTGTCATCCTTAATATTTTAAATTCTTCATGAACTCCATGGAAATCACTTTCCTTATCCATCAATATTTCCTCTTTTACCGTTTTTAGTTACCCATATGATCCGCTGTCATCAATTGTAACACTTGTAATATATAGTTATTCCAAATTTTAATCTTGTATGTAAAAGTATATTTCAAAATTCAAAACCTCTTCGACTTTTCCCAAATCTATCGTATCAATTTCAAGATTCTATCTACTTGTATGTTCTTCCATCGTATTAATTTCTAGATTATATCTACTTGTATGTTCTTCCAGTTAAATATCTCGCACCTCATTTTATTGCCTTTCACCTACTATCCTCCAGTATATGGTATTCTTGTCCTGATTCACTATTTTTTCCACAAATGTTCTCCGCTTGTAGCTTAACCCCCGATTTACCTCAATCAATTTATCTCGTTATATAATCCCAACCACTTCAAGGTTTTATCTTGTTTCTTCGAATCATGTTTGAAAATCCAATTCAATGTTTGATCATAATATTATTTTCTTAATTATACTTGAACACCCTCATTATTTTTATTCCATCTAGTTTGTCTCCAACTAATTCCACTCCCACTTGAATATGCGCATATTAAAATCCATTAAATTTTTTACCAATTTTTATTTGACTTAAAACTTATCTTAGTTGTCCTTCAGTTTTTCCTCAACCTGCAAACTACTGATGTAGTGCCTCAAATCCCGATCCGACCGGGACGTGCACTATGTAATTGGGCTTGTGGCTAGTCCGTTTGAGTCATAACTTAGATCTCGGCATCTTCTTGCCACGGACAAAATGCGATGATCCTTTCCAACTCATGGAAAGGCCTCTATTGAAATGAGTCCAATAGTTTTCGTGTTTTGGTTGCTTGGTTTTCTTGATTGCCGTTTTGAGGTTTTGGATTTGTTGTTGCTTTCGATTTGCTTGGTTTTTGCTGCTGGTTTTATCATTCGGAACTTGAGGTTCTGGAGAGTTCGGCAAGGAAGGATAGGCAATATTTCTAACTCGGTACTTGTGCTGTTTCAGGTCCGCGTAACTGACGTTTGATCGTCGCTAGCGGGATTCCTAATTTTAGCCTCTTTTTCCTTAACCAGTGAGTAGTTTGGTCCCTTCTTTCCTACTTCTTTATGCCAACATCTCTAAGTTCCAATCATTCACTCGATGATGCCCGGTTGGACGCCTAGAAAATCTTTAGCCACAGGCATGCCAGCCACTAAGAAAGAAATATGGGATTTTGTAGACTAATTTATCATATGCTTGCACGCCTTATAATTTGAGCTTGTTTATAAGGAAGAGTTGGTTGTTGGTGGCGGCCTAGTGCCTCGGATAGAGTTGGACTTATGGGATAACTGAATTGGAATACCGCTTGAGAAAATATGAACTGTTGCATGAGATATATATATGTTGCTGCTTACTTCTTCTGTTTATTTCGATGCATTGTATGTAACATGAATTATTTCATGCATTTGCATGGTCTAGGATAACTTGTGCACAAGGTTTGGCATTTCCTCGAAACGGCTTTCCGGGGCACTGGAACCGTATCGATCCGGAGAGAAGTATTTAATTCGTGCTCTTCACGATGCATAGCGGGACCTCCAACAGGGCTTGCTACCCGGGCTGATAGGGCGCGCCGCTAAGCTTGAAATATGTCCCTAAAGTTTCGATCACACCAATGACCGCATAGAATAGAACGCATGCTAACTTATTATCTTGTGCTGATGGTAAGTATACTTGTGTTTCGTTTCAGGGAAGGCGTGCATCGATTGAGTAAGCAATCGGTGTACTGGTTGGATTCAATGCTATATATTCATTCCTATCAAAACATGCAACTGATATGAATTGATTTCACTTGCTTCCTTATAGAAACTATCTTAATGCATGCTCGCCCCTAACAAGCTAGTGTCGATTTAGTCGAGTGGGTTCATCCCGCTCACCAGTAAAAGTTGAGTACTGACCCACGTTGTGGGCAACTATTTCAGGCAATCAGACGGTGCAACGCTAGTGCGTTAGCGAGGAGGCGTTAGGAGCACCTCTATTTTGAAGTATAGCTGGAGTCAGTTCATTTTGGAGGCATGGACTTTAATCTATACAAGGGCGTAATGTGCAAACGACGTGGACTATCTGACGGAGCGTGCCCTGCATTTTGAGTTATCTTTTGTAATACAATTCAATAGCCGAGAAGGAGCATCAATGTAAACTGTCACTGCCACGTTCCGAAAATAGGGGTATTTTTGACTTTTTATAATATTTAATATTATGGTAGTTACAATTAAGTAATTGTATGATAGTATATTTTAATTTAAATAATTATGTGAGATATGCAATTAAAAATAGTATTATATACAGTGTTCATTTATGATTGAGCTGGTAGACTTGACCTAGAAGCCCAGTAGACGAACACCTGTCCGAATTATGGGATTTTGTATTTAATTATTTTATTTAGAATTAATTTATTGGAGGTTGTATTTAATTACCTTATTTATTTAATTATTGTGCCCTGTCCTTGCTTCGGTAATTGGAGCGCTACCCTAGCTTTTGTCTTCCAACAAATTTTACAATCTTGCCCTAGACATGCCCTCCTTCCATTCTGCTATTTTTGCAACTCATAATTATGCTCTTTGTACCTCATTTTTAGCCGCACAAAAATCGTCGCGGACGTTTATTTAATTCCTAAATAAATTCTAATTTTGTATCGTTGTGCGTTCCAATCGAAATTGGAGGCAATCTTGACCTATTTTTCGTACGGCCCAAATTAGGGTAATATTCTATTCTGAGTCTTCTTCATTAATGATATTGATGACCCGACCTAATTTTGGCTCCATGTACTCCTAATTAATTTTAGAACACAACTTGCATTTATTTCTAATTAAATTGAGGATACCATTTTATCTGATTCCGTAAATCCCGGTAAATTCCAGTGCCCTGCTATTTGAGCCCATACCAAACATACAACGCCCCCTGACCCTACAAAACATCGAACACCGAATCGCCCGCCAAATTTTCATCATTTTATGCATCTGTGCAAATACCCAAATTTAAGGGGGCTAATTTGCAAAATTGCATTTGGTGTCAGCACCCCATTGGTTCAAACCAATGGAGAAGCCCAACATTGACTAGTCAACACCCTCATCGACATGAAGAACTTCTCCATGTCAAATCTAAGCCATCCACTCAATGGGGCTCATCACAACCCTTCATTCCAACACCCTTTCACTATTTAAAGCCCCCTCACCCACACTCTTCCCTAAAAAAGCCCTAATCCCCAAAAACCTAGGTAGCCCCCATCTCCTTAAGCCTCCAACCGTAGGCTTTCATTTTCTCCATCCTTTCTCCCTTCTTCTTCTCTTTTCTTTTTCTTCCCTTCTTCTTCTCCTTCCTTTTTTGAATTAATACAAAAGAGGGGGGAAACCAACACCACACCCATCTCCTGTACTCCGGCCACCCGGCCAACTCCGGCGGCCGAGCCCCGAGCCCCGAGCTTCGACCCCGCAGCCCCACCTTGCTGCTCCAGCTCCGCCGAGCTGTCCACCTCCTCCGGCCGGCAGCACAACACTCTGACCTCACTGCTCCGGCACCGCCTCAACTCCTTCCCCGGCTTTGCAACCCCGGCCGTTTCTGCTGCAACTCCGGCGCTCCACAGCAGCACCCCGCTGTACATCCCCGCCGGCCCTCTACTGTTCTTCCCCGACTCCGGCGGCGAGCTCCACCCTCCTCCTACTGTGCTCCTCCCCCTCCCGCTGCCAACTCCTCCATCATCACCATCTACCACCACCTCCATCACCTATCACCACCACCTCCATCTGCAATCAACTCCACCACCATCTATCATCCCCCACCTTGCTCCGCTGTAGCCCGGCGACCGAGCTCCCCCTCCGGCCGGCCGGCCAGCCGACCCCCAACCACGGTGAGCTCCTCTCCCCATTTCCTTCCTTCGTTATATATATATACATATATATATATACGTAAGTATTTGGTATGTAAATATATATAATATATATATAATTGTATTGATATATATATGTACTTATAAAACATAATTTGGTATATATAAACAAATGTAGCATAATATATATATATTTGGGTATATTAAATATATATATATACGTATTTGGTATATGTATTAATTGGTATGGTAATAATGTACATATTTAATAGGTGTACATTATTCAATATGATGAGTATAATATATATATATATATATATATATATATATATATATATATATATATATATATATATATATATATATATATATATATATATATATATATATATATATATTGTAAGTATTAATGCTAATTAATAATATGTGTATTTATATACGTATCCCTACTAGATGACCCTAGTTGACTAGTGCCATGCCTGGCATAGCCCTGAGGCCACTATATTTCTATTGTGTGTTAGTGTAGCATCTGATACAAGTGATATTGTGATATATTTATAGGACTGTTGGTTCATCCAGGAGATACTCTGGAACAGGACATCAGTAGTTACCAGCTAAGGACCCAAGGCAAGTACATTCTCTGATAATTTCTAATTGTTGATAATTTCTATAAGTTCAATAATCTGGAAATGTTACATCTGAATCCTTGACACTATGCTACACGGACTAGTATATAGCTTGGATCTGCAGTCATGAGATGTTATATTGATTATCGTATCGACATTTTACACGACATTGACATTATACATTGATATTAGACATTGTACATGATATATTAGATAATGTTCGTGTATCATGACGTGTCATGATTGGATCCACAGTACTAGTTGGGGGCGGGGAAATTGCTAGTGAGAGATGTGATCAAATACCCATTGTACAATTAAAATATTATTGGTGTTAATCATAACCCTCACGTATGATTAGCCAGACTTTGTAGCAATCGTACATGTTCCCAAGCCGATCACATTTTGAAGCTACTATTTCAAACACTTAGAATAGATTATAGTTCTCTATTTAGATCATATACTACATCACCAGTATATGATCCTGTACCTTGTTCTCTTTATTTCATATATGCACTGACTGTATCACATTGCCTATATTGCCTGTCTCTTTACATTGCCTGTCTCTTTACTTTGCCATTGCATTTATTCATTGTCTTTTCAGTATCTAGCATCATCTGTTTATTGCTTTATAGTCCTTATCAATTAAATAGAACTGTTATTTGAGATTGTACTTTGCTCCTTCCTGACTGGAAATATTTTTCCAGACTATGCCTTAGAGGATCGGTATCCGACACTTTATGGACTATATGGTGAGTAGCTGCAACTTGGGCTTGATAGTTTAGTTGTGATTCCGGGAGGTCTAGCCGAAATTACTAGTTTTCTAGTTAGTTCTTTTAGTAGACTATTTGTACCGGATTTGTCTCCGGCATACTTGTTGAGACTTGGATATTTGTTGAGTTAGATTTTACATTTAGACTTGTGTTGTATCTAATTTTATTTGTTCGATATCTTATCGTGCTGTAGTCATGTGATTGAATATGTGTTCGTATTATTTTGTGTCATCCGTGCCTCCTTATGGAGATTGGATGCTTGTGTGAGATTGGCTAGATAGTATCATGACCTTGACAACGTTCTACCGCCGATGCTGCGGCGTAGGCTGGACGTACCCGCGTACTCGTGCCCCAATTCCGGGTGCGGGTCGTGACACATTTTTAGTGGTGGCCCATGCAGGTCAGACTTCGCAAGTTGAGCGATATCGTGGTAGTGTGGCATCTTTGTTACACTACTGCGTGCCTGCGATAGAATCTAGGACATAGGATACTAGGGTGAGAGCGAATACTCAATCATAATTCCTTGAGAGATTCCTGGGATGACCCCTGAGAATCTTGTTAATATTTCCAATTTAAAACATCTTCCTTGTATTCCGTCCATTCTCACTTATTGATATTGAATTTGATTATTATTGATTAGGTATTAAATTAGGATATTGGTTTCATCGTAGAGTTGATTTCATATCAAGATAAATTTACAGACTAATTTATGATATTATTTGATGACACATGTTGATGAGGACAGGGAGAAAGATTTACATTAGAGCTATTGGACTACAAAAGGTGGATTTAAATTATAATTTGAAGTTTGAAAATGAATTATAATTTTTTTGAATTTTGAGGAGTTAAGATATTTTGTTATTAAAATTTTTGAGGATTCAGATTCAATTCAATGAACCTAGACAAAGTTTTAAGGATTTTTGGAATTAATAAAAATTTTCATTTCAGTATTTGAATATTTGACCTTGAGGAAGGTATATGCATTTTACCTTAAATTATTCAAGGAGTTAGTTTTGAGGATTTTAATTTGAGGATAAAATTTTATAGTGGGAGAAATATATTAGTATATAAGTAGATGAGATGTATATGAAAGGATCTGTTGGCTTAAGCATGATTGAGATTTCACTGCCAACTGGCTTGGGTGTTCATCTAGGATTGTATTAGAGGGAGCAGTACTTAGTATAGTGTGTTGCAATTGATATGCACTTGAGTGATAAGAATAACTAGTATCAGCGATTTCAGTAGGTAAGAAAGCTAGCAGTGAGTATGTTTCTAGTAGAACTGTGGTACCTAGGGGATAGAGGTATCAAACCTTGGATGCATCATTGACCTGTGCAATCACAACTAGGTAATTTATTCCAATCTATTTATCTTTAATGTTGCTTCTTTAGAACTTTACTGTCCTTTCTTGATGATATCGCCTTTTGCCTTAATTGATTCTTTGGGATCTGTCTTCAGGATGTCGCCGAAGACACGGTCTATGAGAGTGGGAGCATCAGCTTTAGAGGGTTCTGCCACTTCTCCACTCGAGGGACAGACATCCGTAATTTCTCCTACATCTCCGATACACGTAGGAGTATCTGCACTTTTCGGGGATCCTCCTCCCCCACCTGTTCAGAGGATTGCCGCAGCTGTGACGGACAACCTTCCACCTCCACCGACTCCGATTTTCGGAGGTTTGCCCATCGACGGGGCACAGATGTTTACCTTGATCCAGGGCATGGTAGATGCCCAGAGAGTGACGGCAGATGCTCAGCGAGTTCAAGCTGAGGCTCAGAGGGTGCAAGCAGAAGCGCACCAGGCACAAACCGAGCTGATGAGAGAGAGCATGGAGAACGCTCACCAGATGGCGCTACATGCAGTTGAGAGAGTTGCCCAGCAGTATCCTGGCCAGTGGCAGCCGAGGGCATTTCAGTATCAACAGCAGTACCAGGCACCAGTTCATATTCGGCAACAACCATGGGCCTTTCAGTATCAACAGCAGTACCCGGCACCAGTTCGTGTACAGCAGGATCAACGGACTTGTCATTTCTGTAGGAAGCCAGGTCACCTTTGGGAGAGCTGTAGAACGAGGCTAGGACTTTGTTTGCACTGCGGTGCTGTGGGACATCGAGTAAGGGATTGTCTTCGAGTTCCTTATCTTCTCGGCCAGCGCGCAGCTTCAGATTATAGAGATCCAGTTAGGCTACCCGTGGAACCGTATATTGCTCAGCACCCGCAAAGGGAACCACCCCAGCAGGGCGGGGCATTTGCGATTACGGTCGAGGAGACCGATACTGCAGGTAATATGTTTGCAGGTTCTGTTTTTCCTTCCTTCTGTTCCTATCTATTTGATTGATTGACTGATTCCCTAGTACCGTAGCTTGTATGCCTAATTTTCTTGTTATAATGTAGTTAGTAGTACACCCTGATACAGAGACTGTAATACCATGACAAAAGACACCATGACCGTACATATTCCCCTTAGATTGCATGTTGTATGATTGTAGGAAGGATTTTTCTTGGACCATGATTATCGGGGTTTGACCATGACGAAGATTCATGAAGGGGTTATGACTTGACAAGAGAGACAAGATGATTAAAATTCGAGGATAAACATTGATTTAAATAGAGGGTTAAGAAATTAACATGACATAATTGGTGGTTTATTAATTGCAGGAAGATTATGATATGGTTAAATTGGTTATTAAAATTTGGAAAATTGGGAGATTATTATTATATTTATTTGACTGCAAGTTATGAATTTTTAAATTTTATATTATGGACGATATTTGGAGAATCCATAAGTATCGCATTGTTGAGTACTTTGAGGAAAAAGGAAACCGAGGAATAAGATCATGGATGGATTAGTGTTTGAATTCAATTTTAGGACGAGATTAAATTTTTTTACATATATATGCATTGATTAAAATCAAATTAGAGGAGTGGATATTAAATTCCGAGTATTGAATTATTAACTAAAAAAATTTGGAAAATTTTTGATAAAAATGGACTTTGATTTTATTTCGAGGATTTTTTCAGGAATGCAATAATTTCAGAATTTTGAAAATTGTGAGAAGACATTGTGGATAATTACCTGCTTTCGTGGTTGATGAATTTAAACTTTGAGGGAAAATAATAATGTGTATGAATAAACACTACTATGAGAATTTTAAATTTTGAGGACGAAATTCTTTTAAGGAGGGTAGACTTGTCACTGCCACGTTCCGAAAATAGGGGTATTTTCGACTTTTTATAATATTTAATATTATGGTAGTTACAATTAAGTAATTGCATGATAGTATATTTTAATTTAAATAATTATGTGAGATATGAAATTAAAAATAGTATTATATACAGTGTTCATTTATGATTGAGCTGGTAGACTTGACCTAGAAGCCTAGTAGACGAACACCTGTCCGAATTATGGGATTTTGTATTTAATTGTTTTATTTAGAATTAATTTATTGGAGGTTGTAATTAATTACCTTATTTATTTAATTATTGTGCCCTGCCCTTGCTTCGGTAATTGGAGCGCTACCCTAGCTTTTGTCTTCCAACAAATTTTACAATCTTGCCCTAGACATGCCCGCCTTCCATTCTGCTATTTTTGCTACTCATAATTATGCTCTTTGTACCTCATTTTTAGCCGCACAAAAATCGTCGCGGACGTTTATTTAATTCCTAAATAAATTTTAATTATGTATCGTTGTGCGTTCCAATCGAAATTGGAGGCAATCTTGCCCTATTTTTCGTGCGGCCCAAATTAGGGTATTATTCTATTTTGAGTCTTCTTCATTAATGATATTGATGACCCGACCTGATTTTGGCCCCATGTACTCCTAATTAATTTTAGAACACAACTTGCATTTATTTCTAATTAAATTGAGGATACCATTTTATCTGATTCCGTAAATCCCGGTAAATTCCAGTGCCCTGCTATTTGAGCCCATACCAAACATACAGCGCCCCCTGACCCTACAAAATACCGAACACCGAATCGTCCGCCAAATTTTCATTATTTTATGCATCTGTGCAAATACCCAAATTTAAGGGGGCTAATTTGCAAAATTGTATTTGGTGTCGGTACCCCATTGGTTCAAACCAATGGAGAAGCCCAACATTGACTAGTCAACACCCTCACCCACATGAAGAACTTCTCCATGTCAAATCTAAGCCATCCACTCAATGGGGCTCATTACAACCCTTCATTCCAACACCCTTTCACTATTTAAAGCCCCCTCACCCACACTCTTCCCTAGGAAAGCCCTAATCCCCAAAAACCTTGGTAGCCCCCATCTCCTCAAGCCTCCAACCGTAGGCTTTCATTTTCTCCATCCTTTCTCCCTTCTTCTTCTCTTTTCTTCTTCTTCCCTTCTTCTTCTCCTTCCTTTTTTGAATTAATACAAAAGAGGGAGGAAACCAACACCACACCCATCTCCTGTACTCCGGCCACCCGGCCAACTCCGGCGGCCGAGCCCCGAGCCCCGAGCTCCGACCCCGCAGCCCCACCCTGCTGCTCCAGCTCCGCCGAGCTGTCCACCTCCTCCGGCCGGAAGCACAGCACTCCGACCTCACTGCTCCGGCACCGCCTCAACTCCTTCCCCGACTGTTCAACCCCGGCCGTTTCTGCTGCAACTCCGGCGCTCCACAGCAGCACCCCGCTGCACATCCCCGCCGGCCCGCTACTGTTCTTCTCCGACTCCGGCGGCGAGCTCCACCCTCCTCCTGCTGTGCTCCTACCCCTCCCGCTGCCAACTCCTCCATCATCACCATCTACCACCACCTCCATCACCTATGTAAACTCCCTCGACCAGATTTCAGTAATTTAGGATTAATTTTAGCTAATTAGAATTTCTGTAACTTTTTAAAATTTATTTTGTTTACATATCCTATTGATTGTGCACCTATACTTCACATAATTAATTAGAACATTACACCAGATGCTTTATTTTGAGCCTCATTTGAGACGCACAAATATCGTTACAAAAGTCCGTATTTATTTCCTATTTTATTTCTTGCTCTTTACCAATCTCTGTACCCCTAGAAATTGAGAACCAACCTGCACCAGTTTTGCCCAAACAAAAATACGATAATATTCTACTTTGAATATACTACAATTAGTATATTGATACCGTAGTAAAATTATGGCCCTACCTGCCTCTAAATAATTAGAGAACACCGTGCACAGTATTTATTAAATAATAAATATGATGACCCGTATCACCAAGAAACAAGGCCCTGTCCCTGCCCAGACTTACCCCCATCCCCTCAGGACCCTCCCACAGCTTTTTTCTCTCAATTCTGAGCAATTTAGTATTTTCTGGGAACAGGGTATTTTATCAGACAAATTGCGTAATTACGCAAAATACCAATTTAGGGACCTATTTGCAATTTAAGAAATTTTAGGGGTTTTTATGCAAATTTCCAGTGTGAGGTGGCATCACCTCATTGGTTGGTGAATGTGGACCATCCACGTGTCATGTGGGACCCACAAATGGCTGCAAAAATATCCCAAAAATCAAAATTACCTAAAAGCCCCTAAACTTCCACTTATTTACCACCTATGCCATTCCCTAAACCCTATATAAACCCAACCCCCCCTCTCATTCCGACCTCACACCACCACCACCACGGCCACCCTCCGCCCACCAGACCACCGCCGAACCCGTCGCCACTTCCCTCCCCTTCTCTCTGACCACTGCCACCCCCCTCCGGCCACCGCCTCCGCCGCCCTGAACCGCTGCAGACCCACCCCGACCTTGCACCCATGAGACAGCTCCACCACCCCCGACCTCCCTCACCGCCACCCCCCCATCACCTTCGCCTCGAGCCCCTCTACCAAACCACCACCGCCACAGTCCCCCACGGCCACCGCCACCACCACCAGCGCCGCCACAGCACCCCTACCTCCCCTCCTGACCATAGCACCACACCCCCCCTGACGTGGCAGGTGACTCACCCCCCCTCTTTTTACGTATTATACAATATATATGTATATGTATGTATTAATATATGTATATATGTATATATATAAGTATATATATCTATATACTTATATATATTAATATATATTAAATATGTATATATATATTTTATATACTGTAATAATACAGTATACTTATACAGTATACATATATTATTATTATGTATTTAATATGTATATTTATGTATATATATATCTATGTAATATATATATTTATATAAAATATATTATGTAGATATATAAATATTATGTATTATTATAATTACTGTAAATATATATATACAATATATATATTTATATGTATTATGCATTTTATTATTTAATTATGCACCTTTTATATTCTATTTTTTCTTTTATTAATTATATATATATATATATATATATATATATATATGTAGTATACATACATATATATATATATATATATATATATATATATATATATATATATATATATATATATATATGTATATATATATATATGTATATATAATTATTATTAC
Organism: Iris macrosiphon; assembly: GCA_036927795.1. NCBI lineage: Eukaryota > Viridiplantae > Streptophyta > Magnoliopsida > Asparagales > Iridaceae > Iris > Iris macrosiphon. Next base: position 252,650,142 of record JAYESA010000004.1, read on the forward strand.
TATATATATATATATATATATATATATATATATATATATATATATATATATATATATATATATATATATATATATATATATACAGTGTATATATATATATTGTAATATATATGTATATATATATATTTCCTTTTTCTTTCTTATATATCTATATATATATATTTATATATAATATCTATTACGTATATACATACATTATATATATATATATATATATATATATATATATATATATATATGGTTTAATTTTGTTTATTATATATAATTATATATATATATATATATACTAATATATATGTATATTTAAATTTCTGCATTTTTTTTCTTTTATATATATATATATAAATATATATATCTATATATATATGCATCTATCTATATATTATGTATACATATAAATTAGTATATAAATATGTATATATTTATATATTTAAAATTCCTGCATTTTTATTCTTTTCTTTATATATATATGTATATATGTAAATATATACATCTATATATATATATCTATCTATTTATATATATATATATATATATATATATATATATATATATATATATATATATATATATATATATATATATATATATATATTAGTATACATAAATACATAAATATGTATATATATATTTATTTCCAATTCAGCTTTATTTTCTTTTTATATCTATATGTATTATATAAAATATATCTATTATATATACATACTATATATACCTATTACTATATATACTATATATATATATATATATATATATATATATATATATATATATATATATATATATATATATATATATATACTCTATAAATATATGAACCCTATATATATATATATATATATATATATATATATTGGCTTATGTGTATATATTTACATAAGTATATAAATACTATATTATTGTGCCTTATTTAAATTATATTTACGAGACCTGTACGTCTTAAACAGAAAATATCTCCAGCACAGTCAGTGACCCCCTGTCACCAGAAATCTCAGAACTGACTGTGAGACCAGGTTTCCAACACAATCAGGAAGTAGGCAAGTATACCTTGCCAAGTTACTGTTTAAACTCAAATGTTGCTATATGCTATGTTTCCTGAATTCCAGATAACTATGAATACCTGAGATTGCCTCGGGTACAGTCAACAGATACATTGACTTGTAGCATAATTAACTTAGTCTTTTCAGACCTACCAACATCTGTGAGGGTATCCTAATATCCTCCTAAGACCCTATCACAGGAACACGCAACATGATTGCAATATATATTGGAATACGAGCTGCGTATTTGATTAGCTACCAGTACGTGTGACACGCATCACGGCTTAGCATAAAATCAGAAAAACTCAGAACAGTACGACTTAGCATTTAGTTACATTGGGCGGGAAAGATAACTAGTAGACGTATGGGACACCCCCCTCCTTGATATTTTTATCCTTCGTACCATGCTCCTCGGAGATGGTCGATTGCAGAGTGCCCATGAGTCTGGGAGCATATGACACATATACTAGCCAGTCACCACGATTGGTGAATTAAGTCAGCATATGTCTAACCTACACTTTCCCATGCGTACTACGAGTTCTTTATTTGCATTCATATAGATGGTTAGCACCCTGTATTTATTTATTTATTCAGTATTTACATACCTGGCATGTTATTTTCCTGTATCTTATTATGTCCCACTGAGGACCTGGTTCCCTTCCAGATTTAGACGAGGCCTTCTATCCCACGGTGTATGGCCCAGGACAGGAGACCAGGTGTGCTACCGAGGAAGAATTGGAAGAGACACCATCAGAATCTACCTGATTCTAGGAGATGCTCTCTTGGCGATGGAGATGTTTTGCTAGATAGACGATGCTCAGTCTATCTTGTTTTCTGTACTATTATTATATTTGACAGTGGGTTTGTTCCCACAAGATATGTAATATTACATTTTCAGACTCAGCATTATGTATATTCAGCACTATTTCCTGATATTTCTGTAGTTGAGATAGACTTGCCTGTACTAGACTTGTAGTATTTTAGGACAGCGTAGCTCGTTCCTTTGGGTCCATAAAAATGGATTAAACCCTTAGTGACGTGTCAGCTGGCCAATGCCACGTGGCCTAGTTCCTTACATTTTGGGACTGGGGCGTGACATGGTTTTAGTGGTGGCCCATGCAGGTCTAGTTTATTGCTAGTGGTATGATGACATGCCCAGCAAGCCTGCTATAGGATAGAAATAATAGGACTCATCCTCTCTGACTTCATTCATAATTTTTTTGCATCTTGCTTGATTATCAATCATGATTCCTTGTACTTTTTCTAATTATTCTATTTTCTTCAGAAATATGGACATACCCGGAGGATATGCGATTGATGGGGCTGACCCAGCAACAGACCCCTCGCCCGATGTCCAGGGAACCCCATCCACCCCGAGAGACCCATCCCTGAGAAGGATGCTGGTCTACCCAATGACTCCATACCTTTTCCAGAATCCTGCCCAGACAGGAACACCAGCCCAGCATGAAGGGCAAACCTCCCAGGCAAAGACACCACTGCCTCCACCTCCCGCCTTCCCTGCCCAGATACCGTAGCTTGAGGGACAAACTCAAATATTCTAGTTCCTCCAAGCTATGATGCAAACTCAGTGGCAGCAGACTGAAGCCCTGAGACAATCTCAGTGGCAACAGACTGAGGCCTTGAGATAGACGTTGATGACGGCCTTGGAAAGAATGACTGCCCCAGTACCAGCACCTGTCCAACCAGTGGGCACAGTCCGAGGCTTCCGACAGATGAGCCCGAGAACCTTTAAGGGCAGCGAATCCCCAGAGGAGATCTCAGATTGGATCTCCAATACAGAAATACTGCTAGAAGGCTCGCAACTTACCCCCGATCTGTGGATGACCGCCGTAAGAGCTCAACTCTTAGGCAATGCCCATCACTGGTGGGAATCCATAGAGCCTAGCATCGACAAAGATTAAACTTGGGAACAATTTTTGGAGCAGTTCAATGCCAATTACTTTCCTGCAACAGTCCAAAATGCCTTATACTTCCAGTTCCTGCATTTGGAACAGGAAAACATGACTGTTGACGCCTACGATGCGGAGTTCAGCAGACTAAGTCAATTCGGTACCATCTTGATACCGAATGAGCTGGAGAAGGCCAAAAGATTCCACCACGGCCTCACTTGCGAGCTCCAGAGGTATACGATATCACAGTCAAGGATCTCCTACGAGGAGGTTCTTGCAGAAGCGAGGGTGCAAGAAGCTATTGGCCGAGGAGTGAGACGCTCTAATCCAACCTTCCCGGCCAAAAACCAGCAAGGGGCAGGAGGCCCTATTCGTCGTCCACAAAATCAGACGCAGCAGACGACGGGGCCCTACCAGAAGAAGGAGCTCCCGACTTGTCACTATTGTGGCAAGAAGGGGCATTTTGCCAATGACTGCAGAAAGAAGAAAGGACTCTGCCTAGTATGTGGAGCTAGCCAGCATATGGCTAGGGATTGCCCACAATGCAAAGATGGAGCCCCGGGCCAGAAGACGCAGACCTCAACTGGAGGTACACATCCTTCAACATCTGGAGGATATCAGAGGGGAGCACCCCTGGCTACACAAGAGGCCCAGTTCAACAAGGCCAGACAATAATTTGGAGGACAAAGGCATGGACAAGCCTTTGCTTTAGCTGCAGTTGCCGAAGAACCCGAAGGAGAAACCATCGCAGGTACCATTTTAGTTGCATCATTACCTGCAACCGTATTATTTGATTCCGGCGCTACCCTGTTATTCATATCAGTTTCATAGCCATGCACAAACTAGTCACTTCCCCGCTACCCAAGTGCTGGAAAATTCTTACCGGAGGAGGTATTATTCCAGTTACCAACATTATTGAAACATGCCCGGTAGTTGTTTGTAGTAGAGAGCTAAGAGCACGATTTTTGGTACTCCCAATGCCAAATTTCGACGTCGTCTTATGCATGGACTGGTTAATCCAGAACAATGTTATCCTAGACTGCCGAAAAGATAGTATCATCTTTAGACCACCAGGACACCCGGAGTTCGAATACGCACGAGGTACCATCGAGCAAGGAGTAGGCCAGACTCCTAGAGCCTACATGGCGATGGAGATAGAACCCCCAGCACTCATTGCAGAATTCGAAGACGTATTTTCGGAGGAATTGCCAGGCCTACCGCCTGACAGAGAAGTAGAGTTCACTATTGAGCTGATACCCGAAGCTGCACCGGTATCCTCAAATGTGTACCGAATGGCGAAGAAGGAGCTTGACGAACTGAAGCTGCAACTTGAAGAATTACAAATCAAGGGATTTGTTTGTCCTAGTGCATCACCCTGGGGAGCACCAGTGTTGTTTGTACCAAAGAAGGACGGAACATATCGGATGTGTATTGATTACAGAGCCCTCAACGCTTTGACAATAAAAAATAAGTACCCCTTGCTATGGATCGATGACCTGTTCGATCAACTGACGGGAGCTGTGGTGTTCTCAAAGATAGACTTGAGATCAGGCTATCATCAAGTCAAGGTACGGCGAGAAGACATTCCAAAGACAGCATTCAGGACTCGCTTGGTCATTACGAGTTCTTGGTGATGCCTTTTGGACTGACTAATGCACCAACCGTATTCATGAACCTGATAAACAGAGTCTTCCACCAATATCTGGACCAGTTCGTGGTAGTCTTCATCGACGACATCTTGGTGTATTCAAAAAGCCACGAGGAGCACGAAGAGCACTTGAGACTAGTGCTAGAGACGCTGAGACGTGAGATCCTTTATGCTAAACTAAGCAAGTGCGAGTTCTTCCTTGATCGTGTCATTTTTCTAGGACACGTGATCACAGGAGAAGGCATCTCGGTGGACCCAGCAAAGATCTCATCTGTGGAGACATGGCCAACCCCTACCAACGTCTCAGAGGTGAGAAGCTTTCTAGGCTTGTCGGATATTACCGGAGGTTCGTAGAAAACTTTGCAAGAATCGCGGAGCCAATTACCCGTCGTACCCGCAAGGACCAGGAGTTTATCTGGTCTGAGGAATGTCAGACAACTTTCGATGAGTTGAAGAAGCGTCTGACTACTGCCCCCATTTTGACCATACCATCTGGATCCGGAGGTTTCTTAATCTATAGCGATGCATCCATAAAAGGATTGGGTTGTGTCTTAATGCAACATGGGAAGGTTGTAGCTTATGTCTCAAGACAACTAAGGACTCATGAAAAGAATTACCCCACTCACGACATGGAGCTTGCCGCAGTCATCTTCGCCCTGAAGCTTTGGAGACATTATCTATACGGCGAACGAGTGGAGATATTCACCGATCACAAGAGCCTGAAATATGTCTACACTCAGAAGGACCTGAACCTAAGACAAAGACGATGGCTCGAAGTGATGACGGATTTCGAGATCGATCTGTAGTACCATCCAGGAAAGGCTAATGTAGTAGCTGATGCACTAAGCAAAAGACCCTCGACATTCTTTATGATCACCCAACCAGGTCTATTGAGAGATCTAGAAAAGTTGGGAATAAAGGTCGTTATGCCAAGAATTGACGGCCAATTATCAAACTACCAGCTACAATCAATATTGGTCGAAAGAATCAAAGCTGCTCTACCAGCAGATGCATGATTTCAGAGGCTTCGCCAAAGAACAGAGGATGGAATCCAGACAGGATGTCGCATACACGAAGATGGGACCCTAAGATGTAGATAACGTCTTTATGTTCCAAATGGAGAACTTCGTGAGGAGCTGATGTCAGAAGCTCACAGATCAACATACTCTATACATCCTGGAGGCACAAAGATGTATAGAGATCTGCGACAATACTACGGGTGGCATGGAATGAAGCGAGAGATAGTACGCTTTGTGAAAAAGTGCCTGGTGTGTCAGCAAGTCAAGGCTGAACATCAGAGATCAGCAGGTCTACTTCAACCCCTCCCAATACCCGAATGAAAATGGGAACACATTACGATGGACTTTGTTATGGGCTTCCCAAGAAGTCCCAGTGGTCGTAATGCTGTATGGGTGATCGTAGACAGACTCACAAAGGCTGCTTATTTCCTACCTTTCAGAGTCGGACAATCTACAGAAGTCTTGGCGGACATGTACATGAAGGAGATAGTACGTCTGCATGGAGTACCAGTCAGCATAGTGTCTGATAGAGATACGAGGTTTACATCTTACTTTTGGCAAGTATGCAAGAAAGTCTTGGTACCCGCCTTAAGTTCAGCACCTCGTACCACCCGCAGACAGATGGCCAATCAGAGCGTACCATCCAGACACTTGAAGATATGCTGAGAGCCTGCATGTTTGATTTCAGCGGATCATGGGAAGATTATTTGCACCTGGTGGAGTTTTCCTACAACAATAGCTATCAAGCGAGCATTCAAATGGCTCCCTTTGAAGCATTGTATGGCAGGAAATGTCGTTCCCCAGTATGGTGGAGCGATGTTGGTGAAAGACAGATCTTGGGACCAGAATTGGTTGTTCGTACGGTGGAGAAAGTAAAGAAGATACAAGGACACCTACGAGCTGCACAAGACAGACAGAAGCACTGGGCCAATGTTCATCGACGACCTCTAGAGTTCCAAGTGGGAGAGCATGTGTTCTTGAAAATCTCACCCACCCGAGGTACCATCAGATTTGGAGGAAGAGGAAAGCTGAGTCCAAGGTACATTGGACCCTTCGATGTATTAGAACGCATAGGAGAAGTTGCCTACAAGCTAGCCCTACCTCAGACCCTGGAAGGAGTACATGACGTCTTCCACGTATCTCAGCTGAGGAGGTACATTCCAGACCCGAGTCATATACTGGACCATTCAGAGATTACCGTCGGCCCAAGCCTATCGTACCAGGAGGAACCTGTAGAGATCTTAGATCGTAGCGAGAAGGTATTGCGAGGCCAGACTATCCCTCTAGTTCGTGTTGCATGGAGACATCATGCACCAGGTGAATCAACCTGGGAATGAGAGGAGGATATTCGACAGCGTTTTCCCCATCTATTTCCAAACCAGAGTATGTCCTAATATTTCAAATCAATCTTTTATTTTATTATATGTCTGTTTTTATTTCGAGGACAAAATATTCTAAGGAGGGTAGATTGTAAACTCCCTCGACCAGATTTCAGTAATTTAGGATTAATTTTAGCTAATTAGAATTTCTGTAACTTTTTAAAATTTATTTTGTTTACATATCCTATTGATTATGCACCTATACTTCACATAATTAATTAGAGCATTACACTAGCTGTTTTTACCAAACAAAATTCACATACCTGCCCTAGACATGTTAGACTATTTTCATAAATTTTGTGCAACTCTCAGATGCTTTATTTTGAGCCTCGTTTGAGACGCACAAATATCGTTACAAAAGTCCGTATTTATTTTCTATTTTATTTCTTGCTCTTTACCCATCTTTGTACCCCTAGAAATTGAGAACCAACCTGCACCAGTTTTGCCCAAACAAAAATACGATAATATTCTACTTTGAATATACTACAATTACTATATTGACACCGTAGTAAAATTATGGCCCTACCTGCCTCTAAATAATTAGAGAACACCGTGCGCAGTATTTATTAAATAATAAATACGATGAGCCGTATCACCAAGAAACCAGGCCCTGCCCCTGCCCAGACTCACCCCCATCCCCTCAGGACCCTCCCACAGCTTTTTCTCTCAATTCTGAGAATTTTAGTATTTTCTGGGAACAGGGTATTTTATCAGACAAATTGCGTAATTACGTAAAATACCAATTTAGGGACCTATTTGCAATTTAAGAAATTTCAGGGGTTTTTATGCAAATTTTCAGTGTGAGATGGCTCACCTCATTGGCTGGTGAATATGGACCGTCCAAGTGTCATGTGGGACCCACAAATGGCTGCAAAAATATCCCAAAAACCAAAATTACCTAAAAGCCCCTAAACTTCCACTTATTTACCACCTATGCAATTCCCTAAACCCTATATAAAGCCAACCCCTCCTCTCATTCTGACCTCACACCACCACCACCACGGCCACCCTCCGCCTACCGGACCACCGCCGAACCCGTCGCCACTTTCCTCCCCTTCCCTCCGACCACTGCCACCCCCCTCCGGCCACCGCCTCCGCCGCCCTGAACCGCTGCAGACCCACCCCGACCCTGCACCCATCAGACAGCTCCACAACCCCCGACCTCCCTCACCACCACCCCGACCGCCTTGGTCCACCGCCACCCCCCCCATCACCTTCGCCTCGACCCCCTCTACCAAACCACCACCGCCACAGCCCCCCACGGCCACCGCCACCACCACCAGCGCCGCCACAGCACCCCTACCTCCCCTCCCGACCACAGCACCACACCCCCCCCCTGACGTGGCAGGTGACTCACCCCCCCTCTTTTTACGTATTATACACTATATATGTATATGTATGTATTAATATATGTATATATGTATATATATATATAAGTATATATATCTATATACTTATATATATTAATATATATTAAATATGTATATATATATTATATATACTGTAATAATACAGTATACTTATACAGTATACATATATTATTATTATGTATTTAATATGTATATTTATGTATATATATATATCTATGTAATATATATATTTATATAAAATATATTATGTAGATATATAAATATTATGTATTATTATAATTACTGTAAATATATATATATACAGTATATATATTTATATGTATTATGCATTTTATTATTTAATTATGCACCTTTTAAATTCTATTTTTTCTTTTATTAATTATATATATATATGTAGTATACATATATATATATATATATATATATATATATATATGTATATATATTTATTATATGTATTCTATATATAATTATATATATTATATTATATATATATATAATTATTATTATTACTATATATATATATATATATATATATATATATATATATATATATATATATATATATATATGTACAGTGTATATATATATATTGTAATATATATGTATATATATATATTTCCTTTTTCTTTCTTATATATCTATATATATATATATTTATATATAATATCTATTATGTATATACATACAATATATATATATATATATGCTTTTAATTTTGTTTATTATATATAATTATATATATATATTTACTAATATATATGTATATTTAAATTTCTGTATTTTTCTTTTCTTTTATATATATATATATATATAAATATATATATCTATATATATATGTATCTATCTATATATTATGTATACATATAAATTAGTATATAAATATGTATATATTTATATATTTCAAATTCCTGCATTTTTATTCTTTTCTTTACATATATATGTATATATGTAAATATATACATCTATATATATCTATCTATTTATATATATATATATATATATATATATATATATATATATTAGTATACATAAATATGTATATATATATATTTATTTCCATTTTAGCTTTATTTTCTTTTTATATCGATATGTATTATAAAAAATATATTTATTATATATACATACTATATATACCTACTACTATATATATATATATATACTCTATAAATATATGAACCCTATATATAAATATATTGGCTTATGTGTATATATTTACATAAGTATATAAATACTATATTATTGTGCCTTATTTAAATTATATTTACGAGACCTGTACATCTTAAACAGAAAATATCTCCAGCACAGTTAGTGACCCCCTGTCACCAGAACTCTCAGAACTGACTGTGAGACCAGATTTCCAACACAATCAGGAAGTAGGCAAGTATACCTTGCCAAGTTACTGTTTAAACTCAAATGTTGCTATATGCTATGTTTCCTGAATTCCAGATAACTATGAATACCTGAGATTACCTCGGGTACAGTCAACAGATACATTGACTTGTAGCATAATTAACTTAGTTTTTTCAGACCTACCAACATCTGTGAGGGTATCCTAATATCCTTCTAAGACCCTATCACGGGAACACGCAACATGGTTGTAATACATATTGGGATGCGAGCTGCGTATTCGATTAGCTACCAGTACGTGTGACATGCATCACGGCTTAGCATAAAATCAGGAAAACTCAGAACAGTACGACTTGGCATTTAGTTACATTGGACGGGAAAGATAACTAGTAGACGTATGGGATACCCCCCTCCTTGATATTTTTATCCTTCGTACCATGCTCCTCGGAGATGGTCGATTGCAGAGTGCCCATGAGTCTGGGGGCATATGACACATATACTAGCCAGTCACCACGATTGGTGAATTAAGTCAGCATATGTCTAACCTACACTTTCCCATGCGTACTACGAGGTCTTTATTTGCATTCACATAGATGGTTAGCACCCTGTATTTATTTATTTATTCAGTATTTACATACCTGGCATGTTATTTTCCTGTATCTTGTTATGTCCCACTGAGGACCTGGTTCCCTTCCAGATTTAGACGAGGCCTTCTATCCCACGGTGTATGGCCCAGGACAGGAGACCAGGTGTGCTACCGAGGAAGAATTGGAAGAGACACCATCATAATCTACCTGATTCTAGGAGATGCTCTCTTGGCGATGGAGATATTTTGCTAGATAGACGATGCTCAGTCTATCTTGTTTTCTGTACTATTATTATATTTTGACAGTGGGTTTGTTCCTACAAGATATGTAATATTACATTTTCAGACTCAGCATTATATATATTCAGCACTATTTCCTGACATTTCTGTGGATGAGATAGACTTGCCTATACTAGACTTGTAGTATTTTAGGATAGCGTAGCTCGTTCCTTTGGGTCCATAAAAATGGATTAAACCCTTAGTGACGTGTCAGCTGGCCAATGCTACGTGGCCTAGTTTCTTACATTTTGGGACTGGGGCGTGACAACCTATCACCACCACCTCCATCTACAATCACCTCCACCACCATCTATCATCCCCCACCTTGCTCCGCTGCAGCCCGGCGACCGAGCTCCCCCTCCGGCCGGCCGGCCGGCCGGCCGACCCCCAACAACGGTGAGCTCCTCTCCCCATTTCCCTCCTTCTTTATATATATATATATATATACATATATATATATATATATACGTAAGTATTTGGTATGTAAATGTATATAGTATATATATAAAACTGTATTGATATATATATGTACTTGTAAAACATATTTTGGTATATATAAACAAATATAGCATAATATATATATATTTGGGTATATAAAATGTATATATATATACGTATTTGGTATATGTATTAATTGGTATGGTAATAATGTACATATTTAATAGGTGTACATTATTCAATATGATGAGTATAAATATATATATTGTAAGTATTAATGCTAATTAATAATATGTGTATTTATATACGTATCCCTACTAGATGACCCTAGTTGACTAGTGCCATGCCTGGCATAACCCTGAGGCCAGTGTATTTCTATTGTGTGTTAGTGTAGCATCTGATACATGTGATATTGTGATATGTTTATAGGACTATTGGTTCATCCAGGAGATACTCAGGAACAGGACATCAGTAGTTACCAACTAAGGACCCAAGGCAAGTACATTCTCTGATAATTTCCAATTGTTGATAATTTCTATAAGTTCAATAATCTGGAAATGTTACATCTGAATCCTTGACACTGTGCTACACGGACTAGTATATAGCTTGGATCTGCAGTCATGAGATGTTACATTGATTATCGTATCGACATTGTACACAACATTGACATTAGACATTGATATTAGACATTGTACATGATATATTAGACAATGTTCGTGTATCGTGACGTGTCATGATTGGATCCACAGTACTAGTTGGGGGCGGGGAAATTGCTAGTGAGAGATGTGATCAAATACCCATTGTACAATTAAAATATTATTGGTGTTAATCATAACCCTCACGTATGATTAGCTAGACTTTGTAGCAATCGTACATGTTCCCAAGCCGATCATATTTCGAAGCTACTATTTCAAATACTTAGAATATATTACAGTTCTCTATTTAGATCATATACTACATCACCAGTATATGATCCTGTACCTTGTTCTCTTCATTTCATATATGCACTGACTGTATCACATTGCCTATATTGTCTGTCTCTTTACATTGCCTGTCTCTTTACTTTGCCATTGCATTTATTCATTGTCTTCTCAGTATCTAGCATCATCTGTTTATTGCTTTATAGTCCTTATCAATTAAATGGAACTGTTATTTGAGATTGTACTTTGCTCCTTCCTGACTGGAAATATTTTTCCAGACTATGCCTTAGAGGATCGGTATCCGACACTTTATGGACCATATGGTGAGTAGCTGCAACTTGGGCTTGATAGTTTAGTTGTGATTCCGGAAGGTCTAGCCGGAATCACTAGTTTTCTAGGTAGTTCTTTTAGTAGACTATTTGTACCGGATTTATCTCCGGCATACTTGTTGAGACTTGGATATTTGTTGAGTTAGATTTTACATTTAGACTTGTGTTGTATCTAATTTTATTTGTTCGATATCTTATCGTGCTGTAGTCATGTGATTGAGTATGTGTTCATATTATTTTGTGTCATCCGTGCCTCCTTATGGAGATTGGATGCTTGTTTGAGATTAGCTAGATAGTATCATGACCTTGACAGCGTTCTACCGCCGATGCTGCGGCGTAGGCTGGACGTACCCGCGTACTCGTGCCCCAATTTCGGGTGCGGGTTGTGACATAAACTCTATGTAAATTACTCTGATTATTCAATAAAAAAGCATGTTTCTTTCGCATTTGTGTTCAAATCTCTGTGAATGTGTTTTATAATTTGTGTTTCAAAACGGGTTCCTAAAACTGCAAGTTCTTGCCTTGTGCGAGCACAATCCCAGGCTCGAACGGCATCACGCCCCTAGCGAGGACGAATCGGTTCCGTAAAGGATCTGGCGAGGACGAAAGACCCTTTCGGGATCGGGGCATGACATATTGGTATCAGAGCACGGCTGTACTTCCTTGGGATTTCAAAGAATATAAAGGAGTTTGATGCGCCTCTCAATTGAGTTGCGTTCGGCGTCCGCTGCATCAGATGAGTCACCTATACAATGAGCCCGTAGATATAAAATCTATCGATTTTGGAGTGTTAACCAGCTACTCTCTTTTGTAGCGATGGCTAAGAAAAATACTGCCGCTGCAAGCAGTGCTCAGCCCATCCAGAGCGATCCGACAAGTTCTGGAGAATCCGGAGGAGCGGGTTCAACCGGTATGGCGGAACGGCTTATGCATCTCATGGAGGTACAACAACAACAAGCCGTCACGCAACAGGCGCAATTTGCTTCTCAGCAGAAGCAAATGGATACCATGATGCAACTGATTGCATCCTTGGTACCAAGCAACGGGACTGCCACTGTGACTCCTTCCCCACCGCCGGCCGTGGCGGTAGAGGATGAGTCAGAAGAGACGCAACCTTCAGCTAGGAACACCTGTCGAGCAGCGGAGTTCACAAAGATGCATCCACCGACGTTTAACGGACGAGCGGAACCGGACGTGGTATTGGGATGGATTGCTAAGCTGGAGGGGCTTTTTAACCTGGTTGGCATCCGGGGATCCAAGCGAGTTGCCTGTGCATCTGTTCAGCTGGAACTGCGTGCGCATGATTTGTGGGAGGCAACGAAGCAAGGGATTTACGATGCCAATCCCAACTGCAATATAACTTGGGAAATGTTCAAATCAGCCTTCATTGAACAATACATTCCCAGGGCCGTGCGTCAACAAAAGGAAGACGACTTCAGCAATCTGGTCCAAGGAAGTTTGTCTGTGGACGATTATGATTCTGTGTTTGCTAAGCTGGCTAAGTTTGCGGGGCACTTCCTGCCTAACCAGCAGGCATGGTGCTATCGCTTTCAAAAAGGTTTGAATGATGAGTTGCGTAGGGACATCATCAATCAGAAATGTCAAACCTACAGGGAATGCTATGAAGCAGCCTTGGGCAGCGAGTGAATCTTTGGGCGCTGTCCCCCAAAGGCCGAAGTGCAAACCCCCCGTACCAATAACAACAAATGACCTCAGGAAACAGGAGGGTCTGGAGCACATAAGCGTTAACACACGTCGGATAACAGGGGTCAGACTCAGGCACCGAACTGTACCAGGTGCGGCAAAGCAGGGCATCGAGTAAACGAATGTCGGGTTACTGGATGTTTCAAATATGGTCGTCTGGGCCATAAATAATTTAACTGCCGAGAGGGTAAGCCGAATCAGAACAACGGGAATAATCAGAATAAAGGGCCTCCAGTAAGTGATGCCAATGCTGTGCTAGTAAACCCGCAACGTCAGGGTGCTCAAGGCCGAGTCTATGCCTTGACTCGGGATGAGGCATCTGTCTCTGAAATGGTCGTGACAAGTACATTACTTTTCAGAGAATTGCCCGCTAGAGTCTTATTTGATTCAGGTGCTACGCATAGTTTCATATCTGCTGATTTTACTGTTGAGCATAAATTAGCTTCTACTCCCTTATCTATGAATCTTTGCGTAAGCACACCTTCGGGAGTCGACATGCCCGCCCGTGCGATCTGTAGGGATGGTTATATTTGCATCGGAGGGAGGAAGCTTTCCTTAGATGTCATTGTACTAGACATTAAGGATTACGATATTATTCTCGGGATGGACTGCTTGGGTGCTTGCCATGCAACAATCGAGTGCGCGGAGAAGCGAGTCGTATTTCGTCTACCCGGCGAGGCAGACTTCTACTATTCATGCAGCGCTGCACCGAAGACGGCAATGGTGATATTAGCAATGTTGGCTAGGCGTATGCTGCATTCGGGTTGTGAAGGGTACTTAGCTTCAGTTCGAGACACCCGACAGAAAAGTACAAATGTAGCTCAGGCTGATGTTATAGTAGATTTCCTCGACGTGTTCCCGGACGAACTGCCTGGAATGCCTCCTGATCGTGAGATCGAATTCAGCATCGACACATTTCCGGATGCGCGACCGATATCGAAGGCACCTTACCGTATGGCCCCAGCAGAGCTGAAAGAACTTAAGGTTCAGTTACAAGATCTGTTGGACCTAGGATACATACGTCCAAGCATTTCTCTGTGGGGTGCTCCAGTACTGTTTGTGAAAAAGAAAGATGGATCCATGCGGCTGTGTATTGACTACCGAGAATTAAATAAGGCGACCGTTCAAAATTAGTACCCTTTGCCAAGGATAGATGACTTGTTCGATCAACTGCAAGGTGCAACAGTTTTCTCTAAAGTTGATCTTAGGTCAGGGTATCACCAGTTGAAAATTAGACCAGAAGACATTAAAAAATCTGCGTTCAGGACTCGTTACGGACACTATGAGTTTCTCGTGATATCGTTCGGCTTAACGAACGCCCCTGCAGCTTTCATGGATCTGATGAACCGCGTATTTCGGCCGTACGAAGACAAGTTTGTCGTCGTATTCATCAACGATATTCTGATATATTCCAAGAATGAGGCAGAACACAAGGAACACCTGAAGATCGTGTTGCAGACATTACGAGAACATAAGTTGTTCGCTAAGCTCAGCAAGTACGAGTTCTGGTTGAACAGCGTGGCGTTCCTTGGTCATGTCGTCTCGGCAGAAGGCGTCGCCGTAGACCCGAAGAAAATAGAGGCGGTGGTGGACTGGAAACAACCTACGTCAGCCAACGAAATTTGAAGCTTTCTCGGCCTAGCAGGATACTACCGTAGGTTCGTGAAAGATTTCTCTAAACTGGCCTCGCCTTTGACTCGCCTTACTCAAAAAGGGATTGTATACAACTGGAGTGATGAATGCGAAGCCAGCTTTAGTGAACTGAAGCGGCATCTTGTTTCAGCTCCAATTCTTGCACTCCCAGATGGGGTAGAAGAGTTTCAGATATACAGTGATGCTTCAGGACTCGGATTGGGATGTGTACTCATGCAACGGGACAAGGTAATATCGTACGCCTCCAGGCAACTGAAGCCGCACGAGAAAAACTACCCGACACACGATTTGGAATTGGCGGCGATTGTATTTGCATTGAAGTTGTGGAGGCATTATCTTTATGGTGTTGCTTGCAAAATCTTCACAGATCACAAGAGCCTCAAGTATCTCTTCACCCAGCGGGAATTGAACCTCCGGCAGCGGCATTGTCTAGAACTTATTAAGGACTATGATCTAACGATCGCGTATACTCCGGGCAAGGGAAACGTCGTTGCTGATGCTCTGAGTCGAAAGCATGTGGGCTCGTTATCTATAGACAACCATTTACTTCGAGATCTTGAGGCGATGGGCATCGAGCTTCGAGTTCGGCATCAAGGCGTGCAGCTGGCACCACTCCATCTTGAACCGAGTTTACGGGATAGAATCAAGTCAGCTCAGAAGGGCGATCAGTTCCTAGCGAAAGTACGAGGATTGATCTCGGCAGGGAAGACGTCTGACTTTGTTGCAGGCGAAGATTGGGCCTTACAAATGTAAGGAAGGCTATGCGTCCCGAGCGACCATGAACTCCGAAGGGAAATTATGGCGGAAGCGCACTACGCGAAGTATTCTTTGCATCCGGGGAGCACTAAGATGTACAAGGACTTACGCGGTACCTTCTGGTGGCAAGGTATGAAGCGGGATGTGGCGACCTTTGTGTCACAGTGCATGGCCTGCCAACAGGTGAAAGCTGAACATCAGAGGCCCGGCGGGGAGATGCAGAACCTCGCTATTCCCGAGTGGAAATGGGACAACATCACTATGGATTTCATTGTGGGATTTCCGAAGACGCCACGGGGGCATGATGCGATTTGGGTCATAGTTGATCGTTTGACCAAATCAGCCCACTTTCTTCCCATAAAAGTTGCATGGAGCGTCGATCGGTTAGCACAGATCTACATAGACGAGATTGTTCGATTATACGTAGTGCCTGCTTCTATCGTCTCTGACCGTGACGGACATTTCTTATCTTATTTCTGGACTAGCCTATAGTCTGCTTTGGGAACCAAGCTATAGTTCAGTATCGCATACCACCCCCAGACTGATGGCCAAACAGAGAGGACAAATCAGATACTTGAAGATATGTTACGGCTGTGTGCGATCGATTTAAAGACTAGTTGGGACACGCACCTTCCGTTGGCGGAGTTTGCGTACAACAACAGCTACCAATCGAGCATCCAGATGGCACCGTACGAAGCACTCTATGGGCGCAAGTGTCGATCTCCAATCTATTGGGACGAAGTTGGCGAGCGGCAGGTACTCGGGCCAGAGCTGGTGGAGCAGGCAGTATAGAAAGTTCGCTTGAGTCGGGAAAGACTCCGCACTGCGCAGAGCCGACATAAAAGCTATGCCGATACTCATCGTAGGCCCTTGGAGTTCATGGTCGGGGATTATCTCTTCTTGAAAGTGACACCGATGCATGGAGTGATGCGTTTCGGCGTGAAGGGCAAACTGAGTCCCAGGTTTGTCGGCCCCCGCCTTGGTAGTATATAGCATGGGCTTGTTAGACTAGAACGATAATACGTAGGGGTATAACCAATGACTTTTCGTAGTAGAGACATGTAAGTGTATTTATCACTAGGAGCAAACCCTTCCTGACTTGTCTACAGTTGTTCAATTTTGAATTTCGAGAACAAAATTCTTTTAAGGTGGGTAGATTGTGAGGACACTGGTTTTTATATAGGGTTATTTTGGTATTTTGATTTTTTTTATAGTTTAAAGGATTAATTCCTAAAAAAATTCTATATTAAAGACATTTCCATGACTTAGATACTTTGATCGTTAAACGACACTAGCTCTTGTCATCCAATAAAATTTATATTTATGTCCTGAACAAGTTAGTCTACCACTATGACCTTTGTGTCACTCTCAAACTCATCATATTATACTATATTTTAGTTATGCAACATTCAAGATACTTTGACTAGACCAAAGTAGATCAAATTGGCCATTGGCACCAACATGACTCAAACCCTCAAAATACCAAACACTCACTTATCAACTCTAAAATACCAAACACTCTTTTTCCTCACACCAAAACTTTATTTTTATTATTTGAAGAATATAATTCATCCAACTAAAGTTTGTAACACCCAAACTCTTCCTCTCTCCACTAGAACAAAATTTTGTAACACCCAAACTCTTTCCCTCCCCACTAGGCTGGCAATAACCCTCTTTTCACCTCCCCCATTCAAACCACCTGAATAATATTTCTTTTTGACCCTTTCCCCTATAATTTTTTTCATAAACTATTCCCAAAACCTTCTCCATCTCCCCCCACACCTCCATTTATCCAACACTACCGAGGCTGAATCTGAATTTCGCTAGTCTCCACCAATCTGGCCATAAGTCTCTCCACACTAAGTATATTTCTCTAAAATTTTATACAATTCTTCCACTTCATTTCCTCAACCTATTCTCTTCACAAATCTTCCATCAAAACTTACTCTAACTTACTCAGAATAATCCCTCCACTAGAAAAGTCCTGGCTGAATCTGAATTTAACTTATTCCCTTCTCAATCCACTCTACCAATTCTAAATCCCCTAAACCACCTCTAAAACCACCCTAATATTCTCTCCTATCAATCTACTATCTACCTTAGCCACCAAAACTCCTAAAATAGCCCACACAAGTCGTACAAAGAGCATCAAGCACCGAAGGTCAAATCTGGAACTATTTTGAAGAAGGCTTTGTTTGGACTGATTTCTAGATCTTTTTCTCATAGGTAAGTGATAATTTCTCTCCTAATTGAACCCATCTTTATGTTCTAAATACTTTCCTTTAGGTTCTTTACATATTTCTATACCATTTTGGATAAACTATGCATGACGTCTAGGTGATCTTCAATATCAACATAGAATTATGTTATATGTTCACCATGTATTGTATCACTTTGGCTATGATAAATAACCCATAAAAACATGATCAGAATCTGATTTAAATCCTAATTTTATATGGAAAACTACTCTTATATGACACAAAACTAAGGCATTACAATGTTGTACCAATATTAAACCTAGTTTTGATACATGTTGCTATTTTATAATTAACAACTAATTTTCCATAAATTAAATAATTCAAGAAATTAATATATACTTATTCCAGAATATTAAATGTTATATTTTATTATTTAAACATGTCTTGATGCTAACATGGAGGTTGCATGTCAATACTACGTGCCAAAGTTGGTTAGAATAATTAGTTGTTGTCCGAAGCAATTAATGGCAAGCAATGACGATGTTTGGTCTTTTTTGATTAATTAAAAATTATTTTAGCATAATAAAATTATTTATTTGAGTATTATAAGAGGTTAAAATAGGAATTTTAGAGGTTCTATGCATGTTAGATGAATATGATAGCTTTAGTGGGAGTCTTACGACATAGAGGTTCCTACGTACGTATAGGACTACATATAGTGAAACACATGTACGTGCCTATAATTACGCATGGCATTTTGATGTACGAGACCCTCATAATGTATTAGAGATTGGAATGACACGTGTCTCTTGGCACATTGTTCAATGCTACTTAATTGTTGGATTGTTGGACCAGGAAGTCAACTGAAATTTGAGGTTGTGCAACGATCTTTCGTGTTGTTCTAGATTAGTTAAAGTGTATGGTTATTAATTTTAATATATTCTATAGGACATCTTGGATCTGCTACTCTTCCAGCAGAGGACATCAAACATGCAACACCACACCTACAAACAGCAGGTAAGAGTACCTTGCCAACTTGTATTGCAGATTATATTATTTATTGTTATTTGTTAGACATGGTTACTTTATATTTTTGATGTTATAACTCGTCACCCTAGGAACGACATACGATACATAGTGTCCGAACGAGATTCAGTGTCGACGTTCAGACCGTAGGACACTTGACACGTATTTCATGTGCAGAATCTATCTTAATATATTCTTGGTATTCTGGATTCTCCATAGGATGATAGGACTCATGTTATACATGTAATTCTAGTTGCATCTAACTTTACTATTACTCGTGGTGATAGATAGAGGTCATGATCTTGCGTGTCATGAGATGAGACATGAGGTTACATTAGGAGGGGAGAGTATACATCATACTATGGTTTTTCTTCTACACATTTACATTACTATTCTACTAGCATACCTTCGGTTCCATAGTGTGGTCCTGAGGTATTCTACTAGCCTACTCTGGGTTCCCCTATACGGAGCCTTGAGTGTACTACTAGCCTACGGAAGTGTTTATCGACATCTTTCGTGATTACCAGCCAGGAGTTCGCGTACTGCTTTTGTTTGCATATCACGTAGTTGATTACAGTAGTTTACCCCTGAGTATGTTTCATTATGTTGTTTACCTTGGCTTGTTTATCTTTACCTTGCTATGTCCCTTGAGGACGTAGATTCAGATTATGTCCCCATGTGTAGAAGAGGAGTTTATCCAGAGGTGTACTGTTCAGGAGTAGGAGTGGCAACTAAGGACGAGATTGTGCCGGAGGACTTCTCTTGAGCATGTACCTATTTTCTCTATTTATTATACTTAGTGATCATTAGACATTTGGACATTGCTTAGTGACTATTGGACAGTCGTACTTGGTTATTTCTCTCTTTTTATTATTTTGATGACTTGTTGTTCCTCGTAATATTTCTTTACTATATTTTTGATGGACAGTTTTATTTATGATTATTGACTGTTTTAGACTGGTTTATCATCTTGCCTTTTGATTATTTGATTTTTGGATGAGATAGAATTCTAGAGAGTGACCTGTGACATGTGTTGTAGACCTTTATATATATATATATATATATATATATATATATATATATATATTACATCTTAAGTGCACTATAGCGGGTCCATTTAATTGGGTTTGTCCACTGAATTTGCACTGCTGGCCATTGTCACATGGCTAATCCTTTTTATTTTGGGACGGGCATGACAGAAACCATGGATGAAGAAAATATGGAGGATGAGTGGCAGGAATTGGAGACTTTATTGTCGCTTTCTTTGGAGTTAACGAAGCACCTCATGCAAATAATGTGAAGATGGTGGCGAGGTAGGATTTCAAGAAGAACCTTTTATTGTCAATGATAAGTATAATGAATATAAGCTATTATCAACTGAGAATTTGTATCCATCATGTGAAGCAACTGAGACAATTCTTTCTACAATTATGGAGCTGCAAAACTTAAACAAGCAGTTCGGTTGGTCCAAAAATAGTGTGACAACACTTTTATCAATGTTAGAAATGTGGCTCCCTAATGGAAATACATTACCATAATATCCAGTCATGAAGAGTAAGATGAATGGCATGGGAATGAAAGCTATATTCATTCATACATGTGTTAATAATTGTGTTTTATATTGGAAAGATAATAAAGATAAAGAGGAATGTCGTCAATGTGGAGAACTAAGATACACAATAATAGAGAGAAAGGGAGGAAGCCTTCAGAAAGAACCCAAGATAAATACTAAGAAATTTTTCTTTGATTCCATGACTTGTTAGATTATATACCATACCATGGATAGCACGAGAAATGACTTGTCACCACCGAGTGACCTCTCCATTGGATTATTTACGGTATCCATCTAATTTGCCTCAATGGAAAATGTTTTGAAATAAGTGCTCATATTTTTCTGAAGAAGAGCGTAACATTTGGCTTGTAAATGCAAGTGATAGTTTTTATCTACGTAGTATCCAGTCCTCTATCTATAGTTGTTTGTCTGTAATGGTGGTGACTTATAATCATCCACCTTCATTCTGTATGAAACGTGAGTTTCGACTGTTGTCTTTGTTGATACCTGGGCCAAAGGCACCTATATAAGACATTGTTGTTTTCCTTCAACCACTAGAGGAGGAGTTGAAGCAACTGTGGGAAGGAGTCCCAGCATATAACATTTACAAAGGTCAGTATTTTATATTTAAAGCTACGTTGATGTAGGGTATTCATGATTTTCTATCATATTGAAATTTATCTGTGTTCATAACACATTGCTACAAAGCTTTTTCTATTGGTAGAGATAACACTCCATCTATCCATCTTAAATACACCAATAAACTGGTTTACAAAAAACCACAACATGTTCCTTAACATGAATAATCCCTTAGAGTTTGTGGATATTTGGGGCTTAAGTCCTCAGAATATATACTTCCTTCTTCTTGTTTAAAACGAAATTCTATTGTAGAAAAGTTGTCATATGGAGTATATATCCGGAAAGATTACAAAAGCTCCTAGTAGAAAGCGGAAGAATAATGATGTCGATGAGAGTGATAAAGTTGAAGCTAAAGAGGCATGGTATAAGGGGTCAATCTTTTTTTACCTGGAATACTAGAGTTCTCATCATGTTCGTCATGTCTTGCATGTGATGCATATTGAGAAGAATAATACAGAGCATTTAATTAATACAATTTTAGATAATAAAATGAAAACAAAGGATATAATAAATACAAGGTGGATATGAAGCGGTTAGGCCTGCACAATTACCAATGGATGACTCTAGATAAAAATATTAGAAAAAAACAAATAAAAATATCATTTGTCTTGGATAAAGAAGAGAAACGAAACTTCTGTAAAATATTGAAATACTTAAATCTTCCTACTAGATTTTGTTTAACTTGAGTAACAATATCACTCTTAATCCACCCGACCTGCACTCTAGGAAGTCTCATGACTATCATATTACTTTATAATATTATTACCAGTATTGCTTCAACATGCCTTTCTAAAACATCCATATTGGCGAAGAGCTATTCAATAGATAAGATTTTTCTTCAACTTACTAGGCTTAAAAATCTTATTTAGAAAGGATATCCAACGAGCAAAATACATGGTGATAGAGGCATTATGTGTACTAGAAAAATATTTTCCACTGCATATTTTGATATCATTATTCACCTTGGTGTCCATTTAACTGATGAAGCATTAATGTGTGGACCGAGGTATCTCGTGAAAAGTAAGAAAGTCTTGCTATGAGATTGTTATTTAATTCAGAAAATTACGCCCGTCTTGAATAAACACACACCACAAAAGTGGTAAAACAACCACATAGTTGCTCATAACCACAAAAGTGGTGACCGTGGCAAAAATTGCTAGAAAGCAAGTTGTGAAGATGTTGAAAGAAGGCAACAAAGTACCTTGTAACTAGAGAAAAGTTCTGAATACAACCGAGTTGTTGACTAAAAGAACTCAAGCATAGTATAACACTGTTAAAAGATAATTTTTGCTACGTTGTTCTGGTGATGAAGATCATTGTTGCTCGAAGTGAGATTCATCCCTTCACGTCGATCCAATCCCAGGAACTAAAAAGTTCAAAAACTTCTAGAATGCACATTGTCACCTTAATGGACGTCGGATGATGAACGAACATGGCATTCTTTCTTACTACTGTTGATGCGCTCTCTTTACTCTTATATCACCTATGTGCATGTGTAAAACAAAGACTATATATATGGGATCAACCTCTTAGAAGTCATAACAGCCAAATAGTAACATTGAAAGAAAATTAAAGAGTTAATCCCTATTAAATAGGCGACTACTAGCAGTAACTCTCCATAAGTAGGGCAGTTACAAAACTGAACCTCCCCAACAACAACTCAATCGCGACAGTAGAAAATATCCATGGAACCTAAAAAAACTGCAGAACCATGTATCTGGGGAAGCAACAGGGCCTGTGGACCCGAGGAAGCCACGGAGCCCTGGAACGCGTGGATTGTCATGGGCTCGTGGAAGCAAGCATAGCTACCGTGGTGATGTCGAATATCTTATTCCACTTCTTATTTCATATGAAGTCAGTTACACGTTTATGTGTTTTAGAACCTTGACTTAGTTGTTGAGTCAGTTTAGGATTCCTGATTTATATAGGATTTCTAACTTAGTTGTTGAGTTAGTTTAGGATTCTTTATTTAGATAGGATTTCTATTTTTTCTTTCGTTCAGTATATATAGAGAGAGATTGATATGGCTTGTAAGATTTCTTATTATCAAACAAATTAATATATAAATTCTCTCTCAAAACCCCCATGTTCTTCTTCTAAACTTAACCACAGTTTTATCTAAATCTTATCTTATTCTTCTCTTCTCAACTCCGTGATCTCCGCATCGTGTTCAGCCAACTTAGTTCTACATCAAGTGGTATCAGAGCCTGTCGCGCCCAAGAACTAGAATACTGGAGAGCGAGGGCGGAAGTCGGCTACTTACGTATACTAGAGTACTCCAGTACCACAACATATGGTAACGGCTATATAAGACATAGGGGTTAATGCTTGAAGCCAACAGTCAATCTTAGGTAAAGCAATCCTAGTGTCTCAATCACAAGCAAATGAATCAACATACAAGATATATGATCATCAGACATAAGATAGTAAAGCATCCCAAACTATGTACATATAGATGACAATGAAGCTAGTAATACAAAACGAAGAACTAGCAAAAGTAATAGTCATACATGATTTACTCTATCTATAGTCTAGAAATGCTATTCATGTCATACCCATAGGTGATAAGTCAAGTCCAAAAAACGAGATAATACATGTACGGTGGCTAAATGCCTCAAAAGAATATACAAATACAAGATCTAGTGGGCAATGGAAGGGGAACCCACTCAGGTAGTCTGGTACTCCGGGTGGTCACTATCTAGCGGAAGGTAAGAAAGATCTCTGGTTTTGCTATGAGATCTGGCCATACAAAACCAGTAGGGTCAGACCCCCAATAGCAAGTACCATAAAGAAGGCCAAAAACTATGAACTAAAAACCAGCATGCAACATCGAATAAAGATATACTAAAGCAACATGTAACTACGAAGATAATATAAAGGGCACCAAAAAATATAATAAAAACTGGTAACATAAAAAGTAAATGGGGACAAGTAGCGTGTACAGGATCATGTAAATATATACCGGATCATTTCAAGTAGACATAAACAAGTAAGTAAGGAATCATGAATGATGGCAGAACACTAGTCATGTAAAGGAACAATAACTGTAGAAAAATGATAAGCTCACAAGCAACAAGAAAACTTAGAAACTTCTCAAAATCAGAGCAATAACCCTTAAACCAAACAATGACTGGGTTTATAGATCTTTGTTCGAGTCGAACCTAATCTCTGTCAACTTACCAACAAAGATGATAATACGAGGAAAGAAAAGACACTATGCAAGCCTAAAGTAAATAGCACAAAACCAAGAAAGCACGACCAAGCATTTTTTACGGCTTGTTATCATTAGCTAACTAGGGTTATCACAAGACCTAATTACTAACAAATGCAATATTGACAATCTCTCTAATGGTCACATGCCCTACACACTATCCAAGTTAAATCCAGCCAGAACTAAGCTAATATATATAGCAGAATGCCCAACCTAACAACCTAGATCCTAGAAGGTAGCATCACACAAATGCGAGCCTAAGTATGCATCACACAATGGCGAGCCATGTCTGCTCCACGCGATCTTGTCCAAAATAGATATGGGTCTCTTCTCATACTATAGGTCGGTAATAACGATCAGCTAAGAATAATCTAGGATATGACTCGAATCCGTAATATACTAACGCAACTGAGATACATAAAACACATCAAGTATCCCGCGAAATAAAGACGTAAGTGCTACTATATAGGAGACATCTCCTACGTGCTCGAGAATATCGAAGGGACCAATAAACCTAGGACTAAGCTTTTCCCGTACCCCAAATCTGATAATTCATGGGTAGGCAAAATCCTAAGAAATATGTGGTCGCCAACAGAGAACTCAAGATATCGTCGATACGAATCTGTCCAATGACGCTGGTGATCCTGAGATACTCAAAGATGCTCCATGATCTTCCTGATAACCCCAACTGACTGATTAATCATCGTGAAACCAAGCATCTTTCTCTCGCCAATATCATCCTAAGTCAACAGTGTTCTACATCTCCGGCCATACAATACCTCGAAGGGTGCCATCTGAATGCTCATTTGGAAGCTGTTGTTGTAGGAGAACTCCACTAAGTACAAGTGATCCTCCCATGAACCACCAAAGTCTAGG
This sequence comes from Iris macrosiphon, assembly GCA_036927795.1. Taxonomy (NCBI): domain Eukaryota; kingdom Viridiplantae; phylum Streptophyta; class Magnoliopsida; order Asparagales; family Iridaceae; genus Iris; species Iris macrosiphon. The sequence continues at coordinate 252,676,025 of JAYESA010000004.1, forward strand.
GTACATGATCAAAGAATATCCTCAAAGGTCTAAATCGAACGCTCAGAATGGCCATATGTCTACAGATGGTATGCTAAACTGAACCTTAATCGGGTGCCCAAACTCTGCTGAAGGCTCTGCCAGAAATAAAAATTAAACCTGGAATTCCTGTCCGAGACTATACTAACTGGCACTACATGCAGTCTGACTATTTGTCTCAGATATCTCGGCTAACAGCTTAGTAGACTGACCAACTCAGAAAGGTAGAAAGTGAGCAACCTTCGTGACTTAATCTACTAGCACCAAAATGACATCTCTACCAGTCGGGGATCTAGAAAGACCTTCCATGAAGTCCATGGTGATATGCTTCTACTTCAAATCTAGAATCGTTAAAGGTTGAAAAAGTCCAACCAGTCTCTGATGCTCAGTCTTAACCTGCTGACAAACTAAACACCGAGAGAGAAATCGTGCTATCTCCCTCTTTATCCCATTCTACCAGAAGAGTTGACGAATATTATAATATATCTTCGTCCCTCCTGGATGAACATAATACTGAGGACTATGGACCTCTGACATAATCTCATACCGAACTCAACTTGGTACACACAGTCGAATCTCAAACCAAAGTGTCCAATCCTCGTGAACGCTCAACTTTGCTCAGCGTCCTGCCTCATACTCTGCTCTGAGTCACTGAAGTCTAGCATCACCTTACTGCGCGATCCGGGTCTCTCAATTATGGTAGGCTTGACCTGCAATCCTACTATGAAGCCTGTACCACCAGGTAACACAACATGAATGCCAATCTTCTAAAGATCCTCCAAGATGTGACTCTACTCCGTCAAGTAATAAGCTCATGCTCTCCTGCTCAAGGCGTTTGCAATGTCGTTGGCCTTCCCAGATGATACTGAAGATAAATATCATAATATGTCAATAACTCCAACAATATTCTCTGCCGCATGTTGAGGTCCCTCAGAGTGAACACATACCTCAAGCTCTTGTGATCAGTTAAAATCTTCACTCGATCGCCATACTGATAATGCCTCCAGAGCTTGAGTGCAAACACAACTACGGCTAACTCTAAATTATGTATCAGATAGTTTCTCTCATGGTCTCGAAGCTGCCGAGATGCATAAGCTATAATTCTACCACGCTGCATAAGGAAACATCTTATTCCTTTGCCCGACGTATCACAATAAACAGTTAACCCACCTGGTCGAACAAAAAGTGTCAGAATATGAGCCAAAATCAAATTCGCTTGAGCTTGTCGAAGAAAACCTGACAAGCATCTGACCACTCGATGTGCATGTCCTTACATGTCAGCCGTGTCATGGGTGCGAAGTTCCTAGCAAAGTCTAGCACAAATTGTCTATAGTAGCATGCTAATCCCAAAAAATTGCGTGCATCTGAAACTGTACTAGGCACTGGCCACTCCCGATAGCCTCTACTTTCTTGGGATCCACTTCAACCCCTCCTCCAGAAATGATGTGACCCAAAAAAGACATACGATCTAGTCATAAATTGTACTTGCTGAATATCACATACAACTGATGCTCACGAAGAGTCTGAAGAACTACACGACGATGCTGCTCATGCTCAGCCTCACTCTGACTATAGACCATGATATCATCAATAAACACTATCACGAACTGGTCTAGGTGAGACATGAAGATGTGATTCATAAGATCCATGAATATTACTGGCACATTGGTCGATCCAAATGGCATAACTAGAAACTTCCAATAGCCATATCTAGATCTAAACGTCATATTGGGTATATCATGTTCTCTGACTTGATGATACCCAGATGACAAATCGATCGATCTTAGAAAATACAGCTATCATACTGAGCTGATCAAACATGTCACCTATCATGGGAAAGAGATACTTGCTCTTAATGGTTATTGTATTTAGTGTACGATAATCAATACATAAACGCGGTGTTTCATCCTTCTTTTTAACAATAAGCAACGGGGCTCACCAAGGTGATCTACTAGCACGAATGAATCCCTTGGTCCTCAATTATCTTATACAAAATCATTAACTATGACGGTGACATCCTGTAGACTCTCTCTGAAACTGGCTCCGCCCCTGGAATCAAATCAATGTAGAACTCTACGTCTCGAACTGGCGGCATTGCTGGAAGCTCATCGGGGAACACATTCGGGAACTCGCAGACAACTCTGGAAAACTGTACCTCCTCGATTACTGCCATCTTCAAAATCTCCAACTATGATGGTGACATCCTGTAGACTCTTTCTGAAACTGGCTCTGCCCATGAATCAAATCAATGTAGAACTCAATATTTTGAACTGGCGGCATGGCTGGAAGCTCATCGGGGAAGACATCCAGGAACTCAAGGACAACTCTGAAAAACTATACCTCCACGGCTACTGTCATCCTCAGGATAACTGATGAAGACTCAACCTCGCCTTTAGAAAATGAGAACTCCTCATCGCTAGGAAAATAAAAAATAACCTTGCAGGTATGGCAATCTATCGTCGCATGTTAAGCACTCAACAAATCCAATCCTAGAACGATATCATAATCACCCATAGAAAAATCTATCAGCCTCACGGGAAACTCTTTCCCGCACACTACGACTCGACATGAGGCATAAACTGTATCTACTCCTACAAGATCATTACCAATAAGTATATTTAACCCTACAGGTAATGACTCGGACTCCAAAGTAAATTTTAAAATCATGGGAGAAACATATTTAACAAAACAAGTTTTAAGAATTCTAAGCATTTAAAATCAAGGAAAATAAAAACGACAATAAAATAATATTTTAAAGAGTTTGGCAAGATGTACTTGCCTAAAGTCGAGCTCCCAGCTTAAACCTTCTATTCCACCACCAAGAGGGGTTCAAAAACCACACTCTTAGGCCTCAAGACCAAGCTCCAAATAAAAAGTGGAGAGAAAATGAAGAGAAAGAAGAAAAAAAGAAATAAAATAGAGAAGGGAGAGAAGAGAGAGAAAATCAAGTGGTATATTTAAAGGTGGAGAATTAATCATGACCGTTGGATCTACCACGTCATCGATCCACGTTTCCATTTAAATCAATCTCGTCCACTCAAAAAAAACAAATATCCATTGGATAAAAGAATGCTTCAGAACCAATAAACCAATGGATAATAGGATGTCTCGACACTATTTATGAAAATATCAAAAAACTATTCATAGAGATATCAAAATACTAATCATGAAAATATCGAAACACTATTCATGAAAATATCAAAAAGTAAACGGAAGATATCCGGAATGGTATACCGAGGGCATGGACCAATATACTGACGGTATGTCGGTCTGGGGAGAAATCTTTAACTTGAAAAAATTCTAGGCTCCATGAAATTCAAGAAAAAATAATATACAGTACAAAATACGTATCTGTATACCAATACAAATACTGTGAGACGAGTCTCACAGAGCCACACCTTTTTTATCTTTACCAAGACGACATTCTACCCTTTTTTTAATTTGTTTCTGCAAAAAAATAAGAGAGATGGGGTCAAAGTCATTACCAAGGATGATCTTCAAGAAACTTTGAATAAATTTAAACAAGAGTTCAATTTTGAAGAGATGAAAAAAATCATTGAGCAAATTCTCAAACAAACCCTCCCCCCCCCACCCAAACTCAAGGTAACAATGACCAAGAAGATGCGTCCAAGGCTATAGATTCATCCTCGACAAAGGCGAATCCAAAGTTGAATATTGATCTTGAGGAATCGATTTTCTATGGCAATCAAATTCTAGAGGATATTTTACATAAGATGGGTAAGAAGAAACAACATGAGAAATTTATCAATCTTTCTTATAAAAAGAACACTTTTATTTCACTATCAAATCGCTCGAAGGATTTTACTCGTGATTATGAAATTGAGGATGATGATTTGATTGGATTTTCACAAAAGAAACAATGGGATGATGACAAGCGTCTTAAGCAAGGGCAGAGTCAGTATGGTCTTTACCAGAGTACAAACTCAAAGTAGATATTCCAAACTTGAATGGAACATTCAATATCGAAGAACTGTTAGATTGGCTTTATGAGGTTGAAGCTTTCTTCAAATTCATATAATTTCCTGATAGTTCAAAGGTGAATTAGTCGCTTATAAACTTAAAGGAGGAGCCGTCGCATGGTAGAAAAAACTATCGGAAGATCGTGACAAGAATGAGAAACCTCCTATTCATACTTGGAAAAGGATGAGAAACTTAATTTGAGAGAAGTTTTTGTCAAAAGATTACAAGCAACAACTTGTAGCCAAGCTTCAAAATTGTGAACATGGTGCAAAATCATTGGAGGAGTATGTTTTCAATTTTTATAATATTTTAGCTCGTAATTAAACTCATGAATTGAAAGAGCAGCTGGTGTCGAGATTTACGGATGGATTGAATCGTTTAATTTAGAATGGCATGACACCTTCTGCGTTTACTATGGTATATGTGATTTAACAAGCAATGAAGGTTGAGCATCGACTTGTTAATCCTAATTCTTTAATATCACTACCTAGACAAAATTACCACTTTCAAAATAATTTTTGAGGCCAAACAACTTCATATTCTTTTACTACCAATGCACTCTACCATATATTCATACTTATATATTCTTCTACATAGTACCAAGAAGACTTTTACCCATTCACCTATTCCACAACAAAATTCACCAATACTTGCAACACCTCCAGACGTTCAATTTCGACCACAATATCGATCTTTCCTTCCTAAAAATCGCCAAACCAACTATAATATCCGCATAAACAATCATTTAGCTTAACTATTCCAACAATCCCAACCCAAATTGCATAATGAATATGCAAATTTTTGTGGCAAAAAGTGTAATAAATGCCAATAGCTTGGCCATACTTCGAGTGATTGTAGAAAATTTAATGCTTTTTTTGCCAATGATACTCCGGAAGTGGCAGATGATGATGAGTTGGAACAAGTCAATTCTCATGAAATACATGAGGCTTATGGCGAACATTTTTGTGGCATGATTCACCCTTTCTTGATTACTCAACCTTGTTATTCACAAGGACACAACATATTCAAATCTATGTTTCTAATTGGAGGAAAGGTTTGTGATATGATCAGGGATAGTAGAAGTGTGGATAATTATATTGCTTCTCATGTGGTAAAGAAGTTGGAGTTACCAGTTACACCACATCCTCATCCTTATTCGGTTGGTTAGATTAATAGCTCTTCTTCTCAAGATATTACTCATCAATGTCTCATGAAGTTTTCTTTTCCAAGTTATGAGGGTTCGATTGTATGTGATGTGATACATGAATGCCACACATCATCTTCTTGGGAGACCTTGGCAATACTTTGTTTGTGTGGTTCATAATTGTTATGAGAACACATACACTTTTTAAAAAGATGGCAAAAGAAAATTTTTGTTTCCTTCTAAGTCTTCTACAATTATCAAAGAATATAGTGATGGAAAAAAAAGTGCTTTGGTGGCTACTATTGCTTTTTCATTGTAGAAATCTCATTCTTTAAGTTCTCATAAAGACAAGGAACCTATGGCGAAGATTTTGAAAAAGGTACAACCATTTTTCGGGAGAATTACCTACTAGTTTGCCTCCTTTACGAGATCTTCAACAAAATATTGATCTTATACTGGGAGCTTCTCTTATGAATCAAGCGCATTACCGGTTGAGTCCTACGAAATATGAGATTTTGCATGGATAAGTTACTGATTTGTTGACAAAGGGATTGATTCAACCTAGCAAAAGCTCGTGTGCTAGTCCAACATTTTTAGTGGAAAAGAAAGATGGTGGATGGAGAATATGTATTGATTGTAAAGCTTTGAAAATAATCACAGTCCGTATAGATTTCCCATTCCACGGATTGATGATATAATTGGTTTTCTTACAGGTCCAAGATAAATTTTTTGACAGAAAAGTATACTTCTTCAAATTCAAAAATAGAGATTATCATAAAGCACTTTGAACATCTTAGAAAGAAGTAGAAGATGTTATACAAAGGGAATGTAATGTCATTTGGGTTGTCTATTGCTCCTACCACTTTCATGCGACTCATGAATAAGGTTTTGCAACCTTTCCTTGGTCAATTCATAATCATGTATTTTGACGATATCTTAATCTTTAGTCGCAGTGATGACTAACATCTTCTACTTCTTTCTAAGATGTTCAAAGTGCTTTATGATAATCTCTATTTTTGAATTTGAAGAAGTATACTTTTCTGTCAAAAAAATTTATCTTCTTAGGATATGTGGTGTTTGACAAAGGTATACTTATGGATGAGTCCTAAGTAAAAGATATAGAAGAATGGCCTACGCCTACTTGCATTAGTGATGTTCAGAGTTTTCATGGATTGACATCTTTCTATAAAAAGTTTGGGAGGAACTTTAGTACTATTGCAATACCACTTACATATTGTTTGAAGCAGGAGAAGTTTGTATGGTTAGAAGAAGAAGATAGGAGTTTCCATAATATTAAGCAGAAGTTATGTACATCGCTAGTTCTTGTTATGCTAGATTTTATAAAAACCTTTAAGATAGATTGTGATGATTCAATCATTGGTATTGTTGTGATCTTGTCTCAAGATGGTCATCCGGTTGCTTACTACAGTAAGAAGAATTCAGATGCATAAACGAAATGGTCGACTTATGAGTTGGAGTTGATTTTTCTCAAGCTTTTAAGTAATGGCATACTTACCACATTCATCATGAGTTTCTTATCAATACAGATAATCAAGTGTTGAAGTTCTTACAAACATCGGCTAACGTGAATCAGATGCATGATCGTTGGCTGTCAACAATCAAAAATATACCTTCTGTATAAAGAACAAGAGTGAAAAGTTGAACCAAGTTGCAGACGCTTTTAGTAGACGTGCTCATCTACTTGTGACAATTTGGAATCAAAGTTTAGTATTTGATTATCTCAAAGATCTTTACGCCGAAGATGAAGATTTCAAGACAATGTGGGAAAAGTGTAGCTCTCTTGCACATGGTACAAATAATTTTTTATTCAAGATGGTTTTCTTTTCAAAGGTAATTGAATTTGCATTCTCAAGGTTCATTGTGTATTCATCTCATTCAAAAATTACATGGAGGAGGACTTGGTGGATACTTTAGCCGTTGTTACCCTCACTTTTCCAAATAAGGATAATTTAGTCAAATTGCATATAATTATTTTTAGAGATTAATATTTATTTATATTGTGCTAATAATTAATATTGGTGGTTGTGCTAATTATTTATTAATTAGAGGACTAGCATATTAGTTACACTTGACACTTGTGAACCCAATTAGACTTGTCATGACAAATAGTGAGCTCAACATGGACCAAGCCCAATAGAACCATTCACACTAAATAATTAGGAGGATTAGTTTAATTTGCATTAGTGTAAAAACTACCTAAAATATCCATCCTTAATTATTTCTCATAATTCACCATGTAGGAGCAAATATGACTTTAACATGTGACTGGAGGAAGGGGAAGGGGCTGACCACACTTTAGGGGGTCTCCTCTCTCACTCATTATCATTTGCATTCATTTTAGATCCCAAATTCTAGATCCCCAATTTTCCATATTTTTTCATCAATTTTTTTCTCAATTCTTTCACATTTCCTCTCATTTTCATTCTCCAAGGAGCTTTGGAGCTTGGAGAAGCAAGGAGCACAAGGAGGGGGAGCTTTGGTGAAGAGATCGTGTCCGGATCATGTCCATTGAGCATTTTATTGGGAATCAATCTCCTAATTGGTAAATTCTAAATTCTCCTTTTTTGTTGCTTCTAAATCATGGATTTGACTCTTAGGAACACCCCAATGGCATAGGTGTCACACCCTAGTCCCAAAATACGTAGGACTAGGAATACGTAACACACTAACCGTATGTATACGAACTCCAATATATAGAAACCATATAAACACGTACGATGTACATAAATATCCAATCCACCAGTGGTAATATACTGTCTCAACAAGTCACACGCAATCTATATCTCATCCACAGCACAAATAAAGAAATAAATAGGAAATAAATAACTGAATATCAAAGATGAGTATCAAAGTATGATAGTCGGATGGAAACAAATCCACTGCAATCGACTATACTAAAACTACTAAAAGAGAGAAGAGAATCAACTCTAATATAAAATAAATGTCCATGAAAGAAATAGCAACTATAATCTCTAACAGCTGCAATGAATCAAAGATACTCCGAAGGTAAGACCTCCTCAGTCTGAATTTAAGTGTCAGGTACAGGTCCGTACTCCTGCGGATACTTCTGTCCGTCTATATCTAGAAAGGTATCAGATCCTCAGAGGGACGTAACAAGATACATAATAATATGCCAATAAAGTACTGAGAAATAAACATCCAATGGGGTTGCCTAACCATCTAAGTGGATGAAGTTTGACAACAGCTTTTCAACTAGTGGGCTATCTGGCTTAAATGGGATTGGCATGATTCTCTTAGAGATTTAGGGGCCTAAAAAGTATGTCGTCTTTTGAACGCCAGAGGCCACCTGATAATATATAATATATAATATATAATGGTCATCATGATCGCGCATCTCCCGCAGAGCGTACGGGTTACACAAGAAAAGTGCAAATGAGCCCAAATGCCTTACTTGTTGTTCTCCCCACCCCATGTTCTAAGCATGTCACTTCCATGATACGATGAAACCTCTAAATAACTGTCAGGTCTACTAGCATGCAAAATTTCTATCTGCAGTTATACCTATCCGTCGTACGACCTATACGTACCAGTGGCCAGCCGAATACGCAAGTTCGTGTCCTACATGTGACTCACACTCGTATAAGAATAGTGTCATGGACAATGAAACATAAGATGCCTCATGATAATGGGGTGGTCTCATAAAGTTGGTCCAATGCATATACATAAATAAAAATAGAATACAACGTCACCGTTGTTGCACCCAATTTTTCTTGGACGCGCAGTTTATATAGCAGTTTAAAATAAATGAACTAAATGATAGAAATAAAATATGTATGCATTTATGGAATATAATAATAGTACAATGGCAAGGTATACTTGCCTGACAAGAAATCCGTATAGTGTAATCGTCTAGATGTCAAGGACACGGGATCAGGAACTAAGGCCTCCGAACAAACGTCTTCGGATGCTGAAATATACATTACCAAAATTTTTGGAATCAGCAAGATAGCTAGAAAACATAACCCTTTCGTCCAATTTGGACACAGGGGCAAAACGGTAAATTTGGGTCAAAGTGGGGTCCACATGTGGCCCACATTGCACCGAAAAGTATACCAAGGGTAAATGTCTCTAAAAGGGACAAATTATAGGTCAAACAAACTCTAAATATCAGTATGAACTCAACAGTATGTCCAATTTTGGATTCCGTTGAGCCGAACACAAATTCGCCCAAAAAGTCAACAATAGGGCCCGCAAATAGGCAGTTTTATCAACTGTCTCAGAATTATGTAAAAATTGGGTCACAGGACCAGCGCGATACCACGAGTGCAGTGGCACAAGTTTTGTCTCATTCTGACGAGCGTACACTAAATGGCGCAGGATTTTTCAAAAGTCGCGATACGGGAAATTTTTCCGGATACGGTTTGATTCCGACGCGCACACACGTTCAAATCAGTTTCCGCGAAAGCCCACACGTCTGGGTATACCGTGTGTGCCTTTCGGTGTGCTTGGTACACGACGGGGCAGTCCCGTTTGACGGGGCGTACTCCGTATCATAATTTTTGGAAGTTGAAAAAGTAGGTTTTCAGGATTTTCAATCTGATTTAATTCAGCATACAGCAATAATTAAAATATTATAATTAAGAGGAATTAATCTCGGTTAGGTGGTTTTTGCATACCAAAAAGAAAAACTATATTCGGATCTCTATGGTGGGAGATACGAGTCCGTGAACATGGGTGGTTACAGCAGTTTTCTGCGATGTAAAAGTTGTCATTTTTTGCCAATTGGTCTCTTTTTTCGTCTAGGGTTACGCGTTGTTCGAGAAAAAACTAATGCACATTATTGGAAGGGGGATAGGTCATGAACATACCGGTGAAGATGGGGTCGAGCTTGGTCGAGCGATGGCGCAGGAAACGAGACGTGAACAGAGCTTCGTTGTTCAGTACTCGCTGTGTATTCCAGTCACGGCGCGGGCTCGAACGGCGGACGCGGTGGTTTCTCCGGAGACGCGACGGCTCTGGGGTGGTGTCGAGGCTGGCGGCGGTGGTGTCGAGATTAGAGTTTAGGGGTAGGGTTTGGTTTCTATAAGAAGTATATATATAGAGAGAGTGCGGGGGGGGAAAGGCTTACGCGCGGGGGTCTCGGCTACAGCTGCTGCTGTGGTTTGGGATTAAATGGGTGTGGGGTTGCTAAGTGGGTAGGGTTTTAGTATTGGGTAGGGTAGTATTTAGGGTTTTGATTCATTTTCTAATTCTTTTCTTTCTTTTTTCTATTTTTTTTTTATTTCTATTTCTATTTCTTTTAATAACCTTATATATATATATATATATATGTATAAAAAATTCTAAAAATTTATATTAGTGTATACAATAAATCTATCAACTGCCCACATGGTCTCCTACATAGGATAAATTAAGGAAAAATTACGGTTGCTCCATAAAATCTCTAATGCAACAAACACCTAGCATAAAAATCCAATAAATTCTATTTCTTCTAATTAGCTAATAATTGCTATAAATAAATAAATTAATTAATTAACTAATATAGTTTATTGAAATTAGGGGTTTTATATTCTATCCAACTTATAAAAATTGTCCTCGAAATTAAAACTAAGCCGCGATAGAAAGTCAAGGATGGTATAAGATAGAAATTTATAAAGTAAATTCATACCTTGGTCTACGAATAGGTTCGAAAAACGTTTCCGCATATCGTCCTCGCGCTCCCAAGTTGCTTCTCCTGGCGCACCATGCTTCCATGCCACGCGAACCAAAGGAATAGACTGGTTCCTCAATACTTTCTCTCGACGATCAAGGATTCCCATGGGTTGCTCTTGGTATGACAAGATCGGCCCAATAGTGATCTCAGAATGGTCGAGAATATGACTACTGTCTGCCATATATCGCCTGAGCTGCGACACATGGAATACATCATGTACTCCCTCAAGTGAAGGTGGTAGCGCAAGTCGATATGCCACTTCTCCCACTCTCTCTAGCACGTCAAATGGTCCAATATACCTTGGACTCAACTTGCCACGCCCTCCGAATCGAATGGTGCCTCTGGTAGGTGATATCCTCAAGATGACATGATCGCCCTCTTTAAACTCCAAGGGACGACGATGAAGGTCTACCCACTGCTTTTGCCTGTCTTGCGCTGCTCGCAAGTGCCCTTGTATCTTCTTCACTGTCTCAACGGTGTTGACTACCAACTCTGCTCCCAGAATCTGACGTTCTCCCATGTCACTCTAACACACGGGAGACCTACACTTTCTTTCATACAACGCTTCAAACGGAGCCATCTAAATGCTCGCTTGATAACTATTGTTATAAGAAAACTCCATAAGATGTAGGTGGTACTCCCATGATCCTCCAAAGTCTAACATACAAGCCCTCAACATATCCTCTAGTGTCTGAATAGTACGCTCGGACTGCCCATCTGTCTGCGGGTGATAAGATGTACTGAACTTCAGACGAGTTCCAATACTCTCTTGCATGCTTCTCCAAAAGTGTGATGTAAAACGTGAATCCCTGTCTGACACAATGCTGACTGGTATGCCGTACAATCTTATGATCTGCCTCATGTATAAGTCAGCCAAAGCTTCTGTAGACTGGCCAACTCTAAAAGGTAAGAAATGGGCTGACTTGGTGAGTCGATCTACTATTACCCATACTATATCTCTTCCACTTGGACTCTTGGAAAAACCCGTGATGAAGTCCATAGTGATGTGTTCCCACTTCTACTCTGGAATTGGAAGTTGTTACAATAATCCTGCTGTTCTCTGGTGCTCCGCCTTTACTTGCTGACATACTAGACATTTAGCTAAAAAACGAGCTCTCTCTTTTTATCTCATTCCACCAAAAGTTCTGTCGTAAGTCACGGTACATCTTTGTAAAACACCTATTCCTAGAAACCGTATTTACTTTTTTAATTATTAATTTAATTATAGTAATTAGTGGCTAATTAGGAGAAATAGATTTTTTATTAATTTTTATTTTAGGTGTTCGTGCACTTAGAAGATTTATGGGACCATTAGGAATTTTTTAAATTTATTTCATGTAGGAGGCCCCTTGAGCAGTTGCTAGCTTAATGGTGTGTATTAATATAATTGTAGATTTTTCTGTGAGTATATATATATATATATATATATATATATATATATATATATATATATATACATATATATTTAAAAGAAAATATAAAAGAGTTAGAAAAGAAAAGAAAAGAAAAAGGAAAAACACCATTAAACTAATACTCCCTAATGGATTCTTAACTACCCACTACCCAAACCAACCTAGATCTACCCACCCGTTAGCAAATTAAGTCTACATTCACTGGAAACAAACTACCCACCCTTGTGAGCCAACAATAGCAACCACCTTAGCTTTTAAGCAAAACCTATTAATAACTATTCCTATTGGATCTTAAACTAACTACCCATTAACTAACCTACCTACCCATTCCTACCTACCCGCCCCCTCTTTGTAGCTGCATAGCAGCAAAGACCCGCCTATGCATGTGAGCCGCCCCTTTTGCTCACAACAATGCAGCAGCCCCCTTTTTGCAAATATGCAACTTAAGCAACTAGCAAACCCAATGACACTCGCGAACCGACCCCCCCTCTCTTCTCTCTTATATACATATTTATATCTTCATATATTTCAATAAAATCCTAATCCTAGATCATCCAAACTCTCCCCCTTCCCATCTAGACTTAAGGAGCGTCGCCACCGCAGCCGGAGAACCCCGCCAGGCCGTCCAAACCAATCCCGACGACCGCGACCCCGTGCACCCCGCGCAGTGCAAATTTTCGCAGCAAGGTACCTGTGTTCCAGAGTTGTTTCCCGTCGCCTCGATCAACCAAACGTCACCCCGTCTTCACCGGTATGCTCACCCCTTAACCATCTTCCATATCTGTGTGATAGAAGACCTCGAACAACGCGTAACCATAGGCGAAAATAGTGCCAAAGTTGGTGGAAATAGACCAATTTCTGGGATCGCAGAAAACTACGATGATCACCCATGTTCCCGAATTCGTATCTCCCACCACAGAGATCCGAATTCGATGATTCTTTTTGGTATGCGTAGACTACTTGACCTAGTTTAATTTCTGCTAAATAACCCTATATTATTAACTGCTGTAGGTAGAATTTAATTCGTTGGAAAATCCCGCGAATACACTTTTTCCAGATTTCCAAAAGTTGTGAAACAAAGCGCGTTCCGCCAAATAGGACCGTCCTGCCATGTACCAAGTATACCAAACGGTACGCGCAGCGTAATCGGACATGTGAGAGTTCGCGAAAACTGATTCGGACGCGTGTGCGCGCCGGAATTAGCCCGTATCCGCGGACAAATCCTGTATCGCAACTTTTGCGAAAGTCGCACGCATTTTGTGCACGCTCGTCAGATTACGACAAAACTTGTACCACTGGACTCGTGGTAACGTGCTGGTCCTGTGACCCAATTTTCACACAATTCTAAGACTGTTGACCAAGTCGCCAATTGGCGGACCCTATAGTTGACTTTTTGGGCGAAATTGTGTTCGGCCCATCGAAATCCACATTTGGACATACCGTTGGGTTCGTATTGACATTTAGAGTTTATTTGACCTATAATTTATCCCATTTAGAGACTGTTATCCTTGGCACATTTTTTGGTACAAAGTGGGTCATATGTGGACCCCGCTTTGACCTGAAATTACCGTTTTGCCCCTGTGTCCAAATTGGACGAAAGGGAAGTACTTTCTTGCTATTTTGCTTATTCTGGGAACGTTGGTGATATCTATTTCAGCATCCGAAGATATTTGTTCTGAGGCCGTAGCTTCTGATCTTGTGTGCTTAACTTCTGGACAGTACACCTTGCAGCTTTCTTACCAGGCAAGATATCTTGTCAAATTATTTACAGTACTTTTGCATGTTATTTATATTTCTGTATATTTATTGCATTTCTGTATATTCATTGCATGTGTAGTTCTTTCAGTCATTATTATATATTAGATATGTTGACACACACTTGACACTTAGTATCATGAGAGGACAATCATTAGGCGTATGGGCTTTTAACCACTCGTATAAACCATAGTATATAGTTCACACTACGGGCATGTGTCACGTTGGTCGCTACCCCCGAGGTATGTCAATTTCTGATGTTCTAGACGGGTGTGTGAGTTGTGAGGCTTAGATCGAGTAGCCTACCCTTGCCCATACATCAAAAAGTTGTCCTTATTTGCATTCATATAGATTATCTTGTACATTGTACTTATATATTTTCTACCTATTATGCATGTTTACTGTATTCAAATTGGCTTGCTTCTATGTATCTTGTTACGTCCCTCTAAGGACCTGGTCCCTTTCCAGGTGTATCTGTTCTTGAGTATTCGCAGGAGCGCAGATTCGGATAGTTATATATGTTTCGAGGATGTCTTCTCTTCGAGCCCGTGATTGTTAGCTGGTATTCTTATATTGTGTTGTACTTTTCTATTCGAGTTGGTAGTGAATTTGTTTCCATCCAACTATCATCTTTAGATACTTCTTATTGAGATCTAGTTATTTAGATGTTGGTTATTTATTTATATGGATTTTCGTGGATGAGATTTAGATTGTACCTATGTGACTTGTGATACATTTTATACCACTTGTGGATTTGATATTCATATTACAGCGTACGTATGGGTTATGGTTTCCATATATTGGAGTTGCCATATCCATGCGACTGGCATGCTTACGTGTCCTAGTCCTACGTATTTTGGGACTGGGGCGTGACAATCTTGGTGCCTCCAGGATGAATATAATACATCGAACTATGAGCTTCTGCCATCAGCTACTGTCGAATCTCTCCATTTGGAACATAAAGACGATTACTATATCGTAATGTCCCATCATCATGAATGCACAATCCCGTCTGCTCTCCGGCCTTTGTCCTTTCCTTCAATCTTCAAAATCTGGCGTCTGTAGGCAAAGCTGCCTTGATCCTCTCTACTAGGGATGACTGTACTTGCAAATTGGCTAATATCCCATCTGCTCCGGGTAATATCACTTCTATGCCCAGCTCTTGTAAGTCCTCCAATAATTTCCTCTATGTCGTCAAGAAGTAAGCTGCTGGTTTCCGGCTTAACGTGTCTGCTACAATGTTAGCCTTGCCTGGGTGATAATGTAGCTCTATCTCAAAATCCTTCATCAACTCAAGCTATCGACGTTGCCTCATTTTTAACTCCTTCTGTGTGAACACATACTTCAGACTTTTGTGGTCTGTATAGATCTTCACTCGTTCCCCATATAGGTAATGTCTCCACAGCTTCAAAGCAAAAACAACGGCTACAAGTTCCAAGTCATGAGTTGGATAATTCTTCTCATGCACTCGTAACTGTCTAGATGGATATGCAATCACCTTGCCATGCTGTATCAACACGCATCCCAAGCCTTTCCCTGATGCGTCATTGTATATCACATAGCCTCCTGATCCTGATGGAATAGTCAATACTGGTGCTGTAGTTAGTCGCTTCTTCAACTCCTCGAAAGCGTCTTAACACTTGTCGGTCCATACGAACTCTTGATCCTTGCAAGTCAACCTAGTCATAGGTACTGCTGTCCTTGAGAAGTTCTCCATGAACCGTCGGTAGTATCCCACAAGTCCAAGGAAAGTTCTCCCCTCCGATGTTGATTTAGGAATGGGCCATGTCTCAATTATCGAGATTTTCTCTGGATAAATAGAAATACTATCTCCCGTAACGACATGCCTAAGAAATAAGACTATGTCCAAGAAGAACTCACATTTACTGAGCTTTGCATATAACTGCTCTCTCCTCAATGTCTCTAGAATAATCCGCAGGTGCTTCTCGTGCTCCTCGTGGCTCTTCGAATAGACAAGTATGTCATCTATTAAGACGACCATGAACTGGTCCAAATACTGATGGAATACTCGATTCATTAAGTCCATAAAAATAGCTGGAGCATTGGTCAACCCAAATGGCATGACCAAAAACTCGTAGTGCCCATACCTTGTCCTGAATGCTGTCTTCGGGATATCCTCCTTCCGTACCTTCACCTGGTGATATCCCGATCTCAAGTCTATCTTCGAGAATACCTTAGCTCCACTAAGCTGATCAAATAAGTCATCAATGCGTGGCAATGGATATTTATTCTTCACAGCCACTGCATTCAAGGTCTGTAGTCAATGCACATACGCACTGACCCATCCTTCTTTGGTACAAACAACACCGGTGCTCCCCAGGGTGATGCACTCGGTCGGATGAAACCTTTCTCTTCTAGTTCTTTCAACTGTGTCTTCAGCTCATCCATCTCCTTTTTCGCCAATCTATAAACATGTGGCGCTATGTGTGCTGCTCCTAGTGTCAATTCAATCGAAAACTCTACGTCTTTGTCTGGGTAGGCCTGGCAATTCCTATGGAAAGACGTCTTAAAATTCTAAAATAATGGGGTGATAAATAACATCGTCCATTGCATGCTGCACACCATCAAGGGTTTCTGTGGATTCTAGTGCAAACTCAAGTTCAGGCTGGCATGGTACCTTAAAAAGAATGCTTCCTCCAAAGCAGTCGAAGAAAGCCTGGTACTTGCTTTTCCAGTGCATTCCAAGCACAACATCAAAAGTTGGCATAGGAAGGACTAAGAGTCGGGCACTCATCTCTCTACCACGAATCACTACAGGACACGATCTACAAATCTGATTAATTGGTATAACTCCTCCCTCCGGTGAGAATTCTAACACAACTAGGTAAAGATGTAGTGGCAATATTGTGTTTCACAATAAAACTAGAAGATATGAATGAGTGGTGGCTCCTGTATCAAATAATGTCACAGCAGAAAAAGTACAAGCAAGAGTAATACCTGCTATGACATCAATCTCCTGTTCCAAGTCATCCACTTCTAGTGCAAAATCTTGCCCATTCCTCTGTTGTAATCCATGACCGGCCCTCGTGTACTGATCCTCCTGAGTAGGTAGCGGTGGTCCTCGCTGAAATCCTCCTGCTGCTGGAGGTCGAGGTGCTCCTGTTCTAGTCATCTGTTGAGCTGGCTTCGGTGCTGGAAGTGCTAGCCTCTGTACTGGCTGTGGAAGTGTCAATGACTGTTGCATTGGACAGTCTCTCGCCAAATACTGTCCGGAACCACATCGCATACATTGTCCCAAGCGAGTCCGATAATCTCTCAAAATGTATCCGCGTTTCCCATAATAACTGCAGTGGGGCTTCTCTGAATTATGGTATGGTCCTGCTCTGTGCTGGTACTACTGTTGCTGTGCCAAAGGATATCTAATAGGCCCTCCTTGTTGTGTCCTTGCTGGTCCTAGCTGTGTCCTTGCTGGTCCTTGTTGTGTCCTCAGCTGACCTCCTTTTCCTCTGTTGATGGTCTCTTGTAATCTAACTTCTGTCAGTAATTCGGCATAAGAGATCCGGTACTGTGAGCTAGTGTAGTATTGGAGCTCCTGAGTTAGCACGCGGTGAAATCTCTTAGCCTTCACTAAGTCATTTGGTATCAGGGTAGCGCCATATTTACTAAGGCGACTAAACTCGGCATCATACTCGTCAACTGTCATATTCCCCTGCTCCGGGTGAAGAAACTGATCGTACAATGCATCCCTGACAGTGTTCGGAAAGTACTTCCTCACAAAGCTCTCCAAGAATTATTTCCAAGTCTGGTACGTGCCTAACTGGCGCTCCATTGATTCCTACTAGTGATGAACATTACCATCTAGCAGCATCCTTACGCCTGTCATCCATAGATCTGTAGGTAGCTGCGATGCCTCTAATAACTTTTGAGTGTGAGTAATCCAGTTGGTAGTCTCCTCTGGGCTCTTAATGCCTTTTTACGGCTTCAGACCCATCTGTATAAAGTCCTTTACTGACCCAACTCTAGATCGAGGTACTAGAACTAGTACCTGAGCTGGTACAATAGCCTTTGCAGCCATTCTCTCAAGTGCTGCCGTAAATTCTTACCTCTGCTCTGCTGCTTGCTGCCTCTGCTCTGCAGCTAGTGTGGCATTTGGAAGAATTAGAACAGCTGTGTCTGGCCATCCTGCGGTATCGATGAAGCTGGAAGGGTCCCATTAGGTGGAGCGGAAGGATTAGACGGAACTGGATTGGGACTCTGTCCATCTGGCCCCGGAAGTCTAGGAGTCATCGAGGTATCCCCTCGAGTTTGGCCATTGACTCCTGAGGGTGTCTCTCCATCGACGGTAGTACATCCATTATGCATATCTATCTCTCTGCAGGTGGTGGATGAAACGATTAGAAGAAGTACAGGAATCAAACAGGATGCAAGCATTAAATAGGATAGTTGAAAGGAAGGATGAGTTTTAGTCAAGCGTGGATGAGATCCTTATACTCTATTCTTATACGCAGGCTTGTTCGGTACAGTTACATAATCGAGACAATATATTCTTGACCGACATGGGCCACCACAAAAATATGTCACGTCCAAGTCCCAAAATACGTAGGACTAGGAATACGTAACACGCCAGTCGTATGTATACGAACTCCAATATATGGAAACCATATAGACACGTACGCTGTACATGAATATCCAATCCACCAGTGGTAATATACTGTCTCAATAAGTCACACGCAATCTATATCTCATCCACAGCACAAATAAAAAAATAAATAGTAAATAAATAACTGAATATCAAAGATGAGTATCAAAGTATGATAGTCGGATGGAAACAAATCTACTGCAATCAACTATACTAAAACTACTAAAAGGGAGAAGAGAATCAACTCTAATATAAGATAAATGTCCATAAAAGAAATAACAACTATAATCTCTAACAGCTGCAATGAATCAAAGATACTCCGAAGGTAAGACCTCCTCAGTCTGAAATAAAGCACCAGGTCCAGGTACGTACTCCTGTGGATAATCCTGTCCATCTATATTTGGAAAGGTACCAGGTCCTCAGAAGGACGTAACATGATACATAATAATATGCCAATAAAGTACTGAGAAATAAACATCCAATGGGGTCTCCTAACCATCTAAGTGGATGCATTTTGAGAGCAACTTTCCAACAAGTGGGCTATCTGGCTAAAATGGGATTGGCATAATTCTCTTGGAGATTCAGGGGCCTAAAAAGTATGTCATCTTTTGAACGCCAGAGGCCGCCTGATAATATATAATATATAGTGGTCATCATGATCGTGCATCTCCGGCGGAGCGTACGGGTTACACAAAGAATGTGTAAAGGAGCCCAAATACCTTACTTGTTGTTCTCCCCACCCCATGCTCTAAGCATGTCACATCCATGACACGATGAAACCTCTAAATAACTGCCAGGTCTACTAGCATGCAAAATTTCTATCGGCAGTTATCCTTATCTGTCGCATGACCTATACGTACCAGTGGCCAGTCGAATACGCAAGTCCGTGTCCTATATGTGACTCACACTCGTGTAAGAATAGTTTCATGGCCACTGAAACATAAGATGCCTCATGATAATGGGGTGGTCTCATAAAGTAGGTCCAATGCATATACATAAATAAAAACAGAATACGACGTCACCGTCGTTGCACCCAAGTTTCCTTGGACGTGCAGTTCATATAGCAGTTTAAAATAAATAAACTAAATGACAGAAATAAAACATGCATGCAATATATGGAATATAAAGAATAGTACAATGGCAGGGTATACTTGCCTGGCAAGAAATCCGTATAGTGTAATCGTCCAGATGTCAAGGACATGAGATCAGAAACTAAGGCCTCTGAACAAACTTCTCCGGATGCTGAAATAGACATCACCAACGTTTCCGAAATCAGCGAGATAGCTAGAAAATACTACCCTTTCGTCCAATTTGGACACAGGGACAAAACGGTAATTTCGGATCAAAGTGGGGTCCACATGTAGCCCACTTTGCACCGAAAAGCGTACCAATGGTAAAGATCTCTAAAATTGACAAATTATAGGTCAAACAAACTCTAAATGTCAGTACGAACTCAATGGTATGTCCAATTTTGGATTTTGGTGAGTCGAACACAAATTTGCCCAAAAAGTCAATAGTGGGGCCCACAATAGACGGTTTGGTCAACTATCTCAGAATTGCGTAAAAATTGGGTCAAGGACCAGCGCGATACCTCGAGTCCAGTAGTGCAAGTTTCATCGCATTCTGACGAGCGTACACTATATGGTGCAGGGTTTTGCAAAAGTTGCAATACGGGGAATTTTTGCGGATATGGTTTGATTTCGATGCGCACACACGTCCAAATCAGTTTCCACGAAAGCCCACACGTCTGGGTATACCATGTGCACCTTTTGATGCGCTTGGTACACGACGGGGCGGTCCCGTTTGGCGGGGCGCGCTCCGTATCATAATTTTTGGAAGTTAAAAAAATAGATTTTCAAGATTTTCAATCTGATTTAATTCAGCATATAGCAATAATTAAAATATTTTAATTTACAGGAATTAATCTCGGTTAGGTGGTTTTTGTATACCAAAAAGAAAAACTAAATTCGGATCTCTGTGGTGGGAGATACGAGTCCGTGATCATGGGTGGTTATAACAGTTTTCTGCGATCTTAAAGTTGTCATTTTTTGCCATCTTGGTCTCTGTTTTCGCATAGGGTTACGCCCTGTTCGAAGAAAAATAATGCACAGTATTAGAAGGGGATAGGTCATGAACATACCGGTGAAGACGGGGTCGAGTTTGGTTAAGCGATGGCACAGAAAACGAGGCATGAACAGAGCTTCGTTGTTCATTACTCATGTATTTCGGTCGCGGCGGTGGTGTCGAGATTAGAGTTTAGGGATTGGGTTTGGTTTTTATAGGAAGTATATATATATAGAGTGCGGGGGGGAAAGGCTTACGCGCGGGGGTCTCGGCTACAACTGCTGCTGTGGTTTGGGATTAAACGGGTGTGGGGTTGCTAAGCGGGTAGGGTTTTAGTATTGGGTAGGGTAGTATTTAGGGTTTTGATTCATTTTCTAATTCTTTTCTTTCTTTCTTTTCTATTTCTTTTTCATTTCTATTTATATTTCTTTTAATAACCTTTTATATATATATATATATATATATATATATATATATATATATATATATATATATATATATATATATGTATGTATAGAAAATTTTAGAAATTTATATTAGTGCATATAATAAATCTATCAATTGCCCACGGGGTCTCCTATATGGGATAAATTAAAAAAAATTACGGTTGCTCCATAAAATCTCTAATGCACCAAGCACCTAGCATAAAAATCCAATAAATTATATTTCTTCTAATTAGCTAATAATTACTATAAATCAATTAAATAATTAATTAAATAATTAATACAGTTTTTTGAAATTAGGGGCTTTACAATAGGGCTACCTATAAGAACAAGTTCTAGGCCAATTGAATGTGTATTATGATTTCTACATGGTAATTTATTTGTATTTTCGGAGAATTTTGTGATTGAAACATCATGGATGTCTCATGAGACCAATTAGATCTAATTAGACTTAGATCGGAGTTGTGGGACTAGATACGTGTCCACAATTGGACATGAGTAGAGTGTATCATAGTATTTTGTGATACGGTGTAATACGAGATTCATTTTAGGGTGATTAGTGTAAATGTTCTTCAATTCCTATTGTAGAAAGTTGCATTTGTTATGAAATAGCGTATTTGATATGTAGAAATAATTATTGTGGTGTATTATGAGTTTTGAGCCTCATTTGGGTACGTATCAAGGAATTCATAATTATGTACTATAGGTGTTTGTTGATTTGGCTATTAGCTAGTGTGTGTGTGTATGTGTGTGTGTGTGTATATATATATATATATATATATATATATATATGAAGCATTTGTGAGTCACTATTATATAGACATATATATACATATATGGCGATATATACTAGATGTGTATGTGCACTTGTGTGCATGTGGCAGTGTGTTTGTGGTGACGTAGAGTTGTGTGGTAGAAGTCGGGTGAGGAGGCAGTGCACATATGTGCATGGGGTACTAGGGTATGAGAGTTTGTGTGAGATGGTTTTGGATAACAGTTGTATCAGGTAGTGGTGGAATGTATCATCTATGTACCACAGTTATGTTTAGTCCAGTGGAGTAGGGGGGCTTTGATGGCTCAGGTTGAAGGGAGTTTGTATACAACAGTAGTAACAGTTGCGAAGCTTTGGTGGCAGCGTTGAGTACAATTAGTTAGATGGAGAAGGGGTCTGGTATGTATAAGTTTCACGGATACATGGGCTTAGCAGGATATGAAAGGGGAAGTTGAGAAATCAGTTAGTATAAGTTCAGTTGTAAGTTAGAGTATGTTATAAGTCAATGTTACTAGATGAGTTAAGTTAGTATATGTCAATTAGTTATCAGTTAGTAGTTAGTGTGTGTGTGTGTGTGTGTGCGTGTGTGTGTGTGTGTATATATATATATATATATATATATATATATATATATATATATATATATATATATATATATATATTGATATCTGTTAGTATGTAGGAGTCTGTCATAGACCAGAAGCAGAGTAGTAGCAGCTGCCAAGAGAGGAGCAGACAGTGCATATCAAGGGACTCGAGTAAGGGGTATTGGAGTTATGGACTAGAGCAGCAGCTAGGTGAGGTTTCTCGATATCAGTATTAACTGCCTTTTAGAACAGTGAAAGTAATATTAGCATTAGAGTATCAGATGTTACTGATGCTTAAAGAACAATAGTTGTAACAGCAAGGAGATGGGGAAAAGTGTTACCTGGAAGGGCAATATATATGTTACATATTTGAATGCAGTTGTCATATAGGGGGATCGGGTTTCTTTGGTGTGAAAGTAGTAGTGAAGGCTTACTCGGAAGGGTGTATCAGTGAGTAACACTGATTTGAAGTATCAGTCATAACTGGTACAACTGATACATTGTATTAAACCTTGACATGTCATTTTAGATAGAGTATATGCAGTAAGGAGCAACAACAGGTTGGAGTTGTGTGATGTGTTGGTGTTTGGAGTTGAGGGGAGTTATCTGATACATAACAATATCAATTATAGGTGACTAAGAGTGTAGGCAATAGGGTGATGTGAGGGTAAGAGACTGTGTTCAATACAGTATTAATGTAGGGCATGTTAGCTAAAGTTATAATTTAAGTAAGTTCTTATATGAGTGTTCATAAGTATAAGGTATTAGTTACGGATAGGTATCAATGATACCAAGTTATACTAGATAGTGTAAGTATTAGTTAAGTTATGACTTTAATTTGCCTAGTTTAGCTAGTGAGACCTAGAAATGGCCTAGAAAAACATATTTAATTTATTTTAGCTCTTTATCACTTCTTTACACCCCTTTGAAATGTCATTCATATATAGGTGTGTGTGACACCATCTCGGACACCGAGTGACATCATTTCTCAGGACCAGAGGTGAGTACATTCTTTGATAATTTTCTTATTTGACAGTCTCTATGTTTTATGTCTTAGTATTGAGATATTTGATTCATGACACGATGTTTACACAGATTGGTATACGTGGATCCTTGTCATGAGATGTTATTATCGTAATTACTTTGTGATCGTCGTGTCGTGTTTCAAGATTACTTAGCGATTATGTGATATCTCCATGATTATATAGACCGTGATCATAGTGCATGATATTATAGACCGTGCATCGTGATATACGTGTTATAATGTGTTGTGATTTGGATCCGTGTACCAGTCGAAAGATAGAGAAGTATTAGTAAATATGTGATCATACCTTATAGCCCGTGATATAGTGTACCCCGTGATAGCTAGCAGTTCGTGCAATTCACGTGTGGTCACGCTAGCTCTCATTTATTTATATAGCCCGTATTAGGCCCAAGCTGATCACATATTTTGCTAATATTTTAAGACACAAGTTATTATTTTCTTTCTTTATTCCCAGTTCATTGCATTGATATTCCTTTTATATGGTTCTCAGTTATTTCCATATCTTGTCGTGATATTTTCTTTTATGATGTTTACTATTTCAGTTACTTCCATCATTTATTTTTCCTTGCTATTGATGTTTCATAATTTTTGTCAATTATTGGGTTTTACTTCTCTCTAATCCTGACTGGATATATTTTTTAGATGATTCATTAGAGGACTGGTATCCTACATATTTCGGGCTGCAGGATGGTGGGGCAATTGAGCTAGTACCCGTAGAGCCCCTTGAGATAGTACCACCAGCTGGAGAGACTTAGACTTTTCATTATGAGTTGTATTTGATTTTAGTATTTTTTATGGCATGTATTATTATTTTGAGACCTATGTTGAGATTGGACTTGTATTGAGACTCTTGTATTTCCTTTACTTCTAATCCATATCGTGCCATTATTCCTCTAGTTTGATATTGTGATTGAGTATTGATTATCATTTATCACACAATATATTGTTCATCCAATTGGAGTTAGATGACATGACAGGTACCTTATATATTTTTTGACATATGTGTAGATAATTATATTGACCCAGACAGTGCTCTACTGCCGATGCTACAGCGTAGGCTGGGCGTTGATCACTACTTGTGCCTTTATTCCGGGTGTGGGTCGTGACAGCCCAGAAAAAACTATTTCTCTGATGGAGGAATGATATTATTCGCCTTTTTTGAAGCATGATATTCAAAAATTCGTGCAAAAATGAATTGTTTGTCAAAGGTCTAAAGGTACTATTCAGAATACAGGTCTCTACACTCCTTTACCAATTTCAAATGCTCTTTGGGTTGAAGTTAGCATAGATTTTATCTTGGGATTATCTCCTACGTAGAGAGGTAATGATTATGTTATGCTTGTAGTTGATCGTTAACTAAAGATGGCTCACTTTATTGCTTACAAAAAGACTACATAGGCCTCTAATGTTGCTTCTTTATTCTTCAAAGAAGTGGATTATCTTCATGGGGTACCAAATTCGATTACTTCAGATCGTGATACTAAGTTCTTGAATTTACTTTTGGAAGAATTTGGATGCGGTTAGAAACTACTTTTCAATTCACCACTACTTCTCATCCACAAACAAATGACCAAACAGAATTTGTTAATCACTCTTTTGGAAATTTGATTGGAGCAAAGTGTAATGACAAAAATAAGCAATGGAATACTCTACTTTCCTATATGGAATTTTCTTTCAATATTTCCACTACCAAAATATGGCATATTAGCGACTTTTTTAGTTACTCCATAAGGAAACGTTGCAACATTTATAAAATTTAGCAACATAAATAGACGTCACAAAATGTCGCAGTCTGCGACTAATTACGATAACTAGCAACTAAATTAGGTACTGTTAGGAAAGCGTTACTATAAGTCTTTAAATGTTGCTATTTTTTATTTTTACAACGTATAGCGACATATATAGTTATTCGTAACGTCGCTAAGTTTTTTCTATTGGCGACATTTAGCAACATCAGTCAACGACGTTGTTAACATTTTACATATGTCCGATCGGGATTCACTTCCCTCCCCATTTCTTTTCCCAAATCAAAACACCCCCAAACCCCCGCTCCCCTCCTCCCATCCAGCGACCCTCGCGCGGCTCCCCCTCTCCAGCACGGCTGCTCCTTCTCTCCTCCTCCCTCTGGTATGACTCCTCCCTTCCTCCCTCCGGCGTGGGTCGTCCCCTCCGTCACTTCTCCCTCAGGTGCTCCTCCTTTCCTCCTTATCGCTCGGTAAACCCTAACCAATCTCTCTCGTAGCACAGTCACTAACATAACACACATATACTGATATGATACTGAAACTGACACGAGACACATACTGACACGACACACACACTATCACAGACACACACTGACACAGACACACACACATGACATATCTCGAAAGCAGGAAAGCATGTTGCATGATAACACTTTAGTCATGTAAGCATTTACGCATGTAAGCATTGTAATCATGTAAGCATATACACATGTTATACTCGATCGTATAAGTAAAATAGAGACACAATCTAAGTTACGTCACTCGACCGTGACTTATTTCCAAAATTGATACTCCTATTATTTCACTGATACAAGGGGAACACTTGCCGCCCTTGCATCAAAAAATTTTTAGTATGTACCCTATCTATATGAAGGTCACTGGCGATATGCATGCCACCATATTGGACTATTTGCATTACACACACCCCTTTCAATTCGTATTGCGAGCCCTACTGGAGGTCCATAATGTCTCGTGCCGAAACACGTACCAAGTATGCAATGTTCTATTCATTCCAGGTAGCAAGATCGATTAATGAATATCCCGCTATACCGTGCTCTAAAGCACTATCATTTTCTCTTAGGCCGAATTGGTCCAGGTGCCCGGATACCGTTCGAGGAAAGCCAAGCCCGTGCACAGGTTTTCTATAATGATGCAACTATCCATACATAACTCTTTCGATTGTTGTACTGGTTGGCGACACGTAGGCCCCAACAACCAAGGCTTCTTGCCCCATTCAATAGTTCAGTGGGCACCATGCCCCTTCCGACACAGTTGCATAATTTTGATTCATAACTGTTTACTTCTCTAATGAAGCATACTACTTGATACTCGTGCACTGATGCTCGATTCTACCTTCTACATATCGGCAGTTCCATGGCATTATGCCATAACTGCCACTTCGCTGATGAAGCATTGCTACTTGATTCTCATGCACGCTCCAATATAGCTGTTAAATTTTCTATCCTTATTGTTCAATATATATTATGACTTATGTTATCCAAACCATGCAATTTTAATCTATGATATCACCCCACGCAAAGGTTTATTTAATTAAGGCATGAAGGAGTAGAGGAGAAGGGCTAGTGCCTACCCACCTATACTTATATGCCTAATATTTTGTCGAGCCGATGCATCCTATTATCCCGACTATGTGATTTGATATGATGTACGATCTCTCTCACTGTTCTGAACTAGCCCCCTGATTCCATCCTAAGGCCGGCATCGTGCTTCTGTCCATAATGGGGTAATATATCGACCTCAGAGAGTTCTGCGTAAAGCCTCAACATGAAACCAAACCCAAATCAGTCCTTCTTCGAGTCAACTCACCATCGTAATGCACCGTGCCGAGCGGGACATTATAAATTAACCAACAAATTCATAGAAATTCTTATATCGATAGTATCAGTCACTTAATGAGTATCAGTTATTCATATAAATTCTTATATAGGTAGTATCTAATTTTAATTATGGAACCAACACATAGATGAAGTACCCCCACCCTGCTCACCAACTAAGTAGTTAGTTTGATTTGCTAGCTCATAGAGCATTATCTCTCTTCAACATCTATTTTTAACCAGATTCGACTTGATATTATCTTGTTTCCTTCCCTTTGTTGATATTCATCGATACAAATTTAAATAATAAGTGCATGTCTGATATAATACACAATGATGTATATGTTACCACTTCTTTAAATAATAATGTTTCGCCTAGCTGTTATTATTATATATATATATATATATATATATATATATATATATATATATATATATATATGTATAAGTTTGTGCCAGACGAGTATAATAAACCCTTAAAAAATCTACAAAGAAGCAATAAGAGAGTTCCGACAACTCCGAGCTCTCCTAGATTCTTTGGGCAATCGGGACTCGTTCTGCGATCTTGGGGTACAACAACCATACCCGATAGAATAGAGAGACGTACCATATACACCAAAGTATAAACCCTTCATAATCAACCCGTTCGACGAAAAGTCCTTCCCTCGCCGGTTCATGAGCTACTTTGAGATCTCAACGGGACACTTACCCCACAATAATGTTATCCTTACCAGACTCTTCGTTGGGTCATTGTCGGGGGTAGCTTTCAACTAGTTTTGCAGTCTCGAAGAAAACTGCATCTCATCATTTGATGACCTCAAATGTCTGTTCTTCAACAAATTCTATAAGGCTGGAAATGACATGACGATGTCATCTCTGATAGACGTCACCCAAGGTGAAAAGGAGCCAACACGAAACTACATTGAGCGGTTTTGACAGGCGGTGCTAAGGTTGTCCCCTGGCAATCCCGAGGCCACAGTAATGGAGATGTGCCTAAAAAACATGCTTCCGGCAGTCAGCCTCTGGGTGGGCGAGAGGCAGTCCAATGACTGGATAACATTCATTATAAGTACAGTAAACGTTGAAAAGAAGCTCAAAGGCGCTCGATGCTTAGGAATACATGTCCCTACAGTTGGGGAAAAAGGTAAATGTTCCGCCAACAGCAACAACAGCAGCAACAGCAGACGCGATGCAAAGGGAAAGCAGGCTATGGTATCCAACGTAACCAAGAAGCCTAACAAAAAGAAAGCAGAGCCTCTGAAATAAAAGGAGACCTACTCTTTTGAAGATGGTGATGTTAATCCCATCTTCGATATGCTGATGCAAGGAGGTAGGATTCACCTACCCGACGTCAAGCGCCAACTGGAAACGGCATACATGAATAACCCGAAGTACTGCAACTTCCACCTCTACATCCACCACCCGACGCAGAAGTGCTATACCTTGAAGCAGTACATCCAGCGTCTGATTGACACCAAGGCTTTATCCTTGGATTTCGATAACGTGACGGTTACCGCTAACATGGTATCCCTACAGTTCGGTAACTTTCCAGTAACGGAAGCCCGAGACGGGATAATCCCAATCCCCAAAGCAACTAGGGAAGTTGTCAATTTTCCACCGGCCAGAGACCAAAAGGCTGGGCTAATACCTCTCTCCACACCACCAGGAGAGGTATGTGGGTTCATCCAAACCTCGTTCCAGACTTGACGCAGTCAGCGGCATCTCCTGCTATCAAGTCCAAAGGCAAGAAGTCCAAGTCCTGCCATATGGTATCTCCCACTACTGAAGAAGCTATGGAAGGGGAGACTAGGTCCGGCGTGGCCTACCAGCAGGACTATAACACTCTCGATGAAAGAGATCCGCCAACAGTTTTACCTACTGCACCCGTTATATCTAATAAGGGACCATCCCAGCCTTTAACAACAAACAAACCGAAGCAAAAGGAGGCTCGTTTTGATAAGCCGTTGCATAAGGAAACAACTCAAGGACTGGAGAAGCCCTAAAACTTTGATATCTTGGTATAATTAGCCAACACTCCGGCAGAGTTGTCACTCTACGAGTTGCTCTGGCTATCCTGAAACACCCGGGTTGCACTCAGCGAGGTATTATAGAACGCCGACACTTGTCTGGAGAAAGTCAAGCCGCCAGCTGAAGATCTGGCAGCCTGCTCCCACTACAATAACATTGTGGATATAGTACCCAATATTATATTTTTACAACAGGATATGCTGCTAAAGAATAACAAGTATGATCGTCCCATGTACTATACAGGGTACATTGGTGCCATAAAAGTAGACCGGATGCATATTGATCTCGGTTCGTCGATCAGGATCATCCCGAGGAGCCTACTCCAAACTTTAGGGATCCCGATGCATCACTTGCTAGCTACCAATACTGTCATTAGTGGATTCAATGCAGGAAGAACCAATCCCTTGGGCAAGTTCAGCCTAAAATTCCAGATTGGTGAATTGAAAACGGAAGTTACTTGCTACGTCGTCGACGTAGATGTATTATATAATGTCTTGCTCGGACGGCCTTGGTTACATCAATATATGATCGTGCCATCAATACTACACCAGTATTTCAAATACGTCGACTAACAGGTGGAAGTCAAAATAGAGTTTGCAAACATTGACCCTTTTAAAGGGCTCGAGGTGTACTACTCGGACGCCATCCTCTACAAATAAGTCCCTAAAGACAAAGAGGGCAATGACATTGATGATGAAGCAGAGATTACAACTACACCAGTGGAGCCCATGAGAATCTGTCTCAAGGCTCATACTCCCGGCATAGCTGCTCCCTCGTTGTCAAACTGCAAGGGAAGGTACCAAAGCCCTCGACCCCTTCCACATCATCAGAGCCTTTGGTCATTCGCCTCCCCAGGTCGAAAAGACCACCAACGGGAGAACCAACTCCACCTACTCTTTTTGAACCCATGGTCATTCGCCTTCTTAGGTCGAGTCGACCACCAAAGAAAGACCCAGCAAGTACTGAACCTCTCGTAGTAAAACTACGCCAAGAATAGTAAGAACCTTTACCTGTACTAGGGGTACCTGAAGAGAAATATGAATTGGAGGAATACGTATCCGCTTAGGCTGATATCCTTCCTTGATGATTGAATCCCAGATGAAAAGTTACCCTACTTTCTGAATAAAGGGCTACCTTTGAACTATTTTGAGATTTCACAAACAAATACATAATATACCATGGAGTATGGTCTAGGTTTACACCTGCAGACATAAGTGACCACAACATACACAGCACACCAGATGCACCCAGCCAAGATTCTTACTTCCTAGTCTCGCCTAGGAAGAGGGAAGATAATCTCATTATCTTCGGTAGGGTAGAATGCCCTCAGTCCTTGATCCCAGGGAAAGAAGAACCAGAACCTGACATCGACATAATGCTGCTCTATCGGTATAGTTCACAAGCCCTGCACCTTATCAAGAAAATAGGGTATAATCTGAAGGCCACTAAAGGGCTGAACTTCGGCAAAGGCCGAAGGTTTCATCTGTGTCTACCCACTCCTACAGGCAAGCCCGGGAATTACTACCAAAAAACCAAGCATGGTTTAGAATATGTGACGTCTCATACAACCCCTGAGGACTCAGACGAAGAAGATGAGGTACACTCACACTCGTCAGAATCTTCAGCCTGGGACTCCGACGTCAGCATCGGAGACATGTTCAGACAAACGCTGTCCTCTAAGATGGTGTCTGCCGACCCCGAGGAAGACAACGAAGGCCCATCCGAACTTTTTGAGATGGAACCTTGGGTCCAATAACTTGATTCTAATGGGAGATGTGATTCAAACAACGACAACCTCCCACAGAGGATGAAGTCATACAAGTCAACCTCAGCGATGAATCATGCCCTAAACCTATCTTCGTCAGCAAAAACATGTCAAACGAAGACCGAAAAGTCCTATTACAACTCATGAAGGAATATATTGACGTCTTTGCTTTGGAGCTACGAAGACATGTCAGGACTAGATCCCCAAATCGTGGTCCACAAACTTAATATTTTGCCAAACGACAAACCAGTCAAGCAACGGCGGTTCCGGCAAGAGGTGATGGATTCCATCAAAGCTTGAAGTCAACAAGCTGATAGCTTGTGGCTTCATCCGCGAGGAACAATACCCCGACTGGGTAGCCAATATCGTGCCAGTCCTTAAGAAGAATGGGAAGATCCGAGTCTGTATCGACTTTCGTGATCTAAACACGATGTATCCCAAAGATAAATTCTCTCTTTCAATTACCGACGTAATGATCGAAAACACTTGTGGAATCGAGCGCATGCCTTCATGGATGGCTTCTCAGGCTACAACCAAATCAAGATGTTTCCTGACGATGAGAAACATACATCATTTCGGACACCAATAGGCGTATACTGCTACACGGTCATGCCTTTCAGTCTAAAGAATACAGGTGCCAAATAACAACGAGCCATGAGCACAATATTCCTTGATCATCTGCGCAAGACAGTGGAATATTACGTCGATGACATCGCCGTCAAAAGCTGCTCCAAAGACGATCATATCCAAGACTTGAGGACTGTATTTGACCTGATGTGCGCACGTCACCTCAGGATGAACCCTACTAAGTCCTTGCGGGGTGTCTCCAGCGACAAATTTTTGGGTTTCGTCAGCACTTCCCGGGGTATTCACATAGACCCCGACAAGACCAAGGCCATCTTGGAGATGCATCCTCCAAGGAACCTCCGAACACTCCGTGGCCTCCAAGGAAGGTTGGCATATATCAGAAGGTTCATATCAAACCTCTATGGATGTTTTCATTTGTTCACACAGCTCATAAAGAAAGGTGTCTCCTTTGTTTGGAATAAAGAGTGCCAACGAGCATTCGACAACATCAAATAATACCTATCAAACCCTCCCGTGCTGGTGGCCCTTGTCGTGGGAGAGCCATTCATGCTCTATATACGTGCAATGGATCACTCTCTTGGTGCCATGTTAGCCCAGAGCAGTGATTCACGTCACAAGCAGGCCGTATACTACCTCAATCGGATGATTATAGAACTAGAGCATAGATATACCGCAGTCGAGAAAGAGTGCCTTGCGTTGGTATTCGCCATCCAGAAAACTTGATACTACGTGACTGGACAGACCATTCATGTAATCTCACGAGTCAACCCCCTCAGGGTCCTCAAGAACAAACACGGGAAACTTAGTTCCCGCTTGGCTACTTGGGAAATATTATTATCTCCATATGACATGATATTCGTCCCATAAAAGGTCATCAAGGGTCAGGCATTGGCCAAATTTCTGGTAGCCTACCCGCGGTCAGAAACCTTAAAACTGAACGAAGATAATCCAAAAAAGGTGGCAGATGCCAACGTTACCTCACATGAAATAATTTGACGAATGTTCTTTGATGGTGCTTCAAGGGAAGAAGCCAAAGGCAATATCATCGCTGGGGTTGGGATAGTATTAACCTCCCAAGATGGTCTCGTCATCAATCGTGCCTACTCTCTCACGGAATTATGTTCCAATAATATGGCAGAGTACAACGACTTAATCATTGGGCTCCAACTCGCCAAGCAAGTCGGAATAGAATATCTGGAGGCCTACGACGATTCTCAACTAATAGTCAAACAAGTCTGGGGTGAGTATAATTTACGAAATGAGGACTTGATCCCCTACCACCAGGCTACACTTAACATCACTACAACCTTCAAGATGTTCTTCATCTAGCATGTCCCTCGGTTGTAGAATATTGAGAAAGACGCCTTGGCCAGCCTCGCCGCTTCCTTAGCAATACCAAACAATGCTAACCTGCTAATAAATTTGGTCGGCAAAGAGTTGGTATTCCCCAAAATCAACCTAAGCTTGTGCCTCAGCTATGCCGTGGGGGTCGACACCGACACTCGAGATTGGAGGATTCTATTCATAGACTACGTAGTCTATGGAATTCTCTATGATAATCCAAAGGAAGCTACTTCGATCAGAAGACGTTTCCTCAGATTCTATTTTGATACAACTACTAAAATGTTGTACCGTCGATCCTACGACGGTCTCCTGTTATAATGCTTATCGGACGCAGAAGCAAGACATGACCTCCATGAAGCTTATGATGGTGTATGCGGAGCACATCAGCCTGGTCCAAAGTTACAGGACCATCTCCGAATAATGGTCTACTATTGGCCAACGATGGTAGCAGAGGCTATTGACCATGCAACAAAGTGCCAAGCGTGCCAAATCCACACCGACTTCATCCATCAGCCTTCCGAGGTCCTACACCCATGATACTCGAAGCATGGGGAATGGACATCATCGGACCAATAATCCCAACTTCGTCTAAGGGACATCGGTTTATTTTGGTGATCATAAATTACTTCTCCAAATGGGAGGAGGCAGTTTCACTCGATGAAGTCAAAACATCGAACGTGATTAGCTTCGTCAAACATCACGTCATATATTGCTTTGGCTTACCACGAAGGATCATCCACGATAATGGTTCACAGTTCGTAAGTTATGCTTTTTACCGCTTCTTCGATAAAAGTCTCATCCAGAACGTGGCATCAACCGCCTACAACCTAGCAGCTAATGAACTGGCCGAGGCGTTCAATAAAACCATCATCAAGCTCCTCAAGAAGTTTGTATCATCCAACAAGCACGACTAGGACAAGAAACTCAAAGAATGTCTTTGGGCCTACCGTACAATACTTCGGGTAGCTACCGGCAGTACACCCTTCTCCCTGGTCTATGTGAGCGAAGCGGTCCTTCCTCTCGAGATCCAGATCCCTTCACTTCGAGTGGCCCTCTTGTCATGCCCCAGTACCAAAATACGTAGGACTAGAACACGTAAGCATGCCAATCGCATGGATATGATAACTCCAATATATGGAAACCAAAACTTATGCGTACGCTGTAATATGAATAACAATTCACTAGTGTTATATATATAAGTCACAAGTCATAGGGCAAAACTCTAAATCTCATCCAGAAAATCAAATATAAATAAATAACCAATATTTATGAAACTAGATCTCAATACAAAGTATCTAAAGATGATAGTTTGATGGAAACAAATCTACTACCAAACTAGAATATAAAAACAAACACAATAATATAACTACATCAACTAATAATTACTGAGACTCGAAGAGAAGACCTCCTCGAAATATAAGTAACCAGTCCGGATCTGCGCTCCTGCGAATACTCATGAACATCTACACCTGGAAAGGGACCAGGATATCAGAGGGACATAACAAGATACACAGAAGCATGCCAATAAAGTACTAAAATAAATATCCAATGGGTCGTCTAACCGTTTAATTGAATGCAGTTTAAGAACAACTTTCCTAACGCGTGGGCTATCTGGCTAAAATGGGATTGGCATGGTTTTCTTGGAGATCCATGGGCCTAAAAAGCATGTCGTATTTTGAACGGCAGAGGCCGCCTGATAATATATAATATATAGTGGTCATCATGACCGTGCATCTCAGACGGAGTGTACAGGTTACACAAAGAAAGTACAACGGAGCCCACACGCCTTGCTTGTTATTCTCCCTACCCCATGCTCTAAGCATGTCATATCCATGACACGATAATACCTCTAATAACTGCCAAGTCTACTAGCATGTTATCCCTAACGCACGGCCCATACATACAGGAGGCCAGACCTGTCACGCAGTCCTTGTCAAATATGAGACTCACACTCGTGTAGCAGCTGTATCATGGCCAATGAAACCTAATGATGCTTTATGATAATGGGGCATTCTCATAAACAAGGTCAATGCATATACATAATAAAATAGATTACGACGACACCGTCATTTGCACCCAAGTTTCCTTGGACGCGCATTTTATATAGCAATTAAAATATATGAACTAAATAACAGAAATAAAGATGCATGCAACATATGGAATAAGAATAACAGTACAATGGCAAGGTATACTTGCCTGGCAAGAAAGCGGCAAAGTCTCAATAACCTGCTCTAGAGGTCGCGCAGATAAATCCAATAGGTCATATATACATATAATATAATACAATACAACATAAGTCATTACACTAGGACATACACAACCATATATACGCTGGAATCAGAGGGTACGCTAGGGGTGACACTGGTCAACTAACAAGGTCAATTGTGCGTCTAATTACGTGGGTGTCACGTCTTCAAATACTGTGCATAATCAGACAGTCAAACTAACACATCTCTTGCCAATACGTCAGTGTACACAAGGCAAATTTTTTTCTAATATTCAGGTCACAAAGTCAAGGCAAATATACGACAAAAAATCCACGGTGTCCTAGGGTCGTACAGTCTGAATACATATAGTCATAATTATTACTATAATCTAATTACCTACTTATATATATATATATATATATATACGTATATTTATATAACAATATAACCAATAATTTATATACATACCCATCTGAATACATATACTAAATATATATTTATATATACCAAATTGGACAATAAACGCATACGCGTACGTATACGTATACGAGTTGGGTTTACCGACTTAGGGTCTGAAGTCAACAACTGAACCTGTCTCGAAGCAATATGTTAAATCCTACGCTATTTACACTAGCACACATAAAATGAAGGGAGAGGGACAGGTTCGAACCTCGGGGTACGTGCTTGGGGACGACGATGAGGTTGACGACGATGAGGACGATAGTGATGACGATGACGACGATGATGGTGATGACGATGATGATGATAATTGAGGTTATGATGAGATGATGACGGTGAGATAACAAGATGATGATGAGATAATGATGACGAGATGATGATGGTGAGGTGATAAAGAGATGATGATGATGAGATGATGATGGTGAGATGATGAAGAGATGATGATGATGATGAGGTGATCCTACTGCCGGAGTCCGGCGATGAATCGACGAGGGGAAGGAAAAGGGGCTGACAGGGAAGAGGAGGAGGTGCTCAGGAAGGTCCGGCGAAGCTGGGCTGTGGGATGGAAGAGTTCAGGGAGGTCGAAGGAGGTTCAGGCGAGGGGCTCGCTATGACGAGGACGTGGCTGTGTCGAAGCAGTCGGGAAGGGTGAGAGGAAGTCGACGATGTAATGGAGATGGGTGGTCGGGCGTCCAGTCGAAAGGGGCTGCTGTCGTCGGGCTCCAGCGGTCAGTGGATGAGTGGTAGAGATCGGCTGTGACAAGGATGGGAATGTCGAGGGATCGGTGCAGGCGGGTTCAGCGAGTTCAACAGGGAGTCTAGGCGGAGAACGGCGGTTCAGCGGTCAGCTCCGGTAGGGTTGGAGGAAGGGGGTGACTGGCAGCGTTGCTAGCGTCGGTTTCAGCGACTTCAGGCAGTCTACGGTCGAGGGGGTTGACGGGATAGTTTGGGCGGTCGGGTTCTGACCGAAACAGGGGCTGAGGATGATGAACATGGCTGCTCCGGTGAGGCTTGTCTCCGGCGGGATCGGCTTGGGGGAGGAAGTGAACAAGAGATGGGGGATGAGGATGTCGGCTGAGGATGGGTTTGGGTTTTGGTAAAAAAGGAAAAATAAAGAAGGAAAGGAAAAGTGATATATATATATATATATGTGTAGAATTTAGGTTTGGTACGTTGACCTAGGTAGGTAGGCTTGGTTAACATCCCCTTGGGGTTGGGCCTTGGCCTCACATGGGGGTATTTGGAGGGCTATAATTGCATTGTTTAAAATGCAAGGCTAGGATTAAATGAGGGGGCGATGTTGTGCGTTGCAAACTCTGAACATTATGAAAAATATTCACATGCACGAAAAATATGTTTCTTTATGTTTCATGTCCAATGGTATGGACATCTTATTACTTTTTTGCATAAAAGCGTCCAATAATTAGAAAATTACACAAAGATAGAAATTGGATTAAATTTATTAAAATTTAATGCGTAAGGTGTTCTGGAATTAATTAGAAGTACATGGGGATAAAATTAGGTAGGACACAAGTGTCATGGACATAGGGGACTCAGAATAGAATATTATTATAAATTAGGTTGTACGAAATGGGTCAAGATTGTGTCTCCAATTTTGATTGGAACGCACAAGGATACAAAGTTGGAATTATTTAGAATTAAATATAAACAACCACAACGAATGTTGTGCGACTAAAATATAGCACAAGAGAGCATAATTATAAGTTACACAAAGGACAAAATAGAAGGCGGGCACGTCTAGGACAAGGATGTGAAATTTGTAGGAAGGCAATGGCTAGTGTAGTGCTCCAATTATCGAAACAACGGTAAGATGCACTAGGTGATTTAATTATCGTAAAATTAAATAAAATGTCGTGTCCTATTTCCAATTGGATACAAACTAGCCCTAATTTTACTATCTAAGCCAAGTAGGCCTAATTTTGGGTGAGGGGGTTTACAATCTACCCAACTTAAAACAATTTCGTCCTCGAAATTAAATTAAGGCATAATTTGTTAAATCCTTCACATTCGTAGATAAGGCATGTCAATCGTAGTCTCTTCCAAAAGTTTAAAATCTATTCAAATCCATCACAATCAACTTCAAAATTAAAGTAACCTCTGTTTAATCAAAATTTAATCAATCGTAATCTATTCTCGATTTTTAAGTAATCAACATCAAAATCTAATTCAAATTCATACAACATCTTCAAGATTTAAATAACCTATACCAAATTTTACACTATTATCTCCAACTATCATAATCTCATCTAAAAATAATTCTAATCAAATATTGTTTCTATTTTTCAACTTAGAATTTCTATACTCTTCAAATTTTTAATTCAATTCACATCCTCAATATTTCAAATAGGTAATCCAACAATCAAAATTTAACTTTTAATTTAAGGCCTCAAATTGTGAAATTTGAAATCTAATTCACCAATTGTTCAATTCTAGATTTCTATATTTATTCTTAAAGTTTAAATCGATGATTCAACCTTCAATATTCAAATTTTAAATCATATGCTCAAGTATAAATATTTGGTTCACCATATCAAGGTTTTTAAAATTTATTAAATCATCATCATCTTAATCCTTCTTTTAAAATTCTCAAAATTAAAATGACTTGAACCTCTCAATCTAATTTTACTTGATCATAATCTAAAAGAAATTTCTCTCAAGTTGATAATGCAACTTATATCCAACTTAGAATTTATCCTTCTATCACATAAGGCTATACGTTTAAGAAAGGTATTCCTCAAATTATTCAATCGTGTTATTCAATCCTTAAAATTTTAACACCAAATATATCACATATGATATGCCCTTAATTACAAAAGATAGTCACCAAATAATGCGGTTGGCCTATGGGGTATATCTAGTACTCTCTGTGTATCAACTTATACCAAGCACAAGGTTCGTCTTTCCGAAATAAGGGAAGACGAAAAACAATAATAAAGAGTTCAAGGGGGAGGTAATAGAATAGAAGTATGGGGATCAATGTGTTTAAAGAATTCAAATGGGAATTGTCAAGTTAGTTGTGAATTGAAATCTTATTTGATAAATTCTTATTCGCATGCTCGTATCAGTATAGTTATGTAATCGATACGATATACTCAGAGATGTCTAAGGGCAAGTATATTCGTCTACTAGTCAACTATGTATCTCAATCCACGTAAGTAGTCATGCGAAGGGCGAACCAAGCGCACTAAGGTTAGCTAGACCTTAATACACTAATTCTGAAATGTATTAGTTTGTATATCCAATAATACATATATCATAATCAAGCTCGATAAAAGAGTGAGCTTGCAAAACTAGGCTATAATAGCAGCATAGGTCAAGGTAGTTTAAAAATATAAATACGCTGGATTATGATGAAAGAAGGTACAAAATAGTTCAAGTTCATAAGGAACATAAGACTCTACAGTCTCTATAGTTATCATACTAACTCCTTGTCTAAGTTGCTAGTCGACCAAATAGTGGTATGGGCTTCTAAGTTCTACAGTTTGAATAAACATTTTTTTCTTATGCAAGTCTATAGTTGGTGTTATTCTATTATACTTCATCAACGGGTCAAGAGGACTATGTGATACTATGTTGTGAGGCATACTACCCAACTTAAAAGAATTAACTAATATTGTGATAGTCTTAAGGAGATTCTACAAGATAACCTTGCACTTGTAAATAAAGTAGAAACTCTTATGGGGTATATGCGGAAAAGATCTTGGTACTTATTAGGGTCTCATATTGCATTATATAGGTAGTGGCCATCTTAAGTCTTAGTTATAGTGCTTATAGAACAAGTGTCAATAGTAAGAATGGAAAAAGTTACTGGCCTTCAAGGGGAAAGGGGATATAACTCGTATCGAGGTGGTGTACAAATCACGTGATTTAAAACTAACGGATAACCATAAAATTATAATCTAAATGAATACTCAACTATCAAGTTCTAACTACCAAGCACCGAAATTCCAAATTCAAGAATTACAACTATAATCCTAGCAAACTATATATCCTAACATAAGGCATTCACTTGGCCTACAATCAGAAAAGTTAGGTGGCACGAATAGAAAGATAAGAGAAAAAATTCAGTCGTCGCACTAATAGCGAACGTAAGGTTGCAGAGGAACAAGATATGAAATTAAAATAGGACTTTTGATAAGATCATGGTTTTCTAAGGGGAAGGTGGTAGCTAATCTCTGTGTTTGAGGTATGATCAAGAAAAATATTATATTTATTCCTCTTGGCTTCCTAAGGTATTGTTCGGCTACTATAAGACAAGAAGCTAAAGTTGTAGTTATCTAGTACTATCTCACCATGAAAAGCTAGGTTAGTCCTAATATTTAACCTTAGATTTCTATTGGTTCCTCAATACTAGGGTCAAACACTATGGTCAAATTTTAAACTAATCCTAGTAGTGTTTTACTACTCTCAAGTCATTCATAAACATATCAAGGGATAATGGTAAATCAATCTATAGGTAAGGGATGCTAGGGTTTATTAGGTAGTCTAAACTTAGTGATGTGTCAATATCCTAGTTGTACTCTTAATAGGAAGGTTACCCTACTTATTATCTAACAATAGGGACTTCTATATTCTAGGAGGGGGCTATACTCAAGGAACTATTAGGAAAGCACATGAATCAAGCAAGATATAATTATTCAGATAAAACATATTGGAAGGAAGGTGAGTCATAGTCAAATATGGATGAGATCATATACTCTAATCCTAATTGCAGGCTAGCTTGGTACAGTAACGTAACCAAGACAATATACTCTCGACCTATATGGGCCACCACTAAAAATATGTCATACCCCATCCCAAAATACGTAGGACTAGGACACGTAAGCATGCCAGCCGCATAGATATAGCAACTCCAATATATGGAAACCAAAACTCATGCGTACGCTGTAATATGAATAATAATTCACCAGTGGTATATATATAAGTCACAAGTCACAAGGCACAACTCTAAATCTCATCCACAAAAATCAAATATAAATAAATAACCAATATTTATGAAACTAGATCTCAATACAAAGTATCTAAAGATGATAGTTGGATGGAAATAAATCCACTACCAAAATAGAATATAAAAGCAAACACAATAATATAAGTACATAAACTAATAATTACTAAGACTCGAAGAGAAGACCTCCTCAAAATATAAGTAACCAATCTGGATCTGCGCTCCTGCGAATACTCATGAACATCTACACTTGAAAAAGGACCATGTCCTCAGAGGGACATAACAAGATACATAGAAGCATGCTAATAAAGTACTGAAATAAATATCCAATGGGTCGCCTAACCGTCTCATTGAATGCAGTTTAAGAAAAACTTTCCCAACACGTAGGCTATCTGGCAAAAATGGGAATGGCATGGTTCTTTTTGAGATCCAGGGGCCTAAAAAGCAAGTCATATTTTGAACGGCAGAGGTCGCCTGATAATATATAATATATAGTGGTCATCATGACCGCGCATCTCCGATGGAGCGTACGGGTTACACAAGGAAAGTACAACGGAGCCCACACGCCTTGCTTGTTTTTCTCCCCACCTCATGCTCTAAGCATGTCATATCCATGACACGATAATACCTCTAATAACTGCCAAGTCTACTAGCATGCAAAGTTTCTAATAGCAGTTATCCCTAACACACGGCCCATATGTACAGGAGGCCAGACCTGTCACGCAGTCCGTGTCCTTATTGAGACTCACACTCGTGTAGCAGCTGTGTCATGGCCAATAAAACCTAATGATGCTTTATGATAATGGGCCATTCTCATAAACAAGGTCAATGCATATACATAATAAAATAGATTACGACGACACCGCCATTTGCACCAAAGTTTTCTTGGACGCGCATTTTATATAGCAGTTAAAATATATGAACTAAATGACAAAAATAAATATGCATGCAACATATGGAATAAGAATAACAGTACAATGGCAAGGTATACTTGCCTGGCAAGAAAGATGCAAAGTCCAAATAACCTGCTCCAGAAGTCGCACAGATAAATCCAATAGGTCCTATATACATATAATATAATACAATACAACATCATTCATTACACTAGGACATACATAACCATATATACGCTGGACTCAGAGGGTACGCTAGGGGTGACACTGGTCAACTAACAAGGTCAATTGTGCATCTAATTATGCGGGTGTCACATCTTCAAATACTCTACATAATCAGACAGTCAAACTAACATATCTCTTGCCAGTACGTCAGTGTACACAAGGCACACAATTCCCTAATATTAAGGTCACAAAGTCAAGGTAAATATGCGGCAAAAAATCTACGGTGTCCTAGGGTCGTACAGTTTGAATACATATAGTCATAATTATTACTATCAGCTAATTACCTACTTATATATATATATATATATATATTTATATTTATATTTATATTTATATTTATATTTATATTTATATTTATATTTATATTTATATTTATATTTATATTTATATTTATATTTATATAACAATATAACCAATAATTTATATACATACCCATTTGAATTCATATACTAAATATATATTTATATATTTATATATACCAAAGTAGATAATACACGCATACGCGTACGTATACGTATATGATTTGGGTTTACCGACTCAGGGTCTGAAGTCAACTACTGAACCTGTTTCGAAGCAATATGTTAAACCCTACGCTATTTATACTAGCACACA
Organism: Iris macrosiphon; assembly: GCA_036927795.1. Lineage (NCBI taxonomy): Eukaryota > Viridiplantae > Streptophyta > Magnoliopsida > Asparagales > Iridaceae > Iris > Iris macrosiphon. The sequence continues at coordinate 252,718,208 of JAYESA010000004.1, forward strand.
TAAAATGAAGGGAGAGGGACAGATTCTAACCTTGGGGTACGCACACGGGGACGACGATGAGGTTGACGACGATGACGACGATAGTGACGACGATGACGACGATGATGGTGATGACGATGATGACGACGATGATGATAATTGAGGTTATGATGAGATGATGATGGTGAGATGAGGAGATGACGATGAGATAATTATGATGACGAGATGATGATGGTGAGGTGATGAAGAGATGATGATGATGAGATGATGTTGATGGTGAGATGATGAAGAGATGATGATGATAATGAGGTGATGATGAGGTGATCCTACTATCGGAGTCCGGCGAGGAATCGACGAGGGGAAGGAAGAGGGGCTGCAGGGAAGAGGAGGAGGTGCCCAGGGAGGTCCGACGATGCTAGGCTGCGGGATGGAAGAGTTCAGGGAGGTAGGAGGAGGCTCAGGCGAGAGGCTCGCTGTGACGAGGACGTGGCTGTGTCAAAGCAGTCAGGGAGGGTGAAAGGAAGTCGACGGCGGGATGGAGATGGGTGGTCGGGCGTCCAGTCGAGAGGGGCTGTTATCGTCGAGCTTCGGCGGTCAGTGGATGAGTGGTGGAGATCGACTGTGACGAGGACGGGACATCGAGGGATCTGTGCAGGTGGGTTCAACGTGTTCAGCAGGGAGTCCGGGCGGAGAACGACGGTTCAGCGGTCGGCTCCGGTCGGGTTGGAGGAAGGGGGTGACTGGCAGCGTTGCTGGCGTCGGTTTCAGCGACTTCAGGCAGTCTGCGGCCAAGGGGGTTGACGGGATGGTCTGGGCGGTCGGGTTCTGACTTGAACTGGGGCTGAGGATGAAGAACACGACTGCTCCAGCGAGGCTGGGCTCCGGCGTGATCGGCTTGGGGGGAGGAAGTGAACAAGAGATGGGGGATGAGGATGTCGGCTGAGGATGGGTTTGTGTTTTGGTGAAAAAAGGAAAAATAAAGAAGGAAAGGAAAAGTGATATATATATATATAGAATTTAGGTTTGGGGTTGACCTAGGTAGGTGGGCTTGGTCAACATTCTCTTGGGGTTGGGCCTTGGCCTCACATGGGGGTGTTTGGAGGGCTATAATTGCATTATTTAAAATGCAAGGCTAGGTTTAAATGAGGGGGCGATGTTGTGCGTTGCACACTCCGAAAATTATGAGAAAAATTTACATGAACAAAAAATGGGTTTCTTCATGTGTCATGTCCAATGGTATGGACACCTTATTGCATTTTTGCATAAAAGCGCACAACAATTAGAAAATTGTACAAAGATGGAAATTGGATTAAATTAATTAAAATTAATGCGCAAGGTGTTCTGAAATTAATTAGAAGTACATGGAGATAAAATTAGGTGGGACACAAGTGTCATGGGCATAGGAGACTCAGAATAGAATATTGTTATAAATTAGGTTGTACGAAATGGGTCAAGATTGTGTCTCCAATTTTGATTGGAACATACAAGAATACAAAGTTGGAATTATTTAGAATTAAATATAAACGTCTGCGACGAATGTTGTGCGACTAAAATATATCATAAGAGAGCATAATTATAAGTTACACAAAGGACAGAATAGAAGGTGGGCACGTCTAGGACAAGGATGTAAAATTTGTAGGAAGGCAATGGCTAGTGTAGTGCTCCAATTATCGAAGCAACGGTAAGATGCACTAGGTGATTTAATTATCGTAAAATTAAATAAAATATCTTGTCCTATTTCTAATTGGATACAAACTAGCCCTAATTTCACTATCTAAGCCAAGTAGGCCTAATTTTGGGTGAGGGGGTTTACACCTCTCCCACCCGCTAACCATCGACAAAAATCACCGTCGACGGCTATGGAAATTAGAAGCACTCGACGAAAATGGCTTATCTAACCTAAATGGGAAGGCACGTTCATCATGGAAACCGAATTTTCCAACGGCGCTTATCGGTTGGCAAAACCTAGTGGCGACTTGCTCATGATGTCTATCGACAACAAGTTCCTCAAAAAGTACTACGTCTAAATTAGACTCGTACTCCTCTATCACCAAACTACATCGTATCTTCCTGGACGCTGGTTCATGTCCACGGGACCTCTAAACTGTCGCTCTAATACACTACTCCGGTGGAGTTTATAACGTCCATTTTACCTCTGAGCAAATATCCCGGATCTTGGCTATCGATCATCACGTCCATAATACCTCTAATATCGGTTATCATTTTCACTTACCGCCCGTACCAACCAATGAACGCCAAAAGTGCTAAGTCTACAAAAATTGTCATGTCCATATTACCTCTGGCAGGGTTTGTTTCGAACCTATTACTTGCACTAACATGCGTAAAAAAGTAATGGGTCCATAAAACTTATCACGTCCATATTACCACTGATAGGATTGTTAGTCGAATTTATTATTTGCACTTAACGTGATCAACAAATAATAAGTCCACAAAAAAATTCCCCAGTAGGGTTCGCCATGTCCTTCGCAACTCTAAACAAACCTGTTGGATTGGTTATCGATCATCGCATCCACAAGGCCTCTGATATCGATTGCTGTCTAAACTTATCACCAGTACTCGCCAAGGTACACCAGCGGTGCTAAGTGTCACGCCCCGATCTCCCGCAGGCTATTTCGGCCGTTCCCGCTAGGCGGGAATCACCCTCGCCAGCGCTCCCGCGGAACGATCGCTTTGACCCATCCGGGCGTGATGCCGCACGAGCGTGATCCACGCCCGTGCAAGGCCATGGTTCATTGGCCGGCGGCAAGAGTTCTAAGCCACAGAGTCGCACAGATTGTCCGAGTGCAACGGAGTCATAAACGCATAGCGATTTGATAACAGGTTCACTGAGTCGACAATATAGCGGAAGCATTGAAACACAAGTTGAGGTAAAGCAACTATTTTATTGATATGAACAAGTGTTATAGGCGGCGTATAGCCGAGATTACAAGTCGCTCAAGCCTCTCTCTCGGAAACAGTAAAAAGCGTGCCAAGTGGCTACAATTGTGGAATGATTGTACAGGCGATGTTCAGGCGACGCCCCAACATTATGTCTTGTATATGTGCTTTCGTTCCGGACACGCCGCTGCTTCGGAGTGATCTCTACGCCTTAGCACGTGCGAAGGAGGCATCCGCACCGAACGAGGTTCTCCCGCACCCTGCATACAAACTGGTGGATTATCAGTACATTGAATGTACTAGTGGGGAAGCTACTCGCCCGCTCGATAAATCCAAACACGTAATACAGGTTCCATGCACAACTATTAAGTTGTCTTTCTAGTTGCCTTAGGATCAGTTTCATGTAAATATTGAATAGCCTAACGTGTCGGGCAGTGCGTCGTGCAACATGAGAGAAAACACGGCGAGACTTACCAACTTACCATCTCCTTCCCTGTCCAAGGCAAACATTGAGGCAGAAATTGTTAATTCAAGCACGGGCAAGTATAAACATTCATGGACATAGCATATGCAAACACGAGGGTCATTTTAACATGATCGTTCAGGTGTTCAGTTGTTCATTGATGCGATGCGGTGACTCGCACGCGGATAGCCGCTAAGCGAGGATGACTTATCTATATGAACACGGTCGCTGGCAAAGCCATTATGGACGTAGCCGAGGACAAGGATAGCTTTCTATAAGAGTACAAGATGCGCTGCAAGCTACCCGGTCCCGAACACGACGACTACACACGAGTTCCATCCGGATCGGATCGGCCCCGGTGCCCCGGTGACCGTCCGTGGAACAATACCTCGGGTCCGAGTTGTCCGCGACATACAAGTCATTGGGTCTTTCCAATTATCACGAGATACGAGAACACGAGAACACGTGTGCACTAGAACACGAGAATACGAGAACACGAGTGTACGGGAACATGAGTACACGAGTACACGGGATACTTGAATCATGATTCTGTACAGTGAATATCTTGCCTTGATGCATTCCCCTGGTTCGGGGCTGCCTGGTGACCTAACGGTCCCGGATACTTGTAGGGTCATACATGCACGGAACGACTACTTAGTAGTCTCCCGGAGTTGGATGAAAAAAAGGCAACATTCAAGCAGACAAGCATGCGTTTCTAAGGAACATAAGCAGGCACGTTGCTCGGACCCGAAGGTAAGCCGAGAGATGAAATCGTTAGGGACTTAGCATGCGAGGGTCTGAGTATAAGCAGTATTTTATTTCCATGTTCTAGCAAGCAATACAAGTTGGGATTATTTCCTTAGCTAGGTGCGTTGGATTTATTAGCATGAAGGGGTGATTCACCTAGCGACTAGCATGAACATTCCAGATTTTATGTGTGCTGGCTAAGCAAAGACAAGTTCACCGTAACCACCCACCTTAGCGATGATTCGCCTCGGTAGAGCGATACGCCGAGCGATCCTCTGAAAGCCGAAGTTGATTTCCTGTAGGGACAAGTCTGTATATCCTTTGCTTCTCGTTCGAGGCAAAGTGGGTCGGGACAGCTGAACTATTGCCATTTGAGACGGCAGTCCGCTTGAGCAGAACGGGGTGTTACATCCTACCCAACTCAGAAAAAGTCTCTTCCTCGAGACTTACTAAGGACAAGCAGTATTCTAGGGTTGAGGCAATCCTAGACAATTCGTTATACTTGTTCATTGGGATATTCACTTGCACAAGCTTCGAAATCAGTATATCGCTTAGACTGGATCGTGCGCACTTTCGAAGGACACTTCTAGCGTGAACACGTCAACCAGCTTAGTGATAGCGAAGTCTCAGCACTCGAGTTTCACCTTTTCTTAAGTCTTGGATGGTGCACTAGTACAAGGCGTCCCTCGAATAGATGCATTCAACCAAACTTAGAGTTAGTGAAAATCGGACAAGCTACTGCGATACACTCAAGGGTTCGCACAGGTTGGCACAAAGGCCACTCGCAGCATACAACCAGACAAGCAAGCATATCATTCAAAACGCATTTTGAAAGTATTTAGACTTATTGTTGGAATATCCCATCGAGGCATTGAGAGAGAGCGTGCACATAACCCACGAACGAGCTTTCGAAACAGAGATATCGAATTGAATTCCAAAGGCGTAGAAGCCAGGCTCTAATACCAACATGTCACGCCCCGATCTTCCGCAGGCTATTTCGGCCGTTCCCGCTAGGTGGGAATCACCCTCGCCAGCGCTCCCGCAGAACGATCGCTTTGACCCATCCGGACGTGATGCCGTACGAGCGTGATCCACGCCCGTGCAAGGCCATGGTTCATTGGCTGGCGGCAAGAGTTCTAAGCCACAGAGTCGCACAAATTGTCCGAGTGCAGCAGAGTCATAAACGCATAGCGATTTGATAACAGGTTCACTGAGTCGACAATATAGTGGAAGCATTGAAACACAAGTTGAGGTAAAGCAACTATTTTATTGATATGAACAAGTGTTACAGGCGGCGTATAGCCGAGATTATAAGTCGCTCAAGCCTCTCTCTCAGAAACAGTAAAAAACGTGCCAAGTGGCTACAATTGTGGAATGATTGTACAGGCGATGTTCAGGCGACGCTCCAACATTATGTCTTGTATATGTGCTTTCGTTCCGGACGTGCCGCTGCTTCGGAGTGATCTCCACGCCTTAGCACGCGCGAAGGATGCATACGCACCGAACGAGGTTCTCCCGCACCCTGCATACAAACTGGTGGATTATCAGTACATTGAATGCACCGGTGGGGAAGCTACTCGCCCGCTCGACAAATCCAAACACGTAATACAGGTTCCGTACACAACTATTAAGTTGTCTTTCTAGTTGCCTTAGGATCAGTTTTATGTAAATATTGAATAGCCTAACGTGTCGGGCAGTGCGTCGTGCAACATGAGAGAAAACACGATGAGACTTACCAACTTACCATCTCCTTCCCTGTCCAAGGCAAACATTGAGGCAGACATTGTTAATTCAAGCACGGGCAAGTATAAACATTCATGGACATAGCATATGCAAACACGAGGGTCATTTTAACATGATCGTTCAGGTGTTCAGTTGTTCATTGATGCGATGCAGTGACTCGCACGCGGATAGCCCCTAAGCGAGGATGACTTATCTATATGAACACGGTCGCTGGCAAAGCCATTATGGACGTAGCCGAGGACAAGGATAGCTTGCTACAAGAGTACACGATGCACTGCAAGCTACCCAGTCCCGAACACGACGACTACACACGAGTTCCATCCGGATCGGATCGGCCCCGGTGCCCCGGTGACCGTCCGTGGAACAATACCTCGGGTCCGAGTTGTCCGCGACATACAAGTCATTGGGTCTTTCCAATTATCACGAGATACACGAGAACACGTGTGCACTAGAACACGAGAACACGAGAACACGAGTGCACGGAAACACGAGTACACGAGTACACGGGATACTTGAATCATGATTCATGTACAGTGAATATCTTGCCATGATGCATTCCCCTGGTTCGGGGCTGCCTGGTGACCTAACGGTCCCGGATACTTGCAGGGTCAAACATGCACGGAACGACTACTTAGTAGTCTCCCGGAGTTGGATGAAAACAAGGCAACATTCAAGCAGACAAGCATGCGTTTCTAAGGAACATAAGCAGGCACGTTGCTCGGACACGAAGGTAAGCCGAGAGATAAAATCGTTAGGGACTTAGCATGCGAGGGTCTGAGTATAAGCAGTATTTCATTTCCATGTTCTAGCAAGCAATACAAGTTTGGATTATTTCCTTAGCTAGGTGCGTTAGATTTATTAGCATGAAGGGGTGATTCACCTAGCAACTAGCAAGAACATTCCAGATTTTATGTGTGCTGGCTAAGCAAAGACAAGTTCACCGTAGCCACCCACCTTAGCGATGATTCGCCTCGGTAGAGCGATACGCCGAGCGAGCCTCTGAAAGCCGAAGTTGATTTCCTGTAGGGACAAGTCTGGATATCCTTTGCTTCTCGTTCGAGGCAAAGTGGGTCGGGACAGCTGCACTATTGCCGTTTGAAACGGCAGTCCGCTTGAGCGGAACGGGGTGTTACACTAAGTCCACAAAAACTGTCACGTACATATCACCTCTAGCAGGAGTCATCTCGAACTTTTTACTTGTACCGTCGTGCAACAGAATTAATAGGTCCATAAAAAATTCCCCAGCGGGATACCCGCTATGGAAATGAATCCACACTTCCTTTGAACTATGTCTCTCCTCTATCCCCACAGAGTCATATTTTGCCTCGTACATGTTACCTCTGGCAGGGCTTGTCTCAAACCTATTACCTACAGTAAAAGGCGCAAAAGGGTAATAGGTCCACCAAAATCCTTCAGTGGGATATCCTTAAAAAAAAAGCTACGATATGATACTGTATTTATATTTTCTCTAGTACAATACCCAAAAGCCCATAACACATTCTGAAAAAAAGGAGAGACTTTATTAATTGATATTCAAAATCATGAGTATATATAATGGAAATTCATTACATTCAAAGAGTTTTCATTAGTAGTCAAGTTCATGAGTACATGTGATAGAAACCTGTTTAATATTCTAGACGTAGTCAAGTCTTAAAAATTTGAAGGGGGACTTGTAGAAGCATGAAAATCCTTCCATGTACTCCAGTTTACAGTCAACAAATAAGCGATGTACGCATAACTACGGTGGACGCATAACGGCAGCGGACGCGTGATACCCTCCAATACATGACATACCGAGACGTATATCTTCCTTTGACGCATCGTTCCTATAGTCACATCAGAGCATTTATGTCTCTAACAAAATAGACAGTCATTCTGACCGCCTCGAATCCTGAACCGTTGATTAGAATCTGTGGTGACAGCTTCGACATAATTACTTCTGGCAGGATACAGCTGTACAAATGCCACAAATATAGAAAACAACAAAAGATCCATGCATCTCTGGCCCAATGCGTCCTAGACCCCATGTGTTCTATGCGTCTCTGGCCTAATGTTTCCTAGATTCCATGTGTTCCATAATGCGTTCCAGACTCCATGCGTTCCCTGTCTCACTGGCCACATGCGACTTTGACTCCATGCAGTTCCCATATGCGATCTAAATGACCACAGAGCAGGGCGGTCGCATAAGACCCCTTTACCCATATTTTGATGTCTGTCAGAAGCTTTGACACCTTACTCATCAACCTGAGATGCTTCAGAATCCGTGCAGACAACGACTTAGGAAAAGATAATAAGTCACATCAGTGCATTAATTGCCTCGACAGATAGGACATGCCACGTGTCCTACGAATGCGGCTTCAAGACCCATGTTGCCTCGACATCATGCGGCCAGAGCGTCCACTGACCAAGGCCAAACAAGAGTGCATATGCGGCTTCAAGACCCATTCGGCATCGTCCACATGGCCAGAGGGTCATTCCGACCAAGGCCAAACGAGAGCTTCTATGCGACTACAACAGTATGTGGCTCTCGACTCACAAGATTTTATGTTACAACCGAAGATGATTTCTCGCACAGTTAGTATTGACCAAGTGTCCAATTGACCGAGTTATGTACACAATAGCCCCGAGATCTCTTCAAAACAGAAAATCCTAAACAGACCCAAGTGGCGGCTTGCCCGCACCATGCGGCTACCGTTATAGCCGTATTCTGCTGAAGGAGCCCCATGCGTCCACCAAGCACGGGCATATGCGGCACCCATAGCACGTCCACAGGGAGCCTATAAATAGCAAGGTACCACACCCTTACAAAAGGCTGGCTGGCTATCTGCAGATTCACACTAGAACCAAGGAGAGAAGTTTCTACGTCCGGATCGTCCACGGAGTAAATAGAGTTGCTACACTCCTAACCCTCCATTGTCACCTCCAGATCAAAATAAATTTGTACTTAGATTATCTCTTAGGACTCTACTCTGTACTCCCAAGTTTGTTAATAAAAACCAAGTCCTCTTAGTTCTTCCAAGTTTGTACTTTGATTTTAATGGCAAACAGTAATAGAAAGACCAATTATAAGAAATTGGGTTAAACCTGCTTCGTAGGATAGCTTATTAATATACCTCCATGTGAGCACCATATTCTTAGACTTTAATCCATGTATATTACATATTTCTAAGCTTTTAAATGGAGAGCTTCGAAGTTTATGAATTGGTTGAGGAAAAAAGAACTGAGCTAGATGTGTGAATGAACTTTAATCCATATTCTTAGACTTTAATCAAATTTTCTCACTACCAGTACAATATTTTACTGGGCTATTTGATATTACCCCCATCTTAGATTAGATATATTGATATTACCCCCTGTTAGATTAAAAGTTGAGAATACCCCCTAAAAGTATCATTAAAAACTCTTTAACAATATTTTTAAAACTAATTAACGACACTTTCTTATTTTTAACGATACTTTCAGGAGGATATTCTCAATTTTTAATCTAACAAGGAGGTAATATCAATATACATAATCTAAGAGAGGATAATATCAAATAGCCCTATTTTATTTAACTCCTAACAGACGGATGACCTTAAAAATACTAACTTAAGTACAAATTGAGCCTATATATCATATCAATAAACATATTTTATTATAAGATACCTTAACGTGCCAAACACATATATTGCCAATTAATTTATTGGATAATTTAGCAAATACTTCCACTCAAATTATAAAAATTAGCATATATCTCCACGTTTTTTAAAATCTACCAAATTTTTCCATTTTTTGCAAAACAGTAAAAATATCGGTTGAAATAATTTGGGTATACATTAAATTTTGAATTGTTTCATACAAAGAACTAATAGCATTTGGTAGTTTTAAAAAAAAAATGAAGGTATATCCTAGTTTCTATAATTTGAGTGAGTCATTGCCTAAAATATTCTTTAATTTACCCATAGGAGGTCCATACAAAAGCCTTCTCCTAGTTCTTCATCGCAGTAATTAACAAGAATACACACAATTCGAAACTAGTACATCTCCTTGATACAAATAGTATCAATTGAACTACTAACTACAACATATAATACATAGACACTCATGTTTCTATCATACATGAGGATTCCTTATGATCCTCTGCAGCACAACAGTCCTGGCTCTCCTTATATCCCTGCTGCATCTATCTGCCTGCTCCCCCAACTCTTCCACACTCTTCATGAACCCTTGAAGCAACTTCTTAATCTCCTCTACCGCCATCGTCAATGCCTCCCCGTCTCTGAGCCCGAATTCAGCACTCTGCATCAGAGACCCAATCTGAATCTCCAAGCGATCGACGAGAACCCGAATGCTATCCAAATCCTTGATCGCAACGTAAGTTCCAGCATGCATCGACCCGATCACCTCCTTCTGCGCCTTCAATGCGTCCTCGTAGTCCTTCCATAGCGAGTCGAACCATTTCCCCATCGACCCCAAAGGGATCGACGTGACTGCCGCTAGCGCTGCTGCGACAGGCGGTGCTGCCACCACAGCGGCCACCACGGAGCAAATAAGGACCGCAGCGAACGCGGACGCGAAGATTATGCTCGAGAGCCTCCTCCATGCCTTGACAGACTTCAGCTTCTTGTCGAGCCTCCTCTTCCGCAGCTGCAGCTTCTCGAGCATCACTACCTGCTGCCTGTAAACCGACTGGAAAACCCTAAAGAATTCGTCGGTGAAAGGGTCGCCGGCCTCCTTGAAATTCCTCAGCTCCACCATCGTCCTCTCTGCGGTCCCTTCTTCGTCGCCGAAGTGCTGGAGAGCGACCTGGAGGATCAGCTGGGCGTCGCGGGCCCGCTGGAGGCAGCGCTCAAGGGTGGCGCAGAAGTCGAGGGTCTGGAGGGAGTTCTCGAAGTAGTCCTCGACGAGCTCGAAGAGGTCGGGGGTGCTCCAGATGTCCTGTTTGCAGCTGAGGATCACCTTGACGACCTCCTGGTTCATGTCGAGGAGGCAGCCGGTGACCTCCCTGAGCGAGGAAAAAGAGAGGGAGCGGACCTCGACGCCGACCGCGAGGGTGGAGATGGCGCGGCTCATGCGCTGCTGCAGAGTGGTGTCGAAGGTCTGGACCTCGGGGTCGAGGCGGCACGCCGTGGTGTAATAGCTCAGCTCCGACGCGTCGACGACATTCGCTTTCTTGCTCATATGGCTTCCCATTGGAGATGTTGATGATGACCAAGTTGGCGAAATTCTGTTGTGAGCTTTAATAGGGTTTCTTTTACAGCTGGTTTGGTGTTGGGAAAAGGAAACTTGGGTGTGAAGAAATGTTGGGATAGATGTGAAGTGGGATGTTTAGACAAGGAAGGATGGGTTTATAACCGATTTTTGGAAGAAATTGTGGGAAAGAAAGAAGAGGAGAGAGAAAATTATGGATGTTGGGGATGGCTTGTACGCATGAGAAAGGGAGAGGGGGCAATGGAGAGGTTGGGAAGCAACTTATTTCTCTCTCGTTTCTACTATGTAGGAAGCAAGACAATTAACACAGGTTGGCACATTGGCATGACAATGGCAAACAAAGAGGCGGGTTGATAGAAGCAGTAGCTTAGAAATTTAATGGTAGTTTAATATGAACTAGATTGGATACTTCTACTGCACCCACTAATTAATTGGTGATAGGCAAATTGCAAAGATGGAATATTTGCGAAGAATTTATATTTAAGTCACATCGAAAACTTCATCATAGTTTTGGATGACTTCACATATCTCACCACTACTATAGAAAAAAAAAAAAAAACTATTTTTATATCCAGACCCGTCCGAGAAATATCGGGCTAGGGCAAGATATGAATGTGAAGTCTCTTAACGGGTTAATAGAAAAACATTTCATTATCCCAACTCTATCAATTTTCCTCTCAAGAAAAATTCATAAAATTTTATTATTATATTCAGGACCGGTTGAGAATTCTTCGAGCCTAGGACAAGATTTAAAAATTAAAAATTTTGGACGGATAAATAGACAAAACATTCGATTTTTCTAAATAAATTTTGAAGTTTTTTTCAATAACAGATAAAATCTTCTAAAAAAATGATAAAAAAATAAATAGTTGAGTAACTTTATTGAGTCATTTTTCTAATATCAAGCAAGACAAATAAAAAAATAAGATCCTTTGGACTAAAGCACAAACTAATTATTAGAATAATAATAGATATTTGGAAATATACAACAAGTGAATTAGTTGGTCTCATGATAATGACTCAATGCATTTTTTGATCTATGTTTGAACTATGTTATTGTCATTTTGGTTACTAAAACTTACTATATATAAATAAGTGGGTGTAAGCTCTATTTGGACCCCCTTTATGCTAAATTATTAGTATAGAGTACTACATAAGTGGGTCTAGAATTAGTTTAGACCTTCCCATTAAAAGGGTTGACTAGGCTACTAAGTAACCTTGGGTCCAATTTTGGGGGTCTTGCCTATTGAGGGATCTAGAGTGGTTGCCCAGCTCATCCCTGCTGGAGTTCCAGTCTGAATGAGTTCTGTGAGGATCTGACCGAATTCGGTCCAAATTCAACTAATTTCAAAATGAACTTATGGGCATGCGACCAAACAAATTCAGTCTGAACTCGGTTTGGTCGGGCTTAATGTAGTTTAGGTTTTAATTAGCACCATTGGTTTCCTACGGACGACCAAAATTAATGCTGGGTTATTTTGGGGATTTTCTAAACCCTAAAATAGATTTCGCAACATATATATATATATATATATATATATATATATATATATATATATATATATGTGTGTGTGTGTGTGTGTGTGTGCGTGTGTGTGCTGAGGGGGTTGTCATCAGAAGCTCAAGACGGAAGATTCAAGGGAGCAAGTCCATAGAAAATCTAAGAGAAATTTTATACTTTCCTCTTAGGGCTCGTTATCTAAGACACCTGGAAGAGAAGATCTGTTCGGGGAGTCATCGTCTTCGTTCAGGGAGATAACTATAGGCTTCGGTGAGTGATTTTATTGAAATTTTTATCTTTCTTCTTGAGTTTGGCGAGAGGATTGAATCTTTGGGGAAGGGGTCAACATATTTTTATCAATCTTGTATCTTGGTGGAAGTTATAAAGATTGAGACTTGTCCAGGTGACATAGTCACCAAAAATACTTTGTTTGATCTGTCATGATGATTTGCTTCCATAGTGGTTGGTTATCTTTAGGTGGGTTGGCGTAGTTTTCGTTGTAGTCAATTTTAGATACGTGGTATCAGAGCGCTTTATCGGTGTTGCTGATCCCAACATCTGGTATCAAAACTGTCAGGTTCTCAAGAGGAAAGGTTTAACCATGTCTACGGAGCAGTTGAACACATATATGATTACCATCACAGGGGGAACTGGACAATTTGGAAGCCAAGGATAGAGGTTTTACTCTGGTTAAACGATTTGCATGGTTCGTTATAGGGCGACAACGCCAAGCCATCGAACAAATCTCCTTATGGCTGAAAATAATTGGATCGGAAGGTCTTTGGATTCATCCACCAATAGATAGATAATTTTTTTTATTATGTGTCCATAGAGAGTTCATCAATGTCACGCCCCGATTGTCCGCAGAAAATCGGTCATCCCCGCTATGCGCGAATCACCGTGTCAGCGATCTCGCGGGACGATCTTTCCCATCTGGACGTGATCCCACACGAGCACAAGCTGCACCCGTGTAAGGCCATGATCTGAACAGGCGATAAAATGTCTAAGCCACAGAGTCGCACAGATAGTCCGAGTGCAGCAAAATATGAACGAACAGGCGATTGGCAACAAGTTCACAGAGTCGTCAGTAGTAGAAGCATTGAATAACAAAAGTATAAAAGGAAAACAAGCTCTTTATTGATATTAAACAAGTGTTACAAACCTCTCTCTTGAAACAGCAAAAGTGTGCCAAGTGACTACATTTGTGGAATGATACATAGTCGATGTTTCAACATTATGTCTTGTATATATGCTTCAGTTTCGGACGCAACGCTCGAAGGCTCTAAAGCAAACTCCATGCCTTAGCTTGCACGAAGAGGGTTTTCGCACCGAACGAGGTTCTCCTGCACCCTTCAAGCTACTGGTGGGTTATCAGTACATGAATGCAAATACATTATGTAGGTTTTATGCACCATCTATTAAGTTATCTTTCTAGTCTTGCCTTAGTATCAATTTCATAGCCTAATGTAAAGCCTAACTCGTGTGGCAATGCACCGTGCGATATAAGAGTAACACGGCGAGACTTACTAACTTATCATTCGTCCTTCCCTGTCCAAGAAAAACCAAGTTAAATCAAGCGCGGGGATATATATAATAAAATCCAGGGGCAATAGCATAAGCAAACACGAGTGTCACAAGCGAGATTTTTTTCCAGGTGCACGAGTTACACGGATTATCAGGTGTATTGCAGAAGATGTTCAAGTGTTCAATTATGTATAAGTCTTATACTTAAAATCGTTCAGGTGTTTCAGAATTACTAGGCACTATGCAAGCTAAGCGAGGATGACTTAGTCTATATGAACAAGAGGTCACTGGCTTAGCCATAAATGACCAATTTATAGTCTCGTAACAGAATAGGGTGCAACGCTTGATACAAGACGAGCAATTCAAGGCGAACATATGGTACAGAAGACCCATTACACGCCATCCCATCGATTCATGCGACTATCGTGGGTAGACGGCTAGTCCAAGGTAGTATGCCCTACCAAAGCCCGAATACCGTGTATTGCCCGACCCAAAGATGGCGTCAAATACCATAACCGAATTAGGCACGCAATACACCAGATATAGAGTCCCCAAGCTATTCGATTCAGTACGGGACGAGTGTTGTTTAACTTGTCAAGATGCAGTCCCTAGTTTGGGACTGCCTCGGTGACCTAACGGTCCTGAGTACTTTCAGGTTTATGTCCTGTGCGGAACGGCTATTTGATAGTCTTCCGGTGAACTTAGATGAATGCAAGGCAAGGATTGTGTTACATGGTCGTGGCATAAATTTTGAGACAAGCATTAAAACGAGGCAACGAGTACAAGTTACAATGTAAACTGGCTTGCATGTATTTTATATGAAACATAACAATTTTATGTTGGCACGATCTAAGGGGTAGTACGAGGAGTACAATCCTACAGGGACATATCGAGCGACATAAAATATATGGCGTGCAGTGTAAACAAGTAAAACAGTGCAGTACGAATGGTCCATAATGATCTATTCGTACGAAGTAATGGTAGCATGCAATGGTCCAAGTTATAAGGGAAATTTCATTTCCATGTTCTAACACAAGCAATACAAGATGGGAATATTCCTTTAGCTAGGTGTGTTGTATTCTTTATTAGCATGCAAGGGGTGATTCACCTAGTAACTAGCTTGTATCGTCCATATTTTAAATTTGTTGGTTAAGCAAAGACAAGTTCATCGTAGCCACCCATCTTAGCGATGATTCGTCTCGGTAGAGTGATACTTCGAACGAGCCTTTGAAAGTCTAAGTATGAACTCCTGAAGTGCCAAGTCTGAAAATATTTTGCCTCAAACGAGTGTTCTCGCTGAGCAAAGTGGGTTGGGTTGTTACACTTGTGCCTTTTGAATCGGTTGTCCGCTTGAACGGAATGGGTCGTTACATTATACACAACTCAGAAAAAGTCTCGTTCTCGAGACTTCCTGAGCAAAAAATATTCTATCGCACTATAGAATCTATCTCAAGCATAATAATTGGGACCACTAGATCCGTTCGAACATAATTTCCTACTTGTTCCTTATATCGTGTCGCATGTATGCTGGGTATATCTCATTGAGTGACTCTATCACTCAATCCAAGATCTGACTTGGTCTCAACTATGCCATAGCGCAGAACATATATCACTTAACGTAGGGTACGTTACAATCCATCATGAATGATGATCTAAGGCAAACTTATCTAAGTCGTTATACTCGTTTATGCGAATCTAACATATTCACTTGTACAAGAATTCGAGATCAAAATATCACGAGTCTGAATCGTGCACATAGTCAAAGCATCCCTCAAACATATGTATGTCAGCCAACTTAGCGATAGATAAGTCTTTGCACTCGAGTTCAACATATCATTGAGTCTTGGATAGTGCACACATTCAAGGCGTCCCTCAAACATATGCATTCAACCAAACTCATCGATAGAGAAGTCGGACAAGCTACTTGCGAAAATCGTAAGGGTTCTCGTCTTACAAATCATGATGATAACTCCAACAGGGTCAATAAAATCTAAGTCATTTCCATTTCAACCAAAAATCAAGCATTGCACTCCCGTTAAGCACGATCTATCCGATCAACAGATTAGCGTCCATGTCTATCGTGTCAAACATAGCATTCACTTACCGTTCCAAGTCTAAATCTAAGTCTATCTTCCCCAGTTCTACGGCTTTCTCAAGCAATATTTTAAAGTCGGTTACACAAGTTCTTTCACTCTGCACAGGATCGTCTGCCTAATTACTAGGTCAGCTCACAAGGTCATAGGTACAAGTTCAAACACACGATTCATCATACAAATTCGTCGTACGATGCTCGTCCCAATTCCTTAGGTCAAATTATTGTTCATTTGCACGAGATATTCTATCCAAGCTCATTTTACTCAGATTTTGAAATATCGAGCACAGATCATCCTACTCACAATAACACGTTCGTTTGTATATGGTTTGAGTCCGTTCAGTCAAATCCATGATATATCCAAGATGCATGACAAGCCAAGCAATTCGCATAGTCTATCTCCTTAAGCATGTTTGATTGAACTCATTTGTCCATTTCTAGTCTAGACCACCGAGCCATGATTCAATTCTAAATCCTTGATTATAACTCCAAGTCGTCCAACAAGATTTATGTATCCGTTCACGAAATCATAATGAGTGATTTACTCCAGGTTCTAGACTAACTTATCATTAAATACTTTTAATTCACTACCATTCATAAATTCGTATTATCGTATTGAACCACAAGTCAAGACGATCCATCAGTTGTCATGCTCCGGTCTTCCGTAAGTTCGATTATCCTCGTTGGACGTGAGATCACCACGCTAATGCTCCCGCTGGATAAACATCTTAATCCGGGAATGACGCATGTACGCGCATAGAGTTACTCTGGCACAAGATAAGAACGTCGAACATTATGGTTATCATCGAAACGATCGAGACACCTTATCATTACACTTTGCTCCATCCAAGATATATATAAAATCCATCAAGTCATGTCCGTTCATGCCATAATTATAACTCGTCTAGCAAAATTATCCAACTTTAATGTTACCATTTGATAAATTCATAGTCTACTTCTGGTATTCCTCATACAACAAGTTTTAAATATTCAAGCCAAAGTCTATCCACTTTTGATACGTTCCATTCATCGAGTTCATTTGGATTAATCACCGAACATGTTCCCATGAGTTCGATCATCCCCGCTGGACAAAAAATTACCATGGCAATGCTCCCGCAGGATAATCATTCTTGGTCGGGACTGATTTCAAAGTTTATCTTTTTGAACTAGATTAAGGATCGTTCTTCCAATTTATCGATACCATGCTAAGTTTATTAATCCGAAACCACAATATCCATTCTCAGGCCAAGTTCTATCGAGAGGTATCCTATTCAAGTTTTAATCCGTTTAATTCAATTTAAAATCGCTCGTACGATCCATCAAGTTTCCACCAACACTACCAAAATATGATGAAATAATGACGTTTTTACTGACGTCATAATAAAATGTCGCTAATATTAAAGACTTGAGTGACTCCTAAAATAAATGTTGCTATACGTCGCTATTGGCAACACATAGTGACGTTTAGCGACTGTACTTTAATTTTTAAAAGAATAGTCGCTTTAAACTTCTTTAACGTCGCTAATTTTTATGATTTAGAGACGTTTAACGACGTATTTATCGACCTTGTTTTTTATCTTTAGCGATGTATTAAGCGACGTCTCTAATGTCGTAAACTTTCAATTAGCGACGTTTAGCGATGTCTTTTTATGACGTCGCTACTTTTTCAATTAGCGACGTCCTTTTATGCCGTCGCTAATTTTTTAATAAGCGACGTTTAGGCGATATCTCGTGCGAACGTCGCTAAATTACTGAATATAGGGTTCCCTTGTCTATTCGACTTCTCATTTCTTTCCCTCCCCTCCCCACTTTTCGAAAACATGCGACCCCACCGGTGATCCATCCTCCCCCGGTAACCCTACGCAGCTCCGGCGACCCTCCAAGGCTCCGGCGACCCATCCCTAGACCGCCTCCCTCGTCCCATACCATGACGCGGCCGTGTTCGCCCCCCAACCCCGACACAGGCAACCCCAGACGCGACTCCTCCCCCTCCTGTGCGGCTCCTCCCCTCCGCGTGGTCCTCCTCCGCCGACCCCTCTCTTAGGCGCTCCTCCTCCCTTCCTCCCGGCTCGGTAAACCCTAACCCAGACCCGGATACTACTAGGACACACACACACATACTGGACACAATCAGGACACATTGCCACACACATGACACAACTTGGACACACACACATACTGGACACAATCAGGACACATGGATACACACAGGACACAACCCCAACTCTGACACATGGACCAGAATACATGGACACACACAGGACACAACCCTACATGACACAATTCGTACTAACACGGACACACATATAGACACACATGGACACGGACACATACATGCACATATGGACACACGTGAACATGGACATACATGGAGACACACTAACACATGGACCCGAACACATAGACACACACGGACACCCACACAGTGCTTAAATAAATGGTTTGTGCTACTGTGGTACTAAAAAGTGCTTAAATAAATGCTTAAACACATTCGTACTAACACAGACACATATTTCTTTAATTAATAGTGTTAACTAGTTTAATACTAACAAGTACTAAAAATTTGTGCTGACAAATATTAACAGGTTTATGCTACTGCGGTACTAACATATTTGAATAAACAGCAAGTATGAAAATGAAGAATGCAAATATTTGTATTAAAACTTTACTTTGAACAGAATATTAAGGATCAACTCTTAGATATAGGGAGAGGAAGATCCTATGCTGGCAGATATAATTTTAATCGAGAAAACTTTACTAACTTGCACTGTAACTTTGTTGTGCTTAGTATCTGTAGTATAGGTAAAGAATCATATTTATAGGAATCTTGAAAGATTCTACACAACCATTGCAACCATATAAATATAATTTTCCTAAAAAAATTATAATCGTGAATTTTAGAAATATGTAGAACATAATATTTTTTATACGAACAAAAATGTTCAAAATATGGACCAAGAAACAAAAGAGGCCTAATAACAAATAAAAGCCCAATTGATAGTGATAGCCCGAGAAATGTAGGGTTGATACTTTTCATGCAAAGTTGCACAAATCCTATATTTAACCAATCTTAACCTAGAAACTAGTATATAAGATCAAGAGTTTAGATATATCATGTTTATTATGAAGGATTCAAAATATGAGTTATCGTGCTTGGATAGGGTTACGATCCAGTATATATTTTAGTAGCGAGAGAGATAGACCTTTAATCCATATACTAATCAAGTGGTTTAATCGATATAGTATGTATTTTTATTAAGAATAATGCAAAACCAATATAGTAACTCTCTGATGCTTTTTGTGATGCTTCATCTCTTTTTTAAGGTCTTTCCTTGGTAATTGGTAAATTAATACATATATTTCATTGAGTTGTTGACCCGTTTGTCTTTAACTTCTGCATTAAAGTCCTTGAACATTTTAAAGTTTCATATTTCGACTTGAGGAGTTAGACAAAAGCATACTTCGAGTAATCATCGATTAAAGTAAAAAAGTACTTCATCTCCGAATTTATGGATAAGTGATTAAAATCCCTAGTTTGTGCTTACACTACAGATACTAAGCACAACAAAGTTACAATGCAAGTTAGCAAAGTTTTTTCGACTAAAATTCTATCTGTCACCACATGAATACAAAGTTACAATGCAAGTTAGAAAATTTTTCTTGTTTTATAGTTTACAGTTCAATCTATTTCTTGAATCCAAATTCTATCTGTACCTCCTACTATTAAGGAGGAAGTGATACCTCCTACTGTTAAGGAGGAAGTAAATATTAAGGAGGAAGAGATACCTCTTACTGTTAAAATGGAAGCGGTTGTTAAGGAGGAAGTGGCAACTTCTACTGTTAAGGGGGAAGTGGTGCCTCCTACTGTTGGGCAGGCAACATCTCAGAGGGGGAGTTCCAGTCACCCAACACCTATAGCGGAGATTGATCACCTAGACGCTGCTTATGTGAAGTATCTGAGGGACTAGGTTCTGCCCTAACGTATTGGATTTCCTTTAGAGATTGAAAAATTGGATAAGACTTATGGTGTAACTGTGATACTTTTATTGTGGTTATTGTGTGACTGTGATACTTTATATTGTACTTTTTGTGTGACTTTGACACTTTTATTTTGTGTTTATTGTGTGACTATGATATTTTATATACTTTTGTGATATTTTGTACCCAAAAAATTCAACGGAGAGTTACTTCGGTTCTGTTTATTTTTATGAACAATTATAAGTCTGTGTATTTATTTTATTTATATTAAATTTATGGTAATTTACCGGTATTGAGTGTTCCACCGAAGGGGTCGGCGAACCCAGGGAATTCAACGGAGGGTTACTCCGGGTCTATTTATATAAATTGGGAATTCATAAACTATAGGAAGATTGGTTTGGAAACCATTTAAAGTCTTTTTTTATTTTTTACTAAAAATTTAGTATCATTTAGCGTCGTTTAGCGATGTTTATATAAGTCGCTAAATACTTCACTAAATACGTCGCTAAATACGTCACTGAATGTCGCTAAATTGCTGACATGACAGTATTTGCCAGGTCAATAAAATATCGCTAAATGTGTTGCAAAACGTCGCTAAACAGAAAAAATTTAGCGATGTTCAGCGACAAAAATTACGTCGCTAATTTAGCGACGTTGAGTCACTAATAAGAAAAATATTAGCGACGCAAATACGTCGCTAGAAAACGTCGCTATAGAGACATTTTACGACATTTTTCCTGTCAGCGACTAGCTTAAATGCGACTTCATTAAAACATCGCTAATTACGTCGCTATTTTTTTAGCGACTTTTTTAGGCCATTTAACGACGTTTTTAGGCGTCGCTAATTTGAATTATTCTGGTAGTACAAGTTTCCTTGACCAAGAGATCAATTTTATTACCTTGAATCCCTATTCGATATAAGTCTTATCCCTTGTTCAAGACATTCTCAATCGTTCAAACCAACTATCGCACGAGACCTATGAATTCGTTTGAACATTTCCAAAATAAACCATACACCACTCAGGAATTGAGTCGCCCAATTAAATCCTCAATCTTGTTCACATCACTCGCTAGCATATTCACCAAGTCATTCCTTAGAATTCTTGCACGATATCTAGCATCGCCTGGTGAATCTTAGTCTCATATGTATTCTTGTTGATAATTATCCAAGTAAACCATTTCTGATTTGTATCAGCCGACACGAAATACCGCTCGAGATATTTCTCAAAATTTAAGCATGATCTCTATATTAGCCTTAGCGATAATCTGATAATATTTCTATCGGTTGCTATTCTAAGTCTGACTTATCCTTATCTGAATGAATTTACAATCTCGCTTGCAAACTAGCTTGCACCAAAAGGGTCTTGGCGCGCGATACTCTACATAACTTAGCCGAAAGTTTGTGTGCATAGCTAACCGTCCGAACGATATTCTATCTCGCACACTAACCAACTTGGTATTCACGTATAGTTATTTAGGTTCGTACATAACTTGCAAATTTCTAGTACGAGTCTATTCCCACAAAATCTAACACAGGTCGGTACAAAGGCCTTTGCATCATAATTTCGTACAAGCAATCATATCATTCGCATGTACTTTTGAAATTTATTTAGACTCACTGTATGGAACATCCCCAACGGTTCATCGAGAGAGAATGTATGCATATAACCCACGAACGAGCTTTCAAAACTAAAAAATTGATACGAAGACTAAAGGCGTAAATCTATGATCTGATACAAATTTTTTATGCCCCGATCTCCCATAGGAAATTGGCCGTCCCCGCTAGGCGGGAATCACCACGCCAGTGCTCCCGTGGGATGATCTTTCCCATCTGAGCGTGATGCCGCACGATTACAAGTTGCGCTCGTACAAGGCCATGATCCGAACAGGCGATAAAATGTCTAAGCCACAGAGTCGCACAGATAGTCCGAGTGCAGTAGAATAGGAACAAACATGTGATTGGTAACAAGTTCACAGAGTCATCAATAGTAGAAGTATTGAACAACATAAGTATATAAGTAAAACTAGATCTTTATTGATTTTGAACAAGTGTTACAAGCGGCACTAAGCCGAGTTTACAAGTCGCTCAAGTCCACTCTCTCAAAATAATAAAAGTGTGTCAAGTGGCTATATTTGTGGAATGATACATAGGCGATGTTCCAACATTATGTCTTGTATATGTGTTTCAGTTTTAGACGCAACGCTCCAAGGCTCCAAAGCGAACTCCATACCTTAAGCTCAAACGAAGGGTATTTCTACACCGAATGAGATTCTCCCGCACCCTACAAGCAAACTGGTGGCTTATCAGTAGATGAATGCACTGTTGGGGAGGCTTCTCGCCCACTCGATAAATCCAAATATGATATATAGGTTCCGTGCACCATCTATTAAGTTATCTTTCTAGTCTTGCCTTAGGATCAGTTTCATGGCATAATGTAAAGCCTAACTCGTATGGCGGTGTGCCGTACGATATAAAAAAAATACGCGAGAGTTACCAACTTACCATTCTTCCTTCCCTGTCCAAGGCAAACAAGTTAAACCAAGCACGAATTTAAATACATGAAATCCAAGTCAATTGCATAAGCAAACACGAGTGTTATGAGCCTAACTCATGTAGCAGTGAACTTTGCGATATAAGAGTAACACGGCGAGACTTACCATTCGTCCTTTCCTGTCCAAGAAAAACCAAGTTAAATCAAGAATAAGCATATATATAATAAAATCCAGGGGCAATAGTATAAGCAAACACGAGTTTCACGAGAGAGGTTCTGTTTCAGGTGCACGAGTTACATTGATTATCAGGTGTGTTACAAAAGATGTTCAAGTGTTCAATTATTTATAAGTCTTATACTTAACATCGTTCAGGTGTTTTAGAATTACTAGGCACGATGCAATGGCTCGTACGCGAATTTCCGCTAAGCGAGGATGACTTAGTCTATATGAACAGGGGGTCACTAGCTTAGCCATAAAGGACCGATTTATAGTCTCGTGACGGAATAGGGTGCAACGCTTGATACAAGACGAGCAATTCAAGGTGAAAATATGGTACATAAGAGCCATTGCACGCTATCCCGTCGATTCATGCGACTATAATAGGTTGACGGCTAGTCCAAGGTAGTATGCCCTACCAAGGCCCGAATATCGTGTATTGCCCGACCGAAAGACAATATCGCATACCATAACCGAATTTGGCACGCAATACACCAAACATTACTCCTAGGCCCGTACGATCCCGGTGCCCCGGTGATCGTCCGAGGAATCAGATACCTCGTGCACGAGTTGTCCGTGACCGTACAAGTCTTTAGTCATGGGTCTCTTGTCAGTTACATAGTCGGGTCAGATTCAAGTTCAAGTTCAGGATTATTCTTAAATATATCAACTCTCGGAGCCATTCAATTAGTGCAGGATGAGTGTTGTTTAAGTTTTTAAGATGCAGTCCCTATTTTGGGACTGCCTCGACGACCTAACGGTCTTGAGTATTTTCAGGTTCATGTCTTGTGCGAAACGACTATTTGATAGTTTTTCGGAGAACTTATATGAATGCAAGGCAAGGATACTGTTACACATTTGTGACATAAATTTTGTGATAAGCATTAAAATAAGGCAACGAGTACAAGCTACAATGTAAGCAGGCAAGCATGTATTTGATATGAAATATAAGCATTTTATGTTGGCATGGTCTAAGGGGTAGGGCGAGGAGTACAATCGTACATGGACATATCGAGTGACATAAAATATAAGACGTACAGTGTAAACAAGTGAAACTGTGCAGTACGAAGGGTCCATAATGATCTACTCGAGGCATAGCGGGGTCTACTTGCACAAAGCAAAGGTAGCATGCGAGGGTCAAAGTTATAAGCCAAATTTTATTTTTATGTTCTAACACAAACAATACAAGATGGGATTATTCCTTTAGCTAGGTGCATTATATTTTTTATTAGCATACAAGGGATGATTCACCTAGCGACTAGCATGTATCGTCCATATTTTAAGTGTGTTGTCTACGCAAAGACAAGTTCATCGTAGCCACCCACCTTAGCGATGATTCGCCTCGGTCGAGTGATACTCCGAGTGAGCCTTTGAAAGTCTAAGTTTGAACTCCTGAAGGGTCAAGTCTGGAAATCTTTTGCCTCAAACGAGTGTTCTTGGTGAGCAAAGTGGGTCAGGTCGTTGCACTTGTGCCATTTGAATCAGTTTTCCTCTTGAATGGAACGGGTCGTTACAAGCAAAAGCACTTTGGAAGAATCTCCATTCGCTAATGAAGGAAAGATAGCCAACAAGAAGGCATTCGCCAAGTCGTCGACTCAAAGTACACAAAGGGTGTCTCAATGGAAAAATATCTAAATGAGGTTTAGGATATCATCAATCAGTTATCTGCAATAAAAATAGTAATTGACGATGAGCTTCAGGGCCTGCTACTTTTGATTTATCTGCTAGAAAGCTGGGAGATGTTGGTGGTACCAGTGAGCAACTTTGTGCCTTATAGAGTGTCTCGATGGAGGCAATCAACACTACAAAAATACAGAGAATTAGTGACAGCCATATCCGTTGCCAAAATGTTGCTATTTCAGAATAGAGACGACATGGCGACGAAAAAATATGGTTTTAGGCCATCGAAAAATCATATGTCGCTAAATAAATCCGTCGCCAATTTGTCGATTCCTTGACAACAAACTGGCGTCATGTCGATGGTGAATTCGGTGACGTCAATGAGACAGCCTAGCTACGGACAAGTATGGCGGCATGTTAGCGACGAAATAATGACAATTCCTAAATTTAAAAGACGATTGGAAAGTGATGGATTTGCGACAAAGTTTATGACTTTTTGGCGACGGAACCGCAACAATAATTAGGTTTCTGAAACTGAAAAAAGTCTGATCCTCTAGTTGGCGACGGATTTGCGACAATTTTTTACTATCGAAAACCAGTCAATGTGGCATCGTTGTATGTCGGTAATCCATCGCCAACTTGGAATGTTTACTTGTCCGTCGAAATTTTGTCGTGTATAGTCGCTAAGATGACGAATAGCCATCGTAAATATGTAAATAACTACAAATTTTTTTTAAATACAGTAATCACCTCAGATATGAATTATATATAACTTGTTAATCATAATATATCAACTACCTAGCACAAAATACTGTAGAATTCTCGTCCAATCGGACCTTTAGCGGCACAAACGTACGTTGGAACCACGCAGAAGACATAATTCATAAAAGATATATAAATAATATAATAAAATTAATCGTAAATTCAAATACATGTGTGAGCAACGTAGTTTTTAAATAGGGTTAGTTCGATAATTATTAATAATTTTATTTTAATATTTATTCGATAATTTAATTAAACTTTGGAAATCAACCACCATGTTTTTAAGATCTTGAGTACAATACTAGCATTTTTCTTTAAACCAACCTAGCATGCTCGACTTAGACGAGTCAAATTAGGCTCCTGCCATGATTGTCACTCACGAATTCGCAATCCCATGCCTTATTTTGGTTGCACAACTTTCTTAACACAATTATGAGAAAATAATGATTAATTAACCATTTTGTCGTGGTGTGCGATTTTAACATGCCACACCAACCCATTGATTCCAACTAAATCTATACTATGAGCCTAACTGGTCCTATTATGCATATGGCACTTGAGTTGCGTTATCCGATCTCCCGCATGCTTCTAATATAATATTAAGTAAAAATAGAATTTATGGATTTATTTAATTGATTTAATATGCTTTCATATTTAGTAATTATTATTTGAATTAATAAATTTAGGTATAAATTATTTATTGGAGGAAATATAAATTTCTAGAATATTTTTCAAGTGCCTAACTATTTTTGGGAATTGTCTACATATAACTATTGAATAAAATAAAATAAAAGAAAAAAATAAAACCCAAACCCATACCCGCTAACCTAACCCAAACCCAAACCCAAATCCAAACCAAAAAATCTAAAACTACTCAAGCCCACCCACTCACTCTCCCTTGGATCTCTCTCTCTCTATATATATACATTATATATATATATATATATATATATATTACAAATAAACCCTAACCCTAATCCTAAACCTACACCACCATCACCCCGTCGAAGCCGCTGACCACCCGCAGCGCCGCCCGCAACATCACTTGCAGTGTCGTCGCGCGCACAGGCAGCAACAGCAGCTGCGCGGCTTAACGCGCACACGCGCCCAGCAGCAGCAGCCGTACGGCCCCCCTTCATACGGAGCTTTTACCCTCCTCGTTCGTCCATTTTGTGCCCCATCTTCGCGGGTATGTTCACAACCTAACCCCCTAGAATTTTCTTCAAGTGGAACGAATTTATGCACCCGAATTTGATCGAAAAATTGACCAATAGTTGGCCGAAAAATAGTTCAGAATTTTAGTCCAAGTACCCCTGTTCATGTCCAATTTTCTACCAACCCATTAATTATTTTCAAATTATAATTGAAAGAACTTTTTGACAATATAACCAAGATTTTTACTGTTCTTTTAGTTTTTATTAATTTTCTTTAATGGTTAAATTATTCTGATTCCATAACTACCAAAAAGTTATTTTTAAAGAACCCAAAATCTCATATACGTGGTGTGTCCTGCCAAACAAGGCCACGTCGTCACGTACAGATTTTACCAAATGGTGCGTAACATAAACACGGACGTTTAGGCTTTTGCGGAACTTGATTTGGACGTGTGTGCACGCCGGAATCAACGTGTATCCACCGAAAAATACCGCATCGGCCTATTTCGACACCTTGCCATAACTTTGTGTGTACTCGTTGATTCGTAAAAAAATTTGTGCCATTGGATTCACAGCGTTACGTTGGTCATATGACCCAAGTTTGGTTCGATTCAGATAACGTTGATGAAACATCATTTCGTGGGCCCCACGGTTCTACATGACGGGCAATATCGTGATCGGCTCATCAAAATCTAGTCCTGGATGTTTTAATGGGTTTGTATCGTCGTTTTGAACTCGTAGACACTAAGTTTGACGAATTTGGATAACTTTATCTCTGATACATTTTTTGGTGCAAAGTGGGCCACATATGGACCCGTCCCCAGTCCCAAAATACGTAGGACTGGGAATACGTAACACGCCCAGCCGTATGTATTCGAACTCCAATATATGGAAACCATATACACACGTACGCTGTACATGAATGTTCAATCCATCTGTGGTAATATATTGTCACAACAAGTCATACACAATCTATATCTCATCCACAGCACAAATAATAAGTAGGAATAAAGAGCTGAATAATAATTTAATATCAAAGATGAGTATCAAGTCTGATAGTCGGGTGGAAACAAATCTACTACAAAATGACTATACTTGTAGAAGCATGAAAAATATGCTGCAGAGTTGTACGCAGTGTTTCAGTACTGTGCGGCGTAAAATATAACTTCAGAGCCATCGGCGTACAAACAGAGCTTTTTTGCTAAGTACAGCGTAAAATATAAGCTCAAGGACAATCGGCATAATATAGTATTTTCAGGCTGCCTCAGCGTACAAAGGTTGTCACACCGCCTTTATGGCGTAAAACTCATCCGCTTTTAATGCAGCATGGAAGTGTATGAGGAACGCTTCGTATTCCTCGAATGAACCGGTCAAATCATGTAGTGCAGTGAACCTGACGTCTGACTCCTGACAAAGATTACTGCCCGACTATCCAGACGACGGCTGTAATGATGGTGCGGCACAGCGACCCAAACCGTCATTTAGTAACATTTTCTTGGCGAAAACTGATTTTACGCATACAAGGGAGTACGCTGCCTAGTTTTACACAGGCAGATATGAGCGTTTTACGCTCTGCAGAAGACAAACAGACTGTCATATCAAAAGCTGCTCTTCGTACAGAGCTCGAGGCACGTCTCTGCATTTAATGCTCAGAATGGTGGCAGATCTTCGAGACACGTCTCTACATTTAATGCTCGGAATGGTGGCAAATCTTTGAGACACGTCTCTGCATTTAATGCTCAGAATGGTGGCAGATCTTCGAGACACGCCTCTGCATTCAATGCGCAGGATGGGGGAAGATTTCTGCATTTAATGCAAGAGATTTAATTATATCTCCAAAAGCCATAATTTTGGCTAATACGTCCACATCATCACTTTTGCACATTACGCTTTCAGGCTATTTTCAGCTATGGGAGCACGCTGTACGCTATCTCCTCGGAATACGCCACCGGGCTATTTTCAACTATGAGGAGCACGCTGTACGCTATCTCCTTGAAATACGCCAACTCAGGCTACATTTGCACTGGTGCGTATTAAGGCTATTTGGTCCAGAATTCGCTCAAGACCTCAGTCAAGGAAGGAGGATCAGCTATCTTCTACGCCTACCTGGCCTCTACGCCAGTTTGATAACTATTTGGCTTCTACGCTATTGTGACAGTTATTGGCTTCTACGCCAACCTTTTCTACGCGAGGGACAACTACCTATGTGGCTTGCATGCCATGATCTTCGCAGCAGTTATACGCATTTTCTCTCAATGGGACATGCGTCACATGCAGATTCAGAAGATCATTTATACGTGGGTAACGGTTATTGTAACCGTCGCGTAAAAAGTGCCATACTCTCCACTACCCGGCTTTTATGCCGACTGGATGGTTACTGTCACTAAAACCCTATAAATAGAGACCTCTATTGACAGTGGTGCAGGGTCGGGAAAAAAGGTCGAAGACTCCAAGTTTGAAGAATTAAGGTCGGAAATTGATCTTTGAGAGAGAAGAATCCAGAGCTCAGACAAAGAGTAGATATCGACGATTTTGGCATCGAGCATCCACTCCCCTTTGCAATCTTTGAAGCTTTTTCTGCCTTCTACAGCACTTCTTCATCATCGTATGGTCCAAGGGAAAAAAGTGGTCGACTGCAGATCAGACTCCTATAACAATATTTACCCTGATTAAAATTTGTACTTGACATCCTCGTATAGGATTAATTGTACTTCTTGTTTGTAAACCAAAGAGCAGGTTTCGTATAAACCTCATTTTATTGCTGAGGACGTATTTCTCATCTGAGGAGAAAGTAATTGCTCAACACGATGCGGTATCAGTAGGATCTATGAAGAAGACCCTAGTCGTCCAGTTCGACCAGTCCGCTTACGAAGATATGCTTCGAGCAGGGGGTATCTCTCACTCTCTCTCTGTCCAAGACAACAGAAAGCTGCGTAAGGTCTGGATGCCCAGGACATCCCCTACCATTCCTGCCGACTCTCCGATTTCTCCGACCAGCCAGGTTGTAGCTGCACAACCTTCGCGCTCCGCTCGTAAAGCTCTGTCTTCCGTCTGTAACGTGGCAGACAAAACTTCTGACAATGCCTCAGTGCTAGTCCAGAAGTCTACTTCGCGCCCCGCGCATAAAATCCAGTCTCCCGTCTGTGATGTGGCAGACAAAACTTCTGACGATGTCTCAGTGCTAGTCCAGAAGTCTACTCCACGCTCTGCGCGTAAAATTCAGTCTCCCGTCGGTGACGTGGCAGACAAAATTTCTGACAATATCTTAGCGCCAAGTCAGAAATTCCAAACGCGCTCTGCGCATAAAAATGCATCTGTCCTCCGCGAAAAAGCAGATGATCCCTGCAATCTACGCAAGGAAAAACAAGTGGCGGACTACTCAACTTCTCGGCCTTTACGCCAGCAAAGGAAGAATCTGCCCGCCCACCAGATTAAGCGAGAAGCTGATGGCCGATTGAGGACCTCCTCAGCTTTATGCCAGCCTGAACAGAGTTCCACATTATGCTAGGGGAGGCCCCCTAGTGTAAAGAAGGCTCAGTTTGCGAAAAAACAAACTCCTCGGGGATCATCCACTACCCAGATGGCCAACCTGCTGTATACGGGTGGCACAGGGAGAATTATTGTTCCCAACATCTGCATGCCCACTGATGTAAAAAAGAGGAACAAACCATCTTTTTCTTCTTCTTCTTCTGTAAATTCTCCTGACCTGCGTGAATATCTCATCCAGAAGCGCAGGGATAGGGGATCTTCCAGCATGTCTATTACGCCTCCTAGGGAGCACTATTGTAATAGTCATAGGATTGTAGTTAATTATTGCTGTTCTAAAGCAAAACGGTCGGTTTTTGACCGGTTGAACTACTCTCTGTCTTTCCAGGAAGAAGGGCCCACACATGCATCAGTGAACATGGCTTCACATGTTCCTAAAGGAAGGTCGAACTCAAGATGTCATCCCTCTAGAACTCCAAGCCAAAGGAGATTCGACAAGCTCCTTAAGAACGCTGAAGATGGGGTATTCCGAAATACCCGTTCGAAGTCGCGACAACCGGCTTCGTACTATTCTGATTCCGATACTGGGGGTCGCCAGTTTCCCGAATCAGATGCTGAAAGTATAGAGTCAACTTCTACAGAGACCTATACTAACCCTTCAATGACACCTAGGGAAATGGGAGTCTATGCCATTGGAGATGAACGCGAGGAAGCTTCCCCGTTAGGAAGCACCGAGCAACGCATTGCTGTACTGGAGACATCTCCGAAGGAGATATAGTCCATGATGGAGAATATGCACCAGATGATGCTGACTCAACACACAACTGCTATGGCTCAAGCATCGGTCCCTCCAACTCAGATACGAATGGGGGTGGACTTACCACCATCCAACGCGAACCAGGAGCCTACTCAAGATCGAGAGTCAGCATCTCCCCCACATCCCTACTCGGAGAATGTTTTACCTCCTGTTGGAGTCGCGATACAACCGATCCCTCACCACTCCGCAGTCCTTCTACCAGCTGAAGATCCGATACAGGAAGTATGGGAGTTGAAAGCCCAATTTGATGCCTTGAAGCACAAAGATCAGCTCAAGAAATTGGGAATCAACCAGCCTTACCCGGCTATCTGGGATGAGGTCCCTTTCCCTCCTAAATATAAACCACAGACTATGGCTTTGTTTGAGGGAAAAATATTACCGAGCCAGTACATGAACTACTTCAGTATGATGACGGTGTTATTGCAAGGGAATGACGCCCTTCTCACTCGTGTGTTCAAAGTCTGTCTCTCGGGGGTGGCTTATCAGTGGTACCGTAGTCTTGCGAACAACTGTATTGCTTCCTTTGAAGATTTCAAGACTTTGTTCTTTGCGCGATTCTACGAAGGACGAATGGACATGTCTATGTCCTCTCTCATCGAAGTGAAGCAGAAGGAAAAAGAGAACGTTCGCACTTTTATCGAACGTTTTCGTCAAGCCACTTTGCAAATGCCTCCGGGAGTTCCAGACTCAGCATTGGTGGACATTTGCAGAAAGAACCTTCTTCCCGTGATCTCGGTATTTACAGGACCATATCAGTTCCATGATTGGCCCTCTTTCATCATCTCAACAGTAGCCGCTGAGGACAACAGTCGGAAGGCACGTGATAATGGCATCATGATCTCTACCTCTGATAAAGGCAAGAGGTCATCCTCCAACAGCGACCATCCTCGTGGTGCCAAAGGAAAAGAAGCTCTGGTAATCAATATTTCCAGGCAAAAGACTGCGGCAACTACACAGACGAAACCGGGGACTTCCAGGCCCATTGAAGTGTACTCTTTCGACGACGACGATATTCCGAGCATATTCGAGTTTCTCGTCAAAAGCGGCAAGATTATCCTTCCTAAGGTAAAGCGGCCTAATAAAGTCGGCAGTACAAATAACCCCAAGTACTGCATCTTCCATAGATACATACACCACCATGCAAAGGCGTGTTATGTACTAAAGACGAAGATCTAGGAGCTGATCGATGCTAAGGCCATCACTCTGCGCAACAGCGAGAAGACGGTCACAGCCAACATGATCTCTCTGCAATTCGACGATCTGCCTCCACAAGAAGTCCCAGATGGTGTTATACCTATTTCGCGGACAACGATGAACATCGTTAATCTCCCTCCAGCTAGGGGTCAAAATCATGACCTGGTACCCCTAACTTGTCACAACCCGATTCCGTAGAATCGTTGGGGCGTCCCCCGAATTGTGATGCCGTACGGGCATGGGGTTGCGTCCGCACAAGGCTAAATTATTTTGCATAACGAGCCCATATTCAGAGTACGCAGATAAATTGAACATAAGTTAAAACATGAAAAAGTTCTCTTTATTGATAATGAACATCTATTACAAACTCTTGAACGAGTCAGCTAATATGTCTCAGGGGCTTACATAAGTGTTGACTCAAAATGAGATAGCAGTCCTGTACATTATATCCCTTTACTAAATTTCAAAAGATATAGACCTCCAGGCTGGATGATAGCTTTGCCACGGAGCTGCATTTGTGTATGAAGAGTTGCAAGCTCCGGTTTTCAAGTACTTCAAAATGCGGCACGATCAGGATGCGCCAACAGCTGGACTGGATTCGGGAAAGACGACTTCGGCTCCTCGCTCGGTTCGCCTTGGTGCGAAGAACCTGTTTCAACGAGGGTCAGCATGTCGAAACATACTAGTGAAGGCGAGCTAACCGAACTATACCAATCAATACGTTGTTTAATGAAGCATGCATATTTTGTGGGTTTCTATCTTGCCTTAGTTCATTTACAAGTAAGCAGCATATAGAAATTTACTGAAATGAACTAGCCACCGTTCGGTGGATTTTATCTGTCCGTCTGAACCACCTGCACAATACTTACCATGCCTTCCTTGCCACGAAGACACAAGTTAGTTTGCAACAGGTTTAAATATACAGTCGATCACTGGCGGGATGCCATAATGGACGATTTAGTCTTGAACGAGGATGGAATGCAGCAAAGATTCAGTAGTGGCTACAAACCATCCCGTCCAGATGCAGTAGACTACAGTGAGTTCCGTCCGGATCGGATAGGTGCCAGTGCCCCAGCGACCGTCCATAGAAACTAGTGACCTTGTATACAAGTTGTCCGTGATCGATTCGGTACTGTTTTTATTAAGATAACAGTTCATGCAGTTGAGGCAATGCCAGTACAAGACAAGCAGTATTTCATGATTTAGTTGCATAGCCTCTCGGTTTAGTATATTTTATAGCACAATTTAAAGAAGAACAAACATTCTAACTTGTATTTATGCATATGATAAATGTCCCAAATGAACAAGCATGCAGGTAAGTAACCGTTCCCAAGATTGATTGACAAGCAGTATTATCCAAGTCTATTCTATTTTATCTTGGTATCTTTTATTATTACTTGGTATCGTTTGATCGGGGCACAAGAATACAAGTGTTTTAGCTGTGAAGCTTGGAAGCAGGGCTAGCTAATCGGGATGGTAGCCACTCACTTAGATTGTTGGAAGGGAGAAGGAAAGAGGCGCTTCACGACTCCGCTCGCAAGCCGCCTACTGCTCGTTCACCTGCATAACGAACAGTTTGATCAATACTCCTTCCTCTCTTTCCAAATCTCAGAATTGAAGTGCATCTCAATGAACGAAAACAATGAAAACCATCGAAATCGTTCAAGGAAAACAACCAAATCCCAAAACCAACTCAAAGCACGAAAGCAACAAGCGACATCGAAAACCGAGACAATAAAAGATAGCAGCGGAGAGGTCCCTTCTGACTCTGCCGCTAAGCCGATCTTTGGGGCGCGGTCCACTGAATATGGGAATCAATTTCGAAGAACAAATCCATAACGAGGACGAGTTCTTGTTTCAATCTATCCCGATCGAACGATACCGTCTTGTGTTTCTTAGCCGCGCTCTCCGCACCGGGAGAACGGGGCGCTACATCCTACCCAACTAATTAGAAGTTTTGTCCCGAAACTTAGGAATAAAGCCTACCGTTAGGGATTATTGAGGTGGCTAAGTGGGCAGGCAGGAACGGTATGATCTGGATCCCCACAAATGAGGCATTGCCCAAGTTTCTTGCGGCACTTTTTAGCTGTGTGCCCTGGTTTCTTACAATAAGAACATGGTTGCCCTGGGTTTCCTCTCCGTGGACCACCGTAGTTAGGACGCTTTGCAGCGGTGTTTCCTCTCTTGTTGCCTTGGTGTTTGTGATTGTAGGTATGCACAGCGCCGGTGGAAACGTGAGGATACTGCGGTTCAAGGGATAGGGCGTGATTCATGACTTCACGCGTTATTCTATACTGATTATTGACCACGTACGCATGGATGGCAGGGCGCAATCCGCCTTCAATCCTTCTAGCTCGACTCGCTGCATCAGGTAAATAGGCCCCAGCAAATTTGGAGAGTCGGTTGAATTCGGCAGAATATTGCTTAACTGTCATACTGCCCTGCCGTAGCTGCACGAACTCGTTTTCCATCCGATGTTGTACTGGAGGGGGTATGAACTCCTCTTCAAACGCGGCACAAAAGGTCATCTACAAGATCGCCTCCTCTCCGTGATCAAATTGGAGAGATCGTCGATGCACGTTCCACCAATCGAGTGCGTTGAGGCGGAGCTGAAGTTGCGCGCAGGCGACGCACTTCTCTTCGGGGACCTCTAGCAGAACGAAGTGATCTTCTAGTTCAGCTATCCAATCTAGAGCTACCACTGGTTCCTCAGTCCCGTTGAATGGGGTGTTGCAAACTTTCTTGAAGTGGCTAAAGCCGAAGGCAGTCACGTCCCTCGGCCTTGGAATTTGTGGCATCTCTACTTCAAGCATGGGCTGTTCCACCGGAGTCGTTGTTGTTGCGGCGGAATGGTTGGCAGCCAAAGTCTGAACGATTTATTGCAGGGTATCTACCTGCTTCTGTTGGACTAAGAATCGGGTCTCTAGATTGCTCTCGAGCTTGGCTTGGCGAGCATCGTCTCGTTGTCGTTGTGCTTCTAACATTTGCATCACCCGCTCAAGCGGGTCGACTTGAGACATGCCTCGTTGGCTCCGAGAGCTTCCCGAAATGCCCGAACTACTTTCTTGGCCTTGCGTTTCGTCCGGGGCTAGCGCTGCAAATTGCGCTGGAGCCATTCCTTCAAAAGAAGGTAAATTACATTAGAATCATAATATATTATGGACTTATTGCATGAACGTATCTCATTTTGGCCTAGCGAGTTCAAGAGTTCGCACAGGAATTTGATCGTTAAAGGAACTTTTCTAGTACGAGTCTAAGAAACTTGAATCTGTGCTCTGATACCATTACGTCATGACCCGATTCCGTAGAATCGTTGGGTTATCCCCCGAATCGTGATGCCGTACGGGCCTGGGTTGCGCCCGCACAAGGCTAAAGTATTTTGCATAACGAGCACATATTCAGAGTACGTAGATAAATTGAACACAAGTTGAAACATGAAAAAGTTCTCTTTATTAATAATGAACATCTATTACAAACTCTTGAACGAGCCAGCTAATATGCCTCACGGGCTTACAAAAGTGTTGACTCAAAATAAGATAGCAGTCCTGTAAATTATATCCCTTTACTAAACTTCAAAAGATATAGTCCTCCAGGCTGGAGGATAGCTTTGCCACGGAGCTGCATTTGTGTATGAAGAGTTGCAAGCTCCGGTCTTCAAGTACTTCAAAATGCGGCGCGATGAGGATGCGCCAACAGCTGGACTGGATTCGGAAAAGACGACTTCGGCTTCTCGCTCGGTTCGCCTTGGTACGGAGAACCTGTTTCAACGAGGGTCAGCATGTCGAAACATACTGGTGAAGGCGCGCTGTCACGCCCCAAACTCCCGCAAGCCCAATAGTCCCTGCTGAACGTGAATCACCACGTTTACAGCTCTCCCGCAGGACCATCGTTCTATTCGGGACGTGATGCCGTACGAGCCTGGAGTTGCGCTCGTACAAGGCGATGTTGTTAAACACGAAAGTTATCATCGAAACAACCAAGTTACAGCGGAAGCCAATTGTGTACCAAGCACACATCAGAATATACGCAGCGAAGCTCACGATAGGGTCCAAATGAGATGCCCCGAAGGCCACGCCACAAAGGCGATGCCACGGAGACGATGAAATAACTCTTGCTCTTTCTCTAGCCCACAAAGGTACTTACAGTTCATACATCTTGTCCCGTATATCCAAGCAGCGCCACTACGCCTGTGTACCTGAAATATTGCCCACAAACGTGGGTCAGTACACAACCGTACTGGTGAGCGGGGTAACCCACTCGTCTAAGCCGACACTAAGTAAAATAGTGAATGCACACAGTTATATGGTGATCTTTCTAGTTGAATCCTAGATTCTTTTCATGGCATATGGATGACATGTTAAGGAAAGCAGTAAAGCAGTTTAAGCATGCAAGCATTCAATCTCAAACCAAGCGACAAGCAGTTTATATATAGCCGACCCGTCTAACTCAATGCCATCGTTTGCACGATAACATATCGAACCATCAGACTCGCCTCAATATCCATCCTCAATCGAAGTTATATATTCCCATCTCAAATGCACACTCTTGCCGAGGCAAGGTGGCCGCGCCTACACGATGCACAAACCAACGAAAGAAAAGCAAGCCAACTCTTAGTCTATATGAAGTCACTGGCCAAGCCATAAAGGACATATTTCTCCGCCTTAGCGGCGCGCCCTATCAGCCCGGGTAGCAAGCCCCGCTGGAGGTCCCGCTAAGCATCGTGACTAGCACGAATCGATATTTCCCTCCGGATAGAAACGGCTCCAGTGCCCCGGATAAAGACCGTTTCAAGGAAATCAACACCCTGTGCACCCAGGTTGTCCGTGACATGCAAAAAGGTAGGTGAGGCGAGAGGATCGAACATTCTCGCCCCACCAAGCGATCAGGTACTCGCTCAACCGATATCCAACCGAATTATCCATAACCATTCTTCCAACATATCCTCCCAAAGGAGTCCACATCACAAGCCATTCCCATAATTCACATTTCCGCCTCATAGCAATGTATTCCGAAATAGTGCAACACCCATGCTCAAAGCCAACCCATGGCACAATGCCGTTTCAGTGGCACAATGCCCCATTCGGGACACAATGCCCCATCAAGCGGCACCATACCCTCGCCGATGCAGTTGTTCGGTTTCGAACCACAACTGCTCGCTTTGCAAGACAAAGCGACCCAGTGATACTCGTACACGGATGCACGCTCGCACGCCCGAATTCCCGATATTCTCGATATTCCCATTGCCTCAATTGTATCATTCCAACTTGTATATTTCCAACCGTCCAAGCATAATCCCAAGTAATCCAACCAATCGTCTCAAATGTATAATCCAACTATCCAACGCGTAAACCAGTTCAAGCCACAATCCTACCAAGCCAACGACGCACACTCTATGCACGCCTCAGTGTAG
The DNA here is from genome assembly GCA_036927795.1 of Iris macrosiphon. Lineage (NCBI taxonomy): Eukaryota > Viridiplantae > Streptophyta > Magnoliopsida > Asparagales > Iridaceae > Iris > Iris macrosiphon. Next base: position 252,755,475 of record JAYESA010000004.1, read on the forward strand.
TGCTTCCCGATGTTTCAGCCCAAGTGTTCAAGCCATTACGTGTTTTCCATATTATTAGGCATGAAGGAGTAGAGGAGAAGGGAAAGAGCCCACTCACATTGTTTGAATCCGTTAGGCATCCTGTCCTGCCGATACGGCCAATTCCTTGAACCCGTGGTCCGATGCAAGCGCGATCTACTCAACTGGTATGACCGTGCGAGCAGGCCGTGCTCTCCAAATCATCCGACCGATCGGACTAAGGAAGATGGCATTATCGTTTCCATCCAGCTATTCAGTACTGTTCTGAACGAACACCTGATTTCCATCGAACACGCTAGCCATCTGCACATTGAAACCAACTCGATTAATCCTTCTTCCCGAAATCCGACATTTCAAATATAACCAGCATTTGATTCATTTTCTCCGACTCCGACTCAGCGTAACGCTCCGAGCAGTTGCGGGGCGTTACATAATATACCACTTAGAATCAGGTTCGTCCACGAACCGTGCTGGTACTCATTCCTTACTAGCATGCCATAATCCAATTCCATAGATCTGCTCTACGCAACTCACATATTCACGATTCTGACTCCGCATCTCGTTCTGCTGAACGCTCGTACAATTTCCACGAATTCCCACATCCTCCTTGCAGCTCAATACGAATTCTTCGTATCGCTTAGTTTTGGATCGTACATATATTTAAGGCGTCCCTAAAATACATGCATTTCAGCCGAGCTTTGCGATAGCAAATTTGAACAAGTTACAAGGGTATCTTTATGTTCGAGGCGTCCATATGCTTTGCTCCCAATTGAACCAAACACAATTCCCATTCCAACACGTTCACTCGAGAACTATTCTCAATTATGCAGATTTTCCACCGACTCAATGAGTTCGCGTTCCAGCTCAATCCATCCCACTATTTCTGAAATCAGTACTAGCAACATCTCCAAATATTATCTCGTGCACCGAACGATTTTCACAACTGATCTACCCCAGCTATGCGACTTACCCAAATATCAACTTGCTTAGATCAGCTCAGTCCAACACATTTCCTGCCATCTCAATATCTCACAGGGTGAACATCTATATTGAGGTTCGTGTGACCTACGAAGATCTCGCCGCCACGCCAAAGGGATTTGTGTCGCCACGATTTCAACGTGGACACACTCGCCACAATCCTTAGGTTGCGCATGAAATAGTTCTTCACGCTGCTTCCACTGCCTCGAAGCATAGAATATCACCTTTGCCTTCCGAACGAGCACGTTTCCCAGACTAAGTTTCTATGCATCTTGTAAATCTGATGCACATCTGTTCCTTCCAGTATTCACAAAGATTTGATTTGAACGAGCCGCCACAGTCGTCCATTCATATAAATGCTATTCCCTTCCAGAGCACGATGAGTCAGAGGCGATGCCATCTACAAAAATCTGTGACTCTGAATCTCATCAGTTGACTTAGGCCAATCCCACAATCGCTTCGGTCTTCCGGCTGCTTCTTCAGCTGAAGGCTATCCCAAGGATCTCTCAAATCCAACACTCAGTCAATAAGCCAAATCACATTGCCTCACATCTGCCCTCGGCGCACTCCCAAATGCGCCGCCTCAAGGGTCGTTCTATGGGTCTACCATATTCATATCCGATTCAGCGGGCAAGGTCGCTTAGGGTCAGCTGTCCCGAAGCTACGCTCGATAATTGTAATCATCACGATGGACAGTTACTACAATCCATGCTACATCTCATCTGCAAATCCGAACCAAAATCCCAACCATTTATCCGAGCGAAGTTTCTGAATCCGAGAACTGCGCTCGTTGAAACCTTATTCCATCAATCCGCCGTTCTGTCCTGAATCCATCAAATTTTCGAATTGCATATTTGATTTTCGCACTACCACTTGCAATGATTCTCGAAACTCAAGACTTGCTCAAATTCACATCCGTTTGCCACGTCCCACCTTGCACTTCCAACTTACTCGAGCAGCATAGTAATTCGTCCAACGTTGCTCCCACATTTAGCTATCTTCAGAAATCAATCCGCCAAAATCTTTTGCCTTCAGTTGTTGCCACAATTCGTCCACGTCTTCCGGAGAATCCGTTTTCCATCGTTGCAACATTTTTGCCCAAAATTTCATCTCTGCTAAACCTAATTCAACTTCTCGAGCAACAATATCCAAAATCCTTCAAGTTTGTGTGAATCAATCGCATTGCCCTCCAAGTCAAGTTCGTGTTTCTTTGCTCAACCAACAGTTCAAATGTGTTGCCCAAAATCGTAGTTCGTGCTCGCTATCCTTCCGATAATCCCATCGCTTTGCTCAAGCATGACCCAAATGTTCGTTCCGGTTTCGCCCATCTTTTAAGCCAAACAATACTTTCATTTGCACGACTCCGTCCTTGAGTTCTCAAGTTTAATGTATCGAAGGATACCCGAGTCAAATTCTATTGCACCATATACCACTTAGAAATATAGTTGCCCTCGTGCAAAATCTGCGTCAACCAGCGTCTATCCCAAACCGACTATTCCGAGGTGATTCTGCCGAATCATAACTCAATATTCGCTCGCTCCATTTTTTTTACTCTTTCCAACTCAATCGATTTGCACCAACCGACTTGTATTCGTTATCCGAGTCCGTTCAGGCAATTCCAATAGATGTCCAACCAAAATGTTTCCAATGCCTTGTTTAACACATTTGATCCCATATACCACTTCGAATCAAGTCGCTAATCACATTACGTTTCCTTTCACGAATCCACGATTCGTTCGAACCATCTCTTATGTGTGATCATGCCTTTCCCATCTTAAGTCTGACACAAAACTTAGCCGATACTTTAACCATCAATCTCGTTAGGCAACTCGTGCTATGTTCCATTCTCGATGCTTCCAACATTTCCCAAACCGTCTGATACTTTCACAGCACGGGCAATCGTGTAACGATTGTATTCCATGTAGTCCAACCCAATACCCAACGGTTCCACACCTTTATTGTACGAGCAACTCATGCCAACTTATCTGATATTTCTCAAGCCAACTCAAATCTGCCCAACCGATGCGCCACAGCCAAAATTCCAACTTCTATCCAACACAATCACTTGACGAGCAACTCGTGCAAGGATCCATTCCCATCGAATGTTTCTACTCAAAACATGCCGCATAACCAAATCTCGTTAGCCAACCAACTGATCCATTGAGGCAATCAGAATCTCCCAGAACGAAAAACCAAGCCAACCCAACGGAAGCCCACACTTGTTGCACAAATGCAACAACGCCAACCAACTTGCTGCACGAATGCAACAACGCCTAACGAGGCTAAGCGATCCTACGAAAACCAACCAAGGCAACCCAACACAGAATAACATGCAGCCAAAACCAGCAATAAATAGACTTATTGCATGAAACATCCGATGCGGCGCTGAGTAGAGTCAAGAGCTAGACGACACGCGAAAGCTATTTAGAGTTTGTGATGAAGCGAAGGACCAAGTCCGAAGAAATGAACCGGGCGCTCTGATACCAATCTGTCACGCCCCAAACTCCCGCAAGCCCAATAGTCCCTGCTGAACGTGAATCACCACGTTTACAGCTCTCCCGCAGGACCATCGTTCTATTCGGGACGTGATGCCGTACGAGCCTGGAGTTGCGCTCGTACAAGGCGATGTTGTTAAACACGAAAGTTATCATCGAAACAACCAAGTTACAGCGGAAGCCAATTGTGTACCAAGCACACATCAGAATATACGCAGCGAAGCTCACGATAGGGTCCAAATGAGATGCCCCGAAGGCCACGCCACAAAGGCGATGCCACGGAGACGATGAAATAACTCTTGCTCTTTCTCTAGCCCACAAAGGTACTTACAGTTCATACATCTTGTCCCGTATATCCAAGCAGCGCCACTACGCCTGTGTACCTGAAATATTGCCCACAAACGTGGGTCAGTACACAACCGTACTGGTGAGCGGGGTAACCCACTCGTCTAAGCCGACACTAAGTAAAATAGTGAATGCACACAGTTATATGGTGATCTTTCTAGTTGAATCCTAGATTCTTTTCATGGCATATGGATGACATGTTAAGGAAAGCAGTAAAGCAGTTTAAGCATGCAAGCATTCAATCTCAAACCAAGCGACAAGCAGTTTATATATAGCCGACCCGTCTAACTCAATGCCATCGTTTGCACGATAACATATCGAACCATCAGACTCGCCTCAATATCCATCCTCAATCGAAGTTATATATTCCCATCTCAAATGCACACTCTTGCCGAGGCAAGGTGGCCGCGCCTACACGATGCACAAACCAACGAAAGAAAAGCAAGCCAACTCTTAGTCTATATGAAGTCACTGGCCAAGCCATAAAGGACATATTTCTCCGCCTTAGCGGCGCGCCCTATCAGCCCGGGTAGCAAGCCCCGCTGGAGGTCCCGCTAAGCATCGTGACTAGCACGAATCGATATTTCCCTCCGGATAGAAACGGCTCCAGTGCCCCGGATAAAGACCGTTTCAAGGAAATCAACACCCTGTGCACCCAGGTTGTCCGTGACATGCAAAAAGGTAGGTGAGGCGAGAGGATCGAACATTCTCGCCCCACCAAGCGATCAGGTACTCGCTCAACCGATATCCAACCGAATTATCCATAACCATTCTTCCAACATATCCTCCCAAAGGAGTCCACATCACAAGCCATTCCCATAATTCACATTTCCGCCTCATAGCAATGTATTCCGAAATAGTGCAACACCCATGCTCAAAGCCAACCCATGGCACAATGCCGTTTCAGTGGCACAATGCCCCATTCGGGACACAATGCCCCATCAAGCGGCACCATACCCTCGCCGATGCAGTTGTTCGGTTTCGAACCACAACTGCTCGCTTTGCAAGACAAAGCGACCCAGTGATACTCGTACACAGATGCACGCTCGCACGCCCGAATTCCCGATATTCTCGATATTCCCATTGCCTCAATTGTATCATTCCAACTTGTATATTTCCAACCGTCCAAGCATAATCCCAAGTAATCCAACCAATCGTCTCAAATGTATAATCCAACTATCCAACGCGTAAACCAGTTCAAGCCACAATCCTACCAAGCCAACGACGCACACTCTATGCACGCCTCAGTGTAGTGCTTCCCGATGTTTCAGCCCAAGTGTTCAAGCCATTACGTGTTTTCCATATTATTAGGCATGAAGGAGTAGAGGAGAAGGGAAAGAGCCCACTCACATTGTTTGAATCCGTTAGGCATCCTGTCCTGCCGATACGGCCAATTCCTTGAACCCGTGGTCCGATGCAAGCGCGATCTACTCAACTGGTATGACCGTGCGAGCAGGCCGTGCTCTCCAAATCATCCGACCGATCGGACTAAGGAAGATGGCATTATCGTTTCCATCCAGCTATTCAGTACTGTTCTGAACGAACACCTGATTTCCATCGAACACGCTAGCCATCTGCACATTGAAACCAACTCGATTAATCCTTCTTCCCGAAATCCGACATTTCAAATATAACCAGCATTTGATTCATTTTCTCCGACTCCGACTCAGCGTAACGCTCCGAGCAGTTGCGGGGCGTTACACGCGCTAACCGAACTATACCAATCAACACGTTGTTTAATAAAGCATGCATATTTTGTGGGTTTCTATCTTGCCTTAGTTCATTTACAAGTAAGCAGCATATAAAAATTTACTGAAATGAACTAGCCACCGTTCGGTAGATTTTACCTGTCCGTCTGAACCACCTGCACAATACTTACCATGCCTTTCCTGCCAGGAAGATACAAGTTAGTTTGCAACAGGTTTAAATATACAGTGGATCACTGGCGGGATGCCATAATGGATGATTCAGTCTTGAACGAGGATGGAATGCAGCAAAGATTCAGTAGTGGCTACAAACCATCCCGTCCAGATGCAGTAGACTACAGTGAGTTCCGTCCGGATCGGATCGGTGCCAGTGCCTCAGCGACCGTCCGCAGGAACCAGTGACCTTGTGCACAAGTTGTCCGTGATCGATTCGGTACTATTTTTATTAAGTTAACAGTTCATGCAGTTGAGGCAATGCCAGTACAAGACAAGCAGTATTTCATGATTCAGTTGCATAGCCTCTCGGTTCAGTATATTTTATAGCACAATTTAAAGAAGAACAAACACTCTAACTTGTATTTATACATATAATAAATATCCCAAATGAACAAGCATGCAGGTAAGTAACCGTTCCCAAGTTTGATTGACAAGCAGTATTATCCAAGTCTATTCTCTTTTATCTTGGTATCTTTTATTATTACTTAGTATTGTTTGATCGGGGCACAAGAATGCAAGTGTTTTAGCTGTGAAGCTTGGAAGCAGGGCTAGCTAATCGGGATGGTAGCCACTCACTTAGATTGTTGGAAGGGAGAAGGAAAGAGGCGCTTCACGACTCCGCTCGTAAGCCGCCTACTGCTCGTTCACCTGCATAACGAACATCTTGATCAATACTCCTTCCTCTCTTTCCAAATCTCGAAATTGAAGTGCAGCTCAATGAACGAAAACAATGAAAACCATCGAAACCGTTCAAGGAAAACAAGCAAATCCCAAAACCAACTCAAAGCACGAAAGCAACAAGCGACATCAAAAACCGAGGCAATAAAAGATAGTAGTGGAGAGGTCCCTCCTAACTCTGCCGCTAAGCCGATCCTTGGGGCGCGGTCTACTGAATATGGGAATCGATTCCGAAGAAACAAATCCATAACGAGGATGAGTTCTTATTTCAATCTATCCCGATCGAACGATACCGTCTTGTGTTTCTTAGCCGTGCTCTCCACACCGGGGGAACGGGGCGCTACATAACTACCCAACGAGGCAAGATTATGTGGGTTCATCCAGATCTAGTGTCAGAGATCGAGGAAGAGACTCAAGCTGCTAAGGCTAAGTCTAAGAAGAACTCGAAGCGTAAACCATGTCACATGGTTACGGTACACTCGGCATCGGAAGATGAGGTTTTGGCTACTGGAACCCGGTCAGGAAAAGCTTACCTCAAGGACTATAGAGCAAGTTAGGAAGATGCATCGGCAGACGCTTCAGCTGCCAAGCCTTCAGAACAGGAACCTGCCATACCAGAGGCCGGTCCTTCGAGACCAACTTCGGCGGACAAAGGGAAGCAAAAAGAAGTGCGCTTCGATAAACCTTTGAAAAATATTCAAAACAAAGGTTTAGAAAAGCCATATAACTTCGACATCCTGGCCCAATTGGCTAATACACCAGCCAGGTTGTCCATCTTCGAACTACTCAGGCTCTCTAAAGACACTCGTCAAGTCCTGAGTGAAGCATTAATGCAGGCGGATGCGTACTTGACCTAGCTCAAGTCCCCTGACGAAGAACCCGTGGCATGTCCTCAATGCCATAGTGTGATGGAGGTGGTCCCGAATATCACTTTCACTCAAGATGACATGCTGTTAAAATATAACAGGCATGACAGACCCCTCAATTACACCGGGTACATCGGTTCCATAGAGGTTGACCAGATTCACATAGATCCAGGATCATCGATCAGCATCATTCCTCATAGTCTGCTCAGACCGCTGAGGATTCCTACCAGCGAATTGGCTTACACCACCACTACAATCGTGGGTTTCAACGCCAGGAAAAGTAAGCCATTGGGGAAAATTCGCCTGAGGATCCAGATTGGCGACCTCAGATCAATGGCTACATGTTATATCATTGATTCAGAGGTATCCTACAACATTCTGCTAGGCAGACCTTGGATCCACGACCACAACATCGTTCCTTCGACTCTACATCAATGCTTTAAATATGTAGATGCCCAAGGAACAGTACAAACGGAGTTTGCTGACCTGAACCCGTTTAAAGGAGTAGAATCCTACTACTCCGATGCCATGTTGTACACTCAAGCCTACATGGAAGAGGTATCAGGCAAAACAGAGAAGGAATCCCACCGGGAGCCAGAAGAACCCTCTGCCAAACAACCTCTGTCAATCAAGGTGAAAGGGCGAACTACTCGTCCAAAAGCTATGGAGCCCATGGCTATCCTCCTGAACAAAACCAGGTCAGAAAAAGGAGGTGATCCTCTAGTAATCACTTTGAACCAGAAGCCTCCACCCTTGGTCATCAACCTTCGGCGCATCAAATAGTCGGCTGATGTAAATATATCCGAGAACGTGGTTTCTGATGATAATAAAGATCCTCTTTTCCAGTACATTGACGCTCAAATTCCAAAGCAGGAATCCTTTCCCCATGACGACATAGAACCTATAGCACAAAAATTCTTGGAAGCTATAGATTCCTATCACCCGTATGTGTGGGAAGTAGCATCATCATCTAATGTCATCACGATATATGGACCACATGAGGATTCTATCTTTATTGTCCCGCCTACTTACAGCAGTCAGCATTCAATAGTCTTCGGTCGCATGTGCGATGAACCGACTGCACAAGAGGACTCTCCCAATGACGAAGCTGGTAAAATATAGGTTCACAGGTATAGCCCGCAAGCTTTGAAGATTATGCAAAGTATGGGTTATGACTTGAAGCTGGAACCAGGCCTCAACTACGGAAAAGGCAGACGAATGCCGCTGCACGGTGATCCCTACTGTCAATGAACTCGTTTTGGGTTAGGGTACACCACCTCCCTTGCAACTTCTGAGTCAAATGAGGATATCTTTTCCTCTTCTCAAAATGGCTCGTCGCCCTCCGGCTCATCTGATGCTCTTGAACGAACATTATCAGTAAATACGGTATTGGCAGATTTCTTCGAAGCAGACGAACAAGAATCTGAACTGTTTGAGAATAACTCTTGGGCTCAACAAATGGATATACAATGGGAACTCTGGTTCGAGCAGAGAGAACCTCCCACTGAAGATAAAGTTATCCGAATTGATGTTGAGGATGAACTTTCGCCAAAGCCGATATTTATCAGTAGCAATCTTTCCGAAGAAGAAAGGAAAGAAATAATCCAGCTGATAAAAGAATATATCGACGTCTTTGCGTGGAATTATGAGGATATGTCAGATCTTGATCCAAAGGTGGCTACTCATAAGCTCAATATATTGCCCAATTCGAAGCCTGTAAAGCAGCATCAGCGCCGGTTTCGCCCGGATATGATGGATGCCATTGAAGCTGAAATCAAGAAGTTGATAGCCTGCGGCTTCATCCGGAAAAAACAACATCCTGACTGGGTCGCCAACGTTGTCCCAGTCATGAAGAAAAGTAGGAAAGTACGTGTCTGTATCGATTACCGAGATCTGAACGTAGCCTGCCCCAAGGATGAGTTTTCTCTTCCCATTACAGACGTCATGATCGATAATACATACGGTTTTGAGCATGTCTTTCATGGACGGATTTTCAGGATACAATCAAATCAAGATGCATCCAGAAGACAAGAAGCATACTGCCTTCCGGACACCATTGGGGGTATATTGCTATACGGTCATGCCCTTCGGATTAAAGAATGCCGGGGCTACGTACCAACGGGCTATGAGTAACATATTCCACGAGCATTTACGCAAAACAGTAGAATGTTACGTGGATGATATAGCAGTCAAAAGTTGCCTCAAGGATAATCACATCCAAGACTTGAAGACAGTGTTTGAGTTGATGCGCCAACATCAACTCAAAATGAATCCTACCAAGTCCTTTCTTGGTGTATCCAGTGGCAAGTTCCTGGGATTTGTCATTACCGCTAAAGGCATTCAAGTGGACTCTGATAAAGTCAAGGCCATCTTAGAAATGCGACCATCCCGTAATCTGAGGGAACTTAGGGGATTTCAAGGTCGTCTGACTTATATCCGGAGATTTATATCTAACCTCTCTGGAAGATGTCAGCCTTTTTCTCGTCTCATGAAGAAAGGTGTATCCTTCATATGGGACGAAGCTTGTCAGCAAGCGTTTAATGATATCAAACGCTACCTCACTAATCCTCCAGTTCTGGTGCCTCCCGTCATAGGAAGACCATTCTTGCTGTATGTTCGAGCGATGGATCATTCTCTGGGAGCTCTCCTGGTACAAAAGAACAATAAGGGTCATGAACAGGCTATCTACTATTTAAGCAGGATGATGGTCAGAGCTGAACACCGATACAATCCAGTGGAAAAAGAATGCTTGGCTCTGATGTTCGCTATACAGAAAATACGACACTATGTCACAGGCCAAACTATTCATATCATCTCCAGGATCAATCCTCTTCGGGTACTGATGAACAAGCCAAGTATTTTTAATTCCCGACTCGCGACTTAAGCGATGTTATTAACACCATATAACATGGTGTATGTCCCTCAGAAGTCCATCAAAGGCCAAGCATTGGCTGATTTCCTAGCTGCTCACCCAATTCCGGAGACCTCCAAACTATACGAGGACATTCCCGACAAAGTTGTAGAATGTAATTCCGCAATGAAAAGTGATACATGGCAACTATTCTTCGATGGTACCTCCAGGACTGGTCCAAAGGGAAATGTGGTTTCAGGAGTAGGAATTGTCATAGTCACTCCTGATAAACTCATCAACTATCAAGCATATTCTCTTAGCGAGCCCTGTTCTAATGATGTGGCGGAGTACAACGCTCTAATAATCGGGCTCCAAGTCGCTAAAGAATTAGACGTCGAATCTCTGGAAGCTTTCAGTGATTCTCTGCTGATTGTCAATCAAGTCAAAGGAATATATGAAGCCCATAATCCAGATCTTATCCCCTATCACCGAGCAACGGTCGAGATAGCCATGACATTCAAAGGATTCTTTCTAGAGCATGTACCTCGATCTCAAAATCTGGAAGCTGATGCCCTAGCCAGTCTAGCTGCAGATTTAGCTATTCCTATAAGAAGGCAGAATTCGGTGATCCTTCTTAACAGAGATTTATTCTGTGTGAAAAATAACTTTCACATAGAATACAGCTACGCTATGAACACCGATCCTCCCAAGAGAGACTGGAGAAGTCCCTTTATAGATTTTGTGGCATACGGAATCTTACCGGAGGACCCTAAAGAAGCAGTATCCGTCAAAAGACGATCATTACACTTCTATTATGATGCTTCTTCACAATGTCTATATCGTCGGACCTACGACGGACTACTATTGAGATATCTCTCCGATGACGAGGCACAGCGGATTATCCGTGAAGCTCACGACAGCGTATGGGGAGCGCATCAACCCGGTCCTAGGCTACAGGATCGTATCAGGAGGATGGGCTATTACTGGCCTACTATGATCACAGATGCAATAAGGTATGCAAGACAATGCAAAGCCTATCAGGTTCATGCAGACTTTATACATCAACCTTCTGAATACTTACATCCTACGGTTTTATCCTGGTCTTTCGAAGTATAGGGTATGAATATCATTGGTCCTATTCACCCATCTTCTTCCAGAGGTCACCGGTTCATACTGGCCATCACGGATTATTTCTCCAAATGGGCAGAGGCGATCCCTCTTGCTGAGGTGAAGACAACTAATGTGATCAGCTTCATCAAGCATCATGTCATTTATCGCTTCGGGATCCCCCGAAGGATAATTCATGACAATGGGCCTCAATTCATCATCCAAGCGTTTCATCGATTTTACGATAAAAATCGAATACAAAATGTGGCATCTACGGCATATAATCCTGCTGCTAATGGATTCGCGAAAGCTTTCAACAAAACCATCATCAAACTCTTGAAAAAATTTGTCTCTTCGAACAAAAGAGATTAGAATGAGAAGCTAGGAGAATGTCTCTGGGCATACCGCACAACGGTACGAGCACCGACAGGTTGTACCCATTCTTATTGGTTTACGGGAGTGAAGCAGTTCTCCCCATCGAAATCCAAATTTCTTCACTCAAGATAGCCTTGGCTAATGAGTTGACTCAAGAAAAGAATGACCTATTAAGGCTTCAAGAGCTAGAAGGATTAGACGAGAAACGCCTCCAAGCTCAACAGCGCATCGCGCTCTACCAGGCATGCATTTCCAGAGCTTTTAATCAAAAAGTAAAGGAAAAAGCGTTCAAAGTTGGCGAGCTAGTTTTAGCTGTGAGAAGGCCAATGATTATTACTCACAAGAGTAAGGGTAAATTCTAACCCAAATGGGAAGGCCCTTATGTGATCGAGACAACGTTCTCAAACGGCGCTTACAGATTAGCTAAGCCTAATGGATACTTATTAATGGCTCCTATCAACGGCAAATTCCTTAAGAGGTACTATGCTTAACCTCCTTTGCTCAAATGGGGTATGGTGAAGATCTCATTCTGACAATACTACTTCCAAAACAAATCCTAGTTGGATCATATTCTATCATGTCCATATAACCTTTGAATAGATATATTTAACTAATTTGAAACTTCAAGACCTATCACGTCTATATTACCTCTGATAGTGTTTTGTGTACAAATTTTAGTTGAAGCATATTCTATCATGTCCATATAACCTCTGAATAGATATGTCCAGCTAAAGCTTACCGAGAGTATATCACGTCCATATTACCTCTGATATCACTTTCACCCTAGCCTGTCATTTATATTCCAAAATGATAGGTCCACAAAGTCAGATAAAAGCCTCTTCATTATTCTTAGAAAGAGCAAAATTGCATAGAAAGCAAAAAAAAAAACATCATTTGGGGGAAGCAGTTAAATCGCGAATCTGCTGCGCCATAATGACCATTCTCTCATCCCTGAAGTTCAAGACGTCGACGCGAGCCCGCTCCAACCTTGCCGCCTCATTGTTCAAAGCGGATAAATCGAACCGAGCATGTACAAAACCTACGTGGATGACACCCACATGCGTCAGGTTCTGTTGAGCGGTCTCCATCCGATTCTTCAGCACATCTCGAGCTGCCAACAAAGCGAGAGCCTTCTCCTCTGCTTGAGCGAGTTCATCTCTCAATCTGCGGACCCTCGCTGTCTCTTCCTCATATTCGACTTTGCACTGAGTCAGCTGGTGAATGACATACTCTAATTCGGCACGCTCTTGATCCATCTTCTGCTGCTGTTCCTGGACGGATTTGTTCAGAGATTCTATTTGTCCAGCAAGCTCTGCAGTTAAGGAGTCATACCTAGCTTGAACGAGACTGTCAATGCTGCCTCGAGATAGGTGCAAATATCCGTTAATAGGTTGTCCCAAACCATTAACTATCTGCTCCAGCGCATCAGCCCTCTCATCGTCGTTGAAATCTCTGATCGGCACTATCGTAAACTGGGAGGACCTCCTCAGAGCCTCGAAGCCTAGATTCTTCTCCAGCACCATTGATATTAGCGTTTTTAAAGTGGTGTAGAAGATACTAGTATACTGCTCAGTCAGCATGGCTAGATCCGAATGGACACTGGGAGTAGCTGTAATATTGGCAAATCTCCCTCCAAGAATGACTGCAGACGATGTTGCTACAGTCGTCGCCTCAACAGATGGTGCAAAAAAAAAAGATGCGCCAACAACAGACGAAGTAACCGGCGTACTCAAAGGAGGCATTGTCGTAATGACAGGCTCATCCTCCTCCTGAGATATCAGAACCATTTCGGGCGAGCCAGCACCCAAAAATGTTTCCTCTTCGAAGTCGGGCACCTCCATGTCATCGGCAGGAGCTGAAACAGAGCCAAAAGGTGCGTCAACACTGCCCTCCCCATAGATGTCTTCCCCTAAAAAGAAGACAAGAGAAAGTTAATATCAACATGATGTTAATTTTCTAAAAAAGGCGTAAAGACGATATTTACTCATGGCCGATGGTATATATGTCGCGTTTGCAGCTAGTATAGCTAAATCATTTCTTAATGACGCTAAGGAGCTGTTATACCTGGAGAAGGGGGTGTGCCAATTGATACTGGCAGGTATTCCTCCAGGTCTTAACCAAGATCCACTCGAGGCTCATCGGGTGGAATCTCGCAGGGTATACTCACAGACGCGGCAGGGGTTTCTCCCGTTGCTGATCTGGATAAAGATATCCTTATTTGGCTCGGCCTCAGAGGCGATCTCGTACCACTACCTGAAGCGGTAGCAGCGACAGCAGCCTCAAGCAAGGATTTTCCGCCACTGCCAGCCGGAATTGTAGAGGTTCCCTTTCTAAAAGGCGAGGAACCTCTAATCAAAGGATCGTCCCCAACAGGGGAAACAGCAGGTTCACTTCTAGGAACCTCAGGGTGGAGAGTCCTGATAGGACGATCAACCGTCTTCTTCTTCTTCTTGCGAGGGGAAGTCTCCTTCAGAACAGGAGCCCTTCGCTTACCAGAGATAACCAAAGGCCCTGCAGGCGGAGGTATTTTGCCTCTCGGTACTGCCAACAAAGGCTCATCTGGATTGACAGAGTCTTCACCCTCGTCAGAGAAGACTGATGGGACATCGTCTCTTCCTGCGGACTTAGAAAAGGGTACCCTAAAACTTCTACGCATATCAAAATTGTGATGGAAGGTATTTACGGCCACGTAAAACTGGGCGTACGAATGGAGGATGCGCAACTCCATGGAGAGAGAAGTCGCAGGTATGGTGAAGGCCGCTCCAGTACAACCCATTATGAAGTACCGCCATCCTCTCGCTCCATCAATAATTCTACCCCTGGACTTGAAGTTGGTGATGGCATTTCCCACGTACAGCTGGTCATACCCAAACTGCCTGGCGAACCGACTAGGCAGATAGGGCTCCAAAAAGCAGTGGTCTTTACTTCTGTACAATAAATGGGAGGGCCTTATGCAGACCAACCAATAAAAAGCTTTAGGAGAGAGAACGGTCTTCCCTTCACCCGAATCCTGAAGTCTCGTCCACGGTTGATTGAGATGTACAGAGGGGACGATACAGAAGAGCTTCCATCTGTGAGCAAAATTTAGTGCCCGTCGACAGTCTAAAACTGTGGTCATGTTCCAGGTAGAATTCTTGTAATTCAACAAGAAATTAACCCCCGAACTACTACCGGAACCAGGAGATATCACCTTGGGGTTATGGAGAATTAACCATCCCATCAAATACAGGAACGATAATTCTACCCTGGGAAAGCTGTCACGCCGTGTTTCATCGGTAAGCACCCATCAGTAATGGCCCTCAGGCCAGCTTGTATAAGGCATACCATGGCAGGGAGCAAGCCTAGTCTTGCCCCGAACACCAGACTCACGGTAGGCCATAAGGTGTTGCGGTGGATGCGATCCGAAGACGCAATGTCAGGCACTACCAGACGGCGTAGCCACACAAAGAGGAAGCCAGCCAGTTGAGCTCCCCTTGAGAGAAGCCTGCGGTAATGCCTCAAATAACTTTTGGCCTTAGTGCCTGCAGGATATTTCCCTATCCCTTCGTCGAGAATTTGATCTGAAGCCCCAGCGTCTTTATTAAGGTCATCAATTACTTGAGCACTAAGCACGCTCAGAAAGTTCAGAGGTTTATCCATGCTATCCAAGACTTTGTCTGGCTTAGCAGCCCTGGCCCAGTGAAAGAAGAGGTAGGACGTCCATTTATTGGTATGAGACAAATCAGAGGGCTCATTATAAAAGGCGATGCAAGCAAGGTAGTAGCACATTAGCTCCTGGTACACTGCCACTACCCGAGGGTCCGTATCCTCCAGCTCCCGGTTTGTGGGAACATACTCTTCATTAGGAGTATCCCCCATTGGCAGTCTTAAAATCTCTGCTATTTTGTGAAGGGCCAATCCCAACTCCCCCAGTGGAGTGGCGAAAGTCCCGGTGAGCGAGATATATCGCTCCATCAAAGCCAAAAATAGGTTGGGGTTGAGAGGTAACCCAACACTGGTAGCACTCACAGCTGCGTACAGACCAAAGCTCTTCAGCTCAGTCTGAAAATGCTTTAGGGCCCAGTCAGCTAAATGTGCCCATCGAAGATTTATAGGGGTAACCCACCCATTGGTCCGAGGATTAACCTTGGGGTATACTCCTCCATGCCCCATGAAGTCATTTCAGAAAGTCGGTAATTGGACTGGCTGAAGCAGTGAAATGTCTTCACTTGGGATACTGCCCGGATACAATCCCCTGAACGGCATTACAGATCCGGAAGGGCGGCTAACAAATGACCCTTGGTCGGATCCTTTCTGGTAAAATATCTTCCCCGGATGGCCGTGAAGATTGGGAGTCAGGGTCCACGACATCCTCCTGGGATGGGTGGCATGGAAGAATACCGAGATAGGGTAGTCTCTCAGCATCTTGGGAAAATACAGGACCAAGCCCCCGGCAGGGAAAACCCAGAGTTCTTTCTTGGGCTTTGTCTGGGATTGCTTGTCAATCATATCCCCGAAGAGAAAAGCCGGTTTTATATATTGTGCCCCGTCTATATGCGTCAAGGGCTCCCCGTTGATCATGCTCAACATCATTCGTTCCCCTTGGGACGATATCAGATTTTCCCTTCCTTCAGGATACTGGGGTCCGGAGATAGGAAATATCACGTGGGACAAAACCTCCAGGTAATTGGCGTTCAGTATTCCAGCAGCAGAACCCATCACCTCAGCCAAAGGAGATATATACAAGTTAACTACAAAGTGCAAGTAAAATATGTCAGTTTCTATACTAGACCTCACAATCTTGCAGCCTACGCCAAAAGGCAATAGTCTGTGCTTTTACGCCAAGATAGTAAAAACTTGATCTTTTATGCTGGAATCTTATTCCAAGGCATAATATTCAAGACTGGCAGTATACACAAAAAACCTATCAGTCTGTATTTTATGCCAGACTGCCAAAGTTTGAGTTATTACGCTGAAATTTTCATCCAGAAGCGTAACACTCGAAGTTTATAGTATACGCCAAGTTTCGACAGTCAAAGCTTTTACGCCAGACTGCAAAAATATGGAGTTTTTACGCTGACACATTAAAAATGTGGGCGTAAAAGATGAAACATCTCTGTACATCATCTTCCTCGAAGAGGCTATCAGCACAGAAGACAACCTAGCGTGTTCACGTATAACGTGTGCGAAGGGTTTTCTTCGTTCTTATCGTCCCAAAAGCTTTACCTATAACGCCCGGTGCACAGCTCGTCGGAGGGACACTTTGTTCAGAATGATAATCGCCTTGCCTGACGGAAGTCGCTCTTGCTTGGGCAGAGGAGCGAGAAGAGGAGGCAGCCTTCTTTACCTTAAAGGAGGAGATTGGTTTTAGTGCCATTGCTAAAAACTCAGAATGCTCAGAGATGAAACGAAAGAGAGAACTCAAAGAGACGAAAGCCTTCTTTTGCAAAAGACAGGTAAAGGGTCTTCTCTCTGAAAGCCTTGGGATATATATAGAGTTCAGATGGACTCCTCGAATCCCTAACCAAATCCGATATTTAATATTCGGTTATGATTGGGGACTACGTTAGCCTATTACTCAGAGAAGGCGGACAGTCAGCGAATTCAAAAAGTTTTCGTGCAAAGCAGATTCGTGGTTTTACGCCAAGGAGCTTTTTACGCTCGGCAGCTACAAATCTACGGTTTTACGCTCAGAGGTTATAAGTCTATGGTTTTACGCCCGGATGCTTTTACGCTCGGTAGCTTTTACGCTCGAGAGGCTACAAACCTACGACTTCACGCTCAGAAGCTACAAATCTATGATTTTACGCTCAGTAGCTTTTACGCTCAGAAGCAACAAATCCACAACTTCACGCTCAGAAGATTTTCTTTTCAGAGGCTACAAATCTACAGTTTCTACGCCCGGATGCTCTTATGCTCAGCAGCTTTTATGCTCGAGAGGCTACGAACTTATGATTTTATGCTCATCCACATTTACAGATCTATGACTTTCCGCATATCAGAAAATACGCAGGCCGGAGTATGCGTATATATGAACAAATCTCAAGGCGGTCAATTACAAGGGTTCACGCAGAAGATGCTCCTTCTTGTCCTCAAAATATCCCAAGTACCCAAAGGATATAGAGTTCAACATTAAAAATGACTCTTTTTCTTGGGTCAATTGGAAGTTTATCCAGAATCCAGTCTGAATATTTCATCTATAGTTCAAGATGGCAACTCAGTTTTGATAGCCGTTTCTCGCCCTATTTGAAAGGATTTTCGGGAAATCATTCTTGAAGATGATGGTCTGAACAAAAATTCTTCTTATCAGGAGTGACAGTTCAGAATTCTATGCAGTTCCCCATTCTAAATAGCAGGACAGTTCGAATACTCGACTTAAATATTAAGCGACTTTCTGCGCATCTTCAGTTATGCGTAAAAGACAGGACGGGACCAAATACTCTTTCTATCAGAGTCAGCGTAAGGTTATCCAGACGTGTCGAAGCTACACATATTCAGACTTCATCATAGCAAAATATATGGCAAATAATCAGATGCATAGAAGAAGACGATTTTATTAAATCATGATTACATATGAGGGAAATCCAGTCTACAAAGGGTTTTTCTTCATCTTCATGATTATATATGAGGAAAATTTCGTCTACAAAGGGTTTCCTCATCTTCATTAAAAGGTCACCCCCAGAATATGTTCTGCCAGGTTCTCGTATTGGTGGAGATCTTCTTCCGTCTTCTTCAGCAGTTAGTCTGTTTTTGCGGCCGATTAACAAAAAAATGATTAATGGCGGGAGAATACAAAACTGGGCCTGTATAAATTATTCAGAGCCCATCCTCCATACACCATGACAGATTGAGTTAAGATTTTAGACCCAACTCAATACCCGAGGACAGAGCTAGTTTGTTTGCTCTTGTCCACGAACGACAGAAAAAAATACAGCTTGCAAGCTGTGTGGTCTAATGTTACCCTTCCTCTCTCCTGGACGAACCGCCATATGATGTTGCTGATTATCCCGAGCAAAGGAACCAATGATATCCTTCCATGATCCATCGTTGCAGAGGATATTTGCTCGAAGATGCCTTCTTTTTTGGCTCCTTACATGCTGGAAGAACTTGGTCTTCTTCTTCCTCAAGTCGAACCGACGAACGCCGGCAATCATCCTTGTGTGGTGAAAGAAATATAGGAAGAACAGGTTAACTCCTTAGCCTTTATATAAGTAAAAGAGAACACACCGAATCCCAATAAATCCCCAATAATCCGCCAAAATATCAGCCTTGAAGAATGAGTCAGACTTGACTGTTTCATGCTTCATTCAAAGTGTTTCAAATTACGAGGAATTTGAAAACTTTGAAGGGGGTCTTGTAGAAGAATAAAAAATATGCTGCAGAGTTGTACGCAGTGTTTCAGTGCTGTGCGGCGTAAAATATAACTTCAGAGCCATCGGCGTACAAACAGAGCTTTTTCGCTAAGTACAGCGTAAAATATAAGCTCAAGGACAATCCGCGTAATACAGTATTTTTAGGCTGCCTCAGCGTACAAAGGTTGTCACACCGCCTTTGTGGCGTAAAACTCATCCGCTTTTAATGTAGCATGGAAGTGTACGAGAAACGCTTCGTATTCCTCAAATAAACTGGTCAAATCATGCAGTACAGTGAACCTGACGTCTGACTCCTGACAACGAGTACTGCACGACTTTCCAGACGACGGCTGTAATGATGGTGCGACACAGCGACCCAAACCATCGTTTAGTGATATTTCCTTGGTGAAAACTGCTTTTACGCATACAAGGGAGTACTCTGCCTAGTTTTACACAGGCAGATGTGATATTTTTATGCTCCGCAGAAGACAAACAGACTGCCATGTCAAAAGCTGCTCTTCGTACAAAGCTCGAGGCACGTCTCTGCATTTAATGCTCAAAATGATGGCAGATCTTTGAGACACGTCTCTGCATTTAATGCTCGGAATGGTGGCAGATCTTTGAGACACGTCTCTGTATTTAATGCTCAGAATTGTGGCAGATCTTCGAGACACGCCTCTGCATTCAATGCGCAGGATGGGGGCAAATCTCTGCATTTAATGCAAGAAATTTGATTATATCTCGAAAAGCCATAATTTCGGCTAATACGTCTACATCATCACTTTTGCATATTACGCCATCAGGCTATTTTTAGCTATGGGAGCACGCTGTACTCTATCTCCTCGGAATACACCACCGGGCTATTTTCAGCTATGAGGAGCACGCTGTACGCTATCTCCTTGAAATGTGCCAACTCAGGCTACATTTATACTGGTGCGTATTAAGGCTATTTGGTCTAGAATTCGCTCAAGACCTCAGTCAAGGAAGAAGGATCAGCTAGATCTTCTATGCCTATCTGGCCTCTACGCCAGTTTGATAACTATTTGGCTTCTACGCCATGGTGACAGTTATTGGCTTTTACGCCAACATTTTCTATGCGAGGGACAACTACCTATGTGGCTTGCATGCCGTGATCTTCGCAGCAGTTATACGCATTATCCCTCAATAGGACACGCGTCACACGTAGATTCAGAAGATCATTTATACGTGGGTAACAGTTATTGTAACCGTCGCGTAAAAAGTGCTATACTCTCCACTACTCGGCTTTTTCCCCGACTGGATGGTTACTGTCACTAAAACCTTATAAATAGAGACCTCTATTGACAGAGGTCCAAGGTCGGAAAAAAAGGTCGAAGACTCCAAGGTCGAAGAATTAAGGTCGAAAATTGATTTTTGAGAGAGAATAATCCAGAGCTCAGACAAAGAGTAGTGATCGATGACTTTGGCATCGAGCATCCACTCCCCTTTGTAATCTTTGAAGCTTTTTCTTCCTTCTACAGCACTTCTTCATTATCATGTGGTCCAAGGGAAAAAGTGATCGACTGCAGATCAGACTCCTATAGCAATATTTACCCAGATTAAAAATTTGTACTTGACATCCTAGTATAGGATTAATTGTACTTCTTGTTTGTAAACCAAAGAGCGGGTTTCGTATAAACCTCATTTTATTTCTTTGTTTATTATCAAACAATACTGAAGTAGCAAAAAGATCTCTAAACAACGGTAATAAAATCACAGATACTCCGAGGGTAAGACCTCCTCAGCCTGGTAAGTAGCATCCAGTCCAGGACCGTACTCCTGCGGATACTCCTGCTCGTCCATATCTGGAAAGGGACCAGGTCCTCAGAGGGACGTAACAAGATACATAAAAAATATGCCAATAAAGTACTGAAAGTAAACATTCAATGGGTCGCCTAAATGTCTAAGTGAATGCAATTTGAGAACAACTTTCCACTGTAGAAGCATAAAAAATACGCTGCAGAGTTATACGCAGTATTTCAGTGTTGTGTGGCGTAAGATGTGACTTCAGAGCCATCGGTATACAAATGGAGCTTTATCGCTAGTACGGCGTAAAATATAGCTCCAGAACAGCCCACGTAATGCAGTATTTCCAGGCTGTTTTGGCGTAAAAGGGTTGTTACATCGCCACTTTGGCGTAAAATCTACTCGTTTTTAATGCAGTGAGAAGTCGTACGGAGAACTCTTCGTATTCCTCGAATGAACCTGTCAGATCATGCAGTGAACCTGACTCCTAACAAAGAGTACTGCACGACTATCCAGACGACGGCTGTAATGATGGTGCGGCAGAGAGACCCAAACCGTCATTGAGTAACATTTCCTTGATACAAATCACTTTTACGCGTTCAAGGGAATACGCCGCCTAGTTTTATACAGGCAAATACGAGCTTGTACGCTCAACAAGAGACAAACGAACTGCCACGTCAAAAGCTGCTCTTCGTACAGAGCTCGAGGCACGTCTCGGCAGTTAATGCGCGTGATAGGGGAAGATCTTTGCATTTAATGCACGGGATTTGGTTCTATTTTCAAAGACTGGGTGAGCCATAATTATGGCTAATACGTCCACATCATCACCTCTGCATATTACGCCATCAGACTATTTTCAACTATAGGAGCACGCTGTGCGCTACCTCCTTGAAATACGCCGACCTAGCTATTTTCAACCATAGGAGTACGCCTTATGCTATCTCCTCGGAATACGCCAACTCAGGCTATATTTGCATTGGTGCGTAATAAGGCTATTTGGTCCAGAATTAGCTTAAGACCTCAGTCAAGAAAGGAGGATCGACTATCTTTTATGCTAGCTACCTATCCATGCAGCATCAGGCTTCTACGCCTACTGGGCTTCCACGCCTACTTCGCTTCTGCACCAACTTGACAACTACTTGGCTTCTACGCCATGGTGACGGTTATTGGCTTCTACGCCAACTTTTCTACGCGAGAGACAGCTACCTACGTGGCTTGCATGCCGTGATCTTCGCAGCAGTTATACGCATTATCTCATAATGGGACACGCGTCACAAGCAGATTCAGAAGATCATTTATACGTGGGTGGCAGTTATTGCAACCGCCGCGTAAAAAGTGCCATACTCTCCACTATCTGGCTTCTACGCCGACTGGACGGTTACTGTCACTAAAACCCTATAAATAGAGACCTCTATTGACATAGGTCCAGGGTCGAAGGGTCAAAAAAAGGTCAAAAACTTGGAGAACGGAGAGAGAAGAATCTAGAGCACGGACAGAGAGTAGTGATCGACGATTTTGGGATCGAGCATCCACTCCCTCTTGCAAGCTTTGAAGCTTCTACGTCTTCTACAGCACTTCTTCATCATCGTGTGGTCCAAGGGACAAAGTGATCGATCGTAGATCAGACTCGTATAGCAATATTTACCCAGATTAAATTTTTGTACTTGACATCCTCGTATAGGATTAATTGTACTTCTTGTTTGTAAACCAAATAGAGGGTTTCGTATAAACCTTGTTTCATTTCTTTCGTTTATTATCAAACACAAGATGGAGACTCTGCTGGGGACGACTTTCTCATCTGACGAGAAAGCAATTGCTCAACACAATACAGTATCAATAGGATCAATGAAGAAGACCTTGGTCGTCCAATTCGACCAGTCAGCCTACGAAGACATGCTTCGAGCAGGGGGTAGCTCTCACTCCCTCTCCGTCCAAGACAACAGGAAACTGCGTAAGGTTTGGATGCCCCGAACATCCCCTACCATTCCTGCCGACTCTCTGGTTTCTCCGACCAATAAGGTTGTAGCTTCGCAACCTCCGTGCCCTGTGCGTAAAACTCTGTCTCCCGTCTGTGATATGGTAGACAAAACTTCTGACAATGCCTCAGCGCTAGTCCAGAAGTCTACTTCACGCTCTGCGCGTAAAACTCTATCTTCCGTCTGTGACGTGGCAGACAAAGCTTCTGGTTATGCCTCAGTGCTAATCCAGAAGTCTGCTTCGCGCTCTGCGCATAAAACTCTGTCTCCCGTCTGTGACGTGGCAAACAAAATTTTTGATAATGCCTCAGCGCCAAATCAGAAATTCCAAACACGCTCTGCGCGTAAAAATGCATCTGCCCTCCTAGGAAAAGCAGATGGTCCCTGCAATCTACGTAAGGGAAAACAAGTGGCAGAATTCTCAACTTCTCGGCCTTTATGCCAGCAAGAGAAGAATCTGCCTGCTCTCCAGATTATGCGAGAAGCTGATGGCCGATTGAGAGCTTTCTCATTTTTACGCCAACCTAAGCAGAGCTCTAAATTATGCCAGGTTAAGCCCCTCAGCATAAAGAAGGCCCAGTTTGCGGAAAGGCACACTCCTCGGGGATCATCTGCTACTCATATGGCTAACCTGCTGTATACGGGGGGCAGGGGGAGAGTTATGGTGCCCAATATCCGCATGCCAACTGATGTAAACAAGAGGAACAAGCCTTCTTCCTCTTCTTCTTCTTCTGTTAATTCTCCTGACTTGCGTGAATTCTTGATCCAGAAACGCAAAGACAGGAGTCATAACCAGGATTAAGTTTCCCTAACTATCAAACGTGGGAAGATCATGTGGGAAGATGCGTCAACATCTAAATGTCATTATGACATATGGACCACATGAAAATGCTGCCTTTATTGTTCCTCCAACTTGTGACAACCAGCATCCAATAGTCTTCGGTCGCATGCGTAGCAGACCGATTGTACAAGAAGAATTTTACGAGTCTGAGGGTGGCAAAATGCAAATCCACAAGTATTGCCCACAAGCTTTAAAGATTATACAAAGCATGGGTTATGATTTAAAGTTGAAACAAGGTCTCAATTACGGAAAAGGCAGATGAACACCGTTGCATGGTAATCCTTACTGTCAACAAACTCGTTCTGGGTTGGGGTATACTACATCTCTTGCAAACTCAAAACCTCGAGAGTCTGATCCTGCCCAACCAGAGGCAGGTCCTTCTAAATCAACTTTTGTGGACAAATGCCACGACATGTCTGTGTGTAGTCTACCTCGACAAAATGAGGCAGCATCCAAAGTTGGGGGTAGAATTCCCTCTGAATTCGAAGATGATGCAACGATGACGATCTTTCCGGAAGACCATAAACTCAGGCATCGGGAGCCCGAAGGCCAAACGGGACTTTCTCCTTCAATGAAGATGACATCATTGAAATCTTTAATATGTTGATGAAGGAACATAAACTTCAGCTACCCAACTTCAGATATCCTGAGAGGACTGGCAAAGTCGATGACCCAGATTATTGTCTCTTTCATCGGTACATTCATCACCCCACAAGGGCGTGCTATGTATTAAAAAGGAGAATCCAGGAGTTGATCGACGCCAAAGTTATCACTTTGCATCTGTAAACGAGGGGACGATCACTGCAAATTGATTTCACTTTAACGTGACAATTTGTTCCCTCAAGAAGGTATCGGATGATTAGTCCCTAAAGTTTCCCCAGCAAATTCTTCAGGTCTATCCCCACTCAAGAAAATCACTCTACAGTAATTTTTTTGGACAGTTGTTCACGTCCATATTACCTCTGAACTATTGTCCAAATATTTCTTTATTTCCCCAACTCAAGAGTTTGTCATGTCCATATTACCTCTGAACAAACCCTCCGAGTCCTGGCTATCGATTATCACGTCCATATTACCTCTGATATCGGTCGTCATCTCAACTTGACACCCGTACTTAACTCTAAAGTATGCCAGTGGTGTTAAGTCCACAAAACTGTCATGTATATATTACCTCTGAGCAGATGTATACCTCCATCCCCAATGGAGTCACAACTCAAGAGTTTGTCATGTCCATATTACCTCTGAACAAACTTTTCGAGTTTTGGCTATCGATTACCACGTCCATATTACCTCTGATATCGATCGTCATCTCAACTTGACACCCGTACTTAACTCTAAGTACGCCAGTGGTGTTAGGTCCACAAAAAAACTGCCATGTCCATATTACCTCTGAGCAGATGTATACCTCCATCCCCAATGGAGTCACAACTCAAGAGTTTGTCATGTCCATATTACCTCTGAACAAACCCTCTGAGTCTTGGCTATCGATTATCACGTCCATATTACCTCTGATATCGGTCGTCATCTCAACTTAACACCCGTACTTAACTCTAAAGTACGCTAGTGGTGTTAAGTCCATAAAAACTGCCACGTCCATATTACCTCTGGCAGGGCTTGTCCTAAACTTATTACTTGTACTTTCGTGCACAAGAAGTAATAAGTCCACAAAAATTTCCCCTGTGTAATGCCCGCGAGAGAAAAAGTCAGTTCATGTCCATATTACCTCTGAACTACGTCTCTCCACTATCCCTACAGAGTCATATATTACCTCTGGCAGGGCTTGTCCTAAACTTATTACTTGCACTTTCGTGCACAAGAAGTAATAGGTCTACAAAATTTCCCCTGTGGAATGCCCACGAGAGAAAAAGTCAGTTCATGTCCATATTACCTCTGAACTACGTCTCTCCACTATCCCCACAGAGTCATATTTTTACCTCTGTCAAGATTTGTCCTAAACTTATTATTTGCACTTAACATGCGCAACAAATAATAGGTCCACCATAAATCCCCCAGTGGGATGTCCTCAGCAAATACAGTATCGTACTACGTCCATATTACCTCTAGTACAATATCCAAAACTCATACAAACAATCATAAAGAAATGGGAGGGGCCTTATATGATTGCAAATGGCGCTTACAGATTAGCCAAGCCTAATGGAAATTTGGTAATGGCTACTATCAACTGCAAAATCCCGAAGAAGTACTATACTTGATCTCCTTCGTTTAACGGAGTATGACAAAGATCTTATTCTGACGATACCATACACAAAGGTTAGCTGGATCATATTCTATCAGGTTCATGTGACCTTCGAATAGATATCCTTAACTAATTTGTAAACCTATCATGTTCATATTACCTCTGATAGTGTTTAGTATACAAATTTAGTTAGATTATATTCTTTCAGGTTCATGTTAACTCTGAATAGATTTACATTCAGCAAGACCTTAACGAAAGAATATCATGTTAATTATACCTCTGATATCACTTTCACCCTAGCCTATCATATTCTAAAATGATGGGCCCACAAAGTCAGAAAATGTGTCTTTATTATCTCTAAGAAATTACAGGAGAAATAAAATAGTACATCATTTGGGAGGAGCAGTCAAATTACGGATCTGCTGCGCCAGTGCGACCATCTTCTTATTCCTGGAGCTCAGAACGGTAGCGCGAGCCTGCTCCAACCTTGCCACCTCATTGTTCAAGGCAGACATTTCAGACCAATGACGTAAAAAATCCGCGTGGAGGACACCCATACATGTCAGGTTTTGCTGAGACGCTTCCCTTCGGCCATTCAACACATCTCGAGCTGCCGACAAAGAGAGAGCCTTCTCCTTGGCCTTAGCGAGTTCGTCTTCCAATTGGTGGACCCTCGCTGCCTCTTCCTTATATTCGGCCTCGCACTTAGCCAGTTGGGGAATGACATACCCTAATGAGGCATGCTCCTCATTCATCTCTTTTTGCTGAGCCTCGATGGACCTGCTCAGAGTTTCCATCTCTCCAACAAGCCTCGCAGTCAGAGAGTCATATTCAGCCTGAACCAGGTCATCAATGCTGCCCTGGGATAATTACAAATAATTGTTAATGGGTTGTTCCAAACTATTAACTATCTGCTCCAGTGTGTCAGCCCTCCCAGCGTCGTTGAAATCTCTGATCGACGCTATCACAAACTGGGAGGACCTCCTCAGAGCCTCGAAGCCTAGATTCTTCTCCTGCACCATTGATATCAACGTTTTCAAAGTGGTGTAGAAGATACTAGTATATTGCTCAATCAGCATGGCGAAATCAGATTGGGTGTTGGGAGTGGCTGCAATATCAGCGAATCTCCTTCCAGGAATGACTGCAGAGGGTGTCGTCACAGTCGTCACTCCAGTAGAGGGCGCGACAAAGGTAGAGGCACCGACAACGGCTGAAGTCGCTGGCGTACTCAAAGGAGGCATAGTCGTAATGACAGGCTCATCCTCCTCTCGAGATATCGGAATTGTTTCGGGCAAACCGGCACCCAAAAATATTTCCCCTTCGAAGTCAGGCACCTCCATGTCATCGGCAGGAGCTGCAATAGAGCCAAAAGTTGCGCCGACACTGCCCTCCCCGTAGATGTCTTCCCCTAAAATCAAGATAAGAGAAAGTTAATATCAACATGATGTTAATTTTTCTAAAAATGAGGCATAAAGATGACATTTACCCATGGCCGATGGTATATATGTCGCGTCGGCAGCCAGTATAGCTAAATCATTTCTTAACGATGTTAAGCTAGCTGTCATACCTGGAGAAGGAGGTGTGCCAACTGACACTGGCAGGTATTCCTCCAGCTTTTTATCAAGATCCACTCGAGGCTCACCGGGTGGAATCTCGCTGGGTATACTCACAGACGCGGCAGGGGTTTCTCCCGTTGCTGGTCTGGATAAAGATATTCTTATTTCGCTCGGCCTCGAAGGCGATCTCGTACCACTACCTGAAGCGATAGCAGCGACAGCAGCCTCGACCAAAGAATCTCCGGTACTGCCAGCCGAAACTGTGGAGGTTCCCTCTCTAATAGGCGAAGGACCTCTAGTCAAAAATTCATCCCCAACAGGGGAAACAGCAGGTTCACTCCTAGGAACCTCAGGGCGGGAAGTCCTGACAGGACCACTAACAATCTTCTTCTTCTTGCGAGGGGAAGCCTCCTTCAGAACAGGAGCCCTTCGCTTTCCAGGGATAATAAGAGGCTCTGCAAGCGGAGGTATTACACCTCTCGGTACTGTCATCAAAAAATTATCTGTACCGACAGGGTCTTCACCTTCGTCAGAGGAGACTGATGGGACATCGTCTCTTCCAGCAGACTTATGAGTGGGCACCCTAAAACTTCCACGAATATCAAAATCGCGATGGAAGGTATTGATGGCCACATAAAACTGGGCGTACGAATGGAGGATGCACAACTCCATGGAGAGAGAAGTCGCGGGTATAGTGAAGGCCGCTCCAGTACAACCCATTATGAAGTACCGCCATCCTCTCGCTCCATCAATAAGTCTACCTCTGGACTTGAAGCCGGTGATGGCATTTCCCACGTGCAACTGGTCATACCCAAACTGCCTGGCGAACCGACTAGGCAGATAGGGCTCCAAGAAGCAATGGTCTTCACTTCTGTACAATAAATGGGAAGGTCTAATGCAGACCAACCAATAAAAAGCTTCAGGAGAAAGGACGGTCTTCCCTTCACCCTAATCCTGAAGTCTCGTCCCCTATTGATTGAGATGTACAGTGGGGACGGTGCAGAAGAGCTTTCAGCTATGAGCAAAATTTAATGCTCGTCGACAGTCTACGACTGTGACCACGTTCCAAGTGAAGTTCTTGTAATTCAACAAGAAATTACTCCCCGAACTACTGCCAGAGCCAGGAGACATCACCGTGGGGTTATAGAGAATTAACCATCCCATCAAATACAGGAACGATAATTCTACCCTGGAAAAGCTGTCATGCTGTGTTTCGTCGGCGAGCAGTCCATCAATAATGGCTCTCAGGCCAGCTTATATACGGCATACCATGGTAGGGAGCAAGCCCAGTCTTGCCCCGAACACCAGACGCACTGCAGGCCATAAGGTGTTATGGTGAATGCGATCCGAAGATGCAATGCCAGGTACTACCAGTCGGCGAAGCCATACAGAGAGGAAGCCAGCCAGTTGAGCTTCCCTTGACAGAGGCCTACGGCAATGCCTCATATAACTGTAGGCTTTAGTGCCTGCAGGATAATTTCCTATCTCCTCATCGAGGTCCTGATCTGAAGCCCTAGCGTCTTCAATAAGATTATTGACTACTTAAGCATTAAGCACGCTCAGAAGGCTCAGAGGCTTATCCCTGCTATCCACGACTTTGTTTGACTTAGCAGCCCTCGCCTGATGAAAGAAGAGATAGGACGCCCACTTGTTGGTATGAGCCAAATCGGAGGGCTCATTATAAAAAGTGGTACAAATAAGATAGTGGCACATCAGCTCCTGGTACACTACCACTTCCCGAGGGTTTGTATCCCCCAGCTCCCTGTTTGTGGGAAGATACTCTTCATAAGGAGTATCCCCCATTGGCAGTCTTGAAATCTCTGCCATCTCGTGGAGGGCCAATCCTAACTCCCCTAGCGGAGTGGCGAAAGTCCCGGTGAGCGAGATATACCGCTCTATCATAGCCAAAAACAGGTTGGGATTGGGAGGCAGACCAACACTGGTAGCACTCACAGCCGCGAACAGACCAATGCTCTCCAGCTCAGTCTGAAAATGCTTCAGGACCCAGGCAGCTAAACGAGCCCATCGAAGATTTGTAGGGGTAAGCCACCCATTGGTTCGATTATTAACCTTGGGGTATACTCCTCCTGGTCCCATGAAGTCATTGTAGAAAGTCGACAATTGGACTGGTTGGAGAAGTGAAGTGTCTTCACTCGGGACACTACCCGAAAATAATCCCCTGAAGGGCATTACAGAGCCCGAAGGGCGGCTTACAAATAACCCTTGGTCGGATCCTTTGTGGTAAAATATCTTCCCCGGCTGGCCGTGAAGATTAGGGGTCAGAGTCCACGATATTTTCCTCGGATGCGTGGCATAAAAGAATGTCGAGATGGGATAATCTCTCGGCATCCTGGACAGGTACATGACCATGCCCCCAACAGTGAAAACCCAGTCTTCCTTCTTGGGCTTCGTTTAGGATTGTTTGTCAATCATATCCCCAAAAAGGAAAGCTGGTTTTACATACTTGGCCCCATCTATATACGTCAGGGGCTCCCCGTTGATCTTGCTCAACAGCATTCACTCTCCTTGAGACGATATCAGATTTCCCCTTCCTTCAGGATACTGGGGTCCGGAAATAGGAAATGTCACATAGGACAGATCTTCCAGGTAATTGGAGTTCAGCATCCCAGCAGCAGAACCCATTACCTCAGCCAACGGAGATATCTACAAGTTAACTACAAAATACAAGAAGAACAAGTCAGTTTCTATACTAGATGTTACATCATGCAGCATATGCCAAAGATCAACAGTCTGTGCTTTTACGCTAAGACTGTGAAAACTTGAATTTCTACTCTGGAATCTATTACCTAAGCGTAAAATTCAAGATTGGCAGTATACACAAAAATCTGACAACCCGTGTTTTTACGCTAGACTGTCAAAAATTTGAGTTGTTACGCCGGAATTTTCATCCAGAGCGTAAACACCCAAAATTTGTAGTATACGCCAAATTTTGACAATCAAAGCTTTTATGTCAGACTGTGAAAATATAGAGTTTTTACGCTGACACATTAGGAATGTGGGCGTAAAAGATAAGACATCTTTGTGCATCATCTTCCTCGAAGAGGCGTTAAGCACAGAAGATGACCTAGCGCATCCACGTACAACGTGTGCGAAGGGTTTTCTTCGTTTTTTTTGTCATCCCAAAAGCTTTACCTATAACGTCCGGTGCACAGCTTGTCGGTGGGACACTTCGTTCAGAGAGAGGTTCGCTCTGCCCGATCGGAGTCGCTCGTGCTTGAGCAGAGGAGCGAGAAGAGGAGGCAGCTTTCTTCCCCTTAGTAGTCGAAGATTGTTTTGGTGCCATTTGCTAAAAACTCAGAATGCTCAGAGAAGAAACGAAGGAGAGTTCTCAAAGAGATGAAGGTTTTTCTTTTGCAAAAGACAGGTGAAGAGTTTTCTCTCTGAAGGCCTTGGGGTATTTATAGAGTTCAGATGGACTCCTCGAATCCCTAACCAAATCCGATATTTAATATTCGGTTATGATTCGGGACCATGTCAGCCTATCATTTAGGAAAGACGGACAGTCGACGAATTCAAAAAGTTTTTTCGTGCGGAGCAGATTCGTGATTGTACACCAATGAGCTTTTTACGCTCGGCAGCTACAAATCTACGGTTTTACGCTCAGAGGCTATAAGTCTACGGTTTTACGCTCGGATGCTTTTACGCTCGGTAGCTTTTACGCTCGAGAGGCTACAAACCTATGACTTCACGCTCAGAAGCTACAAATCTATGATTTCACAGTCGGTAGCTTTTACGCTCAGAGGCGACAAATCTACGACTTCACGCTCGAAAGTTTTCTTTTCAGAAGCTATAAATCTACGGTTTTACGCCCGGATGCTCTTATGCTCAGCAGCTTTTACGCTCGAGAGGCTACAAACTTACGATTTTATACTCATCTACATTACGGATCTATGACTGTCTGCATATCTTAAAATACGCAGGCCAGAGTATGCGTATATCTGAAAAAATCTCAAAACGGCCAATTACAAGGGTTCACGCAGAAGATGCTCCTTCTTGGCCTCAAAATATCCCAAGTAACCGAAACATACAGTGTTCAGCATTAAAAAATGACTCTTCTCCTTGGGTGGATTGGAAGTTCATCAGAAATCCAGTCAAAATATTTTCTCTACAGTTCAAGCATGGTCAGTTTTGACAGCCATTTCTCGCCCTATTTCAAGGAGTTCTTGGGAAATCATTCTTGAAGATGATGGTCTGAACAAAAAAATTCTCCTTATCAGAAGAGTGACAGTTCAGAATTCTACGCAGTTCCTCATTCCTAACAGCAGGACAGTTCGAATATTCGACTTAAATACTAAAGCAGTTTTCTACGCGTCCTTAGTTATGCGTAAAAGACAGGACGGGACCAAATACTCTTTTTATCAGAGTCGGCGTAAAGTTCTTCAGACGTGTCGAAGCTATACATATTCAGACTTCATCACAGCAAAAAATATGGCAAATCATCAGATGCGTAAAAGAAGACAATCTTATTAATCATGATTACATATGAGGGAAATCCAGTCTATAAAGGGTTTTTTATCTTCATGATTACATATGAGAGAAATCCCGTCTACAAAGGGTTTCTCATCTTCATTTAAGTATCACACCAAGATTTTGTTCTGTCAGGTTCTCGTATTGGTGGAGATCTTCTTCCGTCTTCTTCAGCAGTTAGTCGGTTTCTGCGGCCGATTAACAAGAAAATGATTAACGGCGGGAGGATACAAAACTGGGCTTGTGTAAATTTTTCAAGAGCCCATCCTCCATACGCCATGACAGATTGAGTTGAGATGTTAAACCCAACTCAATACTGGAAGACAGGGCTAGTTTGTCTGCCCTCGTCTACCAACGACGGAAGAAAATACAGCTTGTAAGCTGTGTGGACAAATGTGACCCTCCCTCTCTCCTGGACGAATCGCCATATGAAATTGCTGATCATCCCGAGCAAAGGAAGCTATGATATCCTTCCATGATCCATCATTGCAGAGGACATTTGCTCGAAGACGCCTTTCTTTTCGGCTCCTGACATACTGGAAGAACATGATCTTCTTCTTCCTCAAGTCGACCCGACGAACTCCGGCAACCATCTCTGTATGGTGAAAGAAATGTGGGAAGAACAGGTTAACTCATCAGCCTTTATATAGGCAAGAGAGAATACACCGAATCCCAACAAATCCCCATAAATCTGCCGAGTAATCAGCCTCGAGGAACGAGTCAGACCTGACCGTTTCATGCTTCATTCAAAGTGTTTCAAATTACGAGGAATTTGAAAACTTTGAAGGGGGTCTTGTAGAAGCATAAAAAATACGCTGCAAAATTATACGCAGTATTTCAGTGTTGTGTGGCGTAAGACGTGACTTCAGAGCCATCGGTGTACAAACGGAGCTTTATCGCTAGTACGGCATAAAATATAGCTCCAGAACAGCTCGCGTAATGCAGTATTTCTAGGCTGCTTCGGCGTAAAAAGGTTGTTACATCGCCACTTTGGCGTAAAATCTACTCGCTTTTAATGCAGTAGGAAGTCGTACGGAGAACTCTTCGTATTCCTCAAATGAACCTGTCAGATCATGCAGTGAACCTGACTCCTGACAAAGAGTACTGCACGACTATCCAGACGACGGCTGTAATGATGGTGCGGCACAGAGACCCAAACTGTCATTGAGTAACATTTCCTTGATAAAAATCACTTTTACGCATTCAAGGGAATACGCCGCCTAGTTTTATACAGGCAAATACGAGCTTTTACGCTCAACAAGAGATAAACGAACTGCCACGACAAAAGCTTCTCTTCGTACAGAGCTCGAGGCACATCTCGACAGTTAATGCGCTTGATGGGGGCCGATCTCTGCATTTAATGCACGAGATTTGGTTTTATTTTCAAAGACTGGGTGAGCAATAATTACGGCTAATACGTCCACATCATCACCTCTGCATATTACGCCATCAGGCTATTTTCAGCTATAGGAGCACGCAGTGCGCTACCCCCTTGAAATATGCCGACCTGACTATTTTCAACCAAAGGAGTACGCCGTATGCTATCTCCTCGGAATACGCCAACTCAGGTTATATTTGCATTGGTGCGTAATAAGGCTATTTGGTCCAGAATTAGCTCAAGACCATAGTCAAGAAAGGAGGATCGGCTATCTTTTACGCTAGCTACCTATCCATGCAGCATCAGGCTTCTACGCCTACTGGGCTTCTACGCCTACTGGGCTTCCATGCCTACTTGGCTTCTACGCCAACTTGACAACTACTTGGCTTCTACGCCATGATGACAGTTATTGGCTTCTACACCAACCTTTTCTACGCGAGGGACAGCTACCTACGTGGCTTGCATGTCATGATCTTCACAGCAGTTATACGCATTATCTCATAATGGGACACGCGTCACACGCAGATTCAGAAGATCATTTATACGTGGGTGGCAGTTATTGCAACCGCCGCGTAAAAAGTACCATACTCTCTACTATCCGGCTTCTACGCCGACTGGACGGTTACTGTCACTAAAACCCTATAAATAGATACCTCTATTGACAGAGGTCCAAGGACGAAGGGTCAAAAAAAGGTCAAAAACTTGGAGAACGGAGAGAGAAGAATCCAGAGCACGGACAGAGAGTAGTGATCGACGATTTTGGCATCGAGCATCCACTCCCTCTTGCAACCTTTGAAGCTTCTCCGTCTTCTATAGCACTTCTTCATCATCGTGTGGTCCAAGGGACAAAGTGATCGACCGCAGATCAGACTCCTATAGCAATATTTACCCAGATTAAATTTTTGTACTTGACATCCTCGTATAGGATTAATTGTACTTCTTGTTTGTAAACCAAAGAGAGGGTTTCGTATAAACCTTGTTTTATTTCTTTTGTTTATTATTAAACATCCACCAAGTGGGCTATCTGGCTAAAAATGATGGGATTGGCGTGACTCTCTCGGAGAATCAGGGGCCTCAAAGCATGTCGTCTTTTGAACGGCAGAGGCCGCCAATTGTATAGGGGTCATCACCGCCCGTATATCCATTGGAGCTTCCGGGTTACAGAAGAAAATATGCAAAGGAGCCCAAATGCCTTACTTGTTGTTCTTCCCAACCCATGCTCTAGCATGCCATATCCATGACATGATAAAACCTCTAAATA
Source organism: Iris macrosiphon (assembly GCA_036927795.1). Taxonomy (NCBI): domain Eukaryota; kingdom Viridiplantae; phylum Streptophyta; class Magnoliopsida; order Asparagales; family Iridaceae; genus Iris; species Iris macrosiphon. The sequence goes on from JAYESA010000004.1 coordinate 252,789,902, forward strand.
ATTGCCAGGTCTACTAGCATACAATGTTTATATCGGCAGTTATCCCTATCTGTCGTACGACCTGTACGTACCAGTGGCTAGCCGAGTACGCAAGTTTGAGTCCTACATGTGACTCACACTTGTGTAAGAATAGTGTCATGGCCAATGAAATATAAAATGCCTCAAAATAATGGGGTGGTCTCATAAAGTAGGTCCAATGCATATACATAAATAAAATATGATACGACAACATCGTCGTTGCACCCAAGTTTCCCTGGACGTACAATTTATATAGCAGTTTAAAATAAATGAACTAAATCGACAGAATTAAATTATGCATGCATCACACGGACTGTAAATATTAGTACAATGCCAAGGTATACTTGCCAAGCAAAAGTTCTGTATAGTGCACGTCCAAAATAGTGTTTAAGTTTGTTGTAAGAAGAAGTGGGTTAGGGTTTGGAAGAGTTGTAATATATAGAGAGGTAAGAGGCGGTGGAGGCTGCTGCTGTTTCTTCCTATTATTGGTTTTGGTTGCGGTTGGGGAGAGTTTAGTAATAACAGGTAAAGAGGCGGTGGAGGATGAGTCACATGCGGGGGGGGGGGGGAGGGAATGAATACACGCGGGGGGGTTGTTTTACGCGCGGGTGAAATAAGAAGCGGTGGAGTTGTTTTACGCGCGGGTGAAAGGAAATTAAGCGGTGGGGGTTTGTTTTACGCGTGGTGAAAGAAAAGTTGGTTTTTGTTGCTGTTGATATTTTCTTCTCCTAACGGGTTGTGGGTTCCAACGGGTAGGGTAGGCTAAGGGTTTGGGTTGAGATCCAATAGGAATTTCTTCTCTAATTAATTATATCTATAGAAAATTCTAAAAATTATATTGGTGCATAGGGTTAAGCTAGCAACTATCCAAAGGGTCTCCTACATGGAATAAATTCGAAAAAATTTATAATGGCCCCATAAATCCTCTAATTGCACAAATATCTTAAATAAAAATTAATTAAAATATATTCCCTCTATTTTGCTCATAATTACTAAATAAATTAAATAATATAGTTTTCAGAATTAGGGGTTTTACATTCTACCCAACTTAAAAAAAATTTGTCCTCAAAATTAAACTAAGCCATGGTAGGAAGTCAAGGATGGTATAAGGTATAAATTAACAAAGTAATTTTATACCTTGGTCTGCAAATATGTTTGGAAAATGTTGGCGCATGTCATCCTCGTACTCCCAAGTAGATTCTCTTGGCGCGCCATGCTTCAATGCCACGCGGACCAAGGGAATAGACTGGTTCCTCAATAATTTCTCTCGATGATCGAGAATTCCCAAGGGTTGCTCTTGATATGACATGCTCATCCCATTGGTGATCTCCGAATGGTCGAGAATATGACTGTTGTCTGCCACATATCTCCTGAGCTGCGATACATGGAATACGTCATGTACTCCCTCAAGCGAAGGTGGTAGCACAAGTCGATATGCCATTTCTTCCACTCTCTCTAGCACGTCAAATAGTCCAATATACCTTGGACTCAACTTGCCTTGTCCTCCGAATCGAATGGTACCTCTGGTAGGTGATATCCTCAAGAAGACATGATCGCCCTCTTTAAATTCCAAGGGACGATGATGAAGGTCTGCCCACTGTTTCTGCCTGTCTTGCGCTGCTCGCAAGTGTCCTTGTATCTTCTTAACTGTCTTAATGGTATTGACTACTAATTTTGGTCCCAGAATCGAACGTTCTTCCACGTCACTCCAACACACAGGAGACCTACACTTCCTTCCATATAATGCTTCAAATGGCGCCATCTGGATGCTTGCCTGATAGCTATTGTTGTAAGAAAATTCTACAAGGTGTAGGTGGTCCTCCAATGATCCTCCAAAGTCTAACATACAAGCCCTCAACATATCTTTCAATGTCTGAATAGTACGCTCTGACTGCCCATCTGTCTGTGGGTGATAAGACGTACTGAACTTCAGACGAGTTCCAAGACTCTCTTACATTCTCTTCTAAAAGTATGATGTAAAGCGCGAATCCCTGTCTGATACAATATTGACTGGTATGCCGTAAAATCTTATGATCTGCCTCATATATAGGTCAGCCAAAGCTTTTGTAGATTAGTCAACTCTAAAAGGCAAGAAATAGGCTGACTTGGTGAGTCAGTCTACTATTACCCATACTGCATCTCTTCCACTGGGACTCTTGGGAAAACCCGTGATGATATCTATAGTGATGTGTTCCCACTTCTATTCTGGAATTGGAAGGGGTTGCAATAACCCTGCTGTTCTCTGGTGCTCCGCCTTTACTTATTGACATACCAAACATTTAGCTACAAAGCGAGCTATTTCTCTTTTCATTCCATGCCACCAAAAGTGCTGTCGTAAATCACGATACATCTTGGTGCCTCCAGGATGAATTGAATATATCGAACTATGAGTTAGCGTAAATCACGTAAATCACGATACATCTTGGTGCCACCAAAAGTCCTGTCGAATCTCTCCATTTGGAACATAAAGATGATTACCACATCATAATATCCCATCATTATGGATACGCAGTCCTGTCTGCTCTCCGGCCTCTGTCCTTTCTTTTAATCTTCAGAATCTGGCATCTATAGGCAATGCTGCCTTGATTCTCTCTACTGGTGATGATTGTATTTGCATGTTGGCTAGTGTCCTGTCTGCTCCGGGTAATATTACTTCAATGCCAAGTCCTTGCAAGTCCTCCAGTAATTTCCTCTGTGTCATCAAGAAATGAGCTGCTACTTCCGGCTTAACGCGTTTGCTACAATGTTAGCCTTGCCTGGATGATAATGTAGCTCTATCTCGAAATCTTTCATCAACTTGAGCCATCGACGTTGCCTCATATTTAACTCCTTCTGCGTGAAGACATACTTGAGGCTTTTGTGGTCTGTAAAAATTTCCACTCGTTCCCCATATAAGTAATGTCTCCATAGTTTCAGAGCAAATACAATGGCTGCAAGTTCCAAGTCATGAGTTGGATAATTCTTCTCATGTACTCGTAACTGTCTAGATGCATATGCAATCACCTTACCATGTTGCATCAATACGCATCCCAAACCTTTCCCTGATGCGTCACTGTAGATTATATAGCCTCCTGATCCTGAGGGAATAGTCAATATTGGTGCTGTGGTCAGTCGCTTCTTCAACTCTTCAAAAGCGGCTTGACACTCGTTGGTCTATATGAACTCTTGATATTTGCAAGTCAAACGAGTCATAGGTGTTGCTATCCTTGAGAAGATCTCCACGAACCGTCGGTAATATCCCGCAAGACCAAGAAAACTTCTCACCTCTGCTGCTGACTTAGGAACAGGCCATGTCTCGACTGCCGAGATCTTTTCTGGATCAACAAAAATACCATCTCCTGTAATGACATATCTAAGAAATGAAACTCTGTCCAAGAAAACTCATATTTACTGAGCTTTGTATATAACTGCTCTCTCCTCAAGGTCTCTAGAATAATCCGCAGGTACTTCTCGTGCTCCTCGTGGATCTTTGAATAGACAAGTATATCATCTATGAAGACGACCACGAACTGGTCCAAATACTGATGGAAGACTCGATTCATTAAGTCCATAAAGATAGCTGGAGCATTAGTCAATCCAAACGGCATGACCAAAAACTCGTAGTGCCCATATCTTGTCCGGAATGCAGTCTTCGGGATGTCCTCCTTCCCTACTTTCACCTGGTGATATCCTGATCTCAAATCTATCTTTGAGAACATCTTGGCTCCACTAAGCTGATCAAATAAGTCATCAATGCGTGGCAATGGATATTTATTATTTACTGTCACTGTATTCAAGGCTCCATAGTCAATGCACATACGTACTAACCCATTCTTCTTTGGTACAAACAACACTGGTGCTCCCCAGGGTGATGCACTTGGTCGGATAAAACCTTTCTCTTCTAATTCTTTCAACTGTGTCTTTAATTCATCCATCTCCTTTGCCAGTCTATAAACATGTGATGCTATGGGTGCTGCTCCTGGTGTCAATTCAATTAAGAATTCTACGTCTCTATCTAGGGGTAGGCCTGGTAATTCTTTTGGAAAGACGTCTTGAAATTCTAAAATAATGGGATAATAGATAAGATCGTCCATTGCGTGCTGCATACCATCAAGGATTTTTGTGGATCCTCGTGCTAACTCAAGTTCAGGCTGGCCTGGTACTTTGAAAAGAATGCTTCCACCAAAAAAATCAAAGAAAGTATGGTACTTGCTCAGCTAGTCCATTCCAAGCACAATATCAAAAGTTGGCTTAGGAAGGACTAAGAGTCGGGCATTCATCTCTCTGCTACGTATTACTATAGGACACGATCTACAAATTCTACTAACAGGTACAACTCCTCCTCCGGTAAGAATTCTAACATAACTAGATAAAGGTGTAGAGGCAATGTTGTGTTTGACAATAAAACTAGATGATATGAATAAGTGGGTGGCTCCCGTATCAAACAATGTCACAACAGGAAAAGTAAAAGCAAGAGTGATACATGCTATGATATCAATCTCCTGATTCATGTCATCCAATTCCATTGCAAAAGCTTGCCCATTCCTCTATGGCTGTCCATGTCCGGCCCTCATATACTGATCCTCCTGGGTAGGTAGCGGTGGTTTGCGCTAAAATCCCCCTGCTGTTGGAGGTCGAGGTGCTCCTGGTCTTATTATTTGTTGAGCTGGCTTCGGTGCTGGAAGCGCTAGTCTTTGTGCTGGTGGTGGTAGTGTCAATATTTGTTGCTTTGGACAATCTCTTGCCAAATATTGTCCGGAACCGCATCGTAAACATTGTCCCAAGCGATTCCGACAATCTCTCAAAATGTGTCCGATTTTCCCACAATAATTACATTGGGGTTTTTCCGAAATCTAGTATGGTCCGGCTCTGTGTTGCTGATGCTGCTGTGCCAAGGGACGTCTGATAGGTCCTCCTTGTTGTATCCTTGCCGATCCTTGTTGTGTCCTCAGTTGACCTCATTTTCCTTTGTTGATGGTTTCTTGCAATCTGGCTTCTGTCAGTAGTTCAACATAAGAGATCTGGGACTGGGAGCTTGTGTAATGTTGGAGCTCCTGAGTTAGTCCGCGATGAAACCTCTTAGCCTTGGTCAAGTCATCTGGTATCAGGGCAGCGCCATATTTACTAAGGCGACTAAAGTCTGCATCATACTCGTCCACTGTTCTGTTCTCCTGCTCCAGGTGGAGAAACTGATCGTACAATGCATTTCTGGCGGTGTCTGGGAAGTACTTCCTTTCAAAGCATTCCAAGAACAGCTCCCAAGTCTGGTATGTACCCAACTGGCGCTCCATGGATTCCCACCAGTGATGAGCATTACCATCTAGAAGTGTCCTTACACCCGTCATCCATAGGTCTACAGGTAGCTGCGATGCTTGTAATAACTTCCGAGTGTGAGTAATCCAGTTGGTAGTTTCCTCTGGGCTCTCAATGCCTTTGTATGGCCTCAGACCCATTTGTACAAAGTCCTTTACTGATCCAACTCTAGCTCGAGGTTCTGGATCTAGTGCTTGAGCTGGTACAGTAGTCTATGCAGCCATCCTCTCAAGTGTTGCCAGAAATTCTTGCCTCTGCTCGGCTGCCTACTACTTCTGTTCTTGCATCATCATCTGAAAGAATTGGAACAGTTATGCCTGGCCATCCTGCGGTGTTGATGAGACTGGAAGGGTCCCATTAGGTGGAACGGGAAGATCAGATGGAACTGGATTATGAATCTGTCCATATAGTCCTGGAAGTCTAGGAATTGTCGAGGTCCCTCCTTGACTCTAACCATTGACTCCAGGAGTTGTGTCACCATAGGCGACAGTACATTCTTTCTGCATATCCATCTCTCTGCAGGTGATGTACACAACGATTAGACGAAGTACAGGAATCAAAACAGGATATAAGCATTAAATAGAATGTAGAAGCGTGAATTAGGCTGGAAATTGTTCGCGTAAGACATGGCTTCAGGGCTAGCCACGTAAAGTAGAGAAGCGTAAAGTAGAGATTCAAAGTCGTCGGCGTAAAACAAAGATTCAAGAAAGTTGGCGTAAAGTAAGACTTCAGAGTTGTCCGCGTAGAACAGGGATTTAAAGTAGTTTGGCATAAAGTAGATATTCAGAACAGTCTGCGTAAAGCAAAGATCAAAACTATCGGCGTAAAATAGGTTTCAAATATGTCGGCGTAAAATAAGTTTCAGAACTGTCTGGGTAAAAGTCTGCATAATAGTTTTCGCGCGTAAAATTTGCCCGCGTAAATTATTTGCTGCGTAAAGTCTAGCATACTTTGCAGCGTAAAGTTGTACGAGGAACTTTTTGTATTTTCTCGAATGAATTTGTCAGACAAATCAGTGAACCTGACATCTGACAAAAGTACAACACGATGATCAAAAGAACGGTTGTGATGATAATTTTGCACAGAGACCCAGGTTGTCGTTTAGTGACATATTTGATATAAGTCATTTTTATGCATCCAAAAGGAAGAAAATGGAGTCTTCTGAATACACTGCCTATTCTACATTGATAGAATTGAGTTTTTACGCTCAAGGTAAGACAAAATCAGATGCCACGTCAAAAAGCTATTTCTGCACAGGGCTCGAGGCATATCTCTGCATTTAATGCACAAGATTTGCTCACGACTGGAAAACTAAGGCTGTGACAAATAGGCTCACATCACCATTCTTACATTTTACGCATATTCAGGCTACTCTACGTTGCTTATCTATTATTCATGAATCATCAAGTTTTACGTAGGGCAGTTACCTACGTGGCTTGCATGCCATGATCTTACAAAGGGATACGTGTCAGTTGTCATAACCGCAGCATAAAGTAGACAGTCTTCTTCATAGTTTGGCTTTTATGCCAACAAGAGTAAAGGGTCTTTGGTGTAAAACTTGTTTATCCAAACATAGGATGGTTGAAAGGAAGAATGAGGTTTTTGTCAAGTGTGGATGAGATCCTTATACTATATTCCTATACGCAGGCTTGTTTGGTACAATTACGTAACCATGACAATATATTCTTGACCTGCATGGGCCACCACCAAAAACATGCCACGCCCTAGTCCCAAAATACGCAGGACTAGGAATACGTAACATGACCAGTCGTATGTATTCGAACTCCAATAAATGGAAACCATATACACACATACGCTGTACATGAATGTTCAATCCATCAGTGGTAATATACTGTCACAACAAGTCATACACAATATATATCTCATCCACAGCATAAATAATAAGTAGGATTAAAGAGCTGAATAATAACTGAATATCAAAGATGAGTATCAAGTCTGATAGTCGGGTGGAAACAAATCCACTACAAAATGACTATACCGAAGTAGCAAAAAGATCTCTAAACAACGGTAATAAAATCACAGATACTCCGAGGGTAAGACCTCCTCAGCCAAGTAAGTAGCATCCAGTCCAGGATCGTACTCCTGTGGATACTCCTGCTCGTCCATATCTGGAAAGGGACCAGGTCCTCAGAGGGATGTAACAAGATACATAAAAAATATGCCAATAAAGTACTGAAAGTAAACATCCAATGGGTCGCCTAACCGTCAAAGTGAATGCAATTTGAGATTAACTTTCAACCAAGTGGGCTATCTGGCTAAAAATAATGCGATTGGTGTGACTCTTTCGGAGAATCAGGGGCCTCAAAGCATGTCGTCTTTTGAACGGCAGAGGCCGTCAATTGTATAGGGGTCATCACCGCCCGCATCTCCAGTGGAGCTTCCGGGTTACAGAAGAAAAAGTGCAAAGGAGCCCAAATGCCTTACTTGTTGTTCTCCCCACCCCATGCTCTAGCATGCCACATCCATGATATGATAAAACCTCTAAATAACTGTCAGGTCTACTAGCATACAAAGTTTCTATCGGCAGTTATCCCTACCCGTCGTACAACCTGTACGTACCAGTGGCCAGCCGAGTACGCAAGTCCGTATCCTACATTTGACTCACACTTGTGTAAGAAGAGTATCATGGCCAATGAAACATAAAATGCCTCAAAATAATGTGGTGGTCTCATAAAGTAGGTCCAAAGCATATACATAAATAAAATATGATACGACGACATCGTCGTTGCACCCAAGTTTCCTTGGACGTACAATTTATATAGTATTTTAAAATAAATGAACTAAATCGGCAGAAATAAATTATGCATGCATCACATGGACTGTAAATATTAGTACAATAGCAAGGTATACTTACCGAACAAAAGTTCTGTATAGTGCACGTCCAAAATAGTGTTTAAGTTTGTTGTAAGAAGAAGTGGGTTAGGGTTTGGAAGAGTTATAATATATATAGAGATAAGAGGCGGTGGACGCTGTTGTTGTTTCTTCCTATCATTGGTTTTGGTTACGATTGGGGAGAGTTTAGTAAAAACAGGTAAAGAGGCGGTGCAGGATGAGTCACATACGGGGGGGGGTTGTTTTACGCGCGGATGAAATAAGAAGCGGTGGAGTTGTTTTACGCGCGCGCGCGCAAAATTAAATTAAGCGGCGGGGGTTTGTTTTACGCGTGGTGAAAGAAAAGTTGATTTTTGCTGCTGTTGATATTTTCTTCTCCTAACAGGTTGTGGGTTCTAGCGGGTAGGGTAGGCTAAGGGTTTGGGTTGAGATCCAATAGGAATTTCTTCTCTAATTAATTATATCTATAGAAAATTCTAAATTTTATATTGGTGCATATGGTTAAGCTAACAACTGTCCAAAGGTTCTCCTATATGGAATGAATTAGGAAAAATTTATAATGGCCCCATAAATCCTCTAATTGCACAAACATCTTAAATAAAAATTAATTAAAATATATTCTCTCTATTTAGCTCATAATTACTAAATAAATTAAATAATACGGTTTTCAGAATTAGGGGTTTTACAACCCAAAACTGTCAATTTTGTCCCTGTGTAGAATTTGGACTTATGGGTAGTCAAACCTTAGCTATTTTAAGTATTCTGAGAATATTGGTGATATTTTTTTTTACCATCCTGAGGTGTACGTGCATATTTCACCTTCTCAGGAGCAGTTGACGGAGTTCAGAACCCAGGCAAGTGTACCTTACCAAACTTACGGTAGATCTAGTTATATTATCTACTTGTGTTTTTTTTTATATATATATACTATTATAATGTGCCTGCTCAACCTAGGACCATGAGACGTTGCTTAGTGTCCAAACAAGATTCGAGTATCGACGCCGTACGCGGAGTCGTGTAACGTCACTTAGAAAGTTGATTCCACGATCCAATTTTTACGTGCTCGTTTTACCAAGTACGTAATACCGTAGTGTCCCTACCCGCACCGGGTATTGGGATGTAAGTCGGAAACAACGCCCAGCCTACGCCGCAGCATTGGCAATAGAACGCTGTCTTGGTCAACTATACTATCTAAATATCTCATAATAATATAAAATTTGCCAATAATAACTCAACACAAAACTCAATCACAATTCTAAATGCATGAGAAGATATGAAGGAAGTATAACTATACATTCAAAATATATATTAACAATAATAAAAATAATATCCAATCTCATACTATATGCCGGAAACAAATTCGGTACCAAAATGCTAAAGAAACTAACTATGAAAAACTAGTAATCCAGATAAACCTCCCAATAATCACTCCAGAATTAGTGGGTCCAAGTTTGCACCATCTATAGGTCTAATTCCATAGTATGTCGGACACCAATCTCCCGAATCCTCTGAAAAATATTTTTCAGTCAGGAATGGAGCAAAGTACATCTCTAACAGCAGTTCTAATCAATGATATAAACTATGTAGCAGTAAATAGATGTGAATAAATAATATGCCATATACATGTACAAGAGAAAAACAATAAAGAAAATACTGGAAATAAATAAATGAATGAGCAATATGGAATGAACAAGAAATACTAATGACTAAGTGAGTGAGTACTAGCTTTAACATGTGATCGACTTGGAAACTTGCACAAGAATAAATGTCCTAGTTAATCATATGTGCGGTGTATGATCAACACTCACAAGGAACAAGACTTGCACAAGGAGGGTATGATCACATATCTACACTACATACTGCTTTCCTTGACGGGTTTAGCCACACGTCAAGAAATCGACCGTCAAGAAAGGCTATTTTTCTTGTAGTGCTAGTAGTGTTAGTGAAGAAGAATGATGGATCTACCCGACTATGTATTGACTATAAGCAGTTGAATATAGTGACAGTAAAGAACAAGTATCCCTTGCCTAGGATTGATGACATGTTTGATCAGTTGAGTGAAGCCAGAGTATTCTCTAAGATTGATCTACGATCCGGATTTCAGCATATACGGGTACAGGAAGAAGACATACTGAAGATAACATTCAGGTCACGATATAAACATTATAAGTTCTTAGTGATGCCATTCGGATTGATCAATGCACCAACAATGTTTATGAATTTGATGAACCGTATCTTTATGCCCTATTTAGAGCATCTCAGGAAGGTATTGTAGACTTTGTGGGAGCACCAGTTGTATACAAAACTTAGAAAGTATGAGTTCTGGTTAGATCATATTTCATTCTTAGGACACATCAGTAGGATCAGGAGGGTTCACAGTGTATTATGATAAATCAGCGAAGGGTCTTGCATGTGTTTTGATGCAGAATAGGAGAGTGATATCATATGCATCACGGTAGCTTCTGGATCACAAAAAGAATTATCCGACTAACGACTTGAAATTAGCAGCAGTGGTGTTTACACTCAAGTTGTAGAGGCATTACTTGTACGGTGATTGGGTAAAAATATTTACAGACCACAAGAGTTTAAAATACGTATTCACCCAAAAGGATTTGAACATAAGGCAAAGGAGATAGCTGAAATTGTTGAAGGATTATGACGTACGTAGAACTGTAATACCATCCAGGAAAAGCTAATGTAGAAGCAGAAGCTCTTAGCAAGAAGGGTAGTGCATTTTTTCTCACAATGCAGAAGCATATCTTAGAAGATCTTCGAGAGATGGGCATTGAGATATTGTTTTCACAAGATGTGGGAGTCTTGGCTAGTTTACAGATACAGTCTACTTTGGTTGACAGAATCAGGGAAGCTCAGGTAGGAGATTCGTGGATCCAGAAGTTATTAGCAGAATGCGAGTCGGAACTCAGAAAAGAGTTGAATTTTCACAATGATGGGATGTTAGGTTTGGAACTCATCTCTGTGTGCCGAGTGGGAATATACGACAAGAGATCATGACTGGGGCCCGTAATTTTTAGTATTTTATCCATCTTGGCGGCACGATGATGTACCAAAATATTAAGCAACAATTCTGGTAGAACGGGATGAAGTGAGAGATAGCACATTTTGTATCCCGATGCTTGATATGTCGACAAGTAAAGGCAGAGCAGTAGAGGCCGACAGGATTATTATACCCTCTCCCCATTCCGGAGTAGAAATGGGAGCATGTTACTATGGACTTTGTGATTTGTTTACATAGATCCCTGATCAGACGAGATGAAGTTTGGGTGATAGTGGATCGTCTCACTAAAGTAGCACACTTTCTTTCATTCAGAATTAGAAAGTCTATGAAACAATTGGTATAATTCCAATATTTTGTTTTCTTCAAATTTTACTATATTATTTGTATTAAATGTATGTTAATTTATCGATGTTGAGTGTTCCACCGAAGGGGTCGACGAACCCAGAAAATTCAACGGAGGGTTGCTCTGGGTCTATTTATATAAATTATGAATCATAAACTGCAGGAAGATTGGTTTGGAAACCATTTTATATTATTTTTTATTTTTTACTGAAAATTTAGCGACGTTTATATATGTCGCTAAATACGTCGCTAAATACGTCACTAAATACGTCGCTGAATGTCGCTAAATTGTTGACATGGCAGTATTTTCTAGGTCAACAAAACGTCGCTAAATGTGTTGCAAAACGTCGCTAAATAGAAAAAAATTAGTGACGTTTAGCGACATATAACACGTCGCCAATTTAACTAGGTTGCGTCGCTAATATAAAAAATATTAGTGATGCAAATACGTCGCTAGAAAATGTCGCTATAGCGACGTTTTGCGACATTTTTCCTATCACCAACTAGCTTAAACACGACTTCATCGAAAAGTCGCTAATTACGTCGCTAAAGTTTTTAAGCGACATTTTTATGCCATTTAGCAACGTTTACAGACGTCACTAATTTAACTTATTCTGGTATTAATGGTATGGGGTTGATGTTACCATAGAGGATGATAGAGTTGACGAAGATATTGACATAGAAGATTTACCTCATATAGAGGAGAACTCTGATATGGAGGTATCAAGCGATGAACAAGAATTGGAAGATGAAGGTGATAGAGATAGTGGAAGTAAAAATAAAAATAAAAATAAAAATGAAGAAGTAGAAGATGAAGATGCTCGAAAAATGATTCGAAAGACGATGACGATTCGGAAGATGAAAAAAATTAGTACGTACATATATACATATGCATTAGCTTATATATTTATTTGATTATTTTATAACAATTATTATTTATTTTATTATCATACTAGTATTTACTTATTTCACCACAGCATTACTTTATGATTATCTGTTTGATTACACTATTTTTTTATTTGCTGCAGATTTACCTATAGTATGTAGGGACGAGGACGACGATAAGTTTAGAGAGGATCATCTTCTCAGCATCCTCCGTCCACTATGTCTGCTACCCCAGATTCTCGCACAAGATCTGAGTACGAGTTCTTAGATGTGTCGGATGGTTTATCCCCGCCATATGCTCATTCTTCAGTAGGAGGAGCTACTCCATCTCCCGGATTTCTATCAGCTGCTACCCCTTCTTCTACTCTAGCTACTACCGGCACTACTACAACGGCTACTCCATCGGTTGCTCCCACAGGAGAAAATCCATTTCCAGGCCTTCTTGTAAACAATGGAGTATATGTCCGCCGTCCAGGATTTGCAGACCCCCCTACTCTACCATAGCGACCAGCCAATATATGTCGTCCCGAGCTATGGGCCGATAGAGCGACGTAAGCATTTATTTGTCAATTCACACATTTATTTTATATTTTTTATTCTAATTATATATTTTCTACTTATTTTAGATTTTTTCCAATCAAGGCTGGGAATGATCTGGGGATATCATGCGGGACTACTTTGATGGCCCTTATATCAACTTCAGTGACATCCCGCTCGATCGATGATTCACTTAGCCGGAGAAGCTCGAGATATGTATATAAATTTTATTTATAATAATATTTGTTTATTACAATGATAAAAAATATTTTTCGAATTTGCAGAGGTTGTACTGGTGGCCGAATCATAGAGATAGTGATATCCGAAAGTGCTACAACTTCGTCGCCAGTAAGAGGTTGAGAGATATGATCAATGACCAGAAGGCGCTTGCGTCACTTGGACCGGATAACCGCAAGGAGTGGCTGAAGGCGGAGTACTGAGAGGAGATGAAAAAGAAGATGGACACCCCGGCCTACAAGGCCAAGTGTGATAAGGCGAAGGATGGCTGTGCTAAGGGTAGTCTCCATACTGATGGATCCATTCCGACCGTCGAGCATTTTCAACGGCTGTTTAGTATTAAAAAATTTTGCTAGATCAGCTTTTTTGTAATTCTAATTTTTTTCTTATTTATTAATTGCTTAATTTTACAGTGCGACGAGGCCGCCAGAACCGGAGAAGACCCCAAGACCGTCGACTTACCAGCAATCTTTCAGCGGACCCACAAAAGAAAGAAGGATGGGAAGCTCGTAGATGAGCGGGCCGCCAAAGCATATGTAAGTTGTCATTATAAAATTTTATCAATTTAATTAGATTCTTTTTATAATATTAGATTATAGGTTTCTAGGTCAAAACAGTCAAACTAGGTCAACTCTAGGTCATTCAATTTTAAAAATACTAAGAAACAATATTGTAAATACTTAAAATTATGCACCTTTGTTAATATTATATTTTAAGAAATAATACTGTAAATACTTTAAATACTTAAAATTATAATTTCATTCAATTTACTTCGAACCCCATAGGAATGGTCCGATACCGATTCCGATTTCGATACTTTGAACCTTGGTTAATATCCTATTTTAAGATATCAAAAAAAATTAAATATAGTAAATATAACTCAAATTATATACATACATTATGATATCTAGTATCTAATATGATACTCTAACCAAAATCAAATATAGCACATATAACTATAAAATTCTTAACTCTAAACCTATTTATAAAAATAAATATAGGAGACGTATGAGACGTTAGAGGGGGGCACTGAGAGTAGTACGACGAATGAGAGGAACGATCAGTGGGTACAACATGTCGGAAGAGAAAAATGCGGCAGCGTGTACGGTACCGGATCATTGGCCTCGATGTCGTCGGTTCTTTCCAGAGCTCCTCCGACGGCTACTCCAGCTCCATCAGTGTTCGGCTCCGACGTTCCTTCTGGTGCGATGTCTCTGGAGCAGATCAAGGCGAATGTGCATGAGCGACATAGGCTGGTCCGACAGTTGATAGACACTCGTTATGCTGCAGCACCTGCTCCTCCGACGGCTACTACGACAACTACTACGTTGGGACCTCCAGCTCCTCCGACGGCTCCAGCTCCTCCGACGGCATCGATGGGTCCTCCAACTCTTTCGACGGCTCCTGTCACTGCTCCCTCTGTCGTTGCTCTTGATGATCTACAGGATATCATCGCTATGGCTGTGGCGCAGTACATAGCTAGCAGAGACCCAACGCCGCCTCCGCTTCCACCGTCGACTTGATTGATTTTTTTAGTTTGTGAAATTTTTTTAGTTGGTTGTATTTTTTTTTAACTTGATTGTATTTATTTGAATTTGTGGGATTGTATAACAGTTATTTGTACATATTTGGATTACTCTACTTTATTATTTTGACGTATATATAACATTTGTACATTTTTGTGTGGGTTTTATTAGTTTGTGTAAAATTTATTTGTGTGAAAATTGGTGAATGTATAACAGGTATATGCTCAGCAGAAATTAATTTCTGGAAAAAATATTACCTTTAGCGATGGACGGGCGACGTAATAGCGACGAAAAATCTAAAATTTCTCAGGTCAGCGAGGGATTTTCGACGAAAAATTTCAGGACAACGACTACCCAGTGACGAAAAATTTCGTCGCTAAAACGTCTGATACACATAAATGTGCCAAATATGTATCAGAATCAGTCGCTACAATCCGTCACTAATCCGTCACGGCGAGTGACGGATTAGCAACGAACACTGTGAGTCCTGAATGTGCAAAACCATCTGGAAAAATTGGCAAATTTTGGCTCATATAATCCGTACTAATCCGTCAGTAAGTAGTCAGAAAGCTTAGCGACATAATTAGTACGTCGCTGATCCGTCACTGGTTTTATGTCGTCTAGTCCGTCGCTAATCCGTCGATTGAGCGACGGACTAGCGACGGAATTTCAGAAGCGACGTTAGTTATTCTAACTGAATATTTTTGTCGCTAATCTGTCGCTAAAATCAAACACGACGGAAAAATATATTTTTGCGACGGATAATTCTGTCGCTAAAATAGTGTATTTTAGTATTGTAGGTACAGGGTGATCACATAAGTATAACATGACTAAAGGATATAACTTAAAAGTAGATGTACAACTCTAAAATGTTATATAGTAGGGGTAAACAATGTATGTGTGCTCGTGTCTTGTGTATAGGAAACGAGAGTGATGAACCTCATGAACATCTTAGAGGTTATTTATCTCTATCACGATTGAAGTTTAGGCACATTTGGCTCTAAGTACTATTAATGTGTTCCATGGTCTATCTTATGCACATTTGTGCAAGGGTTTCTACACGTACACTGTACAAGTTTGTCTCTATCGATAACAAAACATTCTGTCTCAATAAGCTGTAAATTTAGAAAATATTATTTTGAGTCCAAAAGTGTCTCTCTTGGGTTGTTGGTTTGGATTTGTCTCTGTGCTTAATGGAAGTTTCTTTGTGATTGTGTTTGTGTAAGTTGTTTGGTTCTTAATCACAGTGTTACGGATTTGGAAACTAAATCTTCTTCGGAACAATATAAAGATATAAACATAAATTTTAAATATATATGAGATTCTAAAATTAAATAACCTAAATCTGTATGTATATCTCCATAATGAACTTGAAATTTGGTGTAACTTTTAGCGGTGATTAACTTGTAATATAGTTTTACTTCTACCTTATGCTTTAGTTTAATAAACATCAGCTAGGATCTCCTTGCACCCGTTCTTTATCAAAAAACAAAAAAAACAAAAAAAAAAAAAAGGAAAGAAGGAACTTTGTAGTTACAGAAAAACATATTTAATTACCTGATTATCTAATTACAACAATTTCTAGTAGTCGCATGATTTCCTACTAGTCTGAAATAAAAACATCGAAGCTAGAAAGATGAAATTATTAGTTTGATATAAAAGTATCAAGAAAGAAAGTTGAAAGCTCCACTGTAAAGGGAATTAGAAGTTAACATGCAGAACAAAAAGAAAGTTATAATCAACCACTCACAGAAATTTCCATTAATTCCAATATATATATATATATATATATATATATATATATATATATATATATGATAAATGTGATATGAATTAGTGTGCATAGATGCACATGAGATATAAGAATGGACCAATAGAAATATAATATATTAGTGCGCATGGATGCACATGAGATATAAGAATCTATTTCTAATGGTCTACATAAACATAATTTATGTAAAAATAAGAACACTATAGCTCATAATCCGTTATCCATATATATATTGTTTATTCTTACACGTCGACACGTGATATAGTTTAGTCTAATTCTTGGATGCTTTCCAAATCTGGCTTCCATCCCGTGCATGCATCTTCCTCCTCGCAATTTCCTGGAATCTTCTTGTTGATCATCTGAACTTGAGACATCATATCCCCAAGAGCGAGGCCTTCCTCCTCCAGAATCTTCTTAAGCTCTCGTTTACTTATAACCACTTTAACCCTAACCACCGCAGCCTTCGCCTGTGGTGCCTTCTTCGGCCGCATAGGAGAGCAGAGGCGCCCGGCTCTCATGTCCGCCGTTGGATCGAGGTGGCGGACCACAGGAAGAGCGTCGGTGGTCGAATGGCCAGGGAATTCGGACAGAACTTGCTGGAGTAGTTTCATTGGTGATTGGTATTCGTGGATCTTGCCATCTAAAGTACCCTTGATCTCGATCTCCTTCTTCTTCATCTTCTTCTCGCCAACGACTAAGCAGTTCCCCATGGAATTTTTGTCTGAGCTCGGGCAGAGAGACGAGATTTTCGGATTCTGAGGGGAGGATGCAGAGAAGTGCTGCTATTTAAAAGAAGAGGTTTCCGCAATGGACATGTTAGTGCACATATTGCAAATGGACATATTTAGTGCAAACAAGGAACACGAGTTCGCTACAAAGTACCAACAGTACATATCAACAAGTGGGCTGGTTTGTGCAACTGGACAAATTCTAATATCAGAAAATTACCTTCTACAATAACGAAAAATATAGAATTTACAAATAAGGCAAAAAATTTGAAAAAATACATAAACATATACAAGTCGTCAGAAGAATTGGCGACTTTAGTGTTTGCAATTAAGCCGCCAATACCACACTGACGACTGGTCTTTTTTTTTTCTTTTTTTCTTCACAATTTGAAAATTTAAAAAAACTTAGAAAAAACGTCAAATTGTTTGGCAACAAAGTAACATAAAAAAATAATAAATAAAAAAAACCAAAGTCCCAAAAACGTCAGATGCTTTGGCTTTTTTGGAACATTAGAAAATAAACAAAAAAATACCAGATGATTTGACTTCTTTAAAACAAAAAGAAAAAAAATTAATGAAATGAATGAAAAAGGAACAAAACTTATCACTGAGAAAAAGAAAAAAAAAATACAGTGAACAGAAATAAAAAAAAGTGAGATAAATTATAATTTGAATGTAAAAAAATAATAAAAAACAGTAAAATATTTTTTTTTTAATACATTCAGGCCATCGACCTTACTGGCGGTTTTAAGACATACACCAAAGCCGCCAATGTTTTTGGCAACTTCAAAACAATTTTTTTTAAATGAGTCATACCGCCAGATTAATTGGCGACTTCAATACATGTTGCACTAGGGTGCTAGAGTATCCGGCGACTATACAACATTTTTTTTTGTGTTTTTATTTCGGAGAGAAAACAAAAAATGTCGCAAGTTGTAGTGGCAGTTTAACTGCAAATACTCGTCTCGCCAATTCTTCTGACGACTTGTATTTCTCTTTAAAAATTTTAAAACTTTTTACGTTATTTGTAAATTCTATATTTTTCGTTATTGTATAGGTAATTTTATGTTCTAATATCTATTATATCAAATATTGAGTACAAGCATATGGTGGAATCCTTTATCCCAACAAGATTAGACCCTTGTAACTCCTGGAATGGAAGATTTATTACAAACAGACTAAAAAAAAAACCAAAACCTAACTAGACTTTGTAACCAGCAAACGGTTACCCTAATTTTATCCAAATCCTAACTAGATATATGTAACACATTAACAAACAAATTATATAGACTAAGTAAATTTTTGTGCGTTGCAAGTAAACTAATTTTTTCTTCTAAAATTAATATAAAATTATTTAAATATTTAAATATATTTAAATTAAGATTTATTATATATATTTTTATATTTTAATTAGAATCTGTTATATATTTGATTATATTTTAATTATAATTAGTTATGGATATTTCTATTTTTCATAAAAAATCTTGAAACGGTTAGCTACGTAATATTATCTAATTATAAACAAACATATATTCTAACTCATTTGGTTAAGGTTGGAGGTATTCTCTCTGGTTGGCTAAGTTCGAATCCTTATAGTTTAATTTATATATAACAATTTTAACTTTTTTCAACAATTTTTTACGTAATATTAATTTTAAAAAATAATTAATTGATGATGATATACATACGGCTTAGACGGCTCACTTTTGAGCCATTTTAAAGCCTCATTATATTATAGAAGATGTATATCATTTTTTCGTCGTCGGTCCGGAAAAACCCCAGTCAGCACGAGACCCCTCCATCCCCTCGTCGACACGAGACACCTCCACCACAGTAGCAGCCCCAGACAACTCCACTCCAGCATCGACCATAGACACCACCAATCCAGCATTGACTAACATCCCCATCCAATCCTCTATAGGAGATCGCTCCACCCCATAATTTGTTCCTCCACCAGCTCTTCCGATAGCGATAAGATGGGTCATAGAGTATCACGACTTGCGGTACAATGATAGGGATCGATATCTCCCTCGACTTGGTGATCTCATATACCACCAGAGAGGAATATACTGAAGGACCGTAGAAAAACTATAGAAGGGGGTGAATAGAGTGCAGCAGAATAATCTACCAAATTAAAATTAAGCAGAGTGGAGGCAGCTAGCAAATAATAGTGTATATGCAAGACAATGTATAAAATAGTAAGGGTAAGAGAAAGAAAATACAAATATCGCGATGTATACTGGTTTCTCTCTGAAAGAACTAGTCCAGTCCCGATAACTCTTGTTCGGAGTTGCATCCACTATAATCACCAATAGTGAATCACAAGCTTTGATCTGAAGGCTTATCACTTTTTTACAACCACAATTTTTGATCCGAAGTCTCGCAACTTCACACACGTGCGTTTGATACAAAGAGCACACAGACTTCAAACAGAAGAGGGGCTTGATGAACCAAGCTATTACAACTCTGACAGATTTTTAACCGAGATCGCACTTGGTACTAGAAAGCTGGGAGTTGATCTTGGAGATAAGAATGTTTATGCTCTGGGTAAGTTTCTAGGGCTTTGCCCCTGAACCCCCACGGGGTGCACCGCCCCCCTTGACCCCCGTCCGCTGATCGGGCAGTGGAACCCCCGGGTGCGAGGTTCCGAATAAGTTTTAGGCATTTTAGATATATATTCTGGTATAATATCGTCTTTGGCTCATCATCATTTCTTCATAGCATATGTTCATGCTTATCTTGCTTATCGCTTTCTGCAGATGCATGTTTGACGAACAAAAAAATATACAGAAGCAAATATTAAAAATATTAATGCATGTTTGGACAATATTGAGTTTAAATAGAATATATTATAGTGATTGATCGATTATTATAATGCTAAACTTAAGTGGTTAGCCATATTCAAAAACTCAACTTACAAAATTGGGCCAAAATATATTGAACAACTCAATATGGAGCTTTGGCCCTTATACATGAGCTATAAGTAATTATAATTTAAATTTTAATATTATTTTAAATTATAATTACTTATAGCTCACTTTTTTACAACCACAATTTTTGATCCGGAGTCTCGCAACTTCACACACGTGCGTTTGATACAAAGAGCACACAGACTTCAAACAGAAGAGTGGCTTGATGAACCAAGCTATTACAACTCTGACAGATTTTTAACCGAGATCGCACTTGGTACTAGAAAGCTGGGAGTTGATCTTGGAGATAATAATGTTTATGCTCTGGGTAAGTTTCTAGGGCTTTGCCCCTGAACCCCCACGGGGTGCACTGCCCCCCTCGACCCTCGTCCGCTGATCAGGCAGTGGAACCCCCGGGTGCGAGGTTCCGGATAAGTTTTAGGCATTTTAGATATATATTCTGGTATAATGTCGTCTTTGGCTCATCATCATTTCTTCATAGCATATGTTCATGCTTATCTTGCTTATCGCTTTCTGCAGATGCATGTTTGACGAACAAAAAAATATACAGAAGCAAATATTAAAAATATTAATGCATGTCTGGACAATATTGAGTTTAAATAGAATATATTATAGTGATTGATCGATTATTATAATGCTAAACTTAAGTGATTAGCCATATTCAAAAACTCAACTTACAAAATTGGGCCAAAATATATTGAACAACTCAATATGGAGCTTTGGCCCTTATACATGAGCTATAAGTAATTATAATTTAAATTTTAATATTATTTTATATATTAATTATTTGTTTATCAATTGGATAATTGATTGTTATTCAAAAACTTGTACATTTTTCGACCTGTTGCTACCTGGCACATAGTGCGATCATTAGGGGGAACAATCATGGACCTTACATTAACTTTTTCTAGGTGCCGACGGAGAATATATATATATATATATATATATATATATATATATATATATATGGCTTTATCAAATGCACGTATAGTTAAAATTTAACGTCATTTAATATATTAATTTTTTTGTTTATATTATTTATATAATTAAAAAAATTGGAATTTGTATGTAAAAAATCTATTGGTGGTTCAAAAATGAGGCATTTAGAAAGACCTATCGGCCGGGTACTTGTAGCAAAAAGATACATGATGCAAATGATGATATGAAGAGGTCCTTTGCTAGTGGAATTAGAGAAAGAATGCCTAGATTCTTGCCGAGTTTTGGGAGAAAAATGCAGAAGCAGCTTGAGATTTAGAAATTTAAGCAGTAGTCGAAGCAAGTGAACAATGATCGATCTTGTGCCAGACAGCGTAGAGGTGGATCGATCCCCACCGTTGTGCACCATCAAAATATGGTACGTAAGATAACATAAAGTATTTAAATTTTTTATTATATATTTTAATAAAATTAATTATTAAACTAATATGTTTGCTTAATTTTTTATACACAAGAAGATAAAATTGTGAAGGGGGGTGGAGATCCCTATGGAGTTGTTGCGTCGATGTTTTCGAGCAGACACACAAGAGGAAGGACGGGACATATGTGGACGAGATGGCGAGCAAGACTGTTGTAAGTATTATAATTTATATTATAACATAGAATATTTGAAACAATCTTGCATAGTATAAATTCACATATTAGGATATTAACATATTGTGTAGAGGCTTATTCCAGTCTCTATAGACTGAGACAACTAATCGGGACGTCATACCCGATGAGGTGGCCGAAGTGTCGTCGAGTCTACCTCGACACCCATGCCTGCTCAAACGTCCGTTCAAACTAACGACCTAAGGATAAAGCTTGTTGGTGGGAAAGGGAAGGGCGGACCTATCTACAGCGTGGCAATGCAGATATCGGTTGTCTTGAAACCTCCACCACAGTTGTCTTCTTCTGATTTGACTCAAGATGACGTCTTATCGCAGTTGGCATAGATGACTACACCAGCTACTCATACTGCTTAGACGTCTGATGTTGCCCGTGTCGTCCATCCTGCCCCTTGCATTCCTGCTGCCTTTGCTCCTCTTGTTGCCCCTACCTTATATCATGATCTATTGGCAAGTGTTCTGAGTTCACTTCCATCGGAGGTGTTGAGTTCACTATCGGTTGACATACTAAGCTCACTTCCTCCGAACGTCTTGACTCGTCAATGGGGCTAGGAACCACCAGAACAACTTTGTATGTGAGATACTTTATTTGTTGACTGCAAGAATATTATGTATTTGTTGATTGTATTTTGTATTATATATTTTTATTGTGGATTTATGGAGTATTCTATTATGTATTGCAGATTTTTAGCGTGCATTTTGTGCCACTAAAGGTCCGATTCGATTGGAATTCTATGACGAATTTTTTCGCGTGGTTAATATAATGTGATTGGATTAAAATTTTACTTATATATATGTTATGATCGATGTGATTCCAATTTATTTTTTCAATTATGTACAGGTTTGCGATGGCTAAGCGGCGGCTGAGCAACGGACGGTAAAGCCTACGCAGCTTATAGGCGACGCATAAAGTCTTCGTTCACTTAAGAATTCTTAGGTGAGTGACGGTTGTGCGACGACTGGTGACACCTACGCGGTTTATACGCGACACATACACGACACACCTAGCAATTGTCGAGTGAGTATTAGAAAGTAATCTCAGTTATCAGAAACTTATATATCGTCGTCTAGACGTCACCAATTATACGCTATATAGGTTGTCTATCTGTCTCAAATAGTCGAACTTATCCATCGAAATGTTAGTCGCCAATGCGTCGTAATATCGACGAAGACATTTGGGTCACAAATTTGACAGGACTCCATCGCCACAGTGGTCGTCACCATGTAGCCGACTTTTAGTCGAGTTTTTTACAACCTGGCGACCACTTTTTGATAGCAATGCTTCATTTGCTGATGCAACTAATATGTCCAATATCTATCACCAGGTAGCCTCTAATGCTATTAGCGACTACTTAGTGACGGATTGGGAAGTCGCTATATTTTTCTAGTGTACTATCAGAGTTGATGACGATCTCAACCCGATGAAAATGACCACTCTTTTATTAGAAACCTTCTTCTATCTTAAAGTATAAGACCTAAGATCAAGCAATGATGTTCTCGTATAATTTTGATGGATAAAATTTTGAATTTCCTTGAGAGAAATAGTGGATAGGAACTCCCTTAGCCTATTTTAGAGACTAAGAAATCTTAGGTTATTCCCTAAGGTAGCCCAACACAATATGGACCATTGATCCTTACCAAAATCACCAAAAATCTTTTAAAACTCGTCTGAAACGTCTCGAACTGACATATCATCTGGTATATCATCGGTATGCTTAATATGCATAATTGTTGGTATTTTTGCCTTTGGACAAGTGAAGAATAGTCCCATATTGACTACACCACCAAGTGGATATCTTAATATAATACTTTGTATGTATTGAGGTGTGTACATAGGGTATGGTGGGGCACATATGGGCGCTATGTGGGGGTGCTTTCCTAGAAGGAAAATGAATAACTCCTTAAAGAAAGAATTTACGCTTTTTGTCACTCTCTTGGAAAAAAATTTGTTGGAGCTATGTCCTAATGGTGCTTAGTGACTTAGACTCGAATATGCGGCTATTGGCAGCTGCATGTCTACGAGTCTGCGTGCATGTTCTACTGTTTATTTTGCACATGCGCTGACTGCGTTGCACGTGACTCTGTTGATGGAGGGATTTTGAATATCAATTCTTTATTTTTTGGGAGTTGGTATTTTAGTCCCACATCGGCTGAGAGTGGAAATGGATTTCCACTCTTCTCTATAAATAGAGTCATCATAGCTCCTTTTAGAGATACAATAAAATAATGAAAGTAGAGGAGTCCAGGGAGTCCGTTCGAGTCACATATATAGGTAAATACGACCGTTCCAAAATTTCTCTTATGAACTTAATGGATCCTTGGAGCAGATCGTCGATAGAGGATGAATCTTGCTTTGAGCAACGGTGGTCTTCACCACCCCAGTAAGAATATTTTTTTATTCTATCTTTTCTCTCTTCTTCTAGTTGTAAACGTTATGTCCTGATTACAACTGTATTTGCAAGAAAGATCATGGATTGGTTCTTGAGATCTGTGATCTAGAAGAAGTTGTAATATGGTTTGTAGTTGTAATCGATAATTATCAAAAAGGGAGCCCGTTGGGTAAACCCTTGGGCTCGCCTTCATCATAGGGAACCCATTGGGTGAACCCTTGATCTAGCCTTCATTAAAAGGAACCCGAGTATACCCTTTATCTCGCCTTCATTAAAAAGGGCGATTGCGTCTATTCTTGTTCATCCATCTTTGGTTAAGCCTCGGGACTATCAATCTTAAAGCAAGATCCGAGTAAGATGGAGAACAACCGTGCAAGTCTTCTTGACACAAATTTTAACAAACTTGAGAAGTTTGACGGGGAGCATTACAACATCTGGAAGAGAAATGTCAGCCTTAATCTTCAACTCGTAAATATGGATTACATGTTGACAAATCCTGAGCCTATTATTCCAGAGGGCGATGATGATACTGTTCGAGCGAGTGCTACTACAACTATTGTACGGAACAAGTGGAAGAGAGATAACTACCTCTATAAATTATTGATTCTGAACTCTATGGAAGATACTTTGGCAGAGTCATACATCAAGACGAACCATGCAAAGGTCGTCTGGAATCACTGAAAAAATATTACATGGTTGATGAGAACCACAACAAGATTCATATGACCGAAAAGGTCTGAAAGATGCGGTTTGAGGATGACAAGACGATGTTTCCTAAAGTCAGAATTTTTTTTATGTTACGTCAAAAACTTGAGGATGATAGCATGCCCATGGTCGACGCATTTTTCGTAGGGGTATTTGTCACGCCCCAGTCCCAAAAATACGTAGGACTAGGACACGTAAGCATGCCAGCCGCATGGATATGGCAACTCCAATATATGGAAACCAATTCCATACGTACGCTGTAATATGAATATAAAATCCACAAGTGGTATAAAATGTAATACAAGTCACAGGGTAAAATCTAAATCTCATCCACCAAAATCATATAGAAATAAATAACCAATATCTATGAAACTAGATCTCAATAAGAAGTATCTAAGGATGAAAGTTGGATGAAAACAAATCCACTACCAACTCGAATATAAGAGCAAATATAATATGAGTACAACACCACAACACAATATAAGAATACCAGCTATCCATCACAGCTCGAAGAGAAGACATCCTCGGATCACATATAACCATCCAAATCTGCGCTACTGTAAATACTCAAGAAAAGATACACCTGGCAGCGGACCAGGTTCTCAGAGGGACGTAACAAGATACAGAAAATACGAGCCAATTACAGTAAACATGCATATGGTTTGAAAATAGATAAGTACGCTGTACATGATAATCTATATGAATGCAAATGAGGACAACTTTTTGACGTATGGGTAAGGGTAGGCTACTCGATCTACCTCACAACTCACACACACGTCAATGGACATCAGAAATCGACATACCGCGGGGGTAGCGACCAGCGAGACTCCAGAAATCGACATACCGCGGGGGTAGCAACCAGCGCGACACACGCCCGTAGTGCGAGCTATATACTACGGTTTACCAGAGTGGTTAAAAGCCCAAACGCCTAATGATTGTCCTCTATGATACTAGGTGCCATATGTGTGTCAACATATCTAATACATAGTAATGACTGGAGAAAAACTACACATGCAAGAACTATACAGAAATGAAATAAATAAACAGAATTATAAATAGCATGCAAAGTACTGTAAACAATTTGGCAAGGTATCTTGCCTGGGGTCCTGCTGCTGGTATGAATCAGAGTCCAAGTCACAGTCCAAATAGCCTATGTATTACAAATTTATCACGTCAAAAGATAATTTATTTTAATTTATTTAATTCTGGAATAATTACTCTAAAATCCTATTTTAATCTTATTATTCTGATTTTTATGTTAATTCCTAAATTTTGCCTAAAGAAACTGAATTTTATCAACTCGAGACTCATGGCACGCAAATCGAGGCGATCTGTTGACCAAAAAGTCAACTGATACAAACTCAACTTTCATGCATGATTTCCTGTAGATTTCAGCGTCAAAATATGCTAGAATTTACAGCTCGTCCGAATTCAAATTCGTTTGGGAATTATGGCACATACAAATTTTGTATTGTGCACCGATGTTTAAATTCTAACCTAAAAGTTCTACAGAATTAACAGTATATAAATACTTCGAATTAAATTCTAGAAAAAATATATGTCGATAATCTCGACATTAGCTTTCCAAAACTTTAAACGGTTCGTGATTCTGACTCTTGGTTCTCCCGGAATTGCAAAAACATCAAAACACGTCTATTTTCGGACATGCTGTGCTCTACAAATTTTCCAGAATTTAATACTCATAATTTAGAAAAACAATTTATATAATCAGAAACCTAACCTCATTTCGTTCTAACAAAAAAAACTGAAGCGCATTTGGAGTCCGGAGCTAGCAGATATCGTCTTTTTAATTCGTCATAACTAGTAGAAAATGAGACTGAGGTATTTATAATGGTGGAGACTACTTAATTAAATACAACTATGATTGGTTAATTTGGATAGGATTATGATAAATTTAAATAAGGATAGGATATGCATGAAGTTGATTTCCTAGTAGGTTCAGGATTTGAATTAATTTAAAGTAGAGTTTGAATCTATCTCAATAATTTATAATCTTGAATATAATTAAATATAATACAAATAATTTATAAAATCTGATTAATATCTATTAACACTAAATTAGCATCTATCTAATATTAAGACTATATATATCCAAATAAATCCTAATTAATTTTAAAAATCTAAAATAACCTAAAAATGATTCTAAATAAATATTTATATAAGTAAATATATCAAGAAATTTATTTGCTAATTAAATAACATAATACTCTAAAGAAATTTAATATCTATAATAATATAAAATATACACAAAATATTTATTTTGGGTGAGGGGGTTTACAATCTACCCAACTTACAAAAATTTTGTCCTCAAAATTAAAATAGAACATGGTTTCTCTCTATCTAATCTCACTTGATCACAATATAAAAGAATTTACCTCAAGTTTAATAATGCAATTTCTACCAAACTTAGAATTTATCCATCTATCACATAAGGCTCTTACACTTAAGAAAATATTCCTCAATTTATTTTCTCATGTCATTCAATCCTCAAAACTTTAACACCAACTATATCATATGTGATATGCCCTTAATCAATTATAAAAGATAGTCACCAAATAATGTGATTAGCCTATGGGGTATATCTTGTACTATCCGTGTATCACTTATATCCAAGCACGAGATTTCGTCTTTCCGAAACAAGAGAAGACGGAAAGCAACGGAAAAGAGTTCAAGGAGGGGTAATAGAATGGAAGTATGGGAATCAAAGCGTTTAAAGAATTCAAATGGGAATTGTCAAGACAGTTGTGGATTGAAATCTTAATTTGGTAATTTCCTATTCGCATGCTCACATCGGTACAGTTATGTACTTGATATGATATGCTTTGTCGTATCTAGAGAGTAAGTATATTTGTCTACTGGTCAACTATACATCTCAATCCACGTAAAATACTATTGCGAAGGGCGAATCAAGCGCATTATGGCTAGCTAGACTATAATACACTGATTCTGATTAGACAATTTGTATTAGTGTGGTTGATCAGGCCCCAATAACAAATATGTCATGAACAAGCTCGATATAAGATTAAGCTTGCAAAAACTAGGCTATAATAGCAGCATAATTTAAGGTAGCACAGAAAATATAACGCTGGATTATGATGTGAGAAGTTACAAAATAATTCAAGTTCGCAAAAGCAAAAATAACATAAGCAATAATAATAAAAGACTCTACAATCTCTACAGTTATCATACAACCTTCTTATCTAAGTCGCTAGTCGACCAAATAGGGCAAGAACCTCTAAATTCTATGGTCTGAATAAACACTGTAGTTTTTTGCTAGCATGCGATAAATATTATTCGGTTACACTTCAATTAATAGGTCAAAAGACTATGTGATACTAGGTATCAAATATTATGGTAAAACTTCTAACTAACTCTAGTAGTGTCTATACTACTCTCAAGTCTTCTTAATACATCAAGGGGTAATGGTATAACAATCTAAAGATAAGAAATTCTAGGTTCACTAGATATTCTAAACTTAGTGGTGTGTCTATATTCTCGTTGTATTCTTAATAGGTGTGCTACTCTAATTATCATCCTAATAACAGGGGTTCCTATATTCTAGCAGAAGACTATACTCAAGAAACTATTAGGGAAGCACATGAATCAAGCAGGATACAATTGTTCAAAATAGAACAGATAGGAGGAGATGAATCACAGTCAATTGTGGATGAGATCCTATACTCTAGTCCTAGGTGCAGGCTTGTTCGGTACAGTAACGTAATCGAGACAATATGCTCTCGACCTGCATGGGTCACCACAAAAATATGTCACGCCCCAGTCCCAAAAATACGTAGGACTAGGATACGTAAGCATGCCAGCCGCATGGATATGGCAACTCCAATATAAGGAAACCAATTCCATACGTACGCTGTAATATGAATATAAAATCCACAAGTGGTATAAAATGTAATACAAGTCACAGGGTAAAATCTAAATCTCATCCACCAAAATCATATAGAAATAAATAACCAGTATCTATGAAACTAGATCTCAATAAGAAGTATCTAAGGATGATAGTTGGATGGAAACAAATCCATTACCAACTAGAATATAAGAGCAAATACAATATGAGTACAACACTACAACACAATATAAGAATACCAGCTATCCATCACAGCTCGAAGAGAAGACATCCTCGGATCACATGTAACCATCCAAATCCGCGCTCCTGCAAATACTCAAGAAAAGATACACCTAGCAGTGGACCAGGTCCTCAGAGGGACGTAACAAGATACAGAAAATACGAGCCAATTTGAATACAGTAAACATGCATATAGTTTGAAAATAGATAAGTATGCTGTACATGATAATCTATATGAATGCAAATGAGGACAACTTTTCGACGTATGGGCAAGGGTAGGCTACTCGATCTACCTCACAACTCACACACACGTCAATGGACATCAGAAATCGACATACCGCGGGGGTAGCGACCAGCGAGACTCCAGAAATCGACATACCGCGGGGGTAGCGACCAGCGCGACACACGCCCGTAGTGCGAGCTATATACTACGGTTTACCAGAGTGGTTAAAAGCCCATACGCGTAATGATTGTCCTCTATGATACTAGGTGCCATGTGTGTGTCAACATATCTAATACATAGTAATGACTGGAGAAAAACTACACATGCAAGAACTATACAAAAATAAAATAAATAAACAGAATTATAAATAGCATGCAAAGTACTGTAAACAATTTGGCAAGGTATCTTGCCTGGGGTCCTGCTGCTGGTATGAATCAGAGTCCAAGTCACAGTCCAAATAGCCTATGTATTACAAATTTATCACGTCAAAAGATAATTTATTTTAATTTATTTAATTCTGGAATAATTACTCTAAAATCCTATTTTAATCTTATTATTCTGTTTTTTTTTGTTAATTCCTAAATTTTGCCTAAAGAAACTGAATTTTATCAACTCGAGACTCATGGCACGCAAATCGAGGCGATCTGTTGACCAAAAAGTCAACTGATACAAACTCAACTTTTATACATGATTTCCTGTAGATTTCAGCGTCAAAATATGCTAGAATTTACAGCTCGTCCGAATTCAAATTCGTTTGGGAATTATGGCACATACAAATTTTGTATTGTGCACCGATGGTTAAATTCTAACCTAAAAGTTCTACAGAATTAACAGTATGTAAATACTTCAAATTAAATTCTGGAAAAAATATATGTCGATAATCTCGACATTAGCTTTCCGAAACTTTAAACGGTTCATGATTCTGATTCCTGGTTCTCCCGGAATCGCGAAAACAACAAAACACGTCTATTTTCGTACATACTGTGCTCTACAAATTTTCCAGAATTTAATACTCATAATTTAGAAAAACAATTTATATAATCAGAAACCTAACCTCATTATCATTCTAACAAAAAAAACTGGAGCGCGTTTGGAGTCTGGAGCTAGCAGATATCGTCTTTTTAATTCGTCATAACTAGTAGAAAATGAGACTGAATTTATGACGAATTTTGACTGATTTTTGGACGAAAAAGAGAGAAATTTGGGGAAGAAAAATATGAAGGATGAGGTATTTATAATGGTGGAGACTACTTAATTAAATACAATTATGATTGGTTAATTTGAATAGGATTATGATGAATTTAAATAAGGATAGGATATGCATGAAGTTGATTTCCTAGTAGGTTCAGGATTTGAATTAATTTAAAGTAGAGTTTGAATCTATCTCAATAATTTATAATCTTGAATATAATTAAATATAATACAAATAATTTATAAAATCTTATTAATATCTATTAATACTAAATTAGCATCTATCTAATATTAAGACTATATATATCCAAATAAATCCTAATTAATTTCAAAAATCTAAAATAACCTAAAAATGATTCTAAATAAATATTTATATAAGTAAATATATCAAGAAATTCATTTGCTAATTAAATAACAGAATACTCTAAAGAAATTCAATATCTATAATAATATAAAATATACATAAAATATTTATTTTGGGTGAGGGGGTTTACAGTATTATCGCAAAGCTTCTGCCTGGTTGGAGCAAATTTATCTCGGGCATGCACCGGAAGAAGATAGATGCCAATCTTAAACTCCTACAGCATTACATCCACATTGAAGAGTTGAGGGCTCAAAATAAGGTGGACACCCTGTCGAAGCAGTTGGCCAAGGCCAACTTGGTGCATGATGGTAACTCTAAGGGGAAGCAAAAGGCTTCTCATAATA
Organism: Iris macrosiphon; assembly: GCA_036927795.1. Lineage (NCBI taxonomy): Eukaryota > Viridiplantae > Streptophyta > Magnoliopsida > Asparagales > Iridaceae > Iris > Iris macrosiphon. Next base: position 252,820,960 of record JAYESA010000004.1, read on the forward strand.
AGAAGAAGGACTTCCACCATCTGAAGGTAAAGTCAGCTTCGTTCAAGCCCAAGCCCAAGTCAAATGTAACTTAATTTAACTGTGGCAAGAAGGGGTACTACATAAAAGACTGCAGATCCAAGCCCAAACAGACAGAGTAAGGTGAGCTTAATAAGGTTGCTATGACAGCTGGTGTCAACATTGACTAGTGGGTGGACACTGGCTCATCCTACCATGTTTGTTCAAAGAATGAGTTATTCACCACCTATAGGCCTATATATGAGAAGGTTATGGTGGCAAAACAGGCACAAGCTGAATTACTTGGAACAGGAACGGTGGTATTGAATCTGACTTCAAAAAATTTATTGGCGATTCAAGATATGAAGAATGTACCTATGATTGCTAAGAACCTAGTCTCAGGAATCCTATTCTGCAATGCAGGCTTGAGGATGGACATCAATGCTGGACAAATGGTGATGTCTTACAAAGGAACATACTTCAAAAAATTATATTACATCGAAGGGATGTTCAAACTCCATCTTGTAACTCCTGCTAATAATATTAATACAGTTTATTCTTCTGGTTATTCTCTTAAGTTATGGCACAATAGACTAGGACATTTTTATTGTAAAGGAATAAACAAAATGTCTAGTCTAGGGCTTATCTCCAAATATGGGGGATAAGGATGTGGAGAAGTGTAATGTCTGTGCGCAGACAAAGATCACAAGAAAACCATTCAAGTGGGTTAACCAAAGCACAGGTCTTCTGGAGTTGGTGCACTCAGATATCTGTTACTTCAAAAAGTTATCCACAAAGGCCAAGATGAAGTATTTTATTACTTTTATCGACGACTACTAGAAGTACGCGTTTGTCTATCTGCTCAATTCCAAAGATGAAGCATTCAAGAAGTTTCAGGAGTTTAAGGATGAGGCTGAATGTCAAACAGGGGAATAACTCAAGAGACTCAGAAGTGATAGAGGCGGAGAGTATAGGTCTATTGAATTCGTATCGTTCTACATAGAACATTGAATTATCAATGAGACAACTTCTCCATATTCTGTACAATCAAATGGGGTAGCTAAAAAGAAGAACATGACTTTGACAGAGATTATAAATTTAATGTTGTTGATTGCTGGACTTTCAAACTGCATCTGGAAAGAAGCTGCGCTTACGACTACTTTTATTTTGAACAGAGTGTCATACGCAACTTTCGATATCACTCCTCATGAACTCCGATTTATGTCACGCCCCAATTTCTTGCAGGTAATCGGCCGTCCCCGCTAGGTATGAATCACCGCGTCAGCGCTCCCGCGGTACGGTCTTTCTCATCTGGATGTGATGCCGCGCAAGCGTAATCTACGTCCATGCAAGGCCATAATCTGAACAAGCGGTAAGATATCTAAGCTACAGGGTCGCACAGATAGTTCGAGTGCAGCGGAATAAGAAACGAACAAGCAATTGGTAACAAGTTCACATAGTCTTCAATAGCGAAAGCATTGTATAACACAAGTATAGAAGTAAAACAAGTTCTTTATTGATTCTAAAAAAGTATTACAAGCGGCACTAGGCCGAGATTATTAGTCGCTCAAGACTCTCTCTCTCTCTCTCTCTCTGAAATGATAAAAGCATGCCAAGTAGCTACATTTATGGAATAATACATAGGCGGTGTTCGAACATTATGTCGTGTATATGTGCTTCAGTTCCGGACGCAACGTTCCAAGACTCAAAAGTGAAATCCACACCTTAGCTTGCACGAAGGGGGGTTTTCGTACCGAACGAGGTTCTCCAGCACCCTACAAGCAATCTGGTGGGTTATCCAAACTTGAATGCACTGGTGGGGAGGCTTCTCGCCCGCTCGACAAATCCAAACATGTTATATAGGTTTCGTGCACCATCTATTAAGTTATCCTTCTAGTCTTGCCTTAGGATCAGTTTTATGTCATAATGAAAATCCTAACTCATATGGTGGTGCACCGTACGATATATGAGTAACACGGCGATACTTACCAAGTTACCATCCGTCCTTTCCTGTCCAATGAAAACCAAGTTAAACCAAGCACGAACGTATATAATTAAATCCAGGGGTAATAGCATAAGCAAACATAAGTGTCATTAGCGAGGTTCTGTTTCAGGAGCACGAGTTATACGGATTGCTCAGGTGTGTTGCATTAGATTCTTAGGTATTCAGATACAGTTTATATACAAGAATTTTACACAGAGCAGTCGCCTCCAATGCAATAACTCGCACGCGGGTTGCCGCAATCGAGTCAACTTAATCTATATGATAGAAGGTCACTGGCATGACTTCTATAGTGGACGGTGTTGTCTCGAGACAAAGATGGAGTGCAAGAAAAATATAATACGGCTGGCATTGTACCCATCGCACCAATAACAGACGAATACCAGTTGGTTCCGTCTAGATCAGATCGGCCCAAGTGCCCCGGCGACCGTCCGCGGAACTGGATTCGAAAACCCACCTTGTGCACAAGTTGTCCGTGACCATGCGTATCCGTAAGTTTTCCAGATTCTCGCAGGTACAGATACAGTTACAGATTCAGATCCAGTCAGTACAGTATCGACTCCCCGAGCCGTCAGATTCAGTACAGGACGAGTATTAATTTTCAGAGATTTTGTGATGGTATCTTTTTAACTTTCCATTGATGCAGTCCCCTAGTTTGGGAAATGCCTTGGCGATCTTACGATCCCGAATACTTTTAATGGTCTATACTTGTCTCAGAACGACTATCTTGATAGCCTTTCTTCCTCAACTGAATGAATCATAGGTAGTGAAGTGCGATAAGTTATGGCATGCATATAAGTAACAAGCATTAGAATGAGGTAACGAGTACAAGTTATAATGTAAGTAGGCAAGCATTGCATTTGTGTGAAACATAAGCATTTATGTTGGTACGGTCAAAGGGGTAGTGCGATGGGTGAAGCCGTAGAGGAACATACCGAACAACATAATCTAGGGGCGTGCAGTATAAACAAGTAAAAATAGTATATTTTGAAGGGTCTATAATGATCTACTCAAGGCATAGCGGGGTTTACTTGGATGAAGCAAGGTAGCATGCGAGGGTCCATGTTATAAGCCAAGTTTTATTTCCATTTTCTAACACAAGCAATACAAGATGGGATTATTCCCTTAGCTAGGTGCGTTGTATTCTTTATTTGCATGCAGGGGGTGATTCACCTAGCGACTAGCATGTATCATCCATATTTTTTAAGTGTGCTGGCTAAGCAAAGACAAGTTCATCGTAGCCACCTACTTTAGCGATTATTCGCCTCGGTCGAGCGATACTCCGAGCGAGCCTTTGAAAGTCTAAGTCTGAACTCCTGAAGGACCAACTCTAGAATCCTTTGCCTCAAACGAGTCTTCTTGTTGATCAAAGCGGGTCGCTTTGTTGTACTTGCGCCATTTGAATCGGTTATTCTCTTGAACGAAACGGGTCGCTACATTATACACCACTCAGAAAAAGTCTCGTCCTCGAGACTTTCTGAGCGCAAACTTGTCTATCACAAACTATCGAATATATCTCAAGCATAACAATTGGTACCACTAGATAGGTTCGAACACAATTTCCAACTCATTCCTTATATCATGTCCCGTGTATGCTGGGTCGGTCTTATTGAATGACTCTATCATTCACTTAAAGCTTTGACTCGGTCTCTACTGCGCCTTAGCGTGAAACTTATCGCTTAATGCAGGGTATATTACAATCCATCATGAATGAAGATCTAAGGCTACGGCAAACATATCTAAATCGTTATACTCGTCTATGCAAATCTAACATATTCACTTGCACTAGCATTCGAGATCAGCATATCGTGAGTCTGGATCATGCACACATTCAAAGTGTCCCTCAAACGTATGCATGTCAACCAACTTAGCGATAGCGAAGTCTTTGCACTCGAGTTCAAAATATTATTGAGTCTTGGATCATGTACATATTCAAGACGTCCCTCAAACATATGCATTCAACCAAACTTAGCAATAGTAAAATCGGACAAGCTACTTTTGAAAATCTTAAGGGTTATCGTCTTATGAATCACAAGGATACTTCCAACAGGTTCAATAAAATTTTAAGTCATTTCCATTCCAACCAAGAATCAAGCATTGCACTATGGTTAAGCACGATCTATCTGATCAACGGACTAGTGTCCATGTTCTATCGTATATTCTATTTGCATCAAACATAGTATACATGTTACCGTTCTAAGTCTAACTCCAAGTCTTGCTGCCCCAGTTCTATGGGTTGTTTAAGCAATATGCTAAAATTGGTTAAATAAGTTTTTTCACTCGGCACAGGGTCATCTGCCTAATTACTTGGTCAACTCACAAGGTCATAGGTACAAGTTCAAGCATACGGTTCATCGTACAAATTATCGCATGATGCTCGTCCTAATTCCTAAGGTCAAACCATTGTTCATGTTTACGAGATATTCTACCCAAGATCGTTACACTCAGATTTCTAAACAGCAAGCATGGTTCATCCTACTTACATTAATACGTTTATTTGTACAAGATTCGAGTCCATTCAGTCAAATCTATGGTATATCCAAGTTGCATGACAAGCCTAGCAATTTGCATAGTCTATCTCCTTTAAACTAGTTTTAATAGGATCCATATATCCATTATAAGTCTAGACCACCAAGCTATGATTCAATTCTAAATCTTCAATCTCAATCATAAACTCTAAGTCGTCCAACGAGATTTATGTATCCGTTCAAGAAACCATCAAGCATGATTTACTCCAAGTTCTAGACTAACTCATCTATGAAGTACTTCTGATTCACTTATATTTCCAAATTTGTCTTACCGTGTCGAACCATAAATCAAGATGATCCATCTGTATATGTCACCCCCCGATCTCCTACAAGTTCGATCATCCTCATTGAATGTGAGATCATCACTCTAACGCTTCCGCTGAATAATTGTCCTAATCTGGGCCTGACGCATATACGAGCATAGAGTTACGCTCTCACAAGACAAGAACGTCGAACATTATGGTTATCATCGAAATAATCGAGACACCTTATCATTTCACTTCGCTCTATCCAAGTAATATATATCTATCTACCAAGTCATGTTCATTCATGCCGTGATTATAATTCGCCTAGTAAAATCATCCAACTTCAATGTTACCGTTTGGTAAATCCATAGTCTACTTCTGGCATTCCTCAAACAATTAAGTTCAAATATTCAAGCCAAAGTCTATCCACTTTTAATACGTTCTATTCATCGAGTTCATTTGAATAATCATCTAGCATGTTCCCGTGAGTTCGATCATCCCTGCCGTACGTAAAATTATCACGCCGGCGCTCCCGCAGGATAATCGTTCTCGCTAGGACTGATTTTGAAGGTTATTTTTTTGAACTAGATTCAAGATCGTTCTTCCAAACTCTAGATCAATTCCGTTATCACTTATATCTTTCATTGAGCCACAATATCCATTCTCGAGCAAACTCCTATTCGAGCAATATCTTACTCAAGTTTTAATCCATTTGATTCAATTCAAAATAGCTTGTACGATCCATCAAGTTTCCACCAAGTTTGCTAGACCTAGATATCGATTTTATTACCTCGAATCCCAATTCGATATAAGCCTTATCACTTTGTTCAAGACATACTCAATCGCTCAAACCAACTATCGTACGAGACCTATAAATTTATTTTAATATTTTCAAAATAATCCATACACCACTCAAGAATTGAGTCACCCAATTAAATCATCAATCGTGTTTGCATCAATCGCTAACATATTCCCCAAGTTGTTTCTTAGAATTTTTGCACGATACCTAAGCGTCGCCTGATAAATCTTAGTCTCATACATATCTTATTGATAGTCATCTAAGTAAACCATATCTGATTTGTATCTGCCGACACAAAATATCGTTCGAGCTATTTCCCAAAATCTAAGTATAATCTACTATATTTGCCTTAGCGATAATCTGGTAATGTTTCTATCTGTTGACATTCTAAGTATGACTTATCTTTTCCTGAACGATATCTTAATCTCACTTGCAAATTTGCTCGTACAAAAGGGTCTTGGCGCGCGATACTCAATATAACTTAGCCGAAAGGCTGTGTGCATAGCTAACCGTCCGAACGATATTCTATTCTGCTCAGTAACCAGCTTGGTATTCAAGTATAGGTATTGGGGTTCGCATATAACTTGCAAATTCTAGTACGAGTCTATTACCATAAAATCTAACACAGGTCGGCACAAAGGCCTTTGTATCATAATTTTGTACAAGCAATCATATCATTCACATGCACTTTTGAAATTATTTAGACTCATTGTATGAAACATCTCCAATGGGTCAACGAGAGAGAGAGTATATACACATAACCCACAAACGAGCTTTCAAAACTGAGAAAATCAATACGAAGTCCAAAGGCGTAAAGTCATGCTCTGATACCAATATGTCATGCCCCGATCTCTCGCATGTAATCGGTCGTCCCCACTGGACGCGAATCACCGAGTCAGCGCTCCCGCGGGACAATCTTTTCCATCTAGATATGATACCGTACGAGCGTAAGTTGCGCCTGTGCAAGGCCATGATCCGAATATGCAGTAAGATGTCTAAACCACAGAGTCGCACAGATAGTCCGAGTGCAGCAGAATAACAAACGAACAGGTGATTGATAACAAGTTCACAGAGTTGTCAATAGTGAAAGTATTGTATAACATATGTATAGAAGTAAAACAAGCTCTTTATTGATTCTAAATAAGTATTACAAGAGGTGCTAGGCCGAGATTACAATTCGCTCAAGCCTCTCCCTCTCTCTGAAACGATAAAAGAGTGCCAAGTGGCTATATTTGTGGAATGATACATAGGCGATGCTCCAATATTATGTCTTGTATATATGCTTCAGTTTCAGACGCAATGTTCGAAGACTCTAGAGTGAAATCTGTAGTACCTCGCTCTGCGTTGGCACTATGTACAAGATATATTGGTTTGCTGACTCAAAAAGAAAATCTTCTTGCAGAGCTCCTTGTTGAACCAGGAGATGACTGATCTACGTAAGTGGGAAGAACTTCGTTCTCTGATTCTTGCACACTTTAATAATAAATTTGAGTTTTTGAAATGCTTGTTTGCTTAATAAGATAATGTTTGCTTGAGAATGATAGAACGAGAACCTGCCTACCTAAAAGAGATAGAACCATTGCTATGCTAAGTATAAGAAAAAAAAATATTGCATGCTAGTTATACTGACACAGCTATCGAACGAACCTTGCCATGGTAAGGAAAGAGTAGAACTGCATGCTTAACTTGAAGAGATAAATCGACCCCTACCACGCATTGCTTTAATTAAAGATTGTTCAAATATTTGCTTGTCGCTGTGTATATAATTGCTTGTCTTGGATGCAAAAGCATGATGGAATGTATGCTTGTTTTGTTGTAAGAGTAAATGGCTTGTCTTGTTAGAGAAGTGACTAGTAGCCCGCCCTGATGTTCCGGTCCTACAGAATATAGGGGGGTACGGCTATTATATAAGAGATAGATAAATTGAAAGCTTGTATTGTCACATCGGGTTATAATTATGATATGCTTGTTATCGAGGAGCTTGCGCGGGATAGAGGTTAAATGACAAGATGGAGACTAATAGTGCATCATGATAGTCCGGAGCGTGGCTATTAGAATGGTGGATAAAGATTGATAGGGTAAGACTAATAGTGCGTCTTGAAGTTTCGGTCCTACGGGATCTAGGGGGATGTGGCTATTAGATGGGAGGCGGTGCTTCTGTTGGAAAGAGTTTGACTTTGTGTTAGAGAAGTTAGCTTATTGTCACGCCCCAGTCCCAAAAATACGTAGGACTAGGACACGTAAGCATGCCAGCCGCATGGATATGGCAACTCCAATATATGGAAACCAAATCCATACGTACGCTGTAATATGAATATAAAATCCACAAGTGGTATAAAATATAATATAAGTCACAGGGTAAAATCTAAATCTCATCCACCAAAATCATATAGAAATAAATAACCAGTATCTATGAAACTAGATCTCAATAAGAAGTATCTAAGGTTTTGCCCAAAGAAACTGAATTTTATCAACTCGAGACTCATGGCACACAAATCGAGGCGATCTGTTGACCAAAAAGTCAACCGATACAAACTCGACTTTTATGCATGATTTCCTGTAGATTTCAGCGTCAAAAATATGCTGGAATTTACAGCTCGTCCGAATTCAAATTCGTTTGGGAATTATGGCACATACAAATTTTGTATTGTGCACCGATGGTTAAATTCTAACCTAGAAGTTCTACAGAATTAACAGTATGTAAATACTTCGAAATAAATTCTGGGAAAAATATATGTCGATGATCTCGACATTAGCTTTCCGAAACTTTAAACGGTTCATGATTCTGATTCCTGGTTCTCCCGGAATCGTAAAAATATCAAAACACGTCTATTTTCGGACATGCTGTGCTCTACGAATTTTCCAGAATTTAATACTAATAATTTAGAAAAACAATTTATATTATCAGAAATCTAACCTCATTATCGTTCTAACAAAAAAAAACTAGAGCGCGTTTGGAGTCCGGAGCTAGGAGATATCGTCTTTTTAATTCGTCATAACTAGTAGAAAATGAGACTGAATTTATGACGAATTTTGACTGATTTTGGACAAAAAAGAGAGAAATTTGGAGAAGAAAAATATGAAGGTTGAGGTATTTATAATGGTGGAGACTACTTAATTAAATACAACTAGGATTGATTAATTTGGATAGGATTATGATGAATTTAAATAAGGATATGATATACATTAAGTTGCTTTCCTAGTAGGTTCAGGATTTGAATTAATTTAAAGTAGAGTTTGAATCTATCTCAATAATTTATAATCTTGAATATAATTAAGTATAATACAAATAATTTATAAAATCTTATTAATATCTATTAACACTAAATTAGCATCTATCTAATATTAAGACTATATATATCCAAATAAATCCTAATTAATTTCAAAAATCTAAAATAACCTAAGAATGATTCTAAATAAATATTTATATAAGTAAATATATCAAGAAATTCATTTGCTAATTAAATAACAGAATACTCTAAAGAAATTCAATATCTATAATAATATAAAATATACTCAAAATATCTATTTTGGGTGAGGGGGTTTAAACTTATTCATGGAGATAGCTGCATTCAGGTAGTTAGGACGCATGCTAGGCTAGCCTTCTTGCATACCTAACTGTTTGATGCAGAGACGGACAGGAAAAGAGAACCTTATATGTATATAAAAATGGTTGCTAACTTTTATGTCTGCTGCAGGGATAACCGTTCGACAAGGGATAAGAAACACAAAGAGTATATATATAGCCTGCTTGTTCATGATCATGTGCATATTAGAGTTTATCTAATAGTGTTTCGTGCATTTGTATCGGTCAGACAATGGCCATTAGTACATAGTTAAACCTTGGTCATGGCTGCTATTTTGAGCATATTTTAGTGAAGAGCAACCACGAGTCACAACTGCTAATAGTATCAGATAAAAGAGTCATTAGTTAGCTGGATTATCGCTACTGATCCTGAGTTTCTCGAGGACTGACATATTATAGATAGTTCATCTTGTTTGCTTGATTGAATGATAGTTCCTTAATATTGTATTATCCCTAGAGTCTTTGAGTATAGCTCACAAGACACACTGCGCACACCCTGATTGGTACACCATGCTTGAAATATTTGCCTTGTATACTTGGTTGTATTGAACTGAATTCTAGTTTCAAAGATATTTTCAAAAGAATTAATATGACTCCATTCATGTACTGAATGTAACGAACCTAAGTAAAACTTGAAAGATCACTAGTAATATAATATTTTATAATATAATTACTTAGTGTTGGTTTTAGTGAATGTTGTTTTTGTTCGTTGATTTTATACTCACCAGTGCTTTCTCCAAAATGCTATCCCATCAACAGTTTGCTTGTTCACAGGTGTTGGATCGTCCGAGAAAGCGATAGCCGTGCCTCATCCCCATGACCCAAAAATCTGGTTTCGATGCCTTGAGCCGTATCGATATTTTGAGCTACTTTTGTATAGAGGGACATAATGTATGGAACGATGCCATTGTATTCAGATAATCTCGTGCCTTGATCTTTGTCCCGTATACTCAAATGGATTAGTATTTACAACACTGTCCCTCCGCTACTTACTCGATCAGTTCGATGATAGCCACAACTTTAACGATGTTGTCTTATGCAAACACAACCCCAGGCTGGCACGACATCACGTCCCGATGGAAACGATTGATCCGCAGGAGTGCTGGCACGGTAATTCGTGCCCAGCAGGGAGAGCCGATTCCTGTGGGAGATCGGGGCGTGACAAACTTCATGCCTTAGCATACACGAAGGAGGGTTTTCGTACCGAACGAGGTTCTCTTATACCCTGCAAGCAATCTGGTGGGTTATCGGTACATAAATGCACTAGTAGGGAGGCTTCTCACCCACTCGACAAATCCAAACTCGTTATATAGATTCTGTGTACCATCTATTAAGTTATCTTTCTAGTCTTGCCTTAGGATCAGTTTTATGGCATAATAAAAAGCCTAACCCGTGTGATATATGAGTAACACGGCGATACTTACCAACTTACCATCCGTCATTTCCTGTCTAAGGAAAACCAAGTTAAACCAAGCACGAGCATATATAATGAAATCCAGGGGCAATAGCATAAGCAAACACAAGTGTCGTGAGTGAGGTTCTATTTCAGGAGCACGAGTTATACGGATTGCTCAAGTGTATTGCATTGGATTCTTAGGTATTCATATACAGTTTAGGTACAAGTGTGTTACACAGAGAAGTCGCTATAATGTAATGACTCGTACGCGGGTTATCGCAATCGAGTTAACTTAATCTATATGACATAAGTTCACTGGCATGACTTCCATAGTGGACAGTGTTGTCTCGAGACAAAGACTGAGTGCAAGCAAAATATAATACGGTTGGCTTTGCACCTATCCCACCAATTACAGACGACTACCAGTTGGTTCCGTCTAGATTGGATCGGCCCCAGTGCCCTGGCAACCGTCCGCAGAATTGGATTCAAAAATCTACCTTGTGCACAAGTTATTCGTGACCATGCGTATCCTCAAGTTTTCTAGATTCTCGGAGGTACAAATACAGTTACAAATTCAGATTCAGTCAGTACAGTATCGACTCCCCGAGTCGTCAGATTTAGTACAGGACAAGTATTGATTTTTAGAGATGTTGTGATGTTATCTTGCTTAACTGTCCATTAATACAGTCCCCTAGTTTGGGAAATGTCTTGGCGACCTTACGATCCTGAATACTTTTAATGTTCTACACTTGGCTCGGAACGACTATCTTGATAGCCTTCCTGCCTCAACTGAACGAATCATAGGTAGTGAAGTGAGATGAGTTCAGGCATGCATATAAGTGAGAAACATTAGAATGAGGCAACGAGTACAAGTTATAATGTAAGCAGGCAAATATTTTATTTGTGTGAAATATAAGCATTTACGTTGGCATGGTCTAAGGGGTGGTACAAGGGGTGAAGTCGTACAGGGATATACTGAACGACATAATATAGGGGTGTGCAGTATAAATAAGTAAAAATAGTGTATTTCGAAGGGTCCATAATGATCTACTCGAGGCATAGCGGGGTCTACTTGAACGAAGCAAGGTAGCATGCGAGGGTCTATGTTATAAGCCAAGTTTTATTTCCATGTTCCAGCACAAGCAATACAAGATAGAATTATTCCCCTAGCTAAGTACGTTGTATTCTTTATTAGCATGCAGGGGGTGATTCACCTAGCGACTAGCATGTATCGTCCATATTTTTTAAGTATGCTGGCTAAGCAAAGACAAGTTTATCATAGCCACCCACCTTAGCGATGATTCGTCTCGGTCGAGCGTTCCTTTGAAAGTCTAAGTCTGAGCTTCTGAAGGGCCAAGTCTAGAATTATTTGCCTCAAAAGAGTCTTCTCGCTGAGCAAAGCAGGTTGGGTTTTTGCACTTGCGTCGTTTGAATCGGCTGTCCGCTTGAACGGAACTGGTCGCTTTAGTTCAAGGTCAGATCCAACTTTAATATCATTCGAGTGTGGGGATGTCGGCCGTATGTGAAGCTTTCGGACTTGAAGATTCAGAAGCTGGTTACGAGGACTACGAAGACTATCTTCCTGGGGTATGCTGAGAAAAGTGATGCTCGGATGTTTCTCGATATTGAATCAAATAATATCATCGAATCTGGCGACGCAAAATTTTTTGATGATAAATTTGGAAGGCACAAGAACATTGTTATCGCGGACATTCCGGAGAATAGTGTGAGTGAACAGGAGGCTAACACCTCCAATGAAGATGTAGTCCAAGAAGAAGTTATTATTCCAGAGACAACGTCCGCACAAGAACTCATAGAATCGGTGTCTAAGCGAGTGAGGAGCAGAAGAATTTTGGAGATGACTTTATTACCTATCATGTAAAAGCATATCCACTTACCTATGATGATGCGATGAAGACCAGAGACGCTGTCTTCTAGAGGAAGACTATCAATGGTGAATATGATTTAATAACCTCTAACAACACTTGTGTGTTGCCCGATCTGCCTGAAGGAGTTAAATAAATCGGATGTAAGTGGATCTTCAAGAAGAAGATTAGGCCGATGGAACCATGTTGATAAGTTAAAGGCAAGGATGGTAGCCAAGGATTTTTCTTAAAAATAGGGGATCGACTACTTTGACACATATGATCCAGTAGCGCGGATGACAACCATCAGGATGTTGATTGCTTCGAGCTTAATTCACAAGCTAGTTATACATCAGATGGATGTTAAAATAACATTCATGAATAAAGAGTTGACCGAAGAGATTTATATGCAACAGCCAGAAGGATTTATCGTCAAGGGCCTTGAAGACAAAGTCTATAATTTTATGAAATAATTATACAGTTTGAAGTAAGCTCCCAAGATGTGGCACAAGAAGTTTGGTAAAGTTATAAGATCAAATGGCTACAGGGTCAGTGAGACGGACAAGTGTGTTTACACAAAGTTCGATGACGGAAGAGGAGTAATCGTTTGTCTATACGTTGACGATATGCTAATTCTGGGTACGGATCTAGCACATCTCACTGAGACAAAGAAGTTTCTCTCATCCAAGTTCAGTATAAAGGACTTGGGGGAAGCCGATGTAATCATGGAGATAAAGATCATTCGAACAGACACTGGAGTTGCATTGTCACAGTCTCATTAAATTGTGAAGATGATCATACCCTATGGATATCAAGATCTTTCGAGGATCGATACTCCATACATGTGTGATAAGAAGCTGAAGCCAAATTCAAGAAAAAGTGTAAGGTATCTGGAGTACTCAAGCATTATCAGGAGTTTGATGTATGCAACAACTGCCACAAGGCTTGACATAGCTTTCACTTGGGGGATGCTGAGTCAATTCACGAGCAACCCAGGTGTAAAGAACTAGAAAGTTGTAAAGAAAGTGATGAGATATCTCAAGAGGACTCAGAAGTATGCACTTCACTACAGCGGTTATCCGACAGTAGCAGAAGGCTTCAGTGATGCTAGTTGGTGCTCAGAAGTAGAGAGCGAAAGATCCACATGAGGATATATCTTCTCCATGGGTAGAGTTGTTATATCCTAGAAGTCTAAGAAGTAGAAAATGCTCTCTCATTCCTCTATGGAACCTGAGTTTTATGCACTAGCGGCTGCAGCGGATAAAGCAGAATGGCTTCGAAAGCTCATGTATGATCTTCAATTGGTTGGTGCACAAATTTCAGTGGTACCGATTTACTATGACAACCAGGAAACTTTAGCAGTGGCATCAAATGACCTCTTCAATGGTAAGAAGATGACTGTGCAACTGAGACACGAGATAGTGAATGATCTTACAAAGACTGGAGTGATTGTCGTGATTGATGTTTGAAGCCAGGAGAATCTGACAGATCCGTTCACCAAGGGTCTCAAGTGCCAGCTGGTCGACTACAAAACAGTCAAGATAGGCATGAAGATATTCCGATATTATGTCTTTATAATTCTACCATAAATTTTTATGCTATTAGTTCAAAGAAAAATCTACTAGACATCTAGCTTTTGGTTCAAAGAAGGATCATTGAATGAAAGAATATCAAGAACAGTATATAATCCTTTGAGACATTGAGGGATTACGGACCCAGAACCACTTTTGTCTACTATTTGTTCTTTGAGTAAAATAAGTCCTATGAGAGGATAGCTTAGACGACTTAATGAGTTCTTGAGCATTTTGAATATCCGGTGTGCTTTACTGGAAGCACGGGTAGCACAACACTACAAAGGAGCGTAGTAATCCATGCTACAGTGAGGTGACGCACATGAGGTACCTCGAGAGGGTAAAGCCTCAGCTTCGGGCAATGTCACAACAATGTAGCACTGCAGATAGGCATGTAGCCTAATATTATAGAATAAAGAGTGGTAGGCAACACTACAAAGAGGCCAGTGACCTCATATTACTGTAGTGTGACACCACCAAGAGGTAAAAGATGTAAAGCCTCAGCTACGTGAACCATGTCACATCAGCATAACACCGCAAGGAAGCGCAATGCTTCATGATGGGTAGTATGACACTACAAAGAGGCTAGGACATTATGCTACAGTGGGATGACTCCATGATGAGGTATAGTCTCGGCTTTAGGCCATGTCATAGTGGCGTAGCACCGCAACAAAGCGCAAGGCTTCATGCCATGATTCTTTAAAATAACTCACTTAGAGCGTATGGAAAGAGATATAGGTCATCTCTTGAGGTTAAAATTGTATACGCCCAAAATACATACACTAAAACCAGGCGTGCACAGGGCCTTTAATGTGCAACTAGAAGCATCGTTGATGTCATTGTGTGAGTGAAAAAAATTATAACTATGGTGCATAATTCAAGTCTTAGCCCATTCTTGTATCATACTATTATTTGACCCATGTAGAAAGATTCAAGTCGAAGTGACATCTATCCTAATGCATGATGGACAGTCACTGTGGGAAACACTTAACCCATATATTGAGATATGTGGGAGATTGTTGGTGTTTTTGCCTTTCGACTAATGAAGAATAGTTCTACATTGGATACACCACCAAGTGGGTATCTCAATATAATACTTTGTATGTGTTGAGGTGTGCATATGGGGTGTGGTGGGGCACATGTCGGTGCCATGTCGGGTTATTTTTCTAGGAGAAAAAAGAAATAACTCCTCAAAGAAAGCATTTATGATTTTTGTCACTCTCTTGGAAAAATTTTCTTTGATCTAAGTCCCAATGGTACTTAGCAACTCGGACACGACTCGGACTCGGGCTTGGACTCGGATATGCAGCTATAGGAAGCTGCATGTCTACGAGTCTGTGCGCATATGTTGCTGTTTGTTGCGCACATGCGCGGGCTGCGTTGCACGTGACTCCGTTGATGGCAGAATAGTGAATATTAATTCTTTATTTTTTGAAATTTGGTTTTCAGTCCCACATTGGCTGAGAGTGGAGATGAGTTTCCAGTCTTCTCTATAAATAGAGTTCTCGTGCCTCCTTTTGGAGATATACCAAAATATTGAAAGAAGGTGAGTACAGGGAGTCCGTTCGAGTCACACACAGTGGTGACTACGAGCATTCCAGAAGTTCTCTTGTGAACTTGCTGGCTCGTAGGAGCAGATCGTCAATAGAGGACGAATCTTGATTTGGGCAACGGTGGTCTTCACCACCCAAGCAAGAATAAATTTTTATTCTATCTTTTTCTCTCTTCTTCTAGTTGTAGACGTTTTGTCCCAATTGCAACTACGTTTTCAAGGAAGAACATGATTTGGTTCTTGAGCTCTGTGATCTAGAAGGAGTTGTAATCTGGTTTGTAGTTGTAATCGATAATTATCAGAAAGGGAGCCCGTTGGGTAAATCCTTGATCTCGCCTTCATCAAAGGGAACCCATTGGGTGAATCCTTGATCTCGCCTTCATCCGAGAGGCGATTACCTCTGTTCCTGTTTATCTACTTTGGTTAAGCCTCGGGACTAACAATTTTGTCACAAAAGCTAACAAAAATTCTGAACAAAATCTAGTATATTGTTAGCGGTGTTTTGTTTTGGTTCAAATTTAGTCTCGATCTTGTCGCAAACGATCCACCTTATTCCTCATGACCTTCATCACCACTCCACGTCGCTGCAGACTAGCATTCACCTCGAAATCAGACTAGATTACCTACACTATAAGGCATTGGAATTGCTAGACATTGACTTAAGCTCAAGCTCTATTCTTTTGTGGTGCCGTTGAGATCAGGTAAGAATCTTTTGGTATAACTAGATTACCAACACTATAAGACATTGGAATAGCTAAACATTGACTTAAGCTCAAGCTCTATTCTTTTGAGGTGCCTTTGAGATCAGGTAAGAATCTTTTGGTTTATTGTCAGCACACTACTTGATCTAGTAGACAAATCCACTATGCTGTTGTATTTGCAGACGTAGCTACAAGTAAAGCTACAGATCCAAGCTACATGCATAGTATATATGTTGTAACTAAAATTACAGCAAAATTGACTTTAACTTCTACAGTTGAAATTGCAAACATCCTTCCTCAATTAAAATTTGTGTAATAGTAGCTCATCCATTCAATGGTGCTGGTGGTGGTTACTGTTTCATTCTGTGTTTCTATCCAAAGCCAAATTCCTTTTGTCTTTGGCACAGTTATAGTCACGAATGCCATGTGATTTTAGAGGTTCTCATTGTCATCATACTGGAAGGATTGCGCTATGGTTTTTGGTTATGTCCTAGGAAAAAGTATTTTGATTGTTGTAACGTTTTACCAATTCTACTATTAACAGCAAATCAACCTTTTGAAATAGTGAAAATACAGGAAACAAATTTTGCAAGCTATTTATAGGCAACCAAACAGCCCATCACGTTACAATTTCTCCTTTATTTCCTTTGATTTCTGGTTTGGGTGTAATCAATGTATGTGTTAAGGTAGTCTACATGAAGCAAATTTGTTTAATCAGCTGTTAATAGACAATGGTAATGATCTAATATTTGGTTTCATAACTCATATAACTTTTAATGAAGATAATTTCTATCCCATTAATTTTCTTGCATTACAAATGCAATCTGATATCTTGTGGTTTAGCTTTTCATGTTTGTTGATCAATAATGTATATCGAGACTGACATGGTCGTTTTGTTCGTGGATTCGGAGGGCGGATTTGGCATAAATTCTGATTTGGAACCACTTTATGTGTTTATGTATTTGGTTGAAAGATTTACAGATAAAATTTACTATAAAGTGACATGTGTTAGTCCCGAGACGGATCAGAGATGTTAGAACGCGGGCCATAGCAGAGCTGCTAGCGAGACCCGAAGGTCCGCTCTCTACTGGAACCCATGTTGTCGTCGAGATCAGATATTCGCACAAGAGTTCCCCATCTGATATTTTTCGATTCCAACGAAGCACGAACCAAGAACAAGTTACAAACTGGCTCCGAAGAAAATGAAAATTACAACAAGCAACAAGTAAAACGTTTCTTTCTTTACGTTCGCAGACGCTACAATGAGAAAAAACGAAGCAAAGAAAAAACTGAAGAGAAGCTCCTTGCTGGGGTGGTCAAAATCATAGTTGCTCAAAACAAGATTCGTCGTACAGACGATCTGCCCCTAGGAACCAGCAAGTTCACAAATGAACTTATGGAACGCTCAATGTCACCATAAAAAATACTCAAAAAATACCATGTGAGAAGGAGACACTCTGTACCGCATATGATCTGGTGTTCTCGGTTTTTTTATCTGTTTTCTCTCTCCTCAAATGAAAGAGGAGGTCCTCTATATATAGAGAAAAATAACACATATGCGGCCAGAGGAAACTCCAGACCGCATACTGACTGACCAGATCCACAAAATTCGGGTGTCAGAGCCGTCGGTGCCATAAGTCACGCTGCAGTGCACGAGGAAGACAACACCCTCAAACGCCGAAAGCAGCCGCTCACGTCGCCTGACAAGCTGTACTGTACGAGGCAGACAGCGCTGCCAAATACCGAAAGCAGACGCCAACAAAGCACCACTTTGTGTCCTTGAGCACGAACCCAAATCCGAGTCGCTGCAGGACTTAGCTCCTAAGAAATTTTTTTCAAAGGTGGTGACAAAACAAAGATTGTCATAATAGAGTTCACACTTAACACCTCTAGGAAAAGTCAACCCACATGGACCGCCACCCCATGTGCATATACCAATACTAAGCATAGCTATATATTGAGATATACACATTTGTGATTTTCCAATGTGGGACTAAAACTCCCAAAGCCAAGTGGAAAACACCAACAACATGAACATCAAATAGTCTTCCTTAGATATTCTCATTTTGACATCAAAGTTTTTTCTCTCAAGTAGAGTGCAGAAGTAAAAAATCATCAATTCCAATTTGCACGTTTGGTTGTTGGGCCACTCTTCTCTACTTTAACTTTTTTAAATCAGAAATAAGTATACAAATTTATACTTTCCAACTCACTTCAGCAACCATCTAAACATCAAACGTTAAAATTTTCCACTTGTAATAT
Source organism: Iris macrosiphon (assembly GCA_036927795.1). Lineage (NCBI taxonomy): Eukaryota > Viridiplantae > Streptophyta > Magnoliopsida > Asparagales > Iridaceae > Iris > Iris macrosiphon. The sequence continues at coordinate 252,839,464 of JAYESA010000004.1, forward strand.
CTACTTATTTAAAGTATCTATATATATAAAAAAAATACTTTACTCTACTTTGTCGCAATATATACGCAAAATATTAATTTCTAAATTTTTTGGGTCGCTGCATTTCGCGAAACCAAACAGTCTTAAGTCAAGAATATGCGAGGCTGAACTGTATTTGTTTGCAAACAGCCCAAAGTTTGAGTTGGTAGGCTATTTTTCATTCATTTTCTTACGTAATACAAATCTCCTAATCCTATTTAATAGACAATCTGCTCTATATGTGATGGCATGTTGAGAAAATTGTGCTTAAAATAGGATGTGAGCATGAAGTCATGAAGTGGTCCACATGAAATCATAGGCATTATTTTGTGGGCAATGGCTTAAAGTGGACGGTGAGCTTGTGTTGTCAGCACACCCATACACGCATGCCTCTGTCACAATGGAACCTATGCGGAGATGGAAAATGATGTATTTGTCTGTTTATTTCATTATATTACACTGTTCACCTCAATATGTTTCTCGTCTCATCCTTCTTATTCTCTTCTTCTAGAATGGCTGCTAGCTCAATGGGGTTAACAGTTCTAATAAATATACGTAGGACATTGCACATTAGGCTAATATATGCAAGGAAATTCCTTACTGCAACTATATGTCAAATGCAAAAGATTGGCTTTTATTTAACAGGTTAAAAATACTTGATGACTAGTTTCAGGAAAGTTTTTTCACTATTAATTCCTTTAAGTGCATATTATTTTCTCCCCCAAGAAGTATATCTTAATCTATAGTATATCTTAATCTATGTTTGTATTTGAAATATGTTTATCCGGAGTTAGATCGATAAGCTCATATGACAAAATTAAGAAAACAAAAATTTTAGGTTACGGACAAATCCAATTATCTTGTAACTCATCCTTCAACTTTTTATTCAATGTGGAACTAAGCTTTATAACTAACTCGTTGTTAACCTTGAACATTCAACCAAACGGGAGAACAAATCCAAATAATCTTCACCTTAGCTCGTATGTTAATGATTCTGAACAAGAAAATTCAACATTAAAAAGGAGATCTAACATATTGTCATCAACATATTCACCTGCACCATTACAGGGTGTCAACCGCAAGTCTTACATTACCTTGAGTCCGATGGTTGGACCCACCTTTTGATAGAGAAATTGTAATTTTTGGTTATCCTTTAGATTTTTTAGTTTATTTGTTAGGATAAATCTAAACAAAGATCATTTTATCTCTTGACTTGGTAAGAAATTTGACTTATCTTATGAATAAGTATTTAGAGACTTAATTATTTTCTTTCAGTTGTTTTGTAGTCTATAAATAGTCTGTAAGTTAAGAAGTTATGAATGAAAGAATTGAAGAAAAAAAAATATTTTTTGAGTTTGTATGGTACGATGACAACACCATAAACTGGATCTCTTTATCTTGTTTCCTTATTCGCCTCTGACATTGACGTCTAATAAACCGATGCCACCTACAAGCCATTCTAAAATCGAGTATTCCTAATTTTATTTTCTTATTTCTGTTAAAATATTTTTTGAAAAATTTGATAATAGTTAATTCTTCATGTTTTATTTAAAACTTTCATGCCCAATTTATCATAAAATTTTAATTTTATATAAATCATATTTTCTTTTGGTTTTCGTACTGCTTCAAATTGGTATCAGAGTTAAACCCTGATTTATGAATATTTTTTATATGAAGGTAAACCCACCCAAACTGTCTATATAAAAATTTTCACAATAAAATTGTGCAATAATTTATGATGCATATGATAAGATGCATGCCAAAATAAAAAGAAGTTCGATAAAATTTTCAACCATATTAAGGTTGAAATTACTACTAACAGTGATCATTGTAGAAGCATGAAAATTACGCTGGGGAATCATACGCGTAAAATCCTCAATATACAGGAAGCCCGCGTAAAACAAAGCTCCAGCATTGGGTGTCGTGAAACATGACTCCAGAGCCATCGGCGTACAGCAGAGCTTCAACGCTATTTAGCCTAAAGCATAGCTCCAGAACAGCCCGCGTAATGCAATATTTCCAGACTGATTCGGCGTAAAAAGGTTGTTACATCGCCACTTTGGCGTAAAACCTGCTTGCTTTTAATGCAGCGGGAAGTTGTACGGGGATCTCTTCGTATTCCTCGAATGAACTTGTCAGATCAAGCAGCGAACCTGACTCCTAATAAAGAGTACTGCACGAACAATCGAGAGGACGGCTATTATGATGATTCTGCACAGAGCCCAAAACTATCGTTTAGTGACACCAACCTTGATATAAGACGTCATCTACGAATCCAAGGGATACGCTGCCTGTTTTACATAGGTAGAGGTGAGCTTTAACGCTCAGGAAGAGACGAAACCAACCACCACGTCAAAAGTTGTTCTTCGTACAGAACTCGAGGCACGTCTCTTCAATTAATGTGCGTGATGGGGGCAGATCTCTGCATTTAATGCACGAGATTTGGTTCTACTTTCAAAGACTGGGTGAGCTATAATTAGGGCTAATACGTCCACATCACCATCCCCGCACATTACGCCGACCTGACTATTTTTAGCTATGGGAGAACGCTGTATGCTATCTCCTCGAATTACGCCAACTAGGGCTATATTTGAGCATCAAGCTTTACACAGCTACTTGGCTTTTATGCCAACATGACAGATATTTGGCTTCTACGCCAACATGACAGCTATTTGGCTTCTACGCCAACAGAACAGCTATTTGGCTTTTACGCCAACGAGACAGTTATTTGGCCTTTATGCCAACCATCTCTACGCGAGGGGCAGTTATCTACGCGGCTTGCATGTCGTGATCTTCGACGAGCAGTTATACATATTACCTTATAATGGGACACGCGTCACACGCCAATTCAGAAGATCATTCATACGTGGGTAGCAGTTATTGTAACCTCCGCGTAAAAGGTGCAGTTCTCTTGTTCGGCTTCTACGCCGACGGTAGCTGAACTCTATAAATAGAGACCTCCGTCCACAGGGTCCAGGATCGAAGAGAAGATCGGAACCTGAGTGGAAGAACCACAGAGGTCAAGGTCAAGAGAGAACATAGAGAGAGCTTTGGTAACGAGAGTTCAACCCCTCCTGCAGTCTTTGAAGCTTCTTGTTTCGTCTTCTACAGCACTTCTTCGTCATCGTGTGGTCCAAGGGACAAAGTGATCGACCACAGATCAGACTCCTATAGCAATATTTTCCCAGAATCAAACTTTTGTACTCAACATCCTCGTATAGGATTAATTGTACTTCTTTTTCTTGTTTGTAAACCAAAGAAAGGGTTTTGTATAAACCAAGTTTCATTTCTTTCGTTTATTATCAAACACAAGATGGCGACTCTGCTGGGGACTACTTTCTCATCTGACAAGAAAACCATTGCTCAACACGATGCTGTATCCATAGGATCAACGAAGAAGACCTTGGACATCCAATTCGACCAATCGGCTTACGAAGACATGCTTCAAGCTGGGGGTAGCTCTCAGTCTCTCTCTGTCCAAGACAACAGAAAATTGCATAAAGTATGGATGCCCCGAACATCCCCTACCATTCCTGCGGACTCTCTCTCTCTCCGACCAACAAGGTTGTAACATCTCAACCTCCGCACCCCGCGCATAAAACTTTGTCTCCCGTCTGTGACGTGGCAGAAGTCTACTCCGCGCCCTGCGCGTAAAATGCAGTCTCCCGTTTGTGACATGGCAAACAAAGTTTCTGATAAGGCCTCAGCTCCAATTCAGAAATTCCAAAAGCGCCCCACGCGTAAAAATACATCTTCTCTCTGTGAAGAGGCAGATGGTCCTTGCAATCGCCGCAAGAGAAAATAAGTGGCGGACTTCCCAACCTCTCGGCCTTTACGCCATCAAGAGAAGAATCTGCCCGCTCTCCAGATTACGCGAGATGCTGATGGCCAATTGAGGACTTTCTCCGTTTTACGCCAGCCTGAGCAAAGTTCCAGATTACGCCAGGCCAAGCCCCTCAGCGTAAAGAAGGCCCAATTCATGGATAGATACGCTCCTCATGGATCATGTGCTACTCACATGGCTGAACTGCTCTACTCATATGGCAGAGAAAGTTTTCTAGTTCCTAATCTCCACAGGCCTAATGATGTAAAAAGGCAGAATAAGCCTTCTTCTTCTGCTAATATCGCTGATTTGTGTGATTTCTTGATCCAGAAACGCAAAGACAGGAGTCATAACCAGGATTCAGTTCCCCTAACTACCAAGCGTGGAGAGATCATGTGGGAAGATGCGTCAACATCTAATGTCGTCATGACATATGGGCCACATAAAGATTCTATCTTTATTGTTCCACCGACTCGCAACAATCAGCATCAAATAATCTTTGATCGAATGCAGAATAGACCGATTGTACAAGAAGAATCTCGCGAGTCTGATACGAGAAAAATGTAAATCCACAGATATAGCCCACAAGCTTTAGAGATTATACAAAGTATGGGCTATGATTTAAAGTTAAAATAGGGCCTCAACTATGGGAAAGGCAGACGAACACCGTTGCATGGTAATCCTTACTGTCAACAAACTCGTTTTGGGTTGGAGTATACTGCATCTCTTGCAAACTCCAAACCTCCAGAATCTGATCTTGTAATACCAGAGGCAGGTCCTTCTAAATCAACTTCTGTGGATAAACGCCACGATATGTCTGTGGGTAATCTACCACGACAAAATAGGGCAGCATCCAAAGCTGGGGGTAGAATTCCCTTTGAGTTCGAAGATGATGCAATGATGACCATCTTCCCGGAGGACCGTAAAACTCAGGCATCGAGAGCGCGAAGGCCAAAAGGGACTTTCTCCTTCAATGAAGATGATATCATTGAAATTTTTAATATATTGATGAAGGAAAACAAACTTCGGCTACCCAACATCAAATACCCTGAAAAGGCTGGCAAAGTCGATGACCCAGATTATTGTCTCTTTCATCGGTACATTCATCATCCCATGAGGGCATGCTATGTATTAAAAAGAAAAATCTAGAAGTTCATCGACGCCAAAGTCATCACTTTGTATTTATAAAAAGAAGACGGTGTCTCCCCAGATGAACAACCTTCAGGAATATCCCCACTCAGAAAATCACTCCCTAGTGAATTTTTTGGACATTAGTTTACTTCCATATTACCTCTGAACTATTGTCCAAACTTCTTTTCCCCCAGCTGAGTTTTGCCATGTCCAAGTGACCTTTGAGCAAAATCTCCCAGGATGTTGCTATCGATTATCATGTTCATATTACCTCTGATATCGGTTGTCATTTCAACTTAACACCCGTACTTAACTATAAGTACGCCAATGGTGTTAGGTCCACAAAAGTTTGTCATGTCCATATTACCTCTGAATAAATCTTCCTAATCTGGCTATCGATTATCATGTCCATATTACCTCTGATATCGGTTGTCATCTAAACTTAACACCCGTACTTAACTAAGTACGCCAATAGTGTTAGGTCCACAAAAGTTTGTCATGTGTATATTACCTCTGAACAAACCTTCCTGATCTGGCTATCGATTATCATGTTCATATTACCTCTAATATCGGTTGTCATCTCAACTTAACACCCGTACTTAACTCTAAGTACGCCAGTGGTGTTAAGTCCACAAAAAGCTGCCATGTCCATATTAACTCTGGCAGGGCTTGTCCTAAAACTTATTACTTGCACTATCGTGCACAAGAAGTAATAGGTCCATAAAAAATTCCCCTGTGGAATGCCCGCAATGGAAAACGAAATGTTCATGTCCATATTACCTCTGAACTATTCTCATTTTCCCAGCGAAGAAAGAGCCAGTCCATATACATCCCCACAGAGTCATATTTTACCGTGTCTATATTACCTCTGTCAGGATTTGTCTCAAACCTATTATTTGTACTCTCGTACGCAAAAAGTAATAGGTCCACAAAAAAATCTCCTAGCAGGATGTCTTTACCAGCCACAATACCTATCACGTCACCATTACCTCTGATAGGGCTTGTTTCCAACTTATTATTTGTACTTAACGTGTGCAACAAATGATAGGTCCACCAAAAGATCTCCCTGCGGGATGTCCTCAACAAATACGGTATCGTACTACGTCCATATTACCTCTGGTACGAGGTCCAAAGTTCGCACAAACAATCATAAAGAAATGGAAGGGCCCTTATATGATTTCAAATGGCACTTACAGATTAGCCGAGTCTAATAAATTTTTTGACTACTATCAACTGCAAATTCCCAAAGAAGTACTATACTTGATCTCCTTCGTTCAACAGAGTATGACGAAGATCTTATTCTGACGATACCATGCACAAAGGTTAGCTGGATCATATTCTATCAGATTGGTATGACCTCTTAATGGATATGCCTAACTAATTTGTAAATATATCATGTTCATATTACCTCTGATAGTGTTTAGTATACAAATTTAGTTGGATTATATTCTAGCAGGTTCATATTACCTCTGAATAGATTTACATTCAGCAAAACCTTAACGAAAGTATGTCGATACCTCTGATTTCACTTTTATCTTAGCCTATCATATTCTAAAGTGATGGGTCCACAAAGTCAGAAAATGTGTCTTTATTATCTCCGAGAAATTACAGGAGAAATAAGAAGGTACATCATTGGAGAAGAGCAGTTAAATCACGAATCTGTCACGCCAGAGAGGCTATTCTCTCATTCCTGGAGTTCAAGACGTTAGCACGAGCCCGCTCTAGTCGTACCTTATCATTTCTCAGGAGGGACAGTTGGGACCGAGCCTGGATAAAACCGACGCAGGTGAATCCTGCACGTGCCAAGTTCTGTTGAGTTGTATCCAGTCGGCCATTCACCACATCTAGAGCTTCCGATGACTGAAAAGCCCACTCCTTTGCCTGAGCGAGTTTGGCTTCCAGTTTGTGAACCCTCGCTGCATTCCCCTCATGTTCAGCCTTGCACTTTATTTGAAGAAGAATAACCTCCTCCAAGACGGCTTTCCCTTCATCCATCTCCTGCTGCTGTATCTGGATGGATTTATTTAAGCGTTCCATCTGTTCAGCAAACTGCGCAGTCAGAGATTCATATTCAGCCTGAGTCAAGTCATCGATGCTGCCTCGAGATAGTTGCAAATAATCGTTAATGGGTTTTTCTAAACCATTAACTATTTGCTCTAGCGCATTAGCCCTTTCAGCGTTATCGAAATTCCTAATCTGCGCTATAATAAGATTGGAGGACATCTTCAAAGCTTCGAAGCCTAGATTCTTCTCCAGCACCATCGATATTAGCATTTTCAAAGTGATGTAGAAAATGCTAGTAAACTGCTCAACTACCATGGCGAGATTCGAATGGACGCTGGGGGTGGCTGCAATATCGGTGAATCCCCTTCCAGTAACGACTGCAGAGGGTGTCGTCACAGTCGTCGCTTCAACAGATGGTGCGACAAAAATAGAGGCACCAACAACGGTCGAAGTTGTTGGCATGCTCGACAAAGGAGGCACAGTCGAGACAACCAGCTAATCCTCCTTTGATATTATTTGGACTGGTACTGGCAGAACAACATCCGAGAATATTGCGGATGATAGATCGGCAGCTTCAAAACTTGCACCCTCAACGTCGGACGCCGCCACTTTATATGATGGGTCCGTAACAAAATCAAAGGTTGCTTCTCTTCCACCCTCCCCGTAGATGTCCTCACCTGAAAAGAAGACAAGAGAAAGTAATATCAATTGATGTTAATTTTTCTAAAAGAGGCGTAAAGCCAACATTTATCCATGGCCGATGGTATATATGTCGCGTCTGCAGCCAGGGTAGCTAAATCATTTCTTAATAATGCTAAGCGAGCTGTCATACCTGAGGAAGGGGGTGCACCAACTGACACGGGCAGGTATTCTTCCAAGTCTTCACCAAGATCCACTCGAGGCTCACCGGGTAGAATCTTTCTGGATATACTCACAGACGCGGTAGGGTTTACTCCTGTTACTGGTCTGGATAAAGGTATTTGCAATCTTATTATGCTCGGCCTTGAAGGCGATCTTGTAGCACTACTGAAAGCAGTAGTAGCAATGATCTTGAGCAAAGAATCTCCGTCACTGCCAGCCGGGACTGTGGAGGTTCCCTCTCTAATAGGCGAAGGACCTCTAATCAAAGAATCATCCCCAGCAGGGGAGACGGTAGGCTCACTTCTAAGAGCCTCCCTGGTAGAAGCCCTTTTCGGACCTCTGGCAATCCTCTTCTTGCGGGGAGAAGGTTCTTTCGGAGCAGAAGCCTTCCTTTTATGGGGGATAATGAGAGGCTCTCGGTATTGTCATCAAGAATCTGTCTGCCCCAGCAATATCCTCATTCTCATCCGAGGAAACATACGGAGCATCCTCCCTGGCAGTAGACCTATGAGAGGGCATCATAAAACTTCCACGCATATCAAAATCGTGATAGAAGGTATTGATGGACGCATAGAACTGCGCGTACGAGTGAAGCATAGCAGCTCCATGGAAAGAGAAGTCGCAGGCACCGCAAAAGTTGCACCAGTACAGCCCGTGATAAAATACCGCCACCCTCTGGCTCCATCAATAAGTCCACCTCTGGACTTGAAGCTGGTAATGGCATTTTCCACATGCAATTGGTCATACCCAAACTGCCTGGCGAACCGACTGGGCAGATAGGGCTCAAAGAAGCAGTAGTCATCACTTCTGTATAGCAAATAGGATGGTCTAATGCAGACCAACCAATAGAAGGCTTCAGGAGAAAGAATGGTCCTCCCATGGCCCTCATCCTTAAGTTTTCTCCCCTGTTGATTGATGTGTACGGGGGGAACGATACAGAAGATCTTCCAGCTGTGGGCTACGTTTAACGCCCGCCAGCAATCTATGACGGTCACCACGTTCCAAGAGGAATTCTTGTAATTCAGCAAGAAATTATTTTCTGAACTACTGGCGGAACCGGGAGACATCACCCGGGCATTGTGAAGGATTAACCATCCCATCAAGTATAGGAATGGTAATTCCACCCTGGAAAAGCTTTTACGCTGCGTCTCATCAGCGAGCAGTCCATCAGTAAGGGCCCTCAGGTCTGCCTGTATTCTACATACCATAGCAGGAAGCAGACCGAGTCTTGCTCCGAACACCAAACGCACTGCAGGCCATAAGGTGTTGTGATGGATGCGATCTGCAGACGCTATGCCGGACATCACCCAACGACGAAGCCAGACGGAGTGGAAGCCAGCCAATTGAGCTTCCTTCAACAGAGGCTTGCGGCAATACCTCTTATAACTGAAGGCTTTCGTGCATGCAGCATAACCCCCTACCTCCTCGTCAAAAATATGATCTGAAGCCCCTGCATCTTCAATAAGGTCATCGACATGTTGGCATTCAGCATGCTTAGGAGGTTTAAGGGCCTATCTTGGCTCTCTACCACCTTGTCTGGCTTGACATTTCTGGCTTGGTGGAAGAAAAGATAGGTGACCCACTTGTTGACGTGAGCCAAATCAGAAGGCTTCTTATAAAAATTGGTGCAGACAAGATAGTGGCATATCAACTCCTGATATACTGCCACAACCCGAGGGTTTGTATCCCTCAACTCCCGGTTTGTAGGGACGTACTCCTCATAAGGAGTGTCCCCCATTGGCAGCCTTGAAATTTCTGCCATCTCATGAAGGGTCAGGCCCAATTCCCCTAGCGGAGTGGCAAAAGTCCCGGTGAGCGAGTTGTATCGCTCCATCAAGGCTAGAAACAGGTTGGGGTTGACAGGCAGCCCAACACTTGTGGCGCTCACAGCCACGAACAAGCCTATACTCTCCAACTCCGTCTGGAAGTGCTTCAGGGCCCAGACAGTTAAATTGGCCCATCAAAAATTTCTCGGTCTAAGCCATCCATTGGTCCGAGGGTTGACTCTAGGATACATTCCCCCCTGCCCCATAAAATTGTTGCAGAAGGTCGACATCTGAACCGGCTAGATCAGCAACGTATCCTCGCTCGGGACACTACCCGGCAATAATCTCCTGAAGGGCATAACTGGACCTGAAGGTCTGCTCATAAAGGATCCTTGGTTCAATCCTTTGTTATATGAGATCTTCCCCGGACAGCCGTGAAGATCGGGAGTCAGTACCCACACCATCTTCCGAGTATGGGTGGCGTGAAAGAACGCAGAGATTGGGTAATCCCTAGGAATACTGGGCAGATACATCACCGTGCCCTCAGTAGTAAACACCCAATCCTTCTTCTTGGGCTTGGTCTGGGATTGCTTGTCAAAATATCCCCGAACAAGAAGCATGGCTTCTTATACTCTGTCCAGTCTATGTATGTAGGGGCTCCCCACTGATCATACTCAGCAGCATGCGCTCTCCTTGGGATGATATCAGAATTCCCCTCTCTTCAGGGTAGTTGGCTCCAGAAATAGGGAATGTCACATGGGACAAGTCCTCCAAGTAGTTTGAGCTCAACATCCCGGCAGCAGAGCCCATCACTTCAGCTAATGGAGAGATCTGCAAGTCCACTACAAAACGTAAGAGAACAAGTCAGTATCTACACTAGACATTACACTCTTGTAGTTTGCTCCAAAGATTATCAGTCTGTTCTTTTACGCCAAGACTATAAAAACTTGAGTTTTTACGCCAGAATTTATTTTCCATTGCGTAAAATTCAAGGTTTACAGCAGTTAACAATCTGAGCTTTTTACGCCGGATTGACAAAATTTGAATTTTTACGCGGGTATTCATATCCAGCGCATAAAATTCAAAGTTTACAGTAAAATACCAAATCTCGACAGTATGGGTTTTTACGCCAGACTGCAAAAATTTGGAGTTCTTACGCCGACACATTAGGAATGTGCGCGTAATGATAAAACCACTCCGTACATCATCTTCCTCAAAGAGGCTATCAGTACAAAAGAGGACCTTGTGTGTGCACGTACAACGTGTGCGAAGAATTTTTGTTCTCTCCCGAAGTCTCTACCTGTAACGTCCGGAGCACAGCTCGACGTCGGAACACTGCGTTCCGATCGAGGCTCGTTCAGCCTAATGGGAGTTGCTCGCTCTTGAGTAGCGGAGCGGGAAGAGGAAGCGACATTCTTTCCCTTAGCAGTGGAAGACTGTTTAGGGGCCATGGAGATTCTAAGTTTTCAAGAAGGAGACGAAGAAGAAGGGTTCTTGAAAAGCAAAGGTTTTGGGAAGGCAGATAAAAATTTTCTCTCTCCAGCCTTTGGACTATTTATAGAGTTTGGATAACTCTTTGAATCCCTAACCAAATCTGATATTTAATATTCTGTTATAATTTGGGACCACGTCAGCCTATCATTTAGGGAAGACGGACAGTCAGCGAATTCAAAAATTTTTACGCAGAGCAGATCTACGATTTTACGCTAAGGAGTTTTGTTACGCTCAGAGGCTACAAATCTACTGTTTTACGCTCAGAGGCTATAAGTCTATGGTTTTATGCCCAAATGCTTTTACGCTCTGTAGCTTTTACGCTCGAGAGGCTACAAACCTACAACTTTACACTCAAAGGCTACAAATCTACGATTTCACGTTCAGAAGCTTTTTACGCTCAGTGGCTACAAATCTATGATTCTACGCTCGAAAACTACAGACAGCCAATTACAAGGGTTCCACACAGAAGAGGCCCATTTTTTGTTGCAAAATATTTCAAGTGCCTGAAACATACTAAGTTCAGCATTGAAAGCGACTCTTACATTCCTGGGTCATTTGGAAGTTCATCCAAAGTCCAGTCAGAATCATTTCTCAAAAGTTCAAGTATGGCCTGTTTTGACGGCCGTTTTTTACCCTATTTCAAGGGATTTTTGGAAAATTATTCTTGAAGATGATGGTCTGAACAGAATTCTTCTTATTAGGGAAGTGACAGTTCAGAATTCTACTCTACTCCTCGTCCAAAATAGCATAACAGTTTGGATCTTCAACTTAAATGCTAAGCAGCTTTTTACGCGTCCTCTGCTACTCACAAAAGACAAGACGAGTTCAGATACTCTTTTATCAGAGTAGGCATAAAAATAGCCAGACGTGTCAAAGCTGCACACTATTCAGACTTTATCACAGCAAATATGGCAAATCATCATATGCGTGAAAGAAGACAATTTTATTAATCATGATTACATATGATGGAAATCCAGTCTACAAAGGGTTTTTCATCTTCATGATTACATATGATAGAAATCCTTTTTTTATAAAGGGTTTCTCATTTTAAGATCATGCCAAGAATCTGTTCTGTCAGGTTCTCGTATTGGTGGAGATCTTTTCTGTCTTCTACAGCAGTTAATCGACTTCCGCAGCCGATTAACAAGAAAATAATTAATGGCAGGAGGATACAAAACTGGGCCTGTATAAATTATTCAGAGCCCATCCTCCATACGCCATGGCAGGCATGCCCTAGAAATTGTGTTGGGTGTTCAGAACCCAACTCAATACTGGAAGACAGGGCCAAACTGCCTATCCTCGTCCAGCGCCATGATGGGAGAAAATATAGCTCGCAAGCTGTGTGGCCAAAAGAGACCATTCCTCTCTCCTAGACGAATCGCCATATAAAATTGTTGATCATCCCGAGCAAAGGAAGCTATGATATCCTTCCATGATCCATCGTTACAGAGGATACTTGCTCGAAGACGCCCCTTTTTACGGCTCCTTATATGCTGGAAGAACATGATCTTCTTCTTTCTCAAATCAACCCGACGAAGCTCGGCAATCATCTCTCTCTTTGAGGTGAAGGAAGTGTAGGAAGAATTGGTTAACCCATTCGCCTTTATATAGGCAGAGGAGAACACACCGAATCCCAACAAAACTCTTAAAAATCTGCCGAGAAATCAGCCTCGTGGAACGAGTCAAACTTGACCGTTTCATGCTTCATTCAAAGTGTTTCAAATTACGAGAAATTTGAAAACTTTCAAGGGGGTCTTGTAAAAGCATGAAAAATACGCTGGGGAATCATACGCGTAAAACCCTCAATATACAGGAAGCCCGCATAAAACAGAGCTCCAACATTGGGTGTCGTGAAACATGACTCCAGATCCATCGGCGTACAACAGAGCTTCAACGCGATTTAGCGTAAAGCATAGCTCCAGAACAGCTCGCGTAATACAGTATTTCCAGACTGCTTCGGCGTAAAAAGGTTGTTACATCGCCACTTTGGCGTAAAACTTGCTTGCTTTTAATGTAGCGGGAAGTTGTATGAGGATCTCTTCGTATTCCTCGAATGAACCTGTCAGATCAAGCAGCGAACCTGACTCCTAATAAAGAGTACTACACGAACGATCGAGAGGACGGCTGTTATGATAATTCTGCACAGAGCCCCAAACTGTCGTTTAATGACACCAACCTTGATATAAGACGTCATCTACGCATCCAAGGGATACGCTGCCTGTTTTACATAGGTAGAGGTGTGCTTTTACGCTAAGAAAGAGATGAAACCAACCGCCACGTCAAAAGATGTTCTTCGTATAGAACTCGAGGCACGTCTCTTCAATTAATGCGCGTGATGGGGGCAGATCTCTGCATTTAATGCACGAGATTTGGTTCTACTTTCAAAGACTGGATGAGCTATAATTAGGGCTAATACGTCCACATCACCATCCCCGCACATTACGTCGACCTGACTATTTTCAGCTATGGGAGAACGATGTACGCTATCTCCTTGAATTACTCAACTAGGGCTATATTTGAGCATCAAGCTTTACACAGCTACTTGGCTTCTATGCCAACATGACAGATATTTGGCTTCTACGCCAATATGACAGCTATTTGGCTTCTACGCCAACAGAACAGCTATTTGGCTTTTACGCCAACGAGACAGTTATTTGGCCTTTATGCCAACCATCTCTACGCGAGGGGCAGTTATCTACGCGGCTTGCATGCCGTGATCTTCGATGAGCCGTTATACGTATTATCTCATAATGGGACACGCATCACATGCCGATTCAGAAGATCATTCATACGTGGGTAGCAGTTATTGTAACCTCCGCGTAAAAGGTGCAGTTCTTCTGTTCGACTTCTACGCCGACGGTAGCTGAACTCTATAAATAGAGACCTCCGTCCACAGGGGTCCAGGTTCGAAGTGAAGGTCGGAACCTGAGTGGAAGAACAACAGAGGTTAAGGTCAAGAGAGAACATAGAGAGAGCTTTGGTAACGAAAGTTCAACCCCTCCTGCAGTCTTTGAAGCTTCTTGTTTCGTCTTCTACAACACTTCTTCGTCATCGTGTGGTCCAAGGGACAAAGTGATCGACCGCAGATCAGACTCCTATAGCAATATTTCCCCAGAATCAAACTTTTGTACTCAACATCCTCGTATAGGATTAATTGTACTTTTTTTTCTTGTTTGTAAACCAAAGAAAGGGTTTCGTATAAACCTAGTTTCATTTCTTTCATTTATTATCAAACAATCATATATCCTTAATAAATTAATTAGTATAACCTACCGAGTCTATCATAGATCTGTCACTAGTTAGATCCAAGTTCGAGTGTAAGTTTAGGTTTAAATCATTAAGAAAATTTGACATTTATATCAATCTTAGGAGAATTAAATTGGTCATTTGATGAAACCAATGAATTTAAAGAACCTATTAGACCTTCTAAATATTTTGAATGTGATATGCAATTATTACATATAGTTGTAATAGTTTATAGAAAATAATAATTGATTGTAGGTATGAACATTTTACCTTTTTGGATGCATGGAGATAAGCACCATATATAGATGTGCTTGATATTATTTGCCAAGAGGATATTCTATTTCTTCCATCGATACAACCACTACTACCATTGTGGGATTCAATTGTCTTTCCAAAAGTCTTTATGTTGTCACCACTATTCAGAAGAGACCTCCACCCACTACATGAAATTTGAGTTTTTTCGACATTTTATAAACGTCGAAAAAAAAAGTCAAAAAAATTGGCATTATAGTTTAAGCCGACGTTTGGCCAATGTTTTCCACAAACGTCGTCATTGTCCTACTCGGGAATTAACGATTTTTTCAATAAACGTTGGCATAGGTTAAGTCGACGTTTGCAGAGACGTATAATAAACGTCAGGAATTGTGCAATAATGGATGACAATTTCTAACGTTTTAACAAAACGTCGAAAACTTAACACCTTTTTCAAGAATTTGGTAATAATATATGTCAATTTTCCAACTTTTTTACAAACACATTGAGAATTCAACTACTTTTCCAACATTTTTCCAAAACATTGGGATTTGTGACCATTTTTCAACATTTTAGCAAACATGTCGAGAAAGGCCCGGTCATAATTTTTTTATTACCAAAAATTATATTTATAATTATAATCTAGTTTCTTTTTGCATGCATGTTACCGAACAAATACACATAATATTAACATAGCAGAAATGATTAACACTTTATAAAATAGTCTTATTTATTAAAAACATACAGTTTATACATCATAAACATTCAAGAACTATTAGAAAATACTACTAATTTTAAATTTTCTCATAGAACATTACAACAACGTTGTAACGGGAACTTCATGATTCTTCCATATATATAAAACTTATCTATTTTTCATTCCCTTCTTCCATGTGATCCGATTTACAGTAGTCTGCCTCAATCTTTGAGTCAAAAGTAGTGATTGAATTCTAGTATCACAATATCTGTCATCAAAGAAGGGCGACAACAAGTTAGTTCAACTATTCAAATTGGTGCAATCATTACAAGAAAAATAACTTTTTTTTACAGTTTTTTCCTGTCAAGAAAGGATTTTCTTGACGGTTCTGGATCCATCATCTAGGTCAGAGTCAAGAAAAGTCCCTGCGTTTCTTGACTGTTTCTAGTTTAGTTATCTTGACGGTTTTAAACCATCAAGTAAAAAAAACTATCTTGACGGTTTTAAACCGTCAAGAAAACATAAAAAAATCCGTCCAGGTAAACATGAAAATTTCTTGACTCTGGCCTAGATGACGAGTAATGACTGTCAAGAAAACCCTTTCTTGACTGAAAAAAATCGTCAAGAAAAACCTTTCTTGATGTTTAAAAATCGTCAAGAAATGATAATTGGTACCAAAATTCAGATATTAATTGACGTTTTAAAACCGTCAAGATAAGCTGATTTTTGTTTAATCAAAATTCTATTTGTAATTATATATTATGTGCTTCTCTTTGCCAGATACCAAATACATATAATATTAATATAATCCAGAACATCGCAAGCATCAAAGATCCATAATACACATAAATTTTATATTAACAAATATGCATTCTTACATCACAAACATCCAACCACATATCCAAATAACCAAAATATATTATTTTTGTATAATATATTAAACATGGTGTGGGATAGAATGTTGCATTAAGGACGTTTGCTGGAGATATCTTCTGTGATGGTAGGGATAGTGTGGTGTAGAACCGATAGTCAAGCAAGTTTGTTGAATATGACCATGGCGAAATATTTTTTCGAAAGAGAAGAAAATGAGTCAGAGGTAATATGGACGTGACTGCTTTCATAGCAGCTCGTAGTTCAGAGGTAATATGGACATAAACCACTTGCTTTGTATGGATTTTTATTTTTTTGGATAACAATAGAAGGGACGAGTCATAGGTAATATGTGTAGTGTCCCACTTTACGTTGGCACTATGTACAAGAGATATCGCTTGGCTGGCTCGAGTGGGAGCCTTCTCGAAGAGTTTTTCGATCGAAATATGAGGCGAGTGATCGGGGTGAGTGGGAATAACTTCATCCTCTGATTCTTGTATGCCTTAATAATGAATATGAGTTTTATAATGCTTATTGCTAAGTAGAGAATATTGCATGGGAATGATAGAACGAGAACATGCATACTTAACTAGAGAACTTATATGCTTGTCTAAAAGAGAGAGAACTATTGCCATGCTATGAAAAGATAGAAATATTATATGCTAAGTTACATGATCACCGCTATCGAACAAACCTTGCCATGCTAAGTAAATGTATAGAATATTGCATGCTATGTTACACTGACACGGTTATGGAACGAACTATTGCCATGCTAATAAGAAAGAGTCAAAGATTGCTTGAACTTGTGAATCCATAGTGACACGCCTCGATCCCGTAAGGGCCGATCGACCTCGTTCTGTCCTTACGAAACCGATCATCCTCGCTTGGGTGCGATGTCATGCAAGCCTAAGTTGTGCTTGCACCAGGCATAATAGCTACACAAGACACAATTTAGACAAAAATATACATATGTAGAAGCACCAAATTTAAAATACAGAGAACTAAAGTTTGGACACGTTTGATAGGGACACAAAATACTTTCTTTATTGAATACTTGAAGATTGGATTAAAAAGTACTTTTTTGGATGATTCAAAATATGCCATAGATGGCTTACAACACTTTATACAAACCCAAAACTATCCATAAACGCCCATACATCATATCCTTTTAGTAGGACCAAAAATTAAAACACCTAGCAGAAGAAGAGCTTGTAAACAGGAGAGGAAATCTTTGGGAAGCAACACGAGCACGGTTCCGCCTGAGGTAAGCACTCCTAAAGCTTCAAAAATTTTGCCAAACTCTCGCTACTAGAACCTAAAGATTTTCCCATAACGTGGGTCATTACTACAATATGTACTGGTGAGCGACCGTGGCTAAACTTACATAGAAATCTACACTAAGTATACAAGTGAAGCTAGCATTCTTAGGTGATCTTTCTAGTTGTCTTAGTTTCTTTTTAACAATTCAAGCAAACTAACATAAATGATAGATTGAACAATGCATATGATAATTCTTACCCACGGCTGAACGGTTATCTCTGCAATAGACACACAAGTTAGCAATAATTTGCATATATGTATCTAACTTATGAATCAATCTTGGCATCAAGTATTAGGTATACAAGAAGGTAAATCTAGCATGCGACCTAACTACATGACGGCCCATGAGTTTCCCCACCTATGGACGACAACACCCCCCTAGATCCCGTAGGACCGGATTATCAGGGTTCTCTCACAATCTCCTCATGACCAACCGATTTCCAGTGCCCCAAGAATCGTTCGAGAGACTATTTCTTTGTGCACAAGTTGTCCAAGACCGATGCATGACATAAAACTTCTATCAAATAAGATACTATATGCACATTTCTGAACAACAAGCGCAAATACTATATTTTTTTTCTTTCTTTCAAACGAAACACATGAGTAACCATAATAGGTTTCAATACCCGACCTTGCCTTGTGGCACAGCAGGTAAGTAAGGGACATAACATTAACTAAAGTAAGACAGTAACTATATATATATATATATATATATATATATATATATATATATATATATATATATATATATATAGTCTATTTATTTTAGCATATCTTGTTAGTGAGTTAACATAGAACTAAGAAGCATGCAACTGAGTGGACTAGCGATCATTTATTAAGCGTGCAGACTAAAGGATTCATCGAAAGTCCAAATCCACTCACCGATTGAATCAACGAGAGGATGGGGACGCCTTAAACAATGATGACTCCTTGGTTATGCGTCCTAAAATTGCAATGACACTTGGTTAGCATCACTCGATCTCTTTCTCTTACGATTCAAATTAAATGCGCAAGCAAGAAAAGCGAATCTTGAAAACCAATCATCGAAGCAAGAAAAAACACAAAGCAACACAAAACCAACTAGAAAAACAACCAACAAAAACTCTTGGACTCATTTCAATAGAAGTCGTTTCATCAATTAGAAAATTTTTATTGCATTTTGTTCATAATTGATTTGGCGGTAAGGTTTTCCCGAGACTCGATTCTCAACCGGGTTAAACTAACAAGTATTCTATTAGTGAACCGCTAGAGGTGGGACATTACCTAATACCCCATTAAGAAGAAGTTTCGTCCTCGAAACTGTAGAAACAAGGAAAATACGGATCCATGTGGCCAATAACCATGTACCCCATGACAAAGCTCAGCAGATATTGGACTACATAATCACCATGCGGCCTACAAAAGCTATATTTATGCGGTCCAAACAGTCGAAGCAAACCTTTGCCACAGATGGACCTGACATGACGTCATGATGGCCAGATCAAGTCTGATACAGAATCCTGACATGAAGGATTCAATGAACGTCTCAAAATACGAAACCTCACTAAAAGAAAGAAGTCTAAAGGATTGTGCAACACCACGTGTACAATATGACACAAGATTCCATGCGATTTTGTCCCATGCATTTTAGACTTCATGCAAACTATGCATCTCTGGCCGCCTTGTAGTCCATGCGTCCCATATTCCATGCATCCCAGGCATCTCTGGCCACATGTGTCCCTGACTCCATGAGTTCCATGCGCCTCTGGCACATGCGTTCCAGAATCCATGCATCCCATGCGTCTTTGGCCACCAAACAATCCATGTGTCCTAGATTCCATGCTTCACATGCATCTCTAGCCATGTTTGTCCCTGACTCCTTGAGTTTCATGCGTCTCTGGCCTATGCGTCCCAGATTCCATGTGTCCTATGCATTTTTGGCCGCATACGTCCCAGACTCCATGCGTTCCATGCGTATCAAACGCCATACAAACCAAATCCTGTTGTTACAATAGAAATGATACTCTCCAGCCAAATAGCGGCTATGCGTCCATTTGACCAAGTCGTGCCTACAATAGTTGAGAATCGCTCAGATACTCAGCAAATAATAAAATCCTAACAAATTTCAATATGGCAGCGGAGCTCGAATTCGCATGCAAACCTGTAGTTCCTTCCGTTAAGAGGGGACACGTAGCTAACCCCCACCATCCATGCGGCCCGAAATCCATGCAGCCACAAGTATGGCTACAAATAGTAGGGTACCACACCAGAAGAAAGGGCTGGCTTGCTATCTGCGAATCTACACTCGAGCAAAGAAGAAGAGCTTCTGCATTGGATCGTCCATTGAGTGAAGAGAGTTCCTACACTCCTAACTCTCCATCGTTACCCTAGAACACAAATTTTTTACTTAGATTGTCTGTTTAGGACTCCTCTTTATACTCTTTTTAGTTTGTTTAATTAAATCAAGTTTTTTTTCAAACTTTCACATTTAATGGCAAACAAGATGGTGACTCTGCTAGGGACATCCTTCTCCTCCGATGAGAAGTTGATGACGCAATCCAATGCGGCCAAGTTTGGCTCAACGCAAAAGATGTTTGTAGTTCGTTTTGACCAGCAGGCGTTCGAGGAAGTGCTCTCTGAAGGAAGTGCTAATCCTTTGTCAATGCAAGCCAAGCCCAAGAGGACCCGCAGGACGTAGGTAGCAAAGGCTGCTGAGCCTCGCCCAACTACGGAGCAGGCGCTTCCTGCCTCTCGCTCTATTGTTAATGATATTCGTCAGGCGAATACCCACGACGTCAAAGTCCATACGATATCCCCATATGATGCAGAAACTGCTCGGCACCCAGACTCTGGAAGAGGAAAGCACTAGGATGCTAGACGTTCTGGTGCTAAGGCAGGTGCTACGCGACCAAGAATGAGGCCATATAAGACTGACCATGCGGCACTAGCTCACAGCCACAGGCAGACGGCCGTATGCGGCCCTGACAGCAATAAAACTTTTATTTTTGACCGTATCTCATGCGGCACAGATCCTATAAGGCTCGTCGAGAATGGAAAAAGCCCAAACTTGGAGCCTTTGTACTACGTGCCTGCAGGTTCTAATTCAAAGAAGCTTAGGGCAGTGTGAGCTCGTCAGGTTCAACAAAATGTCCAGTTAGCTGACCGTCAGTAGGCACTATTAACCATTACATGGGCCTCTGATGGAAAGCTATATAAGACCGCCTCGTGCATCCAGCCCGCAGCGAGAAATGGGCAGCGTCGGTCTCAAAAGTCTTCCGCTGACGATCCGAGGGAAGTTCTTATACGAACCCTGGATAAGGGAGAAAATACAACACCTATGCACCTGTAGGCTCTTTCCTTCCGTGCCCACAAAAGGGTACCAAGGTGGAACAACCCTTGCTTGATTTGCATAATGTGATCAATCACAAGCGCAAGGTGAGGGAAACAACTGTGGCCAGTGAAATATCATCTCCAGGGCATCACTGTGCCAAGATTATTATCAATTGCTGCTGCAACAAAGTGGCAATACCCACAAGCAGGCAGTCTTCCTTCCAGCGACTATACCAGAAAGCACATATTTGGCAGCAACCCGGAGATCATGTGCAAGTACCAGAGGAGGAGGAGCTGCCCACCGCCTCATGCTTCTCGAATCGGAAGCTTTCCTCCACCAAGGGAGGAAAGAAGTCAAGTACCTCTAGTCCATCGCTCTCTGCCAGTACGTTATGAAGGCGAGTACCAGGATGGTTAACAATGGGACCTACGAAAGGCATTTTCCAGGGTACCCGCCCAAGGAAGAAACAGTCAACTACGGGGGTAGTTCTTCCTCTGAACCCCTAGGGGTGGCCCAAGCTGAGGGAAGTATTCCTTCCGAGACCGAGGAGGAGACGACACTGCCAACTTTCCCTGATGACTACTCTTACAAGGGGTCTGAGACAAAAAGTGTGACACCCATTGCCCCTTCCATCTCTCCCCATGTGAGGATGGTATACATGGATGGGGACAACCATGAAGGCCCCACCGACCGCCAGTGCCTCAAGACCCTCGAGGCCATGATGCAGACGATGGGTGCATTAATTCAAGCCTTCTTTAGAGGAAGAAAATAGGGCCTTCTATGTATCCAGCCCAGTTGAGAACTCCTCATATTCACGAGATATCAGTATCCCCATATCGGCCTGTTGATATCGTTGCAGGTCCATCAGGCATTGCTCTACCTCCGCCAACTTTTGGTTCAGGTGGTCCGTCGTCTCTTTTAAGCTAGGGATGCTCCTCAGAGAATTCATTTGAATCTCGGCAAAGTGCTTCGCCCAGTCGAAGGACCTGTTTATCTCCAACACACTCTGGAACCCCTGCCTCAGAAACATGTAGAAGCTCCAAAGGGAGATCTAATTTTTTTTATCAATCTTCTACAGCGTTGTCGGAGTCAAAGGCGGCTGGTACGAGGAAGAAGTTACGGGTGCAGTAGATTGTACAACAACGCCCGATGACCTTAAAGGGGAGGCATTAGCGGAGGAGCGACCAAGGACATGGCTCGCATTCCAATCCTTCATAGCTATCTCAAAGGCCCGGACAGCCGGCAGCTGAGCAAGACTGGTGGTGTGACCCAGGATAGGAGTACCAGGGCACCCCGCTACTTCGGCTCCCGCCTGCGCACCAACCCTTGATGGCGTCACAATAATCTCAGATGATGACCCAACCACTATGGGGTCACGGACATCAAAAACAACCTCCTCGGGATGGCCTGCTACCCCACCATCTAAAAGGACCTCAACAATAGGAGGGGGAAGCGCCTTCGCACCAAAGGAACCCGCAACGGACCCTACAGGGTTCTCCTTACCTTTAGAAGGGCTAGAGAGATAATAAGGCCTCTTCTGTACAAGCCCGCAGTCCTGACCCTCTGCCTCGCTCTCTTCGGTGGCCACATCTACGGTCCTCAAGGAAGAGGCAGTGCATGCATGTCCAGAACAACTAGTAGTTAGCTTTGCCAGAAGAACGAGAAATTAAAGCTAGAATATCTTTTATTGGTAACTATACAGGATAACATACTAGGAGAAGGAGGCAGGGGTTGCGGCCCACCTAGCGTAGTCAAAGCATTCCCCATGGCTTATATATCATCCTCAGAGACGTGCTCGAATGGGGTGAAAGGCTCTAACACACTAGCACCTGTCTCGTGGGCCTCCAAAGTTTCAAAAGCAGGCTCTGACACACCTGCACCCGTCTCTTTAAATCTGGAAATCTCATGTGCAGGCTCTGAGGCACCCATGTCAAACTCCGAAAAATTCTCCTCCTCTGGTTCTTTGTAAGAGAGTACCGAGGCGGCCGCTCGCCAGGGACGGTCCTTCTTCCCTTGCGTCTGTAAATTGTCCAATATACTAGAACCAAGATATTTATCCAAGGGACCTGGAAGAATTAAACTAAGAGGGTCTATAAATACCACCTCAACACCCAAAGCAGGGGATACTCCGGAATCCTCCATTGTGAGGGGTCCTACCCCCGCCTAATCTTTTTTCTTTGCTTTACCTCCTTCTTCTTCTTCTTCGCCATCTTGCATAGGGGCCTTGAAAGCAACCTGCTTTTATAATGAGGCCTCACAGCCACGGAGGGTTCCTATCTTCTCCTTTTCGTCGGAGGGCTCTGTATCGGGGAGGCCCTGCGCCTCACCGAAAAATCCATGGGAAGAGAAGGGTTGTCAGAAGTATCTCCTTCCCCCGTTACCAAGTCAGAGTCAACAACAATGACCTTTCCCTTGCCTTTCTCCCGACTTTGTTGTGGCTCCCTGTGCCGGCTATTCAGCTTAGTGCCCTCAATAAAGCTAGTATCCCGATCAAAACCAAGTGGAGGGGCGTTCACGGCCACATAAAAAATAGCTACTACATGCATTATATACCCACGAACCTTATCATCTGGCAGAGAAAATTGGACTTAATTATTGGTCACAAAATAATAATCCCGGGCTCGGGCTCCATCAAGGACCCTAACCTCGAAACCAAGACACGAGCTTGGGTGGCTTAAAAAGAGCTAGCTATAACCAAACTGCTGGGCGAACCTACTCGGTATATAGGGTTCCAAGAAGATGAGGTTCCATTTGATACACCAAGTAGGAAGGTCGGATTGAAAGAAGCCAGTAGAAGAACGTCAGAGAAAAAATCTGACGGTCAACGCCACCTTCATACTGAAGCCCATTCACATCGTCCTCTGTGAACTTCGGGAATGAAAAAAAAAAGAATAGTCCTCCACGCGAACAAGTGCATGCCGACAAGTGGGAACCTCAGTATGAGCCCAAGATATCCCACCATATCAGCGAATAAAGGCGTCAGTCTCCGTCGTCGTTCCCTCAGCACCAGGTCACATCAAAGATGGGTAATGCATCAACATCCAACCCATTAGATAATGGTAAGGCATCTCGACCCGGTTGAAATCTTCGAAGGGTTCCTGGAAAATTACCTTGCTGGTGAAAGCATGAAGCCCGGGATGGATGCTACAGACCATCGCTAGGAGCAAAGCAAGCTTATGTTTGAAGATCAACTTCATAGCAGGGAGGATGAGGTTACGGCAAACCCTCTCGATCACCCCAGAGCCTCCCGAGACTACGCAAATTTGTAGCCATATCATAAAGTACCCAACCAAGGCTGCTTTGTCAGACAATGGTTGGGTGTCTTGGTAGAAATAACTGATGGTATCACCAGAACTACCAAACACTTCGCCAGTTGCGGAAGTTCTCTTGGTGCCACACACTTGTTCATCAACTTCCCTCTGAGTTTGGGGGCTCCAAATAGTGACCTAACTTGAAGCTTCAGTACTAAAAAAGTAACTTATCCAGGCCTTGATATAGGGTAAACTCCCTTCTGAGCTCTTGTCCTTCTTCTTTGAAATATGATGGCAAGTACTATGGTGGCACAACACTTCCCGGTACACGGCAAAAAATCCTGAATATTGCGTCTCTAATTCCTTAAATTCCTCGTTAGACTAGTTGTACTTCTCATATGGTTCCTCACCCGAGGGCAACCGCAAGACTTCGTACATCTCATGAAGGGCGACCCCCAACTTCCCGCCAGGAGTAAAGAAGGTTCCGGTGTGGCAGTTGTACATCTCGACCAAGGCCACGAACAACTTCAGATTCTTCTCCAAACCATAACAGGAACCCCTTATGGCGTAATAGAGTTTGGCGTCCTTCAAGGTCTGCTCATACTTCCTTAACACACACGTTGTTAGGCCAATCCAAGAAGGCGAATGATACACCTAGTTGAGTAGGCTCACTCTTCCCCGGGGATAGGAACCCTTGGCTACAAGCTGGTTTAAAAAAGTGTCAGCTTCGTTAAAATGGACATTCGGCCCCATCTCACTCACGAAGGTGTAAGGTTTCAATCCGCGAACAGAATAAGAGAATGATTCCTTGGTCGCCGTCGCTCTCTACAGCTCAGAGTTAAAATAGATATGGCCGACTTGGGTTCCCTTTTGGTCTAGAGTCAGGTTACCCAACATCTTCCTCTGAAGAGGAACCATATAGAAAGCAGACAAGGGCAGATGGTGCTCCATCTTGGGTATATGCACCTTCGTCCCGCTGGAGAAAAATTCCTAACTCTCTTTAATCTTCACTACCTGGGTGTCCGAGACAGTGAGAGTATCCCCAAAAAGGAATATCGGCTTAAAAAAAGATTCGCCCTTGTCACCTTCGATCGTCCCAAAATTTAGTTGGCTAAGCAAATAGAACGAGGGATGACCCGCTATTAACTTCAGCCTCACCTCAGACTGATTCTTGTTCATCTGTGCCTGGACATTGGCCTCTATATAATCAAGCCTAATACCCAAGGCAGCCTGGGCAAACCCAGCCAGCACCTCCCCAGATGCAGCCATGGATAAAGACACTACAAAATCAAAGGCAGAAAGACAGTTAGATGCCATATGACTAAGTTATGAAGGATGCATACGACCAAGTCATGAAGGGTACATGCGGCCAAGTCAAGTCCTCCATGAGGCCAAATCATGGAGGGTCCATACGACCAAGTCACGAAGGGTGTATGCGGCCGAGTCAAGACCCGTACATGCGGCCAAAAGAGACCCGCACATAAAGCATACGACATGGTCATGTGGAAGGATCCGCATAGTGGACCTCATGCAAAGTGTCCATATGTCCAAACTTCTCCTCCAACCCTTACCTTTGATAGGACTTGAATGTCTGGATGAAAGGTCGGCACCTCATCCTCAGCTATAGACGAAGAAGCTGTGTCGACAGCCTTCTTGGCATTTGACGAGGAAGACGGAGCTTTACAGGCCATGACGAGTAGTCGGAGAAGACGGTCGAAAACAGAGGAAGTGGCGGAGACAAAGGGGAAGGCAAATCTCAGCAAAAAACAGAAATTTCTCTCTCCTCCTCCAGACCCCTATTTATAGGCCACTAAAAGACAAGATTAACTCCTCAAAATTATCACGCTCCACTGTTATCAAATGACAGTGGCTGATGGTTGAATTTTTGGGGCAGCCTTATCCTTTACAGCCGTCAGCTTGGGATCCGCGTGAAGAGGCTACTCAGAATCCGAACAAAATCCACTCAAGGGTCAGAGCAAATCTGGCAATGAATGACTTGATAGCCTTGCGGCATATGTCGATGCGGTACAATGTCCATGCGACCTAAACGTCCATACAGACCAAATATACCCCGTCTATGCTTCTTATTTAAAGTATTTCAAACTTTTAAGTTTGAAAACTTTGAAAGGGGCCTTGTAGAAGCATGGAAAATATGGATCCATGCGGCCAACAACCATGCGCCCCATGATAAAGCTCAGCAGAAATTAGACCGTATAATCACCATGCGTCCCAGAAAATATATATTCATGCGGTCCAAACAGACGAAGCAAACATTGGCCGCAGATGGACCTGACATGACGTCCTGGCGGCCAGATCAAGTCTGACACAGAATCTTGACAGAAAAGATTTTCTAACGCCTCAAAAGACAAAACCTCACTAAAAGACAGAAGTCTCAAGAAGTGCGCAACACCATGTGTACAACATGACAATAGATTATATGCGGCTCTGGCCCATGTGTTCCAGACTCCATGCATCACATGCGTCTCTGGCCGCCATATAGTCCATGTGTCCCAGATTTCATGCGTCCCAGGCGTCTCTGGCCACGTCTGTCCCTGACTCCATGAGTTTCATGCGTCTCTGGCTCATGCTTTCTCGACTCCATGCATCCCATGCGTCTCTGGCTGCCATGGAGTCCATGCGTGCCAGATTCCATACGTTCCATGCGTCTTTGGCCACGTGTGTCCCTGACTCCATGAGTTCCAAGCGTCTCTGGCCCATGCGTCCTAGATTCCATGCGTCCTATGCATTTCTGCCCGCAAGCGTCCCAAAATCCATGCGTTTCATGCATCCCAAACTCCTTACAAACTAAATGTTGTTGTTCTAACTGAAGTGATTCTCTCCAACCAAATAGTGGCCATGCGTCCAATTGACCAATTGGCGCCTACAATAGTTGATAACCGCCTAGATACTCAACAAACAATTAAATCCTAATAAATATCCACATGGCAGCGGAGCCCGGATTTGTGTGCAAGGCTGTATCTCCCTTCATTTAAGAGGGGACACGTGGCAAACCCCCACTATCCATGCAGTCCAAAATCCATGCGTCCACAAGTATTACTATAAACAGTAGGGTACCACACCCAAACAAAGGGCTGGCTGCGAATCTACACTCAAGCAAGAGAGAATATCTTCCACATCGGATCATCCACGGAGTAAAGAGAGTTTCTACACTCCTAGCACTCCATTGTCACCCCCAGATCACAAAATTTGTATTTAGATTGTTTGTTTAGGACTCCTCTCTGTATTCCCTTTAGTTTGTTTAATTAAATTATGTTTCTTTTCAAACTTTTGCTTTTAAAGGCAAATAGAAACTTAAGAGATCAAGGAGTCAAGAAACAAGGCATCAAGAGGTCAAAGGAATCAGAATCACCAACATCGTACCATCTCGTATCACGCTCAACATTCAACTGATACACTCTAGCCCTTCCTGTCTAATCATTCTGCCTATTGGCTGGAGATGGAGCGGGATTCTAATCCTGCCCATGTTCTACATTGTTATTTCGATTCTGCGGTATGGACCTCCTAGTCGGACAATCTCGGAGTTCATGACCTGATTATCCACGTCAGAAGCACAGCATATTGAAGAAACGATAAACTTCTTTAGTGTGACCCTGACGGCCGCAGAAACTGTACCCTTTTCCAAGGTTCTCATTTGTATAGGCCTTCTTCTCACTGTTGTGGTATCTTTTAGTAGGAGGATTTCAAGAAGACGATGCCTTTTTAGAGAACTTCACGGTATGACTGCTCATTCTGCACCGCTGCCTCAAAATCTTGTATGTATAATGTACACTCTCAGTTCATAACATCCTTTCTCATGTTGTCATTCGGGACTCTTATGAACTGATGTGTGCGGGCCCCTTCATTATGAATCATTGAGCTAGCGAACTTAGCAAGCTTGAAGAATTTTGACTCA
The DNA here is from genome assembly GCA_036927795.1 of Iris macrosiphon. Lineage (NCBI taxonomy): Eukaryota > Viridiplantae > Streptophyta > Magnoliopsida > Asparagales > Iridaceae > Iris > Iris macrosiphon. The sequence continues at coordinate 252,867,420 of JAYESA010000004.1, forward strand.
TAGTCTTCGACGGACATGCTCCCTTGCTTAAGTATGTTAAACTCGTCTTCCTTTCTCTGCCTGACAACTGGCGGGAGATATTGTGCAAGGAATGCATCCTTGAACATCCCCCAAGTGATTATACCATCATAATGCTTTATGGCGAGATCCAACTTCTTCATCTGCCACCATTCATGTGCTCGTAACCGCACCTGCATGACTGCATACGCCACCTTCTTGTTCGCAGGTATTGAAGCAAACTCAAACAAGCCCTTCAACTTGGCGACCCAGTCCATTACCTTATCTGGCACGGTCCTGCCTTCGAACTCTGGAGGGTTAAAATTCATAAACTCGGCACCCCTAAAGGTAGACTTCCTGGCCGCCTATCAAGGATCATCAGTTTCTGCTAAGCCTGCTCCCCAAGGCATAGTCGCGGCTGTCATAGGTGTTACAGTGGTCCTCGATGCACCACTGTGGGCTACTAGTGTTGTTACTATTTGATTTAGAGAGTCAAGTTGTTGTGCCAAGGCTCTAGCATCAGCCTGTTGTTGCTGAGCTTTGAACCGTTCTTGTTGGTCTTCGTGCCGATCATTCTGATTTTTGAACATAGCTATGAGCCTATCGACTTGGTCATCGCTCACGCTCGCTGCGCGATGTCCCTTGGTTACCTGTTTTAGCCATCCTGCTAAAAAGAAGAGTAGCTTGTATTGGTCTAATAATGTATTATGGACTTATTGCATGGGACGTTGGATTTTTTTATACTTTTAAGATCGGGACATATAATACCATCAATTTACTTATATAGATTCGTAACCATTTTTCAAAATCTGGGACTTTTGAAATCGTTTGAAAACTTATATCTTTTTTTGAAAATAATATTTAAGGAGGCCAGGGACGTAAAGCCGTGCTTTGATACCACCTGACACGCCCCGATCCCGTAAGGGCAGGTCGATCGTCCTTGCTTGGTCCTTACGGAACCAATCGTCCTCGCTTGGACGCAATGACATGCAAGCCTAAGTTGTGCTTGCACCAGGCATAGTACCTGCACAAGACACAATTTAGACAAAAATATACATATGTAGAAGCACAAAATTTAAAATGTAGAGAACCAAAGGTTGAACACGTTTGATAGGGTCACAAAATATTTTTTTATTAAATACTTGAAGATTGGATTATAAAGTACTTGCTTGGCTGATACAAAATATGACATAGAAGGCTTACAACACTTTATACAAACCCAAAACTAGCCACAATGCCCATACATCATAACCAAAATCAAAATACCTAACAGAAGAAGAGCTAGCACATAGGAGAGAAAAGCTTTGGGAAGCAACACGAGCACGGTTCCGCCCGAGGGAAGTGCTCCTAAACCTTCAAAATGCTTGCTACCAGAACCTGGAGATTTGCCCACAACGTGGGTCAGTACTACAACATGTAGTAGTGAGCGACCATGGCCAAACTCACCTAAAAATCCACACTAAATATACAAGTGAAGCTAGCATTATTAGGTGATCTTTCTATTTGTCTTAGTTTCTTTTAGATAATTCAAGCAAAGAAACATAAACGATACATTGAACCACGCATATTATAATTCTTACCCACGGCCGAACGGTTATCCCTGCAGCAGACACACAAGTTAGTAATAATTTGCATTTATGTCTCTAACTTATGAATCAATATTGGCATCAAGTATTAGGTATGCAAGAAGGTAAACCTAGTATGCGACCTAATTACATAATGTTCCATGAGTTCCCCCACCTATGGACAACAACACCCCCTAGATCCCGTAGGACTGGAACATCAGGGTGATCTCACAATCTCCTCCGGACCGATCGATTTTCAGTTCCCCAAGAATCATTCGAGAGACTATTACCTTGTGCACAAGTTGTCCAAGACTGATGAATGACATAAAACTTCTATCAAATAAAGATACTAGATGCAAAGTTCTGAACAACAAGCACAAGTTCCACCTTTTCCTTCTGTCTTTCACACAGAACACATGACTAACCATAATAGGTTTCAATACCCGATCTAGTGGCTCAGCATGTGAGTAAGGGACATAACATTAACTGAAGTAAAGCAATAGCTATATATATATATATATATATATATATATATATATATATATATATATATATATATATATATTTGTATGCAATTTATTTCTTTTAGTATATCTTGTTAGTGAGTTAACATACAACTAAGGAGCATGCAACTGAGTGGATTAGCGATCATTTATTAGTCGTGCAGACTAAAGGATTCATCGAAGGGCCAAAGCCACTCTCTGATTGAGTCAACAAGAGGATGTGGAAGCCTTACACAATGACTACTCCTTGGTTATGCATCCTGAAATTACAACAACACTTGGTTTTCATCCTTCGATCTCTTTCTTTTACGATTTAAAATGAATGCACAATCGTGAAAAGCAAATCATGTAAACCAATCATCAAAAGTAATATAAAACACAAAGTAATACAAAACTAAGTAGCAAAACAACCAACGAAAACTCTTGGACTCATTTCAATAAAAGCTGTTCCATCAGTTTGAATGGTTCATTGTATTTCGTCCATGATTGATTTGGCGGTAAGGTTTTCCCGAGACTCGATTCTTGTCACGACCCGCACCCGAAAAATCGGGCATGAGTCGTGGGTACGTCCAGCCTACACCGCAGCATCGGCGGTAGAACGCTGTCTAGGTCAACTATCTAGATAACTCACAAAAATCTACCATGACCTCTCCAAAAGGAGGGCAACCACGCAATCAATATATAAACCTGTCAAGTTCTCAACTCCAAACGGAGGAGCAAATATCATAATGATAATCAAGTACTCAATCACGAATCTAAGCACGATAAGATAACAAGAAGACTAACAACTACAACCACAACCATAACATCAATAATAATAATACATCATCCAAAATAATATACAATACAAGGTCTCAATCCAAAACCGAAGACAAATCCGGTGCTAAAAGCTAATAAAAACAACAATAAGGTCTTAGTGATCCTGGCTACCAACCCAGAAATCACTCCTAAACTAGAGGGTCCCTGTCTGCACCATCGACAGGCTCAGGTCCATAAAATGTCGGACACCACTCCTCCGGATACTCTGAAAAATATGTCCAGTCAGGACTGGAGCAAGTACATCTCTAACAGCAGTTCTATTTAAATGATAAAAACTATAAAACAGTTATAGCAAGTAGCAAGAAGAATGAAGCAAGTATGAAACAAGAAATATATAAATCACTGGTGCATAAAGGTAAAGATGCATGGATATCAGAGCAAGATAGTAATAACTGCAAGATACAGGAAATCTAAGCTAAGATCAAGTCCGTGCACATGAACGTGTAGTGAGTCCAGCATGAAATACATGTAGTGAGTCAAGTCCAGAAACATGTAAGTGAGACCAACAAGAATGCAAGTGAGTCCAGACTATAAAGAATGAACTCGGTGTCTTTGAAATACTTGTTTCGACATGTAAACAGCTAAGGGTAAGTATGGCTCATCCCGTACTGGGTGCGCGGCTGCTATCATTCCAGATTAGACCAGAGAGAGTGATTCCTGATGATTCCAGATGGGAATGTTTACATGTCTACTCGAGTATTTCTCCACCCCGACTAATACAAGTTGATCCAGGACCCGACACGCAAATCAAGATGAGTCCAGCCTGAACATGAATGATGCCTGTAGTGATGCCTGTAGGTGATGCCAGTAGTGATTCCAGAATATAGGCCAAAAACATGAAATGTACACGCAAGTAAATAAATCAAGAAATACCAGTTAGTGTCCCGTGTTGTGCCAGAATAATCAGATGATACTATACTAGAAGCTGAATCATAATAATTATCAGATAATGAAAACTATCAGAGAATGTACTCGCCTGATGTCCTGAGCAACTGGCGATCTGAACTGGTGTCGCAAGGACCTATTGCGAAAAGCAAGGTTAAACATGGTTCTAATGAGTTAAACATATATAAAATAACTAAAAAAAGGCTTCTAGGGTCGTTCTAGGTCAAATGGGTCAAACCGGTGAAATCTGGGTCAAAAAGTCAACTCTTGGTCCAAAAAGTCAACTCTGGGTCAAAACTAGGTCAAAAGTTGACTTTGGCGGTCAACTGAGTCAACTACGGTCAAGTCTAGGTTAAACTAGGGTGCTCCTGAAATTCTAGGTCAAACCGAGGTCATTAGGCTAGAAAACTCTCAAACTCGCCTCCTTGAGATACAGGGATACCCTCGGTATCCGATACCTCAACCTAGGCTACGCACCCCACCTAAACCCGCTAAAACCTATGCTAGCACGCGTAAATATATACACATAAGCATATAAAAATTAGTCCAATACTATTCCTAGGCTATTGCTCAAAAACCTCGCTCAAAACCCAATACCTTGGTTATCTCAAGGTATTGAGATACCTTGGTATCTCAAGGTATTGAGATACCGCTCTAAACTCAACCCTACTACCCCTCTAGCTAGCTAACTATGCATAAATATATATATCTAGCTATAATCTAGGCTAAAATATATATATCTAATACATATAGGCATATACCTAGGTATCTACATACCTTACCTTACCTTACCTTACCCTCAAATATATAAATATATCTATATCTAGATATCTAGCTATCTATCTAAATCTGTCCATCTATCTATCATTCTATCTAACCATCTAACTATCATCTATCTATCTATATAACAATCTAACTATTTTTCTATTATCTATCTATCTAGTTATCTAACCATCAATCCATCTATTATCTATCTATGTATCTATTTATCTAATCTAGCTATCTATCTATGTGATATCTAGCTATCTATCAACCTATCTAACTATCCAACTATTTATCTACCTATCTATGAATCTATCTATCTAGCAAGCTATATAACTATATATCTATCTATCTTATGCATCTATCTAGGTATCTAACTATCTATCTAACTATCTAGTATTTATCTATCTAACTATCTACCTAACTATCTATTTAGTTATCTATCTATCAAACTACCTATCTATCTAAGTATCTATTAATCTATCTAACTACTAATATATCTATCTAACTATATATCAATCTATCTATATCTATACATAGATATACCTCTCTCTCTCCCTCGCATTAAGCTACCCCGCTCATCTGCTACTGCTACTATGCTTGTGCTTGCTACTGCTGCTGCCCATAGAGCTGCTACTGCTGCTGCTCCTTGCTGCTGGAGCAGCATGCTGCTGCTGTCCAGGTTTCCAGTCCCCCCCTTCTCTCATACACACACACTCCTATATACATATATATATATATATATATATATATATATATATATATATATATATATATATATATATATCACTATATATATAATCATACATATATATATATATATCTCTAGATATATATACAACTAGATATATATACATACACACACTTATATATAATCTAACACACACACACACACACTCAAACACATATCAACACACACACACATATAATTATATACATATATCTATATATATATATATATATATATATAAACACACATCTATATATTTATACACACATATATCTATATATATATACACACTAATATATATATATATATATATATATATATATATATATATATATATATACAAACTCACACACTCAAACATATATATATATATATATATATATATATATATATATATATATATATATCCTCACTCACACACACCCTCACACATACACACTCTCACACACACACTCTCACACACACTTACTAGTACATAACCACACACACAAACACTCATACATATATATATATATAAATATATATACTTATATACACACAAACTCATATACATATATATCTATATCTAAACACTCACTCACACACACACTCACCTACACACATACACTAGCACCAACACACTCACACAAGCACTCACTAACACACTCACACAAGCGCCCACTAACACACTCACAAACACATAAAAACACACATATAAATAGAAAATATATATATATAGAAGCACACACAAATATATATATATATATATATATATATAAACACAACACACACACAAACAACGCACACAACGCCCACAACGCTCACCATCGCACGCCCAACGACCCCGACACGCACAAACACCTATAAAAATATAAAATATAGTCCGAGAATTCTAGCACACACTCTCCAATGCTAACCCAACGCGCGCACAAGCCCGAAACTAGGAAACCAAGTTGAAATGGCCGTTCGGTTATTTCGACGAACACGCGGTGTTCAATTCGGAAAACCTCCTGAAACGCACACCAAACCAACTCGGAATCGGCCCAAAATTTACCCACGGGTCCTAAACGATGTTTAGATCCTAGAAAAAATGCTACCGCGTCGATTCTAGGTCCGTGGCGAAAACGTGCACGCACTTACAATCGGCGACGACGAAAATCCTAAAAATGCCCGAAACGCCCGTTTCTCCGCGACACGGCTTTCCGTGTCCGAACGGAGACACGCATTCACCCTCAAGACACCCGACAATGTCTACCTAGGTCCGTCTATCCTAGGGCATCACCCAAAATTGGACCAAATTCGGATTACACCCGAAATTGACACAAAACCTAGTGTTAAAGTCTCCAAACACTACCAAACTAGTTACAACTTTCTCCCACGGGTAGCCTAAGGGTCTAGGGAGGTTCTAAATTATTAATTATACTATAAAAGAGTAATTACAAGGGAGAAAATTAGGGTTTACCTATTGGGAGTTGGAATCCCAAGCCAAAATCTCCAAAATACTCCAAATCTACCAAACCAAGCTTCCAAGCTCCCAATCCAAGCTCCAACACCAAATCTAGGCTCTACCCACCTAGGTTGGGGAAGAATGTAGGGTTAGGGTTAATCATTCATGGAGAATAGAAGAAGAAAGAAGAGAAATGGGTACTTACTTGAAGTAGGAAGGAGAAAGGAAGAAGAAAAATGAGTGGAGAAGAAGAAGAAGAAGAAGAAGTGGAAAAGAAGAGAATGGCTGCTGTGTTCTCACGGGAATGGGGGTTTGGCCGGGTGGGAGCATGAATAAAGGGGTTCACAAGTAGGAGAAATTACCAAAATGCCCTTCCCTAAATTGGTTTTAGGTTTCGGGTTCCAAAAGTACTCAAACTAACTCCAAATCTCTCCAACTAACCCACTAAAAATATAATAAATATTCTAAACCCAAAAATAAGTCTCACTGGGGTGTGGGCTGGGTCGGACATGGGTCCACTAGGGTCTGATATGGGTCCAAGCTAGCCAAAACCCTAAAACAATCAATAAAAATATATTACAATCATTAATTAAATATAAATACAATTAAATATAAATAATAAATAATTAATCCAAATTAAAATATAAAAAAATACCCGGCTCTGGAAATGGGGTGGTGACAATTCTCAGCCGAGTCAAAGTAACAAGTGTTCCATTAGTGAACCGCTGGAGGCGGGGCATTACACATAGTATGCTAAGTAAGAGTAGTATTTACATGCTTAGTTATAAAAGAGATAGAATAATTGCTGTCATGCTTGCTTCAATGAAGATTGCTTGCATGTCCTTATCATACTGAAAGAAATAAAAATTTTCATGCTATATTTATAGAACTGCTTCTTGCTTATTACTTGTTAAAAGAACTAGATTGGTTGAAACATAGAATTTATTTAAACTCGTCTAGAGTATTGATGGCTATGAACCCCATACATCGATGGATACGTGCCCTGTACATCGATGGTTACGAACGGCCGTACATTAATACGATCAGATCAAAGAAGAACTAGTATAAAAGAATTGATTGTTCATTGTCTGCTTGCATCATATAGTTTTATCTGATAGAATTGCATTCATGCATTGGTTTGACAACTTGTGCACAAGGTTTATCTCTCGAACGGTTCTTGGGGTACTGGGAATCGTTCGGCCTGGAAGAGATCTGGATACCCTGAGGCATAGCGTCATTAATTTATGAGAAGGGTAATAAGTCATTTGCAAGCAGAGCATAAAGATCCACTTGCAGATCTCGGGAATCCAACACTCGGGGACCATCATATAGTTAGGACGCATGTTAAGACTTTATTCTTCTTGGATACCTAACTATTTGATGCAAGGACAAACGAGAAATAGAACCCTTATGATTATGCAAATTGTTGCTAACTTGTATGTCTATTGCGTGGATAACCATTCGGAGAAGGGTAAGAATAACTTAATAAGTGATGTACTATTTTTTATTATGCTTGAATCTCGTATTGCTCCTAGACTTGCATGTTTAACTTGAATATGCTACTATCCATTGAACTGAATTGAATAAGTCCACTAAATATACTTTGTCTTGAACTGAGATAAATAGTCCACTTGAGATAGCTTATATTTTCCAAAGAGTTAATGAAATTGGCTCACGATACATGTTGTGTATTGCACGATAGAATACTATCCCTATAGCATGCTTGAATGTACTGAATATGCAAAATATTTTCAAAGATATATTTCCAAAAGAAGTAATCTGACTCTAATCTTGTAATGCATGAAATGGATCTAGGTAAAAGTAGTAAGATCACTAGTAATATAATATTTTGCCACATGCTTTACTTAGTGTTGGGTTTAGACAGTGTTTCTTCTGTTCATTGCTTTTATACTCACCATTACTTTACCTAAAGTGCTGACCCTCTACCAGTTTACTTGTTTGTAGGTACTGGATCATCTGAAGAAGCGATAGCCGAGCCCCATCCCCAGGATCCAAAAATCTGGAGTCAATGCCTTGAACCGTATCGAGATATTTTGAGATGTTTTTCTATAAAGGGATGTAATATATGGAACAATGTCATTGTAATCAAGAGAAAGAGGGCTTGAGCGAAATGTAATCTCGACCAAGCATCGTTTGTAACACATCTTGAATATCAATAAAGTGATTGTTTCCTTATGCCATTGTGTTCTTTTACTTTTCAGCAATATTGTACCGTTGTTTCCGTCTTGAATAGCTTACTTGTCCTAGTTCAAAGTTTTGGCCTTATGCAAGCGCAACTTAGGCTTGCACGACATCACACCCATGTGAGGACGATCGGCCCCCTTGCGGGAATCGGGGCATGACAATATGGACGTGACTATCTTCTTTTGGTAGGGAGAATAACTCATAGTTCAGAGGTGATATGGACGTGAACCATTTGCCTTCAGAAATATCTTTTGAGGATCTGTTACCCATTACGTACTCGAGACTCCCGAGTATGGATAACAGATTTGTCTGCATGCTACGGACAGATAGTGATAATTTGCTAAGGAGGATGCTAAATGTAGATTTTTTTCTCTCATGTCCCTATGCTAGGGATAGAAGAGACAATAACTTTTCTCACTTTTATTTTTTTTATTTTTTTTACAATTGTCTTGGTTAGGCATAGTACTTCTTTCTGAACTTGTCATTGATGGGCATCATGAGCAAGTCACCGTTGGGCTTAGCGAGCCTATATGCACCGCTAAAATAGACTATTTCTACCACAAAGGGGCCCTCCCACTTGGGTTTGAATTTTTTTGCCAACTTGTGGGTTATGACCATTGGTCTTCTCACTGCGAGGACTAGGTCCTCCATTTGAAATGTCCTTACTTTGACTTTTTTGTTGAAGGTACCGGACAGTCGCACTTGGTATAGCTCAATATGTTATTGAGCCAAGAGGCACTTTTCATCGATTGCTTCTAATTCTTACAAGCGTCGACGATGATTGTCTCCGGTGGTCAACTGATTAGAGATTGAGCCTTCGTCTAGGACTGTTGAAATCATGTTGATGGAAAATGTTTGTTTGAATAAGTCTCTGATGCTGGTGTCGAAATCCTAAACGGAAGACTGTGAAGAGTGAGATTGTATTTTATCTTACTACAAAAAATTAGGTTTTTGTGACATGTAAAGTTTTTACAAAAGTTGTGAAACTCGTCACAGCACATATTTTGTGATAAGTACAGAGACGACGTACTTCCGTTGCTTATACCTTCGTAGCTAAAAGATAAAGTGACGACTAAAATATGGGGTCACAGAAGGTTTTCAACTGTGACAAGCAAACCTTGTCACAGATAGTATTCTTTCTGTGACAACATACCTCATCACTATGAATGTTATAAGTGATGCACAAAATTGTCACAAATAGTATATTATTGTAAATTAAAATAAATATATATATTTTGTTAAAAAATTAAAAAAGAACTAACAAATCTATTATTTGGACCCTTTGTGATACGAACACGCAAACTTCTCATCCGAAATCAAACATGCTACCATTACACCTGTAAACCCCCTCAACCAGTAATTAGGGTTAAATAATTTAATTAGCATAATTAGGGTTAATTAGAATTATTTATGATTTAATATATAGCATTATGATACTTGTGCAATGTTTGATTTTTTTAGGATACTACCTTAGCTGTTGCCCTAAAACGAATTCCACATATTTGACCTAGACCTGTAAACCCATCATAGTGAACCAAGAACAAACCCCGGATACCGATTTTCGTGCCAAATTATAGCCGCACAAAAGTCGTTACAAACGTCCGTGCGCAAATTAATTAAATTGCGTAATTACGTTCGCTGTCCGTTCCAATTGACATTGAGACCCAACCTCAACCAGTTTTGACCAACCCAGATCACGATAATATTGTACACTGAGCCTAATACACCAATGACCCTTGTCCAATCAAATTTAAACTCCCGGTTTTTAATTAAATTAAATTAGAAATACCCGTCACATTAATCATGAATTAATTAATGTGGCTACCCAACCTCAATGAAATTGGACCCAACTCCAACCCAAACCCATATCCACACCCACAAGCCTCATACAAAACACCAAACACCATCATAGTCCAATGAGAAATACCAAACATGGTGTTTGTTTGCATTAAATCCCTAATCCTAGTTATTGTGCAAATACTAAATTGTTCAGGGGCCTAATTGCAAAATTGCAATGTGGTGTCCCCCTCTCATTGGCCCAAACCATCATGGAGAAAAGTAATGCTCATAACCAACCGTAGGCATTTGGTTTCCCCCTATTTTTTATGTCCTTACACCCCCTTTTTGGGAACCCATCATGACCCTACAATTTGAATGGCCTATTCCTAGCCCTCCACTCATCTTGATGGACAACCCCACTCCCCAAGAATGTTTGTCCAGCCGGCCCTAATCCCTAGGCAGCCCCCCCTCACTCTCTCTCCTACATATACATACATTAGTACCCATTAAAAGAGAAACAAAACCTTAATAATACCCAAAACCCAAAGTCCCCCAACCAAACCCATCACACAGCCGACCCCAACTCCTTCTCCCCGAGCTCGACGCCGGCCATCAGCCACCACCAGTCGCCACCACCCTAACCCGACCCCTTCGTCGGACCCTCCCCTACCCTCAACCGCCGCCACCCGGCCACTACGCCGCCGGCAGCCACCCCCCAACAGCCCCACACCAACCCGAGTCTCCCTGCCCGCACAGCATAGCCGACCTCCCCTCAGCTTCGTGCTCCGCCACCACCGCGTCTCCGACCACCAGACTTGGCCGACGACTCCCCCGTCCAGTCCTCCACCACCCCCGCCGGCGACGACCCACCACCGGACACCCCTCGACCTGTCGAACACCTAGGTACAATATTTTATGTGTAATTATTTATATTTATACATATACTTTTAGTTGCAAGTTATATATATATGAGTCTCATATATCCTGTATTTTAATACGTATTCTATACTATTTAATGTATTTTATGTAATTATCAGTATGTATATTTATAATATTCCAGTATAAATTCCATAATATATATTTATAATCATTTTAATTTATATTATGTATAATAGGGTTATGTATGTATGTATGTATGTATGTATGTAAGTATGTATGTATGTATGTATGTATGTATGTATGCATGTTCTTTTTCTAAATACTAAGAATATTAAATATCTAATATCTATAATATTAAATACATTTCTGGAAATCAAGTATTATTTTTGGGTATATGCTGTATTTCTATTTTCTGGGTATATTTTGTAGATAACATAAATATATAAGTACGTATTTTTATAAATAAAAATGTATGTATATACATAGTATATATATACATGAGTTTAAATACCCTATTTTTTATTTGAATACCTAATATGTATATATATAAGTATATATGTATTTTTGTGTATATAAAGGTATGTATATATAAATATATATATATATATATATATATATATATATATATATATATATATATATATATATATATATATATATATATATATATATATATATATATATATACTTGTGTATGAGTATATATATATCTAAAAATAAGTAAATATGTTATTTACATAGATACATAAGCTTACTATTTAAATACATGTATGTAATATAGGGTGTATTTATTTGTGTACTTGTATAGTATAAAATATATGAATATGTACAAATAAATGATATTATGAATATTATCTATTATGTACATATATATGAATTTATTGAATATAACATAATTACCAGTGTATTACTAAATAATACAAATATTATTTTTGTACTACTAAACATAAATATTATTTAATATATTTAAATATGATTTAGTGTGTATATAAATAATAGTGTTAGCTATATATAAATGCAGCCTCGACCCTATGTCAGTTGTAGATACGGACAGTGTGTCCTAGTCGTGCTATTGTAGCGACTAATTTTGGACATTACTACATCCTATATAGGATTACTGGACACTACTGCCGAGGCATCAGGAGCAGGGCTTTGGATTTCGCAGCTACCCTGGGCAGGCAAGTATACCTTGCTGGATTACTGCTTTAAATTTAAATTTTAAATATTTTAATTATACATGAACTGTGCGCATCCGAGATTGATTCGGGTGCAGTCGACATTGCGTCGATGAGTAGTGTACTTGACCTAGTTGCTAGTTGACTCACCCACTACTGCGAGGGTATTCTGATATTCTCCTAGACCATGGCACTATACACGTACCACGATGGTACATTCATATTGGGATGCGGGTCCGCGTACCCGATTCGCTATCGGTACGTATGACGCACATCACGGACTAGCATGTATTCTAGAGTAACATAGTTAGTTGAGACTTGACATCTTGATACGGCACACTCAAGTCGTATATTCGACTTGCGTATCTACATTGGGCGGGAAGGACAACTGACAAACGTATGGGATACCCCCACCGGACTCTGTGGTATCCAGAGGAACCATAGACCCGGTGACTCCCTATATTCAGACATCGCGCTCTACGGAGTGTTACGGATGTATGTATACATTGCAGACACCACGCCTTAGAGTGTGGACGTTATACTTATATACAGATACGTCATTCTTCGGAATGATGGACGTTACAGATACCACACTCTAGAGGACGTTGGACGTTATGCCTACACCTACTTATACGTTCCTAGGTTGTCCTTATATTGCATTCACTTAGACGGTTAGCACACCCCCTCTTTACTTTTATTTCAGTACTATATCTGGCATGCATATTGTATCTTGTTACGTCCCTCTGAGGACCTGGTTATCTTCCAGATCTAGACGAGGCCTTTTATCCCACAGTTTACGGGCCAGGTGTAGAGGCGAGGTTTGCTCTTGACGAGGAGCTGGAGGTACTTCCATCAGAGTACCCCTGATCAGATTGGTAGGCCTTTCGCCTATGATTGGAGCTCCTTACCTAGTTAGATGTTGTTCCAGTCTCTCCTTAGCTGTACTTTCATTTCAGACATTCAGTACTTTATTTCAGTCTATCAGTACATTGTAGTGGGTTTGTTCCCACCAGACTTATTTCAGTTGTACTATGTCTTTCGTCTATGTCCTTATATTCCAGTCTTTCTTTCAGTATTATACTTGTTGTTTGTGGATGAGATTAGACATTGACTGTTGTTGATTAGACTTGTTAGATTTAGGACAGCGTAGCACTCTTCGCCATGATCCATTAAATTGGGATATCCTCGCAGACGTGTCAGCTGGCCGATGCCACGTGGCCTGGTCCCATAATATTTTGGGACTGGGGCGTGACATGGTTTTAGTGGTGGCCCATGCAGGTCTGAAACACCAACATCTATCGCTTGTGGTATGGAAACGTGCCCAGCGAGCCTGCAATAGGATAGAAATTACTAGGTCTCATCCACTTGATTACACCTTTGAACCTCTTCCGAACTGTAATATATTTTTATCTTGTTTGATTTATTCCGTACTCTCTCTAATGAAGTTTTATCTCTTACAGCGAGATGAACCTTCGGAGCCGACGTGAGATACTTGGTACCGTAGTGCCACCTGCAGCACCGAGAGAGGATGCGACTCGAGGACCACCCAGAGAGCAGCTACAGCCAGAGGCAGAGGTGATCCCTCAGGCCCCGATGATGCACTGGCATCAGATCTCTCCCGACGAGGAGACGCAGCAGCCAGAGGGCCAGGCATCACAGACGATTCTGAGGCAGTACTTCGAGGGGCAGACCTCGAGGGCGACACCGATGCCGCAGTACGATAGGCCGGCACCCGAGGAGACACCGAGGAGACAGTAGGAGGTACCGCTTCCACCACCTCCACCGTTTCTACCTCAGATGCCACCAGCGGAGGGACAGACCCAGATGATACAGTTCTTCCAAATGATGATACAGGCCCAGATGCAGCAGACGGAGACTCTGAGACAGGGTCTGATGGCCGTACTAGAGAGGGCACCTGCCCAAGCACCAGCACCTGCACCTTTCCAGCTAACAGGCACTGTAAAAGGCTTCAGAACGATGGGCCCGGGAACCTTCTCGGGTTAGGAGACGGCTGAGGAGATCTCAGACTAGGTCTCCAACACTGAGATGCTGCTAGAGGGTTCGCAGCTACACCCCGATCTCTGGATGACCGCTGTGAGGGCCCAACTCACAGGCAACGCCCATTACTGGTGGGACTCTATGGAGCACAGCATTGGCCGGCAGCAGACTTGGGAGGAATTTCTAGAGCACTTCAACTCGAAGTACTTCCCAGCTACGGTGAGGAACGCCCTGTACTCTCAGTTCCTGCACCTAGAGCAAGGGAACCTGACTGTGGACGCCTACGATGGAAAGTTCAGCAGACTCAGCCGATTCGGAGCAGCCCTGATCCCTAATGACCTGGAGAAAGCCAGGAGATTCCACCATGGCCTCACTCAAGAGCTGCAGAGGTACACTACTACCCAGTCGAGGATCTCTAATGAAGAGGTCCTAACAGAGGCGAGGATCCAGGAGGCAATAGGAGAAGGAGGAGCGAGACGTTCCAGCGCAAACGTACCAGCCAGGACCCAGCAAGGAGCCGGAGGACCGATCCGCCGACCCGGAGCGCAGGCCCAGCAGAGGACAGCGTCGTACCAGCAGAAGGAGCTTCCGACCTGTCACTTCTGTGGCAGGAGGGGACACGTCATCCGAGACTGCAGGAAGAAGCTAGGGCTCTGCATGGTCTGTGGAGCCAGCCAGCACCTTGCTAGAGACTGCCCCCAGCGCAGAGACGTAGCACCCCAGACTGGACAGAGGCCACCAGCAGCACCACTGAGGACACCACCCCCAGCAGGAGGACAGCGTCCACCAGCTACCGGAGGACAGCAGAGAGGACCACCCTTGGTCACACAGGAGGCACACTTCAACCAGGCCCGACAGCAGGCAGGAGGGCAGAGGCGCGGGCAAGCCTTTGCTTTAGCATCTATTGAGGAGGAACCAGAGGGAGAGGCTATAGCAGGTACAATTCTAGTTGCATCATTACCTGCGACTGCACTGTTTGATTCTGGAGCTACATTGTCATTTATATCTAGTAGATTTATAGCAATGCATAGAGTAGCAACTTCTCCTTTACCTAAGAGTTGGAGAATACTTACCGGAGGAGGCATCGTACCGGTTACCAGCACCATTAGAACGTGCTCGGTAGTAGTTTATGGTAGGGAGATGAGAGCGCGATTGTTGGTACTCCCAATGCCAGCTTTCAACGTAGTTCTGGGCATGGACTGGTTAAGCCAGTACAATGCCGTACTAGATTGCCGAAAGGGTAGCGTTACTTTTAGACTGCCAGGACAACCAGAGTTCGAATTCATGCGAGGCACCATCGAGCAAGAAGTAGGACACGCAGCTAGAGTTTACATGGCGATGGAGACGGCACCCCCAGAAATCGTTGCAGAGTTCGAGGATGTTTTCCCAGATGAGTTGCCAGGCCTACCGCCTGATAGAGAGGTGGAGTTCACCATTGAGCTAATACCTGGAGCAGCACCGGTATCATCAAATGTGTACCGATTAGCGAAGAAGGAGCTTGATGAGCTGAAGCTACAGCTAGAGGAGTTGCAGATCAAGGGATTCGTTCGTCCTAGTGCATCACCCTGGGGAGCACCAGTGCTGTTTGTACCAAAGAATGATGGAATGTTCCGGATGTGCATTGATTACAGAGCCCTTAATGCTCTGACAATCAAGAACAAGTACCGCGAATTGACGATCTGTTCGACCAGCTGACAGGAGCAGTGGTGTTCACAAAGATCGACTTGAGATCGGGCTACCATCAGGTGAAGGTGCGAAGGGAGGACATTCCAAAGATAGCATTTAGGACTCGTTACGGTCATTACGAGTTCCTAGTGATGCCTTTCGGATTGACAAATGCGCCTGCTGTGTTTATGAACCTGATGAACCGAGTCTTCCATGAGTATCTGGACCAGTTCGTGGTAGTCTTCATCGACGACATCTTAGTGTATTCGAAGAGCCACGAGGAGCATGGAGAGCACTTGAGGCTAGTGCTAGAGACGCTGAGACGAGAGAGGCTTTATGCCAAGCTGAGCAAGTGCGAGTTTCTCCTAGATCGTGTCGCATTTCTGGGACACGTTATCTCGGGTGATGGTATTTCAGTAGATCCCGCGAAGATTTCATCAGTCGAGACGTGGCCTACCCCTACTAACGTCACGGAGGTGAGGAGTTTCCTAGGACTTGCCGGATATTACCGGAGGTTCGTGGAGAACTTCGCAAGGATCGCAGAGCCGATGACCCGCTTGACCCGCAAGGATCAGGAGTTCACCTGGACAGAGGAGTGTCAGACGGCGTTCGATGAGCTGAAGAAGCGTCTGACTACAGCACCCATCTTGACCATACCTTCTGGACCAGGAGGATTCGTGATCTATAGCGATGCATCCAGGAAAGTATTAGGATGCGTCTTGATGCAGCATGGGAAGGTTGTGGCCTATGTCTCTAGGCAGTTGAGGACCCATGAGAAGAATTACCCCACCCACGACTTGGAGCTTGCCGCAGTGATCTTTGCTTTCAAGCTTTGGAGGCACTACCTATACGGAGAATGCGTGGAGATATTTACCGATCACAAGAGCCTGAAATACGTCTACACACAGAAGGACCTGAACTAGAGGCAGAGACGTTGGCTCGAAGCAATGGCGGACTTCGAGATTGAGCTGCAGTACCATCCGGGAAAGGCTAATGTAGTAGCCGATGCTTTAAGCAGGAAGCCCATAGCATTTTTCCTGACTACCCAACAACATCTGTTGAGAGATCTAGAGCAGTTGGGTATCGAAGTTGTCATGCCCAGAGTAGATGGCCAGATGTCGAGTTTCCAGGTGTAATCGACATTGGTGGAGAGAATCATGGCTGCTTTGCCGACAGACGCCAGATTTCAGAGGCTTCGACAGGGGACAGAGGCTGGAATACAGACGGGACTGCGTATACACGAGGACGGGACTTTGAGATGTGGAGATCGTCTCTATGTTCCGAATGGAGAGCTACGCCAGGAGGTGATGACGGAGGCACACAGTTCAACCTATTCTATACATCCAGGAGGCACGAAGATGTACAGAGACCTGAGGCAGTACTACTGGTGGCACGGGATGAAGAGAGAGATAGCCCGCTTCGTGGCTAAGTGTCTGGTGTGTTAGCAAGTCAAGGCTGAGCATCAGAGGTCTGCCGGATTACTTCAACCGCTCCCGATACCGGAGTAAAAATGGGAGCACATCACCATGGACTTCGTCACGGGTTTCCCGAGGAGTCCTTGTGGTCGTAATGTCGTATGGGTAATCGTAGATAGACTCACCAAGTCTGCCCACTTTTTACCTTTCAGAGTAGGGCAATCTACGGAAGTCTTGGCAGACATGTACATGAGGGAGATTGTACGATTGCATGGAGTGCCAGTCAGTATCGTGTCTGACCGGGATACGAGATTTACATCGTACTTTTGGAGGAGTATACGAGAGAGTCTTGGTACCCGCCTTAAGTTCAGTACTTCGTACCACCCGCAGACAGATGGACAGTCCGAGCGCACCATTCAGACGCTGGAGGATATGTTGAGGGCTTGCATGCTTGACTTCAGCGGTTCATGGGAGGACCACTTGCACTTGGTCGAATTTTCCTACAACAATAGCTATCAGACGAGCATTCAGATGGCTCCCTATGAGGCATTATATGGTAGGAAGTGTCGTTCCCCAGTATGTTGGAGCGATGTAGGCGAGAGGCAGATTCTAGGGCCAGAGTTGATCGTCCATACAGTGGAGAAGGTGAAGAAGATCCAGGGGCATCTACGAGCAGCACAGGACAGGCAAAAGCATTGGGCTAATGTGCATCGACGACCTCTAGAGTTTCAGGTTGGAGAACATGTGTTCCTGAAGATTTCACCTACCAGAGGAACCATCAGAATTGGGGGCAGAGGGAAGCTGAGTCCGAGGTACATCGGACCCTTCGATGTGCTAGAGCGCGTCGGAGAAGTTGCTTACAGATTGGCCTTGCCGCAGACACTGGAAGGAGTTTACGACGTCTTCCATGTATCTCAGTTGAGGAGGTACATACCGGATCCGAGTCATGTGCTTGACCACTCGGAGATCACCGTCGGTCCCAGCTTGTCATACCAGGAGGAGCCGGTAGAGATCCTAGACCGAAGCGAGAAGGTACTGCGAGGCCAGACTATCCCTCTAGTTCGTGTCGCATGGAGGCATCATGCACCAGGTGAATCAACCTGGGAACAAGAGGACGATATTCGGCAACGTTTTCCCCATCTCTTCGAAGGCCTAGGTATGTCTTAATGTTTAATTTCATTCAACAGTTTTTCTATATGTCTGTTTTAATTTCGAGGACAAAATGCTCTAAGGAGGGTATGTTGTAAACCCCCTCGACCAGTAATTAGGGTTAAATAATTTAATTAGCATAATTAGGGTTAATTAGAATTATTTATGATTTAATATATAGCATTATGATACTTGTGCAATGTTTAATTTTTTTAGGATACTACCTTAGCTGTTGCCCTAAATCGAATTCCACATATTTGACCTAGACCTGTAAACCCATCATAGTGAACCAAGAACAAACCCCGGATACCGATTTTCGTGCCAAATTATAGCCGCACAAAAGTCGTTACAAACGTCCGTGCGCAAATTAATTAAATTGCGTAATTACGTTCGCTGCCCGTTCCAATTGACATTGAGACCCAACCTCAACCAGTTTTGACCAACCCAGATCACGATAATATTGTACACTGAGCCTACTACACCAATGACCCTTGTCCAATCAAATTTAGACTCCCGGTTTTTAATTAAATTAAATTAGAAACACCCGTCACATTAATCATGAATTAATTAATGTGGCTACCCAACCTCAATGAAATTGGACCCAACTCCAACCCAAACCCACATCCACACACACAAGCCTCATACAAAACACCAAACACCATCATAGTCCAATGAGGAACACCAAACATGGTGTTTGTTTGCATTAAATCCCCAATCCTAGTTATTGTGCAAATACTAAATTGTTCAGGGGCCTAATTGCAAAATTGCAATGTGGTGTCCCCCTCTCATTGGCCCAAACCATTATGGAGAAAAGTAATGCTCATAACCAACCGTAGGCATTTGGTTTCCCCCCATTTTTCATGTCCTTACACCCCCTTTTTGGGAACCCATCATGACCCTACAATTTGAATGGCCTATTCCTAGCCCTCCACTCATCTTGATGGACAACCCCACTCCCCAAGAATATTTGTCCAGCCGGCCCTAATCCCTAGGTAGCCCCCCCACTCTCTCTCCTACATATACATACATTAGTACCCATTAAAAGAGAAACAAAACCCTAATAATACCCAAAACCCAAAGTCCCCCATCCAAACCCATCACACAGCCGACCCCAACTCCTTCTCCCCGAGCTCGACGCCGGCCATCAGCCACCACCAGTCGCCACCACCCTAACCCGACCCCTTCGCCGGACCCTCCCCTACCCTCAACCGCCGCCACCCGGCCACTACGCCGCCGGCAGCCACCCCCCAACAGCCCCACACCAACCCGAGTCTCCCTGCCCGCACAGCATAGCCGACCTCCCCTCAGCTTCGTGCTCCGCCACCACCGCGTCTCCGACCACCAGACTTGGCCGACGACTCCCCCGTCCAGTCCTCCACCACCCCCGCCGGCGACGACCCACCACCGAACACCCCTCGACCTGTCGAACACCTAGGTACAATATTTTATGTGTAATTATTTATATTTATACATATACTTTTAGTTACAAGTTATATATATATGAGTCTCATATATCCTGTATTTTAATACGTATTCTATACTATTTAATGTATTTTATGTAATTATCAGTATGTATATTTATAATATTCCAGTATAAATTCCATAATATATATTTATAATCATTTTAATTTATATTATGTATAATAGGGTTATGTATGTATGTATGTATGTATGTATGTAAGTATGTATGTATGTATGTATGCATGTTCTTTTTCTAAATACTAAGAATATTAAATATCTAATATCTATAATATTAAATACATTTCTGGAAATCAAGTATTATTTTTGGGTATATGCTGTATTTCTATTTTCTGGGTATATTTTGTAGATAACATAAATATATAAGTACGTATTTTTATAAATAAAAATGTATGTATATACATAGTATATATATACATGAGTTTAAATACCCTATTTTTTATTTGAATACCTAATATCTATATATATAAGTATATATGTATTTTTGTGTATATAAAGGTATGTATATATAAATATATATATATATATATATATATATACTTGTGTATGAGTATATATATATCTAAATATAAGTAAATATGTTATTTACATAGATACATAAGCTTACTATTTAAATACATGTATGTAATGTAGGGTGTATTTATTTGTGTACTTATATAGTATAAAATATATGAATATGTATAAATAAATGATATTATGAATATTATCTATTATGTACATATATATGAATTTATTGAATATAACATAATTACCAGTGTATTACTAAATAATACAAATATTATTTTTGTACTACTAAACATAAATATTATTTAATATATTTAAATATGATTTAGTGTGTATATAAATAATAGTGTTAGCTATATATAAATGAAGCCTCGACCCTGTGTCAGTTGTAGATATGGACAGTGTGTCCTAGTCGTGCTATTGTAGCGACTAATTTTGGACATTACTACATCCTATATAGGATTGCTGGACACTACTGCCGAGGCATCAGGAGCAGGGCTTTGGATTTCGCAGCTACCCGGGGCAGGCGAGTATACCCTGCTGGATTACTGCTTTAAATTTAAATGTTAAATATTTCAATTATACATGAACTGTGCGCATCCGAGATTGATTCGGGTGCAGTCGACATTGCGTCGATGAGTAGTGTACTATACACGTACCACGATGGTACATTCATATTGGGATGCGGGTCCGCGTACCCGATTCACTATCGGTACGTATGACGCACATCACGGACTAGCATGTATTCTAGAGTAACATAGTTAGTTGAGACTTGGCATCTAGATACGGCACACTCAAGTCGTATATTCGACTTGCGTATCTACATTGGGCGGGAAGGACAACTGACAAACGTATGGGATACCCCCACCGGACTCCGTGGTATCCAGAGGAACCATAGACCCGGTGACTCCCTATATTCAGACACCGCGCTCTACGGAGTGTTACGGACGTATGTATACATTGCAGACACCACGCCTTAGAGTGTGGACGTTATACTTATATACAGATACCTCATTCTTCGGAATGATGGACGTTACAGATACCACACTCTAGAGGACGTTGGACGTTATGCCTATACCTACTTATACGTTCCTAGGTTGTCCTTATATTGCATTCACTTAGACGGTTAGCACACCCCCTCTTTACTTTTATTTCAGTACTATATCTGGCATGCATATTTTATCTTATTACGTCCCTCTGAGGACCTGGTTATCTTCCAGATCTGGATGAGGCCTTTTATCCCACAGTTTACGGGCCAGGTGTAGAGGCGAGGTTTTCTCTTGACGAGGAGCTGGAGGTACTTCCATCAGAGTACCCCTGATCAGATTGGTAGGCCTTCCGCCTATGACTGGAGCTCCTTACCTAGTTAGATGTTGTTCCAGTCTCTCCTTAGCTGTACTTTCATTTCAGACATTCAGTACTTTATTTCAGTCTATCAGTACATTGTAGTGGGTTTGTTCCCACCAGACTTATTTCAGTTATACTATGTCTTTCGTCTATGTCCTTATATTCCAGTCTTTCTTTCAGTATTATACTTGTTGTTTGTGGATGAGATTAGACATTGACTGTTGCTGATTAGACTTGTTAGATTTAGGACAGCGTAGCACTCTTCGCCAGGATCCATTAAATTGGGATATCCTCGGAGACGTGTCAGCTGGCCGATGCCACGTGGCCTGGTCCCATAATATTTTGGGACTGGGGCGTGACAACACCAAAACCATTAATTTATTAAATAAAAATAATAATATATATGAATTCTACCAGACTATTTGGTATAAATTTTCTTAGAAAATTATTTTTCCAAAATTAATTTTTTTTAACCAAATTTTCTAGAATTTATTATTCTACAAAAATAATTCTGAATTTTTTTAGTTTTGTCTAATAAAACTTGTTGTTACAATTCTTTAAAGAAGTCACAGAATACACATTAAGTAACAAGTATTTCCACTTGTCACATAATAGTTGTTAAAATTTATTAAGGAAGTCACAAAAGACACCTTAAGTGACAAAAATTTTTACTTGTCACATAATACACAAAAATTTTTACTTGTCACATAATACACCTTAAGTGACAAGTATTTTCACTTCTCACATAAAACTTGTTGTTACAATTCTTTAAGTCAAATAATAATCCTTAAGTGACAAGTATTTTGACTTGTCACATAATACTTGTTGTTACAATTCATTAAGGAAGTCATAAAAGACACATAAGTGACAAAAATATTTACTCGTCACATATAACTTGTTGTTACAATTCTATAAGGAAGTCACATAAAACTTGTCATATATAACTTAAGTGACAAGTATTTTCACTTGTCACATAAAACTTGTCTTTGATTTTCGTAAAAAAATAATATTTATTTTAGTGACAATATTGAGTGACAACCAATAAAAATATAGATACTGAATGATTTAAATGTACGACAATATACAACTATTGTCACAAAATCAATTTAAAAGTGACAACCAAAATTACTTGTTACAGAAATATCCCTTTCATTGATAAACTTTACACTTGTCACAAATCACTTGTCACAAAAATCCAAATTTCTTATAGTGTCTTCCTCCCCTGAGTCTTCGGGAGTCGTAGGAGGAGTGACATATCCCAAACCATGACATGTTCGTTGGTAGCATGTTTTCGGCTTGCCCTTGGGGGCGAAGTGATGCAGTGGTAAGCGTCATCCTTTATCGTAGTTCAAGCATTGGTCGCTCTTCAAGTCGTATATCATTTTTTAGAGAATATGGTTAGTATATATACTGTAGCGGTAAACTTGTATTATACCGCTTTCTGATTCTGGCTATTCGGAGACGAAGTCCGGACGACCTTCAATTTTTTCGAAGATGATGGGTTTGTCCCCTTTCTTTCTTGCTGGAATAACGAAGCATGGGTCTTGGCTGAGACAGATCCGGTTGACCGCGTAAGCAGTGGATACTTGCGTATGAAGGTGTAAACCTATACCATGTTCTAAAGAATATGCGACACTCCAATGTGCGACAACAGAGCAATTCAATGAGAGTCCTTTCTTAAGGAAATACGATATCTCCTCTGTAGGGATTATATCATCGTAGGACGGTACATCGGTAGATGTTGCGACATACTCTTCTAGCTCATCTTCTTCAATGATGGTTAGTGATGTCGACGGTACTGGAGTTCTTCTGCGGAGCTTGACCACCAGTTGCCCTGGAGTTTTCGCAGTAATGGAATTCTTGTCTTGAAGATGTCTCTACCCCTAGAGATTGACCAACAAAAGTTCGGACGCTTTTCAATGAAGCTTAACCACTAGGGGAGCAGATGTACGAGGAGGACGTCCTTTGAGATGGACTCTTAGAGGATCGCCAGGAGTCGTAGCCACCTCGGCCTCATCATCAGAATTGTTACCTTCTTTATCTAGGTGAATTTTCTTGTACATGACCGAATCAGAGTAATACGCCTCGACCCCTTTGATAGGATCTACGTCGGCAAATTATGTTTTGACCACATTGTCTGTATTGACGTATTTTAAGCATTGGTGGAGTATGGATTGGACATTATATATTATTGTATCTACGGACGCCCTAGCAAGACATTATAAGACACCTCAACGTCGATGACTTAGCAAGTCACCTTTGTTAGGAGATCACCTATCTAGCACTTCAGACGAATCTTGCCTAGAGGGTAACTTCTCCCAGTATTGAAGCCACTAATAGTAGTGTTGGTGGCTGCTAGCCTATGCATCGAGATTTCCAAGGTTTGTAGCAAACTCTGCGAGATAATATTGAGGGATAAACCAGGATCAATGTGCATTTGATCCACCCTAATGGCTCTGATATATCCTGTGTAATACAAAAGGTGTTTGTGCCTATTGTTCTTTAATAACATGTCCTGTTAAGAGAATGTGATGTTGGGGATTACCTCCATCACACAGTTGCAGTGGGGACATGCCACAAGGTCTTCGGCCGGTGGTTTGACTTTGGCCAGGTAAGAGTCAGCGTTTTATAACGCATCACTTAGGGCATGACGAGTCTCTTTGGAGAGACGTGGAAGCTCAAAAAGAGACAACTTTGTTGGAGTGTTGGCCAGTTGTGCCAAAATATAAAAGTTGTAAGGCTTTTCTAGCTTTGAGTTATGTACTTTCATAGAGGTTTGTCAAATCGCGTCTCCTTCTTCTTTTGCTTGTCTACTGTAGAAAGCTGGGATGGACCCGGATCAGAGGTAAACGATGGAACAATTGGATGGGTACCATCTTCGGGAGCATTGTTATCGCGTTGGTAAGCTAGGCCCGACCTGGTCACAACAGCGAGAGCCTCGTCTGCTGACTGAAAGACCGTTTGATATGACTTGGTCTTCTTTCTTTTGGATTTAGAAACAGAAGTCATTTTTTGCTGTGTTATTTCGGGGATGAGGTCTGGGTGAACCCACATGACTTTACCTCTTAGAGTAGTAATATGGAACAACCCGTCTGCTTGGACCGGAGGGAGGTTAACGACCTCCATGGTTGTCCGGGTATGAGGACGACGCCATCTTGGGCTTCAGTTATCGGGAAAGTGTCAAACTGGAGAGACACCATGTTTGCAGTGACTGTCTTATCTTTATATTCCAAATAGAGGGCTTCGGAGTCAATTTGCCATTGTATG
Organism: Iris macrosiphon; assembly: GCA_036927795.1. NCBI lineage: Eukaryota > Viridiplantae > Streptophyta > Magnoliopsida > Asparagales > Iridaceae > Iris > Iris macrosiphon. The sequence continues at coordinate 252,892,969 of JAYESA010000004.1, forward strand.
TGCCTTTTTAATATATAACAATCTCATGTAGCGTGATGGACATAACGATGGTAGTGGCAGTACTTGTGGTTGTCCACCTTGCCTGCTTCGTCAGGGCGTCTGATATCAGGTAGCTTGAGTTTTTTACCCTTCATCAATACTTCAAAGAGTTCCATGACATCATCGTCATTAAAGAAATAAGTCTCTGGTACTCTTGGTGGGTCTGCCGGTTTAGTAACAAGTGAGGTTGGACCCTTGGACAGGTTAACTGTCAGGACTTGCTTCCCTTTACCTTCACGATTGTTGGCGGCTTTGAAAGGACGCTTTCCTTTGTCTTTAGCGTTGGGAGCTTGGAAATACAATAAGCGGGCATCTTTTATGCTCTTCTTTGAAACAACGACACTTATGATAAATGTCGTCCAGTTGCTGAACGGGGGTTCAGATGTTGTCTAGAGACTTATTGATGGTAGAAGGTTCTTTCAACATGTGTCCATTAGTGTAGATTCAAGAATGCCATGAGGTAGTTTCAACGCTGCATGTCAGAAACGTTCAATATAATTTTGTGCAAGTTTCATGTCCCCTTGGGTGATGTCCATCAGGGAGGACATAGTTCTATCCATTCCTCTTTCATAGAATTGAGTGAGGACATAAGACTTCAGGTCCTCGAAGGAGGAAATGCACTTATCTGGGAGGCTACAAAACACTCAAAGGCGACGCTGGATAGTGGTCCAACGAACAAGTTGGTGAGTAAGGCATCATCCTGAGGTAAATGGCTTGTTGTAAACTGGAAGTATCTTATCTAATGACAGGGTGACGTCTTTTCGTCGAATGAAGCCAGAGACAATGGCTTGTATTTGGGAGGGTATACCACATTATCCAATTTGGGAGGATAGGGTTGCCAAATTCTGAGCTTCTGGCGCCTATCTTGGTTGTCCCGAGCATCGACGCGGGCATGCAGCTCCCTAAGAGTCTCCTAGATATCTTCTGTCAGAAGAACGACAGAGAATTGAGGTGCAGTATGGCTGCTTGCAACCTAAGGAGCCGGATCAGGCATACCAGATTCTTTATTGGTTCTCTAGTCTGGGTTCGTTCATCCCAAAGCTTGCGGCTGTGTTGGGGCAATACTTTTTCTGAGTTCCAGCACTGTATGAGCCAGAGTTTGCATTGAAGTACTTAAAGCCTACATCATGGCTTCGAGTGTCTTGAGGCATTATTAGTTACTGTGCCATGTATCTTGCTCTTCTCCTGCCATGTATGCTGGCATCATTTGGGAAGAGATAGACGGGAAGGTGGATGCCTCACTTTTTGGCTCGGATGTTTGAGTCTCATTGTCCTCAGTGAGAGCGGGTAGTGTAGTATCACTCTCATTTTCAGAGGGATTGCTACCCCTAGTGTCAGTTGCGGGCTCGTATTGGAGTGTATGGATACCCCAGCTAAGTTGTCATCCATGTGTAGAGATTCACTATCCTCTTGGAATAATAGATTATTGTGGAACACCGGGGAACTGCTACCACCAATTCCGGTCAAAGCTTCATTCGGGGAGGTATGGCTACCCCCCGGTAAGCTGTCATCTGTGTGCAGAGACTCGTTGTCCCCTTGGAGGGATGGATTTTCATAAAAAATTGAGGGACTTCTACCCCCAGCTCAGGTCGAAGCTTCATTCGGGGAGGCATGGCCACCCCCAGTCCTTACTCTCGAATGTGTGCCTTGGAATACTCTACGGTAAGTACTTGTTTGTTGGTCCTCGGACGGCTTCGTAGTGTGCTGACCGACACCCTTAAGTTATGTGAGCATTTTTTTAAGATCTTCTTCATGGGAGAGGACCTCCATGTTGAGCAACATGAGGCGACGGACAGTTCCTCCTGTAGTGTAGAGGTCTCTAGGGACGTTGTCGGGTCGGTGTCGCGGGTTGTAGCCGCTGGAAAATCGACTATCTAGCTACAGGTACTAGTGATTTGGAGAAACAACAGTTGATGATGATGTTGGCACAAGTGTGTCTGCAGGAGGACACATCATATGCAAGGGTTGCCTCTCTCGTCTTACACTTGTGACTAATCATGTCGCATAAATCAGACGATAGAAGCTTCACTTTTACCCCCTTTTCATGCGCTCAGGCGAGCCTTGCGCATGGAGGTGAGAGTGTGATATTTGCTCCCTGAATCAGTTCTTTCACAGAGACTACTACTGGATCATTGATGGAAGACTTGAGGCGAGATGGACCCACTACATGCGCATAGGTAAACTGGGCGCATGGGTCTGTCATCTCAATGTTTGTTCCCTGACTTGGTTTTAGTGCACCTACGACATCCAAGGGGGTTTGGAGAGGCTCCAAGAGCCAACCCACATCCGGCGCATGAGCATCTGGGCCTGCCCTATAGAGTCTTCCATTAGCAGCGTGTGTAACGAGCAGAGCCACATGCTTTTGGAGAGCTAACGGAGCAGCCCCTCGAGCGTGAATGGCTTGGGTCGAGTGCAGCTTCAGAGATAGAGACAGGATGCACGCCCACCTTGTGTGCACCTGCGACGAAGGTTGGCGGCACTTCAGGAGCAGAGTTTAGGTTTAGCGCAGCAGCGTTAGCAACCCACATTCTGGAAACTTTTTGAGGTCGTGCGGGTCTCGACAAAGGACTCGACTTGTCGGCGGAATATAGGTCAACCACGTGTGCAACTGCGACGATGGTCTACGATTTATCGGGTACCGACTTTGGGCTTGGCACAACGGCACTGAAGTCCTAAGTTTTGCAAGTCTTACGAGGTCGTACGAGCCTCATTGGAGTGCTCAGCTTGTCCAGCATATCTTCGAATGCCTATTAGTCGAATCGAACGACCAACATCCTCTGATTTGAACCTAACTTGGTCACGTCGGATTGCGTCGCCATCTTCTCCTTGGAGGAGAAGCTCTTCCTCAGCAGAGTTATCATTTTTGTCGACATCGCAAAAATAAGTGTTTCCTTTATTTAAGGGTACAAAGTTTTTTATTGTGAACTATCAAAAAGTACAAGAAAATATCTATATAAGAGGATCTAAGTACCAAAAAAAAGATCTGGAGAAGTGTAACAGTAGAGATCGAACACTGCATCGACTCCTTTACTCCGTTGACGATCCGGGACCAAGAGGGTTGACGCGGATTTGGTGCTCCTTCTTCTCCTTCCTGCAGCAGAGGTTCTGATTATCCTTTACGTGTAGATGTCTGCCTCTATATGTTGGTCTCTCTATGCATGCGAAAAACGTCCACTATTAATAACTTTGAGGGGACATACATGCATGCATATCATGCTACCAGACGACGGCGCATGTCACAATTAGCGGCGCATGCTATCATAAGTTGACACATGGTCGCCCAAGATTTGGTGTTGCTGATGCCCATAACACTCGTGACACGTATTATCGTAGACTTTTATTTTACCTTGGGAGTACGTCCACTCGGCGCATGAAACAACGGAACAATAATAACGCATGGCACTGCGGGCACATGGGATCACTAAAGTTCAGCAGGCGCATGGTACAGCGAAAAAATGAGAATGCTAATTTACTAGTGGCACATGACACTGCGAGCACATGAGACATTGCTGAGACCGTTGGCGCATAGAGCTAGCTCACTAAGGAGTACAGGACTGGATCACTGGAGCGCATGATGCTGTAGTGACCTAGATGACCTTTATAGCAACATCGATAATGAAGGTACTTGAACCTGAAATTTACAACATAAATATAATTATTATAATATGACATCTAAGGTCTGATCCAACAGTGACCTAGATGCACCAGATAGCAAGCAATTCTTGAAGTCGCATCATGCCTTACATTATTTCAGGTCATAAAATATCAAATATTAATTTTATGGTCTAATAGCTAGAATCAACACCACTGAGCCCAGCCCAGCGAATGAGAGGAACTTGGTTTCTACAACCAATGGCAGCTATTGGGAAACCTAAATTATTAGACAGTCCATATTTTCACATAAACATAATTGTGGATCTATGTCTTTATTATGCCATGGTATCTAACTGTTAAATAACAATGTGGCATGTCCCAGATGTGATTTAACAGTAACATAGCATCTTTAGAATAGCCCCTATCCCACAATAGTACTTGGGAGAAACAACTTTCAAATTCACAATGCAATCTAAGTTCATTACAAGTGAATTGTACAAATTTGAGGGCAAGTTCTTCTGACCAGAGAGTAAAAGCATGGGTAAAGCTTTTTTTTTTATATAAAGCTTGACCCTTTATATATATGAATTTATAAAAAAATAGTGGCTAAGAGCCTTCCAACATTATTTCTTATATAAAAATGTCTAAAGAATAGGTGCAAAGAGTTTTCTTCTATTTATTGTCTCCTTGGACAAAGCAATAACAGTAAAAAAGGACTTCATAGCACACCCAGTATCCTAAAATGGTAATGAAAGATGAGCTGAACTAAATCTTAAATTTTGGAATAGAAAAAGCATTCCCGGATCAATGAAGTATGTAACATAGAAATGATACAATATAATAGAAACAAATTAACAGACCAGTAAAATTAAATTAAAACTTACACTCTCCTTAAGAACACATTGGTGAATCAATGTCTGCTCAGATTCCTCGTCATCTGAAGGTACATATCGTCCCCCCCGTCAGTGAACATCTGCACAATCATCTGTTTTTCTTTTTCCTTTTTGCATTCTGACGAACAACACTTGCTACATGTAGATCATTTGACTCTTAATCCTCATATTGTTCATATAATTATTCACTGTCCTCCACATCAAGACTTGTTGGCTCTCTTTGTCTTTGACCAATTTATAGTTTTTGGAGAAGGTTGTCTGTTCTAGCTGCATCTTGTTGCTCAAGCCACTTCTGATGAAGTTCATTATGTTTTTCATTATCAAGTGGTTCCTCTTCATAACCAGTTGCAATAAGATCATCAAGGTTATTTTCATCACTTTTTCATTCTCTTGAAACTTCGCTAGGTCATGGTCGCTATCATCTTCCTCTTCAGCCTCGGGGCACTGTCAGAAGCGGAGCTTTGCCAGTGAGGAAGGGGAAGTCTGATGCAGAGCTTTGCCTTCCCAAATAAGGTTAATAGGAGATTACGTTTTAGTCTTTCTTCGTTCTTCTTTCTCATGAACCAAATTAGCAAAAGAAAAAGGGACGGTGGAAAACAACTTTAAGAGAGTATTCATGTTAATTAAAGAAGACACAAATTAATTCTTTTAACTCTAACAACTAAGTTCATGAAGTGACCATATTATCATGTTATAATGCATCTAAGGGCATAAAATGGTAAAAATTGTGACATCCTAATGAACTAATACCAGATGAAAAAAATATCAGAAGAGAAATACCACTTGACAATCATTTCATGTATATCCTTCGCTGTTAATCTTAATGTCCGTGTGTTAGTCAGTAGAGAAATACTTTTGTCAGTTGACTTGAGAAATACATTTGATATGCCTCAAAGTTATACATCATGTTATGTTTAAACTATGTAATCAATAATAACATGATGAAAACAGGTATCAGTAGAGAAATACCACTTAGACAACACTCAATAACATACATGCAAAAATTCCATAATATATTGATGGTATTAGTGCTCTAAGAATTTCCAAAGAACAAATAATATCGAGACAATTGATGGGATCAAAGAGATCCCGGCCAACCAAATTTCATTCATAAAAAGCAATATATGCAGTTGTACAAGACCAAAACTATGAACCACATAAAAACTAGGTATGAAAGGTCAAAGAGTCTGTTAAAGTAGATTATTCATACCACAACAAATATCTGTAGTCTAAATATCATAATAACTGCTACAACCAAAATACTTTGGATGTCCTCTAAAAACAACAAATTATCAAGAGAAAGATAGCAACTTCCAAATTCAAAGTAATGGCAGATCAAGATGATATAAGAAATAGAATATAACTCCAAAATTAACAGAACACTTCCAACCTAACAATTAAAGAAGCTAAATAATTATTAACAAAGAAGGTTACAAGAGTAACTGGACAAAGAACTAAAACTACACACACAGACTAACGCACAGACACTAAGATTGTCTAAACTTTCCACCCTTATTACTTTTCACTTCACAAAAGGGTGTTAACCTAACATTTATGTTGTTCTAATACAATTAATGACGCAAAAATTAATTTTCTCATATCCACAGAACAACCCTTCCAAATAAAAAAGACCCATAAGGACATACCAAAATGAAAGCGACAGACAGAGAAAAGAAAAGAGGGTTCTTGCCTCTACACCCAGTTGTGACTTGTAGTCTTTGGCATGCCCTGGTTTGGAGTTACAACCTCCCCATAAGTACTGGATTGACTTCCACAAGTTGCACTATTTGATATAATTTCCATTAGGCTACCCCCATGCACCCGCCCTTCTTGAAGAGTCAATAGCTTAGAAGGGAATAATTCCACAGGATTGAACAATAGAGGGATAGAGAATATACCAGCAGAATTATGAAAAATTCATCTCGAGAGTGGCAAGAACTCCTCATTCTTCCCGGTGACAAAATCCCATGAAGCGCCCATGACCGGAGAAGGAATATGTGGAGGAAAATAAGAGCGAATTGATAAAAAAAAATGAAGTTAATTTGAAGAGAACGATGAGAGTAGATGGATCGAATCCTTACTTTGTTGCTATTCTGAACCAAGAGTGTTCTTAAAAAAAAACCTAGCCATCCAAATATGCACATCACTGGAATCGAGAGAAGAAAAGGAAGAAGAAAGAGAAGGGCACTCTTTCAATGGAAAACCCTAGCCAACCGCGGCGCCCGCCTACGACAAGGTCGCCCGAAGCCTCAACTGTGAGTACGCATTCCATGACATCATTGCGATGGTCTTGAGTGCGACGCTCAATCTCGTGAGATTATGCTCGAATTTGGGGTGAGGGAGGATAGAGAAGAAGAAAAGGGTGGACTGAAGATGAGGAGAAAATTTGTTTTTCAACACAGGTGTATGTCGTCAAATGTATGGCGTGACACGTAGACATATGTCGTCAAATATATAGTATCATTCTGCGACACACATATACATGTCGCCAAATGTTTGGTGTCATTTTGCGACTTGTTGATGTCGCGATATATAGAGATTTTATGGCGGAATTGATATTTGGTTTCCCGCTAGTAAAATTTTTAAGGATTCTGCGACATACTAGAATTCATGTCGCCAATATATCTAAAAAATTAGCTTTTGGAAACATAAAGATCCTTCGTCGCTAAAATATGTTGCTAAAAATACAATTTCTTGTAGTGTGGAGAACAACCGTGCAACTCTTCTCGACACAAATTTTAACAAACTTCAGAATTTTTATGGGGAGCACTTCAATATCTGGAAGAGTGGTTAGTCTCAATCTTCAACTCATGAACGTTGATTACGTGTTGACAGAACTTAAGCCTACTATTCTGGATGATGGTTGAAGGATTGCTGGGGCTACTGCTTTGCAGACGAACTGGAGGAGAGACAACAACCTCTGTAAACTGTTGATTCTGAACTCCATGGAAGATTCAATGGAGAAGTCATAGAGCAAAATGGTCCTTTCAAAGGACGTCTGGGAATCTCTAGATAGACACTACAAGGCTGATAAGAGTAGATCCAAGTTTATTGTCACAGAAAAGTTCTATAAGATGCGATTTGAGGACGATAAGATGATGTTGCCTCAAGTCATGGAGTTTCTCAAGTTACGCGAAAAACTTGAGGATGATGGCATGCCCTTAGTTGACAAATTCATTGTGGGAGGTATTGTCTCCAAGCTCCCGCCTGGGTGGAGCAGCTTTATTGTGGACATGCCCCGTAAGAAATGGAGGTTGATCTTGAGCGCATATTACAATGGATCCATGTTAAAGATGAGTTGAGGGCTCAACTCAAGGTGGACACACTATCCAAGCAGATGGCTAAGGCCAATTTGGTGCATGTTGGAGACTCCCAGGGGAAGTAGAAGGCTTCTCACTTCAAAAAGAATGACTTTAACCCTATGATGGTAAAGACGGCTTCGTTCAAGCCAAAGCCCAAGTATGATGTGACTTGCTTCAACTATGGCAAGAAGATACAAGAAGGACTGGAGATCATAACCCAAACAGACTGAGCAAGGTGAGCCTAACAAGATTTTTATGATTGCGCAGGTGGTCTCAACTGGTGTTGACACTGACTAGTGGGTGGACACTGGTGCATCCTACCATATTTGCTCATGGAGTGACTTGTTTACCACATACAAGCCTACATCTGAGAAGGTCTTGGTCTGTAAACCCATATAATTTTTTATTTAATAATTAGGTTTATTAAGAAATTTTCCATTAAAGGAATAACTACATATAAGTATATCATATTTTTGTAAATATGAGTATAGAAATATTTTAAAAATTTATGTATAAATATGTATATGTTTATATAAATTATTAAAACTATAATAATAATAATAAAAATAGTAATAGTAATAATAGCAATGATGATGAATAATAATAATAAATAGTAAAATAAATAAAATAATTATTTTTAAGAATAATAAGGATATATATATATACATGCATACATATATATATATATATATATATATATATATATATATATATATATATATATATATATATATATATATATATATAAGCAATAAAATATAAAGAAATAGAGAAGAAAAGGAAAAAATGGAAAACAAACTAAAATATAGAAAGAAAAAGAAAAAAATAAACGAAAGAATAGTTCCATCCCCGACCTCTGAAACCCGACCCCTGGTTTAACGCCAAGTCACAAGAACACTTTTCGATTACATGAAATCTTTTAAATCCATTTCAAATCTAAAATTTGAATCACATCCAATCTCGAGTCGAATCTCATAATCCTATCCTAATTCAAAGATGAAATCTCTATTAAGGAAATCAAATTCCCATAAATAATAGCAGTCGAACCCATCCCCTGTTCTTCGAAAATCCCCGAGAACTCCTAATCGTTTTAACTATCTCACCAGAGATCATAACTCAGACAGGGAAGTTCGCCAACATATCCTCCACCGTTCTCGACCAGACTTCTATGACCACGACGCAGCAGCGTCGCCCTGAGCCGTCGTAGTGCTACCTCTGCCACAGTCGACCTGCTCAAAACTGACAGTAGATCAACCTGGTATACCCCTTCTCTCATGATTTTCCCCTTAGATACTTGATCGTTTTCCCTGTCGTTTGATCCTAGTTATAGCTTAGTTGATCTAGTTCATATGTCAATAGATTGTTCATATAAATCTGGATAAAACCAACATGATAAATCCCTTGGAAAATCATGAAAACTATATTTTTAGCATAAATTGTTTTACAAAAAATCATGACAAAACCCCCATCTAGGAAGGCTCGTAGTTTCCATGATATTTGATATTTCAGAAAACTAATTGCACAATCATGTAGACAACATAAACATTATCAAAACGATGTATTGTTTGCATATATTTCTATTGTTATTTTTATATTAAAAATCTTGTAGAAAATCATGAAAAACTGGTTTTAAAACATTGAAAAACTTCGATACGGACTTGGTCCCACCAAACCAGGTTGCCTCGTTATATAACAATTACACCGAAAGGCGCGTATGATATATCCTGGCGTGTGAACTTTCGCGGAAGTTGAATTTGACATGTGTGCACGACAGAATCAACTCGTATCAGTCAAAAGTCCTTCGTATCAGTGTTTTGTAACTTACTCTATTAGTTTGTGTACGCTCGTCGGAACGTGATGAAACTTGCGCCATCGAATCCGCGGCGTTATGCTGGTCCTGTGACCCAAATTTTGTCTGATTCCGAGTTAGTCGACAAAATACTATTTTGCGGGCCCCACGATTCTACTTGACGAGCGAATTTGTGATCGGCTCACCGAAATCTAAAACTGTACATACCATTGAGTTCGTATTGTCGTTTAGAATTATTTTTAACCTATAATTTGTCAAATTTAGAGATCTTTAGCTTTGGCACATTTTTTGGTGTAAAGTGGGCCACATGTGGACCTTGCTTGACCCGAAATGACTGTTTTAGCCCCCGTATCCAAATTGGACAAATGGGTAGTTTTTTCTGTCTATCTCGCTTATTTCGGAAATGTTGGTGATGTCTATTTCAGCATCTAGATACGCTTGTTCAGCTTCCTCATTTTCTGGTTCGTTGTACTTGTTGTCTTGCGTCATTTCAGCACCAAATAACCACCATACAAGTATATCTTGACATTGTACTATTTATTTACATTCAGTTTCAGCATGTATATTTTTTTATTTAATTCTTAATTATTTTGCCATATACAACTGAGCGTCCAAGATATACTTGGGTGCAACGACGGTATGCGTTGTCTCTTGTTTCTTATTTTTACTATGCATGCATGTTGACCTAGATTTATGAGACCACCCTATAATAGTGAGGCATATTCATGTTTTATTTTGCTATGAAATGTGTTACATGAGTTGTGAGTCCCATATAGATCACGGACTTGCATATGTGACTGATCATCGTTACGTATGGGATGTGTGATAGGTTTTAACTGTCAATATATGCATGCTAGAAGACTTGTCAGTTATAGAGGTTTTATAGTTTCGTGGATACGACATGGTTAGTAGCATGGGGTGGGGAGGACAACGAGTAGACGCATGGACTATTACACTTTCTTTGTGGCCGTACACTTCGATGGAGATGCAGGTTGACGACCATGGATATATATATATATATATATATATATATATATATATATATATATATATATATATATATATATATATATATATATATATTGGCCTCTAGTGTCCAAAGGAGTCTTTGTGGTCCGTACATAAGATGTACATTTAGACCTCTAGTCTCGGAGGAGTCTATGTCAATCCTATTTTTAGCTTATTAGCCCATGAGTTGGAAGTTGTACTCAAAGGTGTATTTCACATAGAACGGTTAGGAGACATTTTGGATGTTTATTTTAAGTATATTGTGGCATGCTTTTATTATATCTTGTTACGTCCATCCGAGGACCTGGATCCAAAAAAAATTCCACATGTAGACGATCATGACTCTTCGTAGGAGTACAGACCAGGACTTGCTACTTCACTCTCTTTCGACACTACCAGAAAAAGTCAAATTAGTGACGTAAAGAAACGTCGCTAAATGACCAAATTATGTTGCTAATCACTTTTAGCGATGAAATTAGCGACGTTTTATAGAAGTCGGACCTCAGCTAGTCGTTGAAAGAAAAAATGTCGCTAAACGTCGCTATACCGACATTTTTTAGCGACGTAAATGTGTCGCTAGATTAGCGACGTTTAGCGACGCAACGTCGCTAATTAGCGACGTACTCATCTTAAATGACCTGGCAATATTGCCATGTCAGCAAAATTAGCGACGTATACAGCGACGTATTTAGCGACGTATTCAGCGACGAATAATAACGTCGCTAAACGTCGCTAAATTTTCAGTGGAAAAAATATTAAAAATTACCAATCTTCCTGCAATTTATGAATTTCTAATTATAAATAGACCCGGAGCAACCCTCCGTTGAATTCTCTGGGTTGGCCGACCCCTTCGATGGAACACTCAACACCGATAAATTAACATACATTTAATATGAATAAAAAGTATCACAGTCACACAATACACACAAATATTATAGACAGACCTGGAGCAACCCTCCATTGAATTTTCTGTGTACGAAATAACACAAAAGTATATAAAATATAACAGTCACACAATACACACAAAATAAAAGTATCACAGTCACACAAAATGCATAATATAAAAGTATCACAATCACACAATAACCACAATAAAAGTATATGAAACATCACAGTATCAATCTCGAGGATATCCAATACGCTGGGGCACATACTAGTCCCTCAGATACTGCGCATAAACAGCGTCTATGTGATCAATCTTAGATAGTGCTGGGTGACTGGAACTCCCCCTTTGAGCTGGTGCCTGCCCAACAGTAGGAGACACAACTTCCTCCTTAACAACCGCTTCCAATTTAACAGCAGGTGGTATCTCTTCCTCCTTAACATTCACTTCCTCCTTAACAGTAGGAGGTGTCTCTCTCAAGCGACGTGCACGTGCTCAGGTCATGGGTGCCATCTGGTAAGATAGATGAAAACAAAGAATATAATTGATAACAGATATAAATATATTGTCTAATATTAAATATTGTGTAAATTTTAGCGACGTGAACTCAAACAACAAATTGATCTCAACCACAACTATCTATCTTAACTTGATATCCTCAACTATTCAAGTTTTTCAACTTATACTCTCAACTTTGATATGTATAAACTTGATACCCTAAAAATAAAAAAAAAGACTAAACTACTACTCCACCCCCTCCCTCCCTCCCACTTTGTCGCGTGCAGTCGTTGTTGCTGCCGCCGCTGAGAACGGGGGGTATAGCCGGGTGAGGGGGTAGGGTGTTGTTTTTTATTTTTTGGATATCAAATTGAAAAAAATTGAATAGTTGAGGGTATCAAGTTGTAATTTAGCCTAAAATAAATAATGAGATAGAAACAAAGTTAAGGATTAGCAATATAGGTAAATATTAAAAAAATGTGAACATGCAAATTGAATGGTAGGTGACATAAATCTACTGCGATCCTGTAAATTAACAAAAATATAAGAAAAGTCAGTAGTGCTACCTGTCTATACACAATGATTCTCACCCGAATATCCCATGGAAATTAAGCGGACAAAAAAAGAACTTTCTTAAATTAAAATTCAACAAAGTAAACAAACCACAACGGTACAGCTGCTGATTCACCTCTCGTAACAAATAACACAAATATGTATAACAACACTCGAGCACCATCCCCAACCAACCATGGAAGCCAAGATTGTAGATGTTCGTACCGGGAAACCTCTCTCGCCAAACAAAATTGGAGAATTGCTTCTTAGAGGACCTCCAGTCATGCAAGGTATATATATAGTCTTTAGATATCTATACTACTATATAATGAGAGCTTCACCGTGAAACTTTTCTTTCCAAATATATTATTGCATATGTTTACTAACTAAAACTATTCACTAAAGTTAATAGGAACATCTAGATAATTAATTACGGGAACTCTCTTTTGGTCTTCATAAACAGTCTTGTAGGCAGGTATGTAAAATAATATATATAAGATACAATAATACTAATATAATAATAAATTTAGAATAATTAAGTCTTTTGGTCTTCTGAAGTAGTCTTAATATATCAAATTAAAATAATTAGAATAATTATCCTTTTAGTGTTCCTAATAATAATGTGCACGTGCATATATACTAGTATTGTTAGAATAATGCATTCATAAACCCACATGTATGTACGTATACAAAAATAGTATCAGCATTCCTGCACATCAATGTATAATTACATCTTCAAGGACACAATCAGTTCTCTTTTTCTCCTATAGCAAATGAGAAGCTCGTTTGTACTAGAACTTTAACATTGCTATAGTTTAACTTCTACAATAATAATCAAATTTAAAGAATTTAAATAGAGAGAGTAAATGAAGGTCATATCTTCAATATCTAAGCATTGTATATAACAACAAAAATGTTATCCCAAAATTTTAGGGTCAGCCACATGAATTATCTTCTTTGTTTTGTTCTATGAAGGACAATCTCCTCCCTAACATTAGCAAGTGTCAAAAAGCCTTGATCCAAGTTCATTTGACTATACTCATAATTCTAATAGCTCTTTTATCGAAGATCATTTCATTCATCCTAATTTCTAATCTTTCCTTATAATGCATTATGAATAATCCATTTTTACATTCTTATTTCAGATATGCTTATTTTTTGAACATTATATCTGATTGCCCATATGATCAATAAAGCATGACTAATTTTATTACAAATGTCTTATAGAACTTTACTTTTACCTTCAAGGTTACCTTGCAATCACAGAGCACTTCATGACCATTCTGTTTTTGCTCTATGAAAGAACTCCTCAACTTCGCTATAACGACAAACAATTTAATCTTAAATAGCAAGAATTATCACTTCTAAATATCTTGCCTCAATATGAACCTACTTATTTCTAATATAATTTTAGTTAAAATTATATTTTGAATACTCCTTGTTAGAATATAAATACTTCTATATCTATTAATATCATTCACCCCCAAGAGAAAATAAGCATGAGAGTAAAAAAAAAATCTTATACCTTCAATAGCATACATTAAAAAAAATTCAATATATATTCCTTATCCAATAAATAGATATATGTCAAATAATTTGGTCAAATAAAATTCAAACTTTACTTATACCTATATTAAGCTTTGTTTAAAATAATTTCCTCAAAAAGAAAATAAATAAATAAAATATATTTTTAGAGCTTTTCTTCAGATTTCAGGTTCACTTCAATTATGCCTCTTGTCGTAGCAACATCTTTAGTTGCAATTCAGTTCTAATAACTTGGTATCAACAAGCCAAATCTATGCATCAGTCCAAGGAGTGTTATTGTAGATTTCCCTAAACAAGACCAATTTAATATTGATTTTAACTAATATCCATCACCCCGACACAAACCATCGCCAACAAGGAGACCCTCGTGTCCTCCGATAACCAATACACCTCTGCCGGCTCGTGTCCTAGACCATTAATCTTAAATAGCAAGAATTCACAGTACTACTGCTTTGGTCTGTCAAGTGTGTGTGTGTCGTGTCTGTGTCAGTGTCATGTCGTGTCCTATGAGAGAGAGAGAGAGAGAGAGAAAGAGTTAGGGTTTACCTAGAGGAGGAAGAGGAGGAGGGGGACGCCAGAGTAGGTCGCTGTAGAGGACGCCGGTCGCCGGTCACTGGAGAGAGGGGAGAGAGGGGGGGAACGCGGGTTTCGAAATTTTGGAAAATTTTGACAGAAGGGGGGAATCAGAATCGATCCCTAATTATTGAAATTTTAGCGACGTTTAGCAACGTCAACTAACGACGTCGCTAAAAGATATATTTTGTGACGTTGTAGAAGTCGCTAACGACGTTGATAAATATTTAAAAGAATAACGTCGCTAAATACGTCGCTAAAGGTCGCTAAATTATAAAATTCAGCGACGTTTAGACGTTGCTAAACACGTCGCTAAATATAACGTTGCTAAATACATCGCTAAATGTCACTAAATTGTAAAATTCAGCGACGTTTAGCGACCTTAGATAACTTATAGCGACTACTCTTTTAAAAAACTGAAATACAGTCGCTAAACATCACTAAATATCGCTAAGACATTTAGCGACGTTATTATTTGGAGTCGCTGATATCTTCAATATTAGCGACGTATTACTTGACGTCGCTAAAAACGTCGCTAATTCCGCAATATTTAGTAGTGGGATGATTGGAGTCAAACCTGAAGAACCACCACTAATGGAATAAAGAGATTATATCCTCTACAAGCTCATCACCGATCTAGCACGGATCACCACAATACTTAGGAATAGAAACTGATTACAAAGCACGAAGAACAAAGGTGACGGGAATAGATTACCCGAAAGCGATCTCCTTCTTCGAAATGGCCATCAATCCCTCTTTCTCCTTCCCAAAGTTTCCAAAGAACTCTTTCCACCTTTTTTAAAATGCCATCACCTAGATTAGGGTTAGGAAAACCCTAACTTATACTCCCCAATCCCGTAACTAACCTGTACTGTAGGTTACGATCCAGTGGTGTATAAAAAACACCTTCAGCCCTCGACACCGAACTCGGCTCGAGTCGGTATTGCGAGTAAAATAAAACACCAGCCAAAAAGTAAGGTTCTGGAATCCCCAGACCAATTCGGCCCAAACTCGGCCTGGGGGCCCGAGTTCGGTCCGAACTCTGAACCCCTCTGGCCAGGAGCTGCTCCCGAGCTTCTTTAACCTCTTGAATGGCCCTCGTTGCCTCCCCGAACTTCTCCGACACATGGATGGGTCTCTTCACACTCTAGGATATTCTCTAAATAGGTTGGGTACCCTACCCATTGTAACAAACCGGCTACAGTACTCAAACTTTTTCTTTGGAAGAATCTTTGTGAACATGTCTGCTCTGTTGTCATCTAAATGAACATTCTCAAGCATCTCTTCCTTCTTTTCAACTATATTCCGTATCCAATGATACCAGATATCAATATGTTTGGACCGGCTATAAAATATTTGGTTCTTCATAAGATGAATTTCACTCTAGCTATCGCAAAGCAAAGTGTACTGCTCTTGCTTTATCCCCATTTCCTGCAACAACTTCTTCATCCAAATCAACTCCTTGCAAGCCTCCATCGCCGCAATATACTATGTCTATGTTTTTGACAAGGCAACACACTTCTGTAACCGTGACTGCCACGATATTGCACCACTAGCAAACATTATCACATAGCCTAAAATCGATCGCCTCGTGTCTACATCTCCAACTATATTAGCGTATGTATACCCAACCAACTTCTGCTCGTCACCACTAAAAGAAAGTCTCCAATCGACAGTACCCTGAAGGTATCGTAGAATCCACTAAACCACACTCTAATGTACCCTTCTAGGATTTGAAAGATATATGCTAACTATGCCAACTATGTGAGAGATGTCCGGCCTCGTACATACAATAGCATACATGAGACTTTCCACAACTGAGGCATAGGAACATTTTCTCTAACCTAGGTGTGAGGAGCTTAGATCTAGTGTGGGAGCTAGAATTGGTGGCTTGGAGCTTGAGGGAGGTGAATCCTAGGGATTGTGAGACTTTGGCCTTGGGATTCCAACTCCCAAGAGGTAAAACCTAACTTTCTCCTTCCTAATTACTTTTTGTGTAGTGTAATTAGTGTTGTAGAACCCTCCTAGACCCTAACCCTACCCGTAGGAGGAAGTTGGAACTAGTTTGGGTGAGTTTAGAGACTTTGACATTAGGTTTTGTGTCGAATTCGGGTGGAATCCGAATTTGGCCCAATTTTGGGTGATGCCCTAGGTTAGATGGACCTAGGTAGATGTTGTCGGGTGTCTAGAGGGTGAGTGTGTGTCTCCGTTCGGACACGGGAAGCCGTGTCGCGGAGAAACGGGCGTTTCGGGCGAAATTGGGGCTTTTCGTCGTCGCCGATTCTAAGTGCGTGTGCGTTTCCGCCACGGGCCTAGAATCGACGTGGGAGCGCATTTTCTAGGATCTAGACATCGTGTAGAGCGCGTGGGTAAATTTTGGGCCGATTCCGAGTTTGTTTGGTGTGCGTTTCAGGAGGTTTTCCGAGCCGTGCACCACGTATTCGTCGAAATGACCGAACGGCCATTTCGACTTGGTTTCCTCGTTTCGGCTTTGTGCGCGCGTTGGGTTAGTATCGGGGAGTGTGTGCTAGAGTTTTCGGGCTATATTTTATATATTTTAGGGTATTGGTGAGTGTCGGGGTCGTTGGGCGTGAGTAGGGCGTGTGGTTTGAGTGTTGTGTAGGTGTGTTTGTGTCTTTATATATATATTTATAAGTGTGTCTATATATATATATGTATATATTTATATATATGTATGTGTGTTCATGTATATATATTTATATATGTATGTGTGTGTATTTATATTTATGTACTTGTATATGTATATGTCTATGTGTATATATGTATATAGGTGTATGTATATATATATAGTTGAGAGTGTGTGTAGATATATATATATATAGTTGAGAGTGTGTGTAGATATATATATATTAAGTGTATATATATATGTAGCTATGTATATATATATTTATGTGTGTGTGTGTATTTGTGTGTGAGTGTGTGTATTAGTGTGTTTGTGAGAGTGTAGGTGTGTGTGTTAGAGAGTGTTTAGAGTGTGTATATATATATCTATCTAGTAGTTATACATATAGTTATGTGTGTATGTATATATATATATAGATAGTGATATATATATGTGTATAAGTGTGTGTGTGTGTGTGTTTGTGAGTAGGAGGGAGGGGGAGAACCTGGGAACTGAACTGCAGCAGCAGCAGTTCAGCTGCAACAGCAGCAGCTAGCTGCTGCTAGGCAGAGCAGCAGCAGCAGTATGAAGAGGGAGCAGCAGCAGCAGCTCCAAGAGGCAGCAGCAGCAGCATCAGCACAAGCAGCAGCAGCAGCTAGCATAGCAGGTAGCAACGGGTAGTAGCTAGCGAGGGAGGAAGAGAGTTTGATATATAGATATATATATATGTTGATAGATAGGTAATAGATAATAAGTTAGATAGATAGATAGTAGGATTAATAGATAGATAGATAACAGTTAGATGGATAGATAGATAGCTAGGTATTAGGTATATATCTACCTAAGTGCATAGATATCTATATACATATAGTTATATCTATATCTATAGATATCTAGATAGGTATATATATATATACATATTGAGTTGGGTAAGGTATATATGGGTATATGCATATGTGTGTGGATATCTATATATATAGGTATATAGATACTTAGATATATATAAATATGATAGATATATATATTTTCTAGTCTAGATTAATAACTAGGTATATAATTATTAGTTAGATAGCTAGTTAGAGGGGTTTGAGAGCGGTATCTCAATACCTTGAGATACCGAGGTATCTCAATACCTTGAGATATCCAAGGTATTGAGTTTCGAGCGGGGTATTTGAGCAATAGCCTAGGATTTGTATTGGAATGATTTTTATATGTTTATATATATATATATTTACGCGTGCTAGCATAGGTTTTAGTGGGTTTAGGCGGGGTGCGTGGCCTAGGGCGAGGTATCGGATACCGAGGGTATCCCGGTATCTCGATTAGGCGAGTTTGTGAGTTTAGTAGCTTAATGAGCTCGGTTTGACCTAGAATTTCAGGGGCACCCTAGTTTGACCTAGCTTTGACCATAATTGTCCCCGTTGACCGTAAAAGTCAACGTTTGACCTAGTTTTGACCTAGAGTTGACTTTTTGGACCCCGGGTTGACTTTTTGACCCGATTTTCACCGGTTTGACCCGTTCGACCTAGAATAGTCCTAGAAGCCTGTTTTTAATTATTTTATATCAGTTTAAATGCTTAGAATCCTGTTTAATTCTGCTTTTCGCATTAGGTCCCTGCGATACCGGTCCGGACCTCGATCCTCATCAGTTGCTCAGGACATCAGGCGAGTACCTACCTCTGATAGTTTCCATTTCATGATAGCGTTTATATCACCTGTTCTAGAACTGTAATACTTGATTCTGACACATTATTACACGAGCTGGTACTAGTGGATCCCGTCATGAGGTGCTATCCCCCTTACCGTGTTCAGCGGGTACTCTATCACGTGTATTTCATCATGTGCTTCGGGTATTGATTATCATGTGCTATCATGTACTTCTTGTGCTCTCGCCTTCATGTGCGCGAGCTATTATCATGTACGTAGCGTATTGTGGTTGGATCCAATGGTATTAGTGGGGGAGGGGAGTTGTGAGTTGGTTATATGATCAAAGCCAAACAGTATTCATGTGTATGTCGGTTATGCAACTCACGTATAACGGAGTTATCGTAGTGTTCTTCATGTGCAACCTAAGCCGATCATATAACGAACTTGTGCTCAAGGCACTTAGCTAGTATTCATGTTTCTCATCTGCAGTTACTTTTCCACTACTTGTATTGTTCTCCAGTTTACATTGCAGCTACTTATTGTGCTCCAGCATATATTTATTTCCTGTGCATCTTGATTACTTTTCTATTGCTCGTCATATACACCTTACCATGCATTTGGAGTTGCTTTCAGAGTTATGTACTTCGCTCCAGTCCTGACTGGGCATATTTTTTTCCAGAGGATCCTGAGGACTATTGCCCTACGTTCTACGGGCCTGGTATTGACGACTGTTGTGACCCCGAGGAGGAGTGCACCGAGGAGACGCCGATAGCACCCTAGTTAGCTAGGTGGGTTTCCTGGGTTATTTCCAGTGGGTTGTATTTTGGATGACTGTACTTATTCTTTTGTGCTTCTGTGAGATGTTGTAGCTATTTGTAGACTTGGACTGTATTATTTTGGATTGTCTTGCTCTCTTGGTTCTGTTTCTTGTTTATATCATATCGTGCTTGTATTCTTCCTCTAGTTTTGTGATTGAGATTATTGTCATATATATATTGCGTGGTTGCCCTCCTGTTGGAGAGGATTTTATTCACATATATATATTGCGTGGTTTTGCCCTCCTTTTTGGAGAGGTCATGCCGGATTTTTCAGTGAGATATAGATAGATATGGTTGACCTAGAACGGACCTTTACAGCGTTCTACCGCCGATTCTGCGGCGTAGGCTGGACGTACCCACGGCTCATGCCCGATTTTCGGGTGCGGGTCGTGACATCCACTCCACTCCACTTCAATACAAATACCACTCTTCTGTGGGTACACTAATTCCTCCTCCCTCCTTATACATCCACACACCAACCAACATTAAACCTCCCTCTCACCCACCCTATTAAACCAATCACTCGCTTAAACCGCGGTCAAACCATATTAAATCTCTCTCTCACACACATTATTAAATCATCCAACCACTCACACAACCGAATCGCGCCCAAGAACCGGAGTTGCCCAATTTTCTTTAACTCAGTTAGCAAAAATTTGATGCCACGTCATTTGGATGCCACATTAGCCACACTACGCTACATAAGCCACTATTTGTTCAATTTTCACCAATCTAGTTGGCGAAAATTTGGACGAGCCCAAATTTTTTCCAACTCGGTTGGCGAAAATATGTAAACCTGATTTTAAAAAATTATTTGTTGCTTTTTAGACATCCCAGATGGCGAAAGCTTTCGTTACTTAAATTTTTTTTTAAATAGTTTCTTTTTTGGTCATTTCTTTTAAAATATTTTCGGTACAACAAATTTTCTGTATATGTTTTTTTGCCAAGGCAAACAAATTTTTTTTTCAAGTTTTTTCTTATTTTGATTGTTTCTTTTTTTTTTAATTTTTTTAATTTTTTTTTAATTTTTTTTTAATTTTTGATCGTCTTTTGTCGATTTTTAGTCTTTTTTATCGTTTTTAGTCATTTTTTGTCATTTTTGTTCGTTTTTATGCCTTTTTTTTGTTCGTTTTTGTTCGTTTTTAGTCGCTTTAAAAAAATTCATTTTTGATCGTTTTTACTCATTTTTTAGCTTTCTTTTCGTTTTTGATCGTTATTGTCATTTTTGTCATTTTTAGTCGTGTTTATTTATTTTGCCATTTTTTTAGTTTTGATCGTTTTTAGTTGTTTTTAGTCCTTTTTTGTTCGTTTTTTGTCATTTTTTTTGTTTTTGACTTTTTTAATCTTTTTTTGTATTTTATCATTTTTAATCTTTTTTTTCGTTCTAGTCATTTTCTTGTCGTTTTTATCTTTTTCAGCATTTTTTATCTTTTTTGATCATTTTTAATCTTTTTTCATTTTTAGTCGTTTTTTTTTATCGTTTTTAGTCTTTTTTTTTTATCGATTTTGGCAAATTTTTAATCGTTTTTAGTCGTTTTTATTATTATTTTATCGTCGTTTTTGATCATTTTGTCGTTTTTGTCGTTTTTAGTCGTTTTTTTAATATGTTTTCCGTTTTTCTTTTTTTAATCTTTTTTTTTTTGTTCATGCTTGTTTTTTCATTTTTTATTTTTTTGTCGTTTTGATCTTTTTTTCATTTTTTTTTGTTTCTTTTCATTTTTAAAATTTTTGATTTTACTTTTTAGTTTTATTTTTTGTTTTTTTGTTTTTGCTTTTTTCGTTTTTTCATTTTTTTCGTATTTTTATTTTTACTTTCAAATTTTTTTTTCCTTTATTTTTTCCCGGAAATACTTGTAAAGTAACAAAACATGGAAATATAGTTTTCTAGAAAATTTAATTACTTGGAGTTTGATTCCCAAAAATATATAATTTTCGGCTATATAGTATTTCACGTACCAAACGTCCCCTCAATTCTAGATCTATATAATAAAAGATCCAAATACATATATATGACTTAACTCAATTTATTTTCTACTATATCTAATTTACTATTTATATACACAAACTAAGTTTAAGTTATATAGTCATATTAATACTTGAATAATATATATATCATTTATTTATTAAAAAAATTTATTTAAAATTTTGTGGCTGCTATGTCGCCTCCCTCGCAACCCCTTTGCTCCAGGAGTAGTCGCGGACATCTATCTCTCGAGCACAGATTTAGGTTCGACCTCAATGGGGCCATTGTGAGCCTCCCATCCCCACCCTTTGTCCCTGACAACCCCAGTTTTCCTTCAAAAATTAAATTTCTCCTTTTAAAACCAAACCAATCTTTATATTAAAAATGAGACTTATCAATCTTCTTCCTTTTTCTAAAATACTGATAAATTTATTCATTTATTTATTTATTTTTAGAAAATTGAGATAGATAGATTATTTTTTTGTTTTTTTAAAATAAAAGTAGATTTCTTTTTTAAACAAATCTAAAAGAATAATCTATTTTTCAAAAGACAAATCTAAATATCTTTCAAAATATATGTATATTTTTATTTTTAAATTTAAAAAATAATTTATCTTACTGATAATGTCACCACTGTGAGCGGAACATATATTACATGTGGTAGGCCTACCACCTTCAAACAAAGTAGTATCTGAGCTATTATGATATGCAACATAATGCACCCTACAAAGCTATTGTGAAAGCTACATTGTTCCTAACTTACATAGGAAGTCATTAGAAAATCTGTTGGTTTGGACCAAAATATACAATGCTTAAATGAAGAACAGTAATACATTTGTGAGCATATATACCTGTAGCAGGGTTATGTCTGACTGTTAAATTGATAAGAAATATGAACCCAAATGATGCTCTTTCCATCACAACTTATTATTCAGATTAATAGTAGCAAGCCACCGAGCCAATACAGTTGTATGTTCATTTCCTCTAAATGAGCTTTACTTAAATTCGCTATAATCACACAAACACACAAATCAAGCATATATATATATATATAAATATATAGCCAGCAATCTATATACTCGCATATATTGACACACTGTCAGTAACAGACTCAGCAGCAGCAGAACCAGCTCAAGCAACCCTTAGCTGGAGCCTCGTCTGGTGGTGCCGGGGCTGTGTTATTAGTCCCCACTCCAGTGTTCTTGATATTTCCAACATCATTTCCTTTGCTCCACCCGGAAACTGTGATCTTATTGTCCTCGGTCGCACTGTATCCATAGTTTCCTCCAACGGAAGCCTGTCCTCCGCTCGACTTCAAATTCGAAGTCTTCAGAGACGAGGCGGCGGTGGTGTCCGGCGCCTGGACTTTGTTGCCAGTCCCAACTCCAGTGTTGCTGATATTTCCCACCGAATTTCCGCTACTCACACCAGAAACACCGATGGTGTTATTCTTACCACTGTACCCGAAGTTGACTCCACCAGAAAGTTGCTCTCCGCCTACGTCTGAATCCGAGGTCTTACTTTCAGGCTGGAAACCAAGTCAAAATTAATTTAATTTCAATACGGGAGTCTCTTTAAAGAACAAGAGAGAGAGAGAGAGAGAGAGAGAGAGAGAGAGAGAGACGAACCATTTTGCTGATCCGATTGCAGGAAGCAACTGCTCTCAAGTCATGACACTAGATCTGCTCAATTTATACAAAGCTTGAAGGTAACCAATAATGTAAACAGCATCAACTTTATGCAATAATGTAACCAAATCTTTCTCTTGAAGTCTCCAAGAGAATATTATGATGGGTTCATCAACTTTATCCCTGTATATGATCTTTCCTTACGCGCTTACCCGTGGAAATGAGTTGCAAGTGAGTGTAAGCTTCACATTATGAATCGATTCCTCTAAAACTTCATAATAGTAATATGTACTTTATGCTTAGTGTTGCCTTTATACCAAATATACAAATAGAACTGTTTGGTCGTGTAAAAGAAAAGTTCTTTCAACACGGCTAAAATAAGCGGAATTAACAACGCCCCTGGACGTAGATAATTCCATCAAAAGCTAATCGCAGATTAACAACATATTAGAGTATCTACAGTGGGGATACTCCAAGTAAATATTTTAAATTATTGAAAATTGTATAAATTATTATTTTTGTAGTATCCTCTTGATATTGACACACAATGGTACACTCCAAATAAATACTCCAAATTAACCTCCTATTTTTTCTTCCTTTTTTTTCCTCCAAGTTAATGGAATACTAAGAAAATGATTAGTAAACCATGGCGAAGTAGTGTTGCTAAGGTAGGGGATGATTGTTACTAGTTATAGCTCCTACAATGTTTTAGTGATTATGGTATCCGCTATAAGAGGAAATGGCTAATTATAATTAGTCCATTAACTTCTATTATTATTATTCTAACAATTATATGCAACTGTATCACTATGCTTTACAGCTACTAGGTATAATAGAGATTATATTTATGCAACAATAATTCTAACCAAGGGTCGTATTTGCATCTATGGCTTCGTGTGTTTGTGCCTCTACCGTTTCCATACTATTTGCTAGTCTAAGTCTCTAGTTGACCGATTAGGGTTTGGGCTACTAAACTCTACAGTCTTGACAAACTCTATCTCCTTACGCTAGCATATATTTAGTGTCATTCCATTATACTTCATTAGTGTATCACGACGACTATAGGGTTCTATGTTATAAGACACACTACTCAACTTATAAGAATTCAACTAGTATTGGAATTGTTTTGTTGAGATTCTATAGTATAACTTCTCCCAATAGTTTCTCTTTAATTTATGTCCTTCTTCTTTAAAATTAAATAAAAAAAATTTGTTAAGGTATGCAAGAAAAATTTATTTGATACATTAAAACTTTCTAAGGAATGAACATTCTTAATTCTTAATTATTATTATTATTATTATTATTATTATTCATTGCATATATTCTATACTTAACATGATGGGAGAAATAATTTAGTCTAAATTTTAAATGAAGCAAATTTTTTTGTACAATTTTTTTTTATTATATTATGAAGTGTATGATTTAAGAAACAAGAGTCACATAGAGGAATACCGAGTAAACCTTAATGAGAGGGCAACTCTAATGGAGGAAGAAATTATTATTCATAACGGATTGGATTAAATGGGTATGGCAAGATTTGGAAAACGGATAAAAAAATTGGTCATCACATGATATACGATGGATCGAAATTAAGGTAACCAAATAGAATGTAATTAGAGACTCTTGATGGTAGCATACACTACCAGAATAACACATATTAGCTACGTCCAAACACGTTGCTAATATGTAAACTAACGTCGCTAAAATAATTTGGAGATGTAATTAGCAACATTTTTACGTTGTCGCGTATTACATGGTCGATGACAACAAAAATGTTGCTAGTCGTCACTGTAGCGACGTATATTTGCGACGAGAAGACATTACAGAATATACGACGATTAGCGACGTGTCGTTGTTAAACTGGCGACGTAAGCTTTGGTCGCAACACGTGGCTATATTAACGACATTATGAGCGACGTTTTACTACAACAATGCTGACATGGCAAGTTTTGCCATGTCAGCATGTTTGCGACGTGTAGCGATGTAATTAGCAACGTCCATGGTACCATGTAGCGACGTTCTAATACATGTTAGCGACGTAACTAAACATCGCTAAACGTTACCCAACGTCGCTAACTTAAAAAAAAAGGATGCAGTTTGTAAAATATTTTTCAACAAAACTCTACCTACAGTTATAAAATCAAAGTTTATATAAATAGACCCGGAGCAACCCTCCGTTGAATTTTTTTGGTTCGTCGACCCCTTCGGTGGAACACTCAACACCGATAAATTCACATATAGTTAATATGAAGACATTGCAGAATATACGACGATTAGCGACGTGTCGTTGTTAAACTGGCGACATAAGCTTTGGTCGCAACACGTGGCTATATTAACGACATTATGAGCGACGTTTTACTACAACAATGCTGACATGACAAGTTTTGCCATGTCAGCATGTTAGCGACGTGTAGCCATGTAATTAGCAACGTCCATGGTACTATGTAGCGACGTTCTAATACTTGTTAGCGACGCAAGTAAACATCGCTAAATGTTACCCAATGTCGCTAACTTAAAAAAAAAGGATGCAGTTTGTAAAATATTTTTCAACAAAACTCTACCAACAGTTATAAAATCACAGTTTATATAAATAGACCCGGAGCAACCCTCCGTTGAATTTTTTTGGTTCGTCGACCCCTTCGGTGGAACACTCAACACCGATAAATTCACATATAGTTAATATGAATAATAAACTAAACTCACATAGAAATAAATGTACAAAGTTACATTACACTAAATATATATGTCCCAAGAAGTAGATAAATGAATTTAAAATAAGTGTCACATGCATCTCAGAATATAATGAAAAGTATGAAATAAAAATATCAAAGACCCAAGAATGGGCCAATACACACAAACATACTAAAATCTGTCCAAACAAGGACTACTACTGATCAGGAGGAGCACTGTCGTGCATATGGGATAGAAGGAACTCATACTGCTCCTGTGAAAGCGTCACCGATGCCAATGGAGGAGGCAGTGATGGAGGCGGTGTGGATGCCGACGAACCAGGAGGACGTATCTGCTATAATGCAAGGAGTCGAGCATTGCATGAATCCATGACATATACCATCCTCGAAGTGCTCTCCGCTACAGACCAACTCATCATATCTTGTGCCACATATAATCTCGAAAGTGAGTCGTTCATGGTCGTATGTGACCCCTACAGCTCCGTCTGTCTGCGTTCCATAGATGCGGCCAGAGTTGTCAAGCTGCGCTCTGTCGTCTGGCCAATAGTCCTGAGCTCCATAAGGCTGTGCTCTGTCATCTCGCTCAGAGTCCTGAGTTCCATAAGTCTACGTTTAAGCGAATCAAAATGTGCGGTGATCGTCGCATCGTCCGTCTGCAGCGCAGACTGTGGCCGCTCCGTAATCACCCATAGCAACTCGTCACGCAAGTCAGTAATCTGACGATCAACGCTCTCCTGGACTCGTGTCGATGCCTACGAAGGCTGCGAGGAATGCAAACTAACAGAGGCGGTCATCTAGAGCTCGTCCGCCGACGGAGATGTAGAGGGTTGCGAGAAAGTACCAGCCCCTCCCTCTGTAGGTGCACTACAGTCGTCCGCTCACGTAGTTTAAGATACTCGTCCTAGAAAAGTGGTTGCTAATGTCTAAATTACATATTACTAACTCTATATATATATATATATATATATATATATATATATATTTGTATATTTTTTAAGTTATATTAAAACTAACACATGGTAGTAAAACATACATAGGTCTGCATTGCCTTCTCATCGATGAGCTTTTCGTCCTTCCGATGGGTGGCTAGAAAGACGGTCACAATATTGTTGGCATCCTCACCCCTTTGTACCTGTTAAAAATTATATTGTATGTTATTAAAATTAAATAGGTGTCGTCACGTGTTCATTGTCAGCCATTCTCTGGAAAGAAAATTTGTTTTTGCAAGCCTGTTAAAGGCTTTTAGAGTTCTAACAATTTTCTAAAATATACTAGAAAAGGCTAAGTATTATAAATTTATTATGTATTTTTTAGAAAGTGGTAAAACTCTAAAAGCCTCAAAAAGGCTTACAGATACAAATTTGCTTTTCAGAGAATGACTAACATGGATACTTGACTTCGTCATGAGATGGACACTTGACATAGGAGATAATGATATCTCTGTCGTCACGTGTTCCTTGTGAGCCCACATGGAACACTTGACCTCGCAATGTCCAATATACACATAGGTGTTGATAGCACTCTAGGTATTTGTGCATCATGTGGATATCACACATCATGGTATACAATATCACATTGATACTCTCGTGTATCTTGACACTAGGATACAGTTTCAAATACCCATGACACTAACTTGAAACTCGGTCTCTAGGTCATTCCTAGGTCAAAACTTGGTTATTTGAGTCAAACTAGGTCAAAACTATCTAATTTGGGTTCCAAGTTGATAACTGGATTGGCCTATATAGCTAAACTAGTCAATACTAGGTTTATGAAGTCATTCTAGTTCAATTCCTTACTATACTAGATTTCTAATTTATACTAGTTATATAGACTATACTAGCTAATATATTATATTATGTATCATGTATGTCACGCCCCGACCTCCCGCATGCAAATCGACTGTCCCCGCTAGGAACGAATCACCGTTCCAGCGCTCCCACGGGACGATCGCTTGACCCATCTGGGCGTGATGCCGCACGAGCGTAAGCCGCGTCCGTGCAAGGCCGTGGTCCATGCTGGCGGTAAGAGGTCTAAGACACAGAGTCACACAGATTGTCCAAGTGCAGCAGAATTATAAAACATAGGCAATTGGTAACAAGTTCACAGAGTCGTCAATAGAGGAAGCATTGAATAACATAAGTATAAAAGTAAAGCAAACTCTTTATTGGTATTGAATAAGTGTTACAGGTGGTGCTTAGCCGAGATTACAAATCGCTCAAGCCTCTCTCTCTGAAACAGTAAAAGCGTGCCAAGTGGCTACAATTGTGGAATGATACATATGCGATATTTCAATATTATATCTTGTATATATGCTTCAATTCCGGACGCAACTCTCCAAGGCTTCAGAGTGAACTCCACTCCTTAGCACGCACGAAGGAGGCATCCGCACGGAACAAGGTTCTCCCGCACCCTGCAAGCAATCTGGTGGGTTATCAGTACATG
The DNA here is from genome assembly GCA_036927795.1 of Iris macrosiphon. Classification (NCBI taxonomy): domain Eukaryota; kingdom Viridiplantae; phylum Streptophyta; class Magnoliopsida; order Asparagales; family Iridaceae; genus Iris; species Iris macrosiphon. Next base: position 252,921,477 of record JAYESA010000004.1, read on the forward strand.
AATGCACTGGTGGAGAGGCAACTCGCCCGCTCTACAAATCCAAACATGTTATAAGGGTTCCATGCACAATCTATTAAGTTATCTTTCTAATCTTGCCTTAGGATCAGTTTCATGGCAATCTTGAATAGCCTAACTCGTGTGGCAGTGCGCCGTACGATATGCAAGGGAACACGGCGAGACTTACCAACTTACCATTTGTCCTTCCCTGTCCAAGGCAAACCAAGTTAATTCAAGCACAAGCATTTATACAATAAAATCCAGGGGCAATAGCATATGCAAATACAAGTGTCGTGAGCGAGATTATATTTCGGGTGCACGAGTATACAGGTTATCCAGAAGTATTGCAGACGATGTTGAATTGTTCCATATGTACAAGTGTTATTCTCAAGATTCATTCAGGTGTTTCCCAATTTCTGCACGCGATGTAATGACCCGCATGCAGATTGCTCTAAGTGAGGATGACTTATCTATATGAACAGGAGGTCGCTGGTAAAGCCAGAAAGGACGACTAGTCATCGGCGAGGATGGTATGCAATGAATGAACAAGGTGCGCTATAATCCATCTCAACCAGTATAATGGACTATACAATAGAGTTCCATCCGGATCGGATCAGCCCCGGTGCCCCGGAGACCGCCCGTGGAACTGAGATCCGAAGATCACCTTTTTCAAGTTGTCCGCAACATGCAGGTCTCGGGTTCTCCAAATTTCTATCTTGACAAGACAATCCATGATGTGTGTTCTGAACGAGTATTGCTCCACGAGCTGTGATTCTTGATTTGCTTGACATGATTCTTGTTCAGATATTAACTTGACATAATTATCATTCAGAGTTCAACTTGATGCATTCCCCTGGTTCGGGGATTGCCTTGGCGACCTAATAGTCTCAGATACTTGCAGGTTCATATCGCACAGAATAGCTATTTGATAGTCTTTTGGCCAACTAGATGCATGCACGATACAGATAGTGTTACTTAACTGTGGCATAGATTATGTGACAAGCATTGAAATGAGAAAACGTGTCTAAGTTAACATATAACCAGGCAAGCATGCATTTATATTGAATATAAGTACTTACGCTGGCTCGGGCCCAAGGGTAAGCCGAGGAGTGAAACTGTAAAGGGGCATACCGAGCGATATAATCTAGGGGCGTACAGTGTAGGAAGTGAAGCAGTACACTTTGAAGAGTACATGCATGTCATTCTACTTGAGACATAGCAGGGTCTAGTTGCACAAGGCAAAGGGAGCATGCGAGGGTCCACATATATAAGCAAAGTTTTATTTCCATGTTCTAACACAAGCAATACAAGTTGGGATTATTCCCTTAGCTAGGTGCGTTTGATTCTTTATTAGCATGCAGGGGGTGATTCACCTAGCGACTAGCATGTATCGTCTATATTTTAAGTGTGCCGCAAAGCACAGACATGTTCATCGTAGCCACCCACCTTAGCGATGATTCGTCTCGGTCGAGGTATACTCCGAGCGAGCCTCTGAAAGCCTAAGTCAGAATCCTGAAGGTCGAAGTCTAGAAATTCTTTTACCGCAAATGAGTCTTCTCGCTGAGTAAAGCGGGTTGGGTCATTTCACTTTTGTCGTTTGAATCGGCAGTCCGCTTGAGCGAAATGGGTCGTTACATTATACACCACTTAGAAAAAGTCTCGTCCTCGAGACTTCCTTAGCGCATGTCGTTATATTGCACTATCGAATCTACTTGGTACCACTAGATCTGATTTGTTCGAACGGATCTCCTACTCGTTCCTTATTCCGTGTAGCATGTATGTTGGGTCAGTCTTATTGCGCCTTAGCGTGGAACGTGTTGCTTAACGCGGGGTACATTTCAATCTATCTTGAATGATGATCTATGGCTGAGGCAAACTTATACAAGTCATTATACTTGTTTATGCGAATATTCACTTGTACTAGCATTCGAGATCAGCATATTGCGAGTCTGGATCGTGCACATATTCAAAGCATCCTTCAAACATATGCATGTCAACCAACTTAGCGAGAGCAAAGTCTTAGCACTCGAGTTTCACATATCATTTAGTCTTGGATCGTGCACACGTTCAAGACGTCCCTCAAACATATGCATTCAATCAAACTTAGAGATAGTAAAATCGGACAAGCTACTTGCACAAATCTCAAGGGTTCTCGTTTATCAATCACAAGGATACTTCCGACAGGGTCAATCAAATTTCAAGTCATTTCTATTCCAACTCAAAATTAAGTTTTGCACTACTGTTAATCACGATCTATTCGTTTTACCGACTAACGTCCACCCGTTCAGTCAAATATGGCACACACTTACCGTTCTAAGTCTAACCCTAAGTCTTGTTGCCCAGTTTTATAGCCTTTTCAAGCAATATGCTAAAGTCGGTCACATAGGTTCTTTCACTCGGCACAGGGTCATCTGCCTCATTGCTAGGTCAGCTCACAAGGTCATAGGTACAAGTTCAAGCACACGACTCATCTACAAATTCGTTGCACGATGCTCGCCCCAAATTCTAGGGTCAAACCATTGTTCATTAGCATGGGGTATTCTACCTAAGCTCATTTTACTCAGATTTCTAAACATCGAGCACGGATTATCCTACTCTCATTATCACGTTCGTTTGCATAGGGGTTCGAGTCCGTTCAGTAAAATCTACGATATCCAAGTTGCAGGACAAGCCTAGCGATTTGCATAGTCTATCACTCCAAACATGTTTTAATAAAATCCCTATCCATTCCAAGTCTAGACCACCAAGCCAAGATTCAATTCTAAACCATTTGTTTATAACTCTAAGTCGTCCAACCTGATTCATGTATCCTTTCACGAAACCATCAAGCATGATTTGTTCCAGGTTCTAGGCTAACTTATCAATCAAATACCTTCGATTTACTTGTATTTTCAAATTCGTCTTATCGTATCGAACCAAAAGTCAAGACGATCCATCAGTTGTCACGCTATGGTCTCTCGCAAGTTCGATCACCCGCGTTGGACATAAAATTACCACGCTAATGCTCCCGCTGGATAATTGTCATAATCCGAAAGTGACGCATGTACGAGCATAGAGTTACGGTCGCACAAGACAAGAACATTTGAACGTTATAGTTATCTTCGAAATGATCAAGACTTCCTTATCATTTTACTTTGCTTTATCCCAAGTTATATATTATTTATCCACCAAGTCATGTCCGTTTATGCAATAATTTCAATTCGTGTAGTAAAATCAACCAACTTCACTGTTATCGTTCGGTAAACCCATAGTCTATACTTCTAGCATTCCTCAAGCAACTAGTTTCAAATATTCAAGCCCAAGTTTTATCTCATCTTTGATACGTTCTATTCACCGAGTTCGTTTGAAATAATTACCGAACATATTTTTGTGAGTTCGATCATCCCCGCCGTACGTGAAATCACCACGCCGGCGCTCCTGCAGGATAATCGTTTCCGTTGGGACTAATTTCGAAGGTTATCGTTCCGAACTTGATTTCAAGATCGTTCTTCCAAACTCCAAGCCAAATTTGTTATCGCTTATACTTCTATTCGAGCGATATTGTATTCAAGTTTACTCTATTTTTTATAATCCAAAATTGCTTGCACAATTTTCTAAGTTTCCAATAAGTTTCATTAACCAAGATATCGATTTCTATTTTCGTGAATCCCTATTTGATATAAGCCTTATCATTTATTTGAGACATTCTCAAATCGTTTAATTCGACTATCGCATGAGACCTATGAATTCGTTTAGATATTTCTAAATGATCCATATACCACTCAAAATTGAGTCACCCAATTAAATCCTCAAACGATTTGTATCTTCCAACACGAAATATGGTTTGAGCTATTTCCCAAAATCCAAGCACGATTCTCTATATTCGCCTAAGTGATAAACTGATAATATTCCTATCGGTTGCCATTCTGAGTCTGACTTATCCTTTTCCTGGACGATATCCCCATCTCATTTGTAACCAGCTTGCACCAAAAGGCCTTGGCGCACGATACTCTACACAACTTAGCCGAAAGGCTGTGTGCATAGCTAACCGTTCGGAAGATATTCTATTCCGCACACTAACCAGTTGGGTAATCACGTATAGGTATTCGAGTTTGCATATAACTTACAAATTCTAGCATGGGCCTAATCCCAAAAGGTCTAGTACAGGTCGGCACAAAGGCCTTCGTATCACAATTTTGTACAAGTAATCATATCATTCACATGCACCTTTTAAAAGTATTTAGACTTATTGTTTGGAATATTCTGATAGTGTCATGCCCCAGTCCCAAAATATATAGGACCAGGAATACGCGACACACCAGCTACGCATTCGACCAGACTCTGGTCCGACTCGAATACGTATGAGCTGTAAACTACTGGTAACTATCTAAATAATCCAGTAAATATAAACATCTATGTCTTAATCCACAATGAACAAAAATACACAAGAATGAGCTATATGTGCTACAGTAGGCCGCTCAGTAAACACACAAACTCGAATAGACTCGAGAAGAGATGAGTCTACAAAAACTAGGCTATAACTGCAGATGAATAATTAATATGAATAAAGTAACCATAATGCAGGTAGAAATGATATGAGTACCTGGTACCAATGCCCGCAAGACAAGCAACTCCATCAGCAACTCCAAATGCTCCGTAATCGTCTATGCTGCAAAACTGGCAGGGGACCAGGTCCTCAGAGGGACATAACAAGGTACAAAAATACAGCATGCCAAAGTACAACATAAAGTACAAGTGCAATGACGGTGTAATCTAGCATAACCACCTAAGTGAGGCACAGTTTGAAGACAATGTTCGACGCGTGGGCTGTCCAAAAAAAACCGTAGCTCCGAACATAGAGACACATGGGGCATATCGTAGCTTCGAGCACAGAGTAACACGGGTGATACTACTACTCCGGATACAGGAACACTACATTAATAGGACATATACATATATAAAGCACATGCAGAGGAGCCCAAACATCTAGTAACTGTCTTCTCCTTCCCAAGCGGTCAACGAATGTGCGCTGAACCTGAACCTCTATCTAGCAGTCTCATCATACAGAAGTAACTATCAACAAATGCAACCCAAAGGTCGTCCCAGTCTCCGGTCATGATGCCAGTATCAGGATACAAGAAATCTGGTATGAAGATAGTGTCTTAATGTGTCCTAGGGTTATGATATACACAGGTACGTACATCAAGGTATTGCAAACATCTATCACTCGCTATCAGACGTTATCGACGAACGTCTGCACCCGGTTGTGATCCGGACACGAAGTAATAATTCTAGTCAAACACGTGCATAATGCATATAATAAAATAATAAATATCTGGTAACTGAAGTACAGGGTGGCAAGGTACACTTGCCTGGATTCGGCTGCTGAAGATGGGTCTCCGATACAACATTCAAGTTCGCGGGTCCCGTAGTACCTAGAGACGGGATACATGCTCAATCAATAAACTATCATGAGACTGAAATAAGATGTGACACACGTCTAGCATATGTTTAAACCTCTGTTACAACTCACACAGACACTAAGCTAGAGGGTTGACCAAGGTTGACTAAAGGTATATTACATCTAATCCAATTAATCACCTGTACAATATCATCAAATAAATCCTCAATCTTACTATATTCATCACGATGTTCAGTAGTTCAAGCCATGATCAATCCTCAAATTTTACCCCGGTGTTCACAGACGTTAACATGCACATTTAAATATCATCCTCGAATAATTTATTTATTAATTATCAAAACCCTTGATTATAAATTCAGACAGTAAATTATTTGAACCTCATTTCCACCTATGTACAGCTAGTCCTCAAACAACTTTATCAACAGCTCTCAATATTAACCCAAGGTTTGATATCACTCTACCATTTTATAGTAATAAACCTGCTCCTTGATAATAATCAATGTTTTAATATCACCATCATTTTACGATTGTTTAAATGCATACATAACATCAAACCCTACTCAATGCTTTAACCATAACCCTAAATAATAACTTAGCATATAACCATCAATTTCATATATATTAAAATATAATAAATCCTAAAACTTATGCTTTTAAAACCCTAAGCTCGTCTAGAGCATTCACAACAATTAAACCTTCTCCGCCACAACCATCAATGCATATTTTACATAACCTCAAACCGTAAAGATCATTGCATTATACATACCATCAATCCTAACTCAATATATATAACCCACACACAATAATACTAAACTAAACATAACAAAATAAAACACAATATACAACACAAAGAGAGGGGGAGTGTTCACCTTGGCGGCGGCACGGTGGCACGCCAGGGTGGTTGTCCGGAGTGAGGTCGACAACGAGGTGGGGGAGGTGTTGGTTGACGTTGGTCGAGGGAGGCGGTGCAGGATGGAGCTCGACTGAGGGTGTGCAGCGGGGGGGTATCGACTGAAGGCGTTGGTCTGCTCTGGTAGCGTGCTGGTGATGACAGTATTGTAGTGGCGGAAGAATGGGTTGGCGATGACTCGCCGGAGTGGCCGGTCGACTAGAGGCCAGGGTCGGTGATGATGGCGGGATGGACGAGTGGAGGTGGTGATGGCGGTGGTAGCGAAGTGCTGGAGATGACCGCGACGATGGTGGAGTACTGTCGTCGAGATGCTCGGCTGACCGGAGGATGGTCTACGGAGGAGACGGCAATGGTGGTGAAGGTGGTCATGGTAGTGAGGGTGATGGCAGCGGGATGGTGCTCGGTTCCTGGAGTCGATGGGCTCGGTGGTCGACAGTAGCAGCGGGTGATCAGTGGAGACAGCTCACCATATCCGGCCGGTGGTGATGAAGATGATGAGGGTGGACGAGTGGGGATCGATATAGGGTGGCTCGGCTCTCGTCGTGGGCTCGACCGCCGTCAGGGAAAGAAGGTCGGGAGCTGTTGTTGTTGAGCTCATCGACCAGGCGAAGGAGCTTCGGTCGGGATGGTAGAGCGGGTGACTCGGGTGGAGACCGAGGTAGCTCGGCGGTGATAGTTGCCAGAGTAGGGGACCGGCCGGGTGAGGGGTTTAAATAAAGAAGGAGAAGTGGAGTGGAAGAAGAAGAAGAAGGAGAAGAAGAAGAAGAAAAGAATAAGAAGGGAAGAAGAAGAACGACTGTACATGGAGAAGGAGGGAGGAGAAAGTAAGGGGGGGTTTCCTTAGGTTTTGGGGATTAGGGCCTGCTTGGGATGTGTGTAGGAAGAGACCTCTTATAGGGATGGGTGATGGGTAGTGGGTGGTGATGATCAAATCCTCATTTGAATGAGTGACTAGGATCTAACATAAAAAATTATTTATACAAAGAAGAGTGAGAAAGGAGTGAGGTTGACTAGTCAATGAGTGGAGGGCTTCTCCATTTGGTTTGAACCAATAGGATGATGACACCTAGTACAACTTTTGCAAATAAGTCCCTTAAATTTGGGTATTTGCACAAACATATAAAATAATTAAAAATTGGTGGGAGAATTGGTGTTTGGTGTTTTGTAGGGTGAGGGGGTGTTGTGTGTTTGGTATGGGCTTAATTTATAGGGTATTGGATTAAATTGGGGTTAAGTTGGGATTAGTCAAAGTTGGTATCCCCAATTTAATTAAAATAAATTATTATGTGCTCTTAAATTGATTGGGGGCACATGGGATCTCAATTTGGAGTGACACAAAGGTCATGAAGGGTGTAGGCTTGGTGTCAGTCTTGGACCCTTTAATTGGTCCGGCTAAACGGGTTGAGTTTGTGTCTCAAAATTGATGGCAACGACACAAATACGCGATACCAGATTAAATAATAGATTTTGGATACGGGAAGTTGTGCAATTAAATTAGAGCACAAGAGATTTTGATTTTGAGTGACGAAAAAGTACATCACCTAAGTTGGCTTGTCAAGTCAAGTGTGAAACATTTTGTTGGAAATTATGGGCTAAGGTTGGGCTCCGAATATTGCAACAACGGTAGGGTGCACCAAGGGTTTAAAATAAATAACTAGACCACGGTAACACAAATTCTAATCCTCAAACACCAGATGCTAACTAAAATTTCTAACTCAAAACTAGTCTATCTATAAAAATAAATGAGGGGGTTTACGGATAGGCCATTGAGAGAGAGCGTATGCACATAACCCACGAACGAGCTTTCGAAACTGAGAAAATTGAAAGGAAGTCCAAAGGCGTAAAGCCAGGCTTTGATACCAATATGTCACACCCCGATCTCCCATAAGCAAATCAGCCATCCCCGCTAGGAACGAATCATCGTTCCAGCGCTCCCGCGGAATGATCGCTTGACCCATTTGTAAGTGATGCCACACGAGCATAAGTCGCGCCCGTGCAAGGCCGTGGTCCATGCTGGCGGTAAGAGGTCTAAGCCACATAGTCACACAGATTATTCGAGTGCAGCAGAATTATAAACGCATAGGCGATTGGTAACAAGTTTACAGAGTCGTCAATAGTAGAAGCATTGAATAACACAAGTATAGGAGTAAATCAAACTCTTTATTGGTATTGAACAAGTGTTACAGGCGGCGCTTAGCCGAGATTATAAATTGCTCAAGCATCTGTTCTAATATTATGTCTTGTAAAAGCGTGCCAAGTGGCTATAATTTTGGAATGATACATAGGAGATGTTCCAATATTATGTCTTTTAAATGTGTTTTAATTTCGGACGCAACGCTCCAAGGCTTCAAAGTGAACTCCACACCTTAGTACGCACGAAGGAGGCATCAGCACGAAACAAGGTTCTCCTGCACCCTGCAAGCAATCTGGTAGGTTATCAGTACATGAATGAACTGGTGGGGAGGCTACTCGCCCGCTCTACAAATCCAAACACGTTATAAGGATTCCGTGCACCATCTATTAAGTTATCTTTCTAATCTTGCCTTAGGATCAGTTTCATGGCAATGTTGAAAAGCCTAACTCGTGTGGCAGTGCACCGTGCGATATGCAAGGGAATACGGCGAGACTTACCAACTTACTATTTGTCCTTCCCTGTCCATGGCAAACCAAGTTAATTCAAGCACAAGCATTTATATAATAAAATCTAGGGGCAATAGCATATGCAAATACAAGTATCGTAAGCGAGATTATAGTTCGGATGCATGAGTATACAGGTTATCCAGAAGTGTTGCAGAAGATGTTGAAGTGTTCCATATGTATAAGTATTATTCTAAAGATTCGGTCAGGTATTTTCCAATTTTTGCACGCGATGCAATGGTCCACACGCGGATAGCCGCTATCCAAGGATAACTTATCTATATGAATATGAGGTCGCTGGCAAAGGCATAAAGGACGACTAGTCATTGGCGATGATAGTATACAACAAAAGAACAAGGTGGGCTACAAGCCATCTCGACCAATATAATTTACTATACAATAGAGTTCCATCCGGATCGGATCAGCTCTGGTGCCCCGAAGACCGCCCATGGAACTAAGATCCGAAGATCACCTTTTTTAATTTGTCTATGACATGCAGGTCTAGGGTCTTCCAAATTTCCATCTTGACAAGATAATCCATGATTTGTGTTCTGAACGAGTATTGCTCCACGAGCTGTGATTCTTGATTTGCTTGACATGATTCTTGTTCAGATATAAACTTGACATGATTCTCGTTCAGAGTTCAACTTGATGCATTTCCCTGGTTCGGGGATTTCCTTGGCGACCTAAAGGTCCCAGATACTTGCAGGTTCATATCACACAGAAGAGCTTTTTGATAGTCTCCTGGCCAACTAGATGCATGCACGATACGGATAGTGTTACTTAACTATGGCATAGATTATGTGACAAGCATTGAAATGAGGCAACATATCCAAGTTAACATATAAGTAGGCAAGTATGCATTTATATTGAACATAAGAATTTACGTTGGCTCAGGCCTAAGGGTAAGACGAGGAGTAAAATCGTAAAGGGGCATACCGAGCGACATAATCTAGGATCGTGCAGTGTAGGAAGTGAAGCAGTGCACTTCAAAGAGTACATACATGTCTTTCTACTCGAGACATAGCAGGGTCTAGTTGGACAAGGCAAAGGGAGTATGCGAGGGTCCACATATATAAGCAAAGTTTTATTTCCATGTTCTAACACAAGCAATACAAGTTGGGATTATTCTCTTAGCTAGGTGGTTGGATTCTTTATTAGCATGCAAGGGGTGATTCACCTAGTGATTAGCATGTATCGTCCATATTTTAAGTGTGCTGGCTAAGCAAAGACAAGTTCATCGTAGACACCCACCTTAGCGATGATTTGCCTCGGTCGAGGGATACTCCGAGCAAGCCTCTGAAAGCCTAAGCCAAAATCTTGAAGGGCCAAGTCTGAAAATCCTTTTGCCTCAAACGAGTCTTCTCGCTGAGTAAAGCGGGTCGGGTCATTTTACTTTTGCCGTTTGAATCGAAAGTCCGCTTGAGCGGAACGGGTCATTACAATATACTTAATATATATTATATATAATAAATACCTTACAATATCTTAGCCTAGCTAATACCCATTACCTAGCTATATACTAACACATCACAATAATACTTTAACCAAATATCTATATCGACCTAAAATCTTAACACTTGACTATAGATACTAAGATATCACTATCTAATTAGTTTCCACATATGCTATTAGCTATCAAGAAACCTCAACACCAAGTACCCAAGTATCCATGTGTCCGTGTCTGAGTTTCACCATACACACACACTCTATTTCAGTGTTAGTGTGTTCGTGTCAATTTCAGAATCAATAGGGTATGTGTGTCCGTATCAAAATGTCTATGTGTGTCCGTATCTGTGTCATGTGTGTCCTGGGTTGTGTCATGTATGTCTGTGTCCATGTATCCGGTTCCATGTGTCAGGATTAGGATTATATCCTGTGTGTATGTCCATGTATCCTGATTGTGTCCTATGTGTGTGTGTGTGTGTCCTGGTTGTGTCCGGATTAGGGTTAGGGTTTACCAACCGGGAAGGAAGGGAGGGGGAGTGCATGAGGAAGGGGTCGACGGAGGAGGACCACGTCGGAGGGGAACAGTCACGTCGGAGGGGGAGGTGCCACGTTTGGGGGTCGCGGGGGCGGGTGGGTCGAAGAGGTGGTCGCCGGGTGCTCAGAGGCGGGGTGGGTAGGTCACCGGGGGGCTCGGAGGCGGTCGACGGTCGGCAGAAACTAGGGGGGAGGGGGCGAGCCAGAATTAAAAATTTTGGGGAGAGAAATGTAAAATCGAACCAACCAGTAGAACCCTATATGAAGTGATTTAGTAACGTCAACATGAAACGTTGCTAAAAGTCGCTAAATTTTTAATATATTATGACATATAAGGCATGGATTCGTTAAACATTGTTATTATTAATAATATAGCAACGTCCAGCGACTTGTTGGCGACATCAGTTTTCATAATACTAAAGGTAGTCGCTAAATATCACTGGATGTCGCTGATAGCGACATTTTGTGATCTTTTAAATACGTCGCTAATTTCAATAATATTAGTGACATTGTCTTCCAGATTCGCTAATTTTGTCGCTGAATTGACTTATTTTGGTAGTAATGGTTTGATAACAGGAGATGGTATGCAACTTATCGAGGTCGGGGTATGATCAAAAGAAAGATTTTAATTATTTCCTAGGTTCAAATGATTAAAGAGCATGGCAATGGATCTATGATTGATAGAAGGGATAAGTAACGCAAGTGGATAACACGGTGTCCTAACAGAAGGTGATATGCTAGTTTCCATGTTCATGATATGATCAAGGAAAATATTCTAATCATTCACTCTGTTCAATTGATTAAAGAGCTATGACAATTGATCTATGATGCAGGGATGGGTTAACTCAAGATAGAAAAATATTGTAACCTCCGTATCCTAAAATTCTTGCTTTAATATTGTTATTAGGTTAATTTGGGGCTATTGGAATTTTTCACATTTTTTAGTTAACTAAAAACTAGTAACCCTAATTTCCTAGGACTTTCAAGAATTTATTTTAGAGTCAAATATAATTAAAAATATTCCAAACTTTTATTTTAGATTCTAAATAGTCAAATATATTTTCTAGAATTTTTTGGGAATTTTTTGATTATTTTTAGCATTTATTTTGAGTTAATTATAAAAAACTGAATTAAAAAAAACTAATTTCTGAAAAAGAAAATCAATAAAAGTAAATATTCTGCCCAGTCAGCCAACAGGGGGCCCACCTGTCAGCCTCCCGCAGCAAACTGGGCAGGGTCCGCCTGTCAGCGACTGCGGGGTGGGTGTGGGTGCAATCGAGCCGACCTCGAGCCGAGCCGAGTCAGAGTTCGACTCGGACTCAGCTGAGCCGAGCTGGGTCAAACCCTGACCGTTTGATCTGAGCGGGCAGCAGTGGATGGATACCACATGGCGCACTCCGAGCCGCGGCTTCTCTCTCTCTCCTCTATATATATAATAGTTTAAATTATAATTCATAGGGTTTTTCTTTGAGCCAAATTTTGGAGAATTATTATCTAGGATTCCTTCATCTTCTAGAAACCATTACTCATAGTTCCGGACTCCAAACGAGGCCCAGTTTCTTGCGTTAGAACCGTATTGAGGTTAAATTTCTGAATATATAAATTTTTTTACGAAATTATGAGTATTAAATTCTGAAAAATTAGTAGAGCACAGCATGTCCAAAAATAGATGTGTTTCGATGTTTTCGCGATTCTGGGAGAACTAGGAATCAGAATCAAGAACTGTTTGAAGTTTCGAAAATCTAATATCGAGATCATTGACATATGTTTTTTCCAGAATTTAATTCGAAATATTTTTATACTTTTAATTCTGTAGAACTTCTAGGTTAGAATTTAACCATCAGTGCACAATACGAAATTTGTATGTGCCATAATTCCCAAACGAATTTGAATTCGGACGAGCCATAAATTCCAGCATATTTTTGACGCTGAAATCTACATGAAATCATGATGAAATTTGAGTTTGTGTCGGTTTACTTTTTGGTCAACATATTGCTTCGATTTGCGTGCCATGAGTCTCGAGTTGATAAAATTCAGTTCTTTGGACAAAATTTAGGAATTAACCTAAAAATTAGAATAATAAGATTAAAATAAGATTTTAGAGTAATTATTCCAGAATTAAATAAATTAAAATAAATTATCTTTTGACATGGTAAAATTGTAACACATAGGCTATTTGGACTGTGACTTGGACTCTGATTCATACCAGCTAAGGACCACAGGCGAGTACATTCTCTGATAGTTTCTTATTTATGATATCCTCTATGTTCATTGTATTTAGTATAGATATTCATATTTTTTGACACGATGGTTACACGGATTGGTATATCCGGATCTCTTCATGAGATGTTATTCCTTGTTCATGGTGTATCTTGTGCAAGTCTTGTTTTATTGTTTATCTTGTACATGTACAGACACTAATTCTCGGGAAGAGTCGCTATCTTCTTGGGGAATTTCGTGCCATAGTGTACCATGGTTGGATCTACTATACCAGTCGGGGGGTGGGGAGTATTTTAGTGTAGATATGTGATCATACCCTTCATGTACAATTCTTATTCTCATGTTAGTGTTGGTCATACACTGCACGTATGACTAGCCAGGCCAGTACTCATGTACAAGTTCCCAAGCTGATCACATATTAAATCTAGTACTCACACACTTAGTCATTAGTATTCTTGTTCATTGACATATTGTTCATTCTTGTATTTATTTCCAGTATTTTTTTTATTACGTATCTCTTGTACATGTATATGCATCTTGTATATTTCTATCTATTTACTGCTAAATAGTTTATATCATTGATGTAGAACTGCTATTAGAGATGTACTTTGCTCCAATCTTGACTGGATATTTTTTTAGACTGTGACATAGAGGACTTGTTTCCGGCATACTTGGAGACTTGGATGTTATTGATTGTAGGTTTGATTATTTTATTGTTTAGACTTGTCTTGTATTTCATTTATTTATTCGATATCTCATCGTGCTTTAGTTATGTGATTAAGTATTCTATATTATATTGAGATATCTGTGTCTCCTTATGGAGTTGGATATTCGTGAGAGATTGACTAGATAGTATTATGACCTAGACAGCGTTCTACCGCCGATGCTGCGGCGTAGGCTGGACGTACCCACGTACTCGTGCCCTCAACTATCATAATCTCCTATAGATTTTAAACAATTATAATCAAATATTATTCCTATATTTTAACTTAAGAATTTCGTACTCTTCAAATTTTAAATTCAATTTCTATTATCAACATTTCAAATAGGTGATCCAACAATCAAAAATCCACTTTTAATTCAAATTATCAAATTGTAAAATTTTGAATTCAATCCATCAATGTTCATGTTTTGAGTTCTATATTTTTTTTATCCTCAAAATTTAAATTGTTAATTTAATCTCCAATATTTAAAATTTAAATCATGTGCTTAAATTATAAATATTTGGTCTTTAAAATTTATTCTATAAGTCATTCTCATCTTTAAAGTTAAATCATCATAATCTAAATCATTCTTCTAAAAATTCTTAAAATTAAAATGACTTATATCTCCTAATCTAATCTTACTTAATCACAATCTAAAAAATTTTACCTTAAATTGACAATGCAACTTCTACCCAACTTAGAATTTACCGATCTATCACATAGGCTATACATTTAAGAAAAACTTTCTCAAATTATTTAATCGTGTTATTCAATCCATAAAATATATCACATATTTTATGCCCTTAATTACGAAATTAGTCACTAAGTAATGTGATTGGCCTATGGGGTATATCTAGTACTCTATGTGTATCAAACTTATACCAAGCACGAGCGTTCGTCTTTCCGAAATAGGGGAAGACGAAAAACAACAATAAAGAATTCAAGAAGGAGGTGATAGAATACAAGTACGGGGTTCAAGGCGATTTTAAGAATTCAAAAGAGAGTTGTCAAGGCAGTTGTAGATTAAAATCTTATTTTTTTTGGTAAATTCCTATTCATATGTTCATATCAGAACAGTTATGTACCTGATATAATATGCTCTGACTTGTCTAGAGGGCAAGTATATTCATCTAACAAGTTGATTCAACTATATATCTCAATCCACGTAAGGTAGTTATGCGAAGAGTAAACCAAGCGCACTAAGGTTGATCAGACCATAATACACTGATTCTAAATAGACAAATGTATTAGTGTGTGCACCCAATAATACATATGTCATGAACAAGCTCGATAAAAGAATAAGCTTACAAAACTAGGATATAATAGCAGCATAAGTCGAGATAGTTCAGAAAATATAAGTACGCTAGATTATAATGAAAGAAGATACAAAAATAATTCAAGTTCACCAAGAAGATCGGTGTTGTGCCTCTACAGTTGCTATACTAACTTCTTATCTAAGTCTCTGGTCGACCAAATAGGGGTATGGTCTCTAAGTTCTACAGTCTGGATAAATATTATCTTCTTATACAAGTCTACAGTTGGTGTCATTCAATTACAATTCATTAATGGGTTAAAATGACTATATGATACTAGGTTATGAGGCATACTACCCAACTTACAAGAATTTAACTAATAGTGTTATTGAACAATAGAGTGTATATACCTAGTACAAGTCACCTTCCTAACCCCTATCAAGCACGAAAGAAAAGATAAGATTGACGTTATGAAAGAATCAAGTAAGATACAATGCGAACAATCAAATAAGAATGCGAAATAAAATCAAGGGCGGTGATTAAATAAGTAGATGAGATCCTATACTCTAATCCTATGCGCAGGCTTGCTCGGTACAGTAACGTAACCGAGATAATATGCTCTCTACCTGCATGGACCACCACAAAAATATGTCACACCCCAGTCCCAAAATATGTAGGACTAGGAATACGTAAGCATTCCAGTCGTATGAATATGGCAACTCCAATATATGGATACTATAATACACACGTACGCTGTAATATGAATGTTAACTCACATGTGGTATATATATTATCACAAGTCACAGGGCATAACTAAATCTCATCCACATAATCAAATATAAATAAATAACCAATCTACTATATAACTGAATCTCAATATGAAGTATCAAGGAATGATAGTCGGGTGGAAAAAAATCCACTGCTAAACTAGAATATAAGATAAACCACATAAGAACATCTAATGAACAATAAGACTCGAAGAGAAGACCTCATCGAAAGAGATAAGTAGCAAGTCTTGATCCGTGCACCTGCGAATAGTCAAGATCGTCTACACCTGGAAAGGGACCAGGTCCTCAGAGGGACGTAACAAGATACATAGAAGCATGCCAATTGAATACAGTAAACATGCATAATAGACAGAAAATATATAAGTACCCTGTACAAGACAATTTAGATGAATATGCATAATGAGGATAACTTTTTGACATATGGGCATGGGTAGGCTACTCTATCTAATCTCACAACTCACACACACGTCAGGAACATCAGAAATCGACATACCTCAAGGGTAGCGACCACCACGACAACAGAAATTGACATACCTCGAGGGTAGCGACCAGCGTGACACAACTACCATAGTGCGTGCTAGTTACTATGGTTTACCAGAGTAGTTATAGCCCATACGTCTACTGATTATCCTTCCCTCTCATGATACTATGTGTCAAGTTTGTGTCAACATATATAGTATATAATTATGACTGAAAGAAAACACACATGCAATGAATATATAAAATATAATAAGCAGGCAAAAGTACTGTAAGCAATTTGGCAAGGTATCTTGCCTGGTCTGAAAAAGGATGAAGTCCCAACTCAAGGCATCGTCCGATCTACCCGTCACATAAATTAAACAAGTTAGGTTACAAAAGTGGGTGAATAGTTTTTGCCATTTTAATCTATTTTAACTCTAAATAAAATAACCTAAAATAGTATTTTAATCTTATTATAATCTGATTTTATTTTTAAACCGGTCCAAAGAAAGTCAACTTTACGAATTTGTGATCCATGGCACGCAAATCGAGGCAATCCGTTGAATTCTATAGATTTCATTGCTACATGAATACCGGAATCAACGGTTTCATAAAATCACAAGTCGGTAAAGAGTTATGTCCTTAAGGGCGCACAAATGATAGTTTTCGGTGGTTTCCTATTTACGTCTACGTTGCACAAATTTTATAGTAGATTAAACTTGCATGTTAAATTCTAGAAAAATAATTTTATGGAAGTTCATCATTTCAGATTTTTGAAACTTCAAACGGCTCATAATTCCGAGTTCGGGATCTCCCGAAATCTCGAAAACACGTCTGATTTTGGATAGCTGGCACTTTTCAAATTTTTTGGAAAAATAGGTTCATAAATTATTAAAATAATTTATATATTCAGAAAACTAACCTTGATATGGTTCTAAAAAAAAAATTGGAGTGCATTTGGAGTCCGGAGCTAGGAGATATCGTCTTTTTAAGTTGTCATAACTACTAGAAAATGTGGCTGAATTTATGACCAATTTTGACTCTTTTTGGACGAAAAAGAGAAAAATTTGGGGAAGAAAAGTATGAAGGATGAGTTTATTCCATAATTCTAATAGGTATTTATAATGGTTGAGACTACTTAATTGAATACGACTAGGATTGGCTAATTTGGATATGATTATGATCAGTTTAAATAAGAATATGATATACATGAAGTTGCTTTCCTAGTAGGCTCAGAATTTGAATTAATTTAAACTAGAATTTGAGTTTATCTCAATAATTTATAATCTTAAATAGAATTAAAGATAATACAAATAATTTATATATAATCTTATTAATATCTATTAACACTAAATTATCATCTATCTAATATTAAGACTATATATATCCAAATAAATCCTAAATAATTTCAAAAAATCCAAATAAATTTCTTAAATTCTAAATAAATTACAAAAAAAATAATTAAATATTTTAACCTAAAATAAATATTTGGTAGGAATAATATGCAAGTATGGTCTCATAGTAAATCAAAAAAGTCCTAAAAATTTACGTTTCCTATGTTTTAATTACCCAAAAATTCTAGAAAAATTTTAAAAAATCTACAATAGCGTAAAAATAATTCTAAATAAATATTACATAAGTAAATATACTAAAAAAATTTATTTTCTAATTAACTAAGAGAATACTCTAAAGTAATTCAATATTTAAAATAATCTATAATAAATATAATAATATAAAATATACACAAAATACCTATTTTGGGTGAGGGGGTTTACATTTGTGGCAAGATCCAGCTTCTTGATCTGCCACCAGTCGTGTGCACGTAATCGCAGCTGCATGGTTGCACACGCTACCCTCTTGTTCGCAGGTATCGAAGCAAACTCAAACAAGCCCTCAAACTTTGCGATCCAGTCCATCACCTTATTCGACGCAGTCCAGCCTTCGAACTACTGAGGTTTCAACTTCAGAAACTCAGCACCCCTAAAGATAGACTTCCTGGCCACCCGTCTAGGCTCATTAGTTTCTGCTAGGCCTGCTCCCTGAGGTGCAGACGCGGCTATCGCAAGTGTCATGGCGGTTCCCGATGCACCACTGTGGGCTACCCGTGTTGTCACTATTTGAGTCAGAGAGTCAAGCTGATGTTGCTGTGCCAAGGCTCTAGCATCAGCCTGTTGCTACTGAGATTCGAATCGTTCCTGTTGGGCCTCATGTCGATCTGATTTTCGAACATCGCAATCAGCCTATCGACTTGGTTATCGTTCACGCTTGCTGCGTGCGATGTCCCTTAATTACCCGTTCTAGTTATTTTGCTGCAAAAGAGAGTAGCTTATATTAGTCTTATAATGTATTATGGACTTATTGCATGAGATGTTGGATTTTTACACTTTTAAGATCGGGACATTAACACCTTCGATTTACTTATATATATTTGTAACCATTTTTGAAATCCGGGACTTTTGAAATCGCTTGTAAACTTATATCATTTTTGGAAATAATATTTGAAGAGGCCAAGGATGTAAAGTCGTGCTCTGATATCACCTATCACGACCCGGTCCCGTAAGGGCCGATCGTCCTCGCTTGGTCCATACGGAACCGATCGTCCTCGCTTGGACGCGATGTCATACAAGCATAAGTTGCTCTTGCACCAGGCATAGTACCTGCACAAGACATAAGTTAGACAAAAATATACACATATATATATATATATAGGGGCATATAATTCAAAAAGCAGAGAACCAAAGTTGAACACATTTGATAGGAACACAAAAAACTTTCTTTATTGAATACTTGACGATTGGATTACAAAGTACTTGCTTGGTAGATTATAAAATATTCCATAGATGGCTACATCCCTTTTTACAAACCCAAAACTAGCCAAAACGTCCACACATCATATCCTTTTAGTAGAACCAAAATAAAACACCTAGCAGAAGAAGAGCTTGCACACTGGAGAGGAAAACTAAGGAAGCAGCACAAGCACAGTTCCGCTAGATGGATGCGCTAACACTGGTTCAAAATGCTCGACAATCTCTCGCTACCAGAACGTGGAGATTTACCCACAAATGTGGGTCAGTACTATAATATGTACTGGTGAGTGACCGTAGCCAAACTCACCTAGAAATCTATACTACGTAAATATGTGAAGATAGCATTTTAGGTGATCTTTCTGGTTGTCTAGTTCCTTTTTAACAATTCTTGCAAAGAAACATAAACGATAAAATGAACGATGCCTATGATAATTTTTACCCACGATCGAACGGTTATCCCTGCAGCAGACACACAAGTTAACCATAATTTGCATATATATGAATAAACTTATGAATCAATCTTGGCATCAGGTGTTAGGTATGCAAGAAGGTAAACCTAGCATGCGCCGTAACTACATGATGGTCTCCTCCACGGGATTAGCAGTTGGGACGTACAAGCCCATCTCACTAATAGACATATACCATCCCGTAAGTAAGGACTTCAAGCCTCAGGGTATCTAGATCTCTCCCAGGCCGAACGATCCCCAGTGCCCCAAGAACCACTCGAGAGATAAACCTTGTGCATAAGTTGTCTTGACCAAATACATGAATGCAAGTTCCTATCAGATAATATGCTATAATATAACTGATGAATAATGAACAAACAAGTCTTATCTCTTTTTCTCATTTTCAATATCAAGTCAAGAGGTTTCCAATAGTATTACTTGATATGCAGCATACGAGGGGAAGGTAAGCATTCATGATGTAACTAGTAAGGTAGCAGTTCTATACTTGAAGCATGCAATAATATTTCTTTTTAGCTTATCTTGTTAGTGAGGCAATATTTATAAGTGAACTAGAGATTCTTTATTAAGACGTGTAGACTAAAGGATTCATCGAAGGGCCTAAGCTACTCATCGATTGAATGAAACGAGAGAATGGGAAAGTCTTATGCAACGATCACTTCTTGGTTATGCGTCCTGAAATTGCAATAATACTTGGTTACCATTCTTTGATCTTTCTCTTTTGATTCAAAATGAATGCATAAGCGATAAAAGCGAATCATGAAAACCAAATTATCGAAAGCAAGACAAAACACAAAGCAACACAAACCAAGCAGCAAAACAACCAACGAAAACTCTTGGACTCATTTCAATAGAAGTCGTTCCATCAATTTGAAGGGTTCATTGTATTTCGTCCATGTTGATTTGGCGATATGGTTTTTCCGAGACTCGATTCTCAACCAAGTCAAAATAACAAATGTTCCATAAGTAACTCGCTAGGAACAGGGCATTACATTTCTTAGCAAAATATATTTTACTAACTTTTCTTCTACGAAAGCCGAGGTAGAGGAGGAGGTGGCCGGGGCAGAGGCAGCACTGGGAGACGCGGGGGAGATGGCGAGGGAGGGTAGGAGGACGGCGGCGGCGGACTCGAACCTCCTCGTCGGGGGGGGGGGGGGTAGGCGTGCACAAGATGGAGGCCGAGCTCGGCGGAGTGGGCGGAGTCGTCTTCGCAGTCGGGGGAGCCGAGGCAGAGGATGTAATACCACATTCCGTTCAAATGGACTGCCGATTCAAATGACATAAGTGCAATGTCCCGACCCACTTTGCTCAGGCGAGAACACTCATTTGAGGCAAATGATATCCAAACGTGTCCCTTCAGGAGTTCGACTTAGGCTTTCAGAGGCTCGCTCGGAGTATCGTTCAACCTAGGCGAATCATCGATAAGGTGGATGGCTACGGTGAACTTATCTTTGCTTAGTCAGCACACTTAAAAAGGGAACGATAAATGCTAGTCGCTAGGTGAATCACCCTCCTGCATGCTATTAAGAATATAACGCACCTAGCTAAGGGAATAATTCCAAATTATATTGCTTATGCTAGAACATGGAAATAAAATATTGCTTATATTGAGACCTCGCTATGCCTCAAGTAGAACAATATACATATATTCTGTAGTGCTCTGTTCGTATGCCACACTGCATGACCCTAGATCACGTTTTTCAGGAAGTTCCCTTACGGTTTTACTCCTCGGCTAACCTTCAGGCCCGAGCGAACGTGAATGCTTAAGTTTTCTTGTGAATGCATGCTTGCCTGCTTATATAAATTTGCCTCGATTGAATGCTTATCGCATAAACTATGCCAAGATCCTGTGATGCCATTCATGTCCTACATTCATTTAGGTTTTCCTCGGAAGACTATCTAATAGTCATTCCGTGCATGAGTAAACCTGAAAGTATCCGCGATCATTAGGTCGCTAAGGCAGTTCCCGAACCAGGGAATTTGCACCAAGTCAATGATCCAAGTATCCCAGTTCGTGGGGCAATACTGTCTTGTACTGAATCAAATGGCTCATAGAGTCAAAAAGATATTATGAACAATCCTACCTGAAACAAGTACCTGATATACATATCATGCCTCAAACATGTACCTGATTTCTTGCCTGAACCATGTGCCTGATATGTATCCTGTCTTGAACTTGTCCCTGTGTCTGACCAAAGACCCAGAAGATTGAGACTCGCATGGTCACAGGATAACTTTGGAAACAAGGTTTTAGTTCCGCGGACGGTTGCTGGGGCACTGGCACCGACCCGATCCGGACAGAACTCCTGAGTAGTCGCCTGCTACGAGCGGGATGTGTATACAATGCCTCCTATTTTTTCTTGCACACCATTCCGACAAGAGACTACGCCGTCCTCTATGGTGCCTTGCTAGTGACCTCATGTTCATATAGATAAGTCATCATCGCTTAGCGGCAACCTGCGTGCGAGTCATTGCATCGCATCGAGAATAACTGAACACCTGAACGATCATGCTATAATAAAACTTGTGCATAAAGAGCACTTAAACATCTTATGCAACATACCTAATATTCCTCATAGCTCGTGCACCTGAAGCGTAATCTCGCTCACAACATAAGTGTTTGCCTATGCTATTGCCCTGAATTTTTATACATGCTCGTGCTTGAATTATGTAAACCCCCTCGACCAATTCAGGAGTAATTGGAATTAAATCAAGACACTAGGATTTACTTGGAATTAATTAGGATTAATGTGCGTAAATTATACGTCTTAATACACCTTGTCGTTGCTTCGAGGTTGGAGCATCCCACCATTAGTAACTTCCACCCGAAGTCGCAAACAACTGTTAGACATGCCAGACTACCCCTCTGACTATTGTGCAACCTTAGATACTCGCCATTGCGTCTCACCTTAGCTACGCAATAGTTCTTGAGAGAACGCCTTGCATTTATTAATTTAATTAAATTCGAGGTCAAGTTCACCTCAAATAAGCCCAATCAAGCCCACCTTGCACTCTGCTACATGGACCAGCCCCCCTAACAAGGCAGGACAGGCCCATACTCGAGGCCAGTCGATAATCTCCATTACCACATATAAATACAAACCTTCTCATGCAAAACCCTAAAAACCCATCATTCACCATCCCCTCAAACCCTAGCCGACCTCCCCCATCCAAACCGAGCTCCCGACCCCCATAGTCGCCTCACCCGACTGCTCCTGACCCCCACAGCCGCCTTACCCGATTGCTCCCGACCGCCTCACACGACTGCTCCCGACCGCCTCACCCGACTACTCCCGACGCCGCCCGACTGCTCCCCGACTACGCCCGACTCAGCCCGACGCCACCAAGCCGCTGTCCCGATCCTGCCTGCCCCTACGACCAGCGAGGTCGGATCCGTCCACGTCGACCGGAGCCACCCTCGTCGGAGGGAACAGCCGACCAGCGAGCGGACCCCCTCGCTCGGTTGATCAGGTACTCGTTCGTGGAACCCGTCTCTTTTGTGTCCTAGTACTTCTCCTTCGTGTCGCCGTGTCGATATGGAAATGTATTAATAACTCATAAACCTAGTTAATATTTTATGCATGGAAGTGATTTTTAGATTAGATATTAATTAATAAATAATTATTCTAAATTAGTGACTAGTTACCAAGGACAGGTAATTCGGTAGAAACACCTGGATATAAATCCTGGTATGTTCAAACATGGAGAATAGAGACATGTCCGCACAGAACATAAATCATGGACGACCCGTAACTAGATAATTATTGCCTCGAGACGCCTGTTAACCGAAGACATAATACGTGTACACCCTTGCAACATGCACACGTGACGCTATACTCGAGCAACAGTGAACTCGCGAAAGTATTCAAGAATAGCGTCTTAATCGTATGTAGATAATACGTAGTAACTGATGTCTGTATTGTTGTGTTATATTGTATGTCTAGGGTCTTTGGATCAGCCAGGAGACGCTACCGGAGCAGGCTTTTGGCATTCATCTCTTGAAGACTCAGGCAAGATATCTTGCTATATTTTACTGTCTAATTTAAATTATACAAATGTTGTATTATATGCCTGCTGTTTTGCTTTATACAACTGTGCACGTCCGAGATTGTCTCAGGTGCATTCGACGGATACGTTGATGATTAGTATTCATGGACTTAGTCATTAGCTGACTCACCTTATTGGATGATACCCTGTTATCTTCCAAGACCTGACACTTAACACGTATTCATAGTAATAAATCTCATGTTGGGATGCGAGTTCGCGTGTTCGACTAGCTATCGCCGCGTGTGACGTGCATCACGGTTAACAAGCAATCTAGGACTAGCTCAGTACAGAGACTTGGCATTTAGATAAGGGGTATGCGCATCGATTATTTGACTGGTATATCTACATTGGGAGGG
The DNA here is from genome assembly GCA_036927795.1 of Iris macrosiphon. Classification (NCBI taxonomy): domain Eukaryota; kingdom Viridiplantae; phylum Streptophyta; class Magnoliopsida; order Asparagales; family Iridaceae; genus Iris; species Iris macrosiphon. The sequence continues at coordinate 252,945,503 of JAYESA010000004.1, forward strand.
GAGGACGACTAGTCGGCATTTGTGACACCCCACTCCTTTACACTGATACCGCACTCGACGGAGTGATACGGACGTATTTATATATTACTGATACCATATTTTGTAGAGTGTTGGACGTTACTTGATGACATTGCAGATACCACACTCTATAGAATGTCGGACGTTACTGTATTCCTGTGCCCGTGTTATAGGGGGCATGTGTGGCATATACTAGCCGGTTGTCACGACTGGTGAATTACGTCAGCATATGTCTAGCCTACACCTTCCCATATACTCACAGTTGTTCTCACATTGCATTCACTTAGATGGCTAGCACACCTTTATTGTATTTATTTTATTCAATATTTATATATGGTATTTTTCTATGTATCTTGGTACGTCCCTCTGAGGACCTGGTACCTTTCCAGATTTGGACGAGGCTTTCTACTCCACAGTATACGGCCCCGGACAGGAGATGAGATTCGCTACAGCTGAGGAGTTAGAAGTGCAGCCGTCAGAGTTTTCATGACCAGTTGGTAGGCCTTCAGCCTAGATTGGGTGCATCATTACCTAGTCAGACGATGCCCTAGTCTTTATCTTTTATATCTCATTTTAGTACTTTATTTTGTCATAGTAGTGGGTTTGTTCCCACCGGACAACTTGGTTTGTACTATATTTTTCAGACTGGTATTTATCTTCCAGCAGTTTATGTAGTACTTCTTGCTCTTTATATTTGTGGATGAGATTAGATTACCTGTTATTGACTAATATTGGACATGTTAGTATTTTAGGACAGCGTAGCACTCTTCGTGGATCCATTAAATTGGTATATCTTCGGAGACGTGTCAGCTGGCTATTGCCACGTGGCCTGGTCCCGTGTATTTTGGGACTGGGGCGTGACATGGTTTTAGTGGTGGCCCATGCAGGTCCTCTCTTTTCGCTTGTGGTATGGTAACATGTCCAGCGAGCCTGCAATAGGATAGAAATTACTAGTTCTCATCCATATTTGATTCTTCTTTGAACCTTTTTGATACTGCTTCTGAATATCTGCATCCTGTTTGTTTGTTTTTGTACTCTTTTAATGAAGTCCTATCTCTTGCAGCAAGATAAATTTACGCAGTGGACGAGGAGCACCCCGTGCCGCAGTGACAGATAACACCACTCAAGGAGAGGAGGTACCCCAAGGGCAACCCCCGCTACAGACCCTGCTGATATATTGGCACGAGATATCGCAGGGTGATCCTACACCGCAGCCCGAGGGACAGACTTCCCAGATAATCCCCACACAACATTGTGAGGGCCAGACTTCAGGAGCTACACCGATGCCGCAGACTGAGAGGCCGACATCTGAGGAGACGCCTACTACATAGCCGGAGATTCCACTACTACCGCCTCCACCTTATCCACCCCAGATGCCACAGCTAGATAGCCAGCCACAGATGCTCCAGTTCTTCCAGACAATGATGCAAGCACAGTGGCAGCAGACAGAGACATTAGGACATAGTCTGATGACAGTACTAGAGAGGACACCTGCCCCAACACCAGTACTAGCACCTCCACCAGCCCAGACATGTGGCACTGTTAGATGGTTCCGACAGATGGGACCAGATACTTTCTCGGGCAATGAGACTGCCGAGCAGATCTTCGATTGGGTCGCCAATACGGAGTTGCTATTAGAGGCTTCACAACTGCACCTCGACCTTTGGATGACCGCGGTGAGGGCCCAACTGAAAGGCAACGCCCACCACTGGTAGGATTCCATTGAGCACAGTGTAGGGAAGAACCAGACATGGGAACAGTTCCTAGAATACTTCAATGCAAAGTATTTCTCAACTACAGTCAAAAATGCCCTGTACTCCCAATTCTTACATCTAGAGCAGGGAAATATGACTGTCGACGCATATAACGTGGAGTTCAGCCGCCTTAGCAGATTTGATGCCGTCCTGATACCCACCGATCTTGAGAAAGCCCAGAGATTTCATCACGGCTTCAATTTCGAGCAATAGAGGTATACCACTACACAGGCGAGGATTTCTTATGAAGATGTTCTTGCAGAGGCGAGAATCCTGGAGGCCATCGTCAGAGGAGCTAGACGTTCCAGCACGACTACACCAGCCAGAGCCCAGCCTAGAGCAGGGGGACCGATCCGTCGTCCCGGGGCACTGACACACTAGAGGGCAGCACCCTACCCCCAGCAGGAGCTTCCGACTTGTCACCATTGGGGCAAGAAGGGACACGTCATTAAAGATTGCCGGAAGAAGTTGGGATTATGCATGATATATGGATTAAGCCAGCACCTTGTCAGGGATTGCCCACAATGCAGAGAGGCAGCACTACAGACAGGACAGAGGCCAGCAGTACCAGTTCCGAGGATACTACCCCCACCAGGAGGCCAGCGACCACCAGCCATCGGAGGATTTCAGAGGGGACCACCCTTGGCCCCACATGAAGTACAGTTCAACCGGAATCGACAGTAGACAGGAGGACAGAGGTAGGGACAAGCTTTTGCTTTAGCAGCCACTGAGGAGGAAATAGAAGGGGAAGCTATCACAGGTGCCATCTTAGTTGCATCATTACCTGCAACTGTATTGTTTGATTCTAGAGCTACATTGTCATTTATATCTAGTAGATTCGTAGCAATGCATAGAGTAGCGACTTTCCCCTTACCTAAGAGTTGGAAGATTCTTACCGGAGGAGGTATCGTGCCGGTTACCAGTACTATCAGAACGTGCTTAGTAGTTGTATGTGGTAGAGAGATGAGAGCACGATTCTTGGTATTGCCTATGCCGTACTTTGATATTTTGTTAGGCATGGACTGGTTAAGTCAGTATAATGCTGTACTGAACTGCCGGAAGGGTAGCGTCACTTTTAGACCACCAGATCAACGGGAGTTCGAGTAAATGCGAGGGACCATCGAACAAGGAGTAGGAAAGATAGCGGGAACTTGCATGGCTATGGAGATTGCACCCCCTCCAATAGTTGCAGAATTTGAGGATGTATTTCCCGAAGAACTGCCAGGCTTACCTCTAGATAGAGACATGGAGTTCACCATCGAACTAGTACCCGGAGCAGCACCGATATCTTCTAATATATACCGATTGGCGAAGAAGGAGTTAGATGAGCTGAAGCTGCAATTAGAAGAGTTGTAGAGCAAGAGAATTATCTGTCCTAGTGCATCACCATGGGGAGCACCAGTGTTGTTCGTACCTAAGAAGGATGGAACAGTACGCATGTGCATTGATTACAGAGCCCTTAATGCTCAGACTATCAAGAACAAGTACCTCCTGTCGCGGATTGATGATTTATTCGACCAGCTGACAGGAGCAGTGGTGTTCACAAAGATTGAATTGAGATCGGGTTATCATCAAGTGAAGGTGCGAAGAGAAGACATTCAAAAGACAGCATTCAGGACTCGTTATGGTCACTACGAGTTCTTAGTAATGCCATTTGGGCTGACGAATACGCCAACTGTATTTATAAACTTGATGAACAGAGTATTCCACCAATACTTAAACAAGTTCGTGGTAGTCTTCATCGACGACATTTTGGTGTATTCAAAGAACCACGAGGAGCACGAAGAGCATCTGAGACTAGTGTTAGAGACACTAAGGTGAGAGAGAGGCTTTATGCCAAACTGAGCAAATGTAAGTTTCTCCTAGATCGTGTTGCTTTCCTTGGACACGTCATCTCAGGAGATGGAATTTCAGTGGATCCGGCAAAGATTTCATCAGTAGAAACATGGCCAACCCCCACCAATGTCTCAGAAGTGAGGAGTTTCCTAGGACTTGCCGGGTATTACCGGAGGTTCGTAGAAAACTTCACAAAGATTGCAGAGCCGATGACCCATTTGACCGTAAGGAGCAGGAGTTTACTTGGACAGAGTAATGTCAGAAGGCATTCGATGAGCTGAAGAAGCGTTTGACTACTGCACCTATCTTGACCATACCTTCTGGACCCAGAGGATTCGTAATCTATAGCGATGCGTCCGGAAAAGGATTATGATGTGTCTTGATGTAGCATGGAAAGGTTATAGCTTATGCTTCTAGACAGTTGAGAACACATGAGAAGAACTATCCCACCCACGACTTGGAGCTTGCAGTAGTAATCTTTGCCTTGAATCTTTGGAGGCACTATCTATATGGAGAAAGAGTAGAGATATTTACTGACCATAAGAGCCTAAAGTACGTCTACACTCAGAAGGGTCTTAACCAGAGGCAGAGACGTTGGCTCGAGGTGATGACAGACTTCGAGATCGAGCTACAGTACCATCCGGGAAAGGCTAACGTAGTAGCTGACGCGTTCAGCAGAAGACCCATGGCATTTTTTATGACCACCCAACAACATCTGTTTAGAGAGCTAGAGCAGATGGGTATAGAGGCCGTTATGCCCGGAGTAGATGGACAATTGTCGAGTTTCCAATTGCAATCGACACTAGTGGAGAGAATCAAGGCTGCTTTGCCGACAGACGCCAGATTTTAGAGGCTTAGACAGAGGACAGAGGCTGTAATGCAGACAGGACTGCGTATACATGAAGACGGAACTTTGAGATGCGGAGATCGTCTCTATGTTCCAAATGGAGAACTTCGTCAGGAGTTGATGGCAGAGGCACACAGTTCAACCTATTCTATTCATCCAGGAGGCACGAAGATGTACAGGGACTTGAGACAGTACTACTGGTGGCACAAAATAAAGAGGGAGATAGCACGCTTTGTAGCTAAGTGCCTGGTGTGTCAGCAAGTCAAGGCTGAGCATCAGAGATCTGCAGGATTGCTTCAACCACTAACTATACCGGAGTGGAAATGGGAGCACATCACTATGGACTTTGTCACGGGCTTTCTGAGGAGTCCTAGTGGTCGTAATGTAGTATGGCTAATTGTGGATAGACTCACCAATTCCGCACACTTTTTACCCTTCAGAGTTGGGCAATCGACGGAGGCCTTAGCAGATATGTACATGAGGGAGATTGTGCGCCTATATGGAGTGCCAGTTAGCATCGTGTCTGACAGGGATACGAGGTTCACATCCTACTTTTGGCGGAGTATACAAGAGAGTCTCGGTACTCACCAGAAGTTTAGCACAGCATATCACCCACAGACAGATGGCCAGTCAGAGCGCACCATTCAGACGTTAGAAGACATGTTGAGAGCGTACATGCTTGACTTCGGAGGATCATGGGAGGACCATTTGCACCTGGTCGAGTTTTCCTACAACAACAGCTATCAGGCGAGCATCCAGATGGCTCCCTATGAAGCATTGTATGAAAGGAAATCTCGTTCCCTAGTATGCTGGAGTGATATAGGCGAGCGACAGATTCTCAGACCAGAGTTGGTTGTTCGTACAGTTGAGAAGGTGATGAAGATCCAAGGACACCTATGAGCAGCACAGGACCGACAGAAGCATTGGGCAAATGCGCATCGTCGACCCTTAGAATTTTAGGTTGGAGATCACGTATTTCTAAAGATCTCGCCTACTCGAAGGACTATCAGATTCGGAGGCAGAGGGAAGCTGAGCCCGAGATACATAGGACCATTCGACGTATTGGAACGCGTCAGAGAGGTTGCTTACAAGTTAGCCTTGCCGCAGACCTTGGAAGGAGTTCATGACGTCTTCCATGTATCTCAGCTAAGGAGGTACATACCGGATCCGAGTCATGTACTTGACCAATCAGAGATCACAGTTGGCCCGAGTTTATCATACCAAGAGGAGCCTGTTAAGATTCTGGACAGGAGTGAGAAAGTACTGCGAGGTCAGACCATTCCGTTAGTTCGCGTCGCGTGGAGACATCATGCACCAGGCGAGTCGACTTGGGAACGCGAGGAGGACATTAGACAGCGCTATCCCCATCTCTTCGAAGGACTAGGTACGTATTAGCATTTTTTAAATCCAGTCAGAACTTCTTACCATACGTATGTTTTAATTTCGAGGACGAAATGCTCTAAGGAGGGTAGCTTGTAAACCCCCTCGACCAATTCAGGATTAATTGGAATTAAATCAAGACACTAGGATTTATTTGGAATTAATTAGGATTAATGTGCGTAAATTATACGTCTTAATACACCTTGTCATTGCTTAGAGGTTGGAGAATCCCACCATTAGTAACTTTCACCCGAAGTCGCGAACATCTGTTAGACGTGCCAGACTACCCCTCTGACTATTGTGCAAACTTAGATACTCGCCATTGCGTCTCGCCTTAGCTACGCAACAGTTCTTGAGAGAACGCCTTGCATTTATTAATTTAATTAAATTTGAGGTCAAGTTCACCTCAAACAAGCCCGATCAAGCCCACCTTGTACTCTGCTACGTGGACCAGCCCCCCCCAACAAGGCAAGACAGGCCCACACTCGAGGCAGCCCATAATCTCTATCACCACATATAAATACAAACCTTCTCATGCAAAACCCTAAAAACCCATCATTCACCATCCCCTCAAACCCTAGCCGACCTCCCCCATCCAAACCGAGCTCCCAACCCCCACAGCCGCCTCACCCGACTGCTCCCGACCCCCACAGTCGCCTTAACCGACTGCTCCTGACTGCCTCACCCGACTGCTCCCGACCGCCTCACCCGACTGCTCCCGACGCCGCCCGACTGCTCCCCGACTACGCCCGACTCAGCCCGACGCCACCAAGCCACTGTCCCGATCCCGCCTGCCCCCACCACCCGCGAGGCCGGATCTATCCACGTCGACCGGAGCCACCCTCGCGGAGGGAACAACCGACCAACGAGCAGACCCCCTCGTTCGATTGATCAGGTACTCATTCATGGAACCCGTCTCTTTTGTGTCCTAGTACTTCTCCTACGTGTTGCCATGTCGATATGGAAATGTATTAATAACTCATAAACCAAGTTAATATTTTATGCATGGAAGTGATTTTTAGATTAGATATTAATTAATAAATAATTATTCTAAATTAGTGACCAGTTACCAAGGACAGGTAATTCGGTAGAAATACCTGGATATAAATCTTGGTATGTTCAAACATGGAGAATAGAGACATGTCCGCACAGAACAAAAATCATGGACGACCCGTAACTAGATAATTATTGCCTCGAGACGCCTGTTAACCGAAGACAGAATACGTGTACACCCTAGCTACGTGCACACGTGATGCTGTACTCGAGCAACAGTGAACTCGTGATAGTATTCAAGAATAGCGTCTTAATCGTATGTAGATAATACGTAGTAACTGATGTTTGCATTGTTGTGTTATATTGTATGTCTAGGGTCTTTGGATCAGCCAGGAGATGCTACCGGAGCAGGCTTTTGGCATTCATCTCTTGAAGACTCAGGCAAGATACCTTGCTATATTTTACTATCTAATTTAAATTATGCAAATATTGTATTGTATGCCTGTTGTTTTGCTTTATACAACTGTGCGCGTCCGAGATTGTCTCGGGTGCATTCGACGGATACGTCGATGATTAGTATTCATGGACTTAGTCATTAGCAGACTCACCTCATTGGATGATACCCTGTTATCTTCCAAGACCTGACACTTTTACACGTATTCATAGTGATAAATCTCATGTTGGGATACGAGTTCGCGTGTTCGACTAGCTATCGCCGCGTGTGACGTGTATCACGGCTAGCAAGCAATCTAGGACTAGCTCAGTACAGAGACTTGGCATTTAGATAAGGGGTATGCACGTCGATTATTTGACTGGTATATCTACATTGGGAGGGGAGGACGACTAGTAGGCATATGGGACATTCCACTCCTTTACACTGATACCGCACTCGACGGAGTGATACAGACGTATTTATATATTACTGATACCACGTTCTGTAGAGTGTTGGACGTTACTTGATGACATTGCAGATACCACACTCTATAGAATGTCAGACGTTACTGTATTCCTGCGCCCGTGTTATAGGGGGCATGTGTGGCATATACTAGCCGGTTGCCACGACTGGTAAATTATGTCAGCATATGTCTAGCCTACACCTTCCCATATACTCACAGTTGTTCTCATATTGCATTCACTTAGATGGCTAGCACACCTTTATTGTATTTATTTTATTCAGTATTTATATATGGCATATTTCTATGTATCTTGTTACGTCCCTCTGAGGGCCTGGTACCTTTCCAGATTTGGACGAGGCTTTCTACCCCACAGTATACGGCCCCGGACAGGAGACGAGATTTGCTACAGCTGAGGAGTTAGAAGTACAGCCGTCAGAGTTTTCGTGACCAGTTGGTAGGCCTTCATCCTAGATTGGGTGCATCATTGCCTAGTCAGACGATGCCCTAGTCTTTATCTTTTAGATCTCATTTTAGTACTTTATTTCGTCATAGTAGTGGGTTTGTTCCCACCGGACAACTTGGTTTGTACTATGATATTTTAGACTGGTATTTATCTTTCAGCAGTTTATATAGTACTTCTTGCTCTTTATATTTGTGGATGAGATTAGATTACCTATTATTGATTGATATTGTACATGTTAGTATTTTAGGACAGCGTAGCACTCTTCGTGGATCCATTAAATTGGGATATCTTCGGAGACGTGTCAGCTGGCTATTGCCACGTGGCCTGGTCCCGTGTATTTTGGTACTGGGGAGTGACAAATTAAATGTAGTTTGCCTTGGACAGGGAAGGACAAATGGTAAGTTGGTAAGTCTCACCGTGTTTCCTCTGATATCGCACGACACACTGCCACACGAGTTAGGCTACTCAATATTGCCATGAAACTGATCCTAAGGCAACTAGAAAGACAACATAATAGTTGGTGCACGAAACCTATATTACGTGTTTGGATTTTTCGAGCGGGCGAGTAGCCTCCCCACCAGTGCATTCGTGTACTGATAATCTACCAGGTTGTTTGCAGGGTGCGGGAGAACCTCGTTCGGTGTGGATGTCTCCTTCGTGCGTGCTAAGGCATGGAGTTCACTCTGGAGCCTTGGAGCGTTGCTTCCGAAACTGAAGCACATATACAAGACATAATGTTGGAACATCGCCTGAACATTGCCTGAACATTTCCTATACATTATTCTACTATTGTAGCCACTTGGCACGCTTTTACTGTTTCAGAGAGAGAGGCTTGAGCGACTTGTAATCTCGGTTATGCGCCTCCTGTAACACTTGTTTATATCAATAAAGAGTTTTACTTCAACTTGTGTTATTCAATGCTTCCGCTATTGTCGATTCAGCGAACTTGCTACCAGATTGCCTATACGTTTATATTCTGCTGCACTCGGACAATCTGTGCGACTCTGTTGCTTAGACCTCTTACCGCTAGCTAATGAACCACGGCCTTGCACGGGCACGGCTCACGCTCGTGCGACATCACGTCCAGATGGGTCAAGCGATCATCCCGCGGGAGCACTGGTGCGATGTTTCTCGCCTAGTGGGGACGGTCGATTAACCTGCGGAAGATCGGGGCATGACAAATTGGTATCAGAGCTTGGCTATACGTCTTTGGACTTCACTTTGATTTTTTCAGTTTTGAAAGCTCGTTCGTTGGTTATATGCACACACTCTCTCAATGTCCCAAACAAAATGTTCCAACAATAAGTCTAAATACTTTCGAAAAGTGTATGTGAATGGTATTATGGCTTATACAGAATTGAAATAATTTGGCCTTTGTGCCAACCTGTGCCAGTTCCTTCGAGAATAGACTCGTGCTAGAAACATGACTTGTGTGCAAACCAAAATACCGATACATGTTTGCCCAACTGGTTAATGCAAAATTGAATATTGCCCGAACGGTTTGCTTTGCACACAGCCTTTCGGCTAAGTTGTGTAGAATATCATGCACCAAGACCCTTTGGCACAAGCTAGTGCAAGCGAGATTTTGATATTGCTCAGGAATAAGTCAAGTCAGACTTAGAATGCCAACCGATAGAAACATTCTCGGATTTATCGCTTAGGCGAATATAGAGAATCGTGCTTGAATTTTGGGAAATAGCCCAAACGATATTTTCGTATCGAAAGATACAAATCGAATATAGTTTGTTTGGATGACTATCGAATATGGATTTAATAGGATGACTCAATTTCGAGTGGTGTATGGATCATTTAGAAATGTCCAAACAGATCCATAAGTCTCGTACGATAATCGGACTGAACGATTTCATAATGTCTTAAATAAATGATAAGGCTTAAATGGAATTGGAATTCTCAGAAATGGAAATTGATATCTTGGATAAGGAAACTTGTTGAAAACTTAGAGGATCGTACGAGTAACTTCGGATTAAAACAGCCGAACTGAACTTGAATACAATACCGCTCGAATAGAAGTTATCCCAAAATGAATATTGTGTTTCAATGAATGAGATGAACGATAATGGATTTGTCTTAGAGTTCGAAAGAACGATCCTGAAATCAAGTTTAAAATAATAACTCTCGAAATCAGTCCCAACGAGAATGGTTATCCTGTGGGAGAGCCGGCATGGTGATTTCACATACGGCGGGGATGATCGAACTCACGGGAACATGTTCGGTGATTATTCCAGATGAACTCGATGAATGGAACGTATCAAAATGGAATAGACTTGATAACATTAAATTTGGATGATTTTACTAGACGAAAAATAATCGCTGCATGAATGGACTTGACTCGATGGATATATAACTTGGAAGGAGTAAAGGTAAAATATTAAGGTATCTCGAATCATGTCGAAGATGACCATAACATTCAAATGTTCTTGTCTTGTGCGAGCGTAACTCTATGCCCGTACATGCGTCACGCCCGGATGAGGACGATTATCCAGCAGGAGCGTTGGCGTGATGATCTCACGTCTAACGAGGGTGATCAAATTTATGGGAGACTGAGGCGTGACAACTTGTGAACCGTCTTAACTTTTGGTTCGACACGATAAGACAAAATTGAAATACAAGTGGTTGGAAAATGTTTCATTGGATAAGTTAGCCTAGAACTTGAAATAAATCACGCTTGATGGTTTCGTGAATGGATACACGAATCAAGTTGAACGACTTAAAGTTATAACTAAAGGTTTAGAATCAAATCCTGGCTTGGTGGTTTAGGCTTGGAATGGATAGGGATTATATCAAAACATGTTTGGAGGGATAGACTATACAAATCACTACACTTGTCTTGAACTTTGAATATTATGGATTTTACTGAATGGACTCGTCCTCCGTGCAAACGAACGTGTTATTGAGTGTAGGAAAATCTGTGCTTGATGTTTAGAAATCTGAGTAAAATGAGCTTGGGTAGATTACTCCGTACAAATGAACAATGGTTTGACCCTAGGAATTGGAACGAGCATCATGCGACGAATTTGCATGATGAATCGCGTACTTGAACCTGTACCTATGACCTTGTGAGCTGACCCAGCAATTAGGCAGACGACCCTGTGCCGAGTGAATGAACCTGTGTTACCGACTTTACCATATTCCTTGAATAAGCTATATAACTGGGGCAACAAGACTTAGGGTTAGACTTGGGAACGATAACAAGTTCTAAGTTTGACCCGAATAAATGAACGCTAGTCGGTAAATCGAATAGATCGTGCTTAACGGGTGTGCAATTACTTGATTGAGTTGGAATAGAAAATGATATGGAATTTGATTGAACCCTTGAGATTTTCAAAAGTAACTTGTCCGATTTTACTATTTCTAAGCTTGGTTGAATGCATGTGTTTGAGGGACGCTTTGAACGTGTGCACGACCCAAGACATAAGAAATATGAAACTCGAGTGTAAAGACTTCGCTATCGCTAAGTTAGTTGAAATGCATGTGTTTGAAGGACGCTTCAAATCCGTCCACGATCCAGACTCGCGATATGCTGATCTCAAATGCTAGTACAAGTGAATATCCACCTGAACAAGTATAACGACTTGTATAAGTTTGCCTCAGTCCTAGATCATAAATCAAAATCGATTGAAATGAACCACGCGTTAAGCAACATGTCCCGCGCTAAGGCGCAAATGAGACTGACTCAGCATACATGCAACACAGCGTAAGAAACTTGTAGGAGATTGTGTTCAAGCGGATTTAGTGGTACCGATTGTTACGCTTGGAATAGATTCCATAATGCGATAGTACGTTCTGCCCTCAGTAAGTCTCGAGGACGAGACTTTTTCTGAGTGATGTTTGATTTAATACCCCATTCCGCTCAAGCGGACTGCCGATTCAAACGGCAAAAGTGCAATGTCCCGACCCGCTTTGCTCAGGCAAGAACACTCATTTGAGGCAAAGGATATCCAAATGTGTCCCTTCAGGAGTTCGGCTTAGGCTTTCAGAGGCTCGCTCGGAGTATCGCTCAACCTAGGCGAATCATCGCTAAGGTGGGTGGCTACGGTGAACTTGTCTTTGCTTAACCAGCAAACTTAAAAAGGGAACGATACATGCTAGTCGCTAGGTGAATCACCCCCTGCATGCTATTAAGAATACAACACACCTAGCTAAGGGAACAATCCTAAATTATATTGCTTATGCTAGAATATGGAAATAAAACATTGCTTATATTGAGACCTCGTTCTGCCTCGAGTAGAACAATATACATATATTCTGTAGTGCACTGTTCGCATGCCACACTGCACGACCCTAAATCACTTTGCTCGGGAAGTTCCCTTACGGTTTTACTTCTCGGCTTACCTTCGAGCCCGAGCGAACGTGAATGCTTAAGTTTCCTTGTGAATGCATGCTTGCCTGCTTATATAAATTTGCCTCGATTGAATGCTTGTCGTATAAACTATGCCAAGACCCTGTGATGTCATTCATGTCATGCATTCATTTAGGTTTTACTTGAAAGACTATATAATATTCGTTCCGTGCATGAGTAAACCTGAAAGTATCCGGGACTGTTAGGTCGCTAAGGCAGTTCCTGAACTAGGGAATTTGCACCAAGTCAATGATCCAAGGATCCCAGTTCGTGGAGCAATACTATCCAGTACTGAATCAAATGGCTCGTAGAGTCGATACACATATTGTGAACAATCCTGCCTGAAACAAGTACCTGATATACATATCATGCCTCAAACATGTACCTAATTTCCTGCCTGGAACATGTGCCTGATATGTATCCTGCCTTGAACTTGTCCCTGTGTCTGACCAAAGACCCAGAAGATTGAGACTCGCATGGTCACATGACAACTTGGAAACAAGGTTTTAGTTCCGCGGACGGTTGCTGGGGCACTGGCACCGACCCAATCTGGATGAAACTCCTAAGTAGTCGCCTGCTACGAGCGGGATGTGTGTGCAATACCTTCTATTTTTGCTTGCATACTATTCCGACAAGAGACTACGCCGTCCTCTATGGCACCGTGCCAGTGACCTCATATTCATATAGATAAGTCATCCTCGCTTAGCGGTAACCCGCGTGCGAGTCATTGCATCGGATCGAGAATAACTGAACACCTGAATGATCATGGTATAATAAAACTTGTACATAAAGAGCACTTAAATATCTTATTCAACACACCTGATATTCCTCGTAACTTGTACACCCGAAGCATAATCTCGCTCACAACATAAGTGTTTGCCTATTCTATTGCCCTGAATGTTTATACATGCTCGTGCTTGAATTAACGTGGTTTGCCTTTGACAGGGAAGGACAAATGGTAAGTTGGTAAGTCTTGTCGTATTTCCTCTGATATCGTACGACGCACTGCCACACGAGTTAGGCTACTCAATATTGCCATGAAACTGATCCTAAGGTAACTAGAAAGACAACATAATAGTTGGTGCATGGAACCTATATTACGTGTTTGGATTTTTCGAGCGGGCGAGTAGCCTCCCCACCAGTGCATTCATGTACTGATAATCCACCAGGTTGTTTGCAGAGTACGGAAGAACCTTGTTCGGTGTGGATGCTTCCTTCGTGCGTGCTAAGGCGTGGAGTTCACTCTGAGCCTTGGAGTGCTGCATCCAGAACTGAAACACATATACAAGACATAATGTTAGAATATTGCCTGAACATCGCCTATACATCATTCCACTATTGTAGCCACTTGGCACGCTTTTACTTTTTCAGAGAGAGAGGCTTGAGCGACTTGTAATCTCGACTATGCACCGCCTGTAACACTTGTTTATATCAATAAAGAGTTTTACTTCAACTTATGTTATTCAATGCTTCCGCTATTGTCGACTCTGTGAACTTGCTACCAGATCGCCTATGCATTTATATTCTGCTACACTCAGATAATCTGTGTGACTCTGTGGCTTAGACCTCTTACCTCCAGCCAATAAACCATAGCCTTGCACGGGCGCGGCTCATGCTCGTATGGCATCACGTCCAGATGGGTCAAACGATCGTCCCGCGGGAGCGCTGGCACGATAATTCTTGCCTAGTGGGGATGACCGATTAACCTGCGGAAGATCGGGGCATGACAGAGGAGGAGGTGGTCGGGGCGGAGGCGGTGGTGGGTGACACGGGGGAGGTATTGAGGGAGGGTAGGAGGACGGCGGCGGTGGTGGACTCGGACCTCCTCGTCGAGGGGGGGCATCGACGTACATGAGACGGAGGACGAGCTCTGCGGCGTGGGCGGGGTTGCATTGAAGTCGGAGAGCCGAGGCAGAGGAGGAGTTGGGCTGGGCAGAGGCGGCCCTGAGCGACACGGGGGAGGTGGCGAGGGTGGGTAGGAGGACAGCGACGGCGGACTCGGACCACCTCGTCGGGGGTGAGGGGGCGTTGACATGTACGAGGTGGATGCCAAGCTAGGCGACGAGATCGATCAAGTCTCCCCTAGGCCCGCCTCCGTCAATAGTCCTGAAGCACCTATAAAAAGGGAATTTAGGGTGTAATGACCTGTTCTGCTGCGGCGGACTGCCGATTCAAACGGCAAAAATGCAACACCCGACCCGCTTTGCTCAGCGAGAATACTCATTTGAGGCAAAAGGATTTTCCGACTTGGCCCTTCAAGAGTTTCAGCTTAGGCTTTCAGAGGCTCGTTCGGAGTATCACTCGACCGAGGCGAATCATCGCTAAGGTGGGTGGCTACGATGAACTTGTCTTTGCTTAGCTAATATACTTAAAATATGGATGATACATGCTAGTCGCTAGGTGAATCACCCCTGCATGCTAATAAAGAATACAAATCACCTAGCTAAGGGAATAATCCTAACTTGTATTGCTTGTGCTAGAACATGGAAATAAAACTTTGCTTATATATATAGACCCTCGCATGCTGCCTTCGCCTTGTGCAACTAGACCCGCTATGCCTCGAGTAGAATATATTCTTCGTAGTGCACTGTTCACTTGCTACACTGCATGACCCTAGATTATGTCGCTCGGTATGTTCTTTTACGGTTTCACTCCTCGCTTTACCTTAGACCCGGGCCAAAGTGAATGCTTAAGTTTTAATGTAAATGCATGCTTGCCTACTTATATATGTTAACTTGTACTCGTTGCCTCATCTCAATGTTTGCTACACGAAATTATGCCACAATCAAGTAACGTTGTCTGAATCGTACATGCATTTAGTTAGCTAGAAGACTATCGAATAGTCCTTCTGTGCAATATGAACCTGCAAGTATCCGGGACAGTTAGGTCGCCAAGGCAATCCCGGGAATGCATCAAGTTGAACTTTGAACGAGAATCATGTTAAGTTTACATCTGAATAAGAATCATGTCAAGAAAATCAAAAATCATAGCTCGTGGAGCAAATGCTCGTTCAGAACAAGAATCAAGGATTATCATGTCAAGTTGTGTGAATTTGGAAGACCCAAGACTTGCATGTCGCGGACAACTTAGAAACAAGGGGGATCTTTGGATCTCATTCCACGGATGGTCTCCGGGGCACCAGGGCTAATCCAATCCGGATGGAACTCACGTAACAATCTTTTTTATGTACAAGTGGGATGGCGTGTGCGCTTCATGCTACGCCATTCTCGTTTTAAGATTGATAGTCTCATGTACAAGATGGGATGGCGTATAGCACCTCATGTACATACGTTGCACTCTATCTGTCATGCCCCAATCTCCCGCAAGCTCAATCGTCCCCGTTGGATGTGAATCACCATGTTGCAGCGCTTCCACAGGACAACCGTTCTCATCGGGATGTGATATCGTACGAGCCTGGAGTTGCGCTCGCACAAGGCAATGTTGTCAAACATCAAAGTTATCATCGAAACGACCAAGTTGCAGCGAAAGTCAAGCATTGTGTACCAAGCACACATCAGAGTATACGCAGCGAAGTTCTCGATAGGGTCCAAATAAAATACCACAAAGGATAATACAACACTCTTGCTCTTTCTCTAGCCCACAAATGTACTTGCCGTTCATACATTATGTTTCGTATATCCAAGCACCGCCACTACACCTGCATATCTGAAATAATGCCCACAAACATGGGTCAGTACACAGCCGTACTGGTGAGCGGGGTAACCCACTCGTCTAAGCCGACACTAAGTAGAATAGTGAATGCAAACAGTTATATGGTGATCTTTCTAGTTGAATCCTAGGTTCATTTCATGGCAAAGATATGACATGTTAAGAAAAACTATAAAGTAGGTTAAACATGCAAGCATTCAACTCAAGCTAATATACAAGCAGATATATATCCAACTCAAAGGGAAACTAGCATGCAAATCGTCCTACTCAAACCCAAGCAACGCGAGAACCTATCGAACCATTATCCAAGCCTGAATATCAATCCTCAATCCAAGCCTTATAATCCAATCTTTGATATAAACACTCTTACCGAGGCAAGGTGGCCGCCGCCTATACGAAAAGCACAAACCAAACCAAAGCAAAGTAAACCAACTCTTATATATATGAAGTCACTGGCCAAGCCATAAAGGACTGTTCAACTGCAGTTCTACTCGATCCAGCGCTAAGTAGCTAGCCCGCCTGAATCGCATCGAACCGTCGGCACCGCGTCCAAGGCACGTTACCAATTTGCTAACTCTATGGCCGAACGGTCCCGGTGCCCTAGAGCCTTCCTGTTCGAGGAAACCAAACCCTGTGTGCAACAGGTTGTCCATGACCGATGCAAACTCCAAGTAGGTATGACGAGAGAATCGAGCATTCTAGCTCCACCAAACTATCTAGCCTCAATCCAACCAACTATCCATAACCATTCTCCAACTATAGCCCAAGGCACCATCTCAAGTTATCCCTATAGGCACTATGCCGCTTCTCGACACAGTGTTCCAATTGGTGCAACACCCCTCGCTCAAAACAATCCCGTGGCATAATGCCCCAACAGTGGCACAATGCCCTCACCGATGCAGTTGTCCGATTTTAAACCACAACTGCACGCTTTGCATGACAAAGCGTCCAACTGATACTCGTGCACGGATGCACGCTCGCTCGTCCGCCCAAATTACCTCGATATTCCAACCAAGATGTATAATTCCAACTGTTTCTACATAATTCCAATTGTTTCTCTAACTGCCCCAAATATAATCCAACTCTAGCTCCAACTGCCCAACACGAAAACCAACTCAAGCCACAAATCTATCCAAGCAGACGACGTACACTCTATGCATGCCACAGTATAGTAATTTCCAAGTTCAGTCTAAGTGTTTAAGCCTTTACGTGTGTTCCATATTATTAGGCATGAAGGAGTAGAGGAGAAGGGACAGAGCCCACTCACCAAATCTGATTCCGTTAAGCACCTTGCCTTGCCGATACGGCCGATCCCTTGAACCCGTGGTCCGATGCAAAGTATGATCTACTCAATTGGTATGACCGTGCGAGCAGGTCGTGCTCTCCAAATCATCCGACCGATCAGACTAAGGAAGACGACATTATCGTTCCAAATCCTGCTATCCCAATACTGCTCTGAACAAACACCTGATTCCATCGAACTCCGTTTGCGATCTGCATATGAAACCAACCCAATCAATACTTGTTCCCAAATCCAATAAATCAAAATGTAACCAGCTATTGCCTCATTCAATCTGACTCAGCGTAATGCACCATACGATTGCGGGGCATTACATAATATACCACGTAGACTCAGGTTCATCCTCTAACCATACTAGTATCCATTCCTTGTCGTATGCCGTTTGTCAAATTAATAACTCTGCTCCATGCAACTCATATTCTCTTGATCCAGACTCAGTATCTCACTTCACGCTGAACGCTCGCACAAATTCCATATTCCCACATCCTCCTTGTAGCTCAATACGAATTCCTCATATCGCTTAGTGTTGTATTATACATATATTTAAGGCATCCCTGAAATATATGCATTTTAGCCGAGCTTAGTGATAGCGAATTTGGACAAGTTACAAGGGTATCTTTATGTCTAAGGCATTCATTCGCTTCACTCCCAATTGAACTAATCTTGTCATTCATTCCAGCATATTCGCACAAGCGCTATCCTCAAGTATGATAATTTACCACCGACGATCTTCCCACCTGACTCAAATTAGTTCGTGTTCCAACTCAACCATCCAACTATTTCTGAATCCACACTAGCACCATCCAAACTCAACTAACCAAATACTAGCAACCAAATACTAGCATGACTCCAATCGCACCATGTTCTGCATGCACTATCTCTAAATATTATCTCTTGCTCCGAATGATCATCACAACTGATACTACCCTACCTAGGCGACCTATCCAAATATTAAACTTTGCTCTTAGATCAGCTCAGCCCAACACCTCTTCCTCAATCTCAATACCTCACTGGGTGAACATCTATATTGAGGTTCATGTGATCCATGAAGATTTTGCTGCCACGCCATAGGGATAGTATCGTCACAATTTCAACGTGGACACACTCGCCATAATACCTAGGTTGCACATAGAATAGTTCTTTGTGCTGCTTCTACTGCCTCGAAGCATAGGATATCACCTTCGCCTTCTGTACGAGCACACATCCCAGACTAAGTTCTGATGCATCTTGTAGATCTGAGGCACATCTGTCCCTTCCAGTATTGCAATAATTTGATCTGAATAAGCCGCTGCTTTAACTTCACAAGCTAGTTTCACAGTCGTCAATTCATATGAATGCTATTCCCTTCCGGGGCATGACGAGTCAGAGGCGATACTATCTTCAAAAATCTGTGTCTCCGAATCTCATCAGTTGACTTAGACCATTCTCACCATCGCTTCGATCTTTCGGCTGCATTTTCAGCTGAAGGCTATCCCAAGGATCTTTCAAATCCAATACTCAGTCACTTAGGCCAATCTCTAACACACACTACTCACATCCACCCTCGACGCATTCCTAAATGTGCCGCCGCAAGGGTCGATCTATGGGTCTACAATATTTATCTCTGATTTGGCGGTCAAGTCGCTAGGGTCAGCTATCCCGAAGCTACGCTCGATAATTATAATTCATCATGATGGATAGTTAATACGAACCATGCTATATCTCCTCTGCAAATCTGAGCTATAATCCAACTATTCCATCCGAACGAACTTCTGACTCCGAGAACTTCAGGCACTACCTCTGACGAATCTGTCAACCAAACGTCG
Source organism: Iris macrosiphon (assembly GCA_036927795.1). Lineage (NCBI taxonomy): Eukaryota > Viridiplantae > Streptophyta > Magnoliopsida > Asparagales > Iridaceae > Iris > Iris macrosiphon. Next base: position 252,964,824 of record JAYESA010000004.1, read on the forward strand.
CTTAACCACCTAGAGTCTTACTATCTATCCAAGCCATAATTCGATGACTGCGCTCGTTGAAACCGTCTTCCATCAATCCGTCGTTCTGCCCTGAATCCATCAAATCTTCAGAACTGCCATGTTCAACTTTTTGCACTACCACTTGCCATGATTCCCAAAACCAAAGACTTGCTCTAAATTCTTATCCGTATGCCATACTTCATAATGCACGTCCAACTTGCTCGGCAGCATAGTAATTTTCTCCAACGTTGCTCTCTCGTTTAGCTATCTTCAAAAGTCCATCCGCCATAATCCTTGTTCTCGTTCCATTCCCTAGCCCGTCTTAATTTTCTATATGTTTTGATTAGTTCACACACTCTCAATGACTCGTGCACGGTTCTAACATAAATTTTAAATCCATATATCCTTTACTCGTTGCCTTAATCCGCCTCAAGACTGCAAATGTTAACTTCCAATCTGACTTAACATCAACTAGACTTCCCTCATGCCCGTTTATGTCTTCCAAATAATCCGTCTACCATCGTTGTACTATTTTGCCAAATTTTACTTCCGCTAAACTATGAGTCCAACTTCTCGAGTGCCAATATCCAAAATCCTTTATGTCCGTACAAATCCATCTCATTGCCCCTCCAAACCAGATCGTATTTTATTGCTCAACCAACAGCTCTAATGTGTTGCCAAAATTCATAGTCCGTGCTCGCTATCCATCGATTCACCCATCGCTCACTCAAGCGTATCCCAATTGTTCGTTCCTCATGCTCAACTCTCTCTTTGTATTCATGAATGCTCCACCGAACTTCCAAATCGTGCAAGCGAACTCTGGTATTCAGCTTTCCATCTGATCGATCTTAACTTATTTCCAATATTTTGTCCGTATCAATCCTTCAAATTCCAAACACCCTTTTCATTGCTTGTTTCTGTTCTCGTCCATCACTCAAGTCCAACGATACTTCCATTTGTACAAGTCCGTTCTCGATTGCTCAACTCAACATTCGCTTGCTCTATTTTTTTCATTCTTTCTAACTCAGCCGATGTGCACCAATCAACTTGTATTCCTGTTACCCGTGTCCGTTACGGCAATTCCATTCATGTCTATCCAAAATTTTCTAATGCGTTTACTCACTATGTGGTATACCATATACCACTCTGAATCAAGTTACTACTAGCATCATAATTCCTTGCACTGATCCAAGATCCGTTCGAACCATCCCTTATGCGTGATCCTGCCATCCCCAACTCAAGTCTGACATAAAACTCAGCCAACGCATGAAACATCTAACTCTTCTGTCAATTTTGCTATACAACTTATGCCATGTTCCATTCTCAATACTTCCAACTATTCTTAAATCGTCTGATATTTTTGCTACACGAGCAACCCGTGCAACGAGCTCTTTCAAATAATCCAACCCAATATCCAAATGTTCCTCACATTTGTTGTACGAGCGATTCGTGCAATGTTATCCTGATATCCCCAAGCCAACTCAAACCTGCTCAGCCAATGCTCTATGTGATATACCCAGCCAAAAAATTAAACTTCATCAAACACATTCGCTACACAAGTAACTCGTGCAATGATCTATTCTCATCCGATGCTTCTACTCATAACATGCCACATAACCAATCTTGTCTGTCAACCAACTGATCCACTGATGCAACCAGAATCTCCTGAATGATAAGCCAAACCAAAGCAATGACACACCTCTCAACTTGCTACACAAATGCAACAACGTCCAATGATGCTAAGCGATCTACCAAAAACCAACGAAAGCAACACAACAAAAAAACTATATGCACCCATAACCAACAAATATGTAGACTTATTGCATAAAACATCCAATGCGGCACCGAGTAGAGCCAAGAGCCAAATGACATACGAAAGCTATTTAGAGTTTGTGATGAACCAAAGGACAAAGTCCGAGAAAATGAACCGGGGGCTCTGATACCAATATTGTTATGCCCCAATCTTCCGCAAGCTTAATCATCCTCACCGAACGTGAATCACCATGTTGCAGCGCTCTTGCAAGACAATCGTTCTCATCGGGATGTGATATCGTACAAGCCTGGAGTTGCGCTTGCACAAGGCGATGTTGTCAAACATCAAAGTTATAATCGAAACGACCAAGTTGCAGCGAAAGTCAAGTATTGTGTACCAAGCACAAATCAGAGTATATGCAGCGAAGCTCTCAATAGGGTCCAAATAAAATACCACAAATCTATAATGCCACAAAGGAGAATGCAACACACTTGCTCTTTCTCTAGCCCACAAAGGTACTTACCGTTCATACATTATGTTTCACCCCCACTTTTCAGATTAAGGGTATTTTTGTCCTTTCATAATTTTATGTGTAAATGATTGCATGATAATTAATTCTAGTTAAATTGCTGTAATTTAATTAATTGTTGTACTTTATCGTTGCTCCAATAATTAGAGCGCTACGCTAGCCATTGTTTTCCAAACAGAATTCACACCCTTGTCCTAGATGTGACAGACCTTTATTCTGATCCTTGTGTGACTCATAATTATGTTTTGTTGTGCTCCATTTCAGACACATAACATTTGTCACAACCGATTGTATTTAATTCTATATAAATCCAACTTGGTACCCTTGTGTGTTCCAATCGAAATTGGAGACACAACCGCGACATATTTTGAGCAACCCAAATTAGGGTAACATTCTACACTGAGTCTACTTCATTCATGATGCTGGTGTCCCACTTAAATTTAGTCCCTTGTACTTCTAATTAGTTTTAGAACATCTATTATATTTAGTTTAATTAAATTAAACAATAAAACCAAATTTGTGTAATTTTTCTAATTGTTGGGCACTTTTATGCAAAAGTGTATTAAGGTGTCCATCCCGTTGGATACGACAGGTAAATAAACCCATTTCTCCTTCATGCATTTTTCCATAATTTTTAGGAGTGTGTAATTTATAATCAACCCCTTGAAACCATGGCTTCCAAACCTTGAACCAATTGAACCCTAGCCCTTCCTTCTGAACCCATTAAATCATGGCCCTTGAAATATCATACATGAGAAGCCCAATTCCTAGAGGGGTTGACCAGTCAAACCAATTCTAGGTCAAACCCACACCCTACATGTATATAAGTGATTTTTTCCTTTCTTTACTTTTCCTTTTCTTTTAATTCTCCTTAAACCTAGAAATAACTCAGCCGACATACACCTATTTCCCTGTTCACCATCCTTCTCCCTTACCCGCCTCATCCTCCGCCGGAAACTGACCGAAGACTTTGCCTGAACCAACTCCTCTGCGACGTCTCGACACGCCGGAGGAAACTCGCCTACACAACGCTGCCGACAACCGGAGACTCCGCCCGTACCTACTGACCATCCCGTCAAAATTCGACCAGCGAGCCGCTGTCCCCTTCCCTGTCGAACCCGACGAGCAGACCGCCGAACGCCTCACCGTCTTTCGCCATCAACCCTGCCATCACCGCCTGATCGAAGCGATGCCATCACCACCTTCATCCCTATCTCTCATCGACGACCGAAAATCTGCAGCATCGCCACGGATCCGCTGCACCCCCTGTCTCATCGACAACTCATTGCAGACCTCATCGACAACCGCCTGAACGCCGGAGACCCGCCGTTCTCCTCCGGATCGTTCGCCTGAAGCCGCCAACCTGACCGGAGCACCGCTGAACGCCATCTCCCGCTGAACTCGCCAACCCGCTGTGACCTGCTACTGACGACCGACTTCGACGATCCCCGGAGCCGAGCCGTGAACCCGAGCAGCACCCCGCTACCACCTCCTTCGCGACGACCTCGATATCGAACCCTTCATTTCCGCGTACACAGGTTCGAATCCCCCTCGCACACATATACACGTACACGTATATGCGTATTCCTCGTAGTATTGCACACGTATTAGCCGTGGTGTATTTAGTATATGATGGTATATCGGTATATGATTGGTATGTATGTATTTGCATATGTATTAGTATATGTTAAACGTATTTTGGTATATATACACACACATATATATATATATATATATATATATATATATAGTATATCTCCATTTGCATATATACATATGTATATGTCTTGTATATATATCCCTAAAATATGTTTAATATGTATATATATGTACCAGTATTAATTCTCAATTAGTATAAAACATACGTATATGTATTGTACGTGCATCCCAAGTACATATTTAATATATGTATATATGTACATAGTATAAATTCTATTAAGTATGTATATACATGTATCATTTATAATTGTAATTAGTTAGTATTAATGAATATGATAGATAATATATATTATAGGCCTATGTACTAGAGGACCGAGTATAACCACGGATATCCCGTAGTTACATCGACCTGTGACCATGTAGCATGATAGTAGACTGCCATATGTACACTGACGTACTGGTAAGACCGTACCATTGACTGTCTGTTATGCACAACAACGACAGACTTGACCACCCCTAGCGTAGTCTTTGAGATTATTATGTTGATTGTGTGTTAGAGTAATGTCTGATGCACTATTGTGTTATATGATATGTCTATAGGACTGTTGGATCATTCAGACGATACTTTGGAACCCGGACATTGGTATTGCCAGCTAAGGACCACAGGCGAGTACATTCTCTGACAGTTTCCAATATATTGATCATCTCTATAATTCTTGTTGTATAGCGTACATGACTCTCATACTGTTCTTTAAATGAGTTGGCATCATCGAGACCTATCACGAGGAGTCGTGATTGGAATACATCGTGCTAGCTGGGGAAAAATGGGGAAATATTAGTAGCTTATGTGATCATACCCAAATTTACATGCATCATAGCTCACCTATACCTCACATCGGTGTAGCCTGACCATTACATGCCTCATCGCTGTTACATGTGTTTAGCCTAACTTTACAAGGATGATCGCTAATCAATGTAATGAGTCTTATCATTCCCAAGATGATCACATGATATGCTGATGTTTCACACACTTAGTTAGATGATTCTTGACATGTATCTCTAGTATATTGATCTAGCATCTCTACATATTCTAGCTATTGTTCTCGTACACACTTACATACCAGTTCATTGTTCTTGCGTGTACTTGTATTTCCATTTTATTGCTAGATGTACATTGATGATGACATATGCTCCAGTATTCCTTTATTCCAGTATTTCATTATTCCAGTATTTTTTATTACGAGTTATTCATATCTGTCTTGTATTTCTTTACACTGTGTTATAGTTTTTGTCAATATATGTGGAACTGCTGTTAGTGCTTGTACTTCGTTCCAATACTGACTGGATATTTTTTCCAGAGGATCTTGAGGAGTTCTGTACCATATACTACGGACCAGGTATAGATGCAGACTATACACCAGAGATCTTAGAGGAGACTATTCCTTTAGATGTGACATTGCTTGCAGCTATCTAGATAGTATTTACATTATGCATCTGAGACATATTAAGGTTTATTTAAGTTTATGTTTAGACTTATGTTAAGTTTAATTGGAGACTTGTGGAGACTTTATATTGGACAGCTAGACTGTAATTATCTATATTTGAGACATGGTGTTTAACTATGTCATTCTTCTTATCTCTTATCGTGCCTTATACTTCTTATAGTGGTTGTGATTGAGTTTATATTATGAGATATTGTGAGATGTATATTGTCCTCCTTATGGAGATTGATATCATTGACAGGTATTTAGTTATATAGTATTATTGTGACCTAGACAGTGTTCTACCGCCGATACTACGACGTAGGCTGGACGTACCCACGCTTTCGTGCCCCTATACCGGGTGCGGATTGTGACACATTTTTAGTGGTGGTCCATGCAGGTCAATTTTTACAATTGGTGCGATATCGTGGTAGTGCGACAACTTAGTTGTACTGCTGCGAGCCTGCAATAGTATATAGGAAATATGATTTAGGATGAGAGTATGCTCAATCACACTAGAAAATTCTGAACTTTATATGCTATTCTAATTGATTGCTTCCTTTAGAATTTACTGTCCTTCCTTGATAATATCGTATCTATCACATTAATTGATTCTTTTGATCCGTATTCAGGATGCCGCCGAATACTACATCTATGAGAGTGGGAGCATCAACTTCAGAGAGATCTGCCACCTCTCAACCTGACGAACAGACACCTGGAGTTCCTCCTACATCTCCTGTTCATGTGGGAGTATCTGCAGCTAACGGGATTCCTCCTCCACCTATTCAAAGGATTGCCCTAGCTATGACAGACAACCTTCTACCACCACCGATACCAATTCCCGGAGGAGTGCCTTTTGACGGGGTACAGATGTTCGCACTAATGCAGGGCATGCTAGAGGCCCAGAGAGTAACAACATAAGCTCAGCGTATTCAAGCTGAGGCTCAGAGAGTGCAAGCAGAGGCACACCAGGTACAGACAGAGTTGATGAGAGAGAGCATGGAGAATGCTCATCAGGTGGCTCTCCAGGCTGTGGAGAGAGTAGCACGATAACCGCAACATCATGGCTAACAACAACAGAGGCCAGGTACCATAGTGGACTTTAAGAGGATGATGCCTTGAGAGTTCAAAGGCACTGAAGGAATACTCTATGCTGACGATTGGTTAGAGGACATAGAGAGGAACTTGCGCTTATCACAGATCCCAGAGATTCTTTAGATAGAGATCGCTAGCAGTCAAATGTTTGATATCGTGCTGACGTGGCATCGTATAGAGCCGAGACTCGCCATTGAAGGACTTACTTTGGAGGACTTTAAGGAGCTCTTCAAGGAGAAATTCTTTCCTGACGTGGCTTTGGGAGCATTAGAGAGTCAGTTCCATGACTTAATCCAAGGAGATATATCAATCGACGAATACGCCATAGAGTTTTATCGATTGAGTTGATTCGCGCCATAGATGATTCGAGACCCAGGAAAGAGAGCACAAAAATTTAGAAAGGGATTGAATAGAGAGATTAAGTCTCATACTTCGAGATGACGCACTGCTACATTTGAGGGTATTCTGATGGATGCCCAGATTACCGAAGATGACTTGGACCTCAGGCCAAAGAGAGGACGCGACACTTCTGGAGGAGCCCGTGGTAACACAGGATCGGCCAAGCGCCCACACTTTCAATAACAACAACAACAGAGGCCGTACCAGTAGCAACACCAGCAACAGGCACCAGTTCGAGGACATATTCAGCAACAGTAACCACAGAGATAGAATCAGCCCGTTGCCCTATGTGCGTATTACGAAAAGATGGGACATACAAGAGATATCTGCAGGAAAAGGTTGGGCACTTATTTGTCATATGGATCATTAGCACATCAGCTGAGGGACTGCCCAGCTATTCAGACTTACCAGGGAGGAGCAGCAGCTCAGAGAGGACCAGCCAGAGCACCTATTATACCAGGAGGCCAGCAGAGAGGACCTCAACTTCCACCATATCAGTAGAGGTTTGCTCAGCACCAGCATTAGCAGAGAGTAGCACCACAGGGACGAGCTTATGCCATGACTACTGAGGAGGCCGAGCCAGCTGGAGACGTGATTTCAAGTTCAGTTTTACTCGATTCTATTTCAGCACTTGCATTATTTAATTCTGGCACTTTCCATAGTTTTGTATCTGTATCTTATGCCCTTAAGCATCAATTAGAAACAGAACCATTAGATAGGACTTGCAAGATCATGACAGGAGGAGGCATTATCCTAGTCCGTGATTATTGCAAGGATCGGAGAGTATCATTGGAAGGCCAAGAGTTGAGCGTGAGTTTACTCGTCATGCCACTTCCGGGATACGACATTGTACTCGGAATGGACTGGCTGAGTAAACACCATGCTACTATAGATTGTCACGGAGGTAGAGTAGTATTTCAACCACCAAGAGAACCAGAGTTCGAGATCGCCAGAGAAGCAGAGGAGCGGAGCAGAGGCACTTTTTGCGGAGCCAGGATGGAAGAAGAGGAGTTACCACATCCACTGATAGCGGAGTTCCTAGACTTATTTCTAGAGGAATTGCCAGGATTGTCGCCAGACAGAGATATTGAATTCTTTATATACTTGATACCAGGAGCGGAGCCTATTTCGCAATATGTCTATAGAGTCAACAACAACGAGTTGGTAGAATTGAAGAAGCAAGTTGAGGAGCTGCAAGACAAAGGTTTTATTAGATCCAGTTCATCACCATGGGGAGCACTGGTATTATTCGTACCGAAGAAGGATGGCACGGTACGCATGTGTATCGATTATAGAGCTTTGAATAAGTTTACTATCAAGAACAAATACCCGTTGCCGAGGATAGATGATCTCTTCGATCAATTGAGCGGAGTGAAGGTATTTTCGAAGATAGACTTAAGGTCAGGCTATCACTAAGTAAAGGTAAAGAAGGAAGATATACCGAAGACAGCTTTTCAGACCAGATATGGCCAGTTTGAATTCACAGTAATGCCGTTTGGTTTAACCAATGCACCAGCAGTATTCATGAACTTGATGAACAAGGTATTCCATCAGTACCTTGACAAGTTTGTAGTGGTATTTATTGACGATATTCCAATATATTCAAAGACCCCAGAAGAGCATGAAGAGCACCTGAGGATGGTCTTAGAGACTCTTAGGAGAGAGAAGTTATACGAGAAGCTTTCAAAGTGTGAGTTCTTCCTCGACAAGGTTGAATTCCTTGGACATATGGTGACGGGTGACGGAATTTTAGTTAATCCAAAGAAGATCAAAGCCGTGGAGTCATGGGCTACCCCCAGTATGGTAGCTAAAATCAGGAGCTTTCTCGGAATAGCAGGATACTACAGAAGATTTGTACAAGACTTCTCCAAGATTGCAGAGCCAATGACTAGGCTGACCAAGAAGGATTTGGAATTTGTTTGGACAGAAGAATGTCAAGCCGTATTCGATGAGCTGAAGAAGAGATTGACGACAGCACCGGTTTTGACATTGCCATCAGGGACAGGTGGATTCACTATCTACAGTGATGCTTTAGGAAAAGGTTTGGGATGCGTTCTTCAACAACATGGGAAAGTAATTGCCTATGCTTCAAGATAATTATGCCCTCATAAAAAGAACTACCCCACTCAAGACCTGGAATTAGCAGCAGTTATCTTCGCCCTAAAGCTGTAGAAATACTACTTGTACGGAGAGCGTGTGGAGATCTTCACAGACCATAAGAGCTTGAAGTACGTATTTACACAGAAGGAACTGAACATGAGATAGAGAACGTGGTTAGAGTTGATAAAAGACTTTGATATCTTATTACAGTACCATCCAGGAAAGGCCAACGTAGTCGCCGATGCCTTGAACAGGTATCCGATGGCTATGTGGTTGACTTCGGATAGACATTTATTAGCTGATATTGAGAGCTTGGGAATTAAAGTATTAGTTCCAGGAGCTAAGATTCAGATGTAGGGATTGCAGATACAATCAGAGTTGGTGGACAGAATTAGAGCTGCTCAGTATAATGATGAGACTCTAAGGAATATTAGAGCACAAGTTCTGACAGGATTAATAGACGACTTCACTATTGCAGATAATGGATCTCTACAGCATGGCACAAGGATATGTGTGCCAAGTGGAGAGCTGCGCAAAGAAGTTTTGCAGGAGGCACATCGCTCTCAGTACTCGATGCATCTCGGAGCCAATAAAATGTATCAAGATTTGAGGGAGCATGTATGGTGGTATGGTATGAAGCGCGAGGTAGCACACTTCGTATCCCGATGTTTGGTGTGCCAGCAGATAAAAGCAGATCGACAGAGGCCAGGAGGATTGCTTCAACCTTTACCCTTTCCAGAGTGGAAGTGGAAGCATGTGACTATGGATTTCATTTCAGGACTTCTACATTCTCCAGGAGGAAAGGACGCGATTTGGGTCATCGTAGATAGGTTGACCAAATCAGCCCATTTCTTACCATTCAAAGTGGGTACTTCAACAAAGAAGTTAGCAGAGATGTACATACAACAGATTGTTAGATTACATAGAGTTCCTATGAGTATTGTCTCAGATCGGGATAGTCGTTTTACTTCCTATTTCTGGAGGAGTCTGCAATCTAGCTTGGGTACTCAGCTCAAGTTCAGTACTGCGTATTACCCCCAGAAAGACGGGCAGTCTGAAAGGACCATTCAGACTCTTGAAGATATGCTACGCACTTGCATATTGGATCTCGGAGGTTCTTGGGAGGATCATCTATACTTGGTAGAGTTTGCTTAAAATAACAGTTACCAGGCCAGCATTGAGATATCACCATTCGAAGCTTTATATGGACGGAGATGTCGTACACCTTTATCTTGGGATGATGTTGGAGGAAGAGTTTTGTTAGGACCAAAAATGGTCGTAGATGCAGCAGAGAAGGTAAAACTTATCACAGACAGACTGCGAGTGGCGCAGGACAGACAGCGGTATTGGGCCGATAGCCACCGTAGACCCCTAGAGTTTCAGGTATTGGTTTGATTTGGTTTTGGTTTGTGATTATTTTATTTAGATTGCATTTTAAGATTGTTTGTTCTAGGTTGGCAATTTGGTGTTCCTATTTCTCTGACACGGGGTATGATTCATTTTGGCAGAGGCAGAAAGCTTAGTCCACGATACATCGGGCCCTTCAGTATTCTTGCAAGGGTCGGTGCAGTGGCCTATAGACTTGACTTATCGCCTGCTCTAGAAGGTGTGCATGACGTATTTCATGTGTCACAGCTGAGAAGGTACGTGGCAGATCCTAGTCACGTATTAGATCACTCGGAGATCGAGGTTCGACCGATGCTCAGCTATCCTGAACAACTTGTTGGGATCTTGGATCGTAGAGAGAAGGTATTGCGGAACCAGACTATTCCTTCGGGTTCGTGTTGCATGGAGACATCACTCTCCAGGAGAGTCAACTTGGGAGAGAGGACAAAATACGCAATCACTATCCGTACCTCTTCGAGACTTGAGGTATAATTCATTATTTGATTGTTTGTTCTTGTGCTAGTTTATTTTTAATTTCGAGGACGAAATTCTTTTAAGGAGGGTAGACTTGTCACCCCCACTTTTCAGATTAAGGGTATTTTTGTCCTTTCATAATTTTACGTGTAAATAATTGCATGATAATTAATTCTACTTAAATTGCTGTGATTTAATTGATTATTGTACTTTATCGTTGCTCCGATAATTAGAGCGCTATGCTAGCCATTATTTTCAAAACAGAATTCACACCCTTGTCCTAGACGTGACAGACCTTTATTCTGATCCTTGTGTGACTCATAATTATGTTTTGTTGTGCTCTATTTTAGACGCACAACATTCATCACAACCGATTGTATTTAATTCTATATAAATCCAACTTGGTACCCTTATGTGTTCCAATCGAAGTTGGAGTCCCAACCGCGATATATTTTGAGCAAACCAAATTAGGGTAACATTCTACACTGAGTCTACTTCATTCATGATACTGGTGTCCCACTTAAATTTAGTCCCTTGTACTTCTAATTAGTTTTAGAACATCTATTTCATTTAGTTTAATTAAATTAAACAATAAATTCAATTTTGTGAAATTTTTCCAATTGTTGGGCACTTTTATGCAAAAGTGTATTAAGGTGTCCATCCCGTTGGACACGACACGTAAATAAACTTATTTCTCCTTCATGCATTTTTCTATAATTTTCAGGAGTGTGTAATTTAACAACAACCCCTTGAAACCATGGCCTCCAAACCTTGAACCAATTGAACCATAGCCCTTCATTCTGAACCCATTAAATCATGGCCCTTGAAATATCATATATGAGAAGCCCAATTCCTAGAGGGGTTGACCAGTCAAACCAATTCTAGGTCAAACCCACACCTTACATGTATATAAGTAATATTTTTTCGTTCTTTACTTTTTTTTTTCTTTTAGTTCTCCTTAAACCTAGAAATAACTCAGCCGATATACACCTATTTCCCTGTTCATCATCCTTCTCCCTCACCCACCTCGTCCTCTGCCGAAAACTGACCGAAGACTTCGCCTGAACCAACTCCTCCGCGATGTCTCGACAAGCCAGAGGAAACTCGCCTACACGACGCTGCCGACAGCCGGAGACTCCGCCCGTACCTACTGACCATCCTGTCAAAATCTGACCAGCGAGCCGCTGTCCCCTTCCCTGTCAAACCCGACGAGCAGACCGCCGGACGCCTCACCGTTTTTCGCCATCAACCTCACCAGCACCACCTGATCGAAGCGACGCCATCACCACCTTCATCCCTGCCTCTCATCGACGAACAGAAATCTACAGCAGCGCCGCAGATCTGCTGCACCCCCAGTCTCGTCGACAACTCATTGCAGACCTCATCGACAACCGCTTGAACGCCGAAGACCCGCCGTTCTTCTCCAGACCGTTCGCCTGAAGCTGCCAACCCGATCGGAGCACCGCTGAACGCCATCTCCCGCTGCACTCGCCAACCCGCCGTGACCTGCTGCTGACGATCGACTTTGATGATCACCGGAGCCGAGCTGTGAACCCGAGCAGCACCCCACTGCCACCTCCTTCGCAACGACCTCGATATCAAACCCTTCATTTTTGCGTACACAGGTTTGAATCCCCCTCGCACGCATATACACGTACGTGTATACGCGTATTCCTCGTAGTATTGCATACGTATTAGCCGTGGTGTATTTAGTATATGATGGTATATCGGTATATGATTGGTATGTATGTATTTTCATATATATTAGTATATGTTAAACATATTTTGGTATATATACACATATATATATAGTATATCTCCATTTGCATATATACATATGTATATGTCTTGTATATATATCCCTAAAATATGTTTAATATGTATATATATGTACCAATATTAAATCTTAATTAGTATAAAACATACGCATATGTATTGTACGTGCATCCCAAGTACATGTTTAATATATGTATATATGTACATAGTATAAATTCTATTAAGTATGTATATACATGTATCTTTTATAATTGTAATTAGTTAGTATTAATGAATATGATAGATAATATATATTATAGGCCTATGTATTAGAGGACCGAGTATAACCAAGGATACCCCATAGTTACATCGACCTGTGACCATGTAGCATGATAGCAGACTGCCATATGTACACTGACGTACTGGCAAGACCGTACCATTGACTGTCTGTTATGCACAACAACGACAGACGTGACCACCCCTTGCGTAGTCTCTGAGATCATTATGTTGATTATGTGTTAGAGTAATGTCTAATGCAGTATTGTGTTAAATGATATGTCTATAGGACTGTTGGATCATTCAGACGACACTTTGGAACCCGGACATTGGTATTGCCAGCTAAGGACCACATGCGAGTATATTCTCTGACAGTTTCTAATATGTTGATTATCTCTATAATTCTTGTTGTATAGCGTACATAACTCTGACACTGTTCTTTACACGAGTTGGCATCATCGAGACCTGTCACGAGGAGTCATGATTGGAATCCATCATGCTAGCTTGGGAAAAATAGGGAAATATTAGTAGCTTATGTGATCATACCCAACTTTACATGCATCATAGCTCACCCATATCTTACGTCGGTGTAGCCTGACCATTACATGCCTCATCAATCTTACATGTGGTTAGCCTGACTTTACAAGAATGATTGCTAATCAATGTAATGAGTCTTATCAGTCCCAAGCCGATCACATGATATACTGATATTTTACACACTTAGTTAGATGATTCTTGACATGCATCTCTAGAATATTGATCTAGCATCTCTACATGTTTTAGCTATTGTTCTCGTACACACTTACATACCAGTTTATTTTTCTTGTGTGTACTTGTATTTCCATTTTATTGCTAGATGTACATTGATGATAACATATGCTCCAGTATTCTTTTATTCCAGTATTTTATTATTCCAGTATTTTATTATTCCAGTATTTCTCATTGCCAGTTATTCATATCTGTCTTGTATTTCTTTACACTGTGTTATAGTTTTTGTCAATATATGTGGAACAGATGTTAGTGCTTGTACTTTGTTCCAATCCTGACTGGATATTTTTTCCAGAGGATCTTGAGGAGTTCTGTACCACACACTACGGACCAGGTATAGATGCAGACTATATACCAGAGATCTTAGAGGAGACTATTCCATTATATGAGACATTGCCTGCAGCTATCTAGATAGTATTTATATTATGCATCTGAGACATATTAAGGTTTATTTCAGTTTATGTTTAGACTTATGTTAAGTTTAATTGGAGACTTTTGGAGACTTTATGTTGGACAGCTAGACTGTGATTATCTATATTTGAGACATGGTATTTAACTATGTCATTCTTCTTATCTCTTATCGTGCCTTATACTTCTTATAGTGGTTGTGATTGAGTTTATATTATGAGATATTGTGAGATGTATATTGTCCTCCTTATGGATATTGATATCATTGACAGGTATTTAGTTATATAGTATTATTGTGACATAGATAACATTCTACCGCCGATACTGCGGCGTAGGCTGGACGTACCCATGCTTTCGTACCCCTATACCGTGTGCGAGTTGATATTATGTTATACGCCCTAATCTTCTGCAAGCTCAATCATCCCTGTTGAACGTGAATCCCCATGTTGCAATGCTCCCGCAGGACAACCATTCTCATCGGGACGTGATGTCGTACGAGCCTGGAGTTGCGCTCGCATAAGGCGATATTGTTAAACATCAAAGTTATCATTGAAACGACCAAGTTGTAGCGAAAGTCAAGCATTGTGTACCAGGCACACATCAGAGTATACACAGCGAAGCTTTCGATAGGGTCCAAATAAAATGCCACAAAGGAGAATGCAACACTTTTGCTTTTTCTCTAGCTCAGAAAGGCACTTGCCGTTCATACATTATGTTCCGTATATCCAAGCAGCGCCACTACACCTGCGTACCAGAAATAATGTCCACAAATGTGGGTCAGTACACAGCCGTACTGGTGAGCGGGGTAACCCACTCGTCTAAGCCGACACTAAGTAGAATAGTGAATGCAAACAATTATATGGTGATCTTTCTAGTTGAATCTTAGATTTATTTTATGGCAAAGATATGACATGTTAAAGAAAACTGTAAAGCAGGTTAAGCATGCAAGCATTCAACTCAAGCCAATATACAAGCAGATATATATCCAACTCAAAGGAAAACTAGTATGCAAACCGTCCTACTCAAACCCAAGCAACGCGAGAACCTATCGAACCATTATCCAAGCCTCAATATCCATCCTCAATCCAAGCCTTATAATCCAATCTTTGATATGCACACTCTTGCCGAGGCAAGGTGGCCACCGCCTACACCAAAAGCACAAACCAAACCAAAGCAAAGCAAACCAACTCTTATCTCTATAAAATCATTGGCCAAGCCATAAAGGACTGTTCAACTACAGTTCTACTCGATCCAGCGCTGAGTAGCTAGCCTACCTGAATCATATCGAACTGCCGGTACCGTACCCAAGGCACGTTACCAATTTGCTTCCTCCATGGCCGAATGGTCCCGGTGCCCCAGAGCCTTCCCGTTCGAGGAAACCAAACCATGTGCGCAATATGTTGTCCGTGACTGATGCAAACTCCAAGTAGGTATGACGAGAGAATCGAGCATTCTTGCCCTACCAAACTATCTAGTCTTAATCCAACCAACTATCCATAATCATTCTCCAACTATAGCCCAAGGCACCATCTCAAGTTATCTCCATGGGCACTATGCCGCTTCTCGACATAGTGTTCCAATTGGTGCAACACCCCTCGCTCAGAAGAATCTTGTGGCACAATGCCCCAACAGTGGCACAATGCCCTCACCGATGGAGTTGTCCGGTTTTGAACCACAATTGCATGCTTTGCATGACAAAGTGCCCAACTGATACTTGTGTACGGATGCATGCTCGTTCGCCTGCCCGAATTACCTCGATGTTCCAACCAAGATGTATAATTCCAACTGTTTCTACATAATTCTAATTGTTTCTCCAACTGCCCCAAATATAATCCAACTCCAGCTCCAACTGCCCAACACAAAAACCAACTCAAGCCACAAATCTATCTATGCAAACGGTAAACACTCTATGCACGTCACAGTGTAGTGATTTCCAAGTTCAGTCCAAGTGTTCAAGGCTTTACGTGTGTTCCATATTATTAGGCATGAAGGAGTAGAGGAGAAGGGACAGAGCCCACTCACCAAGATAATTTTATTAAGCACCCTGCCTTGCCGATATGGCCGATTCCTTGAACCCGTGGTCCGATGCAAAGTACGATCTACTCAATTGGTATGACCGTACGAGGAGGCCGTGCTGTCTAAATTATTCGACCGATCGGACTAAGGAAGACGACATTATCGCTCCAAATCCTGCTATCCTAGTACTGCTTTGAATGAACACCTGATTCCATCAAACTCTGCTTGCGATCTGCACATGAAACTAACCCAATCAATACTTGTTCCCAAATCCAATAAATCAAAATATAACCAGCTATTGCCTCATTCAATCTGACTCAGCATAATGCACCATGCGGTTGCGGGGAGTTACACCATCCTCATCTATGACTATGTCCTTTTTGGCTATGCCAGTGACTCATGTTCTTATAGATAAGTCATCCTCGCTTAGCGGCTATCCGCTTGCGAGTCATTGCATCGCGCCTAGAAATCGAAAATACCTGAATGGATATGGTTTTAACACACTTGTACATATGGAAACACTTCAATATCTTCTGCAACACACTGATAATTCGAGTAACTCGTGCACCCGAAACATAACCTCGCTCATAACACTTGTGTTTTCATATGCTATTGCCCCTGAACTTATTACATATATGCTCGTGCTTGAATTAACTTGGTTTTTCTTGGACAGGGAAGGACGGTTGGTAAGTTGGTAAGTCTTGTCATATTTTCTCTTATATCATACGGTGCACTGCCACAAGAGTTAGGCTATTCATCTTTGCCATAAAACTGATCCTAAGGCAAGAATAGAAAGATAACTTAATAGATGGTGCACGAAACCTACATAAAGTGTTTGGATTTATCGATCGAGCGTGTAGTCTCCCCAATAGTGCATTTATGTACTGATAACCCACCAGATTGCTTGTAGGGTGCGGGAGAACCTCGTTCGGTGCGGATGCCTCCTTCGTGCGTGCTAAGGCGTGGAGTTCACTCTGGAGCCTTGGAGCGTTGCGTCCGGAACTAAAACACATATACAGGACATAATGTTGGAATATCGTCTATACACCATTCCACAAATATAGCCACATGGCACACTTTTACTATTTCAGAGAGAGAGACTTGAGCGACTTGTATTCTCGGCCAAGCGCCGCTTGTAACACTTGTTCAATATCAATAAAGAGTTTGCTTTACTTCTATACTTGTGTTATTCAATGCTTCCACTATTGACGACTCTGTAAACTTGTTACCAATTGCCTATGCGTTTATTATTCTCCTGCACTCAGACAATCTGTGCGACTCTGTGGCTTAGATCTCTTACCGCCTGCATGGACCATGGCCTTGCACGAGCGCGGCTTACGTTCGTGCGGCATCACGCCCAGATGGGTCAAGCGATCGTCCTACGGAAGCGCTGGCGTGGTGACCCTGTGCCTATGAGGGACGGTCGATTGCCTGCGGGAGATCGAGTGTGACATAGGGAAAAAAATTGCCCTCTTTAAGGGTATTTTTAGCCCATTGCTCAAAAATTTAAGGGCATTTCGTTTCTCTTTTCGTAATTTTAAAACTTTATTGCTCTGGAAGTAATTTTATTAAAATTTAATGCTCTATATGTAATTTTTTGTTCTTTTTTGCAGTTTTGTGGACCTGATATATAAATAGCTCGTGGACTCCTCCTCCTACCCAGTAAAAAAATATTCATGTGTCTACACTTATTAAATATTTATACGATTTTAACATTTACAACTTGATGTCAGTTGAAGCATATGTATACTTGATGATGAAATATATTTATTTTTCCTACTTAAATATTTATTGAGAATGAAATTATTTATACTGAAGAAAAGAAAGTACAATAGCTTTGGATTCTTAAGACGTTATTGTTGCAAAGAACTATCCTTCCTACAGTTCAAGATTCACTTGTGAAATAATATGGGAAGATTCTTGATCCTGAGACAGATCAAAGATGGTAGAACGCGGGCCATAGCAGAGCTGCTAGCGAGACCCGAAGGTCCGCTCTCTATTGGAACCCAAGTTGTCATCGAGGTCAGAGATTCACACAAGAGTTCCTCATCTGATATTTTTTTTATTCCAATAAAGCACGAACCAAGAACATGTTATAAACTATCTCCGAAGAAAATAAAGATTACAACAAGCAACAAGTAAAACGTTCTTCTCTTTACGTTCGCAGATGCTACAATAAGAAAGAACGAAGCAAAGAAAAAACTGAAGAGAAGCTCCTTGCTGGGGTGGTCAAAACCACTGTTTCTTAAAGCAAGATTCACAGTACAGACGATCTGCCCCCAAGAACTAGCAAGTTCATAAAAGAACTTCTGGAACGCTCAAAGTCACCTTCGAAAACACTCAAAAATACCATGTGAGAGGAAGACACTCTGGGCCGCATATGATCCGGTGTTCTCGATTTTTCATGTGTGTTTTTTTTCCTCAATTGAAAGAGGAGGTCCTCTCTATATAGAAGAAAATAACACCTATATGGACAGAGGAAACTCCAGGCCGCATACACGCTGACCGACCAGATCCCCCCAAATCTGGGAGCCAAATTCGTAGGCTTCGCCCATGTCGCATTCCTCACCCACACAGCATGTGCCGCCTGCGTGCTGTACTGCACAGAGTAGACAGCACATACAGGCGTTGAAAGATACAGCCGCGTGGCACTGAGAGCCACGTGCCTCCTGCGTACAGACCCTGTCCCCTCCATATCAGACTCTCTACATAGCACATTGCCTCATGTCGACCAGGCCGCAAGGCCCTGGCCGCATGGGCACAGGCCACATGGGCACAGGCAGCATGGACACAGGCCACATGGGCACCGACTATAAGAGCACAGGCCGCATGCTCTCCTGGCCGTAAAGCTCCTGGCCGCATGCGCCACAAAGCATGCGCCCGAGCTGGCAACTGTGCATGTAACTCGTGCAAGAAAAGATCACATAAGCGCCATGCGACGATGCTAACGTGCTAAGTGCAAAGTGTGCCAACAAAGCTCCACTTTATGTCCTTGAGCACGAGCCCGATTCCGATTTCGAGTCAGAGTCCGAGTTTGAGTCACTAAGATCCTACGGGACTTAGCTCCTAAGAGAAACTTTCCAAAGGTGGTGACAAAACAAAGATTGTCATAATAGAGTTTACGCTTAAATCCTCTAGGAAAAGTCAACCCACATGGGCCTCCACCCCATGTGAATATACCAATACTAAGCATAGCTATATATTGAGATATACACATTGGTAGTTTTCCAATGTGGGACTAAAACTCCCAAAGCCAAGTGGAAAACACCAACAATCCCCCATATATATCATAATATATGGTTGAGCGTTACTCACAGTGACTGACATCATGCATTAGGATAGATGTCGCCGACGACTTGAATCTTCCCGCATGGTTCAAACAACAGTATGATACAAGAATGGACTAGGCCTTGAATTCTGCACCATATCCCCACTCATATAATGACCTCAGCTGTGACATCCGATCACACGTTAAAGGCCCTGTGCTAACCTGGTCTCAGTGTTTGTATCTTGGACGTCTACAAGCTTTCCCTCAAGAGACGGCCTATATCTCTATCCATACAATTAGGTAAGTTCTTTCACTATAGAGAGTTTATTATCCGGCATGAAGCATTGCACTTATGTGCAGTGCTACGCCGTATGACATGGCCGTCCAAGGCCGAGGATCCCCCTCTTGTGGTGTCATACCACTTTAGCATAAGGACAAAGGCCTCTTAGTAGTACCATTACTACACACAACATGGAGCCTTGCGCTCCTGTGTGGTGCTACATCGCTGTGACATTGCTTAAAGTTGAGGTTCACTCATTCATGTGGGGTCACCTACTATATCATGAGGTCACAGGCCTCTTTGTAGTGTTGTACTACTACTATCTATTTCTTTTCATCATTAGACTACCTGTCTATGTGCGGTGCTACTGCCGCTGTGACATGGCCCGAAGCTGAGGTTCACTCCCTCGTATGGTGTCACACCTCTGTAGCATGGGATACAAGTCCCTTGTACTGCTGAAACTACTCGTGCTTTCTGTAATGCACGCCGGACATTCGCTCTTTCCGAGAACTTATTAAGGCGTCAAAGCCATCCTCCCATAGAAAATATTCTGATCAAGAACAAATAGTAGACCACAGTAGTCCCGGGTACGTATCCCACAATGTCCGTGAGGACTACCCACTTTACATGATATTCTCCTGGTCAATGGTCCTCCCTTGAACCAATAACTAGATGCCTGGTAGATTTCTCTTTGAACCAATAGCATAGATCTAAATAGTAGGATTGCAGAGACACAATACCAGAGGTCCTCCAGGCCCATATCTGCTGTATCCTTGAATATGTGCGGTATTACTGTCACTGTGACATGGCCTACAGCCGAGGCTTTATCCTATCGAGGTACCTCATAGTGGTGTCACCCCACAGTAACATAGAGTACTATGCTCCTTTATAGTGCTTGCTTTGACTATATGCGGTGCTACTGCCGCTGTGACATTGCCCGAAGCTGAGGCTTTACCCTATTGAGGTACCTCATGGTGGTGTCATCACCCTACAGTAGAATGGAGTACTATGCTCCTTTATAGTTCTTAAAATTAGTTGGCGCTTGAGGCAAATAATAAATGGATCTGCCAAATTTACCTGACTCTGATCTTTAACTACTATAATGATCTACGCTAGCTGCGCTCATTCAGTGTTCTGTATTGGCTTATTATGAACAGATCCGCCAGAATCACCTGGCTTCGAACATTAACTACTATAATAATCTACGCTAGCTGCACTTATTCAGTATTTTATACTGGTCTATTATGAACGGATCCGCCATAATCACCTGGCTCCGAACATTAACCACTATAATGATCTACGCTAGCTACGCTCATTTAGTGTTCTACGTTTTATCCACACAGTTCTCTTCTAAACTTTGAAGAGATAAATAGATGCCACTGTTGCAACTTTTTGCTTTTTAAAGTATGTCGGTGTCACCCGAATCTGTGTACTAACAATAGGAAGATCATTTGAGAGATTCCAGAGACATCTTGCTTAATATGTTGCAGCTGAAAGTGCATAGAATTTTGAGAGTAAAGATTTCTTCTTCGACTTCCATGATATAGCAGTACCACTCTTGGAGAAGTCACGTTCTCCTGTGGATCTTTCACTATTCTTCACTGAGCACCAACTGACATCACTGAAGCCTTCCATCATATCTAGATAACTTTTGTAGTGTAGGATATACTACTGAGTCCACTTGAGAATTCTAACGACTCTCTTCACATCTTCTAGTGTTCAACAATACATATACTGCTCATGAACTGACTCAACATCCCTACAGCGAGAGCTATATCAGGTCTGGTAGTATTCGCAGCTTGAATCATGCACCTGATGATGCTCGAGTACACCAACTGTCTGATATTTTCCCTTGGATTAGGCTTCTTAATATTACACCTGAGGAGTATCAACCCTGATACCCAAAGCGTATAACTAATTATCTTCTGTAGAGAGCTTGTGTCTGAGCAAGCCCACCTGGCATCCGGATTGACTTATATCCTTAGGATGACCTCCGTAATCCCCTGTCCTAAAACTGGAAAAAAGGACATCTTTGTCCTAGTAACACTTCTATATCCACAGTTGGGATTTAGAAAGTCATCCATATATATACAAAAGATGACTCTTTTCTTATCAGCGAACTTTGTGTACATATATTAGTTTCTCTTGCTGATTATGTGATAACTTTGACTAGATAACTAGTCAAATTTTTGCTGCCACATCATGGGATTAGCTTTAGGCCATTTTGAGATATCATCATCCCGCAGACTATCTTCAAACATGAATGACAATAATATTGTCTGTTGTCCGTGAATCTCCTTTATCTGTCTTCTTTCATCTGATAAACAATCAACTTATGAATAGCAGCAACGACAATCATCATCCTGATATATGACACCCTCAACGAGGTTCCTAAGAACTCAATCCCCTGTTATCTGAGAAAACCCCTAGGCTATAAGCCTATTCTTGAACTCAACTGTTTTTGCTGCTTCTATTTTCTTCTACTGAAGATATATAAGCATCTGATAGGTTTAGCTCCTTCAGGTAGATTGATCAATATCTCAAGTATTGTTATGGGGTCAATCTCTTCATGGACTGCCTCCTCCCAGCAGACCGAGTCGTTGGTCTTCATCGCCTCATTATTGGTAACTGGTATGACCTCCATATGATAGGTGATAAGATCATCTTTGGTCCTTCGACCTTCTGACTCTTCTAGCTGACTTCTCTTCGAGTTTTGGTTTAAATATTGTCTTTCAAAAGACAACTCCTTCCTGGACTACGTCTTCTTTTATAGAAGTGCCAAGAACTCTGGCTGATACAGTCCTCCAAAAAAACCCCATAATTGAACGATATTCATGTGGATCTGACTTTGAACCAGAATTACATCAAAAGTGAAGAATGGTACTAGGGACATGACCGTAAGTGAAACCTTCTCCCATAAACAATCTGGAAGGCCCTCTGAATAACAATATAAAAGTCATCATTACTGTTAACTGCTCGTCCTTCCTATCTGCACCTTCAATGGACTAGAAGAGTACGCAGATGTTATTCCATAGCAAATTCTATGTTCTAAGCTGAACGATGCGAATCAAAAGAATGATGCATGTTCCATAGTCAATTCCATGTTCCAAGCTGAACGATACAAATCCAAAGAACGATACATGTTCGATAGTAAATTATATGATCCAAGTTGAACGATGCAAATCCAAAGAACGATGCATATTCCACAGTCAATTCCATATTCTAAGATGAACAATGTGAATCAAAAGAATGATACATGTTCCATAGTCAATTCCATATTCTAAGCTGAATAATGTGAATCCAAAGAACAATGCTCTTCGTAAAGAAAACTTCTGAGTCTATTGAGTTATAGACCGATATGACGCTCAGCTCCAAACTTGAAGTCCCTGAGGTTTTCGAACGCTTCATCCTTCGATTATGAGAAGATACGCGAACACGTTTCCCAATAAATCATCAAAGAAATAAGTGATAAACTTTACCCCATAGGATACAGCCCTTTGTGGAGAGTAGAAGTCACAAATATCTGAGCGCACCAGCTCCATAGAATCTGTACTTATAGTTATCCATCTAAACGGCTTCCTGACTACCTATGTCTTAACATAGTCATCACGTCTCTCCACCTACTGACCCCCACATCTTAAAGATATCCCTGAACTTAGACATCTTTGAAAAGGACATGGCTTAGTCAGATGCGACACAACTCAATAAGAGCAATCACTTCCTTAAGTCGGAAGTCCAAAATTATAATCCTGATTCTTAGATCTTCTGCTTGACACTTGTTCACCATAGATACCTTCTTCTTAGATAGTGCTCTTCCTTGGTGAATAGCTCTTTCACAGAGATGTGTGGCCGAATGCACCCGTGTCTATCCACCAGTCAGTAGCCATACTTGATAACTCAACCTGCTCAATCATAGCAACCAAGTTAAGTAATCAAATAAACCATATTTTAGCTATACCTTGCTATATTGGTTCGAATTGATTCTTCTTTCAAGCTCCAATTCCAGCCATGTGTCAAGTCCTGCCAGAGCAGTGACCTTCATGCGCAAAGCATCCATGCGTTCTGCATGCACATAAGCCTCCATGCATCCTGCATGCATCCATAATACTATACGGCCACCTCTGTCATGCGGCAGGACTTTCAATGTGCCAAGAATCTGCCATCTTCTAAGAGTCTTTTATGCGGCAGGAGTCTTCATGTGGTAAGAGACTTCTATGCGGCCAAGTCTTGCCAACCGCTAAGAACTATCATGCGCTGTCTCATTATGCGCATACTCTACAATCTTTGGTCAACTTATAATCTTTCTTCCAACTGGAATGTGCATCCTTCAAACGCTAACTCCTCCATTATGGGAAATGGTAGGTTCTGACAACTCACGTTCAATATTTGACAAAGGACTCCTTCCCTCATCCAAATGTTCGAAGTGTATTCTGTCAATCTTCTAAAGTTTGTGAAAACTTTTTGCCGAGAAGATTTAATCGGATGTTCTACATCTTTCTTCGGATCTTGCTTTGAGATTATTGGTCCCAAGATAGATCAAAGATGGTAGAACGCGAGCCATAGCAAAGCTGTTAGCGAGACTCGGAGGTCTGCTCTCTACTGGAACCAAGTTATCACGCCCTAGTCCCAAAATATACGGAACCAGGCCACGTGGCATTGGCCAGCTGATACGTCACTAAGGGATTACCCAATTTAATGGACCCAAAGAGACGTGCTACGCTGTCCTAAAATACTAACAAGTTTTAATACAGGTAAAGTCTAATCTCATCCACAAAATATCAAGGAGTACTGAAATAAGTGCTGGAATATATATAAGTGCTGAGTCTGAAATATCATAGTACAAATCAGATATGCCTGGTGGGAACAAACCCACTACAAAAGATAAAGATAAAAGTGCCGAAACACAATAAGACTAGAGCATCGTCTATCTAAGTAAGAGGCTCCAGCTCCAGATGAACATACTACAAAAGATCAGGGAGAAGAGGCTCTAGCTCCTGGTGCACTTACTACTAAAGATCAGGGAGACTCTGATGGTAGCACCTCTAGCTCTTCCTCAGTTGCGTACCTCGTCTCCTGTCCGGGTCCGTACACTGTGGGGTAGTACGCCTCATCTAGATCTGGAAGGAAACCAGGTCCTCAGTGGGACATAACAAGATTCATAAAAACATGCCATATATAAATACTGAATAAATAAATAAAAGGTGAGCTAACCATCTAAGTGAATGAAATATAAAGACAACCTTGGTACGTATGGGTAGGAGTAGGCATATCGTCCAACGTCCTTTAGAGTGTGGTATCTGCAACGTCCATCATTCCAAAGAATGAGGTATATATATATATATATATATATATATATATATATATATATATATATATATATATATATATATATATATATCGTCCAACAGTATATAATGTCCGTATGACTCCGAATAGTGCGATATCTGCAATAAAGAAGATGGGTGTCCCATACGCCTACTAGTTGTCTTCTCCGCCCAATGCGGTTATACAAGTCGAATCCACAATGTGCAAACCACGTAGCTATATGCCAAGTCATAACTTTTCCTGAATAGTCTTGATTTCGTGCTAAGCCGTGATGCACGTCACACGCACCGGTAGCTAATCGAGTACGCAAATTCGTATCCCAATATAAACTGCAATCATGTTGCGTGTACAAGTGTCAGGGTCTAGGAGGATATCAGAATATCCTCGCAACTGTAGGTAAGTCTTCTAAAGTCTAAGTCAGTTACACACAGTTATATATAAGTTCACTAAAAATAACATACAACAGTTTAATAATTAAACAGTAAAACTTGGCAAGGTATACTTGCCTACATCCTCAAGCTGGGCGTGCCAAAAACCTGTTCCCACAGTTGTGTTTGAAGGGTCCTGTGACCTGGGATCACTAACTGCGTTGTAGGTGCACTATGTTCAAGACGTACAGGAGTTCATGAATTTAATATTTTATAAATGCGTACTTTATATATTTATATAGTATAATATATATTTATACTTATATATATATATACATAAAAGATATAATATATATATATATAAAAAATTAATAATAATATATACATATACATATATATATATATAATAGTTTTTATATATAATATATATATGATAAAATAAAATAACATATATAATAATACATATACTATATATATAATAATACATATACATATATAATAGTAATAATATATATACATATATATATAATAGTATATAATAATAATATAGAATATGATATATATATTATATATACTTTATATAATGTAAATATATATATACATATAATATATATATATATATATATATATATATATATATATATATATATATAGTATAATAATAATAATACATGATAATATATATATATATATTATATATAATAATATAATATAATTTATAATATATATACTTTATATAATGTAAATATATATATATATACATATAATATACATATATATATATATATATATAATATGGTAATATATATATTATATATAATAATATATATATACTTAATAATATAAATAATATATATTATATATTACATAATATATATATATATATATATATATATATATATATATATATATATATATATATATATATATATATATATATATATATATATATATATATATATATATATATATATATATACATATATACTATATATACATATATATATAAAAATATAAAAATACAGACATATATATACATTTTTTAGTATATACATAATATATTCTATATACAGTATATATATACATATTAATTAATATATAATATATAATTATATATAATAAATATAATATATAAATATATATATAAATATACATATATTTATATAGATATACATATATATATATATACTTATATACATACCTATAGAGGGGGGGTGGGGTACCTGACGTGTCAGGGGGGGGCCCACGGTCGTCGTCGCCGGGGGGGGGAGGGGGTGGGGGACGGAGGTCCGGCGGGTCGGTGGCGGGATCAGCCACATCAGTAGCAGTAGCAGATTCAGCAGCAGTAGCAGTAGCAGCTGCAGCGGCGGCGGAGGCGGCGGTATAGGGTGGCAGGGCGGCGGCGTAGGTGATGGCGAAGTTGGTAGTGGTGGTGGCGGAGGTCTGTGGTGGTGGTTGTGGTATTTTAGGGAGGTCGGGGGTGGGTTGGGCTGTTGTGGTCGGGAAGGGGTCGGGGGCGCTGTGGGCAGTCGTGGAGGTGGTTGCGGCGGCAGTGGGGGGGGGTGGCGGTCCTGTGGCTGAGGCGACGACGAAGGTGATGGTGGTGGTGGTGGTGGTCTGAGGTGGCGGGGGTAGTGGTTTAGGGAAGCTCGGGTGTGCGGGGGGGGGGGTGTTGGTGGAGATGTTGGTGATGGTGGTGTGGGGAATGCTGACGGCGGGTGCGGCGGCCTAGGGCGGTGGTACGGTGGCCGGAGGGAGGCCAAGGGAGGGGCAAGACGGTGGTGTAGAGGTCGGAGGTGAGTGAGGGTTCGGTTTGAGAGGGGGGGGGGTTTATAGGATTTTAAGGGTTAGGGTTAGGGGTATTTAGGTATTTTCATGCATTTAAATATCTAGATATTTTTAGATATTTTTAGGTTCATAAATGCATGTAAGTTCATTGCATCTAGGCTTAATTTGGAATGAACGGTAGAGAATCACCATCCAATGGAAGGTGGACACCTCGCACATGTAATTTTGCAGATAAAATCCTGAAGTTTCACAAATTGCACAGGAGCCCTATTAAATTGGGAAATTGCACAATTACGAATTTGTTTGAGAAAAATACCTCATTCCTGAGGGCGATATAATGCATAGAACTGAGGGGGGTGTTCAGTGAGGGTCTTGAGGGTGTGGTGGTGAGTCTGGGCAGGGGCTGGGCCTAGTTTTGGGCGATGCTGGTCACCGTATTAATTTATTATAAATTAATGTGCACTGTGTTTTCTAATTATTTAAAAATGTGCAGGGCCAGAATTTAGTGAAGTACAAGTATACTAGACGTAGTATACTCAAAGTAGAAAAATAATATAATTTAGTTTGGACAAAACAGGTTCCTGTTGGGCCTCTAATTTTGATTGGAACGGACAATGTCACGGCCCAGTCCCAAAATACATAGGACCAGGAATACGTGACACGCCAGCTACGCATTCGACCAGACTCTGGTCTGACCGGAATACGTATAAGCTGTATAATATAAAGGACACTATCTAGATATCCCATAAATCTAAACCTCTATGTCTCAATCCATAATGTACAACAGTATACAAGAAAGAGCTATATGTGCTAGAGTCGGCCGCCCAATAACACACAAACTCGAATAGACTAGAGAAGAGATGAGTCTACAAAAACTAGGCTACAACAGCAGATGAATAATCTATATAAAATAACCATAATGTTGGTAGAAATGATGTGAGTACCTGGTACAATGCCCGCAAGACATGCAACTCCAACAGCAACTCCCAATGCTCTGTAATCGTCTATGCTGCAAAACTGGCAGGGAACCAGGTCCTCAGAGGGACGTAACAAGCTACAAAAATACAGCATGCCAAAGTACAACAGAAATTACAAGTGCAATAAAGGGGTAATCTAACATAACCAACTAAGTGTGACACCGTTTGAAGATAATGTTCGACGCGTGGGCTATCCAAAATAAAACCGTAGCTCCGGACACGGAGACAAACGGGACGTACCGCAGCTCCGGGCAAAGAGTCACACGGGTGATACAACTACACTAGATACAGGATTACTACAAAATCAGTACATGTACATATATAAGCACGTGCGGAGAAGCCCAAACGTCTAGTAACTGTCTTCCCCATCCCAAGTGGTCAACGATGGTGCGCTAAACCTGAACCTCTATCTAACAGTCTAGACACACAGAAATAACTTAACAGACGCGACCGTAAGGTCGTCCCAGTCTCTGATCATGATGTCAGTATCAGGATACAGGAATCTGACACGATCACAGTGTATGAATGTGTTCTGGGATATCGATGTACTCAGGTACATAAATCGAGGTATTACGAACATCTAACAATCACTCTAAGACGTTGCGACGAACGTCTGCACCCGGTTGTGATTCGGACGCTAAGTATCGATCGTAACCAAACATACGCGCACAATGTACACAAAGAAATAATAAATATCTGTAATCTGAAATACAGGATGGCAAGGTACACTTGCCTGCGTGTGGCTGCTGATGACGGGTATCCGGTACCACGTCCAAGTCCTCAGGTCCCGAAGTACCTAGAGATGAGATACAAACCAAAAATCAATACTCTATTCCACTTCAGACAGGGTTGCGACACACATCTATACCCAAGCTCAGTCTCAGCTACGACTTACAGGTGTAGAAGCATAAAAAATATGCTGCAGAGTTATACGCAGTATTTGAGTGCTGTGTGGCATAAGATATGACTCCAGAGCCATCGGCGTACAAACAGAGCTTCATCGCAAGTACAGCGTAAAATATAAGCTCCAGGACAACCCGCGTAAATGCAGTATTTCCAGGCTGCATCAGCGTAAAAAGGTTTTTACATCGCCTTTATGGCGTAAAACTTATCTGCTTTTAATGCAGCATCGAAGTGTACAAAGAACGCTTCGTATTCCTCGAATGAACCTGTCAGATCATACAGTGAACCTGACTCCTGACAAAAAGTACTGCACGACTAT
Organism: Iris macrosiphon; assembly: GCA_036927795.1. Lineage (NCBI taxonomy): Eukaryota > Viridiplantae > Streptophyta > Magnoliopsida > Asparagales > Iridaceae > Iris > Iris macrosiphon. The sequence goes on from JAYESA010000004.1 coordinate 252,994,151, forward strand.
CCAGACGACGGCTGTGATGATGGTGCGGCACAGAGACCCAAACCGTCGTTTAGTGACATTTCCCTGATACAAAGTGCTTTTACGCATATAAGGGAATACGCTGCCTAGTTTTACACAGGCAGGTGTGAGATTTTACGCTCAGCAGAAGACAAAATGAACTGCCACGTCAAAAGCTGCTCTTCGTACAGAGCTCGAGGCACGTTTCTGCATTTAATGCAGGAGATTTGGTTAAATTTTCAAAGATTAGGTGAACCACAATTATGGCTAATACCTCCGTGTCATCACCTCTGCATGTTACGCTATCAGGCTATTTTCAGCTATAGGAGCACGCTGTACGCCATCTCCTTGAAATACGCCAATCAGGCTATCTTCAGCTATAGGAGCACGTTGTACGCTATCTACTCGGAATACGCCAACTCAGGCTATATTTGCATCGGTGCGTGACAAAGCTATTTGGTCCAGAATACGGTCAAGACCTCAGTCAAGGAAGGAGGATCAGCTATCTTTTACGCTAGCTACCTATCCATGCAGCAGCAGGCTTCTACGCCTATTTGGCTTCTATGCCAACCTGACGGCTCCTACGCCTATTTTGGCTTCTATACCAACCTGACAACCATTTGGCTTCTACGCTAATATGTCAGCTACTGGGCTTCTACGCATACTTGGTTTCTATGCCAACTTGACGACTACTCGGCTTCTACGCCATCAGAATAGCTATTTGGTTTCTACGCCATAGTGATAATTATTGGCTTCTACGCCAACCTTTTCTACGCGAGGGGCAGTTGCCCACGTGGCTTGCATGCCGTGATCTTCGCAGCAGTTATACGCATTACCTCTTAATCGGACACGCGTCACACGCAGAGTCGAAGATCATTTATACGTGGGTGGCAGTTATTATAACCGCCGCGTAAAAAGTGCCACACTCTCCACTGTCCGACTTCTACTCCGACTGGACGGTTACTGTCACTAAAACTCTATAAATAGATACCTCCGTCTACGGAGGTCCAAGGTCGCAATCTGGGAGAACAAAGAGGAGGAAAGGGTCAGAAATTCCAGGGTCAGGAGATTGATTTTGGAGAGAGAAGAATCCAGAGCATAGACAGAGAGCAGTGATCGACGATTTTGGCATCGAGCATCTACTCCTTCTGGCAACCTTTGAAGCTTCTACTTCTTCTACAGCACTTCTTCATCATCGTGTGGTCCAAGGGACAAAGTGATCGACCGCAGATCGGACTCCTATAGCAATATTTACCTAGATTAAAATTTGTACTTAACATCCTCGTATAAGATTAATAGTACTTCTTGTTTGTAAACCTAAGAAAGGGTTTTGTATAAACCTAGTTTTATTTCTTCCGTTTATTATCAAACACAAGATAGCGACTCTGCTGGGGACTACTTTTTCATCTGATGAGAAGACTATTGCTCAACATGATAAAGTATCAGTAGGAGCAATGAAGAAGACCTTGGTCGTCCAGTTCGACCAGTCAGCTTATGAAGATATGCTTCGAGCTGGGGGTAGCTCTCACTCCCTTTCTGTCCAAGATAATAGGAAACTGTGTAAAGTGTGGATGCCCCGGACATTCTCTACCATTCCTGTCGACTCTCCGATTTCTCCGACCAGCAAGGTTGTAGCTTCGTAACCTCCGCGCTCTACGCGTAAAACACTGTCTTCCATCGCTAGCGGAACAGACAAAACTTCTGGCAATACCTCAGCACCAATCCAGAAGTCTACTTCGCGCTCTGCGCGTAAAACTCCGTCTCCCGTCGTTGGCGGAACAGACAAAACTTCTGGCAATGCCCCAGCGCCAATCGAGAAGTCTACTTCGCGCTCTACGCATAAAACACTGTCTTCCGTCGCTAGCGGGGCAGACATAGTTTCTGACAATGCCTTAGCGCCAAGTCAGAAATTTCAAAAGTGCTTTACACGTAAAAATACCTCTCCCGCTCGTAAGAAGGCAGAGGATCCCTGCAATCTCTGCAAGGGAAAACAATTGGCGGATTTTTCGACCTCTCGGATTTTATGCCACCAAGAAAAGAATCTGCCTGCTCTCCAGATTACGCGAGAAGCTGATGGCCGATTGAGGACTTCCTCAGTTTTATGCCAGCCTGAGAAAATCTCCAAATTACGCCAGGTTAAGCCCCTCAGCGTAAAGAAGACTCTGTTGGTGGATAGATATGCTCCTCATGGGTCATGTTCGGCTCATATGGCAGGGCTGCTGTATTCCTGTGGCGGAAAAAGACTTGGGATTCCCAATATCCGCATTCCAACTGATGTTAATAAGAGGAATAAGCTGTCTTCTTCTTCTTCTGTAAACCCTCCTGACTTGCGTGAACATCTGATCCAAAAGCGCAAAGATAGAGGATCTTCCAACATGTCTATTACATCCCCTATGGAGCAATATTGTAATAGTCATAAAATTGTAGTTAATTATTGCTGTTCTGAAGCAAAACGGTCGTTTTTCGACCGGTTGAACTACTCTGTGCATTTACAGGAAGAAGGGCCTACATATGCATCAGTGAACATGGCTTCACACGTTCCTAGAGGAAGGTCAAATTTAAGACGTAATCCCTCTAGAACTCCAAGCCAAAGGAGATTCAATAGACTCCTTGAGAACATTGAAGCTGGGGTGTTCCGAAACACCCGTTCGAGGTCACGACAACCGGCTTTCGTATTCTTCTGATTCCGACACTGGGGGTCGCCTGTTTCCCGAATCAGATGCTGAAAGTATAGAGTCATTCTCTACAGAGACCTATACTAGCCCTTCAATGACATCCAAAGAGATGGGAGTCTATGCCATTGAAGATGAACACGAAAAGGCTTCCACATCAGGAAGTACTGAGCAACGCATCGCTGTGTTGGAGACATCTTTGAAAGAGATACAGTCCATGATAGAGAATATGCACCAGATGATGCTGACTCAACACGCAGCTACCACAGCTCAAGCATCGGTCACTCTGACTCAAATACGTATGGGGGTGGACTTACCACCATCCAACGCAAATCAGGAGCCTGCCCTAGATCAAGAGTCAGCAGCCCCTCATCTTCCTAATTCGGAGAATGTATTGCCTCATGTTGGAGTCACGATACAACCGATCTCTCACCACTCCATTGTCCCGCTACCGGCTGAAGATCCAATACAGGCAGTGCGAGAGTTGAAAGCCCAATTTGATGCCCTAAAGCACAAGGATCAGCTCAAGAAATTGGGAATCAACCAGCCGTACCCAGCTATCTGGGACGAGGTCCCTTTCCCTCCCAAGTACAAACCACAGACTATAGCTTTGTTCGAGGGAAAGACATCACTGAGCCAGTACATGAACTACTTCAGTATGATGATGGCGTTATTGTAAGGGAATGACGCCCTTCTCACTCGAGTGTTCAAAGGTTATCTCTCGGGAGTGGCTTATCAGTGGTACCGTAGTCTTGCGGACAACTGCATTACTTCCTTTGAAGATTTCAAGACTTTGTTCTTCGCGCGATTCTACGATGGAGGGATGGACATGTCTATGTCCTCTCTCATCGAAGTGAAACAGAAGGAGAAAGAGAATGTTCGCACTTTCATCGAACATTTTCGTCAAGCCACTTTGCAAATGCCTCCCGGAGTTCCAGACTCGGCATTGGTGGATATTTGCAGGAAGAATCTTCTTCCAGTAATCACGGTGTTCACAGGACCATATCAGTTCCATGATTGGCCCTCGTTCATTATCTCAGCGGTAGCCGCTGAAGACAATAGTAGGAAGGCGCATGATAATGGAATTATGATATCTACCTCTGATAGAGGCAAGAAGTCATCCTCCAACAATGACCATCCTCGTGGTTCCAAAGGGAAACAAGCTCTGGCGATTAATACATCCAGGCAAAAGACTGCGGCAACCACACAGACGAAACCTGGGACTTCCAGGCCTATTGAAGTATACTCTTTTGACGACGACGATATTCCAAGCATATTCGAGTGTCTAGTCAAAAGCGGCAAGATTACTCTCCCTGAGGTAAAATAACCTAATGAAGTCGGCAGTACCAATAACCCCAAGTACTGTATTTTCCAAAGGTACATACATCACCCTACCAAGGCAAGTTATGTACTAAAGAGGAAGATGCAGGAGTTGATCGATGCTAAGGCCATCACTCTGCACAACAGCGAAAAGACGGTCACAGCCAACATGATCTCTCTTCAATTTGGCAATCTGCCTCGTGGTTCCGGATGGTGTTGTACCTATTTCCCGGACAACAATGAACATTGTTAATCTTCCTCCAACTAAGGGTCAAAATCATGACCTGGTACCCCTAACTACCCTGCGTGGCAAAATTATGTGGGTTCATCCAGACCTGGTGACAGAGATCGAGGAAGAGACTCAAGCTGCTAAGGCTAAGTCCAGAAAGAACTCGAAGCATAAACCATGTCATATGGTTGCTATATCCTCAACATCAGAAGAAGAGGTATTGGCTACTGGAACCCGTTCAGGGAAAACCTACCTCAAGGACTATGGAGGAAGTCAGGAAGATGCATCGGTAGATGCTTCAGCTGCCAAGCCATCAGAACCGGAAACTGCCATACCAGAGGCCGGTCCTTCGAGACCAACTTCGGCGGACAAGGGCAAGCAAAAAGAAGTGTGCTTTGATAAACCTCTGAAGAACATTCAAAACAAAGGTTTGGAGAAGCCATACAACTTCGACATCCTAGCCCAATTGGCTAATACACCAGCCAGATTGTCTATTTTTGAACTACTCAGGCTCTCTAAAGACACTCGTCAAGCCCTGAGTGAAGCACTAATACAGGCGGATGTATACTTGACCCAGCTCAAGTCCCCTGAAGAAGAACCAGTGGCATGTCCTCAATGCCATAGTGTGATGGAGGTGGTCCCGAATATCACTTTCACCCAAGATGACATGCTGTTGAAACACAACAAGCATGACAGACCCCTCTATTACACCGGATATGTCGGTTCCATGGAGGTTGACCGAATTCACATAGATCTGGGATCATCGATCAGCATCATTCCTCATAGTCTGCTCAGACCACTGAGGATTCCTACCAGCGAATTGGCTTACACCACCACTACAATCGTGGGCTTCAACGCCAGAAAAAGTAAGCCGTTGGGGAAAATTCGCCTGAGGATCCAGATTGGTGACCTCAAAACAGTGGCTACATGCTATGTCATTGATTCAGAGGTGTCCTACAATATTCTACTGGGCAGACCGTGGATCCACGACCACAACATCGTTCCTTCGACTCTACATTAATGCTTTAAATATATAGATGCCCAAGGAACAGTACAAACGGAGTTTGCTGACCTTAACCCGTTTAAAGGAGTAGAATCCTAGTACTCCGATGCCATGTTGTACACCCAAGACTACATGGAAGAGGTATCAAGCAAAACAGAAGAGGAATCCCACCGGGAGCCAGAAAAACCTTCTGCCGAGCAACCTCTGTCAATCAAGGTAAAAGGGCGAACTACTCGTCCGAAAGTCATGGAACCCATGGCTATCCACCTGAACAAAACCAGGTCAGGAAAAGAAAGTGATCCTCTAGTGATCACTTTGAACCAGAAGCCTCCACCCTTGGTCATCAACCTTCGGCGCAACAAGCAACCAATTGATGTATATACAACCAGGAACGTGGTTTCTGATGATAATAAAGATCCTCTTTTCCAGTACATTGACGCTCAAATTCTGAATCAGGAATCCTTTCCCCATAACGATATAGAACCTATAGTACAAAGATTCTTGAAAGCTATAGATTCCTATCATCCGTATGTGTGGGAAGTAGCGTCACCATCTAATGTCATCACGACATATGGGCCACAAGAGGAGTATATCTTTATTGTCCCGCCTACTCGCAGTGGTCAGCGTTCAATAGTCTTCGATCGCATGCGCAATGAACCGACTCTACAAGAAGACTCTCCCGATGACGATGCTAGAAAAATGCAGGTTCACAGATATAGCCCATAAGCTTTGAAGATTATGCAAAGTATGGGTTATGATTTAAAGCTGGAACCAGGCCTCAACTACGGGAATGGCAGGCGAATACCATTGCACGGTGATCCCTACTGTCAACGAACTCATTTTGGGTTAGGGTATACCACCTCTCTTGCAACTTCTGAGTCAAATGAGGATATTTTTTCCTTTTCTCAAGATAGCTCTTCGTCCTCCGGCTCATCTGATGATCTCGAACAAGCACTATCAGTAAAAAAGGGTATTGACAGATTCTTTCGAAGCAGACGAACAGAAATCTGAACCATTTGAGAATGACTCTTGGGCTCAGCAAATGGATACACAATGGGAACTCTGGTTCGAACAGAGAGAACCGCCCACTGAAGATAAAGTTATCCAAATCGATATTGGAGATGAAATAACACCAAAGCCGATATTTATCAGTAACAATTTTTCCCCAACAGAAAGGGAAAAGATGATCCAGCTGATAAAAGAATATATCGACGTCTTTGCGTGGAATTATGAGGATATGCCAGGTCTTGATCCAAAGGTGGCTACTCATAAGCTCAACATAATGCCCAATTCAAAACCTGTAAAGCAGCACCAACGCCGTTTCCTTCCGGATATGATGGACGCCATTGAAGCTGAAATCAAAAAGTTGATAGCCTGCGGGTTCATCCGTGAAGAGCAATATCCTGATTGGGCCGCCAATGTTGTCCCCGTCATGAAGAAAAGTGGGAAGGTTCGCGTTTGTATCAACTTCCGAGATCTCAATGCGGCTTGCCCCAAGGATGAGTTCCCTCTTCCCATCACAGATGTCATGATCGACAACACATGCGGTTTTGAACGCATGTCTTTCATGGACGGATTTTCAGGATACAACCAAATTAAGATGCATCGTGAAGACGAAAAGCATACTGCCTTCTGCACACCACTGGGGGTATACTGCTACACAGTCATGCCTTTTGGGTTAAAGAATGCCGGGGCTACATATCAGCGAGCCATGAGTAACATATTCCACAAGCATTTACGCAAAATAGTGGAGTGTTACGTAGACGACATCGCTATCTAAAGCCGCTTCAAGGCTAATCACATCCAAGACTTGAAGACAGTGTTCGAGTTGATGCGCCAACATGAACTCAAAATGAACCCCACAAAGTCCTTTCTTGGTGTATCCAGTGGCAAATTCCTAGGATTTGTCATTACCGCCAAAGGCATTCAAGTGGACCCTGATAAAGTCAAGGCCATCTTAGAAATGCGACCACCCCGCAATCTGAGAGAACTCAGGGGATTTCAAGGTCGTCTGGCTTATATCCGGAGATTCATATCTAACCTCTCAGGGAGATGTCAGCCTTTTTCTCGTCTCATAAAGAAAGGTGTATCCTTCGTATGAGACGAAGCCTATCAACAAGCGTTTAATGATATCAAACGCTACCTTACTAATCCTCCAGTTCTGGTGCCTCCCATCATAGGAAGACCATTTTTGCTATATGTTCGAGCAATGGATCATTCTCTGGGAGCTCTCCTTGCACAAAAGAACGATGAAGGTCATGAACAGGCTATCTACTATTTAAACAGAATAATGGTCGGGGCTGAACACCGGTACAATCTAGTAAAAAAAGAATGTCTGGCCCTAATGTTCGCCATTCAGAAAATACGGCACTATGTCACAGGCCAGACTATTCATGTCATCTCCAGGATCAATCCTCTTCGGGTATTGATGAACAAGCCAAGTGTTCTTAATTCTCGACTCGCGACGTGGGAGATGTTATTAACACCGTATGATCTGGTGTATGTCCCTCAGAAGTCCATCAAAGGCCAAGCATTGGCTGACTTCCTAGCTGCTCATCCGATTTCGGAAAACTCTAAACAATACGAGGATATTCCCGACGAAGTTGCAGAATGTAATTCCGTAATGGAAGGTGATATGTGGCAACTATTCTTCGATGGTGCCTCCAGGACAGTTCCTAGGGGAAAAGTGGTTTCAGGAGTAGGAATTGTCCTGGTCACTCCGGACAAACTCGTCGTCTATCGAGCATATTCTCTTAGGGAACCTTGTTCTAATAACGTGGCAGAATATAACGCCCTACTTATCGGGCTCTAAGTCGCTAAAGAGTTGGACGTCGAATATCTGGAAGCATTTGGTGATTCCCTGCTGATCGTCAATCAAGTCAGAGAAATATATGAAGTCCGTAACCTAGACCTCATTCGTTATCACCGAGCAACGATCCAGATAGCCATATCTTTCAAAGGGTTCTTCCTAGAGCATGTACCTCGATCTCAGAATCTGGAAGCTGATGCCCTAGCCAGTCTAGCTGCAGATCTAGCTATTCCTATAAGGAGACAGAATTCAGTGATCCTTTTCAACAGAGATTTATTTTGTGTGAAAAATAACTTCCATATAGAATGCAGCTATACTGTGAACACAGATCCTACCAAGAGTGACTGGAGAAGTCCCTTTATAGATTTCGTGGCATACAGAATCTTACCGGAGGATCCCAAAGAAGCAGTATCGGTTAAAAGACGATTATTACGCTTCTACTTTGACGCTTCCTCACAGAGTCTATATTGTCGAACATACGATGGACTACTACTACGATGTCTCTCCGACGATGATGTGAAGCGGGTTATTCGTGAAGCTCACGACGGTGTATGTGGCGGACATCAACCCGGTCCTAAGCTACAGGATTGCATCAGGAGGATGGGCTATTACTGGCCTACTATGATTGCGGACACAATAAAATATGCAAGACAATGTAAGCCTTGTCAGGTTCATGCAGATTTTATACATCAGCCTTCTGAGTATCTACATCCTACCATTGCATCCTGGCCTTTCGAAGCTTGGGGTATGGATATCATTGGTCCTATTCACCCATCTTCTTCCAGAGGTCATTGGTTCATATTGGCCATTACGAATTATTTCTCCAAATGGGCAGAGGCGATACCCCTTGCTGAGGTAAAGACATCCAATGTGATCAGCTTTATCAAGCATCATGTCATTTATCGTTTTGGGATACCCAGAAGGATAATTCATGTCAATGGGCCTCAATTTATCAGCCAAGCTTTTCATCAATTTTGCGACAAAAATCGGATACAAAATATGGCCTCTACGGCGTATAATCCGGCTGCTAATGGTTTGGCGAAAGCCTTCAACAAAACCAATATCAAAATCTTAAAGAAGTTCGTCTCTTTGAACAAAAGAGATTGGAATGAGAAGCTAGGAGAATGTCTCTAGGCATACCGCACAACGGTTCAAGCACCGACAGGTTGTACCCCATTCTCATTGGTCTACGGGAGTGAAGCAGTTCTCCCCATTGAAGTCAAAATTCCATCACTCAGAATAGCAGTAGCTAATGAGTTGACTCAAGAAAAGAATGACCTATTAAGGCTTCAAGAACTAGAAGGATTAGACGAGAAATGCCTTCTAGCTCAACAGCGCATCGCGTTCTACCAGGCACGTATTTTCAGAGCTTTTAATCAAAAAGTAAAGGAAATAGTGTTCAAAGTTGGCGAGCTAGTTTTAGCTGTGAGAAGGCCAATGATCATTACTCACAAGAGTAAGGGTAAATTCCAGCCCAAATGGGAAGGCCCTTACGTGATCGAGATAACGTTCTCAAACGGCGCTTACAGATTAGCCAAGCCTAATGGAGATTTTTAATGGCTTCTATCAACGGCAAATTCCTGAAGAGGTACTATGCTTAATCTCCTTTGCTCAAAAGGAGTACGGTGAAGATCTCATTCTGACTACACTACTTCCAAAGAACTAGTTGGATCACATTCTATGATGTCCATATAACCTCTGAACAGATATGTTTAACTAATTTGGAACATCAAGACCTATCACGTCCATATTATCTCTGATAGTATTTTGTGTACAAATTCAGTTGGATCATATTCTATCATGTCCATATAACCTCTGAATTGATATGTCCAGCTGAAGCTTACCGAAAGTATATCACGTCCATATTACCTCTGATATCACTTTCACTCTACCCCTATCATTTATATTCTAAAATGATGGGTCCACCAAAGTCAGATAAAGTCTCTTTATTATTCCCAGAAAGAGCAAATTACATATGAAAGCAAAAAAGTACATCATTTGGGAGGAGCAGTTAAGTCGCGAATCTGCTGCGCCAGAGTAACCATTCTCTCATCCCTGGAGCTCAATACGTCGGCCCGAGCCCGCTCCAACTTGGCCGCCTCATTATTCAAAGCAGATAGCTAGGATCGAGCATGTACAAAACCTGCATGGATGACACCCACATGCGTCAGGTTCTGTCGAGTCGTCTCCATTCGATCCTTCAACACATTGCGAGCTGTTGACAAAGAGAGAGCCTTCTCCTTGGCCTTAGCGAGGTCGTCTTCCAATTTGCGGACCCTCGCCGCCTCTTCCTCATATTCGGCCTCGCACTGAGCCAGCTGGGGGATGACATACCCCAATTCGGCACGATCTTGATCCAACTCTTGCTGCTGTTCATGGACAGATTTGTTCAGAGATTCCATTTGTCTAGCAAACTCAGCGGTTAAGGAGTCATATCTAGCCTGAACGAGACTGTCGATGCTGCCCTGGATAGTTGCTAATAATTATTAATGGGTTGTTCCAAACCATTAACTATCTGCTTTAGTGCATCAGCTCTCCCAACGTCGTTGAAATCTCTGATCGACGTTATCACAAACTGGGAGGACCTCCTTAGAACCTCGAAGCTTAGATTCTTCTCCAGCACCATTGATATCAGCGTCTTTAAAATGGTATAGAAAAGACTAGTATGTTGCTCAATCAGCATGGCAAAATCAGATTGGACGCTGGGAGTGGCTGCAATATCGGAGAATCCCCTTCCAGGAATGACTGCAGAGGGCGTCGTTATAGTCGTCGCTTCAGTAGTGGGCGTGACAAAGATAGAGGCACCGACAACGGCCGAAGTGGCTGGCATACTCAAAGAAGGCATAGTTGTAATGACAGGCTCATCCTCCAATCGAGATATCAGGACCATCTCGGGCGAGTCGGCACCCAAAAATGTTTCTTCTTCAAAGTCGGGCACCTCCGTGTCATCGACAGGAGCTGAAACAAAACCAAAAGTGGCGTCGACGCTGCCCTCCCAGTAGAAGTCTTCCCCTGAAAAGAAGACAAGAGAAAGTTAATATCAACATGATGTTAATTTTTTTAAAAGAGGCGTAAAGACGATATTTACCCATGGCCGAAGGTATATATGTCGCGTCGGCAGCCAGTATAGCTAAATCATGTCTTAATGATGCTAAGCGAGCTGTCATACCTGGAGAAGGGGGTGTGCCAACTGACACTGGCAGGAATTCTTCCAGGTCTTCATCGAGATCCACTCGAGGCTCATTGGGTGGAATATCGCTGAGTATACTTACAGACGCGGCAGGGGTTTCTCCCGTTGCTAGTCTGGATAAAGATATTCTTACTTAGTTCAGCCCCGAAGGCGATTTCGTACCACTACCTGAAGCGATAGCAGTGACAGCCGCCTCGAGCAAAGATTCTCTGGCACTACCAACCGAAATTGTGGAGATTCCCTCTCTAATAGGCGAGGGACCTCTAATCAAAGGATTATCCCCAAAAGGGGAGACAGCAGGCTCATTCCTAGGAGCCTCATGACTGAAAATCCTGAGAGTACCACCAACAGTTTTCTTCTTCTTACGAGGGAAAGCCTCCTTCAGAACAGGAGCCCTTCGCTTCCCAAGGATAACCAGAGGCTCTACAGGCGGAGGTATTTCGCCTCTTGGTACTATCAGCAAAAGCTCGTCTGGATTTACAGAGTCTTCATCCTCGTCAGAGGAAACTAATGGGACTTCCTCTCTTCCTACGGACTTAGAAGAGGACATCCTAAAATTTTCACGCATATCAAAATCGTAATGGAAGGTATTAACGACCACATAAAACTGGGCGTACGAATGGAGGATGCGCAGCTCCATGGAGAGAGAAGTCGCTGGTATAGTAAAGGCCACTCCAGTACAACCCATTATGAAATATCGCCATCCTCTCGCTCCGTCAATAAGTCCACGTCTGGACTTGAAGCTGGTGATGGCATTTTCCACGTGCAACTGGTCATACTCGAACTGCCTGGCGAACCAACTAGGCAGATAGGGCTCCAAAAAGTAGTGATCCTCACTTCTGTATAACAAATGGGAAGGTCTAATGCAGACCAACCAATAAAAAGCTTCAGGAGAAAGAACGGTCTTCCCTTCACCTAAATCCTGAAGTCGCGTCCCCTGTTGATTAAGATGTACAGTGGGGATGGTGCAGAAGAGCTTCCAGCTGTGAGTAAAATTTAACGCTTGCCGACAGTCTAAAACTGTAGTCACGTTCTAGGTGGAATTCTTGTAATTCAACAAGAAATTATTCTCCGAACTACTGGCAGAGCCGGGAGACATCACTCTGGGGTTATGAAGAATTAGCCATCCCATCAAATGCAGGAACGGTAATTCTACCCTGGGAAAGCTCTCACGATGAGTTTCGTCTGCAAGCAACCCGTCAGTCATGGCCCTCAGGCCAGCTTATATCCGGCATACCATGGCAGGGAGCAAGCCCAGTCTCGCCCCAAACACCAAACGCACCGCGGGCCATAAAGTGTTATGGTGAATGCGATCCGAAGATGCAATGCCGGGTACTACCAGTCGGCACAGCCATATGGAGAGGAAGCCAACCAGTTGAGCTTCCTTGGACAGAGGCCTACGACAATGTATCAAATAACTGTAGGCTTTAGTGCCTGCAGGATATTTTCCTATCCCTTCGTCGAGAATTTGATCTGAAGCCCTGGAGTCTTCAATAAGATCATCGACTATTTGAGCATTAAGCACGCTCAGAAGGCTCAAAGGCCTATCCCTATTATCCACGACTTTGTCGGTCTTAGCATCTCTAGCCTGATGGAAAAAGAGGTAGGATGCCCATTTGTTGGTATGAGCCAAATCAGAGGGCTCATCATAAAAGGCGGTGCACGCTAAATAGTGGCATATCAGCTCCTGGTACGCTGCCACCACCCGAGGGTCTATATCACCCAGCTCCCGGTTTGTGGGAACTTACTCTTCATAAGGAGTATCCCCCATTGGCAGTCTTGAAATCTCTGCCATTTCGTGAAGGGCCAATCCGAACTCCCCCAGTGGAGTGGCAAAAGTCCCCGTGAGCGAGATATATCGCTCCATCAAAGCCAAAAATAGGTTGGGGTTGAGAGGTAACCCAACACTGGTAGCCTCCACAGCTTCATACAGACCAATGCTCTCCAGCTCCGTCTAAAAGTTCTTCAGGGCCCAGGCAGCTAAACGAACCCATCAAAGATTGGTAGGAGCAAGCCACCCATTGGTTCGAGGGTTAACCTTGGGGTATACTCCTCCATGCTCCATGAAGTCATTGTAGAAAGTCGATAATTGGACTGGCTGGAATAATGCAGTGTCTTCACTCGGGACAATGCCCAAAAATAATCCCCTGAAAGGTATGACGGGACCGGAAGGACGGCTTACAAATGACCCTCGGTTGGATCCTTTCTAGTAAAATATCTTCTCCGGCTGGCCGTGAAGATTGGGAGTCAGAGTCCACGACATCCTCCTCGGATGTGTGGCATGGAAGAATGCCGAGATAGGGTAATCTCTCAGCATCTTGGGCAGGTACAGGACCAAGCCCCCTGCAGGAAAAACCCAATTTTCTTTCTTGGGCTTCGTCTGGGATTGTTTGTTAATCATATCCCCGAAGAGGAAAGCCGACTTTATATATTTGTCCCCGTCTATGTACGCCAGAGGTTCTCCGTTGATCATGCTCAACAGCATTCGCTCTCCTTGAGACGATATAAAGATTCCCCTTCCTTCAGGATACTGGGGTCCGGAAATAGGAAATGTCACATGGGACAAATCCTCCAGGTAATTGGAGTTCAGCATCCCAGTAGCAGAACCCATCACCTCAGCCAAATGAGATATCTGCAAATTCACTACAAAATGCAAGAAGAACAAGTCAGTTTCTATACTAGACATTACAATCTTGCAGATTTCGCCAAAGAGCAACAGTCTGTGCTTTTACGCCAAGACCGTAAAAAAAAAAAACTTGAGTTTTTACGCTGTAACCTATTTATAGGCGTAAAATTCAAGGTTGGCAGTATACGGTCTGTATTTTACGCCAGACTGCCAAAATTTGAGTTGTTACGCCGGAATTTTCATCCAAGGCGTAACACTCAAAGTTTGTGATATACGCCAAATTTTGACAGTCAAAGCTTTTACGCCAGACTGCAAAAATATGGAGTTTTTTCGCTGACACATTAGAAATGTGGGCGTAAATGATAAAATATCTCTGTGCATCATCTTCCTCGAACAGGCTATCAGCACAAAAAATGACCTAGCGCGTTCATATACAACGTGTGCGAAGGGTTTTCTTCGTTCTTGTCATCCCAAAAGCTTTACCTATAACACCCGGTGCACAGCTTGATGGTGGGACACTTCGTTCAGAGCGAGGTTCGCCCTGCCCGATGGGAGTCGCTCTCGCTTGGGCAGCAGAGCGAGAAGAGGAGGCAGCCTTCTTTTCCTTAGAGTAGGAGATCGATTTTGGTGCCATTGCTGAAGACTCAGAATGCTCAGAGAAGAAACAAAGGAAAGTGCTCAAAGAGACGAAGGGTTTTCTTTTGCAAAAGACAGGTGAAGAGTTTTCTCTCTTAAGGCCTCAGGGTATATATAGAGTTTAGATGGACTTCTCGAATCCCTAACCAAATCCGATATTTAATATTCGGTTATGATTGAGGACTACGTCAGCCTACTACTCAGGGAAGGAGGACAGTCAGCGAATTCAAAAAGTTTTTCGTGCAGAGCAGATTCGTGATTTTATGCCAAGGAGCTTTTTACGCTCGGCGGCTACAAATCTACGATTTTACGCTCAGAGGCTATAAGTCTATGGTTTTACGCCCGGATGCTTTTATGCTCGGTAGCTTTTACGCTCGAGAGGCTACAAACCTACGACTTCACGCTCAGAGGTTACAAATCTATGATTTCACGCACAGAAGCCTTTTTACGCTCAAAGGCGACAAATCCACGACTTCACGCTCGGAAGATTTCTTTTTCAGAGGCTACAAATCTACAGTTTTACGCCCGGATGCTCTCATGCTCAGCAGCTTTTACGCTCGAGAGGCTACAAACTTATGATTTTATGCTCATCTACATTACAGATCTTTGACTCTCCGCATATCTGAAAATATGCAGGCCAGAGTATGCGTATATCTGAACAGATTCTCAAGATGGCCAGTTACAAGGGTTCACGCAGAAGATGCTCCTTCTTGGCCCCAAAATATCCCAAGTACCCAAAACATACAGGGTTCAGCATTGAAAATAACTCTTCTTCTTGGATCGATTGGAAGTTCATCCAAAATCCAGTTTGAATATTTTCCCTATAGTTCAAGATGGCGATTCAGTTTTTGACAGCCATTTCTTGCCCTAGTTCAAGGGATTTTCGAGAAATCATTCTTGAAGATGATGGTCTGAACAAGAATTCTTCTTATCATAGAAGTAACAGTTCAGAATTCTACGTAATTCCTCGTTCAAAACAGCATAACAGTTCGGATATTCGACTTAAATGCTAAGAAGCTTTCTACGCATCCTCAGTTACGCGTAAAAGACGGGACGAGACCAGGTACTCTTTTTATCAGAGTCGGTGTAAAGTTATTCAGACGTGTCAAAGCTACACATATTCAGACTTCATTGCAGCAAAAATATGGCAAATCATCAGATGCGTAAAAGAAGACAGTTTTCATTAATCATGATTACATATGAGGGAAATCCAGTCTACAAAGGTTTCTTTCATCTTCATGGTTACATATGAGAGAAATCCTGTCTACAAAGGGTTTCTCATATGCATTTAAAGATCACGCCCAGAATCTGTTCTGCCAGGTTCTCGCATTGGTGGAGATCTTCTTCCGTCTTCTTCAGCAGTTAGTCGGTTTTCGCGACCGATTAACAAAAAAATGATTAATGGCAGGAGGATACATAACTGGGCTTGTCTAAATTATTCAAGAGCCCATCCTCCATACGCCATGACAGATTAAGTTGAGGTTTTAGACCCAACTCAATACTGCAAGGCAGACACAGTTTGTCTGCCCTCGTCCACGAATAACGGGAGAAAATATAGCTTGCAAGCTATGTGGTCGAATGTGACCCTTCCTCTCTCCTGGACGAATCGCCATATGAAGTTGCTGATTATCCCGAGCAAAGGAAGCTATGATATCCTTTCGTGATCCATCGTTGCAGAGGACATTTGCTCGAAGACGACTTCTTTTTCGGCTCCTTACATGCAGGAAGAACATGATCTTCTTCTCCCTCAAGTCGACCCGACGAACTCCGGCAATCATTTCTGTGTGAAGAAGGGAAGTGTGGGAAAAATAGGTTAACCCAATCGCCTTTTTATAGGCAGAGGAGAACATACCGAATCCCAACAAATCCCTAAAAATCCGCCAAGAAATCAGCCTCGAAGAACAAGTCAAACTTGACCTTTTCATGCTTCATTCAAAGTATTTCAAATTACGAGGAATTTGAAAACTTTGAAGGGGGTCTTGTAGAAGCATGAAAAATACGCTGCAGAGTTATACGCAGTATTTGAGTGTTGTGTGGCGTAAGACATGACTCCAGAGCCATCGGCGTACAAACAGAGCTTCATCGCTAGTACAGCATAAAATATAAGCTCCAGGATAACCCGCGTAAATGCAGTATTTTCAGGCTGCTTCAGCGTAAAAATGTTATTACATCGCCTTTATGGCGTAAAACTTATCTGCTTTTAATGCAGTATCGAAGTATACGAGGAACGCTTTGTATTCCTCGAATGAACCTATCAGATCATGCAGTGAACCTGACTCCTGACAAAAAGTACTGTACGACTATCCAGACGACGGCTGTGATGATGGTGTGGCACAGAGACCCAAACCGTCGTTTAGTGACATTTCCCTGATACAAAGTGCTTTTACGCATATAAGGGAATACGCTGCCTAGTTTTACACAGGCAGGTGTGAGCTTTTATGCTCAGCAGAAGACAAAATGAACTGCCACATCAAAAGATGCTCTTCGTACAGAGCTCGAGGCACGTCTCTGCATTTAATGCTCAGAATGGGGGAAGATCTCTGCATTTAAAGCAGGAGATTTGGTTATATTTTCAAAGACTGGGTGAACCACAATTACGATTAATACGTCTGTGTCATCACCTCTGCATGTTACGCTATCAGGCTATTTTCAGCTATAGGAGCACGTTGTACGCCATCTCCTTGAAATACGCCAATCAGGCTATCTTCAGCTATAGGAGCACGCTGTACGCTATCTCCTCGGAATACGCCAACTCAGGCTATATTTGCATCGGTTCGTGACAAAGCTATTTGGTCCAGAATATGCTCAAGACCTCAGTCAAGGAAGGAGGATCAGCTATCTTTTACGCTAGCTACCTATCCATGCAGCAACAGGCTTCTACGCCTATTTGGCTTCTATGCCAACCTGACTGCTCCTACGCCTATTTTGGCTTCTATACCAACCTGACAACCATTTGGCTTCTACGCCAATATGTCAGCTACTGGGCTTCTACGCCTACTTGGTTTCTATGCCAACTTGACGACTACTCGGCTTCTACGCCATTAGAACAGCTATTTGG
This sequence comes from Iris macrosiphon, assembly GCA_036927795.1. Classification (NCBI taxonomy): domain Eukaryota; kingdom Viridiplantae; phylum Streptophyta; class Magnoliopsida; order Asparagales; family Iridaceae; genus Iris; species Iris macrosiphon. Next base: position 253,011,691 of record JAYESA010000004.1, read on the forward strand.
TTTTTATGCCATAGTGACAGTTATTGGCTTCTACGCCAACCTTTTCTACGCGAGGGACAGTTGCCCACGTGGCTTGCATGCCGTGATCTTCGCCGCAGTTATACGCATTACCTCTTAATGGGACACGCATCACACGCAGAGTCGAAGATCATTTATACGTGGGTGGCAGTTATTATAACCGTCGCGTAAAAAGTACCACACTCTCCACTGTCCAGCTTCTATGCCGACTGGACGGTTACTGTCACTAAAACTCTAGAAATAGAGACCTCCGTCCACGGAGGTCCAAGGTCAAAAACTGGGAGAACAGAGAGGAGGAAAGGGTCAAAAATTCCAGGGTCAGGAGATTGATTTTGGAGGGAGAAGAATCCAGAGCATAGACAGAGAGCAGTGATCGACGATTTTGGCATCGAGCATCTACTCCTTCTGGCAACCTTTGAAGCTTCTACTTCTTCTACAGCACTTCTTCATCATCGTGTGGTCCAAGGGACAAAGTGATCGACCGCAGATCAGACTCCTATAGCAATATTTACCCAGATTAAAATTTGTACTTAACATCTTCGTATAGGATTAATAGTACTTCTTGTTTGTAAATCCTTTGTTTCGTATCGTTGTTACCAATCACAAAGTACTATCCTAAATTAATCATCTTTAGTTTCTAGTCCCAAAGTACCAATTAGGGGGTTTTACACTACACATTAGTCCTCAATCAACCACGTGCTCCTCGGTGTTCATCAATGATCAAATAAATCAGAATCTTATTTCTCCTCAATTTAATTCTCATTAAATAAATTAGCATTTTACCACCATGTATTATATCCCAAACATTTATTTAAAGATCAAAACCTAAATCTCCACGAACAAATATTTTAAATAAATTATTTTAAATCATGTAGAATACAAACCCTAACCTACATTCATCCTATCACATTAAACCTATCACATTAAACCTCTTCAACATACAACAAGTCATTTTCCATGTCCTTTATCATACTCTACATCATCATCAACATGCTCTAAGAATAAAATCCTAATAATATACTCACATGAATAAATATAGATAAAAAACCCTAGCTAATCAATAACTTACCAGAATATATACAATTAACAACCCTAGCTAAACATTAACTCACAAGAATATATATAAAAATAACAACCCTAGCTAAACAATAACTCACAAGGATATATAAAAAAGAGAGGGGGAGAGAGATTCGACCTCGATGAGGTGGTGTCAACCGGGGTTAGCCGAAGAACAGCAGGTGGAGGTTGGCTATGGAGGTGGTGCAATGGTCAGCAGCTCGCTGGAGCAATGACTGTAGCCGGATGCAGCTGGCCGGAGGACAGCGGTTCATCACGGGGATGACTGGCCGAAGGTGGGGTGTGGCCGGACTGGATGGGTGTCGATGGTGGTGGTGATAGCTTGTGGTGGTGGTGGTGACCTCGTGGTGGTGGTGGTGGTGATAGTGAGAGCTTGTGGTGGTGGTGGTGGTGGTGAGACCGGACAGGGAGGAGGTCGGATGGGGGATGATGATAGGGTGGCGCTGATGGCAGTAAGCCGGTACGGGGAGCAGCGGGATGTGGCGGACCGCAGTACGCCGGAGTGCGGGCTGCTGGTGCGGTGGTGCACAGCCGGAGTGCGGGCTGGAATAAGGCCGGAGAAGAATCACACGCCGGAGTCGGGGGACTCGCCGGGGAAGGAGGGTAGCAGTGCTCTACGGAGTCGATGGCTCGACGCTGGGACAGCAGCTCGTCGGAGCTGCTGGCTGCACAGCGCCGGAGCCACTGAAGGAGGCCCACGGGTGATTGCAGTGGCTGAGCTGCAGGGGTGCTCTGCGGGGCACCGGAGTCGATGCGTCGGAGTCGCGGGTTCGAACGATGGAGCAACGCCGGAGTGGCTGCGGGAGACGGGCCCGACTGCGTGGCCGGAGTTACTGTCAGCCGTCGGAGGCTTCCCAAGAAGAAGAAGGAAGGAAGAAGAAGAAGGAAGAAGGAAGAAGAAGAATAAATGAAAATGTAGGGGCTCGGTTTTCTAGGTGGAGGAGGAAGGAGAGAAAGAGGAGAGGGGGGTTTCCAATACCTAGGGATTAGGGCCTGCTTGGTATATGTGCATTGAAGAGACACTTTATAGGGGTTGGTGATGTGAGTGTGTGGTGGGGATGCTCCAATTCAAATGGAGGGCTAGGATTTAACATGGAGGATTGGGTTTCTTCATGCAAAGGAAGGGGGGAGGATGTTTACTAGGTCAAAGAATGGTAGGCTCTCCATTTGGTCACGGCCAATGAGGTGAGGACACCTAAATCAATAAATTGCAACTAAGCCCCTTAAATTCGGGAAATTGTACGAACACATAAAATAATGCAAAAATTATGGGGAAAATAGTGTTTGGTGATTTGCATGGTGAGGGGGTGTTGTGTGTTTGGCATGGGTTTAATTAAATGGGCATTGGGATTAATTGGGGATTAAAATAGGATTAGACAAAATTGGTATCCCCGATTTAAATAGAATTAAAGTGTTTTGCGCTTTTAAATTAAATGGGGGCACTTGGGATCAAAATTTGGAAATGATACAAAGGTCAAAAATGGTGGGGGCTTGGAGTCAGTCTTGGACCCTTTAGTTGGTCCGGCTCAACGTGTTAAGTTGGTATCTCAAAATTGAGGGTAACGACACAGGTGTCCGACACAGAATTTAAATATGGGATTTGGGATACAAAAAATTGTACGATTAATTTAAGGCACAACGGATTTGATTTTTGTGTGACAAAAAGTCCAGTACCTAAATTGGCGAGTCAAGTCAGAAGTACAATAGTCCGATGGAATTTATGGGCTGATATTGGGCTCCGAATAAAATAACAATGGTAGGGCGCGCCAAGGGTTTAATAATTAAATAACAGACTAAAGCAACTCTACTCTAATCCTAAACACACGCTGCTAATCCAAAATTTTTCCAATCCATACCTGACTATCTATAGAATTAATCGAGGGGGTTTATATTCTTCCCAACATAGAAAACTTTTGTCCCTGAAATTAAAAGTAAAGCACGATAATAACTAAGAGAATTTAAAAACAACTAGTAATCAAATATCGTACGTAAATTCATACCTTACTCCTCAAATAAATACGGGAACCACTGTCGAATGGAATCCTCGTGCTCCCAAGTTGACTCGCCTGGCGAATGGTGCTTCCATGCAACTCTGACCAGTCGAATAGTCTGCCCTCTCAAGGTCTTCTCGCTGTGATCGAGGATCTCACCTGGCTGCTCTACGTAAGATAGACTGGGCCCGACTGTAATATCTGAATGATCAAGCACGTGGCTAGGGTCTGCGACATATCTCCTCAACTGCGATACGTAAAATACTTTATGCACTCCCTCTAATGATGGAGGCAATGCAAGACGGTAAGCCACTTCGCCAACTCGTTCTAAGATGTCAAAAGGCCTGATGTACCTCGGACTCAGCTTGCCTCTTCCTCCGAATCTGATGGTACCCCGAGTAGGCGATATCTTCAAAAATACTTGGTTACCCTCCTTGAATCCAATGGTCTGCGGTGTGCATCTGCCTAATATTTCTGTCTGTCCTGTGCTGCACGCAGGTGGCTCTGAATCTACTTGACCTTCTCCACTGTCTGTGTCACCAACTCTGGACCAAGTATCTGATGCTCTCCTACGTCACTCCAACAAACTGGCAACCTATATTTCCTGCCGTACAGTGCCTCATAAGGTGCCATCTGTATGCTAGCTTGGTAACTGTTATTGTAGGAGAATTCTACCAAGTGTAGGTGGTCCTCCCAAGATCCTCCAAAATTAATCATGCACGCTTTCAACATATCCTCTAATATCTGTATCGTGCACTCTGATTGTCCACCAGTATGGGGATGATATGCAGTGCTGAACTTGAGACGAGTTCCTAGGCTCTCCTGCATACTCCGCCAAAAATGTGACATGAATCTGGAATCATGATCCGATACGATGCTGACAGTCACTCCATATAGTCGTACTATCTGCCTCATATACATGTCAGCTAAAATCTCCGTGGACTGCCCAACTCTGAAGGGCAAGAAATGTACAGACTTGGTGAGTCTGTCTACGATAACCCAAACTGCATCATTCTCGCTAGGGCTCCGTGGGAATCCTGTGACGAAGTCCATGGTAATGTGTTCCCACTTTCACTGGGGAATGGAAAGTGGCTGCAATAATCCTGCAGTCCTCTGATGTTCAGCCTTGACTTACTGACAAACTAAACATTTCGCCATAAATCTTATAATTTCTCTCTTTATCCCATGCCACCAGAAATGCTGCCTCAAGTCTCATTACATCTTCGTACCCCCGGGATGAATGAAATAAATTAAGCTATGTGCCTCGGTCATCAACTCTTGGCGCAGCTCGCCACTAGGAACATATAGGCGATCTCCACACCTCAACGTTCCGTCTTCATGAATCCTGAGTCCCGTCTGCATGTCGGCCTCTATCCTCTCTCGTAGACGCCGAAATATCGTATCTCTAGGCAGGGCTGCCCTGATCCTCTCAATCAGTGTAGACTGAACCTCGAGACTGGCCATCTATCCATCCATGCCTGCCATCTGTCCATCCATGCCTGGCAATACAATCTCAATCCCAAGCTCCTGGAGATCCTCTAGCAATTGCCGCTGAGTCGTCAAAAAGTATGCCATGGGCTTCCTGCTTAAGGCATCTGCTACTATATTCGCCTTGCCTGGGTGGTACTGCAACTCAATGTCATAATCTGTTATCAACTCTAGCCAGCGCCTCTGCCTCATGTTGAGCTCCTTCTGCGTGTAGACGTACTTCAGGCTTTTATGATCTGTGTAAATCTCAATACGCTCACCATAAAGGTAATATCTCCATAGGTTTAGTGCAAATATCACTACAGCTAGCTCCAAATCGTGTGTCGGATAGTTCTTCTCATGAACTCTCAGCTGTCTCGATGCGTAGGCTATCACCTTGCCGTGTTGCATTAGTACACATCCTAATCCGCTCCCAGACGTATCATTGTACACTACAAAGCCTCATGATCCTAAAGGTAGTGTCAAAATTGGTGCTGATGTCAGACGTTTCTTCAGCTTGTCAAAAGCCGACTGACACTCGTCGGTCCAGATAAACTCCTCGCCCTTACGCGTTAGTCGCGTCATAGGCACAGCTATCCTCGATAAGTTTTCCACGAACCTCCGATAATATCTAGCAAGTCCGAGGAAACTTCTAACCTTTGTAACTGATGTAGGGGTAGGTCATGTATCAACTGCAGCTATTTTTTCCGGGTCAACTGCTAGTCCATCTCTGGTGATTATGTGCCCCAGAAATGGTACTCTATCCAGACAAAACTCATATTTGCTGAGCTTGGCGTACAGCCTCTCATGTCTCAGCGTCCCAATCACGATCCTGAGATGCCTCTCATGCTCCTCCTGGCTCTTGGAATATACCAAGATGTCGTCCATGAATACCACCACGAACTTATCTAAGTACTGGTGGAATACATTGTTCATCAAACACATAAATATTGCTAGCGCGTTGGTTAAACCAAACGGCATGACTAAAAACTCATAGGGGCCATACTTCGTCCGAAAGGCCGTCTTCTGGATGTCCTCTCTCCGTACCTTGATCTGATGATAACTGGATCTGATATCGATCTTCGAGAATACACATGCACCGCTAAGCTGATCAAACAAATCATCGATGCGCGATAGTGGATACTTGTTCTTTATTGTTACAGCGTTTAGCGCCCTGTAATCGATACACAAGCGTATCGTCCCGTCCTTCTTCGGTACAAACAGAATGGGTGCTCCCCATAGAGATACACTAGCCCATATGGAACCCTTATCTAAAAGATCATCTACTTGGACTTTCAACTCAACGAACTCTTTCGGTGCTAGTCTGTAAATGGGAGAAGTAACTGGCTCGGCTCCTGGAGTTAACTCTATAGTGAACTCAATCTCTCTGTCAGGTGGCAGGCCTGGAAGGTTATCTAGAATCACATCCTCAAACTCTGATATAATACGGGGGTACACTGGTTCACCTTCTGCAATGTGTGCCTCTAAGGTAGATGGGCACCATGCTCCCGGGCTCCCTGAAGTAACTCAAACTCAGGGTAATCTGGTGGTCATAAATAATGTAATCACGTCGACAATCTAGCGTCGCGTGGTATTGGCTCCACCAATCCATGTCTAGGATAATGTCATAGTCTGGACTAATCCTCATACTAATTTATCCCGTTCTGTTTTCAATATCAATCCTCAAAAGAATTTTTTTTTTTGCCTAATATATAATTTCTCTTCTCCTTAAGGTCTTCCCTAAAATTTTATTCCTCGAATTTCTTCTTTTCGTTAGTTATCTCTCCAAATCACATAGTACAATAATGGTATCACTCAAGCACATACTAGAATTCCTGGAATCAGTTCATTATCTTCCAAGTGAGAGCCTAAAATTTTATCTTCTCTAGTCCATAATATCATTCCTAGTATTGCTATCATGTACAACCACTAGTTTCCAGCATCGGGCTATGCATTTTCTTAAATTATTCTAGGTCTTGATCAACAATCTTTCTAGCTCCTCGTACTTCCAAGATCACTGCTATCTCAAGTACGAATAGGGTACTACTGGCTCCAATTCTCCTGCTACCCTTCCATACTAGTTCTAGAATCCAAAAGAACCTATCTGCCTACCCTACTGAGGGTAATAATCTTCTCAGAGATTATTGCACATATCACGTCTTTTGCCGTCTAAACTGTGATCTTCTTCTGGAGGAAACCATCAGGCGCAAGCGTCCGTCTTCCCGAATAATAGGGGATGAGAAACAATTATAACGATATTGATGGAAATTGAACGAGTACAAATTGGAAGTCCAAGGGCGATAATCACATACAAAGTGAGTTTTTAAAAATCGATTATGGATTGAGATCCTATTCAACAATCATAATATCTATTCCTAATTTGCAGGCTCGCTTGGCACATTCAGGTGACCAAGACGATTTAATTCGCACCTGCATGGGCCACCACAAAAACATGTCACGGCCCAGTCCCAAAATACATAGGACCAGGAATACGTGACACGCCAGCTACGCATTCGACCATACTCTGGTCTGACTCGAATACGTATAAGCTGTATAATATAAAGGGCACTATCTAGATATCCCATAAATCTAAACCTCTATATCTCAATCCACAATGTACAGCAGTATAAAAGAAAGAGCTATATGCGCTAGATTCGGCCGCCCAATAACACACAAACTCGAATAGACTCAAGAAGAGATGAGTCTACAAAAATTAGGCTACAACAGCAGATGAATAATCAATATAAAATAACCATAATGCCGGTAGAAATGATGTGAGAACCTGGTACAATGCCCACAAGACATGCAACTCCAACAGCAACTCCCAATGCTCCGTAATCGTCTATGCTGCAAAACTGGCAGGAAACTAGGTCCTCAGAGGGACGTAACAAGGTACAAAAATACAGCATGCCAAAGTACAACATAAAGTACAAGTGCAACGACGGGGTAATCTAACATAACCAACTAAGTGTGACACCGTTTGAAGACAATGTTCGACGCGTGGGCTATCCAAAATAAAATCGTAGCTCCAGACACGGAGACACACGGGACGTACCGCAGCTCCGGACAAAGAGTCACAAGGGTGATACAACTACACTAGATACATGATCACTACAGAATCAGTACATATATATATATATATAAGCACGTACAAAGGATCCCAAACGTCTAGTAACTGTCTTCCCTATCCCAAGCAGTCAACGATGGTGCGCTGAACCTGAACCTCTATCTAACAGTCTCGACACACAGAAATAACTCAACAGACGTGACCCTAAGGTCATCCCAGTCTCTGGTCATGATGTCAGTATCAGGATACAGGAATCTGGCATGATCACAGTGTATGAATGTGTCCTAGGATGTCGATATACTCAGGTACATAAATTGAGGTATTATGAACATCTAACAATCACTCTAAGACATTGCGACGAATGTCTGCACCCGGTTGTGATCCGGATGCGAAGTATCGATCGTAACCAAACATACGTGCATAATGTACACAAAGAAACAATAAATATCTATAATCTGAAATACAGGGTGGCAAGGTACACTTGCCTGCGTGCGGCTGCTGATGACGGGGATCCGGTACCACATCCAAGTCCTCAGGTCCCGTAGTACCTAGAGATGAGATATAAACCAAAAATCAATACTCTATTCCACTTCAGACAGGGTTGCGACACACATCTATACCCAAGCTCAGTCTCAGCTACGACTTACAGGGACAAGACGCTAGGGGGGTTGACCATAGTCGACTATAGGTACGATACGTCAAACTATCTAGTCATCAGTACTACATTATCAAACCATCCTCAAAACACAGTTAACGATTTAAATCCTTTGTTTCATATCGTTGTTACTAATCACAAAGTACTACCCTAAATTAATCACCTTTAGTTTCCAGTCCCAAAGTACCGATTAGGGGTTTTATACTACACATTAGTCCTCAATCACTCACGTGCTCCTCGGTGTTCATCAATGTTCAAATAAATCAGAATCTTATTTCTCCTCAATTTAATTCTCATTAAATAAATTACCATTTTACCACCATGTAATATATCCCAAACATTTATTTAAAGATCAAAACCTAAATCTCCACGAACAAATATTTTAAATAAATTATTTTAAATCATGTAGAAGACAAACCTTAACCTACATTCATCCTATCACATTAAACCTATCACATTAAACCTCTTCAACATACAACAAGTCATTTCCTATGTCCTTTATCATACTCTACATCATCATCAACATGCTCTAAGAATAAAATCCTAATAATATACTCACCAGAATATATACAATTAATAACCCTAGCTAAACATTAACTCACAAGAATATATATAAAAATAACAACCCTAGCTAAATAATAACTCACAAGGATATATAAACAAGAGAGGGGGAGAGAGATTCGACCTCGATGAGGTGGCGTCAACCGGGGTTGGCCGGAGAACAGCAGGTGGAGGTTGGCTATGGAGGTGGTGCAATGGTCAGCAGCTCGCTGGAGCAATGACTGCAGCCGAATGCAGCTGGTCGGAGGACAGTGGTTCATCGGGGGACTGAGGTGGAGGTCACGGGGATGACTGGCCGGAGGTGGGGTGTGGCCGGACTGGATGGGTGTCGATGGTGGTGGTGATAGCTTGTGGTGGTGGTGGTGAGAGCTTGTGGTGGTGGTGGTGACCTCGTGGTGGTGGTGTTGGTGATGGTGAGAGCTTGTGGTGGTGGTGGTGAGACCGGACAAGGAGGAGGTCGGATAGGGGATGACGATGGGGTGGCGCTGATGGCAGTAAACCGGTGCGGGGAGCAGCGGGATGCGACGGACCGCAGTACGCCGGAGTGCGGGCTGTTGGCGACTACGGTGGACTGCAGTAGGCCGGAGTGCGGGCTGCTGGTGCGGTGGTGCACAACGGGCTGGAATAAGGCCGGAGAAGAATCACATCCGGAGTCGGGGGACTCGCCGGGGAAGGAGGGTGGCAGTGCTCTGCGGAGTCGATGGCTCTACGCCGGGACAGCAGCTCGTCGGAGCTGCTGGCTGTACAGCGCCGGAGCCGCTGAGGGAGGCCCGCCGGTGATTGCAGCGGCTGAGCTGTGGGGTTGCGCTGCGGGGCGCCAGAGTCAATGCATCGGAGTCGCGGGTTCGAACGATGGAGCAGCACCGGAGTGGCTGCGGGAGACGGGCCCGACTGCGTGGCCGGAGTTACTGTCAGCCGCCGGAGGCTTCCCAAGAAGAAGAAGGAAGGAAGAAGAAGAAGGAAGAAGGAAGAAGAAGAATAAATGAAAATGTAGGGGCTCGGTTTTCTAGGTGGAGGAGGGAGGAGAGAGAAAGGAGAGGGGGGTTTCCAATGCCTAGGGATTAGGGCCTGCTTTGTATGTGTGCATTGAAGAGACACTTTATAGGGGTTGGTGATGTGAGTGTGTGGTGGGGATGCTCCAATTCAAATGGAGGGCTAGGATTTAACATGGAGGATTGGGTTTCTCCATGCAAAGGAAGGGGGGAGGATGTTGACTAGGTCAAAAAATGGTAGGCTCTCCATTTGGTCACGGCCAATGAGGTTAGGACACCTAAATCAATAAATTACAACTAAGCCCCTTAAATTCGGGAAATTATACGAACACATAAAATGATGCTAAAATTGTGGTGAAAATAGTGTTTGGTGATTTGTATGGTGAGGGGGTGTTGTGTGTTTGGCATGGGTTTAATTAAATGGGCATTGGGATTAATTGGGGATTAAAATAGGATTAGACAAAATTGGTATCCCTGATTTAAATAGAATTAAAGTGTCTCGCGCATTTAAATTAAATGGGGGCACTTGGGATCAAAATTTGGAAATGACACAAAGGTCAAAAATGGTGGCGGCTTGGAGTCAGTCTTGGACCCTTTAGCTGGTTCGGCTCAACGGATTAAGTTGGTATCTCAAAATTGAGGGTAACGACACAGGTGTCCGACACGAAATTTAAATCTGGGTTTGGGATACGAAAAATTGTGCGATTAATTTAAGGCACAACGGATTTGATTTTTGTGTGACAAAAAGTCCAGTGCCTAAATTGGCGAGTCAAGTCAGAAGTACAATAGTCCGATAGAATTTATGGGCTGATATTAGGCTCCGAATAAAATAGCAACGGTAGGGCGTGCCAAGGGTTTAATAATTAAATAACTGACTAAAGCAACTCTACTCTAATCCTCAACACACGCTGCTAATCCAAAATTTTCCCAATCCATACCTGACTATCTATAGAATTAATCGAGGGGTTTATAGACAAGGGTACAGGCTTGGGAATTAATTGAAAATTAATACGGACGTTTGAAACGATATTTGTGCGACTAAAACGAGACTCATGCCAGCGTATTTGTGAGTTGCACAAAGTTCAGAATAGTAGACTGACATGTCTAGGAGAGGTATGTGAACTTTGTTTGGAGGTAACAGTCAGTGTACTGCTCTAAATATTGATGTGATGGTCAGGTGCACTAAGTAATATAAGATATTGCAAAAATAATTTAAAATACTGTATTAAATCCTAATTTGTTAAAAATAATCCAAATTTTACTATCTAATGCTGAAATCTGATCGAGAGAGTTTATAATCTACCCTCCTTAGAGCATTTTGTCCTCGAAATTAAAATAGACATATAGTAAAAACTATAGATTGATTTGAAATATTAGGACATACCCAGGCCTTCGAATAGATATGGGAAACGTTGTCGAATATCCTCTTCTCACTCCCAGGTTGACTCGCCTGGTTCATGATGCTTCCATGTAATACGAACTAGAGGAATAGTCCGACCTCGCAACACCTTCTCGCTTCTGTCTAGGATCTCTACAGGCTCCTCCTGGTACGATAAACTCGGGCCGACAGTGATCTCCGAGTGATCCAGCACATGACTTGGATCTGGAATGTACCTTCTCAGCTGAGATACGTGGAAGATGTCATGTACTCCTTCTAATGTTTGTGGTAAGGCTAACTTGTAAGCAACTTCTCCGATGCGTTCCAACACATCGAATGGTCTGATGTACCTCGGACTCAGTTTTCCTCTTCCTCCAAATCTGATAGTCCCTCGGGAAGGTGAGATCTTTAAAAACACATGCTCTCCAACTTGGAATTCTAGGGGTCGTCGATGTACGTTTGCCCAGTGCTTTTGTCTGTCATGCGCTGCTCGCAGGTATCCTTGGATCTTCTTTACCTTCTCCACCGTACGAATGACCAATTCTGGTCCTAAGATCTGCCTTTCGCCTATATCGCTCCAACATACTGGGAAACGATATTTTCTACCATACAATGCTTCATAGGGAGCCATCTGAATGCTCGCTTGATAGCTATTATTATAGAAAAATTCTACCAAATGTAAATAATCTTTCCATGATCCACTGAAATCAAGCATGCATGCTCTCAGCATATCTTCCAGTGTCTGAATGGTGCGCTTGGACTGTCCATCTGTCTGCGGGTGACACGATGTGCTAAACTTTAGGCGGTACCAAGACTCTCTTACATACTTTGCCAAAAGTAAGATGTAAACCTCGTATCTCTGTCAGACACTATACTGACTGGCACTCCGTGTAGACGCACGATCTCTCTCATATAAATGTCTGCCAAGACTTTTGTAGATTTCCAAACTCTGAAGGGTAAAAAGTGAGCAGCCTTGGTGAGTCAATCTACGATCACCCATACAGCATTACGACCACTGGGACTTCTTGGGAAATCCGTAACGAAGTCCATAGTGATGTGCTCCCATTTCCACTCAGGTATTGGGAGTGGTTGAAGTAGACCTGCAGACCTCTGATGTTCAGCCTTGACTTGCTGACACACCAGGCATTTTGCCACAAATCGGGCAATCTCCCTCTTCATTCCATGCCACAAATAGTATTGCCTCAGATCTCTATACATCTTTGTGCCACCTGGATGGATAGAGTATGTTGAGCTGTGAGCTTCTGACATCAACTCTTTATGAAGTTCTCCATTTGGAACATAAAGACGTTCTCCACATCTTAAAGTTCCATCTTCGTGTATGTGCAATCCTATATGTATTTGGCCTCGGTTCTTTCTCGAAGTCTCTGGAATCTGGCATCTATTGGCAGGACAGCCTTGATTCTCTCGACCAATGTTGATTACAACTGGTAATTTAATAATTGGCCGTCAACTCCTGGCATAATAACCCTTATACCCAACTGCTCTAGATCCCTCAATAGATCTGGTTGGGTGATCAGGAAGAATGTCGTGGGTCTCCTGCTTAGAGCATCAGCTACTACATTAGCCTTTCTGGGATGGTACTGCAGATCGATCTCGAAGTCTGTCATTACCTCGAGCCAGCGTCTTTGTCTCCGGTTCAGGTCCTTCTGGGTGTAGACATACTTCAGGCTCTTGTGATCAGTGAATATCTCCACTCGTTCGTCGTATAGATAGTGTCTCCAAAGCTTTAAAGCAAAGATGACTGCGGCAAGCTCCAGGTCGTGCGTGGGGTAGTTTTTCTTATGGGTCCTCAGTTGTCTAGAGGCATAGGCTACAACCTTCCCATGTTGCATCAAGACGCAACCTAATCCTTTTTCGGATGCATCGCTATATATTACGAATCCTCCGGATCCAGATGGTATGGTCAAGATGGGAGCTGTAGTCAGATGCTTTTTCAGCTCATCGAAAGCTATCTGACATTCCTCTGACCAGATGAACTCCTGCTCCTTGCGGGTCAAACGGGTTATCGGCTCTGCGATCCTTGCAAAGTTCTCTATGAACCTCCGGTAATACCCGGCAAGTCCTAGAAAGCTCCTCACCTCTGAGACGTTGGTAGGGGTTGGCCACGTCTCTACGGATGAAATCTTCGTCGGGTCTACCGAGATACCATCTCCTATGATAACGTGCCCAAGGAAAGTGACACGATCTAGGAAAAATTCATACTTGCTCAGCTTTGGATAAAGACTTTCACGTCTTAGCGTCTCTAACACTAGTCTCAAGTGTTCTTCGTGCTCCTCGTGGCTCTTCGAATACACCAAGATGTCGTCGATGAAGACTACCACAAACTGGTCCAGATACTGGTGGAAAACTCTGTTCATCAGGTTCATAAATACGGCAAGTGCATTTGTCAGTCCAAACGGCATCACCAGGAACTCGTAGTGACCATAACGAGTCCGGAATACTGTCTTTGGAATGTCTTCTCTCTGTACTTTTACCTGATGATAGCCTGATCTCAAATATATCTTTGAGAACACCACCGCTCCTTTCAGTTGGTCGAACAGATCATCAATCTGCGGCAAGGGGTACTTGTTTTTTATTGTCAAAGCATTAAGGGCTCTGTAATCAATGTACATACGGTATGTTCCATTCTTCTTTGGTACAAACAACATTGGTGCTCCCCAGGATGATACACTAGGACGAACAAATCCCTTAATCTGTAATTCTTCTAGCTGTAGCTTCAGCTCGTCTAGCTCCTTCTTCGCTAACCGGTACACATTTGAGGATACTGGTGCAGCTCCGGGCACTAACTCAATAGTGAACTCTACTTCTCTATCAGGCGGTAGGCCTGGCAATTCCTCTGGAAATACATCTTTGAACTCTGCAATAATTGCTGGGGGAGCTGTCTCCATTGCCATGTAAGCTCCAGGTGTCTGGCCTACTCCTTGCTCGATGGTGCCCCGCAGGTACTCGAACTCCGGGTGTCCTGGTGGTCTAAATATGACACTACCCTTCCGGCAGTCTAGTATAGCATTATACTGGCTTAACTATTCCATGCCTAAGACAACATCGAAGTTTGGTATTGGAAGTACCAAGAATCGTGCTCTCATCTCTCTACTACACACGACTACCGAGCATGTTTAAATAGTGCTGGTAACCGGTACGATGCCTCCTCCGGTAAGAATCTTCCAGCACTTAGGCAATGGGTAGGTAGCTATTTTATGCATGGCTATGAAACTACTAGATATGAAAGATAGTGTGGCGCCAGAATCAAATAATACAGTTGCAGGTAATGATACAACTAAAATGGTACCTGTAATAGTTTCACCTTTCGGTTCTTCTGCAACTACTGCTAGTGCAAAGGCCTGTCGTGCCTTTGCCCTCCGGTCTGCTGTCTGGCTTGGTTGAACTGAGTCTCCTGTGTGGCCAGGGGTGGTCTTCTCTGAAATCCTCCAGATGCTGGGGGACATTGACCTCCAGTTGAGGGTAGCATTCTCTGGGCTGGTGCTGCTAGTCTTTGCCCGTTCTGGGGTATTGCCTTTCTGCGTTGTGGGCAGTCTCTGGCCATGTGTTGACTTGCTCCATATATCATGCATAGTCCGTGCTTCTTCCGGCAGTCTCTGACATAATGTCCCTTCTTGCCACAATGGTGACAAGTCGAAAGCTCCTTGTGCTGATATGGCCCCGTCTTTTGCTGTGTTTGCATTCCCGGATGACGGATTGGTCCTCCTGCTCCAGGTTGGTTTCTGGCTAGTATGGTTGGGTTAGAACGCCTTGCTCCTCTGCCAATGGCTTCCTGTATCCTCGCCTCTGAAAGAACCTCCTCATAGGAGATCCTTGACTGCGTAGTAGTATACCTCTGTAGCTCGAAGGTAAGGCCGTGATAGAACCTCATGGCCTTTTCCAGCTTGTTAGGTATCAGAATGGCACCAAATTGACTAAGTCGACTGAATTCTGCGTCATAGGTATCGACGGTCATATTTCCTTGTTCCAGGTGCAGGAACTGGGAGTATAGAGCATTTTTGACCGTGGCTAGAAAATACTTTGCATTGAAGTACTCTAAGAATTGCTCCCATGTCTGGTTCTTGCCGACGCCGCATTCTATGGAGTCCCACCAGTGATGGGCGTTGCCTTTAAGTTGGGCCCTCACTGCGGTCATCCATAAGTTTAGGTGAAGCTGTGAACCCTCCAGCAGCATCTCCGTGTTGGAGACCCATGAGATCTCCTCCGGAGTTTTGCTGCCCGAAAAGGTTCCCGGGCCCATCTGGCGAAAGCCTCGGACAGTACCAGCTGGTTGGACAGGTGCTGGTGCTGGAGCAAATGTCCCCTCCAGAGCTGTCATCAAACTTTGCCTCAAGGTTTTAGTCTGATGCCACTGTGCCTGCATCATGGCTTGAAAGAATTGGAACATTTGTGGTTGTCCCTCAAGTTGTGACATCAGGGCTGGAAGGGGTGGAGGTGGAGGCAAAGGTGTATCTGCCTGCGATGTCGGTGCCTGGGATGTCTGCCCTTCTTGCTGGGCTGGCGTAGCTTCCTGGGTAGAACCCTGGTGAAGGTACGGGATTGTTGGATAAACCAGTGTCCTTCTCGGAGACTGGTCTCTCGGGGTGGTTGGGGTTCTATGGACATCTTGCGAGGGGTCTGTTGCTTGGTCAACCCCATCAGTTGCGTGTCCACTGGGTACATCTATATTTCTGAAGAAGATAGAATAATTAGAAAAGCACGAAGGAAAAATAATAATAATCAGGCAGGATGCAAAAATTCAAGGATGAAGTCAGAGTGGATGAGACCTAGTATTCCTATCCTATAGCAGGCTTGCTGGGCACGTTATCATACCACTAGCAATTAACTAGACCTGCATAGGCCACCACTAAAACCATGTCACGCCCCAGTCCCAAATTATACGGAACCAGGCCACGTGGCATTGTCCAGCTGACACGTCACTAAGGGATTACCCAATTTAATGGACCCAAAGAGACGTGCTACGCTGTCCTAAAATACTAACAAGTTTTAATACAGGTAAAGTCTAATCTCATCCACAAAATATCAAGGAGTACTAAAATAAGTGCTGGAATATATATAAGTGTTGAGTCTGAAATGTCATAGTACAAATCAGATATGCCTGGTGGAAACAAACCTACTACAAAAGATAAAGATAAAAGTGCTGAAACACAATAAGACTAGAGCATCGTCTATCTAAGTAAGAGGCTCCAGCTCCAGATGAACATACTACAAAAGATAAGGGAGAAGAGGCTCCAGCTCCAGGTGCACTTACTACTAAAGATCAGGGAGACTCTGATGGTAGCACCTCTAGCTCTTCCTCAGTTGCGTACCTCGTCTCCTGTCCGGGTCCGTACACTGTAGGGTAGTACACCTCATCTAGATCTGGAAGGAAACCAGGTCCTCAGTGGGACATAACAAGATTCATAAAAACATGCCATATATAAATACTGAATAAATAAATAAAGGGTGAGCTAACCATCTAAATGAATGCAATGTAAAGACAATCTTGGTATGTATGGGTAGGCGTAGGCATATCGTCCAACGTCCTTTAGAGTGTGGTATCTGCAACGTCCATCATTCCGAAGAATAAGGTATCTGTATATATATATATATATCGTCCAACACTCTAAGGAACGTGGTATCTGCAAAGTATATAACGTCCGTATCACTCCGAAGAGTGCGGTATCTGTAATAAAGAAGGTGGGTGTCCCATACGCCTACTAGTTGTCTTCTCCGTCCAATACGGTTATACAAGTCGAATCCACAATGTGCAAACCACGTAGCTATATGCCAAGTCATAACTTTTCCTGAATAGTCCTAATTTCGTGCTAAGCCGTGATGCACGTCACACGCACCGGTAGCTAATCGAGTACGCAAACTCGTATTCCAATATGAACTGCAATCGTGTTGCGTGTACAAGTGTCAGGGTCTAGGAGGATATCAGAATACCCTCGCAACTGTAGGTAAGTCTGCTAAAGTCTAAGTCAGTTACACTACATGTCAACGTATTCGTTGACGGTACCCGAGGCAATCTCGGACACACACAGTTATATGTAAGTTCACTAAAAATAACATACAACAGTTTAATAATTAAACAGTAAAACTTGGCAAGGTATACTTGCCTACGTCCTCAAGCTAGGCGTGCCAAAAATCTGTTCCCACAGTTGTGTCTGAAGGGTCCTGTGACCTGGGATCACTAACTGCGTTGTAGGTGCACTCTGTTCAAGACGTACAGGAGTTCGTGAATTTAACATTTTATAAATGCGTACTTTATATATTTATATAGTATAGTATATATTTATACTTATATATATATATACATAAAAGATATAATATATATATATATATACAATTAATACATAAATAATAATTAAATATATATAATACATATTTAAAGTATATATATAAATATAAACATATAAATATAGTATTTATATACAAAATATAAATACATATATATATATATAATTATATTACATAATATAAATATAATTACATATATATATTTTTATATATATAATATTACATATAATATATAAAAATATATGTATGTATAATATATGTATTTAATAATAATAATATATACATATACTTATATATATAATAGTTTTTATATATAATATATATATGATAAAATAAAATAACATATATAATAATACATATACTATATATATAATAATACATATACATATATAATAGTAATAATTTATATATACATATATATATAATAGTATATAATAATAATATAGAATATGATATATATATTATTCAGAAGTAGTAGCAGATTCAGCAGTAGTAGCAGATTCAGCTGGTCGGTGGCGGGGTCAGCCGCAGCAGTAGCGGTAGCAGATTCAGCAGTAGTAGCAGTAGCAGCGGCAGTTGAGACAGCTGCAGCGGCGGTGCAGGGTGGCAGGGCGGCGACGTAGGTGATAGCGAAGGTGGTAGTGGTGGTGGCGGAGGTCTGTGGTGGCGGTGGTGGTATTTTAGGGAGGTCGGGGGGGGGGGTCGGGGGGGTTCGGGCTGTTGTGGTCGGGAAGGGGTCGGGGGCACTGTGGACAGTGGTGGCGGTGGTTGCGGCGGCCGTGGGGGGTGGCGGTGGTGGTCCTGTGGCGGAGGTGACGACGAAGGTGATGGTGGTGGTGGTGGTGGTCTGAGGTGGCGGGGGTGGTAGTTTAGGGGAGCTCGGGTGTGCGGGGGGGGTGTTGGTGGAGATGTTGGTGATGGTGGTGTGGGGATGCTGGCGGTGGGTGGCGGCGGCTAGGGCGGTGGTGCGGTGGCCGGAGGGAGGCCCAGGGAGGGGCGAGGCGGTGGTGTAGAGGCCAAAGGTGGGGGAAGGCTGAGGGAGGAGAGTGAGGGTTCGGTTTGAGAGGGGGGGTTTATAGGATTTTAAGGGTTAGGGTTAGGGGTATTTAGGTATTTTCATGCATTTAAATATCTAGATATTTTTAGATATTTTTAGGTTCATAAATGCATGTAAGTTCATTGCATCTAGGCTTAATTTGGAATGAACGGTAGAGAATCACCCTCCAATGGGAGGTGGACACCTCGCCCATGCAATTTTGCAGATAAAACCCTGAAGTTTCATAAATTGCACAGGAGCCCTATTAAATTGGGAAATTGCACAATTACGAATTTGTTTGAGAAAAACACCTCATTCCTGGGGGCGATATAATGCACAGAACTGAGGGGGGTGTTCAATGAGGGTCTTGAGGGTGTGGGGGTGAGTCTGGACAGGGGCTGGGCCTAGTTTTGGGCGATGCTGGTCACCGTATTAATTTATTAGAAATTAATGCGCACGGTATTTTCTAATTATTTAAAAATATGCAGGGCCAGAATTTAGTAAAGTGCAAGTATACTAGACGTAGTATACTCAAAGTAGAATAATAACGTAATTTAGTTTGGACAAAACAGGTTCCTGTTGGGCCTCTAATTTCGATTGGAACGGACAAGGGTACAAGCTTGGAAATTAATTAAAAATTAATACGGACGTTTGTAACGATATTTGTGCGACTAAAACGAGACTCATGCCAGCGTATTTGTGAGTTGCATAAAGTTCAGAATAGTGGACTGGCATGTCTAGGAGAGGTATGTGAACTTTGTTTGGGGGTAACAGTCTGTGTAATTCTCTAAATATTGATGTGATGGTCAGGTGCACTAAGCAATATAAGATATTGCATAAATAATTTAAAATACTGTAATATATCCTAATTTGTTAAAAATAATCCTAATTTTACTATCTATTGCTGAAATTTGGTCGAGGGAGTTTACACAAGTTATCGTCGAGATCAGAGATTCACACAAGAGTTTCTCATATGATATTTCTCGATTCCAACGAAGCACGAACCAAGAGCATGTTACAAACTGGCTCCGAAGAAAATAAAGATTACAACAAGCAACAAGTAAAACGTTCTTCTCTTTTCGCAGACGCTACAATAAGAAAGAACGAAGTAAAGGAAAAACTGAAGAGAAGCTCCTTGCTGGGGTGGTTAAAACCACCGTTGCTCAAAGTAAGATTCCCTGTACAGACGATCTGCCCCCAGGAACCATCAAATTCACAAAAGAACTTCTGGAAGCTCAAAGTCACCTTCGAAACCACTCAAAAATACCATGTGAGAGGGAGACACTATGGGCCGCATATGATCTGGTGTTCTCGGTTTTCCATGTGTATTTTTTGTCCTCAAATGAAAGAGGAGGTCCTCCATATATAGAAAAAAATATCACCTATGCGGCCGGAGGATACTCCAGGCCGCATACGCACTGACCGACCAGATCCCCCCTAAATCTGGGAGTCAAAACCGCACGCGCCGCCCGCGCCACATGTGCCGCTTGCCAGCTTTACTGCACAGAGAAGACAGCACCGCCAGGCGCCGAAAGCTACAGCCACGTGGCACAGAGTTCCATGAGTTGTCTGTGCTGTCCGCGTCGCCTGTGAGCAGACCCTGTCCCCTCCACATCAGACTCTCCATATAGCATATTTCCTCATGTCGACCATGCCGTAAAGCCCTGGCTGCATGATTATCGACCGCAAGGGCACAGGATGCATAAGTGCAAAGTGCGCCAATAAAGCGCCACTTTGCGCCTTTGAGCACGAGTCCGAGTTTGAGTCGCTAAGTCCCTGCGGGGCTTAGCTCCTAAGAAAAACTTTCCAAAGGTGGTGACAAAACAAATATTGTCATTATGGAGTTCACACTTAAACCCTCTAGGAAAAGTCGACCCACATGGGCCTCCACCCCATGTGCATATATCAATACTAAGCATAACTATATATTGAGATATACATATCCTTTGATTTTTAATGTAGGACTAAAACTCCCAAATCCATGTGGAAAATACAAACATATATTTTGTGTGTGTATTTGGGGTGGGGGTGGGGGTAGGGTTGGTCGGAGATTTCTCAATAAAACAACAATCATCATATGTGCAATTGTCACCATCTGTTGTGATCAATAAAGCAAAACATACAATAAGGTGATGATGTTTGCTAGATCATTCTATCTTTCCCAATCAATTGTTGAGTAATAACATCATACGGGCCAGGATACACACAGAGATCTTGACAGCTTCTTGTTTTCTTGCCATGAATCCAACAAGCTGCCAACCCCCAAGTCCTCTCTTATGGTTGCATATATATATATATATATATATATATATATATATATATATATATATATATATCCCATAAGAGAGACTGGAGGATAAGAGAGACTGGAGGGTTGGCTTGTTTGGTCCAGCTGGCACTTGGCTTATTGACTGTGATTCTGACAGTTGGAGATATGAATGGACTTTGGTAGAAGTTGAAGCATATTGATATCAAACTACTTTGATACTCTAGATAAGATCTGATACTCTGGCAATTGCAATTCAAATGTGGCTTCCCTCTCTTCTTCAGGTGGCACTGAGCCAATTTAGCTAGAATAGGGTCGTATCAATACCCACCCCTTGTAAATTGACCTTGTCCCAAGTTCAATGAAGTAATCATTTTGATTCTTGGATCCCATATAGTTATCACCCACTTCCCTAGTGCTTTCTTATGGTGGCTTGTCTGTAGGATTTCATTATCTTCAGGGTCTTCATTTTCTTCTGAATTGTTCCACTCCAATGCACCCAATTGGATGATATAGACATGTGATTTTTGCCTCAGATTTCTGCTTTTAAACTCAGTAAACTGAGAAATTGATAAGACCCCTTCCAGATCAGTTACTTGAACCACTTTGTTATTACTCAAAATTTGGCTGTAGTCATCAGTTCCTTTGTTATGGACACCTACTGAAAGGCCACAATCCGTGGAAATCTTCTTTCCAATATATAGGCCAGTTGCAGGTGCAGGAACATGACTCAGAACAAGATCATCTTTAGTAGTTGACACATCCTTCTCAAAAAATTTATAGTAGAGGGGTGACTCTTCCTACAAAGCTTGTAATGATATGGCAAATAATCCTTGTTAGTAAGATTGTTGTTCTTCTTCACACATTCTGGAATTGATGAAATCAACTCCTTTATGTTCCTCATTTTGTTGGGTATTGGTGACAGGGACTTTCTTGGAATTCTCATTAACATTGGTATCCCTTTATCCTGTGTTATTACTTTGAACCCTATTTAGCCTCATGTACTAGAACCCATCACTAATACTTTAGAGAACTCGTTAGTCTTTCTTTGTGCTATCAACTCAGCTTCTTCAGACCCATTATCACATTTTGAAATATTCTTAGTTGCCACTATAGGAACATCAATATTTACATCTTTACTAGATGACTATAAGTCATTATAATCATGAGAGATGCCACCTTCACTTGTCACATTCTTCTCCACAATGATACAAACTTGTACCTACAAACCAGTGAGTGTTTGCATGACCATATACTTCATAGTAGATGGATGTATAGTCCCTGAGATGGCTTGCATGGGAATAGAAAAAGAGTTATATTGATAACTATCCATGGAATTATCTATGACATCCTCTGGGCTTGCAACTACATTCCCTTCCCTTCTATCCTCCAAATCCTGGATAGAAGCACCATCAAGAACAGGTAAAAAATCTGGCAGAGCGGGGCTCTCATTATCACTCTTTTCTTTGGTGTCACTAGGGCAGTCATGTTTTGTCTCCTTGTCTTCAAAGCAATATCCTTCAGAATCTTCATTCTCTTCTACTCCTATCGTAAAAGCAGAAGCTTCTCCTACTATTAGTGTATATGGTGCATTTGGTGTAGCATGTGGCTGGTAGTATGAGGCTTGATAATGATAATGTTGAGGATCATACAACTGACCATCATGTTCCATGGTAGGAACTGGGATCTAGTAGATAGGTATGCACCAGTAGGAGGATACACATAATCTGAATGATACACATCTCTGTAGATTCCTAAAGATATCTCTATGTGATGAAGGCCTGATGCATTTTGCTTCTGTGCATAGGGTCAGTGGGTTGTGCCTACTTGTGCAAGATGACATTAGCTTGGGTTGCCTTTGGTTGCCATTCTAGGATTGGTATATGTTGGTATATTCATTGGCATAGGCATGTGTACAAGACTTGTTGATGCAGGTTCTGATGTCAGGACTGAGTATAGAAAAGGCTGAGGTTGGATGTAACCAAGATTCACAGATTTATGGTTTTGATCGACCCCTGTCAGTGGTGAGCTCATGGTATTGGGGTTTTGATTTCCCATTGAATTAGGAAAAGCGACAATTATAGGAGGGTTTTGCTGAGACGTATGATGATTTTTTAGTGGTAGTAGAGGTGGGAGTGGTGGTGGTGCTATAATTATGGCATTACCTAGGGTTTCCCCTCCTTCCCTAGTTCTCATCAACTCTTCCAAGATTATTTCATACTTGGAATTATTTTCTAACATTTTATCACATTTTGAGTTGAGATTGAGGGTCGAACCTTCAAGAAACATCATATGCTCCTCCTTGGTGGCGCTCTGGCAATCCTCCAGTAAACCTCGTCAGAAGCTCTGGCTTCCTTCTTGACTGGTTTCAAGAACCGGCGACTGGCTCAATTTTTTCCAAGACTGAGGTTGCCTTTTCCCCACCAAGGTTAGTGGCTAATGTGGTGGTTTCGGGATAAGTCCTCGCCAAAAACCATGGTCGATCGAGCACCGACCTCCAGATCCTCCCAGATCTGATTCGAACGGTTGTGGGGGTGATAGCGACGGCACCGATGGGGATCCTTGCCAAGAATCATGGCCGATTGAGCATCGATCTCCATATGTTCCTGGAGGTGGATTAAATCTTTGCCATTATTGCAATTCTTGATGGAAATATTGTGAATCTCTCGATCCGCCATAGATGTCGTGGTCCCGCCAATCCTGAGCTCTAAGAACCTGATCTTGGCTACTCTGATACCAATTGATAAGACCATGTCCTAACTGGCCTGGAAATGCTGAATGAACACTCGAGTTAGCTATGAATTTGCAAAAAAATAGTAGTAGAAGAAGAATTAGGGAAGAATCCTAGATTCTTTATTCATCTTCTTGAGGAAAATGATTACAGTAAAAATGTATTGCTGGAAACTAAAGAAAGCTGGAGAGTAAATCTAAGCTAAGTAACTCACAAATTCTTTTCATACATTCTTCTTCTCATTTGTTCTATTTATAGAGTACTGATACTCCTATTTTCTGTTACATTCTGTTATGGGTTGTTGGATTATTTGGTCCAGCTGGCAGTTGGCTTACTGACTGTGATTCTGAAAGTTGGAGATATGACTGGACTTTGGTAGAAGTTGAAGCATATTGATATCATACTGCTTTGATACTCTAGATAAGCTGTAATACTCTGGAAATTGTAATTCAAATGTGGCTTCCCTTCTTTCTTCAGGTGGTATGGAGCCAATGTTAACTAGAATGGGATCGTATCAAATCTCGTAGCATCTCGTGGATCCGGCCATCGACTTGGTCAGCACCGCCCAGTCCGGGGTCTTCAGCTCCGGGTGTGTCCTTCGGGTTCTTCGTCGGACACCGCTGCACCGGGTCCCCGTGCTCAAGCTGTTGGCGTCGACCTCGGTCTCTGCCGCCTTGAATTGCTCAAATGAGCCCCATCTCTAGATCTGCTACCTCCTTTGTAGTCGGACCCATTCTTCCCCGTGCTCGAGCATCGATGAGCTCCGTTGCAGTTCCCTGGATGTCATGCCGCTCTACCGTGGAAGCACTTGCCTCCGCTGTAAGCGTCCTCATTTTGGAATAGGGATAATTTGGTACTTCTCAATTTATTTTATTTTATTTAATATTTTAAAGTATTAATTTGTAAAATTCTTTTTTTATATATGATACTTTGCCATGGCTTGGATATTTGTAGCAATGCACAACATTTTACCTTCCAAAAAAATTTATATTACTAATCTGATTGTACCTAATATATTTGGGACATAGATTTTGTATTTGTTTGATCTCCTCCATGCTCCAAAAATATTGACAAACATTGAACCACGATTACCGTAAAACTGCTTCCTTTTGACTAGAACTTGACCCAACCAAACCCAAACACATTTAGGCATGTAGTGCACCCAAATACCCCCATATATATATATATATATATATATATATATATATATATATATATATATATATATATATATATATATATATATTAATTTGTTTCTATTTATAGAATTTCTATTTATAGAAAGTGTCATATGTGTCATCATGGTTGGCCTAACTACCTAACTACCCAAGATACTAACCAACCAAATCACAATCCTAACAAACAACCCCCACACCTTTTTCCTATTCCATAACATATGCCACATATAAAATATATCCACAAAATCTAAACAAATCAATTGAATATTTAAATCCCATATTTCCAAATTAGGAAACCCCTAGTTTGTTGCATATTCCTATCTTTGGATCAAACCAAATCCTAAGTGAATATTTTTGTGACAATTCACTAATTTAAATTTCAGCCCCTTACCATATTAAGATTCCAAAAAATTATACCCACATATTTTTAAATATTAAATGAAAACCTAATCACCCAACTATTTAAACTACATATATTTATCAACTCCCCAACACTTAAACTTAATTATTAAGTTCGGCCACCCTTTTTCTCTCCCTCACAAAAAAACTCCTTCCTCACATGCTCTCCCTCTTCTACTTCTTTTCCTCTGCCTCTCCCCTTCCCCACAGGCCACAACTCCACAAAAACCCCAACTGAACCCCTTTTTGGCTAAATATTGGCTACTGGATGCAGCAACAGTTTAGACCCCTCCATAGTAGAAAAAACTCTAAAAATACTATATTTACATCATAATTGAAGTTCCTAAGAGCCTCGTCAAGTTTTATGAGGTTTGGAGTTCGTTTGGTACTCCTTTTGGCCGTAGTCGCGAAAAAGGTCCCCGCCATAATCGCAATCGCGTAAGTTTTTTAACTTTGTTTCTTTCCCTATTTTTTTATGAATAAAATCTTGTGTAAATTGATATTTATGATATATAATATTTAAAATTAGTTTCACGTATTAGATCTATATTTTTAATAAAAAACTACCCAAACCAATGAACAACCTTGACTCGGACACGTCGCATCAAGACTAGTTATAGTTCTTTAATAGTTGTTATATTTTACTGAAGTAAATAAATTCCAAAAATTAATATATATTAATTAAAGAATATTTAATTTATTAATTTCTTATTTAAATATATTTGGATGCCAATATGGAGGTTGTATGTCAAGGCTACGTGTCAAAGTTGGTTAGAATGACTAGTTATCGTCCGAAGCAAATAATGGCATAAAATGTCGATGTTTAGTTATTTTTGATTATTTAAAAATAATACCATAATATTAATTATGATTAATTGAGTAATAAATAATATTAAAATACATGATTAAAAGGTTTCATGCATGTTAGATGAATATGATAGCAATGGTGCAAGTTTTGCGACATTGATACGTTCCTACGTACATATAGGACTACATATAGCCAAACACATGTAAGTTCCTATAAGTACGTGTGGTATGTCGATGTAAGACACCCTCATAATATATTTTGAGAGTGTCATGGCACGTGTATCTTGGCACGTTGTTCAATGCTACGTGACTATTGGATTGTTGGACAAGAACGTCAACTGAAAGTTGAGGTTGTGCAACATCTTTCGTATTATCCTAGAGTAGTTAGCATGTCTGGTTATTGATTAGAATATATTTAATAGGGCATCTTGGATCTACTACTCTTCCAGCAGAGGATATCGGACAGACAGCATCGTAGCCACAGATAGTAGGCAAGTGTACCTTGCCAAACTTGTAGTAGATCTTGTTATATTATCTGCTTGTGTTTCTTTATATATATATATATATATATATATATATATATATATATATATATATATATATATATATTCTTGTGATGTTCCTATTCAACCTAGAACCGTTAGACGTTGCTTAGCGTCCAAACAAGATTCGGGTGTCGACGCCGTACGCGAAGTCGAGTAATGTCACTTCGAGAGTTAATACCACAATCCTATTTTACGTGCTTGTATCCTTGCATGTTAGATCGTAGGACACTTGACACTATTTCATGTGACAAAATCCTTTTTGAGGTATTCATGGTGATTCTGTATAGGATTACGTGACTCATGATATGAGACTTGCATATTATATACATATATCATTATGACTCATTGTACTAGCTAGAGGTCCTGATCTTGCGTGTTATGGACATGAGACGTCGTGGACATGAGACGTGAGGTTATATTAGGTGGAAAGAGACACACCATACTACATGCTGATTATATATATATATATATATATATATATATATATATATATATATATATATATACACACACACTATGTTACTGGAGGTGCCTTAGTGTCACGCCCCAGTCCCAAAATACGTAGGACCAAGACACGTAAGCATGTCAGCCGTATGAATATGGCACTCCAATATATGGAAACCATAACACACGTATGCTATAATATGAATAACAATTCACAAGTGGTAAACATATATGTCGCAGGGCATAACTAAATCTCATCCATAGAAATTATATATAAATGAATAACCAATATCTGTAACTAGATCTCAATATAAGGTATCTAATGATGGTAGTCGAATGGAAACAAATCCACTACTGAACCAGAATATAAGATAAACACAATAGATGCAATATAAGAATATCAACTACCAACTACGGCTCGAAGAGAAGACCCCATCGCAATATACGTAGCAAGTACGGATCTGTGCTTCTGCGAATACTCATGAACAATACACCAAGAAAGGGTCAGGTCCTCAAAGGGACATAACAAGATACATAAAAGCATGCCATAAAGTAAATACTGTGAAAACTCAAGGGTGACCTAACCAGCTAAGTGAAATACACTTTGAAGATAACCTTGGTACGTATGGGTAGGTGAAAGGTATAAAGCATAGTGTCGCGCCAAAGGCTAAGTATCTGGCATTAGCTGCAAACTGGATGCCAGATGTATATGCTGACTACATCACTTATCATGATAGCGTGCAGCTAGTAACCTCTGTCGGATGTATCGACAAGCATAGACTCCCATAACCGGGCAACACTGATCCCATAATCGGGTAATACTGGCCCATAACCGGGTATCACTGGCCCATAACCGTGTAACACTGAGGCTCACGGCCCCGCAGTTTACTCTGAAACTACGGCAACCAAATGTCTGTCCCATACGTCTACTAATTGTCTTCCCCGCCCAATGATCTATGCATATTGTATCCACAACATGCAGTAGCTACTACACCGAGACGGAGTGGAAGTATCGATGTCGTAACTCTGGCTCATAGTCTATCGTTAGAACGATAGTCCAACCTCATAACCAAACAAGGACAAGGATTGGACCTTCGTACTACAATAGTCTATGTTCCGACTACTAATAACTGCTAAGTCTCTAACATGCATCACTATTAGCAGTTATATCCTATCTGTCGCATAACCTACACGTATAGGTGGCCAACCGCATATGCAAGTCTGTGCCCTACATGAGACTCACAATACGTGTAAGTAATATGTCAAGGTCTGGGGAGTCATACCAATAACTCCATGACTTTTGGTGGGTCTACTAGACATTAGGTCAAACACAAGTCCTAACGTCAATGCCTCCGTTGACTGCACCCGAGTCTCTCTCGGATATGCAAAATTTAAATAAGAAACCAGTAGCTAATAATACAGAATTTAAACAGTACAACAAGGCAAGGTATACTTGCCTGACAAGAAGGCTGGATAGCACCAATAACCTGCTCCTGAAGTCGCGCAGATAAATCCAACAGATCTTCGGGGTCAGCGTGCACAGGTACGGGAATCGGGGGTGACTGCTGCGGGTTGTCGGGCAAGGGTGACGGGTCTATGATGTCTATGATGATGAGGGTTATGACGATGATTAAGGTTGCTAAGGGTGATGATGATTATGGTGATTAGGTGATGAGGTGAGGAGGATGCTGTAGATGGTGGCTGATATGATGGTGATGATGAGACGATGATGATGGTGATGACGAGGATGATGTGGACGATGGTGATAGCGATGATGCTAATGATGATGATGACGACAATGATGAGATGATGATGATTACGATAATGAGATTATGATGATTACATGGATGGGGATAATAGGGATGATAATAATGTTGATGATCATGATGATGGGGATGATGACGATGTCGGCGACGATGGCGATGGTGATGGCGAAGATGACGATGGAGATGGTGATGGCGAGGACGATATTGTGGATGCTGGTGATGGTGACTAGGATGATGATGACGGCTAGGTTGATGAGGTGGATGATGATGTGTATGATGTTTATAATGGTTGTGGTGTTGATAATGTAGGTGGTGGTGACATGAACTCCGGCCAGGGGGAGGTCCGGCCAGTCGAAGGAGAAGGAGGGGACAGGAAGGTGGAAGAGGAGGAGGAGGGGTAGAGTTCAGGCCAGTGGGGGGAAGGTGCTGGTCGAGGTCAGGGAGGATGGTGATGTTGCTCCGGGAGGAACTCAGGCGGAGGAGAACTGGATGGTGACTGTCGGAGACAAAGGAGGCTGGTGGTGGAGGTGATGAATGGCAAGAAGAACAAGGAAGACGACTGGAGGGAGAGGAGGACGAGGGTGGTAATGGTGGTGGTGATTATGATGGCGGTGTCGGTGATCACCTGAGGAATTAGGGGAGTGCTCGGGGTGATCCGGCAAGGGGAAGTCGGGGGAACCGTGGTGGTCGTTGATGGGTTCAGGCGATATGGATGGTGAGGGAGACGATGCTAATGGCGGGGTCGTGTGCTCGGGGTGAAGTCGAGGGAAGGAAGAGGACGACGAAGGTCGGGGCTGCTCGTGGGGTGCAGCAGGGTCGGGGCTCGGCGTAGAGGCGGGGATGGCAGCAATGGTGGTGTTTGTCACGCCCCAGTCCCAAAATACGTAGGACTAGGAATACATAACACTCCATCCATATCTATACGAACTCCAATATATGGAAACCATATACATACGTACGCTGTACATGAATATCCAATCCATAGTGGTAATATACTGTCACAACAAGTTACACGCAATATATATCTCATCCACAACACAAATAATAGATAAATAGAAATCAATAACTGAATATCAAATAAGCAGTCTCAAAGTATAATAGTCGGATGGAAACAAATCTACTGCAAATCGACTATACCAAAACTGCTAAAGAGAGAAGAGGATAAACTCTAATATAAGAATAAATGCCTCGAAAAGAATAGCAACTAGAATCTCTAAACAGCTGCAATGAATCACATATAATCCGAAGGTAAGACCTCCTAAGTCTGATAGGTAGCGTCAGATCCAGGTCCATACTCCTGCGGATACTCCTGCTCATCTATATCTAGAAAGGGACCAGGTCCTCAGAGGGACGTAATAAGATACATATAAACATGCCAATAAAGTTTTGAAAGTAAACATCTAATGGGGTCGCCTAACCGTCTAAGTGAATGCAGTTAAGAACGACTTTCCCCACAAGTGAGCTATCTGGCTGAAAATTGGGATTTGGCATGGTTCTCTATTGGAGATCCAGGGGCCTAAAAGGCACATCGTCTTTTGAACGCCGGTGGCCCGCCTGATAATATATAATATATAGTGGTCATCACCACCCGTATCTCCGGCGGAGAATCCGGACGCACAATAGAAAAAGTGTAAAGGAGCTCAAATGCGGTACTTGTTATTCTCCCCACCCCATGCTCTAAGCATGTCACATCCATAACACGATAATACCTCTAATAATTGCCAGGTCTGCTAGCATACAAAGTTTTTACGGTAGTTATCCCTAGCGCACATTCCACACGTACCGATAATCAGTCAATACGTAAGTCCGTGATCTATATGAGACTCACAACTCGTATAAAAATGTGTCACAGTCAATGAATCTAATGCTGCCTCATGAAAATAGGGTAGTCTCATAAACAAGGTCAATGCAAATACATAAATAAAAATATATTGCGATGATACCGTCGCTGCACCCAAGTTTCCTTAGAGGCACAATTTTATATAGCAGTTAAAATAAATAAACTAAATAAACAGAAATAAACATGCATGCATCATATGGAATGTAAATACAGTACAATGGCAAGGTATACTTGCCTGGCAAAAAATTAGTAAAGTGTACGCGCCCAAATATCAAGGACACGGAATCAGAAACTAATGGCTCCAAACAAACATCTTCGGATGCTGAAATAGACATCACCAACATTTTCAGAATCAGTAAAATAGCTAAAAAGCACTTTCCTTTCGTCCAATTTGGATACAGGGGCAAAACGGTAATTTTGGGTAAAAGTGGGGTCCGCCTGTGGCCCACTTTGCACCAAAAAGCGTGCCAAGGATAACAATCTCTAAATAGGATAAATTATAGGTCAAACAAACTCTAAATGTCAATATAAACCCAACGGTATGTCCAAATGTGGATTCCGATGGGCCGAACACAATTTTGCCAAAAAAGTCAACCGTGGGGCCCGCCAATTGGCGACTTGGTCAACCGTCTCAGAATTGCGTGAAAGTTGGGTCACAGGACCAGCACGTGAAAGTTGGGTCACAGGACCAACCGCCAATCTACTATCATCACACGAGGTACTTACTGTTACTAGCACATTGCTCAACTAATCCTTGATATAGAATATTTTAGCACTCTTGGTATAGTAACACTAGCTTCATTACTAGATCACCTCATCACACTCACTAGAACTCATGATTACTTGTACTTTCTATAACACACGTTTTACTTCACTCTCAAAGGCAGGCATATGGTTCCATATCTCGATTGATGTATACTTATCTCCTCTTAAACCTTTTACAGGCTGATATACTAATCTGTGATACACTTCATACCTTCCATGACCAATCTTGATATTTCTTAACCCATGGCACACTATTTGAATTTTCTAATACTCATGCTTCCACTTTCATGAAATCTTACACTGACACTCATTATCCACTGTGCATCATGCACATAATTTCTAGATACTCTTTCATCTATTGCTTCTAACCCATCACTGGCCTCAATATCAGGTGATACTTCCATCACTAGTCATATACCGGTACACTCATATCAAACCACATGTCAAGACCCTGCTTTTATCTGTAAAATAAGTCTTACTACTTAGCACAATGTTTCTTATTCTCTTACACTCTCCTATAGTCAACACTGATACAAGACACAAATATAATTGCAAGTCACCAATTATCACACTAACAAGGAACCCTAATGGAAAGAAGCTCTAGAAGGAACTGGACTAAGGACTGAAGGTAACTCTACTGCTATCTAAAGGAAAAGATTGGAAAAAAGTCCGAGAATAAAAGAAATGGATAATTATTGAGATGATACTTTAAGAACCAATTTAAAATACAACCTGATAATCATACACGTATGTCCGAAATTATGACAATCAGAATCCTCGTCATGCAAGTAAGCATAGCTGCAATAAACGATAGGTTCCATAACTAAGGTATGCAACTCTATAATTATGTCATCTATAATCCTCTCCACTCCAACCGGTATGGCTACGAGAAACTCTAAATTTCATAACTAAATATGTACATCCAAGGTCAGGTTCCTACGTTTTCGTCACGACAGCTAATGTGGCTGCGATAAACTCTAGGCTCCATAACCAAAGTAGACGTTTTACCTTTCTCACTGTCCTCATCAACATATGTCATCAGATGATACCGTAAATTTTAGTCCGTAAAGTTTATCTCGATATGAAATCAAACTCAACAAAGACACCAAGAATTAAATTTAATAACTGATCAACAAGAATCAAGTTCAATAAGTGAGAACGGACGAAAACAAGGGAAAGATTTAAATTAGAAATTATAATAAGATTCTCAAGGGTCATCCCAGGAATCTCTCAAAAGTTTGTGATTGAGTATTCTCTCTCATCCTAGTATCCTATGTCCTATATCCTATCGCAGGCTCACAGTAGTACAACTAAGACGTCGTACTACCATGATATCATACTACTTGAGAAGCCTGACCTGTATGGGCCGCCAATTAAAATGTGTTACGACCCGCACCCGATATAAGGGCACGAGTATGTAGGTACGTCCAACCTACGCTGCAGCATCGGCGGTAGAACGCTATCTATGTTACAATACTAGCTAATCAATCTCACATGAATATCCAACTCCATAAGGAAACACAGATATCACAATATAATATGGAAATACTCAATCACATAAACTAAAGTACGATAAGATCTCAAAGAAAATAATAAAATATAAAATAAGTCTAAATAACAAAAATAGTCTAACCTGCAAACAATAACATCCATATCTCCATATATGCTGGAAATATGTCCTCTAAGTCGTAGTTTGGAAAAATATTTTCAGTCAGGATGGAGCAAAGTACAAGCACTAACAGCAGTTTCATGTATATTGACAAAAACTATAATACAGTGTAAAGAAATACAAGATGGATATAAATACTGGCAATAAGAAATACTGGTATGTATAAAATACTGGAAATATAAGTACTGGAGCATATGTCATCAATGGTGCAACTAGCAATGAACAGAATACATGTGCATGCTAGAACAATAAACTGGAATATAGTGAATGCTAGAACAGTAACTAGAACATAGAGAAATGCTAGATCAAGACTAGAGATACATGTATAGACTATCTAGGTAAGTGTGTGAAACATCAGCATATCATGTGATCAGCTTGGGACTGATCAAGCTTGTTACATATGATTAGCTATAATTTATGTAAGGTCAGGGTAACCATCCGGATGGCTATGATACGAGCAATAGTCAGGCTAGTCACATGTAACAAACTATGAGGTATGTAATGGTTAGGCTGCACCGATGTGAGGCGTGGGTGAGCTATGATGCATGTAGAGTTGGGTATGATCACATAAGCTACTAATATTTTCCCGACCCTAGCTAGCACGATGGATTCCAATCACGACTCCTCGTGACAGGTCTCGATGATGCCAACTCGTGTATACATAGTGTCAAAATCATGTATGCTATACAACTAGAACTATAGAGATAATCAACATAGTGAAAACTGTTAGAGAATTTACTCGCCTGTGGTCCTCTGCTGGAAATACTAATATCCTATTTCTGAGGTATTGTCTAAATAATCCAACAGTCCTATAGACATATAATATAATATAATATAGCATCAGTTGTTACTCTAGCACACACACAACATAAATACTCTGAACTCAGGGGCTACGCTAGGTATGACAATAGTCAACTAGCAGGGTCAAATATGCGTGTAACTGTACGGATGTCACATCTTCAAATGTTGTGCAATCATACAGCCACTCACTAACACAGGTCTAAGACAGTACGTCAGTGTACACAAGGCAGTCAACTCCCAATTATCAGGGTCACATGGTCAATGTAAATACACGGGATACCCATATTTAACACCTATGGTCACACATCATATATACATATTGCAGTCATAACTATTACTAGCATTTAATTACCATAGAATATATATATATATATATATATATATATATATATATATATATATATATATATATATCGCATGTATACATAAAATTACGAGGGGGCAGTTCAAATCAGTGCGTGCACGCACGGGGTTGACGATGACGACGATGACGACGGTGAAGGTGATGATGATGATAATGTTGATGATGATGATGATGATGGTGATGATGATGGCCGGAGAGAAGCTCAAGCAAGACTGCTGGGGATGCTACGAAGTCGAGAATGGGGCTGCCGGGAACGACGAGGTGTTAATGGTGATGGTGTTAGCCGGGGTAGCTCAGGAGCGGGTGATTGTGAAGTCGTGGGGTCAAGTCTCAGGCGGAGGAGGATAGCTCGGGAACGACGGTGAGGAGAGGTGGCTGTGACATGGGGAAGTTCGATTGCTGCTGGTCCGGTGGAGTCATTCAGATGATGTCGAGGAGGGCTCAGCCGAGGTGCTGGAGATAAAGTCCGACGGGTGGCGGTTGGAAGATAAGGAGGGTGGTGGTTGGCTGACAGGCGGGGGAAGTCAAGGATGAAGACGACAATGGAGAGAGGCGGTGGAGAGAAGTCTCGGGTCGGGGAAGATGAGTTGGCTGTGGGGGATCTGACGGGGCTCAGGGATGGTCGTGTTCATGATGGCAACGACGAGGTGGAGGAGATGAGGGCTGGGAAGGGAGTCGTTGAGTGGTGGCGGTTGAGGCAGGGACACGATGGTGATCACCGGAGAGAGGAGGTAAGTGGAGAGGGTGATGATGAATAGTATTGGGTTAGGGTTCGGTTATTGTTTGATGAGGGATGGTGAAGATGATGTAAATTATAATAGAGAGAGGAGAGTTGCATGAGGGAGGAGATGGTGTTGACTACCTAGGGATTAGGGCCGGCTATGTGCCTCATTGGGATGGGGTTGGCATTGGAAAAAGGGTTAGGATGAGATATATTTATAAGGAAATGTGTGGGGTGAGGATGTTACTCCATTTGAATGTATGTCAAGATTCATCATGAGGGAGAGAGTACAACAAAAGGGGAGAGAGGAAGAGAGAGTTGAACGGTTAAAGAGAGGAGGGGTGATCCTTCATGTGCCTTGACCAATAGGATGGTAACATCTTATTATATTTTTGCAATAAAGTCCACCAACAATTAAAAAATTGCACAAAAGTGGGTTTTGGATTAAATGAGGGAAAACATCATATTTGTTGTGATGTAGTGGCTAGAAAGGGTGTATGGTGTTTAGTATGAGTCTTGAGAGTGTGAATGGGGGTTTGGTTTGGTTTGGTGTTGGGTCTAGTTTTGGGTCAAGTTGGATCCTTACACCAATTTAATTAAAATTAGTATAAATGGTGTTCTTAAATTAATTAGAAGTACATGGGACTAAAATTATGTGGGACAAAAGTGTCATGGACGTATATGACTCAGAGTAGAATATTATCATAATTTGGGTTGTATAAAATGGGTTAAGATTGTGTCTCCAATTTCGATTGGAACGCACAAAGATGCAAAGTCAAATTTATTTAGAATTAAAAATAAACGTCCGCGATGAATATTGTGCGACTAAAAAAAAAGCACAAAGGAGCATATTTATGGGTTACACAAAGGTCATAATGGAAGACGGGCACGTCTAGGACAAGGGTATAAAATTTGTTGGAAGGCAAAAGCTAGTGTAGCGCTCCCAATATCGAAGCAACGGTAAGTCACAACAATTAAATAAAATCACTGTAATAAATTATAATACCCAAATAATTAATCCTGAATTAATACAAACTTAAATCATAACCCTATATTTGGTCAGGGGTTCATCTAGTGGGCTTCTAGGTCTAGTCTACTAACTCATACATTAAGAACACTATATATAATATATATATATATAAATACACATATCATGCAATTATTTAAAATAAATATACACAATACTTATAATAATTAAAAAGACAAAAATACCCCTATTTCAGAATGTGGTAGTGACAGAATATTAGGGTTTGAAGATATTGTTTGAGGATGTTATGCTATTTGATAATCGTATTTGATGCAACATTACCCTAGTCAACTTGGGTCAACCCTCTAGTTAGTATCTTAGATGTGAGCTATGTAACTAAGACAAAAGCCTATGCTAGTCGTGATGTTATCTCTTATTTAGATAGTATCGAGCTAGATTTTTAATTAATTTTATATATCATCTCTAGGTACTTTGGGATCCTCGGACTTGGACGTTGTATCGGAGCCCCGCCTTTAGCATCCGGATCCAGGCAAGTGTACCTTGCCATCCTATATCTCAGTTCCAGATTTACTGTTTATTCTATCTATGTATTGTGTGCGCTTTGGATCGGATTCATTACTTAGCGTCCGGGTCATATCCGGGGGCAAACGTTTGTCGGTAACGTCTAGTATCGATTAATAGATGTTCGCGATACCTTGATGTACTTACTTGGTTATATCATAATCCTAGGACACATTCAGACACCCTTGGACACCTTCAAACACTGTCATCGTGCCAGACTTTCGGTATCCTGATAGTGTCAGCATGACCGGAATTTGTGATGACTTTAGGATCGTGATTGTTGATAGTTACTTCAGTATGACGAGACTGTTAGATAGAGGTTCAGGTTCAGCGAGCACTCGTTGACCGTATTAGGAGGGAAAGACAGTTACTAGACACTTGGAATACTTTGCACATGCTATATATATATATATATATATATATATATATATATATATATATATATATATATATATATATATATATATATATATATATATATATGTAGAGATCCTGTATCCGGAGTTGTAGTATCACCCGTGTGACTCTGTGCTCGGAGTTTCGGTACTCCCCATGTGTCTCTGTGCCTCGGAGCTACGATTTTATATTTGGAAAGCCCATGTGTCAAACATTGTCTTTAAAGTGGCATCTCACTTAGGTGGTTATTCTAGATTACACTGACGCATCACATGTTTCCTTTCTATTTTTCTATGGCATACTATTTTTGAACCTTCTTACGTCCCTCTGAGGACCTGGTTCCATTCCGAGCTTAGGCGAGGAGGACTAACCGGAGGAGTACGGACCGGGTGTATATCCAGGAGCAGGACTTATTGCAGAGGACAAGATCCTTCCCGAGGACTTTATTTGATCTCTGGTAGTGTCTTTACCCTGGGCCCGGTATCATTATCTAGTTTGCAGATATCGGCCCTAGTTATCTTACTGCTTCCTTTCATTCAGTATTTGTATTAGCGGATTTTTTTCCATGTGACTCTATTCGTATTGTATTATGATATATTTCCAGCCTTTTTTCCCTTCTGCACTTTAGTAGATTTGATTTTTTTATGTGTTCTATATTCAGATATCTGTGGATGAGATCTAGTTTCATTATTTATATTTTATATATTAGGCTTTATCATTGTACTTTACAGCTTAGGTGTACTCCATCGGGTCCATTAGATTTTGATGCCGGTCAAAGTGTACCCGTTGGCCATTGCCATGTGGCTCAGTTTCTTATATTGGGAATTGGGGTGCGACATGATTTTTGTGTTGGCCCATACAGGTCCGATTTAAATCGTCTTGGTTATCTGGCTGTGCCAAGCGAGCCTGCAATTAGGAATAAATATTAGGAATATCATCTACATGCTTGAGTATTTCATATGACACCTATATTTTAATTTTATTTTTGCCAATTTGTATCATATTGAATTCCTAAACGCTGATCTTAAACATGACTGCTTTTTAGAGTTATAAATCTCCATAGCGGACGTGTTGCATTCCCATGCAATGTCCTCCATGATGCAGGGTCATTTGGGAACCCCAGCTCCCCAGTGACAGTCATCTGGGCAGCCAGAGGTGCCTCCAAACGGGCACCAAACTCCGCACCAGGCAGGTCATGAGGGCCAAAGGACTGCAAGACAGAAGGAGCGATAGTTGCCCCCACCACCTCTATTTTCTTCACAGATGCCATACATGCCTTTCCCACTAGAAAAATCCATGGATGGGCCACATATATTACAGATGGTCAACGCTATGATGCAGGACCAGCAGCAGGCTCAGCAGGAGGCCCAGCAGTGCCAGGTTGAGACCTTGAGAGAGTATTATGACGGCTTTGGGACAGGCTTCACCACCAGCTCGCCAGTCGATGATGGGGTCTGTCATAAACTTCCGTCGTATGATACCACTTTTATTTTTTGGCACGGAGGAGCCGACGGAGGTACACGCATGGCTCACCAACATTCAATACCAGTTGGAGGCCACCGATCTCCCGAGGCATAGATGGATAACTGTTGTCAGGATGCAGCTTACCGGCAACTCTCATCACTGGTGGCTTTCAGAGAATGAGCATTTAGGCCCGATTGGGTCACTTAGGAGAAGTTCTCTAGGCTCTTCCAGGATATATTTATTCCTTCCACTGCCAGAGCGGAACTTTGGGACATGTTCTAAAACCTCAGGCAGGGCAGTTTGACCATTGAGGAGTACAATGCTGAGTTCCTCCATTTGAGCTGTTTTGTACCGTACTTGATTCCGACTGAGGAGAAAAAGGCCAAAAAGTTCTATGAAGGCCTGAGTTTTGAGACACAGAGATTCATTGGATCTATAGCCCCTACCTTCTACTCCGAGGTTCTATTAGCAGCTCGACGCCAGGATCGCATCAACAAGATGGAGGCCAGTCTGAAGCGCTCATGTGCATTATCATCGTCAGTTCAAGATCCACAGGAAGGACCTGTGAAACGTCCCCTGGTACCGGAGCAGCAAAGAGCAGTACCCTTGCAGGGACCAGTGATTCCCATATACCATTACTGCGGCAAAAGGGGACATTTGTTGAGGGATTGTCGATAGAGATTGGGAGTATGCCTGAGATATGGATCTGACTAGCATGTAGTCCTAGATTGCCCAGACTAGAGGACTCCAGTACCGATGGTTCATCGACCAGCCATGCCAGCACTTAGGCCCTACCAACAGCCTCCCGGACCGAGGCCGTCCTACGCAGGAGTTGGGGCGATGCGACCACCAGTACCAGGAGGAAATCAGAGGAGGCCACCCTTGGCTCCACAGGCAGTTCGTTTCCAGCAGGCTCGACAGCAGCCGAGGGCACCAGCACCAGGACAGGGCCAGGCCTTTGCGATGACGATTGAAGAGGCATAGATAGCTCTAGAGGTGATCGTAGGTACTATATTAGTAACTTTATTACCAACAGTAGTATTATTTGATTTTGGTGCCATACACTCTTTCATAGCTGCTAGTTTCGTGGCCACCCATAGAATAGCAACTCCACCTCTTCCAAAGATTAAGAAGATCCTTACGGGAGGTGGAATAGTACGAGTTAACGACATATGTAGATCTTGTTTAGTAGTTGTTTGTGGGTGAGAGATGTGTGCCCAATTTCTAGTCTTCTCCATGCCAAACTATGACATTGTCCTAGGCATGGATTGGTTGAGCCAATACCATGCGACGCTAGATTGTCGACGTGGTTGCATTATATTTAGACCACCAGATCACCCTGAGTTTGAGTTTCTTTGGGGAGCCCGAGAGCATGGTATCCAACCTACCTTAGCGGCACACATTGTAGAAGGTAAACCGGTGTACCTTCACATTATATCAGGGTTTGAGGATGTATTTCCAGAGGATCTTCCAGGCCTGCCACCAGACAGAGAGATAGAGTTCACTATAGAGTTGACTCCCGGAGCCGAGCCAGTTACTTCCTCAGTCTACAGACTAGCACCGAAAGAGTTGGTTGAGTTGAAGGTCCAAGTAGATGATCTCTTAGACAAGGGTTTCATTCGGGCTAGTATTTCTCCATGGGGAGCACCCATTTTATTTATGCCGAAGAAGGATGGGACGGTACATTTGTGTATCGATTACAGGATGCTAAATACTGTAACGATAAAGAACAAGTACCCTTTATCACACATTGATGATTTATTTGATCAGATGAGTGGCACATGTGTATTCTCAAAGATCGATCTCAGATCTGGCTATCATCAGATCAAGGTGAGAAAGGAGGACATTTCGAAGACAACTTTTCGGATAAAGTACGGGCACTATGAGTTTTTAGTCATGCTGTTTGGTTTAACCAATGCACCAGCAGTATTTATGAGCCTAATGAACAAGGTTTTCCACCAGTACTTGGATAAGTTTGTGGTGGTATTTATCGACGATATAAGAGCCAGGAGGAGCACGAGGAGCATCTCAGGATCGTATTAGAGACGTTGAGGCAGGAGAGGCTGTATACCAAGCTCAACAAGTACGAGTTCTGCTTAGATAGGGTACCATTCCTGGGTCACATAATTACTGGAGATAAACTATCAGTTGGCCCGGAGAAGATCATCACAGTGAAGACGTGGCCTACCACTACATCAATTATGGAGGTTAGGAGTTTTCTCGGACTTACCGAATATTATCGGAGGTTCATAAAAATTTCTCGAGGATCACTGCGCCTATGAAGCAGTTGACGTGTAAAGACGAGGAGTTTACCTAGACTGAGGAGTGTTAGACGACTTTCGATGAGCTGAAGAAGCGTCTGACGTCAGCACCGATCTTGACACTTCCTTCTGGATCTGGAGGATTTGTGGTGTATAGCGATGCGTCTGGGAGCGGATTAGGATTTGTACTGATGCTGCACAGCAAGGTGATAGCTTACACATTGGGACAACTGAGGGTTCATGAGAAGAACTACCCGACACATGATCTAGAGCTAGCTGCAGAGATTTTTGCACTAAAGCTATGGAGGCACTACCTTTATGGAGAGCGGGTTAAGATTTACATAGATCACAAAAGTCTGAAGTATGTCTATACTAAGAAGCAGCTCAACATGAGATAGAGGCGTTGCCTAGAGTTGATGACAGACTATGATATTGAGTTGCAGTACCACCCTGGCAAGGCGAATGTTGTAGCAGATGCCATAAGCAGGAAGCTTATGGTATACTTTTTGATGAATCAGCGACATTTGTTAGAGGATCTTCAGGAGCTCGGGATAGAGGTTGTATTGCAAGGCATGGATGGACAGTTAGCAGTCTAGAGGTTCAGTCTATATTGGTTGAGAGGATCAAGACAGCCTTGCCTACTGATGTGAGATTTTGGCGACTGCGAGAAAGGACAGAGGCCGGCATGCAAACGGGACTCCGGATTCACGAAGACAGAATATTGAGGTATGGAGATCGCCTATATGTTTCGCGTAGCGAGCTACGCCAGGAGTTGATGACCGAGGACCATAGCTCGATTTATTCTATTTATCCCGGGGATACGAAGATATACCGAGATTTGAGATAACACTACTGGTGGCATGGGATGAAGAGGGAGATTGTGAGATTCATGGCGAGATATTTGGTATGTCAGTAAGTCAAGGCCGAACATCAGAGGACTGCGGGACTATTGCAGCCGCTTCCCATTTCTGAGTGGAAGTGGGAGTGCATTACAATGGACTTCGTCATAGGATTTTCAAGGAGCCCTAGCATAAAGGATGCAGTCTGGGTTATCGTGGACCGACTCACCAAGTCGGCACATTTTTTGTCCTTCAGAGTTGGGCAGTCCACGGAGATATTGGCTGACATATATATGAGGTCGATAGTATGACTACATGGAGTGCCTGTCAGTATTGTATCGGATCGTAATTAGAGATTCATGTCACATTTCTGGCGGAGTATGCAGGAGAGTCTAGAAACTTGCCTCAAGTTCAACACTGCATATAATCCACAGACTGATGGTCAGTTAGAGCACACTATTCAGATACTAAAGGATA
Organism: Iris macrosiphon; assembly: GCA_036927795.1. NCBI lineage: Eukaryota > Viridiplantae > Streptophyta > Magnoliopsida > Asparagales > Iridaceae > Iris > Iris macrosiphon. Next base: position 253,053,518 of record JAYESA010000004.1, read on the forward strand.
TATTGAGAGCCTGCATGATCGACTTTGGGGATCTTGAGAGGACCATCTCCACTTGGTGGAATTCTCCTCCAACAACAGCAACCAAGCAATCATACAGATGGAACCTTATGAGGCACTGTACGACAGGAAGTGTAGGTCGCCGGTATGTTGAAGTGACGTGGGAGAGCGTCAGATACTAGGTCCAGAGTTGGTGACACAGATAGTGGATAAAGTAAAGCAGATTCAGGGCCACCTACACGCAGCATAGGACAGGCAGAAGCATTAGGCAGATACGCACCGCAGACCCATGGAATTCAAGAAAGGTGACCATATATTTTTAAAGATATCGCCTACTCATGGTTCCATCAGATTTAGGGGCAGAGGCAAGCTGAGTTTGAGGTACATCGGACCTTTTGACATCTTAGAGCGAGTTGGCAAAGTGGCTTATCATCTTGCATTGCCTCCATCACTAGAAAGAGTGTACAACGTATTTCACGTATCAAAGTTGAGATGATACGTGGTAGACCCTAACCACGTGCTTGATCATTCAAAGATTACAGTCGGGCCCAATTTATTATATGTGGAGCAGCCAGTAGAGACACTCGGTCGCAGTAAGAAGATTTTGAGGGGACAGACTATTCGACTAGTCAGGATTGCATGGAAGCATCATTAGCCGGGCGAGTCTACCTGGGAGCATGAGGATTCCATTCGATAGTGTTTCTCGCATTTATTTGAGGACCGAGGTACGAATTTAGTACTGCAATTCTATTACATATTAAAAATTTTTTAATTCTCGTAACTCTTATTCGTGTTTTACTTTTAATTTTAGAGACAAAATTCTTCTAAGTTGGGAAGGATGTAAATCCCCTCAAAATTATATTTTTGGTAGACTAAATATGGTAAAAAAATTAGTTTAGCTTCAGGTTGATTAAGGTTTAGAAATTAGGGTTGTGTAGACTGGTTCTTTAATTTAAATCCTTGGTGTACCGTACCGTTGCTACAAAAATTGGAGCACAATAATAGCCTTTACTTTCCAACAAATTTTTGCACTCTTGACCTTATAAGCCAACCTAGGCACTGGACATTTCTGTCACTCACAAACACACTCCCTTGTGCTCTATTTTAATTGCACAACTTCTCAGTCACAAAATCAATTCTTTAATCCTATGTCTTGTACCTATGTCGTTGTCATCGATTTGGGGACACAAACTCAACCCATTTTGCCTAACCAATTAAAGGCCCAAGACTGACACCAAGCCTACACCGTCCATGACCTTTGTGTCACTCCCAATTGAGACTCCATGTACTTCCATTTAATTTAAGAGCACATATGACACTTTATTTAATTAAATTGGGGACATCAACTTAACCTAACCCCAACTTAACCCAAAACCCATTCATGAGGCCCATACAAAATACACAACACTCTCTCATCCTACAAAATACCAAATACAACTTTCTACATCAAATCCTTATCATTTTTCCTTATTGTGTAAACACCCAAATATTAAGGGGCTTAAATGCAAAAAGGGTGCTAGGTGTCACCCTCCTATTGGTGCAAACCAATGAAGAACCCCCCCCCCCAAACCTCACATGACCGGTCACCTCATCTTCTCTCTCCCCCTTGCTATGTACAAATCGTTCATGAAGTATCCTAACCCTTGATTCAAATCCCCACCCCATCACAACCACACACTCCCTCTAATATTAACACACACACACAACCCCCCACATGTGGCCGGCCCTAATCCCTAGGAAAAAACCTAGGAATCCCCCCCTCACTCTCTCTCCTCTCCCCACTCTACATACAACAGCCGACTCTCCCTCCTTCTTCTTTCTTCTTTTTCTTCTTCTTCCCTTCTCCTTCTTCACATTCACCTCGTCAGAGTTCACCGCAACCCGCCGCTGCACCGCCTCCTCTACGACCCAACACCACCACCTCCAGCAACATTGTACTGCCTCATCCATGACCCGACACTATCAAGTCCAGCAGCACTGCACTATATTTACCGTACCACGATCCACAATAACCCACTGCCACTACCGGAGAACCACCACCCTTCTCTCCACCCGCAACCGACTACATCACCTTGTTCACCAACGCCAACACCACCACCGGAGCTACAACCATGGCCATTTCTACTACGAGCCCATCACCAACAGCTGCAAAACCACCCACTGCCACCACCATCACCCTTCTCTCCACCCGCAGCCACATACATCACCCCGTTCACCAACACCAATACCACTGCCGGAGCTACAACCACCACCATATCCATTATGAGAACCATCACCAACAACCGCTTCACCACCCACTGCCACCACCATCACCTCCTATACCACCCACTGCCACAACCATCACCTCCTTCACCAACTCATTGCCACCACCACGACAGCATCACCACCGACTGCGCAGTGGAGCACCACCACCCTCACACCGCCGAGCACTACCACCACCACCACCACCCCGGTCGATACGCGCACCACCCCCATGGTCGACGCCGTCCCTGACCGAAGCCGCAGCACCGCCACTGCCACCACCCGCAGCCACCTGGGTAACTCCTCATCATTCATTTTATTTGTGTAGTTATTTTTTGTGCTAAGAAACCCTAGTTAGGGTTAGGGTTTCCTGAATATTATCCATGCATAATTTAATGGCATTGTTGAGGTTATATATATATAAACTTGATATTTTATAATAATTGTTCGAGGATATACATATGGGAAACGCATATGTTGGGGATGTTCCAATAAATTTCGGTACGTTAGTGATGATATGAATCAGGATACTATACGTGAACATAATGCGTATTTCTGTGCGTTAACTAAATTGGGTGTATAAAATTACGTCTATGATTACAAGGATGGTATAGTCGAGGATGAGCATAACTTAGATGACTGAAATCACTGTGATGAATATTAGGGTTTGAAGATATTGTTTGAGGATGTTATGCTATTTGATAATTGTATTTGATGCAACATTACCCTAGTCCACTTGGGTCAACCCCATTGTTAGTATCTTAGACGTGAGCTATGTAACTAAGACAAAAGCCTATGCTAGTCGTGATGTCATCTCTTATTTTAGATAGTATCGACCTAGATTATTAATTAATTTTATATATCATCTCTAGGTACTTTTGGATCTTCGGACTTGGACGTTGTACCGGAGCCCTGCTTCAGCATCTGGATCCAGGCAAGTTTACCTTGCCATCTTGTATCTCAGTTCCAGATTTACTATTTATTCTATCTATGCATTGTGTGCGCTTTGGATCGAATTCGTTACTTAGCGTCCGGGTCATATCCGGGTGTAGACGTTCGTCGGTAATGTCTAGTATCGATTGATAGATGTTCACGACACCTTGATATACCTACTTGGTTATATCGGAACCCTATGACACATTCAGACACTTTCATCATACCAGACTTCCTGTATCCTAATAGTGTCAGCATGACTAAAATTTGTGATGACTTTAGGATCATGATTGTTGATAGTTACTTCAGTATGATGAGACTGTTAGATAGAGGTTCAGGTTCAGCGAGCACTCGTTGACCGCATTGGGAGGGGAAGACAGTTACTAGACGCTTGGGCTACTTTGCACGCACTATATATATATATATATATATATATATATATATATATATATATATTCTTATTTATATAGAGATCCTATATCCGGAGTCATAGTATCACCCGTGTGACTCTATGCTCGGAGCTACAGTATGTCCCGTGTGTCTCTGTGTCTCGGAGCTACAATTTTATATTTGAAAAGCCCATGTGTCGAACATTGTCTTCAAAGTTGTGTCTCATTTAGGTGGTTATTCTACATTACACCGGCGTATCACATGTTTCCTTTCTGTTTTACTATGGCATACTAATTTTGTACCTTGTTACGTCCCTCTAAGGACCTAGTTTCCTTTCAGGCTTAGGCAAGGAGGATTGCCCGGAAGAGTACGGACCGGGTGTATATCCAGGAGCAGGACTTGTTGCAGAGGACAAGATACTTCCCGAGGACTTTGTTTAATCTTTGGTAGTGTCTTCACCCTGGGTCTGGTATCATTATCTAGTTTGCAGATATCGGCCTTAGTTATCTTGCTACTTCATTTCATTCAGTATTTGTATTAGCGAATTTTTTTCTCGTGTGACTCTATTCATATTGTATTATGATATATTTCCAGCCTTATTTTTCTTCTGCACATTAGTAGATTTGATTTCTCTATGTGTTCTATATTCAGATGTCTGTGGATGAGATCTAGTTTCACTGTTTATATTTTATATATTGGATTTTATCATTGTACTTAACAGCTTAGGTGCACTCCGTCGGGTCCATTAGAATAGGATGTCGGTCGAAGTGTACCCGCTGGCCATTGTCACGTAGCTCAGTTCCTTATATTTGGAACTGGGGCGCGATAATGATTCTAGTTTCTTCTTATTACTTGTTCGTATTACATGATGTACATTACCTGCTAGTCTAGTTTACTTCTTGTATAATACTCATCATTGTAGATTTATGCATGCATTATATACTTTAGTAGTTGTAACAGTACTTGCTACAATCTTGACTGGATATTATAAAAATATTATGATGCTATCTCCACACTCTCAGACTTCTGGATGTTGATATAGTTTGAGACTGTTTCTTCACCTTGGACCATGAGGTGACTTTGGGAGAGATCTAGTTTAGTATTTCACTATTTCCAGTACCTTTTACTTGTTTTTTTCCTTTAGTTTTTGACTGAATTTTTCTCTGAAATATTTCATGATTTGTATATGTATTTTGGATTTAGACTTGTGACATTGGATGCTTTTTGGTGATATTATATTAGAACTTATATTCTTTCACGCCCCAGTCCCAAAAATACATGGGACCATGTAACGTGGCAATGGCCAGCTACGTATCAAGTGGACTCCAGTCCAACTTAAATACGTTTAAGCTGTCCAGTAATGATCACTATCTATACAACATAATAAATATATCTATGTCTCGATCCACAAGGATATGAAATAAAATAATGGACTATATATATAAATATATATATATATATATATATCATAGTATGCACCCCACACTACACATGTCCGAATAGACTCAAGTAAAATAATATGAGTCTACAAATTCTAGGCTAAACTAACAAAAAATAAGCAATAAGTACATAATAGATGAACAACGAAAGAGTGATACAAATATCTAATAATGATGCATGCATGTCGAGATGACACTCATCAACGGCTCCAGAAAACTCAATGGCAATCAACTCTACAAACTGGCAGGGAACCAGGTCTTCAGAGGAACGTAACAAGATACATAAAAATATGTCATATGAAAGACATTAAATTTCATGCAAAGAAGTAAACGGGGGACTATGTACAACTAACCACAACCAGTACAACTAATCTATGTGATATGCAAATTGAGAATAACACTGGTACACGCGGGTTGTCACGGTGTAATCTGCAGTCCTATAATAAAAAATGTGGTAACTAATGATGAATTCACAGTCCCTGTAAGAAAAATTATGGTAACTAATGAAGCTCTGGGAATGAGTCAATGGTAACAATGTGGGAAAGTAGCCCAAGCGCCCAGTGCATGTTCTCCCCTCCCCATGCTATTGACTGCATCGCATCTACGATGCGACCAGTTCGACTACTAACATGTGATAAGTCCAGGCAAACATATATACAAACAAGTTTGTTATCAAGTAAATGTCAGGAGTCATACTCGGGTCGCCTAGCATATCATGCAATGTGAATCTGTGTATCATGCCTATGTGTTAGCAAGAATAATCATGTAACCATATAGGAAGGAACAAGTGAATCATGTGGCAGTATATCAAAAGTAAATGACTGGTAAGAAAAAAATATGCATATAAATACTGTAAATCAATAGGCAATGTATACTTGCCTGGATATTCAAGCTGCAAATGTATAGAACCTGCTCCTGAATCCTAGTCTGGACGATCCCAAGATCCTATATAATATAATATTAAATCAGTCACTATACTAGAGTTTACTAATCATACACAAACACTGGTATTAGTTATTGGGCTATCTATAGTCTATTAGAAATTGTCTAGGCAATCTCATAAGTAACCATGTCACCATCTTCAAACAATATCACATCTAAACCTAACTATCCAAGTGCTAAGTGGTTGAAAAATCAAGGGTTTAAGCTAACTATGTCACAAATAAGGTAACTCAAACTAATGCATGACAAATTAGGTTAACTTGATAGGTTGACTAAACAAGTGTCAAGGAAGTGTGTAATCACTAAGACCTCTCTACCAACACAATATCTTCAAATATATATTCACAACTTTTGGTATACATGGTTGCTAAGTTGCTCCTCAAACATGTGAGTGCTAGATATGATCTTTCTACTAGGATTTTCATGCACAAGTGTGACAAGTTCGCATCCTCAAATCACATAAAACAAGGACAAGATAACTCTTGGTAATTACTAGTATTCATCTTCAAGTTCTTTGGTAATTAAATCAACCATCCTAATACATAATATGGCATGGGACACAACTTGCACTACTCTCATTCTATACTACCACATATAACCATATCTACCTATATATCATCAACTCAATGTGAACTAGTTCATTACACCTACAATCATGATAACTTGAACTACCTTATTCAATTGTTCAACATGATAAATTAACAAATCTAGACACTATCTTATAGGAATGGTATTCAACAAGTTCTAAACATAGTATTTAACACATATCCTTGTCCAAACTAAACCATAAATTCTGGACATTAACAGTAAACATGATACTTAGCATGTAGGCATGGTTGATAGGGTTAATGGAGTGGGTTGTATAACCATTAGAACTTGAAAAGTAAATGAAAGGAAGAGAGGAGATACCTTAGAGGAAGATGAGGGTGTGCGGCTGCTGGAAGTGGGACTGCACACGCGATGTTCGCTACACAGAAGCTCGAAAAGAGGAAGACTAGCACTTGCTACTATCGTGAAGGAGGGCAGCTCTTTCAGCTTGTTGTTGGAATGGACACAACAGCAAACACAGCAACAATAGTGCAGTTGTGCTCGGGAAGACGGGGATGGCAGCTGCTTGTAGTGCAGCAATGCACTTTGTTGCAGCAGCAACCACTTGCACTCGAGGCAGTGCAGCAACTCGGTTGCAGCAGCATCTTGTTGTGGTGCTCGATCCAGGCAACGCAGCAGCAACAACTGCAAGGCTCGAGAAGAGGTGGGGGCAGCTGCTTGTAGTGCAGCAACAACTGCAAGCTCTCGTGCAGCAGCAACAACTGCAAGCTCTCGTGCAGCAGCGGTTCTTGATCGAGCAAGGAAGGAAGAGGTGGAGTGGAAAAGAAGAAGTTGAAGACGATGAAAGGGAATAGGTTAAGGAGGGATGGGGACTGCTCCTTAGGGTTATGAAGAGGGAAAAAGTGGAGGGGGTTTCAAATGGAGGGAGGAGATAAGAAGTAGGTAGGAAATCAAGGGATGGGACGGAGAGGGGTTGTGTGGTCGGGTGTGGACTGCAAGGGAAGTAGCTAGCAGTAGGTTTTACAGCATTTTGGAGTGTGAGGACAAAGAGGAGAAGAGAAATGAGTGGGGTTCAACCTATATTTGGGGTGGCAACAGTTGGGTGTTCCCAAGGGTAGGAAATAGGGATTTGGTGAGCGAGAAAAGGGTGTTTGGTGTGTTGTAGAGAGGGGAATGAGTGTGCGGTGTTTTGTATGAGTCAAATAAATGTGTGTGAGGGTTGGTGTTTGGTGTTTGAATTAGTTTGAGGAAATAATGGTGTTGAGTATTTTGCATGGAGGGAAAATGTGTTTCAGCGAGCATGTGGGGTTTTATTAAGTTGGATGTGATACAAGTGTCATAGGTGTTGTGTATTTTGTATGGATCATGGATATTTAATTGGTTTGAGGGAATGGGTTGATATTGTGTATCCAAATTCAATTGCAATGAGGATAGGTATTGTGTATAGTTTTAGGAGAAAATGTATCATAAATGTTGCATGATTTAAATGAAACATGTGATAGTGTGTTTATGAGTGACAAATATTTCTTGTGCGTAGATTGACTTGTCTAGGTCAAGGGTATAAAATTTGTTGAAAGAAAATCGCTAGTGTTCTGCTCAAATATCGAATCAACAGTATAGGGTATCAAGGATAAATAAGAAATGGAGGTTTTTAACAACGCATATTAATCCTAATTAGAACCTAATTAATACAAGAAACCCTAAAATTTAGAGGGGGCTTACATCTTCCTTAATTCATATCTTCCTTTTGCATGCTTTAATTTGAGTACATATTGTTGTTGCTGAACTTGTATTGATTATTGAGGTCTAGACATCGTTCTACCGCTGATACTGCGGCGTATGCTGGACTTCCCCACATACTTGTGCCATAATCATCTGGACGCGGGTCATGACGATAAGTGTGTCATGCACTCGTCCCTTCAAACATTCCGATAGGCCTGCAAGCAAAATTTATATTAGTATGCAAACTAACTATATGAATGTCACTAGTACCACAAGCCATCATAGACTGTAGCCTAGTTAGACAATGATCCTTTCAGTGTGGGTAGCGAGCCACAATAAAATTTTCTGAATCACCCATGCTAGTACGTCAACATAGCTACCCTAAGTCCTCCTAGGCCAACACAATCCTAGGTACCCAACAATCATTAAAGGAGCCTATAAATCTTGTGCACAAGTTGTCCATGACCATGCAAATGCGTGAACAATTAGACTCTAACAGATATGAATGGTACAAAAAACTTGAGTAATTATACAAATCTCTACTCAGAATATACTACAACATATATCTTCTGTATTACCACATTCATCGAGCCATCACTCGCTTATTCTTCTCAGTCCAGTGATTCTACCTAAGCAATCCAGCGGTTCCAAACCTTTCTATATTTCCATCTCTGAATTAATAGTACTATATTTTTTTATGTTTATAGCTACAGTACAACATTCCATATGATACTCTAACTTCAGTGCTATATTCCATGTGATAACATTAAAAGCATCACAACATTGCGTAATTCTATATCAACAGTTTAACAATTCCATGTTCTATAGTAGCAAGTTATAGAAATCAGATTACTCACTTTTATCTATCTGGTTCTTTCCTTTTTATTAGCATGCAACAAAACTCATAGCATAAAAACTAAACATGTAGCATCCATTTTATTATTGTGATAAAGTAGAGAAGGATCAAAACTACCCACCTTGAATAAATAACTATCTGCCTCAACCGAGCATACTCTAAATAAATTTTCTGCATGAACCAAAGTCCAAACGACCATTCAAGCTAACAAACCATCTCAATGTACCATGCGGAGTGGGGATTACATTGTTGCCGTGAAGTTCGGACTCTGTTAATATCGGGAAACCAAGAAATTTAAACTCTATAGCATGGGCATACTAAATAATATAAATACACAATCCTCATTCCTTACAAAAAGTTATAGAGTTTTAGTGCAGTGTGGACGGACTTTTACAATTTATAATGTCTTAAAGAGAAGCAATCAGCTTCATATCTGATAAAATCCTATAATTTCAAACAAATTGTAAATAATAAAGAGTATATATAACAACATATCATTTAATGCACGTTACCTTGTAAAGCATATCGTCTGTCATCGCTTAACGCATTTGGGCACTGACGACAACTGGAACATGTGTATATGTATTGGCATGAAAGAATAAAAGCTATCCACGTGCAACCAACAACAAGAAAGTGCAATATTAGAAACAATAAGAAACGTAAGAAATGTAGGACTACCTTTTTCCTAGCTTGATCTTGCTTTGTACAAAGGAAAAAGAGAACAATGAATCAATTAGGAAGCATGGACATTCTAAAATAGATATCATATCTGCCTCGGACACATTTCAGACACGGCATAGACACTCCAAAGTATCAGAGTATGCAACATGTCCATATCAACTTGTTTTCATGTAGATTTGTGATGTTCTTAGTAATAGGTATATCAAATTTCAGCTTATACCCCATTCAATTTAAGATTGAAGTGTTCCAATATACTATAAAACAAAGATTAAAGCCTTCCAATATACTATAAAACAAGACTTCATAAAAGAATTTCTTGAAGGTATATCATGAGTATAGCTCTGAGTATCAGATTAAGCAGTGATAACTAGACACATTAACCAGGGGGCTACTTAAGCACAATTTATTATTTACCATGTAATTGTCAGTGGACAATACAAAGGAGTTTCAAATTTAATGAATTAACTTAGAGGCTGGAGCCAAACAAATATGGTAAATTCACATGAATAGACAGTTAAAAGGGGTCGAGATTGAATAACACGAGGATAAAAAGGAGTTTCAAATTTAATGAATTAATTCGAATGACCCTTGTGGTTATCGGAAAGAGGCATAAGATCATGGTTGAGTGACGGAAGATTAGTGGATCGAGTCACTGGGGCGTGTTATTTCTTCCATTTATAAATGGTAGGAGTTTGGGACAAGTGGGTCCAAAAGACATGCAATGCAGCATGTACAAAATTTTAAACGTTACGTTGGACACCTCAAATTTTTTTTTTTTAATGAATTAACTCAGAGGCTGGAGCAAAACAATAGAACAACTATGGCAAATTTACATGAATAGGGAGTTAAAAGGGGCATAGGCTAACAAAGAGTGTCCTTTTGATGCCGAAGGAGAACCAGATCTCGACCAAGATTTAGACAAAGAACGACGCGTTCTCTTTACTTTAGGAGACTTGTTGCACAAAATTTCATCACACTTTACAAAACATCTAGTATAGTTCCAATCAATTTCCGGAACTATACCTATGGATTACACATCCCTCAACTTTAGGAGACTCATAGGGTCAATGTACTGTATTGCCAGCTTCATCAAACTTAAGCTAGCCCATCACTAGCCTAATCAACAAAGCTGTCCAATAAGAGGAAAATGTTGGTGCAAATGTCTACATTGAAAGAAAGAACAAAATACAGAGAAGTACACACAAATTTAAAAATATCAAGCCCAAATTAATAACTAAGTAATCAATCGAAATTCTTTAAGCTGAGTTCTCCTCTGAAATGAACTCAAAGAACATGTTGATTAGGAACTTGTGCAATCTCCAAAAGGAACATGCTAAATAGTGCATTGTAGATAAGATTTCTTAATAAAATAAATGAGAACATGCCAATGTTCAGTGCCAAATCTGAATAGAAATTATGGCATAAATGAGGGTGAAAACATACATTGCGAATATAATGTACAAAAATTAGGTCAAAATCTTGAAGGGTCACGCGTGGTTGATGGAGTGTGGTCAGGTGAACATTGAAACTCATGGGCAAAACAAGAGTGAGAATAATTCTTCAAAACGAGCATCCGAGGCAGAGAATCTGATCCAAAAATACGATTGAGGCATGAGAAGAACGATTCTATTATATTAAGCTAAGCTATAAGAAGCCCCAGTAAAAACTCAAATATTTTAGGAAGCAGTAATAGCAAGATCATGAAAGTGAAAACCCTAAATTTAGAAAACCGAAATTTCCATAAAAGAGTAACCCAAAATTAAAAAAATTAAAAAAAGTGAAAAGAAGGATATATTTTGAAACAAGCCCAAACACCAATACCATCGAAAAAGAAAACCTAGAGAAAAGATTAAATTTTGAAGAAAGGAGGGGACAGAAAATGACACCTGGTGATGAAACCCTTGTAATTGAGCAGGGAATAGGAGAAGGAGATGCAAGAGGAGTCCCAGGACTAGCGGCGAGGTCAGGGACGACGATAGAGAGGTTGATGGGGTGGGTGGAGGAACAAGTTGTAGAGAAACATGGAGAGCAGCTCAAGGAGAACAACATTTTGGAAGAAAAAAATAGTGAAATTAAAATTTTAGTTTTATAAATAACGCTTCTTTTTAAGAAAATGTTATAATAGGCTTCATGTAGTTTAAAAGCGTTATAATTTTACTCGTTTTTGGAATATTATAACGTTTACTAAAAAGCGTTATAATTGTAATTTTAAAAGCATTATATTGAGAGTTTTTCTAGTAGTGACTAGCCCAAATAGTATTCGGAAAACAACATATGAGACGTAATTTTTGTACAAACATTCATAAATGACGTCAACAATACTTTTGTTCAGAAATATGTCCTTTTGTTTTAGTTTGTACTAAAAAGGATCACCCAATTAGTTTGTTGAACTATAGTTGGATTTAACTATCAAAATGTCAAAATTACATTTTATAATTTTTCTCCAATTTAACATCATTTTACTAAGTCAAGCCGAAGCTGAGTTTCTCTTCATATCAAGAAAGATCAAAATACATAATAATAATAATCTTCTGATCTTCTACAATATCATTTTATTATATATTATTACTATTTTGATTTTCATACCAGACTTGTTCCACCAAAATCAAGAAAGATCGATACATATGAGCTACGACAAGCTTCGACAGAGTGTTATGATTTTGCTTGAGAGTTTCTATTTAAGGACTCATCTCTTTTGTACTTGTCAAAATACAACTCTGCAAGAAGCAGCTAACCATGTGAAGATGCTGAGGATATCAGGAACTGGGACCAAATTTTCCTTACACGGTGCAAGCATGTAAGTTTTGAAAGGGTCCAATAAAGGCTGACACGAGCCCGGGGAACTTATTATCCATACCTCATGAGTAACTTGCTAAATACCATTCGTTCGTTATTATCGTGACTCGACAGTACTCTTATCTCTATCCTTGATAATTGTACACTTTTTAATTGGAAGAATATCCGTCTTTCTCACTCGAACTCTGACTAATTGTGTCCACTCCGAGTAAGAGATCGACAGGAATAAATTGTCACACTATATGAGAATCTCATCAGAGAGCAGTGACCCTGACATTAGCTAAATAAGTCGATTTCATATAAATAATAATTTTGAAGGTGTAGATGCGTGAGGGAAAGCTCCAAGACGGAATTAAAGTGGTCAGCATCGTTCTCTTTAATTAAAAAGCATAATTCTGATCAAACCAAACACAAAAAGTTTATTCTGTTCGAACGTAATTTTGATTCTACATTCTCTAATATCACGACTCCAAGGTTGTATAAATTGATCATTACCAGCTAACTCAGCTGCTTGTAGCAATCTAGTGCCTGAAGGTGAAGTATATATCCACAGTTTAGCTTCAGCAAACTGGTCTCTTTCTTTCTCACTTACTCACTCGTCTTGATAGTACTATATATAATAAATCATAAATTTTATTAGTTTTGAACATATTATTCTCAGTATGAAAATTAATAATAATTCACATTCTAACTTGATTGGAGGACAGGCTTCAGGTGGAGAAAACTATGGATACAGTGGCAAGAACAACACCACAGAAGTTTCAGGTTGGAGTAATGGAAATTCGGTCGGAAACATCGGCAACGCTGGACTTGGAAACGGCAATAAAATCTCGGAACAGCAAGAACAACAGTCAACACCAGTTCCATCTCTGGGGAGCGAAGTACAGCTTCCCAGCGAAGGAAACTATGGATACAACGAAAGCAGCAACAATAAGGGAAATCCGGTGGAAAATATCGGAAACATCAGAAGCAACACTGGAATGGGAAGCCGTAATAAAATCTTGGCACAGTCGGCGCAAGAACAACTGTCGGCACCAGTTCCATCTCCGAAGAGCGGAGTACAACCTTCCAGTGAAGGAAACTATGAATACAGCGCAAGCGGCAATATCAAGAACAACACTACAGAAGGTTCAGGTTGGAGTAATGGAAAATCGTTCGGAAACATCAGGAACACTGGAGTTGGAAACGGTAATAAAATCTCGGCACAATCGGTCCAAGAACAACAGTCAGCACCAGTTCCATCTCAGGGCGAAGTACAGCCTTCCAGCGGAGGAAACTATGGATACAACGAAAGCGGCGACAATAAGGGAAATTCGGTGGGAAATATCGGAAACAGCAGGAACGCTGGAATGGGAAGCCGTAATAAAATCTCGGCACAGTTGGCGCAAGAACAACTGTCGGCACCAGTTCCATCTCCGAAGAGCGGAGTACAACCTTTCAGTGAAGGAAACTATGGATACAGCGCAATCGGCGACAATAAGATCAGAGTTTCTGGTTGGAGTAAAGGAAATCCGATGGAAAATATCAAGAACAACTCTACAGAAGGTTCAGGTTGGAGTAATGGAAATTCGTTCAGAAACATTAGCAACACTGGAGATGGAAATGGTAATAAAATCTCGGCACAGACGGCGCAAGAACAACAGTCGGCACCAGTTCCATCTCCAAGGAGCGGAGGAATCTATGGATACAGCGCAAGCGACGACAATAATGGAAATTTGGTAGGAAATCTCGGAAACATCAGCAACACTGGCCGTAATAAAATCTCGGCACAGTTGGCGCAAGAACAACAGTCGGCACCAGTTCTATCTCTGAGGTTCGAAGCACAGAGGGAAGAAAACTATGGACACAACGCAAGCGGCAACAATGAGATGAGTGTTTCTGGTTTGAGTAAAGGTAATTCGGTGGGAAATATCAGGAGCACTGGAGTTGGTAATAAGAATGAAGAATCAACTCCACGCTGCAACTGCTGTAGCTTCGCGTGGTGCAGCTAAGCCTGCTGGAGTTGGTACGTCGTGTGCATATATTTTCTCCTCTTAATTACTTGACTATACTTGGTGTCTGTCTTCTGCTGGCTAACTATATGTATCTTGTATTCGTGTGCTTGTTTCTTACTGTGAACCTACGCTCGTTTGAAATAATTATTGGCTGCTTTGCTTGTTAATAATCTTAATTATAAATGATATTTGTCTCGTTCTAACAAAAGGAAGCTGAGAACTCTATGAAGAAAAATATCCCATGACCTCTTGTTGACTTTGATCATATATCATATTTCTATATCTTTGACTTTGACTTTGACTTTGACTTTGACCATATATATTATACTTTACACATATAGGAATTTTTATTTATACAATTTTCATATATGGAAAGCCAATATAATATTGGATTTCCATAGATAGACATATGACATGCTATATAAAGGAACCTAAAAGTTCTCCTTGAGCTCAAGTATGCTCAATGCAAGTTGTTGAATAAGTTCAACAAAGAGCATCTCAATTGTGTTCAATGAAAGTTGTTGAATAAGTTCAACAGTAGAGAGCAAAAGTTGTTGAATAAGTTAAACACAAAAGTTTTGAGAGAGAAAGAGTTTTTTTCCTTATCTTTGTGGTAGAGATTTCTTGAGAGCAAGGAAAGAAGTGTTGAGAGAGCTACTGTAATTCCTTTTCTTCTTCATAGTGAAACTGAATCACTCTCGTCCGTGGAAGTAGGCATCTTGGCCGAACCACGTAAAATTTTGTCTTTGCGATTGTAAATTTTCTCTGAGGTGTTCTCTGATTTCTTGGGTTTATTTTTGTTGTGCTCTAACAATTGGTGTTGTGGTGCTCCGTCCCCCCTATTCGGGGAGCGCAGCTAAGAAATACAAATCGGTATCCTTCGATCGGAATAGATTGAATCAAGATCTTATCATCGTTATGGATTTGCTTCTTCGGAATCGATTCCCATATTCAGTGGACCGTGCCCCGAGGATGGACTTAGCGGCAGAGTCAAGAGGGACCTCTCCGCTGCAAGTTTTCTTGCCTAGTTTTCAATATCGCCTTGTTGCTTTCGTACTTTTGAGTTAGCTTTTGGATTTATGTTTTCTTGAACGGTTTCGATGGTTTTTATTGCTTTCGTTCGTTGAATTACATTCCATATCGATCTTGGAAAGAGTTGAAGAGGTATTGATCAGCTGTTCGTGGCAATACATGTCACGCCCCAATCTCCCGCAAGCTCGATAGTCCCCGCTGAACGTGAATCACCACGTTTACAGCTCTACCGCAGGACCATCGTTCTCATCGGGACGTGATGCCGTACGAGCCTGGAGTTGCGCTCGTACAAGGCGATGTTGTCAAACACCAAATGTTATCATTGAAACAACCAAGTTGCAGCGGAAGTCAAGAATTGTGTACCAAGCACACAATCAGAGTAATACGCAGCGAAGCTCACGATAGGGTCCAAATAAAATGCCCCGAGGCAATGCCACAAAGGCAATGCAACGAAGACGATGAAATGCTCTTGCTCTTTTCTCTAGCCCACAAAGGTACTTACAGTTCATACATCTTGTCCCGTATATCCAAGTAGCGCCACTACGCCTGTGTACCTGAAATAATGCCCACAAACGTAGGTCAGTACACAACCGTACTGGTGAGCGGGGTAACCCACTCGCCTAAGCCGACACTAAGTAAAATAGTGAATGCAAACAGTTATATGGTGATCTTTCTATTTGAATTCTAGATTCATTTTATGGCATATGGATGACATGTTAAGGAAAGCAGTAAAGCAGTTTAAGCATGCAATCACTCAACTCAAACCAAACGACAAGCAATTATATATAAGCAACCCAAAGGATTCTAGCATGCAACCGTCCTGCTCAAGTCCAAGCAACACGATAACATATCGAACCATCAACCAAGCCTTAATATCCATCCTCAACCAAAATACTTACAATCCAATCTCAAAGTGCACACTCTTGCCGAGGCAAGGTGGCCGCGCCTACACGAAAGCCAAACCAACAAAAGAAAAGCAAGCCAACACTATACTATATGAAGTCACTGGCTAAAAGCCATAAAGGACATTGATCGGACCAAGATCAATAGGGAAGTCCTACCCGATCCAGGGTTGGGCAGCTACTCCCGCCTGGTGGTATCGGACTACCAGCACTGCGCCCAATCGCGCAATGCCCATTGTTTTCTCCATGGTAGAACGGTCCCGGTGCCCCGGTGCCTCACCCCGTTCCAGGAAACCAAACCCTGTGCCACACAGGTTGTCCGTGACAATGCAGACACAGTAGGTATGACGAGAGGATCGAACATTCTCGCCCCACCAAGCGATCCTAGACTCGTTCCATGAATTATCCAACCAAAACATCCATAACCATTCTTCCAACATATTGTCCAAGGCACCAAATCCCAAGTATTTCCATAGGCACAATGCCTCTTCTCAACACAGTATTTCCAATGGTGCAACACCCATGCTCAAAGCAAACTCATGGCACGATGCCCCAAATATGGCACAATACCCTCGCCGATGCAGTTGTTTGGTTTCGAACCACAACTGTTCGCTTTGCAAGACAAAGCGACCAAGTGATACCCGTGTACGGATGCACGCTCGCTCGCCCGAATCCCCGATATTCCCAATGACTCAATGCATCATTCCAGCTGTCCAAGCATAATCCCAAGTATTCAACCAACTGCCTCAAATGGTGTATCATCCAACTCTAGCTCCAACTATCCAATGCATAAACCAAATCAAGCCACAATCCTACCAAGCCAATGGCGTACACTCTATGCACGCCTCAGTGTAGTGATTCTCAATGTTTCAGCCCAAGTGTTCAAGCCTTTTATGTGTTTTCCATATTATTAGGCATGAAGGAGTAGAGGAGAAGGGAAAGAGCCCACTCACAATGTTTGACTCCGTTAGGCATCCTGTCCTGCTGATACGGCCAATCCCTTGAACCCGTGGTCCGATGCAAGCGCGATCTACTCAACTGGTATGACCGTGCGAGCTGGCCGTGCTCTACAAATCATCCGACCGATCGGACTAAGGAAGATGGCATTATCATTCCAACTCAGCTATCTCAGTACTGCTCTGAACGAACACCTAATTTCCATCGAACCCGCTAGCCATCTACACATGAAACAACTCAATCAATACTTCTTCCCAAAATCCAACAAATCAAATGTAACCAGCATTTGTTTGATTCAATCCGACTCAGCGTAACGCACCGTGCGGTGGCGGGCGTTACATAATATTCCACTTAGGATCAGGTTCGTCCATGAACCGTGCTGGTACTCATTCCTATCACATGCCGTTAGTCTAATTCCATAGATCTGCTCTATGCAACTCACATATTCACGATTCTGACTCAGCATCTCGCTCTGCTGAATGCTCGTACAAGTTCCATATTCCCACATCCTCCTTGCAGCTCAATACGAATTCTTCGTATCGCTTAGTTTTGGATCGTACACATATTTAAGGCGTCCCTGAAATACATGCATTTTAGCCGAGCTTTGCGATAGCAAATTTGGACAAGTTACAAGGGTATCTTTATGTCCGAGGCATCTATTTGCTTTACTCCCAATTGAACAAATTATGATTTCCATTCCAACATTTTCGCTTAAGCACTATTCACAAATATGATAATTTTCCACCGACTCAATCAGTTCGGGTTCCAACTCAATCCATCCAACTATTTCTGAATCCGCACTAGCAACATCTCCAAATATATCTCATGCACCGAACAATCATCTCAACTGATACGACCCCAGCTAGGCGACTTACCCAAATATCAATTTGCTCTTATCAGCTCAACCAAACACCTCTTCCTCAATCTCAATACCTCGCTGGGTGAACATCTATATTGAGGTTCGTGTGATCCACGAAGATCTCGCCGCCACGCCAAAGGGATAGTGTTGCCACGATTTCAATGTGGACACACTCGCCACAATTCCTAGGTTGCGCATGGAATAGTTTTTCGCACTGCTTCCACTGCCTCGAAGCACAAGATATCACCTTTGCCTTCTGAACGAGCACGCTTCCCAGACTAAGTTCCGATGCATCTTGTAAATCTGAGGCACATCTGTCCCTTCCAGTATTCGCAAAGATTTGATTTGAACGAGCCGCCACAGTCGTCCATTCATATAAATGCTATTCCCTTCCAGAGCACGATGAGTCAGAGGCGATGCCATCTACAAAAAATCTGTGACTCTGAATCTCATCAGTTGACTAGGCTACTTCCACCATCGCTTCGATCTTCCGGCTGCATCTTCAGCTGAAGGCTATCCCAAGGATCTCTCAAATCCAACACTCAGTCAATAAGCCAAATCTTATCGCTCATATCTGCCCTCGACGCATTCCCAAATACGCCGCCTCAAGGGTCGTTCTATGGGTCTACCATATTCAATCTCTGATCTGGCGGGCAAGTCGCTAGGGTCAGCTGTCCCGAAGCTACGCTCGATAATTGTAATCATCACGATGGACAGTTACTATAAACCATGCTCTAACTCATCTGTAAATCCGAATCAAAAATCCAACCATTCCATCCGAGCGAAGTTTCCGAATCAGAGAACCGCGCTCGTTGAAATCGTCTTCCATCAATCCGCCGTTTCTGCCCTGAATCCATCAAATTTCTGAATTGTCATGTTCGACTTCTCGCACTACCACTGTAATGATTTCCGAAACTCGAGACTTGCTCCAATTCTTATCCCTTTGCCTTCATTCCACAATGTACGTCCAACTTACTCAAACAGCACAGTGATTTGTTCCGACGTTGCTCCCACGTTCAGCTATCTTCAAAAGTCTGTCCGCCATAAATTCTTGCCTTTAGTTTATTGCCATAATTCATCCACGTCTTCTGGAGAATCCGTCTACCATTGTTGCACTAGCTTGCCCAAAATTCCACTTTCGCTAAACCTGAGTCAACTTCTCGAGCAGCAATATCCAAAATCCTTCCAGTCCGTTCAAGTCCATCGCATTGTCCCTCCAAACCAAGATCGTGTTTCATTGCTCAACCAACATCTCAAATGTGTTGCCCAAAATCGTAGTCCGTGCTCGCTATCCTCCGATTTACCAATCGCTTCGCTCAAGCATCTCCCAACTGTTTATTCCGATCTCGTCCATCTCTTAAGCTCAATGATACTTCTATTGCACCAGTCCGTTCTCGATAAACTCAACTCAACATTCGCTTGCTCTATTTTTCATTCTTTCCAACTCAGTCGACTTGCACCAACCAACATGTATTCTCAATACCCGAGTTCGTTCAGGCAATTTCCATTTGATGTCCAACCAAAACATTTTCCAATGCCTTGCTCACAATGTGGTATCCCATATACCACTCCGAATCGAGTCGCTACTCGCATTACGATTCCTTGCATGGATCCAAGATCCATTCGAACCATCCCTCATGAGAGATCCTGCCAATCATAACTCAAGTCTGACACAAAAACCCAACCAACCAGTGAACCATCTTACTCTTTCCATCAATCTCACGATACAACTCGTGCTATGTTCTATTCTCAATGTTTCAAGCTATTCTCAAACTGTCTGATACTTTCTCAACACGAGCAACCCGTGCAACGATCGTATTTCCAAGTAGTCCAACCCAATACTCAATGGTTTCACACATTTGTTGTACGAGCAACTCGTGCCAACTATTCTGATATTTCCGAGTCAAACTCAAATCTGCCCAACCGATGCGCCACAGCCAAACTCAAACTCCGTCCAACACATTCGCTATACGAGCAACTCGTGCAACGATTCATTCTCATCGAATGTTTCTGCTCACAATATGTCGCATAGCCAAAAATCGTATGCCAACCAACTGATCCATTGAGGCAATCAGAACTCCCCGAATGATAGGCCAAGCCAACCCAACGAAAGCTCTCAACTTGTTGCACAAATGCAACAACGCTACCCAACTTGCTGCACGAATGCAACAACGCCTAACGAGGCTAAGCGATCTAACAAAAACCAACCAAAGCAACACAACGAAGCACAACATGCAGCTACAACCAACAATATATAGACTTATTGCATGAAACATCCAATGCGGCACCGAGTAGAGTCAAGAGCTAGACGACACGCGGAGGCTATTTAGAGTTTGTGATGAAGCGAAGGACCAAGTCCGAGAAAATAAACTGGCGCTCTGATACCAATTTGTCACGCCCCAATCTCCCGCAAGCTCGATAGTCCCCGCTGAACGTGAATCACCACGTTTACAGCTCTTCCGCAGGACCATCGTTCTCATCGGGACGTGATGCCGTACGAGCCTGGAGTTGCGCTCGTACAAGGCGATGTTGTCAAACACCAAATGTTATCATTGAAACAACCAAGTTGCAGCGGAAGTCAAGTATTGTGTACCAAGCACACAATCAGAGTAATACGCAGCGAAGCTCACGATAGGGTCCAAATAAAATACCATTAGGCAATGCCAGAAAGGCGATACCACGAAGACGATAAAATGCTCTTGCTCTTTTCTCTAGCCCACAAAGGTACTTACAGTTCATACATATTGTCCCGTATATCCAAGCAGCGCCACTACGCCTGTGTACCTGAAATAATATTCACAAACGTGGGTCAGTACACAACCGTACTGGTGAGCTGGGTAACCCACTCGCCTAAGCCGACACTAAGTAAAATAGTGATTGCAAACAGTTATATGGTGATCTTTCTACTTGAATCCTAGATTCATTTCATGGCATATGGATGACATGTTAAGGAAAGCAGTAAAGCAGTTTAAGCATGCAATCACTCAACTCAAACCAAATGACAAGCAATTATATATAAGCAACCCAAAGGATTCTAGCATGCAACCGTCCTGCTCAAGTCCAAGCAACACTATAACATATCGAACCATCAACCAAGCCTCAATATCCATCCTCAACCAAAATACTTACAATCCAATCTCAAAGTGCACACTCTTGCCGAGGCAAGGTGGCCGCGCCTACACGAAAACCAAACCAACAAAAAAAAGCAAGCCAACACTATACTATATGAAGTCACTGGCTAAAAGCCATAAAGGACATTGATCGGACCAAGATCAATAGGGAAGTCCTACCCGATCCAGGGTTGGGCAGCTACTCCCGCCTGGTGGTATCGGACTACCAGCACTGCGCCCAATCGGGCAATGCCCATTGTTTCCTCCATGGTAGAACGGTCCCGGTGCCCCGGTGCCTCATCCCGTTACAGGAAACCAAACCCTGTGCCACACAGGTTGTCCGTGACAATGCAGACATAGTAGGTATGACGAGAGGATCGAACATTATCGCCCCACCAAGCGATCCTAGACTCGTTCCATGAATTATCCAACCAAAATATCCATAACCATTCTTCCAACATATTGCCCAAGGCACCAAATCCCAAGTATTTTCATAGGCACAATGCCTCTTCTCAACACAGTATTTTCAATGGTGCAACACCCATGCTCAAAGCAAACTCATGGCACGATGCCCCAAATATGGCACAATACCCTCGCCGATACAGTTGTTCGGTTTTGAACCACAACTGCTCGCTTTGCAAGACAAAGCGACCAAGTGATACCCGTGCACGGATGCACGCTCGCTCGCCCGAATCTCCGATATTCCCAATGACTCAATGCATCATTCCAGCTGTCCAAGCATAATCCCAAGTATTCAACCAACTGCCTCAAATGGTGTATCATCCAACTCTAGCTCCAACTATCCAACGCGTAAACCAAATCAAGCCACAATCCTACCAAGCCAATGGCGTACACTCTATGCACGCCTCAGTGTAGTGATTCTTAATATTTCAGCCCAAGTGTTCAAGCCTTTTACGTGTTTTCTATATTATTAGGCATGAAGGAGTAGAGGAGAAGGGAAAGAGCCCACTCACAATGTTTGACTCCGTTAGGCATCATGTCCTGCCGATACGGCCAATCCCTTGAACCCGTGGTCCGATGCAAGCACGATCTACTCAACTGGTATGACCGTGCGAGCAGGCCGTGCTCTACAAATCATCCGACCGATCGGACTAAGGAAGATGGCATTATCATTCCAACTCAGCTATCTCAGTACTGCTCTGAACGAACACCTGATTTCCATCGAACCCGCTAGCCATCTGCACATGAAACAACTCAATCAATACTTCTTCCCAAAATCCAACAAATCAAATGTAACCAGCATTTGTTTGATTCATTCTGACTCAGCGTAACGCACCGTACGGTGGCGGGCGTTACAATACAGGTGATCGTACAGTAGACGTCGTACAAACGGAGTCTTGAAGCACCTTTTTTTCTTTTCTTTCTCTAACCAACTTGTGAGTGGCTATATCTGATTCAGTTGACCCTTCTTCCAAGTCTTCACATCTAAAATCTAGCATTCTTGCTCGTCCTGATCAAACGATACCATAACAACTAAAAGATGTTAAAATAAAAAGGAATAGACTTTGACTACTTTATGTTTGTCAATAAACTTGTGAACGGTTACCTTGTTGCATGCTAGTTCGTTTAACAAGTTCTTCATATTCTTCAATTTTAGTTAGAATGTATACTTCTTCTATAATTGCGCTATGTGTGTAACCCACCTTGTTATGTAATAAACTGGTCAGGGAGACTATGCAAAATAAATCATGCATTGCTACTTGTCTTGTTCTTATGTTGCCTTGAAACGCCTGGATTGATAACTTAGTAGGTAGCGTTTGATCACGAACAACTTGTGCATAAGGTCTTAGTTCCTGCGGACGGTCACTGGGGCACTGGCACCGATCTGATCCGGACGGAACTCCTGAATAGTCGCCTATTTCGGATGAAATAACCTGTGATGCCCATGTTCCTTGCGTTACTTGTTATTTCATTCATGTACTATAACTCATCCATTATGACATCATGCCAGTGATCCCCTCGTATATTTAAACCTGTGCAAGCTAACTTGTGTCTTCGTGGCAGGGAAGGACATGGTAAGTATTGTGCAGGTGGTTCAGACGGGCAGGTAAAAGTTATTGAACGGTGGCATATTTATTTCTGTAAATTTTTATATCAATGCTTGCTTGTAAAATAAACTAAGGCAATATAGAAAGACCACAAATAACTTACAAGCTTCATATAAACAACTTATGATTTGGTATAGTTGGGTTAGCTCCTTCACCAGTGCATTTTGATGAACTGACCCTCGTTGAAATAGGTCCTCCGCACCAAGGAGATCCTGCGATGAGCTGAAGCTACTTTCCATTCCAGTCCATAAACCGGCATGCCCTGATCGTGCCTTAGTAGAAGCATTTTGAAGACCCATGAGCTCGTGCTTCAATTTTATGCAGCTCTGTGGAAAGGCGATAGCTTCGCCAGAAGGTCTTTAACATTTTGGAGTTTTAGTAGAATGATGTAATGTACAAGACGACTATCTAATTTTGAATCCACTTTTGTAAGCCCGTGCGGCAATTATCTAACTCGTTCAAGAGTTTGTAAAAAGGTGTTCATTATCAATAAAGGGAACTTTTCCATGTTTCAACTTTGTGCTACAATTATCTGCGTACTCTGAATATGTGCTCGTTATGCAAAAAATATCTTAGCCTTTTGTGTTCGCAACCTAGGCACGCACAGTGTCACACCCGGGGGACAACTATTGATTCTACGGAATCGGGACATGATATTTGGTATCAGAGCACAGCTTCAAGTTTCTTTGACCCTCGTGTCCGAAAAGTTCCTTTAACAATCTATTCCCTATACGAACTCTTGAACTCGTTAGGCCAAAATGAGATACGTTTCATACAATGAGTCCATAATACATTATGATCCTGATATAAGTTACCTTCTTTTGAAGGAATGACTCAAGTGCAAGCATCAGCACTAGCACCGGGTGAGGTACAAGCCCAAGAAAATAGTTCTGGCACATCGAGAAGTTCTCGAAGTCAGCGAGCCATGTCCCGTGTCGATTCGATTCAGTAAATAATGCAGATGCTTGAGGTTAGCCAACAGAGGGATGAGGCTCGTTATAAATGAGCTGAGAAGCACATGGAAGAACGATAGAGCAAGTTTTAAGGCAATCTAGAAGCACAATTTGTAGTCCAACAAAAGCAAGCAGATACCCTGCAATAAATCGTGTAGACCTTAGCCTCCAACCATTTTGTGGCAGCAGCAACAACACCGGTGGAGCAACCCTCGCTTGAAGTCGAAATACCTCAAACTCCAAAGAAGAAGGATGTCACTACCTTCAACTTTGTTGACTTCAAAAAGGTCTGCAACATACTATTTAAGGGGACTGAAGAATCGATCATGGCTCTAGATTGGCTGGCAGAGCTTGAGGATCACTTCAAACTGCTAGAAGTACCCGAGCAGAAGCGTGTCGCATGTACCAATTGACGATGAAGAGGAGACGATCGCATGGGCTACCTTCTGTGGCGCATTCGAAGAGGAGTTTATTTTCTCTCCCGTACGTCGATAAAAGGAGAACGAGTTCGTGCATCTTCGATAAAGCAACATGACCGTAAAGCAGTA
The DNA here is from genome assembly GCA_036927795.1 of Iris macrosiphon. Classification (NCBI taxonomy): domain Eukaryota; kingdom Viridiplantae; phylum Streptophyta; class Magnoliopsida; order Asparagales; family Iridaceae; genus Iris; species Iris macrosiphon. The sequence goes on from JAYESA010000004.1 coordinate 253,078,488, forward strand.
TTCTGTCGAATTCAACCGGCTTGCCAAATTAGCAAGCTCATATTTACCTGATGCGGCGAGTCATGCCAGAAGATTTGAAGGCGGCCTGCGACCTACCATCCATACGCACGTAATCATTCCTCAGTACCAGACGATGCGGGAAGTTCTCAACCATGCTCTTTCTCTCGAACCGCAGTATCCTCCAGTTGCTGCCGGCACTGTGCATACTTCTAATCACAAGCGCCATAGCAACAAGAAAGGAAACAACGCTGCAAAGCATCCAAATAATGGCGGTCATCAAAAAGGGGACCAGAGGCCAATTTGCCATTTTTGTAACAAGCCAGGGCACACGGCCAACAATTGCCGCCGAAAGAATGGGCCATGCCTCCGTTGTGGTGATTCAACCCATCAGATTAGTAACTGTCTACTCCCTCCTCAACATCCAAATCCTGCCACAGCACCCCAGGCCAACCGAGCCGCACCACAGCAAGAGCGTCGCCAAGCTCAGGGCCGGGTGTACACTATGACATGGGAAGAAGTCTTGGCATCGGACACCGTTGTGTCAGGTATATTACTTTTCGATAACATACCTACACGTGTGCTATTTGATTCTGGTGTAATACATAGCTTTATATCCACAAATTTTGTCGTGAAAAACAATATAGAAATGACATCATTGTATCTAGAACTTAGTGTTGGCACCCCGTCGGGTACAAAAATACCTGTTCGTTAAGTATGTCAGGGCGGTCACGTCTGTATTGGGGGAAGAAAACTCTCGCTAGATGTTTTAGTCCTAGATGTTCGGGATTATGACATCAACTTAGGGATGGATTGGATCGGCGTTTGGTCGGCAACTATCGAATGTGCAGAGAAACGAGTCATCTTCCTCTTACTTGGAGAAGCTGAATTCTGCTACACGAGTAGTCCAGCAACAGATGTGTACAAGGCCTGCATGGTGATTTCTGCGATATCTGCTCGGCGGATGCTACACTCTGGATGCAAGAGATACTTAGCGTCGGTTTGGGACACGCAGCTGGATGACGCAAATGTTGAGTCTTCTTCTGTTGTGGTAGAGTTTTTTGATGTGTTTTCGAGCGAACTACCCGGCATGCCACCTAACCGAGATATCGAGTTCACCATCGATACCTTCCCAAATACTCAACCAATTTCCAAAGCTCCATACAAAATAGCCCCGGCTGAACTAAAGGAGTTAAAGTGCCAACTTCAAGAACTGCTAGACCGTGGGTACATTCGTCCGAGTGTGTATCCTTGGGGCGCACCTGTGCTCTTCGTAAAGAAGAAGGACAGAACATTGTGATTCTGTATCGACTATTGGGAGCTAAAAATGTTACTATCAGAAATAAGTATCCCCTGCCCAGGATAGACGACCTCTTTGATCTTTTGCAAGGAGCATCGATGTTCTCGAAAATCGATTTTCGCTCTGGCTACCACCAATTGAAGATCAAGTCAGTGGACATGCCGAAGTCAGCATTCCAAACCCACTATGGCCATTATGAGTTTTATGTTATGCCGTTTGGACTGATGAATGCTCCTGTCGCTTTCATGGATTTGATGAACTGTGTGTTCCGACCCTTTCTCGACAAATTTGTGGTAGTTTTTATAAACGACATCTTAGTGTACTCGAAGAATAATGATGAACACGTAGGATACCTGCGGATGGTGCTTCAAACTCTTCAAGATAATAAGTCGTACATGAAGCTCAGTAAGTGCGAGTTCTGGTTAGACAACATATCTTTTCTTGGGCAAATTATTTTTGTAGAGGGCATCTCAGTCGACCTGAAGAAAGTAGAAGCCATCGTGAAGTAGAAAAGGCCTGAGTTAGCTAGCGACATTCGAAGTTTTCTTGGTCTAGCAGGTTATTACAGAAGATTTATAAAAGATTTTACAAGAATCGCCTCGCCTCTGACTCATCTCACTCGGAAAGGAGTAACGTTCGCATGGACGGACGACTGTGAAGCTTTATTTGTAGAGTTAAAGCAGCGACTTGTCTTAGCACTAATTCTTACCCTTCCGGAGATACCCGATAATTTTAAGATCTATAGTGATGCCGCAGAAAAGGGTTTGGGATGTGTCCTTATATAGGGGGACAAAGTGATAGCCTTTGCGTCAAGGCAGTTGAAGTCTCACGAGAAGAACTATCAAACGCACGATCTGGAGCTTGTGACGGTGGTGTTTGCACTAAAGTTGTGGGGGCATTACCTCAATGGTGTGTCGTGCGAGATCTTTACGGATCATAAAAGTCTAAAATATCTCTATACTCAGAAGGATCTAAATCTAAAGCAACAATGATGGCTTAAACTCCTTGGCGTCTTTGACTTGATGATTAGATACACACCGGGCAAGGGTAACTTTGTAGCTGATGCACTGAGTCGAGTGTTCGTTGGGAGCTTGGCTATCGATGACAGGCTGCGACAGGATCTTGAAGGTTTGGACATTACACTTAAAATCAGATACAAAAAGGGGACACAAGTGGCTCAGCTGCGCCTCGAACCAGACTTATTAAAAAGTAAAGTCCGCTCAAAAAGCTGACCTATTCCTGAAAAAGATGCGAAGTCTTATCTCAGCAGGAAAGGCAATCGACTTTACGGTAAGCACGAATGGAATGATGCAGGTGAAGGAAAGATTGTGCGTCCATAAGATGCAAACCTCAGAAAGGAGATACTCACCGAAGCCCACTATGCGAGTTACACTTCACACCCAGGTAGCACAAAGATGTATCGAGACCTCCGTACGATATTTTGGTGGCACAGCATAAAAAGAGATGTGGCACTGTTCGTGTCGTAATGCATGGCTTATCGGAGGGTAAAGGGCGAGCAGTAGAAGTCGGGTGGAGTGATATAGAACTTTGCTATACCGGAGTGGAATTGGAAACACATAACGATAGAATTTATTATTGGTTTGCCAAGGAAGCAACGGGGGAACGATGCCATCTGGGTCATCGTCGATCGACTCACCAAGTTAGGTCACTTTCTTCCTATCAAAGTTACTTGGACTGCCAACCACTTGGCTCAGATCTACCTCAATGAGATCGTTCGACTCCACGGCGTGCCCGTATCCATTATCTCCGATCGAGATGGACGATTCTTATAACGCTTCTGCGAAAGCCTTCAGTCAGCAATGGGGACAAAGTTGAAGTTCAGCTCCATCTACCATCCTCAGAGAGACGGCCAGACAGAGCGGGTCAACCAAATCCTCGAAGATATGTTACGGATTTGTGCCTTGGACTTGAAAACAAGTTGGAACATGCATCTACCGTTAGCCGAATTTGCATACAACAATAGAATTTTAGACAAAATTCTAAAATTCAGATGATAAAGCTTACCTAGAGAGCTTTCTTAGTTTCCTGTCTATTATAGTGTTAGGTTATATGTCATAAATCATCATCAATATAATTTCTTTCTTACAAATTTCTACCTGTTATCATGTAAATCATTATCACACAATCTAGTATCACACTTTCAAAGAAAATTTAGTTCTTGATCTACATTAAAAGCTGCAAGTCAACTTATTATATTGAAGAGGATATAACTTCTATGAATTAGGATTCAAAAGTAGCATAAGTAATTGCATGGCCGATAATTTCCAAATGTATATATCATACAAAGATGATACAGTATTAACAGAAACAGTAAAATTGGATAAGGGTAAGATTTGAAGATGGCAGTACTTATCAATTAAAATTTCCTTTTGAGAATACATAGAAATCAAAATTTATCCCAGAAATATGTACCCAGTAGTCATGCTTACTTAAAAGTTTAAAACATGTTGACAAAATTAAAGGAGGACAAAATCACAGCAGGGACTTAAAAGTTAGTTTATGAAATTATGAATTCCACACTCATATATGTATCTACATTTTCAAAGGCACGATTATGTATTAGTGGGAGTGCGACTGTGACACACCCAGGGTATAACACACCCAGGACTTTCACCCTTGGGGATTGGGACTTGAAGGACGCAGTGGACTTCCCAGCAAGGACAGGAGGCGGGGATTTCGAGAGGAGAGGAGAGGAAGAACCGACGAGATTTTTCATAATTACTGTGAAAATTAAAAAAAGGAAGGGAAAAACTTCATTTAATTTGCAGAAAATTTTCCAAATCAAATATGTAATAAAAAAATCTTCAAGAAAGCCAAAATAGAAAAAATAAAGAAAAAGAAAAGGGAAACATTCATTCAGTGGGAAACAAGTTTGATTGCTTGAACGTACTTGGAGAAAGAAGAAGAAGAAGAAGAAGAAGAAGAAGAAGTATGGAAGAAGTAGAGAGAAGAACTTCTCCGTCGTCAGGGTCAGCGCCGGCACCGCACGGCTGCAGGGCAGGTTGGGTCCTGGGACAGGGTGGAAGAATTTAGTAGTTTTGTTTTTTGAAAAGAGGAGAACCCTAGTCTGGTCAGCTCTTAAGGGCTGGTGATAAGGGCACTACTAAATACACTTGGAGCTAGTTCAGGATTGGGGATAGCCCATTAATGAATGAAGTTTACTCATACTAGCCCAAACATTAAACTCTCTTCTCAAACCCTCCAAATCCCCACCAGAGCCCTCCCCCCTCCTATTTCTTGTCGGAGCCCTCCTCCTCCACTTTTTCCTCCTCCTCCTTGTCGATGGCTCCCAAGAATCAAGATACAATTCTTCCTTCTCCTTGTTCTATTGCATTTCAAAAAAATTCCAAAAATTATAATAATTTCTATTCTATTTCAAAAATTAACCAAAAATTATCTTTCCAATCTTAAAATTATGGCATACAAGTCCTGAATGTAGTTTCGACGTTTTTCTGGAGTCTCATACCCGATTTTAGGACATACAAGTTCGACATCCGTCGAACGTATGGAACAGAACCATGCAGGACTGTAGAAATTTCTACAGTCCTATATACATTGTGGACTGTAAAAATTTCTACACTCATATATGTATAAAAGACTGTAGAAATTTCAACAGTCATGTATACATATAGGACTGTAGAAATTTCTACAGTCCTGAATGTTGAATAAATTTTACGATGTTAAAATATATATCTTTTTGTCTTATAGTCACGACCCTCGGAAGGGCATTGAGGATGAAGGTATCATAAGGAGACGCCCTACTGCGTCGATGCGTAAGGAACGCAATATTCAGCGTACTGTTGAACCAGTTCTCACTATCCGCGACCCCGAGGCACGCCCAGAAGTTAGAAAATGTCGACTGACGAAGAAGACTGTAACTCGTTCGAAGAGACATGCTCCTAGTACTTCTGATTCTTCTTCCTCCTCCGATGAGGACATACCAACTGTCCAAAATTGGCCAACTGATGGTTCAGGACCTTCTCAACATGCAGATAGTCCTGTCGAGACTCTGCCACAAACCCTCGAAAATTGGGCTACTGATGGTTCAGGACCTTCTCATCAGCCAGATAGTCCAGTCGAGACTCGTCCAAACGGTTGCTCTATGTTGCCGTCGATCGAGAACCATATTGAATAGCAAATATGGAACAATCCAGTAAGTACATTATGTTATGATAATTTTATATATAGTTGTACATTCTAAGTTCATCCAATTATTTATAGATAACTACATTTTATATATAGGTATAAGTTCATCAAATTGTTTACTTTTCAGGAGAGTTCTCGTATGTTAACGGTGATCAACCACGGCAAAAAGTGCAATACATGGGGGTTTAAATTTTTTGGAGACGATGTGAAGGCTAAAATCATTCCCACCGGTTTATAATATTTTGGTAACTACTCATATACGACGGTGGATAATGCACTCATATCAACATTTGTAGAACAATGGCATCCAGAAACCAACACTTTCCATCTACCAAACAAGAAGTTGACGATTACTCTTGATGACGTCCATCATATATTGGGTATTAGGGTTGATGGTCGAGTCATGATGAATCATACTTTTGACGAATCGAGCATCCACTTTTACGACCATATCGTGGATTATGTATCAGGGTGTCTGGGAGTTGATGCGGCTAGTTTTACCACCCTTCGAGACTTCAAGAAGTCGTATGGACTTCCTTTAAAATATTTAGGGGAGACATTCGTTGATCCGGACCCCGAAGTGGATAATAGCGATAATGTGGCTCGTGGATATATGCAGTTCATCTTAGGGGCTGTCGGTATTACGGATAAGTCTGGAACGTCGATACATGCCAAATATCTCCTGAATTTTGACGACATAGACATGGTGGAAGAAATATCTTGGGAAAGCGGTATACTAACATACCTTTACCGTGAGCTTGGTGCGGCATCCCGCGTCGGTTCCAAGACAATATCCGGATGCCAGACTCTACTCCATGTATAGATATATCTTTGTCAACTTGTATACATAATAAAAAAATTTGTTGTTAATTTTTGGACTAATTTTTTTTAACTTGGTTACGTGAAGGCATGGATATACGAGAACTTTCCAACTCTGCAGTGGGCTAAACTTAACCGAGGGTATGACGAGCACCTTCCTAAAATGTGCAGATGAAAGCCAACTTAGGAAGATGCCAAACGTCCACACACATTGGCCGTCCTACGGAATGCACTTGAAGATATGACGATAGAAGAGGTGAATTGAGACCTAATTTTTTAATGTTTGGTAATAATTTACTAAATTACGTTATGCTAAATTACGTTATGCTAAATTACGTTATGCTAAATTTCATACGTTGCAGATTGTTTGGGATCCATATCGTGATTTGCGACAGACTAGTCGTCCATTGCAACCAGTCGCTTTATATCACGGTCTGATCAGTTGTCATAAAATCGAGGAGCCTTATATGCCTGATAGAGTGCTCCGTAAGTTTGGCTACGTACAAACAGTCCCGAAGTGCACATTAAAAATGATAACTGGTTCGCGAGGTACAAAACCGCTAAACTATATTCCTGCGGAGTTCAACTGGGTCTCGGACTTCTTCAATGAGAGGCAACGTCACGTTATTAGAGAAACTGAACGACAAGCAGCAGTAAATATGACGGAATGTAGCGACAACTATCTCGCCTACTACGCTGGTGTCAGACTACCTATGTTGTTCAAACGCGGTGGCGATATTGTGCGTGTACCATCAGATCTCCCGGCCAAATCTGTCTTGTATACTGTATTGGTCAAGTTGGTGAGGCAACCAACTTTCAGTTTGATATATGTAAATGTTTATAACCTAACAAATTTTATGAATTCTCATCAATAGGCTAGGAAAGTGAAGAAGTTGGGAAGAAGCCTCGTAAGTTATCAGGGTACGAATTATATGAAAATCAATGACGAGCTACAATAAATCGACAACACTGAAGATTTTTCTTTCTTAAAAAATAGAGAGCAACGTACAAAGAGGTGGCATGAAGTTTAGGCCATGTTTCAAGACATGTAACACTTTGCTACAGTTTGTGTTTTGAGACATGTAAAGATTTTAAGTTTTAAAACTTTGACTGGTTATGTTTTGTTGGAATTTTTGATTGGTTATGTTTTGTTTCGAGACTTGTTTTAAGTTGTAAAACTTTCATACAGTTTGTGTTTAGAGACATATTTGAAGAAGAACTTTGATACAGTTGTAAAACTTTCATACAGTTGTTGGTTATTTTTTGTGTTTAGAGACAGCTACTTTTATGTATAAATGTGCAGAGACAGGGCTAAAAACTAGGACTGTCAAAATCTGGACAGTCCTGATAGCTATCAGGACTGTCAAAATCATGAGAGTCCTAGTTTTATTTATAAATTTGCAGAGACAGTGGGTTAAAATTAGGGTGTCAAAATTTTGACAGTCCTCATAGCTTGTTGGACTGTGAAAATCCTGATAGTCCTAGTTTTATATATAAATATCCAGTGGGTTAAAATTAGGACTGTCAAAATTATGACAGTCCACATAGCATGTGGGACTATCAAAATCCTGACAGTCCTAGTATTATATATAAATATTCAGACAGTGGGTTAAAACTAGGACTGTCAAAATTTTGACAGTCCCACAGGCTAATTGGATATTGGACTGTCAAAATTTTGACAGTCCTAGTTTTAACCCACTGTCTGTATATTTATATACTGTCAAAGTAGGACTATCAAAATTTGACAGTCCAATATAAAACTAGGACTGTCAAAATTTTGACAGTCCTAGTTTTATATATAAATGTGCAGATAGTTAGTTAAAACATATATATGATGCATACCGCAAATTGAAACAAAACTTATATCGAGCTAAACACATTAAGTCATGAACTAGTCACTGCAACTTATTAAGCAGTACAGGATGAGATTCTCTACCACAATGAAGTAGCAATAGATAACACAAACATGAACCCCCAGATATATATCTCTATGTAAGGGCCTCTTTTCTGCAGCAATACAGAAACAAATTTAGTGCATATTATATATGATGCATACCGCATATTGAAACAAAACTTATATAGAACTACACATTAAGTCATGAACTAGTCACTGCAACTTATTAAGCAGTACAGGATGAGATTCACCACCACAATGAAGTAGCAATAAAAAATAACAAGAAAAAAAATAAGTAATTAAAGGCACGACTCAAGGTTCATAATCATTTTTTTTATAATATAGATTGGAACAAGGTTCGAAGTAGAAATTTTTTCAGCACAATTTGGTGAAAACTTGTGAATGAACGTTGCTGCGAAGTAGCAAATGTAAAACGTCACTGAATTGAACTTACTGCTTGGAAGATTCAAGAAAAATACTTGAAGTAGTTTCATGATTGTAAGCTTTGTGGCATCGTTCATTGTAATAAGATCTAGTGTTATAGTAGAGTTTTTTTTTTTTTTTTTTTGGCCTAAGAGTCGTCGTAATTTCGCTGCAAATTATCAACAATGAGAATCATTTTTAATATATCTTTTGTCGATCAAATTTTCTCCTTGTTCCTACGGTAATATATAATTTTGTTTTTGAGATGTTTAATCCACCATGTTTGTTCTCGTCTTGTACAAGTACAATTTAGACTTGTACGACATCACGTTCATTGACAACTTTTGTATTCTGCGGAACTGGAACATGACAAATGAGTTCCTAAACCTATACTTGCAGACTTCCAACGTTGCCGTATAGGCTCGAGTTTGAGCTGTATGTCTAAAATAGGGCACATATGGTCATGGAACAATCCAAGTACGACAGAATCAAACAATAAAGGGATAGGGAATTTGGTGGATGTTCTGGCGGAGGGTTTAGTTGTTGCAATTAGCGATCATACTTTGATTCTTATCCATATTTTAAAAGCCCGGGGGCCAATTTGTTGCCGCGCGTTCCATTATTGTAACTCTTGGGCGGGGATAGAAGGTTAATTACTCTGAAGCAGTGAACCAATGTTTTCGTCCAGGTTGAAGGCAATAAACAATTCTTCTTCCTTATAAAGTTTAAGGCTATTAAGAGGGAGCTCAAGAAATGGAAAGTCGGCCTCCCAAAACCCCAACTCAGGGAACTTGAGAATGGACTGTGTGATGTTCAGGACCAACTGCAACAATTCCCTATCGATGAATCACTTGCTGCAATTGAAGTCAAGCCTCAGGAGAAGGTGCATACAAATGAAGTTTTGGGAGGAAGTTCACCTACTTTAAAGAGCTAAATTCTCTTGGTTGAGGGATGGGGATGTGCACAGATAAGGACGGATCCAGGACTATCACCGAGGGGTGGGCTACTAATTAATAATAACCTTATTAATTTTCATTTCTTGGGAATCCATAAATGAGAACAAAACTGAAGTATCCAAATGTTACCAGCAATCAGTCATAAATATGCATGCATGTATTTGTTGAAAAAAGAATCATTAAAATTGTCTAATACATATTGATGTTACATTGCAGTTACTCTAGGGAGGGTCTATTTATAACTTCTGAGAGAATGTAGACTGAGTTTTCTATTGATGGTGTTCAGCTTTTATGTAGTAGTGTTCTTCTCAAATCTTCTCTTGCTGGCATAACATCCACCAAGTAAATTAGTGTGCGAACTGGATTGGGATGTATATTTCTGGAGGAAAAAAGTAAGTAAAAATAGTCAATTCGATAAGCACATATATCTACATGAACAAAAAGTTTTCTTGCATAAATTCTATAGCTGAGTTTTCTTACCTGAGAAACAAAAGGTTTCCTTCAAGTAATTGCTGACACTAGAAATCAAGAACTCTGAAATTTGATAACTGAGCTCAATGGGAGTAGAATTCAAGCCTCCAAAATACAACAAAAGAGATGAAAATATCCAAGTATTGAGCATTGGCATGTCTAGATAGTAGACAGCCTACTTTAACATTCGAACTATTATTGAGCATTGGCATCCTACCAAGCCTAAATAACCAGCCTGTTCACTCAAATGTTCCCAGCGGCTCCAAGTTCCATCAGAAACAAATTCAGCTTTTTTCCTTTTAACATGGTGGCTCAAATAGTTCCCATATGTTTCAGGTGCATGTTGGCTCCCAGTTATTGTATTTATAAGTAAAGGCGCCAAAAAATGCTACACTTACAGAACAAAATGAAGTAGATACTAGATATGTTGGGAAAGCGGTGTGAGCCGAACCGGAGTTGGCGCATGAGGTGCGATATTGGATTGTGTCAATATGCCTTAAAACGGAATTCTCATGTATGGCATGAACCAATTTCAATTATATACACCTCATAATTCCACCTCATATCCAATGTGAGACTAAATTACCAATTCCATTATCACCCTCCTTTTGAGATTTCAACCGAAAACGAGATACAATCCAACAATCTCCACCTTAGTTCGTTTCCGCTAGCCGAACAACCTTAGTATATTCTGGCTACTTTTTGCTCGTTTTCGCTAGCCGAGCACCCTTAGCACACCCAGACTACCTTTGCTCTTTTCCGCTAGCCGAACAACCTTGGCACACTCCGACTACCTTTGTCCGTTCCCGCTAATCGAGCACCTAGGAGATCAAACATATTGTCATCTCGATCCGTTCAACCACAGAACCAAACCTGACATGTTCATCGACACCACCATTGTGTACCAACCACAACGTCTTGCTCCACTTTGGACTCGTCAGATCCACCTTTAAAGCTAATTCGTGTAGTTGATGCTCCTACTCCACCTTGAGAAGAGCCCGTACAATCCACGAACGTTCAGTATCATCTGTCTCAAACCAATTATAGCCGCTCAAACCAGCTCCGGAACCTTGGACTCTGATACCATTTGTTAGGAACGCGGTGTGAACCGAACCAGAGTTTGCTCATGAGGTGCGATATTAGATTGTGCCCATATGTCTTAAAAGGGAATTCTCATGTAAGGCCTGAACCAATCTCAATTATCTACACCTCATGATCCCACTTTCTATCCGATGTGGGACTAAATTACCAACTCCATTGTCACCCTCATTTTGAACATTCAACCGAAAACGAGATACAATCCAACAAGATATACTGACTAAACTAAACAAAAAAAAAAGATGATTGTGATCGACTTTATGAGGTAATTCATCAATTTGGACACCACAACAAGGCTATTGGATAATTACTGAACAAAATATTTCAAAGTAACAGGCTCGGACCTAAACTTTTGATTCAATTACATCCAAAAGAAACATAATACCACCATAAAATAACCAATTGATGAGTGGATTAATAAAGCAAAACAAATCAATATTGGCAAAGAGACAAGAAAAAGTCAACCGACAAAATTCTAAAATTCAGATGATAAAGCTTACTTAGAGAGCTTTCTTAGTTTCCTGTCTATTATAGTGTCAGGTTATATATCATAAATCATCAACAATATAATTTCTTTCTTACAAATTTCTACCAGTTATCATGTAAATCATTATCACACAATCTAGTATCACACTTTCAAAGAAAATTTTACATTAAAAGCTGCAAGTCAAGTTATTATATTGAAGAGGATATAACTTCTATGAATTAGGATTCAAAAGTAGCATAAGTAATTGCATGGCCGATAATTTCCAAATGTATATATCATACAAAGATGAGCTATCTGTACAGTATTAACAGAAACAGTAAAATTGGATAAGGGTAAGATTTGAAGATGGCAGTACTTATCAATTAAAATTTCCTTTTGAGAATACATAGAAATCAAAATTTATCCCAGAAATGTGTACCCAGTAGTCATGCTTACTAAAAAGTTAAAAACATGTTGACAAAATTAAAGGAGGACAAAATCACAGCAGGGACTTAAAAGTTAGTTTTCTGATATGAAATTATGAATTCCACATCCATATATGTATCTACATTTTCAAAGGCACGATTATGTATTAATGGGAGTGCGACTGTGACACACCCAGGATATAACACACCAAGGACTTTCACCCTTGGTGCTTGGGGAACTTGAAGGACGCAGTGGAGGCGGGGATGTCGAGAGGAGAGGAGAGGAAGAACCGACGAATTTTTTGACAGTTGCTGTAAAAATTGAAAAAAAAAGGAAGGGAAAAACTTCATTTAATTTGCAGAAAATGTTCCAAATCAAATATGTAAAAAAAAAAAAAAAAATCCTCAAGAAAGCCAAAATAGAAAATAAGAAAAAGAAAAGGGAAACATTCATTCAAATGACGTTTTACGTTTTCGATGGGCATTATGATGCTTTGTTTGAAAAATTTAAAAATATTATGCTCTGAGTGGGATTTGTCTTAATTTCGTTGCTCTGAACGAAAATTTTCCTTCATTCAAGGGGAAACAAGCTTGATTGCTTCAACGTACTCGGAAGAAGAAGAAGAAGAAGAAAAAGTATGGAAGAAGTAGAGAGAACTTCCTCGTCAGGATCAGGGTCAGGGTCAGGGTCAGCGCCGACACCGCACAGCTGCATGGCAGGTTGGGTCCTGGGATAGGGTGGAAGAATTTAGCCTTAGGGTTTTGTTTTTTGAAAAGAGGAGAACCCTAGTCTGGTCAGCTCTTAAGTCTTCTGTTGAAAATTGAAAGGCTGGGTGGACTCGGCTGAGAGAATGAGCATAGTTAAAAAAGTTAGCCTGGGCTACAATCCGGAACAGCCCTTCCCATCCTCCGCCACTGCACCGAGTTCGCCTTGGGGACCTTCGGCCTATATTCTATTGCAATTATGTATATAAAATCATCAATAGTATTATGCAGGAGATGATATTTGCTAATCAAACGATGTTTATTATAGGGCTCTCGATTATTGAAAATTAGCATATGGCCATGAGATGCTGAATGACTCAATAAGGAAGGGGGACGGAAGACGTGTCTCAAGATTGACCTCTGCAAGTCCTATGATACAATTAATAGGAAATTTCTCTACCATTTTATGTGTTGTATGGATTTTGATCAATGGTGGGTGGATAGAGTTGGGAATGTGTAAGATCCCCTTCTTTTTTTGTGCTAGTAAAAGGACATTCTTAGGGACACTTTGCAAGTAATAAAGGTCCTTTTATATATACTAGCATATACGCACATGCGTTACACGTATTTCATATTACTTAAAAAAAAATAGTTTATTAAAAGAGCAAACGACAATTTCTTAATTTTATTATAGGTGGAAATATAATAGGCAAGAGCTTGAAAGTTGGGAGAAATTAAATGACGAAAATATGAAAGATTTCTCTTATCTCTTGAGCTCATGTGCCTACTTTGCATGCATGTTTTATTAACTTTTGCTTTATTCTCCAAACTACCTACTTTGCATGCATGTATATCTTTGTTTTATTAACTATCATTCTCCAAGTTGCCTCCTTTGCATGCATGCATACATACATATATTTAATATGTATTTAATTATTGTTTTTAATTACTTAGATATCCTTATCAACGTTAATACATATTGAAATGTAGTGAAGGGTATTTTTGGAACGAAAAACTTTCACGGTGAAGCCTAGTTTTGGCATTATATAGTAGAATAGATTAGATATCCTTATCAACGTTAATACATATTGAAATGTAGTGAAGGGTATTTTTGGAACGAAAAACTTTCACGGTGAAGCCTAGTTTTGACATTATATAATAGAATAGATATAACAAAATTTTAATTTAAATATTTTTTAATTATATCATCCATTGGTTCAAGCTCACAAGGGAAAGTAGTTACGGATTTAGTATTTGATCTGCCACTCAGAATAACCTTATAATATGGTTATTGTTTTGGGCTAAAATATTTGATGATCTTAAAGTGAAAAGTTCTCGTATGACTTTTCTCTTTCTTCTATCTAAAAGGAGTCAAAGTCGAGCCCAGTAATATTCTTAATAAATTTTCTGTTCTGACCTCTGTTTTGGTATTACAAGCAAAAACTAAAAAAAATGTTGCCCAAGACAGATTAGAGGACAAGGATCAAAGAAAACAACAACGACGACAAAAAAAAAGTCTGAATAAGGAACCGAAAAATATGCTATGCTCCTTTCTTTCTTTCCTTCTCTACGCTAAGCAAATATTCTCCTAATATATTTGAACATTATGGACCAACTTTAAAGTTCGAAAATTTCATAAGAAACATTTGAAGCTTCCAACAGTCCCTCCAATGTTAAAACGTAACAATTATATATATATATATATATATATATGATTTGTGCTGGTGGACATCTATCCTGGACCGAACCAGAACCAGAATCCGAGCCAGTCTAGTGATCATTTGCTGGTCTATGAAAATATCCCCACTCACTGAGGTCTCTAACCCCAAACACACCTCAAACTGTCTGTGACGCACATGATTTGATGTTCCCCTATCCATATCCATATTCAACTATATTCCATAGATATACTGCTTGCAAAGTGGCGACGGTCCTCACATGGTGGGAGTAAAGGAAAGTCATCACTAAAGCTGAGTTCTCCAGTCTCTTACCACTTTCTGAAACAACCTTTTGTGTATATATATATATCTAGGGAAGGTGCAGCGGGGAAAAAGCGAGTCTCTACCACTTTCGGGCACTTTATGTGAGAGCATTGTCGACTGGCCAACAAGCATATATAACACACACTTGTATGGTCTTCACGAAGGAATATATCTTTTCCGCGAATGATTGGCCAAGGTCATTCTATGAGTGCAATTCGGACGGACTAAATTTGTATTTGATCGGATAAATCCGATCATGTCGATAATGAGTTGGATTAGAGTTGAAGATACTCGGATCCGGATTAAAATATTTGAATCCGATCAAAAGTCGGATTGGACTCGGATTTATATGTCGGATAAAACAGAAAATTCGAAATCCCATATATATACATATTTCTTAAATAAAAAGTTTAAACTCTAAATTTTTTCATCCAAACTTTTCAACTTCTTATCTTAAATCTCATTTAGTTTGTATTTTGTAATGATTGAGACTTGATTGCTATTTGATTATATGTTTAATATTAATCTTGTTTAAAATTATTTCACATATTAAAGCTTGATAAAACCGATTGGTTAAGCTCCTTCAGACAGATCGACTAACTTCTAATATTATTAGAAGTTATCAAGTCAAACTCGTCATGGATAACCTCTTTCTAGAAAATAGCATCTCTGGTCTTCATTGCCTCATCATAGGTAAGCGGATCAGCTTCCACATGATAGGTAACAAAGTTTTCTCCGAAGTCATTCGGCCTTCTCACTCGCTTTGCTCTCGGCTCAGCGTGTTCTGGTTCAAATGTTGTCTCATCAACGACAACTTCTTCTTGGACTACTTCTTTCTGAGAGGTACTGCCTTGTCTGTGCTAGCAACATTCTCCGGGACATCCGCGAGAACAATATTATTTTGCCTAGCAAATTTGTCTTCAAAGAATTCCGTATCGCGAGATTCTATGATATGATTAGATTCGATATCAAGGAACCTCCGAGCATCACTCTTATCAACATAACCCAGAAATATGGTCTTCGTAGTTCTCATTTCCAGCTTCTGAATCTTGAGATCTTGAAGCTTCACATACGCCAGGCACCCCCACACTCGAACGCGGGGGTTAGGGTTAGGGGCTGGGGTTAGGGTTAGCGGGTGCGGGTCGGGTTCGGGTGGACCCGACCCGACCCGATAGGGTTAATGGGCCGCGGGCTGGGCTCGGGCCGGTTGGGCCTGGGCTGGGCCGGATATAAAATATAATAATAATAATAATAATAATAATAATAATAATAATAAATCAATTAATTAGTAAATAAATAAATAAATAAATAGTTTTTAGGTAATTAAAAATAGGTCCGGGGTCCAATAAATTCCAGAAAAATTGCCCTAAGTCCAGTTTTTTATTTTACACCCAAAAATATTATTTCCATAATATTTCAATATTATTTATTAACAACTAAAAATCATTCAATAATTAAGAACCCTGATTTTAATTACAGAAAATTCCCAGAAAATTCCAGAAAATTGTGAAAAATCCCAATTTGAAAATTCTTGCAAAATCTGGGGGTTTACACCTGCGCCATACCAACTGCAAGCTCTCCTCCATCTTCGGGAATAATAGGTTCAGGATCAACCAACACATAAGCAACTTTGACAAGATGAAGATTCAATGAGATCTTCCTCTTCCAAAGGTTGTAGTCTCGCAATCAAACTTCTCAAGCTTGTGAAAGCTAGTATCGAGAAGGTTTGAGCGGTTGTCCATTCTAATTCAGATCTTGCCTTGAGATTGTTAGTCCCAAAGTCAGATCAAAGAAGAAGAGGTAGCCACAAAGTAGAGACTCACACAAGAGTTCGCCTCTACAAACTCCAGAAGAGAAGTTGGTGCACTGAGATTCACACAAGAGTTCCTCTTCAGTAACACACAATCCCACATAAGCACTAAACAAGGAACATGTTACAAGCTTACAACCCAAAGAAAATACAAATACAACAAGAATCAGAAAACCGTTCTTCTCTTTACGTTCGTAGACACTACACCGAGAAGAACGAGAACAATAAAAGAAATACAAAGAAGAAAACTCTTCTTGGGGTGATCAAAACCACCAGATCTCAAGACAAGATTTGAGATATCCAACGATCTGCCCCCAGAATTTTGCAAGTTCACACGAGAACTTCTGGAACGCTCTTGGTCACCTTCGGATCACTCAGAAGATATATTTGGAAGGATGCTAAAAATTATCGCAGGTACTGCTGGTGCTCTCAGTTTTTTTCTCTCTTTCTCAATTTTTTCCAACCAACTAAATGAAAAAGGAGAGCCTCTATATAAAGAGGATTTCAGGTTCAATGCGGCTTGAGAAAAAAATTAGGTCGCATGAGCCGCCTGCGCCGCTGTACAGCACAGAGCAGGCAGCGCCATCAGGCGCCGAAAGCTGCAGTCGCTGTGCAAAGTGCACCAACAAAGCGTCACTTTACGCCATTGAGCCCGAGTCCGAGTCGCTAAGTCCCTTTGGGACTTAGCTCCTAAGAAAAATATCCCAAATGTGGTGACAAAATAAAGATTGTCATAATGGGGTTCACACATAATCCCTTTAGGAAAGTCAACCCACATGGGCCACCATCCCATGTGCATATACCAATACTAAGCAAAGCTATATATTGAGATGTACACATTGGTGATTTTTCAATGTGGGACTAAAACTCCCAAAGCAAAGTGAAAAATACCAACATAAATTCAGCTCGATTCCAGATTCCGCATCCTCCTTCCTCACGCCTTCAGCCTTCCACGTTCATATGGCCGCGCCATTTGACGAGAAAAATCGAGCTTCACCTTCCCGTTACGACCACGCCTTGTCGTTCGCCTTTGATGGCTGACGCCAGCTCCTTCGCTTGCAGTACGAGCTCTGGCCTAAAACCATCGGGGTCCCCTCGTCTGGAGCGACGTCGACTAGACTTATTAGCATCCAACACCATCGACTAGAGCTCTTAGACGCCGCATGTCCCGCTAGAATCCGAACCGGTCCGGTCTCGCGTCAGATCCCAGTCCCGCCGACCGCGCCATTAGCGTGTGTTGGATCAAAGCTGCCTCTTCAATCGCGTGAGCCTCGCTCCGCCATCGTGCTCCCCAGGCGCTACTCCGCTGCTCCCTTTCTCCAGTCCCGACAGAAAGCCCCATGTTCGGACACGTCGCGAGAGTTCCGACAGGAAGGAGGACGGCCAGGGTTGTGTACATAATGGCGGTGACGATTGGAGATTTTGCCATTGATAAAACTGGAATCTTTTGTAAAAAAATTCGAAAAAAAAAAATTCAAACATGTCAAAATTTTGCCAGACCAAGGCTAGTTCTCTCCTTCATAAGAAATCGATGATTTTAGGCAAATCGATAATTTTAGGCGAGACGTATTCCTTTTGTCTATATAATCATGTGGTTTCTGGGAATTTAAAACCCGCATTTCAAAATTTTGCCAAAATAGTTGAAGAATTCTTTCGGTTTTTTTTTAATTTACCAAATTTTTTTTCTATTTTTTCTAATATATTTAAATATATTATTGATATAGCAAATTTTTTCACCCACTGCATCTTCTGTACTTTCTCAAAAAGTATTTTTTTTATATTTATCAATTAAAATAAATAAGCAATAAGAATAAGAATAATAACTTTATTAGGACATAAGAGTTTTGATACTAAAGCAGCAAGAGCTTACGTAGGGGACCGGTCTAGTTTTTTTTTTTTTTTTTAACTAATATATAATCAATTTTGCTTAAAAATGTTATTGTCATCCAAATTTGTTGGGTGATGACATCTTTCATTATGCCGCAACTGATATGGCAGATGACATAACAAATTTTAACATTAAAATTAAATTAATATTGAAACAAAAATTAATATTAAAGTTAATATTAACATTAAAAAAAATTTGATGATTAATTTTTTTGGTTAAAAATGTCATGTCAGCTGTCTCACATAATGGAAGATGACATCACCCAAATATTTTGGGGGACAAATAGCAAAATCAACTTCGCTATTTGTCTCCCAAAAACTTTGGGTGATGTCATCTCCCGTTATGTGGCATCTGACATGACAGTTTTTAACCCAAAAAATTATTCGCCAAAAACTTTTAATGTTAATAATTTTTTTAATTTAATGTTAATTTAATATTAATGTCGATTTTAATGTTAATTTTAATTTTAATGTTAAAATTTGTCATATTATCTATTAGATAATGAGAGATGATATCACCAAAAAAATTTGGATAACAAATAACATTTTTGATAAAGAATACACCTATAAATAGAGGAGAAATTTGAAGAAAGAATTCAGTATCACTCGAGCTTCCTTCTTCTTCTTCTTCTTCTTACATTCGTAACTGTAAAGAATTAATAGGAAAATGATGTCAATGGCAACTCATGCCAAGGAAATTCTGCTCGTGACCGAAATAATATTCATTCTTCTGCTTGCCTCTCTAGTGGCATCTGGTAAAATTTCCCTTTCTCTCTCTCATAATTTTACTACTGGTGTTTGTAGTTCTCGTTTATGGATTATGGTACTTTTCATCGATCAGAGCCTCCTAAATTCGGCTACAGCGGATCCATTGGCCCAAAGTTTTGGGGCAGCCTGAGCTCAAATTACAGTTTGTGCTCCAGTGGAACTCTTCAGTCCCCAATTGACATTGTTAAGGATGAAGCCAAGTATGACTCCTCCTTGGAAAATCTGCAGAGAGACTATGCCAACACAAATGCAACCCTCATCAACAATGGCTTCAACATCGAGGTCTCTGTAACTTGGTTATTAAATCAAGCCTTAATTAGTTGGAGGATGACCATGACCATGACCATGACCTTAATTTGTGTTCCTTTGGCTTAATTACACTAGTTGTAATTTTACTTGCAGCTACGATTCGAGCAAGGTGTCGGTACTATTCTGGTTGATGGCAAGAACTACTCCCTGCTGCAAACTCATTGGCATTCCCCCGCTGAGCACACCATTAATGGCAAAAGGTATATAAGATCTCCATTCTTGATTCCTATAGAATCTGCAAATTGTGAAAGCAGTAGGTAATTAAACTCTGCTAAATTTTAACTTGATACTCTCAACTATTCAAGTTTTTCAATTTATTACCTTAAACTTTAATATTATACAACTAAATATCTCAACCATAATTGTACAACTTAATATCGTCACAGTGCTAACGGAAAAAAAAAAAAAATTCTAAATGACAAAAACATCCATCTTATTCGTGGTTATTTCAAATACCCCCTTATTCGTTGTCATTTCAAATACCTCCAAAGAAAGAAGAGAGGATAATTTTGTCCAAAAATATGATTTGTTTTTTTATAGTAAATAAAATTAACTCTAGCTGACGGAAGGTATCGACTCGAAAGTATTTAATAATTGAGGATAGTAATTTGTATGATATTAAAGTTCAGGATATCAAATTGAAAATTTTGAATAGTTGAAAGTATCAAGTTGAAATTAAGCCTTTAAACTTAGATTATCCTAAATAATTTGTTTTGGAAGGATGATCCCATCCAAATTTCATTGGTTGACATAGTTAACATTATAAACAAACTTTCACATAAGAGATTAGCCTAAAATGTTGGCAACATGCATTTTGAATATATTTTAACAGATATCCTGTTGAGCTTCACCTTGTGCACAAGACCGAGGAAGGAGATATTGCGGTTGTGGCAGTTCTTTACGAATATGGCCACCCCGATCCATTCCTTAATCAGGTTAGGGACTTCCGCTTATTACTACAATGACATTGGTACTACTAACTGTACGTAGCTATGATCTAAGAAAGAAGATGACATGTAATAGAATTAACCCCTCTCCTCCTTCAGTTGAAGGATTCCTTGGAGATGTTGGAAACGGAAACAGCACGCAGAGGATACGAGGGGACACGGGTTCCGGCTGGAGCCATCGAAACGAAGGCCCTATCGCGTGCCACCAGCAAGTACTATAGATACATTGGCTCCCTCACCGTGCCACCCTGCACAGAGAAAGTCAAATGGAATATCCTTGGCAAGGTATGGTCCTCCTTCTCGAAAAATTATTCTATATGCCAGGCTCATCGTGCGCCTACAATGCTATCCGTTGGATCTAACATATGACATGAAAGGTGCACGTTCAAACTTGGCACATATAATAATTTTTTCTCCTTCTCCTTTCTCTTTTTCCTTCTCTTTTCTTTTCTTTAGAGTAAAAGTTGGGAAGAATTATCCCCCGTGTTTTTTACAATACCCAATTAGAAGAGATCAAGCAGGAATTAAAATACAAGATTTTCTCTTGTTCTCGGGTGTAGAGAACCACTATGAAGATTCACATAATGATATCGTCAACATATATATATATATATATATATATATATATATATATATATATATATATATATATATATATATATTTCAAGGGTTGTGACCTAGTGGTTACAACGGGGGGCTCCCGTGAGGAAGACCACGGTTCGAGTCCCCATTGGATGCCGGCTGGGTGGTTTTGTGCCACAAGCATACCAAGCCTATGTAAGACAAGAGGAGTATTTGATTCTTGATCATAATAATCTATGTGTTTGTTCAAACTCAACTTGGCATTTAAATAGCTATTTACAATTCTAACAGAATGCATAAAAGTAGCATCCTCTAACCATATTTTAACTAAGTGATAACAAATCAAAGAATAGATCAAATAACAACATTCCTAAAGACTATGATTTAATGAAACCCAAATAACAACCTCTTCAATCTCCTCAACGGGATTAACTTTAACAAATCACCCCCTATGCCTGTTGCATGAGATTCACCTCTATGACACCGAGCTTCTGTTTTATCTCAATGAACTTGACTTGCCCAAGAGCCTTGGTAAGATTGTCTGCGAGCTGCTCTTCAGTGTTATGTACTCGACCACAACCTTCCCTCTTTCGACGCACTCCCAAATGAAATGATACCTTGTATCAATATGTTTGCTTCGGTCATGGAAGCCAGAATTCTTGTTGAGGGATATGGCGGACTTGTTGTCTACCTTGAGCATGACGCTGCCAGCCTCCTTGTTCTTCAAGTCACCAAGGAGTTTTGCAAGCCAAATGCCTTGGCATGCCGCCGTTGTCGCGACAATGTACACGGCCTCGCAGGATGACAATGTCACGACCATCTACTTCTAAGATTGCTAGCTAATGAGGCTACGACCGAGGAAGACTAGCACGCCAGTGGTGCTCTTGCGGGTGTCGATGTCACCTACCATGTCACTGTCGCTGTAGCCGATCAGCCGTGGTTCCTCCACCTTCTTTGCGTAGCGACAGCCAAAGTGACGTGTGCCGGCTATGTAGCGAAGGATGCACTTGACGACAACAAGGTGTTTGGTGGTCGGGTTCTCCATGAACCGACTTACGTAGCCCACCGCGTACGAGATGTCTGGGCGCGTGTGTACCAAGTACCGGAGGCTCCCGACGATGCTCCTGTAGGATCTGGCATTAGTCGGAGGGGCTGAGCTCACCTTGCTTAGCTTGAACCTCGATTCCATGGGAACGTGGCATGGGTTGCAATCCACCATGCCACTCTTCTCCAAAATTTTGAGCACATATACCTCATGTCTGAGGGTGATGAAGCCATTAGACTACTGCACCTTGATGTCGAGGTAGAAGGTGAGCAGTCCCAAGTCACTCAATTTGAACAAGGCCTTCATCTCCTCCTTGAACTTGCTAATTTCTTTTGGGTCCGTCCCGATGATGATGAGATCGTCGACGTACACACACCCACAAGTAGGCGAGATGGGCCTTTGCCGCGTGTATTCACAGCGTGCTCCTATGCACTCCGGTGGAAACCAAGTGACAATAGGCAACTATCAAGCTTAGTGTTCCAAGCCCTCGGTGCTTGCCACAGCCTGTACAGTGCCTTGTCAAGTTTCAGTACTTTGTGCTCCTGTCCTTCGACAACAAAGTCGGGAGGTTGGGAGAAGTACACCTCTTCCTTGAGGTCGCCGTTGAGGAACGCCATCTTCACGTCCATGTGGTGCAACGCCCACCCCTCATGCAAGGCGAGTGCGATCAACATACGGACGGACTCGAGGTGAGCAATCGGTGCGAACACTTCCTTGAAGTCTACTCCTTGCCTTTGCACATAGCCTTTTGCCATGAGCCGCGCCTTGTGCTTGAGGACGGCTCCGTGCTCGTCCTTCTTGAGCTTGTAGACCCACCTCAAACCGATCGAACGATGGCCGGGTGGGAGGTCTACGAGGTGCCATGTACGGTTCTCCTCAATGGATCTCATCTCCTCGAGCATCGTTTGGCACCAACATTGGTGTTTCTCGGTTTCAAAGAAAGTGGCAGGTTCCTCGCCAACCATGAGGAGCAGCTCATCAGCATTGAGCTCGCGGACGGTGGTAGTGTCAAGTAAGCTCGCCAAGATCCTGTACCTGCGCAGCCCGTCATCATCGGCGTCGAGCATGGCCGAGGCGTTGGTGGGTGGCGAGATAAATTCTACTCCACTTTGTACCACCGAGTTGGATGTTTCTCCCCTGATGCCGGCGTCAACAGTCCTAGACTGGGTGCCACTGGTGTTGATGGATCGCCACCCCCATGCACCGGCGTGCCTGCATGTTCAACATGTGGTATGGGGATTATATTATACTCAACAGTAAATGTCTCACCTACGTTGTGTTACACGTCCTAGTCCTACTTGGCTTCTTCGTCGAAGACAACATCGCGTGTGACGTGCACGCGCTTGCCGGCGGGGTCGTATACCCGGTACGCCTTCGTGCCGGGCTCATAGCCGATGAAGACCCTGTGCTTGCTGCGATCTTCTAACTTCTGTAAGTTCGGCTTGACTACCTTGACGTGTGCGACACAGCCGAAGGTGCGAAGGAAGTGCACGCTCGGCTTGTGTTCGTGCCATGCCTCGTACGGCATCTTGTCGTCGACGCTCCGTGTCGGCGAGCGATTGAGGATATAGACAACCGTTGTGACGGCCTCGCCCCAGAACTTCTCGGGCATATCCTTTGCATTCAGAAGGCTGCGTGCCACCGCGACGACCGTCTGGTTCTGGCGCTCGACAACGCCGTTCTGTTGTGGTGAGTACAATACTGTGAGTTGTCGTTTGATGCCGCGGCCGGTCCAATACTCGCCTAATACTACGGATGTGAACTCGCCTCCACGATCAGTACGGAGCGTGCACAGTTTGTGCCCTATCTCCACCTTGGCGTGGGCTTGAAAGTGTTTGATGGCTGTCGGCGCTTTATCCTTCGAACCTAGTTGCGTCAACCACATGTAGCTGCTGAAATCGTCGACGACGAGCAAGAAGTAGCGCTTACCACCGGGTTTCATCGGTGTGATCGGCCCACAGATATCACCATGAATGAGATTAGCAGGTTGTCGGCGCGGTACTTGGTCTCCTGCGGAAATGGCGTGCGGCGTTGCTTCCCGACAAGGCATCTATCGCAGATCTGATTGGCGTGTTCGATCTGTGGTAACCCGTGCACCATGTTGCGGCGAGCTAACTTTCGGAGTGCTTCAAAGTTGAGGTGGCCGAACCGTGCATGCCACCGCCATGCGTCGTCATTGAGTCATGCTGTTAAACACACTGGTTGTACAATATCAAGAGATATAATGTACAGTCAGTTTCAGACACATTTTACCTTGGCGAGAAGGCATTGCTGACGATCTCGAATCGAGAGCACGCTGCCTTCGATCAAGACTTGGTAGCCGTTCTCATCGATCTGCTCAAGGCTGATGATATTGCTTTGTAGCTTCAAAATAAAGTAGACGACGGTGAGGGTATGGTGCTCACCATTCTGGCACGCCAACATCACCGTGCCACGCCCTCGGATGTCGATAACGGACCCGTCACCAAATTTGATAGACCCCATGACTCCAGTGTCCAGCTCGGTGAAGACCTCCTTGCAGTCCGCCATGTGGTTGCTGGCACCGGTGTCGAGGTACCATGCTTCATCGTGGTGGTCATCCTCCTCACGGTCCAGATGCACCTGAGCGTGCACCTCGTCGAGTACGATGTTGTAGGTCGTGCCCACGGTGGTCTCGGCGAGCGTGTACACCTACACCATTAGCAGTGCGGGCTCATAGTCGTCTGCTTGCGTCAGATTGGCCCGCTCATCATGCTTCTACTTGGGGCAGTCCTTCGCCCAGTGGTCGTAGATGCCACAATTGTGGCACTTACCCTTCTTGTCGCTCATGCCGCCGGACGCATTGTCGTTGTCGTTGTTCGTGTCGCCGCGGCCTCGACCTCTTGGCTTGTCGTGCCCGCGACCACAACTTTTTGTCGTCATCGGAGTAGGTCTCGCCTTGCTTCCTCTACTTCGTTCGATCGAGCCACTCCTCTTCGAAGAGGAGAAGGCAGCTACTTATGTCGCCGGAGTTGTTGCCAAGATCGTACCGTTCCTCGACGGCTAGAAGTCGACCCGGTAAGCTCTTCAATTGACAGAGTCTTGAGATCCACTAAAGTCTCAATGGCGATGGCGACTTGCATGTACCTGGATGGAACGACTCGAAAGAATTTTTTTTAACTACCTTCTCGTCGTCCATTTCGTTGCCGAGTAGTTGCAGGTCGTTGATGAGTCCCGTGAGCCGCATCACGAAGTCCTCGACGGACTCGCCGTCCTTGAACTTCATTGATTCAAAGTCGGCGCACAATTTCTGCGCCTTGGCCTCGCGTACGTGCTCGACCCCCATCCGCATCATCTTCACAGCGTCCCATGCTTCCTTGGCAGTGTCTTTCACTGCCAGTGTCAGCAACATCTCTGGCGGTACGGCACGGAGTATGAAGGACAGGGCCATCCAGTCATCGCGGTAGTCATCTTTCCTGGGTTCGATTGCCTCCCACAGGCCTTGCGCTTGCATGTTGACTCTCATTAAGAGAGCCCAATCCACGTAGTTGGTCCGTGTCAGGATGGGGTACTTGAAGGTGAATGAGGTCTCCTTCGTTGGTTTCGGCATCGTGGGACTTTGCTCGTCGTTGGTTGCCACAACTTTGATACCAAATGTAAGACAAGATGAGTATTTGATTCTTGATCAGAATAATCTATGTGTTTGTTCAAACTCAACTTGGCCTTTAAATAGCCATTTACAACTCTAACAGAATGTATAAAAGTAGCACCCTCTAACCATATTTTAACTAAGTGATAACAAATCAAAAAAATAGATAAAATAACAACATTTCTAAAGATATGATTTATTGAAACCCAAATAACAACATCTTCAACCTCCTCAACATAATTAACTCTAACAGCCTACTTGGATGGGGTGGGGGCTCTCTGTTGGGTGACTCGGGTGGTAGATCCCTCTTCTCCCTGTTAGGCACTCTGGGTTGTAGATCCCACTTCGCTCAGGTTGGCTGGGTGGCACTGCCACGGATCCAAGTAGGCCAAGAATGGACATAATATATATATATATATATATATATATATATATATATATATATATATATACACACACACACACACACACACACACACACAAAACTTCTCCTACGAGAATTATTTACGGGACAAACTTATGGGATCATAAAATATACTTGTGTTTCTCTACTAAATTTCTCTCTTTTTTAAAAAAAAAATCTCCTTTAAAAACCAAACATATCTCTATCTTAAAAAGAAAGACTTATCTATCTATTTAAATTTTAAAATAGAAATAGATTTATTTATTATTTTTAAAATATAGAGATAGATAGAGATAGATTTTTTTAAAAATTCTACAAAATAATTTATCCTTCAAAATAAATCTAAAAAATAATCTATCTTTAAAAATAAATATATCTTTAAAAATATTAAATTAAATTTTAATTTTAATTTTAATTTTAATTTTAATTTTATTTTTTTTTATTTTTAATTTTAAATTTAGTTTTAGTTTTAATATTAAAATTTTAAATTAAAATTAAAATTAAAATTTATTATTAATATTAAAATTAAAATTTAATATTAAAATTAACACTAAGATTAAAATTAATGTTAACATTAACATTAAAATTAATGTTAATATTAAAATTAACATTAACATTAACATTAACATTAACATTATAAAAACCAATATTAATATTAATATTAAAATTAATATTAATAAATCGATCCATAAGACTTTAAAATGGTAAATCTATCTCTATTTTGAAATGTTTAAAAAATAAAAAAATATTTATGTTTGTTTCTTTTAATATAGATAGTTTTTTTTTTATAAATATAGATAGGGGCGGAATATGAGTTTAGGAAACTTTTTTTTTCTATCCATAAAACTTTAAAAAGGCAAATATATCTCTATTTTGATATGTTTAAAAAATAGAAAAATATATATATATATTTTTAATATAGATAGTTTTTTTTATATAAATATAGACAGGGACGGAATATGAGTTTAGGAATTTTTTTTTTCTATTTTATTTGTTTTCGTGCTGAAAAGATTGGAGTTTGGGAAGTTTTTGTTTTGCTAAACCCATCCTGTAAATATATCCCGTAAGTTAGTCCCGTATATATATATATATATATATATATATATATATATATATATATATATATATATATATATTACAAGCGAATTTTATAGACTGATATCCAAGAAAATCATTTTGAGGATTACACGAACAGCCAGACCCAATCCAAAACAAAGTTGCGAGCTGCTATAACAACAAAAAACTACATCCTAAAACCTACAATCATCCTATAGCAAATTTGGAAAGAGCTTTGACGCGGATAGAGGATGAAGACCGGAGCAAAATAAAGTTGTGAGCTGCTGTAACAACAAAAAACTAAATCCTAAAACATACAATCGCCCTATAGCAAATTTGGAGAGAACTTTGACCCTGATAGAACATGAAGACCGAAGGTTCATGAGTTGCTGAAAAGTGACTCTGTGGTAATTTTTGGACTTCCTGTACTTGGACGTCTTCTTAGAACTAAAACCATCACCCCGGTCTGTGATCGCCGTCGAGATAGGATCAGATAACTTAGTCCCGAGGCACCGGTTGTCTGTCCAATGCTGGTTGCGCTCACCACAGGGAACCCAGACGAGAGCTCACGACCCTGAACCAAGACTCCCTGACGATGGCCCAGGATGCTAGGTGGCGATTCCGGACTGTTCGCAGAACCTGACCCAGCCGAAAGAACTCCTATCTCCTGTTTCGCCCCCAGCTTCGGGGTGCGCATCCCAAATCTAGCACAGCAGCCCCAAGTCCAAAGCCTCCCCAGTGACTAGGCCCGTAGCCGGGCCCTCCACTCCAACACCTGCTGATACCCCTCCTTGTTGTGACTCAGACATCTCAGCTTGTGACTTACTTGGTGAACGAGGTACTACACCGGCCACGGAACGACCGTAGGATCCCCTGGTCCCACGAGACAAGTCCAGGGTAGGGCAATTCCCTCCGGTCAGAGGCAAAACATTCATGGACACCAGGTTAGTATCGGGACTGTAGGAAAATTTAGGTAATTAAGGACACATTCGCGATAGTGTAATCGGGATCCTCATGGGTAATCGTAGCGGGTTCCGTCGAAGCCGCAAGGGTTCCAATCGTTGCATGGGGTACCAACTCCGCAGGAACATCTGAATCAGAATCTGTGACTCGCTCATCGTCCCGCACCAAGTGTACATCCGCTCCCTCCGTACCCGATAACCCAGCCACCGCCAACAGTCCCTCTTCTAAGGCTGCAGGCGTGACCTTACTAGCCCCCGCCGAAGGGGAACCAAACTCCATCCGACCTGGAGGTCCCGGATACCCACGAAGCAAGACCATGTGGGGGAAATCCTCCGCGGGGACGAGAGGGCTGATCCCTTGAGGGATGATAACAGCGACCGAGCCCGCCTCCTCGCAAGCAACTTGAACATCTATGGAGGCTCCATCAGAGGGGGATATCACCTTCGTAGCAGCATCCGAATGGCCAGCAAAAATATCAAGGGAGTTGAAGAACCGATTCCCATCTTCATCCAGATGTTTAACTTTCTGCTTGTACGTCGTCTTTGCTTGAACCTTGGAAACTGCTAGGCAGGCCTCGTCGGAGTGACCTTTATGGCGACAAACCTTACAGAAAGCTGGAATATCTTCAAAATCACATACCTGCCAATAACTCCCATTACCTGGAAGATTCACACAAAAACGAGCTGGTAGCGGACGGCTCAGGTCTACTTCCATAGAGACTCTACCCACGCTAGGACGCGAGATATCTGAAGTTGATTTGTCAATTTTGAGAGGGGTTCCGAAAGACTTTGCTAGCAGAAATAAGGTTGTTTTGTAGAACAGTTGGTGTCGCAGATAGGGAAATCCATCCACACGGGAGCCAGGGCAGATTCTTCGAATGGGTCAATGTCGACGGTCCAACGGAAAACTCTCATAGGCGCATTCGCCACGAACCAAGAGATCTGCGACCGAAGAAGAAGGAAGTCAACCTCCTATTGAGGTAGGATGCTCAAGTGTTTCTGATTTATAACACCGACACGAATAGGACCTACGAATCCGAAAGAGGCGAAGGCTGTTAGTCACTAGGCGGATCAAAGATGGGTAGAACACGGGCCATAGAAGAGCTACTAGCGAGACCCGAAGGTCTGTTCTCTACTGGAATCCAAGTTGTTGTCGAGATCAGAGATTTACATAAGAGTTCCTCACCTGATGTATCTCGATTCCAACAAAACAAGAACCAAAAAAATGTTACAAACTGACTTCGAGAAAAATGAAGATTACAACCAGCAACAAATAAAACGTCCTTCTCTTTATGTTCGCATACGCTACAATGAGAAAGAACGAAGCAAAGGAAAGTGTTGAAGAAAATCTCCTTGCTGGGGAGGTCAAAACCACCATTGCTCAAAGCAAGATTCGCCGTACAGACGATCTACCCCCAGGAACCAGCAAGTTCATAAATAAACTTCTGAAACGCTCTTGTCACATTCGAAAATACTCGGAAATACCATGTGGGAGGGGGGCACTCTGGGCCGTCTGCTGTTCTAGATTTTTCATTTTTTTCTCTCCTCAAATGAAAGAGGAGGTCTTCTATATAAAGAGGATTTCAGCACCTATGCGGCATGAGTAAACACCCGGCCGCATATGCGCTGACCGACCAGATCTCCCAAAACTGGGTGTCAATGTCGCAGGCGTCACCAGCGTCGCAGGCGTCGCCTCCGCCGCCGGTCATACTGTACTGCACGAGGCAGACAGCACCGCCAAATGCCAAAAGAAGCCGCTCGTGCCGCATGCGTCGTCTCCGTCGTCGTGATGTACTGCACGAGACAGACAACGCCGTCAAATGCCGAAAGCAGCCACTCGCGTCGCATATTTCGGAAGGCACAAAAAATTATGTGTCGCATGTACCGCCTAAAGCAAAATATGTCCCCACCACAGGCAACTCGCTCATCTAATTCTGGCTGCATAGCGCCTGGCCACAAAGACAATGGTCGTATTGCGCCTGGCCGCATAGCCCCTGACCGCAAAGTGCTAGGCCGCATAACCCCTGGCCGCATAACGCCTAAGACCACAAAGCGCCTAAGGCCGCATAGCGCCAGGTCACATGCGCCACAAAGCATGCGCCCGAGCTAGCAACCGTGCATGCAATGATACTGACGTGCTAAGTGCAAACTGCTCAAACAAAGTGCCACTTTACGTCCTTGAGTCCGAGCCCGAGTCCGAGTCCAAGTCCTAGTTGCTAAGCCCCTTCAGGGCTTAGCTCCTAAGAAAAACTTTCCAAAGGTGGAGACAAAACAAAGATTGTCATAATGGAGTTCACACTTAATCCCTCTAGGAAAGTCAACCCACATGGGCCACCACCCAATGTGCATATACCAATACTAAGCATAGCTATATATTAAGATATACACATTGGTCGTTTTCCAATGTGGGACTAAAAATCCCAAAGCTAAGTGGAAAATACCAACAATCCCACACATATATCACAATATATGGTCGAGCGTTCCTCACAGTGACTATCATCATACATTAGGATAGATGTCGCCGACGGCTTGAATCTTTCCACATGGGTCAAACAACAGTATGATACAAGAATAGACTAGGCCTTGAATTATGCACCATAGTTGCAATTCTTTTCACTCACACAATAACCTCAGCTGTGCCATCCGGTCCAACGTTAAAGGCCCTGTGCTGACCTGGTCTCAATGTATGAATCTTGGGCATCTACAAGCTTTCCCTCAAGAGACGGCCTACATCTCTATCCATACACTTAGGTGAGTTCTTCCACTATAGAGTGTTTATTATCCGGCATGAAGTCTTGAGCTTCTGTGTTGTGCTATGTTGCAATGACATGACCTCCCAAGGCCGAGGATCTCCCTCTTGTGGTGTCTTACCACTGTAGCATGAGGACACATGCCTCTTAGTAGTGTCGTTACTACACACAACATGGAGTCTTGCGCTCCTGTGCGGTGCTACATCGCTGTGACATGGCTCGAAGCCGAGGTTCACTCCCTCATGTAGTGTCACCCACTGTAGAATGAGGTCACCAACCTTTTAGTAGTGTTGTACTATATCTTAGCATGAAGCCTTGCGCTTCCGTGCAGTGCTACACCGCTGTGACATGGCTCAAAGCCGAGGTTCACTCCCTTATGTGGTGTCACCCACTGTAGCATGAGATCACATGCCTCTTTATAGTATTGTACTACCACTCTCTATCTCCTTTAAGCATTAGGTTACCTGCCTATGTGCGGTGCTACCGCCGCTGTGACATGGCCTGAAGTCGAGGTTCACTCCCTCGAGTGGTGTCACACCACTTTAGCATGGGATATAAATCCCTTGTAGTGCTGAAACTACTCATGCTTCCTGTAATGCACGCCAGGCATTCACTCTGCCCGAGAACTCATTAAGGCGTCAAAGCCATCCTCCCACAGAAAATTTTCTGATCAAGAACAAATAGTAGACCACAGTGGTTCTGGGTACATATCCGACAATGTCCCTGAGGACTACCCACTATACCTGATATTCTCCTGGTCGATGGTCCCCCTTGAACCAATAGCTAGATGCTTGGTAGATTTCTCTTTGAACCAATAGCATAAAACTAAATGGTAGGATTGTAGAGACGTAATATCAGAGGTCCTCCAAGCCCATATATGTTGTGTCTTTGACTATGTGCGGTGTCACAGCCTCCGTGACATAGCCCACAGCCGAGGCTTTACCTTATTGAGGTACCTCATAGTGGTGTCACCACATAGTAACATGGAGTACTATGCTCCTTTATAGTGCTTGACTCTGACTATATGAGGTGCTACTGCCGCTGTGACATGGCCCGTGTCAAGTCCCAATTTCGTGGAATCAATAGTCGTCTCCCGGGCATGATGTCGTGCGTGCCTAGGTTGCACAATGCACAAGGCCAAGGTATTTGATATAACGAGCACATATTCAGAGTACACAAGTAATTGAATACAATATTGAAACAAGAAAAAAATTTCTTTATTTATAATGAACATTATTTACAAACTCTTGAACAAGTAAAAAAAAGGTCATTGAAAGCTTATAAAAGCAGACGCAAAATGAGATAGCCGTCCAATATATTACATCATTTTATTAAAACTTCAAAAGCTATAGACACCTTCGGACGAAGCTATCGCCTTGCCACGGTGCTGCATAAGGTATATGCACGATCTCCTAGAACTTTAATACACGCTTCAAGGGCACGATCAGGACGTTCCGATAGGTGGACTGGATTGGGAAGTCTCTATAGCTCATTGCAGGATCGCTTTGGCATGGGAAACATGTTGGAACGAGGGTCAGTACATCAAAATGCACTGGTGAAGGTGAGCTAACCCAACTATATCAATCAACACATTGTTTATGTGAATCATGCAAGTTATTATGTGGTCTTTCTATCTTGCCTTAGTTCAAGTTACAAGCAAGCAATGGATATAAAAAATTATTGAAATAAACATGCCACCGCTCGGTGGCTTTTACCTTCTCGTCTGCAACACCTGCACAACACTTATCATGACCTTCCCTGCAACGAAGACATAGCTTGTAAAGTTTAAATATACGAGGGAGGGGTCACTGGCATTATGCCATGGTGGACGAGTTATAGTCATTAACGAGGATGGCATACAACAAAAAGTACATGGGGAGCTACATGCCATCTCGTCCAGCACATGAGATTATTATGAAGTTTCGCCTGGATCGGATCGGTGCCAGTGTCCCAGCAACCATCCGCATGAACCATAAAACCTTGTGCACAAGTTATTCGTGACCAAGAGGCGTCTAATACTGAATTATCAAATAATGCATTTCAAGGCAACGCAAGTACGAGACAAATAATATGGCATGGTCTGTTTTGCATAGTCTCCCTAATTAGTTATTCCATAGTCAAGTGTGTTCTATACATAGCACAATAATAGAAGAATATGTTCTAACTAGAATTTAAATGCAATAAAAAAATATTCTAAGTGAACTAGCATGCAACAAGGTAACCGTTCATAAGTTGATTGACAAGCATAACTAATCTAAGTATATTCTATTTTATCTTGACATCTTTTAGTTATTATGGTATCGTCTGATCGGAACAATCAAGAGGGCAAGATTTTTAGGTGTGAAGAATTGGAGAAGGATCAACTAATCGAAGTATAGTCACTCACAAGTTGGTGGGAAGAGGAAAGGAAAGAGGTGCTTCAATACTCCGCTCGTGCGACGCCTACTGCACGATCACCTACATTGCCACAAACAGACGATCAATACCTCTTCTCCTCTTTCCAAGCTCAAAACGAAAGTATAGTTCAACAAACAAAAGTAATGAAATCCATCATAACCATTCAAGAAAACGCAAATTTGAAAACCAACTCAAAATAATGAAAGCAAAATGTGACAGCAAAAACTAGACAAGAAAGCTTGCAGCGGAGAGATCCCTTAGTTTGTCCTTGGGACACGGTCCACTGAATATAGTAATCGATTCCGAAGATGTCAATCCATAACAAGAAAAAAATCTTAATTCAATCTATCTCGATCGAATGATACCGAAAGTATTTCTTAGTCGCGCTCCCCGAAAAGGGAGAACGGGGTACCTCATCCTAACCAACTAAAAGGAAGTTTCATTCCCGAAACTTAGGAATAGAACCCACCACTATGAAACAATGAAGAAAACTTGTCCTTCATCTCAGACTCAAGCTCCCAAGTCGACTCTTCGACCGAATAATTTCTCTAAAGCACGCGAACGAGAGGAACCGAATGACTTCGAAGCAGCTTCTCCTTACGATCCAAGATTCCTTACGATCCAAGATCTGTACAGCTTGCTCAATATATGTCAAGTCTGCCTTCAATTCTAGTTGATCAAGATCCACCACATAACTCAGATCGTATACGTACTTCCTAAGTTGCAAAACGTGGAAGATATTGTGCACTTCTGATAATGACGGTAACATGGCAATCTAATATGCGACTAGGGCGAATCGTTTGAGTATTTCGAATGGGCCGACGAATCTTGGACTTAGCTTACCTTTTGCTCCAAATCTGGTAACTCCTCGCATGGGTGAGACATTGAGAAATACATGATTGCCTTCTAAGAACTCAAGAGGTCGACGGTGCTTGCCTGAGTAACTCTTCTGACGACTTTGTGCTGCCTTCAGCCGCTGGCGGATCAAACAGATATTTTAGACGATTTGCTCTACGAGTTTCGGGCCAAGAATTTTTCGTTCATGAACTTTATCCCAACAGATAGGAGATCTACACTTCCGCCCATACAATGCCTCATACGGTGCCATTTCAATGTTGGATTGATAGCTATTATTGTATGCAAATTCGGCTAATGGTAGATGCATGTCCCAACTTGACTTCAAGTCCAAGGTGCAGAGCCATAGTATGTCTTCGAGAATCTAGTTTACCCGCTCTGTTCGGCCGTCTGTCTGAGGATGGTAGACGGAGCTGAACTTTAACTTCTTTCCCATTGCTGACTGAAGACTCTCCCAAAAGCGTGATAAAAATCGTCCATCTCGATCGAAGATAATGGATACGGGCATACTGTGGAGTCGAACGATCTTATCGAGGTAGATCTGCGCCAGACGGTCGACACTCCAAGCAACTTTGATAGAAAGAAAGTGAGATGACTTTGTGAGTTGATCGACGATGACCCAGACGATATTATTTTCCAGTTGCGTCTTTGGCAAACCAACAATAAAATTCTTGGTTATGTGTTCCCATTTCCACTCACGTATAACAATGTTCTGTATCTACCAGCCTGACTTTTGGTGCTCGGCCTTTACTCGCTGACATGCCATGCATTATGAAACAAACAACGCCACGTTCCTTTTCATGTTGTGCCACCAAAATGTCGTACGGAGGTCTCGATACATCTTCGTGCTTCCGGGATATAAAATGTAACTCACATGATGGGCTTCAATGAGTATTTTTTTATGAGGTTTGCATTATTAGGAACACAAAATCTTCCTTTTACCCACATCATTCCATCATCGTCCACCACACAGTCGGTCGCATTTCCTGTTGAGATAAGCTTGCGTATCTTTTCTAGGAATAGGTTATCCTTTGAGCGGACTTAACTTTCTCCAATAGGTCTGGTTTGAGGCACAACTGAGCCGAATGTGCCCCTTTGTATCTGATTCAGAGTGTAATGTCCAAACATTCTAATCCCTTCACAGCCTGTCGTCGATAGCTAAGATTCCTACAAACACTCGACTCAGTGCATCTGTCATGCCCCGATCTCCTGCAGGCTAAATCGGCCGTTCCCGCTAGGCGAGAATCACCGCGCCAGCGCTCCCGCGGAACGATCGCTTTGACCCATCTGGACGTGATGCCGCACGAGTGTGAGCCACGCCCGTGCAAGGCCATGGTCCATTGGCTGGCGGTAAGAGTTCTAAGCCACAGAGTCGCACAGATTGTCCGAGTGCAGCGGAGTTATGAACGCATAGGTGATCGGTAACAAGTCCACTGAGTCGACAATATAGCAGAAGTATTGAATAACACAAGTTGAAGTAAAGCAACTCTTTATTGATATAAACAAGTGTTACAGGCGGCATTTGGCCGAGATTACAAGTCGCTCAAGCCTCTCTTTCTGAAACAGTAAAAATGTGCCAAGTGGCTACAATTGTGGAATAATTTGTACAGACGATGTTCAGGCAAGTTCCAACATTATGTCTTGTATATGTGCTTCAGTTCCGGACGTACCGCTGCTTTGGAGTGATCCATATGCCTTAGCACGTACGAAGGAGGCATCTGCACCGAACGAGGTTCTCCCTCACCCTGCAAACGATCTGGTGGATTATAAGTACATTGAATGCACTGGTGGGGAGGCTACTCGCCCGTTCGATAAACCCAAACACATAATATAGGTTCCGTGCACCAACTATTATGTTGTCTTTCTAGTTGTCTTAGGATCAGTTTCATGCAAAGATTGAATAGCCTAACTCGTGTGGCAGTGCGCCGTGCGACATGAGAGGAAACACGGCAAGACTTACCAACTTACCATTTATCCTTTCCTGTCCAAGACAAACCAATGTTAATTTAAGCACAGGCAAGTATATGAACATTCAGGAGGCATAGCATATGCAAACACGAGAGTCGTTATATCATAATCGTTCAGGTGTTCAGTTTTTCTTTCGATGCGATGCAATGACTCACACGCAGATAGCCGCTAAGCAAGGATGACTTAGCTACATGAACAATGAGTCGCTGGCATAGCCATAAAGGACACTAGTCTTAAACGAGAATGGTTTGCAGTGAAAGTACAGTGGGCGCTACAAGCCATCTCGTCCAGTACAGTAGACTATACAGTAGAGTTCAGCCGTGGAGAGAATGGTATGCAGCAAAAGAATAATGAGCGCTACACGCCATCTCGTCCAGTACAGTAGGCTGAACAATGGAGTTCTATCTGGATCAGATCGGTCCCAGTGCCCCGGTGACCGTCCGTGGAACTATACCTCATTTCCGAGTTGTCCGCGACATGCTGGTCTCTAGGACTTTCCAATTTCACATCCTTTACAATACAATCAATAACATGAGTACAGTCATGAATTTCTGCTAAGAATGAGCTTGGACAGGATTTTCGTTCAAAGGTAAACTTAATGTGATCACAATACAGTATTTACTTGCCTTGATGCATGCCCCTGGTTCGGGGATGCCTTGGTGACCTAACGGTCCCGGACACTTGCAGGTTCAATTACACAGAAGAGCTATTTGATAGTCTCACGGCTGACTCAATGCATGCACAATACAATAGCGTTATGCATTTATAAGCAAGCAAGCATGCGTTTCTCAGGAACTTAAGCAAACACGATGGCTCGGCCCGAAGGTAAACCGAGAGATGAAACCGTAGGGACTTCCCGAGCGACACGTTCTAGGGTAGCATACGAGGGTCTGAACATATATATAAGCAGTGTTTCATTTCCATGTTCTAGCATAAGCAATACAAGTTGGGATTATTCCTTTAGCTAGGTGCGTTGGATTTTTATTAGCATGCTTGGGGTGATTCACCTAGCGACTAGCATGTAGCAATCCATATTTTATGTGTGCTGGCTAAGCAAAGACAAGTTCACCGTAGCCACCCACCTTAGCGATAATTCGCCTCGGCTGAGCAATACGTCAAGCGAGCCTCTGGAAGCCTAAGCTGAATTCCTGTAGGAAAAAGTCTGGATATCCTTTGTCTCAAACGAGTATTCTTGCCTGAGCAAAACGGGTTGGAACATTGCACTTTACCGTTTGAATCGGCAGTCCGCTTGAATGGAACAGGGTGTTACAGCATCAGCTACAACGTTGCCTTGCCCGGTGTATATCTGATCATCAAGTCAAAGTCGCTAAGGAGTTCGAGCCAACGTCATTGCCGTAAATTCAGATCCTTTTGAGTATAGTTGTACTTGAGGCTTTTATGATCCGTGAATATTTTACACGGTATGCCATAAAGGTAATGTCGTCATAACTTCAATGCAAACACTACCGCTGCCAGTTCCAGATCGTGTGTCAGATAGTTTATTTTGTGAGGCTTTAATTAACTCTATGCAAATGCTATATCCTTGTTCCTATGCATAAGGACACATCCCAAACCCTTGCCTGAAGCATCGCTATAAATCTTGAAATCATCGAACCCGTCTGGGAGGGTAAAAATTGGTATTGAGATGAGTCATCACTTTAATTCTACAAATGAAGCTTCATAGTTGTCTGACCACACGAACGTTACTCCTTTTTGAGTAAGATGAGTTAGAGGCGAAGCGATCCTTGATAAATCCTTGACGAATCTTATGTAGTAGCCTACTAGACCAAGAAAGCTTCGAATGTCGTTGGCTGACTCAGGTCTCTTCTACTCCACGATGGCTACAACTTTCTTTGGGTCGACTGAGATGCCCTCCACAGAAATGATTTGCCCGATGAAAGATATATGGTCCAACCAGAATTTGCACTTACTCATCTTCGCGAACAACTTATTGTCTCGAAGAGTTTGAACCACCATCAGCATGTGTCCTGCGTGTTCTTCCTTATTCTTCGAGTACACTAAGATATCGTCTATGAATACCACAATGAACTTATCAAGGAATGGTCGGAATACACGGTTCATCAAATCTACGAATGCGACATGAGCATTCATCAGCTCGAACGACATGACATAAAACTCGTAGTGGCCATAACGGGTGCAAAATGCTGACATCAACATGTCCTCTCGCTTGATCTTCAATTGGTGGTAGCCAGAGCGAAGGTATATCTTCGAAAACACCGACTCCCCTTGCAGTTGATCAAATACGCCATCGATCCTGGGCAGGGGATACTTGTTTCGGATGGTGACCTTATATAGTTCCTGGTAGTCTATGCACAGCTGCAGCGTCCCATCTTTCTTCTTCGAAAATAGCACATGCACGCCCCAAGGAGACACGCTTGGACGGATGTACCTATGGTCAAGAAGTTCTTGTTATTGACACTTTAACTCCTTTAGTTCTGCAGGGGCCATTCGGTACGGGACTTTGGAAATCGGTCGGGTATTTGGGAAGGTATCGATGGTGAACTCGATTTCTCGGTCGGGTGGCATGCTAGGTAGTTTGTCCGAAAACATATCAGAGAATTTTGCCACAACGAAAGAAGACTTGACGTTCACACAATTCTTTCGAGTGTCCTGAACCGACGCTAAGTATCCCTCTCATCCAGAGTGTAGCAATCGCCGAGCTGAAATCGCAGAAATCACCATGCAGTTCTTCGACGCTTCTGTTGCTAAACCAATCAAGTAGTAGAATTTGACCTCTCCAGGTAGACGGAAGACAATCCGTTTCTCCACATATTTGATAGTGGCAGAGCAAGCGCTGAGCCAATCCATCCGCAAGATGATGTCGTAGTCCCGAACATCTAGAACTAATCCATCAAGCGATATTTTTCTTCCTCCAATATAGACATGACCATCTTGACATATTGAACGAAAATATATTTTTGTGCCCGATGGAGCGCTAACACTAAGGTCTAGATATAACAGTGTCATCACTATCATGTTTTCTAAGGCAAAATTCGCGGATGTTGAGGACGACGATCAGAGTAGCGCGGGCAGTCACGAACAACATGGTTTGGATCACCACAAATAAGGCATGACCCAATCCTTTTGCTCCAGTCGTTGATGGTGAGCCCTGGCTTATTACATAAGAAACATGTTTGCGCTGAATTTTCTCTCTGTTGACCGCCATTATTTGGACGCTTTTGAGCAGTGTTTCCTCCCATGTTGCTAGAGCGCTTGTGATTGAAAGTATGCACAGCACCGGAGCAACTGAAGGATACGCGGTTCGAGGGAAAGGACATGGTTGATAACTTCCCGCATTGTCAGATATTGGAAAATGACCACGTGCGCATAGATGGTAGGTCGCATGCCACCTTCAAATTGTCTTGCACGACTTGCCGCATCAGGTAGGTAGAATCTTGCAAACTTGGCAAGCCGATTGAATTCGGCGGAGTACTGCTTCACTGTCATATTTCCATGTCGAAGCTGCACGAACTCGTTCTCCTTTTGCCGACGAACGGGAGGGTGTATGAACTCATCTTCAAACATGCTAGGGAAGGTAGCCCACACAATTGCCTCATCATCAAGGTCTGCGGAGAGTGATATACGATGTACGTCCTACCAATCGTGCGCGTTTAAACGCAGCTGCAGTTGGGCACACACAACTATGCTCAGGTACCTCAAGCAGTTTAAAGTGATCCTCAAGCTCTACCAGCCAATCTAGAGCCACGACCAGATCTTCAGTCCCCCAAAAAAATATGTTGCAGACCTTCTTGAAGTCGGCAAAGTCAAAGGTAGTCACATCTTTCTTCTTTGGAGTTTGAGATGTTTCGACTTCAGGAATGGGTTGCTCCACCGGTGTCGCTGCTGTCATTGCAAAATGGTTGGAGGCTAAGGTCTGAACGATCTGCTGCAGGACATCTACATTCTTCTGTTGGACTGTAAATTGGGTTCGATTCCAATGAACCACGAACCAAGAAGATGTTACAAACTGACTTCGAGAAAAATGAAGATTATAACAAGCAACAAGTAAAACATTCTTCTCTTTACGTTCACAGACACTACAATGAGAAAGAACGAAGCAAAGAAAAGTACTAAAGAAAATCTTTATGCTGGGGTGGTCAAAACTACCGTTGCTTAAAGCAAGATTCGCCGTACAGACGATCTGTCCCCAGGAACCAGCAAGTTCACAAATGAGCTTCTAGAACGCTCTTGTCACCTTTGAAAACACTCAAAAATACCATGTGGGAGGGGGACACTCTGGGTCGCATATGATCTGATGTTCTTGGTTTTTCATCTATTTTTTTCTCTCCTCAAATGAAAAAGGAGGTCCTCTATATAAAGAGAATTTTAGAACCTATGCGGCCTGAGGAAACACCAGGCCGCATATCCGCTGACCGACCAGATCTCCCAAAACTGGGTGTCAATGCCGCTGGCGCCGCCCGTGCCTCATGCGCCGCCTCCACCACCGGTCACGCTGTACTGCACGAGGAAGACATTGTCGCCAAACGTCGAAAGCAGCCGCTTGTGCCGCCTCCGTCGCCGGTAACGTTGTACTGCACGAGGTGACAATGCCGCCAATCGCCGAAAGCAGCCGTTCGTGCTGCATGCACCTCATATTTCGGATAGCACGGAATATCATGCGCCGCCTAAAACAAACCCTGTCCTCTCAACAGGAAAATCGCTCATCCACTCCTGGCCGTATAGCGCCAGGCCGCATAGTCCCTAGCCACAAAGACCCTGGCTGCATAGCGCCTGGCCGTATAGCCCATGACCGCAAAGCGCCAGGACGCTTAAACCCTGGCCGCATGCGCCACGAAGCATGCATTCGAGCTAGCAACTCGAGCATAAAGGAGCACACGAACGCCATGCGACGATGCTGGCGTGCAAAGTGCAAAATGCACCAACAAAGCGCCACTTTGCGCCATTGAGTTCGAGCCCGAGTCCGAGTCGCTTCAGTGCTTAGCTCCTAAGAAAAACTTTCCAAAGATGATGACAAAACAAAGATTGTCATAATGTAGTTAACACTTAATCCCTCTAGGAAAGTCAACCCACATGGGCCACCACCCCATATGTATATACCAATACTAAGCATAGCTATATGTTGAGTTATACACATTGGTGGTTTTTCAATGTGGGACTAAAACTCCCAAAGCTAAGTGGAAAACACCAACAAAGGCCTTCCTCACCAGGTCCATCGGGGGGCGCTTATGGGAGAACTTTCCAATGAGGGCCAGGGAGAGTGGACGCAGGAGCAGACGCTCGTCCTTCTCTAAGAAAGACACCGCCGGCTCACCATTGTAAACCTCTGGAGCCTTGTCTCGGTGTGTAGCCGGAACCCAGGAAACGCCCACCAGAGCTTGAGCAAAAGTAAGCAAAGGAGCTATCGGGAGAGGAGAAGAAATAGAGAGAGGGGAGGGGGAAGCAGATTGGAGCGCCACTAGCGAAGCCCGTCTAAGGGGCCGAGCCCCAAACCGCCGAAAGGAAAGGGCACGGGTGCGCCCGCCAACACGGACGTAAAGGAAGGCGGGAGGACCTCCAGGAGAGATAGAGGGAGATGAGCTACCGTCGCCATGACACCCGCGGAGGAAAAATTGAGAGAACGAGAAGGAAAGACAGACAAAAAAGAGGGAAAAGTGAAGAGGAAGAGGAAGGGAGCTAAGTTGCGCCGATAGCCGAACGCCACGC
The DNA here is from genome assembly GCA_036927795.1 of Iris macrosiphon. Taxonomy (NCBI): domain Eukaryota; kingdom Viridiplantae; phylum Streptophyta; class Magnoliopsida; order Asparagales; family Iridaceae; genus Iris; species Iris macrosiphon. The sequence continues at coordinate 253,120,222 of JAYESA010000004.1, forward strand.
CGGCGGAGGAAGGCTGGAAACCCTAGGCCGCCGCCCGCGGGCTCAAGAAGGAAAAACATGGAGCAAGTCGATATATATATATATATATATATATATATATATATATATATATATATATATATATATATATATATATATATATCGTTTTTAGAAATGGTGAGATAAAGTCCTTCCCATGCTTCATTATACAACATCTAATGAAATCATTAAACCTCGTACTTACATAACTATAGTTCCACTTAACAAAATGACAAGTCCGACAATAAAAGAATAAAGTCCTAAACATAAAGATACAATACAGAAAAATAACGAGAAAATATAAATGAAACGGTATCATTCTCTACATGTCTCTCCTTTCTGATGGCCCTTCTGCCAGATTTTTCTGGCTTGTCCTCATCTTGAAGCTGAATTGTCAACATTGCTACCATATGTATTCTGATAATGACAACTTTGATGACTCTAAACGATGATTAACAATTACATTTCCAAATGTTCTATAAAAAAACATGTCCATTTACATGGTTATCATTTATCCATTCCGATAAGGTCAAAATTCAAAATTTTAAAATTTGAAATTTTCTCACAATTAGTGATATTTCTTCCTATATAGTATTAGAGGCTCTATCTCTCTCTCTCTCTCTCTCTATATATATATATATATATATATATATATATATTAACACTTTCAAATATATTTGATTTATGTTCTAATATTTTTAAATAATTCCTAAATGATTCATTTTCTAATTGATTCATGTCATTATTTTTCTTATTTGTTCTTAGATGGAATAAAATTATTTTCTAGTATAACATTCTTCGATTAAGAAAATATAAAAAAATACAATGTCAAAGTAAATTAGTGGTTGAAAATAAAATATTTATAATTTTGTTTTTTCTTGAGGAAAAAATAATATTTAATCATCATAATATGATGGCAATGTAATTATGTAGGATATGTATGTGTTTTAAGATACATTGAATCTCCTCGATCAAATGATCAAAATGTCTTTAATTATCTGGGTGGAATGAAACTGAAGTTTAAGATTCTGATTATATTTTTCTGAAGATGCTTATTATGAATCAAACATTTTATCCCATAATATTAAGATTTCACAACTCAGTACACAGATTGTGGGTTAAGAAATATCTTGATTGTCGCTTGCATGGTTTTTAATTGTAGGTGAGGCAGATAACCCCTCAACAGACAGCTGCCCTGAAAGCACCTCTTCTTGTGTACAATCGTAAGAACTCGCGTCCCTTGCAAGCATTGAATGGAAGGACCGTTAATCTCTACCATAAGACTCCAAGTGCCTAGCGGCATTCTCTGTATTATGCTTCTTGTACTAGGGATTATCCCTTATCTTATCTTCCAAATTTGGATTGGTATTTTTATTACTGATTATTAAATTTTAAGGCAAATTTGTATGTCTTCTCTTGAGTGAGTGAGAAAGACTAAAAAATACTCTCGTATTTATGTTGTTACATCTATGAGATAGAAGAAAATATATAAATATCAACTACCTATATACAAAAATATTGAGATAAACTAATATCACAACTACATATGTTGAAAATATACGAGTATCAGCAACCTATATACAAATATGTTGAGATAATCTAAGATAACAACTACATATGTTGAAAATATACAAGTATAAACTACCTATATACAAATATGGTGAGATAGACTAAGATAATAACTAAATTGAATCTTGTTTGGATAAGGATAAAGCTCTTCATCAAATCCATGTGAATCATATATCAAATACTCCCCGTCGTGGCAATGTTCTGGAGATACCACCATACCTAGTTGCTCCAAAGGCCCTAAAAAATGTCGGCTCCATAAAGTTTGGTGAAGAGATCGATAAGTTGATTGCAGGAGCAGAGATGACAAGGAGAAATTAATTTGTACTAAATTCTATTGCGAACAAAATAAAAATATAACTCAATATGTTTAGTCCACTCATGAAAAACTAAATATCTTCAATGTGAATTGTAGCCTTATTATCGCAAAATAGTGACATTGGTTATGGATGCGAGATACCAAGATCAGAGAGAATATATTTTATATAGTAATTCACATGAAAGAGCAGCAAGAACCCAACTCGACTTGAAAAACGAGAGACGATAGGTTGTTTTTTAGATTTATAGGATATTGGACTAGAACCCAACATTGTGAAATATCTTGTTGTAGAACAACGGATAGTTGGGCAACCAACCCAATCCGAGTCGCAAAATTAATCCACTAAGATGAAGTGAGATTGTGGATGATAATAAGAATCCCTTACCAATTGATCAATTTAAGTAATGAAGGATGTTAGTAGCGACATCTATTTGAGCAATGTGTAGGGCTGCATAAATTGACTTAGAGTGTTAACGACATATTGAATGTCAAGTCGTGCAACTATGAGATAAAGGATATAAGCAATGATACGACTATAGAATGTTGGATCTGGAAGAGGATCGCCATTAGTGGGCAAAATCGTAACTGTTGCTCCATTGGAATATCAACTACCCGAACACCGACCCTGTCGGCATCCTTTAAGATATCAAGAATATATTTTCATTAACAGAGAAAAATCCTTACATGAATGAGAAACCTCAATTATAAGGAAATATTTTAACTGAACTAGATAATTTGATTGAAAAAGATTTTTTCAACAAATCGTTTTAGTTCAAAAATGACATCTTATCATTTTCAATAATAATGATGTCATCGACATAGACACGAGAACATGGAAAGTAACTCTCCATTGAGTGTATGTGAAAATACTATAATAGACAATGGATTATGTGAACCCCTTTTTGATTATGTAGAGAAAAAAAATTGAAAACCATTGCCTAGAGGATTGTTTAAGGCTATATAGAGATTTACGAAGTTTATAAACATGTATCTCCACCTTTTTGAAAATACCGTAGGTAATTTTATGTAAACTCCTTGATGGAGATCACCTTGTAATTAAGAAGGTGTTATTGAAGTCAAGTTGTTGTAGAGACAACCCTTGACAACAATATAAAAAAGAACTCGAACAATGATGAGTTTGGCTAGTAGTGTGAAAGTATCACGATAATCAATACCTTCGACTTGTGTATATACTTTGTAAACAAAGCACACTTTATAGCATTCTATGGAACCATTGGAACAACATTCAATTTTACAAACCCATTTATGTCTAATTAATGGGTTGCTTATCAGGTAGTAGAGGAGATAAAGATTAAGTGTTGTTTTGCTCAAATGTTATAATTTCATTCGTCATTGCATCTCGCTAGGCATGAAATTTTATTGCATGTGTGAAAAAGGAGGGCTCACTAGAGGAAATGAAATTAGATAAATAAATTATGATGGCCAAAAGAAAAAATTAGCAAATTTTTTTTATTTTTATGAACGGGTATTAAGTGACCTATGAAGTTGTCGATCATATATAATCTTTTACATGGGATGGGACTCGTTTGGTACAGCACGAATGCACATACTGTTATGATATAGGAGCTAAGTACTGGGGTGGTTGAGTTGTCACGTTCCGGTTAAGCAGAACTAATTAAAAAGATGCCACTGGATGTGATGTCGTACAAGTTTAGATTACAATTGTATAAAGCATAAATATTCACAGTTAATGATATATCTCAAAATAACGATATTACAAAAAAATAAATAGAGTAATTGGAGTCATAACAAAACTTACAAAAAGAAATCTCTTTATATTGATAATTGCAGCAGAATACAAAGTCTTGCAGTGGAATACAAAGGCTCTCAATAGCCAACTGAATATGCCAACTTGGCATACGTACAACACATATATTTTCCTCTTGTTCACAAAGGATTATATTGTTTCATACATTATGTCCTCTATACAAAAAGAATCATCTTCGACCGAACATCTTCAATATTGGCAATCCGAGCCCTAATGCCTCGACACATCCAAGTAAAACTTCGTACCTGAGGGGGGTGTATCAGTACATTATTGTGTACTCTTGAGTGTGATAATCCACTCACCTAAACCAATAATGATATTCATGCGAAGCATACTTCAAATTCTAAATAAAAGTGTTTTTCCTAATTGATTATACTTGTTTCAAAGATTTTCCAAATTAATAACAATTATTTCTAAGTATTTTTCTAGCTTGGAATTACTTTTAATCAAATTGGCAAAAAGAAAATTTCTTAAAAGCATTATTTAAGGAATTAGTTCAATGGCAAATTCGGGATGCCATCGTTAGTAAATACCTATAAAATGGTTAGAGGGGTTTTTCTAAGGGGTTTTGATATTTTATTTTAAAACATATTAGGAGTATCTAGAATATTCCTCTAACAACTTTAAATAACTAACCAATCACTAACTAACTCTCTGACAACCTAGTTTCTAGAAGCCACCATTGAACCCTATAAATAGGGATGGACTCTTAATTATTTTCCATTTTCCAAACCCAGTCCATCATTCTTAGCCCTAAGCCATTGTTCCCAAACCCACATACCCCAGCCCAGTGCCTATGGTTCAAAAATCCCAAATCTTCCATTATTTCGTGCACAATCAAGAAAATGTAATGGCTCCTCCTTCTTCCCTCTTCTTCTAAAGAGGGCTTCGAGTTTGGCAATGGCGATCAGCACCGGGTTTGAGCGGTGAGGCTCTGTTGCCCTCAGCAAGCGTCGACGAGACGCCACTCAATCGATGATGACAACCGTCTCCAATCCTGATGGGATCATCATCGTGATCTTCAGGCAAGCTCTGCCATATTTTGTTGAACTCTGTCGACGTTCCTTCGCGTGCTCCGGTGGTGGTAGGCCGCAACTCCGGCCAGAGTTTCTACTCCGGTGACCACTCCACCAAGTGAGGAAGCACTTTGTAGAGGACTCGATGGTGACATCTCTGCGAGGCTTTGTTTCCCGGTTGGAGATTTTTTTCTCCAACGAATTTTGGTCTATGGGTGTCGCTCATTTCCAATACCGACGATCCTTCAAATCAAATCGCAGGTGAGCTCGACTTTGATTCTGAAGGATCGTTATGGCAGCTCTAGAGGGGGGTGAATAGAATATAGTAAAAATAATTACCCAATAAAAAATTTAAGGCTAAGTAACCAACTAAGGTATGTAGTTATATATTAAGTATATATTGAAGTAGGTAAAGTTGAGAGAGAAAACGTAAATACCAACATTTTATACCGATTTCCCTCGATGATGACTAGTCCAGTCCCGAAAACTCTTGCTTGAGGTTAAATCCACTATAAACCAATAGCAAATACACTACGTGCTTTGATCCAAAGGGCACACCGACTTCTTACAATACTGGCTTTGATTAGAAGGACTCTCCGACTTCTTACAACTACAAGCTTTGATCCGAAGAGCTTGCCGACTTTAAACAAAATAGAACTCAAGCTTTACAACTCGTATGTACTTCTAACAAAGATTGCACTTGGCACTAGAAGTATGGGAATTGATCTTGGGAATAGAAAGATTTATAGCTCATAATAGAATATGTTTGAAAGTGAGAGATGAATAAAATAAATGTAATTTAACCTCTATTTATAGGATTTTATTGGAACAAGTTCGGGCAGAGTTCAGTCCCTAAACGTTCATAAATTTGAACATTGTATACCCTATTCTCCTGGAGGAATGATACAATTTCTCCTGGAGGAATGAGAAACTAGGAGAGCTGGGTTAGCCTGACTGAGTTCAGCCCGAGTTCGGTCTGATAGTTTCCAGAATATTGGGTTTAGGTTTTAGGCTAATTTGAGTTGGGTTAGGTTTTGGTTTAATATGGATTTGAGCTTCCTAGTTCCAACCGCGAACCCGATGTACATTTGTCCTATAAATAAAATATAAAATACATGACAAAAGTGAAAAACCAATAGCACTTTGATGATGCCAATCTTCTGATATGTGAGTAGACATGAAGACGTCTTTTTTTATAATAGTTGTCCAAAGATAAACAGATTTGGAATCCCTCGAGTGCGAGGCTCCGGATAAGTCATAGCAGTTCAGAGAAATCTTCTAGTATAACGCCATCTTTGGTTCATCATTATTTCTTTACTGAATATGTCCATATTTGATCTTGCTTATTGCTTTCTGCAAGTGCATGTTAGACGAACAAAGTAATATACATAGTAGCAAATATTACAATATTAATTCATATTTGGACAATGTTGAGTTTAAGTATAGGTTACTATACTGATTGCACGATTATCATAATGCTAAACTTAATTAATTATCCATATTCAAAAACTCAAATTAAATATTGGGCTAATAGGTTCCACTTTCTACCTTTGGTTTGATGTTCTTTGTCACACCCGATTCCAGATTTGATATTTCTTGAATTTCTAAAATTTAATTTTTTCTGATAATGTATTCTTGCTGTATTTTTCAGTATTGGTTCTTGTTATTTCTTTTTATTGTTTTAAGAGACTACCTGAGACCAGTTGAATATCCATTGGTATTGCCATAGACCCGGTTTATGATCTGCATGTAGAATGGATACCTGGTTCGGTTTATTTGATTGAACTCATGACTAAACCATCTTTCTATCCTCTTAGTATATATATGAGTATTTCTCTCTCCTCACTCATTTTATCATTTCACACTTCTTGCTTTCTTCTCCCTCCTCCCCTTCAAGCTCCCTTTAGCCAAACCCTAACCCTAGAAAGAAGTTGCTGTGACTTGGACCGTGAGAGGTAGAGGCTAGGAGTCACCCAAGGCAAGTATATCTTGCTCAATGGTGAAGCCATGTATTTTTACATTTATGCTTATTTGTGTTAATTAAAAAAATATGTTTGATAGAAAATATTCTCCTTGATGTTCTCATATACTTTAGTTCTTGGACTTTTGGATTTTGATGTGTAGATTTCTGTAGATCTGAGTTTCAAGTTAGAATTTTATATAGGTTCCATGAGTTTTTTCTTGGTTTGATATATTAAAACTTGTTATTTTCTAAAAATAGTTATTCTATTTGATGGAGCTTTCAATTTCGAGCATTTTGGCTTTTGAATCACTTAATTTGGAGTTAAATTAAAGTTTTTATGGTAAAACTAAGTTTTGGACTCCTGTTCCCGGACCTGTCTGATAAGGACGATGAACAGTTGCCACAAAAGTGCACCACGCATGGAATTCTGGACTCGCAGTAGTGCACCACGCATGGAATTGCTTGCCGTAGTAATGCATCGCGTATTGATGCATCGCGCATTTATGCGCTGTGCATCACTTTCTTGTCGCGCACAGTGCACCGCGCATAAATTTTTTGCCATGCGCTGTGCGTGTTGCATGAAGTTTTTGCCACAGCAGTGCGTCACGTGAATCACACCCTCATTTGCCTATTTAAGTTATTTTTTACCTAGAATCTTGCAAAACTCAAAACATGAAAGTTGTAGATCTTTTTTTTGCCTCTCCAAATCATTTTGAATCACCTCATTTGGAGTTGACATGTGAGATTTATCCTCAATTTACTATAATGTATTATTTTCTAAATATATAAACTGTTTTAGCCCAATTGAGTATTGGAGCATAGTTGGATGTTGTGCTTTCCTATATTAACACATGATTTTGATTCTCATGACACCGTAGAAATATTTGTGTATGATAATTAATTATATTTTGGCATCGGACAATCGAGTATGAGTATTGCCCCATGTATCGCGTGGCATGGATACGATAACTCGTGAAAAGCTCATACTCGTTGTTTGATAATAAACGAAAGAAATAAAAATATGTTTATACGAAACCCTTTCTTAGGTTTACAAACAAGAAGTACTATTAATCCTATACGAGGATGTTAAGTACAAAATTTAAATATGGATAAATATTGCTATAGGAGTCTGATCTGCAGTCGATCACTTTGTTCCTTGGACCACACGATGACGAAGAAGTGCTGTAGAAGAAGGAGAAGCTTCAAAAATCGCAAGAGGGATTAGATGCTCGATGCCAAAGTCGTCAATTACTCCCCTCTGTCTGTGCTCTAGACTCTTTTCTCTCAATTTTCTGAACTTTTTCTCCGACCTCTAATAAAATTCGACCTCTGCCTCCCCTCTGACCGCCGTGGACGGAGGTTTCTATTTATAGGCGTAGAAACTGAACAGAGGAAAGAACCACACCTTTTACGCGGCGGTTATCATAACTGCTACCCACGTATAAATGATCTTCTGAATAAGCGTGTGACGTGTGTCCCATTAAGAGGTAATGCGTATAACTGCTGCGAAGATCACGACATGCAAGCCACGTAGGTAACTGCCCCTCGCGTAGAGATGATTGGCGTAGAAGCCAAATAACTGTCTCGTTGGCGTAAAAAACCAAATAGCTGTTCTGATGGCGTAAAAGCCAAGTAGGCGTAGAAGCCGAATAGTTGTCGAGTTGGCATAGAAGCCAAATAGGCGTAGAAGCCCAGTAGCTAACATGTTAGCGTAGAAGCCAAGTAGCTGTCATGTTGGCGTAGAAGCCAAGTTCTGTGTTAAATCTTGATGTTGACTGGAGTCTTGAGCGTATTTCGGACCAAATAGCATTATCATGCACCTTTGCCAATATAGCCTGAGTTGGCATATTTTAAGGAGATGACATACGGCGTACTCCTATAGTTGAAAATAGCCAGGTCGGCGTATTTCGAGGAGATAGCATACGGCGTACTCCTATAGCTGAAAATAGCCTGATGGCGTAATGTGCAGGGATGGTGATGTGGACATATTAGCCCTAATTATGGCTTTCCCAGTTATTGGAAACAGAATAAAATCTCGTGCATTAAATGCAGAGATCTACCCCCATCTTACGCATTAATTGAAGAGACGTGCCTCGGGCTCTGTACGAAGAGCAGCTTTTGACGTGGCGGTCAGCTTTGTCTTATCCTGAGCGTAGAAGCTCATGCTTGCCTATGTAAAACTAGGCAGCGTATTACTTGAATGCGTAAACGACGTCTTATATCAAGGCTTTGTCACTAAACGACAGTCTGGAGCTCTGTGCCGAATCATCATTACAACCGTCGTCTGGATAGTCGTGCAGTACTCTTTGTTAGGAGTCAGGTTCATTGTACTGACTGACAGGTTCATTCGAAGAATTCGAAGCGTTCCTCGTACACTTCCATGCTACATTAAAAGCAGATGGGTTTTATGCCATAAAGGTGAGGTAGCAACCTTTATACGCTGAAGCAGTCTGAAATACTACATTATGCGGGTTTGTTCTGGAGCTGTGTTTTACGCTGAAATAGCGTTAAAACTCTGCTATATGCCAATGGCTCTGAAGTCATACTTTACGCTGTACAGTACTGAAACTCTGCCTTACGCGGGCTTCGTGCATATTGCGTATAATCCTGTAGCGTATTTTTCATGCTTCTACAAGACCCCCTTCAAAGTTTTCAAATTCCTCGTAATTTGAAACACTTTGAATGAATCATGAAACGGTCAATTTTGACTCGTTCCACGAGGCTAATTTCTCGACAAATATTTAGGAATTTGTTGGGATTCAATGTGATCCCCTCTGCCTATATAAAGGCGATTGAGTTAACCTATTTTTTCCATACTTCCTTCACCACACAGAAATGGTTGCCGAGATCCGTCATGCTAACTTGAGGAAGAAGAAGAAGAAGATCATGTTCTTCCCATTCATAAGGAGCCGTAAAAAGCGGTATCTTTGAGCAAATGTCCTCTGCAACGATGGATCATAGAAGGATATCATAGCTTCCTTTGCTCGGGATGGTCTGCAATTTCATATGGCGATTCGTCCAGGAGAGAGGAAGGGTCTCATTCGACCACACAGCTTGCAAGCTGTATTTTCTCCTATCATGGTGGTGGATGAGGGTAGGCAGTCTGGCCCTGTCTTTCAGTATTGAGTTGGGTCTGAATCCCAACTCAATCTGCCATGGCGTATGGAGGATGGCTTGAATAATTTATACAAGCACAGTTCTGTATCCTCCCGCCATTGATCATTTTCTTGTTCATCGACTGTGGAAGTCGATGACCTGCTGTAGAAGACAAAAAAAATCTCCACCAATACGAGAACCTGACAGAACAGATTCTTGGTGTGATCTTTTAAATAAAAATGAGAAACCCTTGGTAGAACAAGGATTTCTATCATATGTAATCATGATTAATAAAATTGTCTTCTTTTACGCATCTGATGATTTACCATATTTGCTGTGAGGAAGTCTGAATATGTGCAGCTTCGGCACGTTCTGAATAATTTTACGCTGACTCTGATAAAAGAATATTTGATCTCGTCACGTCTTTTACGCGTAACTGAAGACGCGTAGAAAGCTTCTTGGCATTAAGTTGAGGATCCAAACTATCATGCTATTTTGGACGAGGAGTCGCGTAGAATTCTGCACTGTTACTTCTATGATGCAAAGAATTTGTTGTTCAGATCGTCGCCTTCAAGAATGTTTTTCCCGAAAATCCTGTGAAAAAGGGCGAGAAATGGCTGTCAAACAGGCCATACTTGAATTTGTGAAAAAGACTGGACTTAGGATGAATTTCCAATCGACCCAAGAAGGATAGCCATCTTCAATGCTGAACTCTGTATGTTTTGGGCACTTAAAATATTTTGTAGCCAAGAAGGAACATTTCTGTGTAAACCCTTGCGGTTGGCCATCTATAGCTGTTGAGCGTAGACTCATAGATTTGTAGCTTCTTGAGCGTACAATCGTAGGTTTGTAGCCTCTCGAGCATAAAAGCTGCTGAGCATAAAAGCATCCGGGCGTAAAACCATAGAAGAAAAACTTCCGAGCATGAAGTCATAGATTTGTAGCCTCTGAGCGTAAAATCGTAGATTTGTAGCCTCTCGAGCGTAAAAGCTGCTAAGCATAAAAGCATCCGGGCATAAAACCATAGATTTATACCTTCTGAGCGTAAAATCGTAGACTTGTAGCCACTGAGTGTAAAACAGCTCATGAGCGTGAAATCATAGATTTGTAGCATCTGAGCGTAAAGTCGTCGGTTTGTAGCCTCTCGAGCGTAAAAGCTACCGAGCATAAAAGAATTCGGGCGTAAAACCATAGACCTATAGTCTCTGGAGCGTAAAACCGTAGATTTGTGGTCTCTTGAGCGTAAAAACTTCTGAGCATAAAATTATAGATCTGCTCTGCGCGTAAGTTCTGGATCCACTGACTGTCCATCTTCTTCTTTTAAATGATAGGCTGACGTGGTCCCAAATCATAACCGAATATTAAATATCGGATTTGGTTAGGAATTTGAAGAGTTGTCTGAACTATATAAATACCCCAAGGCTTTGAGAGAAGAAACTCTTCATCTGTCTTTTGTAAAACCCTAGCTTTCCAAGAACCTTTCTTCTTCGTCTCTTTCTCGAGAACACTGAGTTTTAGCCATGGCACCGAAACCAACTTCCACCTCTAAAGGAAAGAAAGCTGCGTCTTCTTCTCGCTCCTCTGCTCAAGCACGAGCAACTCCTGTTGGGCTGAACGAACCCCGCTCTGAATGAAGTGCTCCACCGTCAAGCTGTGCACCAAGCGTCATAGGTAAAGCTTTTAGGACGAGAAAAAGAAGAAAACCCTTCGCACACCGTGTACGTGAACGCGCTAGGTCATCTTCTGTGCTGAGAGCCTCTTCGAGGAAGATGATGCACAGAGATATTTTATCATTTTACGCCCACATTCCTAATGTGTCAGCAAAAAAACTCTATATTTTCGCAGTTTGGCGTAAAAGCTTTGACTGTCTAAATTTGGCGTATACGACAAACTTTGAATGTTACGCTCTGGATGAAAATTCCTGCGTAACAACTCAAATTTTGGCAGTCTGACGTAAAAACAGAGACTGTTAGATTTTTGTGTATACTGCCAGCCTTGAATTTTATGCCTCGGAAATAGGTTCCAGCGTAAAAACTCAAGTTTTTACAGTCTTGGCGTAAAAGCACAGACCGTTGATATTTGGCGTAAGCTGCAAGACTGTAATGTCTAGTATAAAAACTGACTTGTTCTTCTTGTATTTTGTAGTGGACTTGCAGATCCCTCTGTTGGCTGAGGTGATGGGTTCTGCTGCTGGAATGCTGAACTCGAATTATCTGGAGGATTTGTCGCATGTGATATTCCCTATTTCTAGAGACAACTATCCTGAAGGAAGGAGAATCCTGATCTTGTCCCAGGGAGAACGCATGTTGTTGAGTATGATCAGCGGGGAGCCCCTGACGTATATAGATGGGGCCAAATATATAAAACCAGCTTTCCTGTTCGGGGATATGATTGATAAACAATCCCAAACGAAGTCCAAGAAGGAAAACTGGATTTTTACTGCTGAGGGCATGGTCATGTACCTGCCCAGGATGCCGAGAGATTACCCTATCTCGACATTCTTCCATGCCACGCATCCCAGGAAGATGTCATGGACCCTGACTCCTGATCTTCACGGCCAGCCGGGGAAGATATTTTATCAGAAAGGATCAGACCGAGGATTATTTGTGAGCCGTCCTTCAGGTCCTGTTATGCCTTTCAGGAGATTATTTCCGGACAGTATCCCGAGTGAAGACACTGCACTACTCCAGCCGATTCAAATATTGACTATTTGCAATGACTTCATGGGGCGGGGAGGAGTATGCCCCAAGGTTAATCCTCGGACCAGCGGATGGGTTAGCCCCGGAAATCTCCGATGGGCTCGTTTAACTGCCTGGGCCTTGAAACATTTTCAGACAGAGCTGGAGAGCATTGGTCTGATCGAGGCTGTGACTGCTACCAGTGTTGGGCTGCCTCTCAACCCCAACTTATTTTTGGCTTTGATGGAGCGGTATATCTCGCTCACTGGGACTTTCGCCACCCCGCTAGGGGAGTTAGGATTGGCCCTTCATGAAATGGCAGAGATTTCAAGACTGCCAATGGGGGATACTCCTTATGAAGAGTATGTTCCCACAAACAAGGAGCTGAGGGATTAAAACCCTCGGATAATGGCAGTATACCAGGAGCTAATGAGCCATTATCTAGCATGCACCACCTTCTACGATGAGCCCTCTGATTTGGCTCATACCAATAAATGGGCGTCATATCTCTTCTTTCATCAGGCCAGAGCTGCTAAGCCAGACAAAGTTGTGGATAGCAGAGATAAGCCCTTGAATCTTCTGAGCGTGCTTAATGCCCAAATAGTCGATCATCTTATTGAAGACGTCGGGGCTTCAGATCAAGTTCTCGATGAGGAGATCGAAGGTTATCCTGAAGGCACTAAAGCCTATAGTTATATGAGGCATTGCCGCAAGTCTCTGTCAAGGGAAGCTCAACTGGCTGGCTTCCTCTCTGTATGGCTATGCCGATTGGTGGTACCTAGCATCGCATCTGCAGATCGTATTCATCGTAATATCTTATGGCCTGCAGTGCATTTGGTGTTTGGGGCAAGACTGGGCCTGCTCCCTGCCATGGTATGTTGGATACAAGATGGCCTGAGGGCCCTTACTGATGGGCTGCTTGCAGATGAAATACGGCGTGAAAGCTTTCCCAGGGTAGAGTTACCATTCCTATATCTGATGGGATGGTTAATTCTTCATAACCCCAGGGTGATGTCTCTCGGCTCTGCCAGTAGTTCAGGAAATAATTTTTTGTTGAATTACAAGAATTCCTCTTGGAACGTGACCACCGTCGTAGACTATCGGCGAGCATTAAATTTTGTTCATAGCTGAAAGCTCTTCTGTATCGTCCCCACTGTACATATCAATCAACAGGGAGCAAAACTTCAGGATTCAGGTCAAGGGAAGACCGTTCTTTGTCCCGAAGCTTTCTATAGGTTGGTCTGCATTAGACCTTCCTATTTGTTGTACAGAAGTGAAGACCACTGCTTCTTGGAGCCTTATCTGCCCAGTCGGTTCGCCAGGCAGTTTGGGTATGACCAATTGCATGTGGGAAATGCCATCACCAGCTTCAAGTCCAGAGGTGGACTTATTGATGGAGCCAGAGGGTGGCGGTACTTCATGATGGGTTGTACTGGAGCAACCTTTACTGTACCCGCGACTTCTCTCTCCATGGAGTTGCGCATCCTCCATTCATACGCACAGTTTTATGTGGCCATCAATACCCTCCATCACGATTTTGATATGCGTGGAAGTTTTAGGATGCCCTCTCATAAGTCCACTGGAAGAGAGGAGGTCCCATCAGTCTCCTTTGACGAAGGTGAAGACCCTGTCGGTCCAGATGAGTTTTTGTTGACAGTACCGAGAGGCCTAATACCTCCACCTGCAGAGCCTCTTGTTATCCCCAGTATACGAAGGGCTCCTACTCTGAAAGAGACTTCCCCTCGCAAGAAAAAAAAAGACTGTCAGTGGTCCTCCAAGGACTTCCAGCCATGAGGCTCCTAGGAGTGAGCCTGCTGTTTCGCCGGGCGGGCATGATTCTTTGATTAGAGGTCCCTCATCTTTTAGAGAGGGAACCTCCACAGTTTCGGCTGACAGTGCCGGTGATTCTTTGCTCGAGACTGTCGCTGCTGCTACTGGTGGTGCAGTGAGGTCACCTTCGAGGCCGAGCAAATTAAGGATATCTATATCCAGACCAATAATGGGTCCAGCCCCTTCTTCATCTGTAAGTATCTCTAGCGAGATTTCACCTGATGAACCTCGATTGGATCTGAGTGAAGACTTGGATGACTACCCTCAGACGTTATTTGGTGCACCCTCCTCTCCAGGTATGACAGCTCGCTTAGCATCATTAAGAAATAATTTAGCGGTACTGGCTGCGAACGCGACATATATACCATCAGCCATGGGTAAATGTTGTCCTTACGCCTTTTTTTAGGAAAATTAACGTCAAATTGATATTAATTTTCTCTTGTCTTCCTTTCAGGTGAAGACATATCAGGGGAAGACGGAGTCGACGCAACTTTTGATTTTGTTACGGACCCTGCTGATGAACCGGCTGTGTCCGACGTTGAGGGAGCAAGCTTTGATGCTGCCGATGCAACATTATCGGATGTTGTTCCGCCAGTACCAGTGCAAATAACATCGGGGGAAGATAAGCTAATTGTCTCGACTGTGCCTCCTTTGTCGAGCATGCCAACAACTTTGACCGTCGTTGGTGCTTCTTCTTTTGTCGTGCCATCTGTTGAAGCGACGACTGTGGTAACATCCTCTACAGTCATTCCTGGAGGGGGATTCACTGATATCGCAGCCACTCCCAGCGTCCATTCGAGTCTCGCCATGCTAGTTGAGCAGTTTTCTAGTATTTTCTATGCCACTTTGAAAACGCTGATATCGATGGTGCTGGAAAAGAATCTAGGCTTCGAGGCTCTGAAGACGTCCTCCAACCTCAGTATAGCGCAGATTAGATATTTCAACGGTAATGACAGAGCTGATGCGCTAGAGCAAATAGTTAATAGTTTGGAACAACCCATTAACGATTATTTGCAACTATCTCGAGGCAGCATCGACGGTCTCATTCAAGCTAGGTATGACTCCTTAACTGTAGAGCTTGCTGGGCAAATGTAATCTCTGAACAAATTCGTCCATGAACAGCAGCAGGAGATGGATCAAGAGCATGCCGTATTGGGGTATGTCATTCCCCAGCTGGCTAAGTGCCTGGCCAAATATGAGGAAGAAGCAGCGAGGGTCCGCAAATTGGAAGATGAACTCGCTCAAGCAAAGGAGAGGGCTCTCTCTTTATCAACAGCTCGCGATGTGTTGAAGGACCGAATGGAAGCGGCTCAGCAGAACCTAGCACATGTGGGTGTCATCCACACCGGTTTTGTACATGCTCGGTCTGAACTATCCATCCTGAGCGATGACGAGGCACGAATGGAGCGGGCTCGCGCTAACATCTTAGACTCCAGGAATGAGAGGATGACTGCTCTGGCGCAACAGATCCGTGATTTGACTGCTCCTCCCCAATGATGTACTTTCTTATTTCTCCTGTAATTTCTCGGAGATAATAAAGACACATTTTCTGACTTTGTGGACCCATCATTTTAGAATGTGATAGGCTAGGGTGAAAGTGATATCAGAGGTATCATTAACATGACATTCTTTCGTTAAGGTTTTGCCGAATGTTAATCTATTCAGAGTTAGCATGAACCTGAAAGAATATAATCCAACTAAATTTGTATACTAAACACTATCAGAGGTAATATGAACATAATAGGCTTACAAATTAGTTAAGGATATCTATTCGGGGGTCACATGAACCTGATAGAATATGATCCAACTAACCTTTGTGCATGGTATCGTCGGAATAAGATCTTCGTCATACTCCGTTAAACGAAGGAGATCAAGTATAGTACTTCTTCGGAAATTTGTAGTTGATAGTAGCCATTGCCAAATTTTAATTAGGTTTGGCTAATCTTGTAAGCACCATTTGCAATCATATAAGGGCCCTTCCATTTCTTTATGATTGTTTGTACGAACTTTGGATATTGTACTAGAGGTAATATGGACGTAGTACGATACCGTATTTGTCGAGGATATCCCACTGGAGGATTTTTTGTGGACCCATTACTTTTTGTGCACGAGAGTGCAAGTAATAGGTTTTTAGGGCAAGCCTTGCCAGAGATAATATGGACGTGGCAGTTTTTTGTGGACCTAACACCACTGGCATACTTAAAGTTAAGTACGGGTGGTAAGTTGAGATGACAACCGATATCAGAGGTAATATGGACGTGATAATCGATAGCCCAAACTCGGAGGGTTTGTTCAGAGGTAATATGAATATGACAAACTTTTGAGTTGTGACTCCACTGGAGATGGAGGTATATATCTGCTCAGAGGTAATATGGACATGGCAGTTTTTGTCGACTTAACATCACTGGCGTACTTAGAGTTAAGTACGAATGTTAAGTTGAGATGACAACCGATATCAGAGGTAATATGGACATGATAATCGATAGCCGCTACCCGAGAGGTTTGCTCAGAGGTCACTTGGACATGGCAAACTCAGCTGGGGGAAAAGAAGTTTGGACAACAGTTCAGAGGTAATATGGACGTGAACTCATGTCCAAAAAAAAATTCACTATAGAGTAATTTTCTGAGTGGGAATAATCCTGAAGGTTGCTCATCTGGGGAGACACCGTCTTTATAAATGCAAAGTGATGACTTTGGCGTCGATCAACTCCTGGATCCTCCTTTTTAATACATAGCTTGCCCTTGTGGGGTGATGAATGTACCGATGAAAGAGACAATAATCTGTGTCATCGACTTTGCCAGCCTTTTCAGGGTATTTGATGTTGGGTAGCTGAAGTTTGTGTTCCTTCATCAATATATTGAAGATTTTAATGATGTCATCTTTATTGAAGGAGAAAGTCCCCTTTGGCCTTCGGGCTCCCGATGCCTGAGTTTTACGGTCTTGCGGGAAGATCGTCACAGTTGCATCATCTTCGGATTTCGAGGGAATTCTACCCCCACCTTTGGATGCTGCCCTATTTTGTCGAGGTAGACTACCCCCAGACATGTTATGGCATTTTTTCACAGAAGTTGATTTAGAAGCTCCTGCCTCTGGTATTACAAGATCAGACTCTGGAGGTTTGGAGTTTGCAAGAGATGCAGTATACCCCAACCCAAAATAAGTTTGTTGACAGTAAGGATTACCATGCAATGGTGTTCGTCTGCCTTTCCCGTAGTTGAGACCTTGTTTCAACTTCAAATCATAACCCATGCTTTGTATAATCTTTAAATCTTGTGGGCTATATCTGTGGATTTGCATTTTGCCAACATCAGACTCACGAGATTCTTCTTGTACAATCGGTCTATTCCGCATTCGACCGAAGATTATCTGATGCTGGTCGTCACAAGTTGGTGGAATAATAAAGACAGAATCTTCATGTGGTCCATATGTCATGACGACATTAGATGTTGACGCATCTTCCCACATGATCTCCCCACGCTTGGTTGTTAGGGGAACTGAATCTTGGTTATGACTCCTGTCTTTGCGTTTTTGGATCGAGAATTCACACAAGTCAGGAGGATTAACAGCAGCAGAAGAAGAAGGCTTATTCTGCCTTTTTACATCAGTTGGAATGTGGATATTGGGAACTCCAACTCTCTCCCTGCCATAGGTGTACAGTAGTTCAGCCATATGAGTAGCACATGATCCATGAGGAGCGTATCTATGCACAAACCGGGCCTTCTTTACGCTGAGGGGATTAACCTGGCGTAATTTGAAACTCTGCTCAGGTTGGCATAAAACTGAGGAAGTCCTCGAACTGCCATCAGCGTTCCGCGTAATCTGAAGAGCGGACAGATTCTTCTCTTGATGGCGTAAAGATCGAGGGTTTGGAAAATCCGCCACTTGTTTTCCCTTGCGTTGATTGCAAGGGCCATCTGCTTTTCCACGGAGGGAAGATGCATTTTTACACGCGAAGCGCGTTTGGAATTTATGAATTGGCGCTGAGGCATTATCAGAAATTTTGTCTGCCACGTCACAGACGGGAGACTAAATTTTACGCGCAGGGCGCGGAGCTGACTTCTAGATTAGCACTGAGGCATAACCAGAAGCTTTGTCTGCCACGTCACAAACGGGAGACAGGATTTTACGCACAGAGTGCAGAGTAGACTTCTGTACTAGCACTGAGGCATTGCCAGAAGTTTTGTCTGCCACGTCACAAACGAGAGACAGAGTTTTACGCACGGGGCGCGCAGGTTGCGAAGCTACAACCTTGTTGGACGGAGAAACCAGAGAGTCGGTAGGAATGGTAGGGGATGTCCGGGGCATCCACACCTTACGCAATTTTCTGTTGTCTTGGACAGAGAGGGAATGAGAGCTACCCCCTGCTCGAAGCATGTCTTCGTAGGCTGACTGGTCAAATTGGACGACCAAGGTCTTCTTTATTGATCCTACTGATGCTGCATCGTGTTGAGCAATTACTTTCTCGTCAGATGAGAAAGTAGTCCCCAGCAGAGTTGCCATCTTGTGTTTGATAATAAACGAAAGAAATAAAAATAGGTTTATACGAAACCCTTTCTTAGGTTTACAAACAAGAAGTACTATTAATCCTTTACGAGGATGTTAAGTACAAAATTTAAATCTGGGTAAATATTGCTATAGAAGTCTGATCTGCAGTCGATCACTTTATCCCTTGGACCACACGATGACGAAAAAGTGCTGTAGAAGAAGGAGAAGCTTCAAAAATCGCAAGAGAGATTAGATGCTCGATGCCAAAGTCGTCAATCACTCCCCTCTGTCTGTGCTCTAGACTCTTTTCTCTCAATTTTCTGACCTTTTTCTCCGACCTCTAATAAAATTCGACCTCTTCCTCCCCTCTGACCTCCGTGGACAGAGGTCTCTATTTATAGGCGTAGAAACTGAACAACGGAGAGAACCGCACCTTTTACGCGGCGGTTATCATAACTGCTACCCACGTATAAATGATCTTCTGAATAAGCGTGTGACGCGTGTCCCATTAAGAGGTAATGCGTATAACTGCTGCGAAGATCATGGCATGCAAACCACGTAGGTAACTACCTCTCACGTAGAGATGATTAGCGTAGAAGCCAAATAACTGTCTCGTTGGCGTAAAAAACCAAATAGTTGTTCTGATGGCGTAAAAGCCAAGTAGGCGTAGAAGCTGAATAGTTGTCGAGTTGGCGTAGAAGCCAAATAGGCGTAGAAGCCCAATAGCTGACATGTTGGCGTAGAAGCCAAGTAGCTGTCATGTTGGCGTAGAAGCCAAGTTCTGTGTTAAAGCTTGATGTTGACTAGAGTCTTGAGCGTATTCCGGACCAAATAGCATTATCACGCACCTTTGCCAATATAGCCTAAGTTGGCGTATTTCAAGGAGATGACATACGGCGTACTCCTATAGTTGAAAATAGCCAGGTTGGCGTATTTCGAGGAGATAGCATACGGCGTACTCCTATAGCTAAAAATAGCTTGATGGCGTAATGTGTAGGGATGGTGATGTGGACATATTAGCCGTAATTATGGCTTTCCCGGTTATTGGAAACAGAATAAAATCTCGTGCATTAAATGCAGAGATCTGCCCCCATCTTACGTATTAATTGCAGAGACGTGCCTCGGACTTTGTACGAAGAGCAGCTTTTGACGTGGCGGTCAGCTTTGTCTTATCCTGAGCGTAGAAGCTCGTGCTTGCCTGTGTAAAACTAGGCAGCGTATTACTTGAATGCGTAAACGACGTCTTATATCAAGGCTTTGTCACTAAACGATAGTCTGGAGCTCTGTGCCGAATTATCATTACAGCCATCGTCTGGATAGTCGTGCAGTACTCTTTGTTAGGAGTCAGGTTCGTTGTACTGACTGACAGGTTCATTCGAAGAATTTGAAGCGTTCCTCGTACACTTCCATGCTACATTAAAAGCAGATGGGTTTTACGCCATAAAGGCGAGGTAGCAACCTTTATACGCTGAAGCAGTCTGAAATACTACATTACGCGGGTTTGTTCTGGAGCTGTGTTTTACGCTGAAATAGCGTTGAAACTCTGTTGTACGCCAATGGCTCTGAAGTCATGCTTTACGCTGCACAACACTGAAACTCTGCCTTACGCGGGCTTCGTGCATATTGCGTATAATCCTGTAGCGTATTTTTCATGCTTCTACACTCGTGACTCTCCATTCTTGGAATTTCTCGAGTGTCCACCACTTGCGAACTTAAAATAATTTAGAAATGTTTAAACAAGATAAGATTCACCTAGATCATTGGGAGGGAAGGATATTGTGCTACCGGCTACCCCGATCTCCAAGGGCCCCATGCAGCATGGAATCACCCTGCTAGGCAAGGGCTCCATGACTGACCAAGTTTACGCGTTCTGCGGCACATTACAAGACAAGTTTATGTTTATAAGACAAGTTTATGATTCACAAGTTCAAGTTTATGTTCACAAGCTTTAGTTTATGCTTACAAGTTTGAATTTTTGTTTATGACAAGTAACTAGTTATGTTGTAGTGTTGTTGAATATGCATTAAAGTTTACTCGACAAGCGTACCCTTGGCCATCCGGGTTGACTGCAGTTTCGGTTGTAGCAATATTCTTAAAATATGCATTTAGTATTTAAGGCATGTGACAACCCTAACTAGTTAATCATAGCAAGCCGTATAGCTGTTTGGCCGTGCAATGAATGATATGGTTAGAGTTCAAAGTCCTGCTCGGGTGAAGGACTACAACCCCGGTCCTTGTTTGGTTTAAGGGTTGTGGTCCCAATCTAGAGTAGTTCCTATGCCCTCTTGCCGCTCGTCGTCTTACTTCATCTTAGCACTTGTTATCAGTTTTATCATTATATTTTGCGATAAGTACATTGGTACCATACAAGTCTCGACCTTCATTTATTCTTATGTCTCTTTTATGCTAATATTGTGATATATTTGGTCTATCACCTTGAGCGCTTTTTTGGTACTTATTGCTTGGGGTTCTGACCCCACTGGTTTTGTATGGCCAGATTATCCCAAGAAAAATCATGATCCACTGCACTTCCAGCAAGATGGCTCGCACTCGTAGGATTGCGGCCGAAGCTTACGAGTCAATTTTCTTCCTTCACCCCTCGTAGTGTTATCTTATTTTGTGGTATTTTAGCAAGAGGCAGTGTTAGCCCCTTATTTTAAGATCACTTCTCTGACTTCGATCAACACGATGTATATATTAGACGATGGCTGGTATATTTGATCATATATAATTATATTCTGCTAGTGCAGCATTTTGTATTCACTAGATTTAAGATCATATGTGGTATATAATTTGGGACGTATTATTTACTTTCATATATGATATACTCTTGTACTTGTGTTGATGGATTGAGATACAAGGATTTATCGGCCTTAGGACTGACGTCATAGCATGCTAGAGTTCACCTATATGTCTTCTAGAGAACCTTAAAATATTGCGGCTTACTTCGGTATTCTGCAATGTGTGGTTTGCCATGTTAGTCCTCGTATTTATCCAATATTCTGGGAGCGGGGCATGACAAGGTTTTATGTGGTGGCCTATGCAGGTCTATTTTTCAGACTTATGGGAGGACTCATCTTGATAGGATCTCAATCATCTATTTAACTTTGATTAAACTCCACTTGTGACATGTACTTCTCGCTCTCCTTGAACTATAAGCTTGCTTGACATGATTGTTCCATTATCGTCCCTTATTGATATCCTTGTGTCCTTATCCTTCAGGAACACCCCACCCGCTCCTCTTTTTGAGGTTTCTGTAGCACCGATAACTCCAGCAGATCCAGTAGTAGGGCAAGGCCAGATTCTGCCATTGAACCAAGGGCAAGCGTCAGTAGCTTTTTATCAGCCGGCTCCGCAAGTCATGCATAATCGACTAGCATAATCTGTCATGCCCCAGTCCCAAAATAACGAGGGACTGAGCACGTGCGCAACGGCCAGCAGCATGCACCGATGGACAACCCAATTTAATGGATCCATCAGGGCATGCTTAAGCTGTAGTCTAACAGGAATTAGGGCAATTGTTACAAGTCACGGGTTATTCTATTCTCATCCACAGCAGATAATCACAGACAGAGTAATACAAATAGAAATAACTGTCAAATCTCAATAACTTCCTCGGGAAACAATCCGAGAATATGTCTGGTACAACAGATACAAATAGACAGGAAATAAACAACTGGAAATAGAAATAACTGACTACATACGGCCAATGCTCAGGAGAAGTCCTCTGGTGCAATCTCGTCCTCAGGTCCTGGTACAGCTCCTGGAAGTGCTCCTGTGCGGTGTATCTCTGGATGGATCTCTTCTGCTATAACTGGAGAACAAAACCAGGTCCTCAGCGGGACGTAATAAGGTACAGAAGAATACGAGCCAAACATAAATGCAGTACAGGAATTAAATAAGCAATAGGGCAAACTATGTAACCAGCTAAGTGAGATGCAATATGAGAGCAGCACGAGAAACTCAGGCTGAAACTACTACAAGCTCTGTGTCGGGGAGCCGGTAGCAGTGATATCATGTGGTTGTCTATCTCGTAGTGAGACTAAGACGCCGGCATAATATAAAATCAACCTGTAGTCTGTGTGACTCTTCCCACCCAATGTAATCACGCATATCATGACCATAACGTCTCATGTCCATGTCAGCGGGATTATAGCTAATGCAGCAAGTCATAATGTCTATAAAATATCACTGTCAAGTCCTGTATCCTATACAGAATCACCATGAATGCCTCAGGAAGACTCTGTCTCATGAATAGTGTCAAGTGTCCTGGGTTCTGGAGTACTTGAGAAGACAAGTACGAGAATTATCGGGTCTCGAAATCCATCTCTATGTGACGTTACACAACTCCGCGTACGGAGTTGGCACCCGACTGGAAATCGGACGCTAAGTACGCCACTCGGTCCTGGGTTTTAACAGTTGAAACAAGTTTATATGCATTTAAACAGGAATTCAGGCAAAGTTCTATAACAGGAATTAATGCAATTTGGCAAGCTTTAATTGCCCACTGATGTATAAACAAGTCAAGGAAAATAAGTAGCAAGCTGCAGGATTTGGCAAGGTACACTTGCCTGTGGTTCCGGCTATGTTTGCAGTTCTTACATCGGCGGGAATTGCAGGCGGTACTCCGGTTGCTGAAACAAACATCACCATCAGATCCAGGAAATATCAATCAGCTAGAAACGCCTGTCCTTGGGTCCAATTTGGAGACAAGGGCAGAAACGGCAGTTTCGGGTCAAAACGGGGTCCACATGTGAGCCCGCTTTGCACCGAAAAATGCGTCAGGGTCAAAGGTCTCCAAATTTACCAAACTTAGTGGCAACAGGTCAGAAACGTTGATACGAACCCAACGGAACTTTCAGATTTAAATTCCGATGAGCCGAACACAAAATCGTTCGTCGAGCGGGGCCTGTAGGGCCCACGACACGCGATTTCGTCAACGTTCTCAGAATCGAACCAAACTTGACCCACAGGACCAGCGTATTGCTACGAGTCCGATGGCGCAAGTTTCGTCTCGATCTGGCGTGTGTATACAAAGTTAGAGCACGTTCCAGAAAGTACGGATACGGGGCGATGTCCGCGGATACGCGTTGATTCCGGTGTGCACGCACACCCGAATCAGCTTCCACGAAATTCCACACGTCCGTATCGACGAGGCCCTCGTGTCTGTGAAGACCGCGTGCGACCAAGTCGTCCCTTTTGGCGGGGCGTACCCAGTTCCGGGGTGAAACAGGGTCTGGTTTTTTCCTGTTTTTGGATCGCGGTGTGCGATCACCACAGGACGCGATGTCCCGAACAGTTTGTCCGGGCACCGAGAGGGTCATACAGGCTTCGTAACGCAATTTACGGAATCGAAATCCGAGTTACGAGCAAGAAGATACACGCACCTGAACGGGGCCTGAAAACCGAAGTTCGAATCGTGTCCGACACGTGTCCGACACGTGTCGGATTCGAAGAAACTAGGGTTAGGGTTAGGGGTTCCCGGCGGAGACGGCGGCTCTGCGGCGGCTCAGGGCGGGGAGGCCGGCCGGGCGGAGGGGCCGAAGGCATCGGGGGCACGCGGCGGCGCTGGAGGCGGCGGAGGCGGCGCGGGAAGCGGCCGGAGCTGCTGCTGTTCGGCTCTGCGGGGAAGGAGGTGGACGGAGGAGGCCGGCTCGGCGGAGGAGGCTGGCGGGGTGACGGCGCTGGAGGGTCGCAGGGGGTCGGGGTCGCCGGACGGGGCTCGCCGGACGTGGGAGTTAGGGCTAGGGTTTAGGGCAGAAAGGAGGCGGAGGAAGGCTATTTAAAGGGGCTCGAGGGGAGGGGGTCCGGCCGGAACTGGCGGATCGAGGAGGAGGACGTGGGCGAGGGGTTCGGAGGGGAGGCGTGGTCGTGGCCGCCGGAAACCGCGGCGGCCGGCGGAGAATTCGGAGAGAGGGAGTCGTGGGAGAGAGGGAGAGGGCCGGGTCGGGTACGGGCGCGGGCTAGGAATAATAAATAATAATAATATTATTAATCAGTAAATAATTAAATAAATAACTAATTAATTAATTAATTAAATAAATAGTTTTAGGTGTTTTAAAAATAGGTCCGGGGTCCGATAAATTCCAGGAAAATTGTCCTAAGTCCAGTTTTTCATTTTACATCCAAAAATATTATTTTCATAATATTTTAATACTGTTTAATATCAATTAAAAATCATTGAATAATTAAAACCCTGTTTTTAAATTACAGAAAATTCCCAGAAAATTCCAGAAAATTGTGAAAAATCCAGTTTTGAAAATTTTGAAAAATTAGGGGGTTTACAATCTACCCCCCTTAAGAGGATTGCGTCCTCGCAATCAAAGAATAACCGGTCAACGGAGATGACGCGGTCGCAAGCATCGTTTGAACCATATCACAAGAGACTTCAGGGAAATACCGTTTCCCTAAAAATTGAAAGTTTACACTTTCCAGGAAAATCTAGTTAGAGCAAAAATCTACAACTTTTATGAAAACCAGGTTATTATTACAAGTTGCAAATTACTAGATTGGGGCTGAGGTCACGAACCAACGGGCACGAACTACAATAAGACTAGAAACGGAAACTATAAATCACTTACGCGCATTGGCTACTCCACGAGTCTGCGCGTTCTCCACTGTCATCGTCAGGGCTTGCTCGCGTCCTTGTAGTCGATTCTTCTGTTGTTGAGCCTGCTGGAAGAGTAGTTCTTGGGGTATCAATGGTGGCCTCGGCTGATACCCTGCTGGAGCTGGTGGTAGGACTCCTTGAACTTCCGTTTGCGGTGCTCCTAATGCTGGATAGACTGGCCTCGGTATTGGTAACGCTTGCTGGTTACCCTTTGGTGCTCTGTCTCGACGCTCAGGGCATTCCTTTAATAAATGCTGACTGGACCCACAAACTATGCATAATCTCTTCTTTCGTCTGCACTCGTCTTCAGTATGGCCTCGCTTGCGACAATATGGACAAACAGGTATTGTCTGTGGAGATGCCTCCGGTGGCTGGTGTACGTGAGGTCTTTTTGCAACTTCTTCTTGTAGTACTGAAGTGGAAGTCCGTTTCAGACTAGTCTCTCTCCTGATGACGCGCTCAATGCGTCGCGCTGCAGCAAGGACGTCCGAGTACGAAGTAGGTGCAACAGATCCAATTAGTTTCTGTAGCTCAATGTTTAGTCCGTCGAAGAATTTCTCGGCCTTCTCTTCTTCTGTCGGGATCAACGTTGGAGCGAAATGACTTAGACGAATGAACTCCGCGTTGTACTCTTCCACCGTCTTAGTATCCTGAGTGAGGTGATTGAACTTGTCCCGAAGTTCTGATCGAGCGATAGCTGGAATGTACATCTCTTGAAAGAGTCTAGAGAACTCTTCCCAAGTGACTCAGTCTGGTCCGAGCCGTGCTTCCTCAGATAGCCACCAGTGATGCGCATTATCCGTCAACTGCATTCTGACGGCAGTCATCCAACGTTCCTTTGGAAGCTCAGCTGCTTCTAGTTGATGTTGAGTGTTGGTGAGCCACTCATGAACTTCAGTGGGCTCTTCTTTGCCTGAGAATGTACGGGGCTTCAGTTGGCGAAAGTCGGTGATAGAGCCCGTTGTTGGCCGTCGAGCTGGTAGGTCTGCCTGCTCTAGTGCGGTTACTAGGCTGCGACTGAAAGCCTCTTGTTGTGCTTGCATTATTGCACAGACCATTTGAACCATCTGCTGTCCGTCCATGGCCTGCCCTGGTGGAATTACGGGCATTGATGGAGTAAATGGCGTCGTTGGTGGAATGTCATCGTGCTGGACTCTCGAGGCATGTTGCTGAGCTGATTGTCCTCCATCCACTAGTGTTACTTCAACTTCGTTGGTTATCACAGCGTCCCGCGGTGATTTTATGGGAGTCTCGTCGTTTACTCGTGAATCCATAACCCTGCAACCAAAATAAACAACAAGAGGCGCACAGGAATCAAGGCAGGATGCAAGTCAAGGAATTAATTCGAAGTCGATAGGGATACCAAGAAGGTTTCAAGCAAGTGGATGAGATCCTAAAAACTTATCCTATCTTATTGCAGGCCTGTTCGGTCCCTGAGTTGAAACCGAACAATTTAGTCGAAGACCTGCATGGGCCACCACAAAAACCATGTCACGCCCCAGTCCCAAAATGACGAGGGACTGAGCACGTGCGCAACGGCCAGCAGCATGCACCGATGGACAACCCAATTTAATGGATCCATCAGGGCATGCTTAAACTGTAGTCTAACAGGAATTAGGGCAATTGTTACAAGTCACGGGTTATTCTATTCTCATCCACAGCAGATAATCACAAACAGAGTAATACAAATAGAAATAACTGTCAAATCTCAATAACTTCCTCGGGAAACAATCCGAGAATATGTCTGGTACAACAGATACAAATAGACAGGAAATAAATAACTGGAAATAGAAATAACTGACTACATACGGCCAATGCTCAGGAGAAGTCCTCTGGTGCAATCTCGTCCTCAGGTCCTGGTACAGCTCCTGGAAGTGCTCCTGTGCGGTGTATCTCTGGATGGATCTCTTCTGCTATAACTGGAGAACAAAACCAGGTCCTCAGCGGGACGTAACAAGGTACAGAAGAATACGAGCCAAACATAAATGCAGTGCAGGAATTAAATAAGCAATAGGGCAAACTATGTAACCAGCTAAGTGAGATGCAATATGAGAGCAGCACGAGAAACTCAGGCTGAAACTACTACAAGCTCTGTGTCGGGGAGCCGGTAGCAGTGATATCATGTGGTTGTCTATCTCGTAGTGAGACTAAGACGCCGGCATAATATAAAATCAACCTGTAGTCTGTGTGACTCTTCCCACCCAATGTAATCACGCATATCATGACCATAACGTCTCATGTCCATGTCAGCGGGATTATAGCTAATGCAGCAAGTCATAATGTCTATAAAATATCACTGTCAAGTCCTGTATCCTATACAGAATCACCATGAATGCCTCAGGAAGACTCTGTCTCATGAATAGTGTCAAGTGTCCTGGGTTCTGGAGTACTTGAGAAGACAAGTACGAGAATTATCGGGTCTCGAAATCCATCTCTATGTGACGTTACACAACTCCGCGTACGGAGTTGGCACCCGACTGGTAATCGGACGCTAAGTACGCCACTCGGTCCTGGGTTTTAACAGTTGAAACAAGTTTATATGCATTTAAACAGGAATTCAGGCAAAGTTCTATAACAGAAATTAATGCAATTTGGCAAGCTTTAATTGTCCACTGATGTATAAACAAGTCAAGGAAAATAAGTAGCAAGCTGCAGGATTTGGCAAGGTACACTTGTTTGTGGTTCCGGCTATGTTTGCAGTTCTGACTTCGGCGGGAATTGCAGGCGGTACTCCGGTTGCTGAAACAAACATCACCATCAGATCCAGGAAATATCAATCAGCTAGAAATGCCTGTCCTTGGGTCCAATTTGGAGACAAGGACAGAAACGGCAGTTTCGGGTCAAAACGGGGTCCACATGTGGGCCCGCTTTGCACCGAAAAATGCGTCAGGGTCAAAGGTCTCCAAATTTACCAAACTTAGTGTCAACAGGTCAGGAACGCTGATACGAACCCAACGGAACTTTCAGATTTGAATTCCGATGAGCCGAACACAAAATCGTCCGTCGAGCGGGGCCTGTGGGGCCCACGACACGCGATTTCGTCAACGTTCTCAGAATCGAACCAAACTTGATCCACAGGACCAGCATATCGCTACGAGTCCGATGGCGCAAGTTTCGTCTCGATCCGACGTGTGTACACAAAGTTAGGGCACGTTCCAGAAAGTACGGATACGGGGCGATGTCCGCGGATACGCGTTGATTCCGGTGTGCACGCACACCCGAATCAGCTTCCACGAAATCTCACACGTCCGTATCGATGAGGCGCTCGCGTCTGTGAAGACCGCGCGCGACCAAGTCGTCCCGTTTGGCGGGGCGTACCCAGTTCCGGGGTGAAACAGGGTCTGGTTTTTTCCTGTTTTTGGATCGCGGTGTGCGATCACCACAGGACGCGATGTCCCGAACAGTTTGTTCGGGCACCGAGAGGGTCATATAGGCTTCGTAACGCAATTTACGGAATCGAAATCCGAGTTACGAGCAAGAAGATACACGCACCTGAACGGGGCCTGAAAACCGAAGTTCGAATCGTGTCCGACACGTGTCGGATTCGAAGAAACTAGGGTTAGGGTTAGGGGTTCCCGGCGGAGACGGCGGCTCTGCGGCGGCTCAGGGCGGGGAGGCCGGCCGGGCGGAGGGGCCGAAGGCAGCGGGGGAACGCGGCGGCGCTGGAGGCGGCGGAGGCGGTGCGGGAAGCGGCCGGAGCTGCTGCTGTTCGGCTCTGCGGGGAAGGAGGTGGACGGAGGAGGCCGGCTCGGCGGAGGAGGCTGGCGGGTTGACGGCGCTGGAGGGTCGCAGGGGGTCGTGGTCGCCGGACGGGGCTCGCCGGACGGGGGAGTTAGGGCTAGGGTTTAGGGGAGAAAGGAGGCGGAGGAAGGCTATTTAAAGGGGCTCGAGGGGAGGGGGTCCGGCCGGAACTGGCGGATCGAGGAGGAGGACGTGGGCGAGGGGTTCGGAGGGGAGGCGTGGTCGTGGCCGCCGGAAACCGCGGCGGCCGGCGGAGAATTCGGAGAGAGGGAGTCGTGGGAGAGAGGGAGAGGGCCGGGTCGGGTACGGGCGCGGGCTAGGAATAATAAATAATAATAATATTATTAATCAGTAAATAATTAAATAAATAACTAATTAATTAATTAATTAAATAAATAGTTTTAGGTGTTTTAAAAATAGGTCCGGGGTCCGATAAATTCCAGAAAAATTGCCCTAAGTCCAGTTTTTCATTTTACATCCAAAAATATTATTTTTATAATATTTTAATACTGTTTAATATCAATTAAAAATCATTGAATAATTAAAACTCTGTTTTTAAATTACAGAAAATTCCCAAAAAATTCCAGAAAATTGTGAAAAATCCAGTTTTGAAAATTTTAAAAAATTAGGGGGTTTACATAATCAGCTCCACCAGTCTTACCGGGACGACCAGTTCAGCCTGCTTCGCTGTTCATACTAGCCCAGCCAGCCCTGACAGTACCACCAGTTTTTCTAGTACAACCAGGGAAGGCAAGCTCGCCGGCCATGTTAGAGATGATCCAAGACATGATAATGGTACAACAACAACAGCAACAACAACTCCAGCTTCAACAATAAGTGGACCAACTCTGCCAGCAGTTCCAGTAAGGACAAGAACAGACCAACACTACTCTTTGCCAGGGAGTTAGAGTAGCATTCGATAACAATGATATTTATACTCACAACTCGGCGACCAATGTTAGTCGCATGCGCCCAACCAAGTTCCTCGGCATGGAATATGCAGTTTCAACATATTCTTGGCTCCAGGATTTTGAGGCCATCCTGGATGCAACTAAGACCCTAGAAGATGAGAATGTAGTAGTAGTAAAGCTATAACTGTCAGATCTTGCCCGAGATTGGTGGACATCACAAGAAATGGCACTTCTGAAGCCTATTGACTGACAGACATTCAAGGAGCACTTTCAGGAGAAGTATTTCTACACAACCGCCAAGTTCCAGCTTCAGCAGCATTTTATCAACCTCCGCCAGAACATATGATCAGTAGACTAGTATGCAGCTGAGTTTTGCCGACTTAGCCGATTTGCTCCTCATATGGTAGCTTCCGAAGAGGATCAAGCCAAGGGATTTGAGCAAGGGTTACATCTTGAGCTTCAGCAGTTTACAGTGGGTCATAATTATACCACCTACGATACAGTACTCAGGGAAGCTAGGTCCCGAGAACTTGCCAGCCAGAGATTAGTAGCAAGGACCGGAGGCCAGAATAGGTCACACTCATCCATGAGAGGCATCATTATTCATTCATCACCTCCAGCTCCAGCAGTCAGAAATCCTCGCCCGCCAGCACCTTCAACCTCCACAGTAACCTCAGTACAATCTACTAGGCAGTCTGTATCAACAAGATGCAGCTACTAAAGCAAGCCAGGGCATACCAGAGATCAGTGTAGGAGGACCAACGACCAGTGACTCAGATATGGGATATCTGACCATATGATTGGTTCATGTCTGCTTCTGTATCCAGAGGCTTCTTCAGTCCGACAGTTACCAGCTTCGCCTCGGGCAGCGATTGAAGGCCAGCAAGGACCAGCATTAGTAGTTTGACCACTAGCCCAGCGTCCTCTTCCGATGCAGACCCAGCAATTTCAGCAGCAACGTCTGACGCAGTTTGTGCAAGTCCAGCAAGACCAACCAGCAAGACAGAACCAGCAGGAAGTTAGAGCCACAGCCCCTAAATGTTGGCCTGACGAAACATTTGGCAACCTAGAGCTGTTGATAGCCGAAGGTGCTAATTATGGGTAATATTTTCGAGCTCTCTTTAGCTTGTCTTATTCTTGGGTTCTTATCGAATGATCTCGTGTTCCGACGCGTTCCAAATACGGTAGTCGTTTCGATCATTTCGTTGAGAAAATACGAGTTTTCGACCTACTCTTCCGCCCTCGTATCTCATGGCGTGTGATGTCTATTATGTGAATTGACTGTGATGGTACATCCTGGATCCTAGTCATATCCTTGATAAGATTGTTAGTACTGACTCACCTCGAGGCTTGGCTCTTGTCCATTTGTGTGAGTCAGCATAGACAAGCGAGGACGAGTTCCTATTTGACTGACTCAGGAGTATATATATCCATATTCCTTCATTTTCCTGTGTGTTATTTCTGTGCATTTATCCATTAGTTACTTTTGTAGTTATCTTTTATTTTAGTTGCTTCCTTAGTATAATCCTTGATTTGTGGTATACGATTTCTTGAGCTTTCTCGTGTGTTCCAGCTCGACTAGCCTTAGTGAAATTCCGAGGACAAATTTTTTCTAAGGAGGGTAGAGATGTCACACCCAATTCCAGATTTGGTATTTCTTGAATTATTTTTTGATAATGTATTTTTGCTGTATTTTTCAGTGTTGGTTCATGTCATTTTATTTATTGTTATTTTCTTGTTGTTGAGAGAGACTACCCGAGACCAGTAGAATATTCATTGGCATTGCCATAATCCGGTTTAGGATCTGCATGTAGAATGGACACCTGGTTCGGTTCATTTGATTGAACCTATGACTAACAATATTTCTTCTCTCTTAGTATATATATGAGTATTTCTCTTTCCTCACTTATTTTCTCATTTCACGCTTCTTGCTTCCTTCTTCCTCCTCGCCTTCAATCTCCCTCTAGCCAAACCCTAACTCTAGGCAGAAGTTGCTATGACTTGGACAGTGAGAGGTAGAGGCTAGGAGCCACCCAAGGCAAGTACATCTTGCTCAATGGTGAAGCCATAGATTTTTGGATTTCTGCTTATTTGTGTTTTAAAAAAATGTGTTTGATAGAAAATGTTCTCCTTGATGTTCTCATCTACTTTAGTTCTTGGAGTTTTGGATTTTGATGTATAGATTTATGTAGATCTGAGTTTTGACTTAGAATTTTATATGGGTTCTATGAGTTTTTCTTTGGTTTGATCAATTAAAACTTTTTTTTAAAACTAGTTGTTCTATATGATGGAGCTTTCCATTTTGAATATTTTGGCTTTTGAATCGCTTAATTTGGAGTTAAATTAAAAATTTTATGGTCAAAACAAGTTCTGGACTATTGTTCACAAACCTGTCTAGCAGGGACGATGAACAGTTGCCGCAGCAGTGCACCGTACATAGAATTCTGGCAGCGTAGCGGAGCGACGCGCATGGATTTTCTTGCCGCAGCAATACAACGCTCATCACATTCTTGCCGCACGCAGTGCGCAGCACATGAAATTTTTGTCGCGCACAGTGCTCTGCGCATGAAGTTTCTGCCGGAGTAGGGCGCCGCGCGCATCACACCCTTGCCGCACGCATCAATCCTTGATGTACAGTGCGCCGTGCATGGAATTTTGGCCGCGCAGTAGTGCATCGTGCACAGAATTCATGCCGCGCACATGGTGACCCAAATACCTATTTTTGCCTATTTAAGCTATTGTCTAACTAGAATCTTGCAAAACTCAAAACATAAAAGTTGTAGATCATTTTTTTTCCTTTCTAAATATTTTTAAATCACCTCATTTGGAGTTCATATGTGAGAGTTATCCTTATTTTACTATAATGTATCATTTTTCTAAATGCATAAACTGTTTTAGCCCAATTGAGTATTGGAGCATAGTTGGATATTGTGGTTCCCTATATTAACACGTGATTTTGATTCTTATGACACCGTGAAAATGTTTATGTATGATAATTTATTGTATTTTGGCATCAGACAATCGAGTGTGAGTATTGTCCCTTGTATCGCGTGCCGCGGATACGATAACTCATATAAAGCTCGTATTCGTGACTCTTCATTCTAGGAAGTTCTTGAGTGTCCACGACTCGAGAACTTGAAATACTTTAGAAATGATTAAACAAGATAAGATTTACCTAGATCATTGGGGGGCAGAATATTGCGCTACCGGCTACCCTGATCTCCAAGGGCCCCATGTAGCATGGAATCATCCTGCTAGGCAAGGGCTCTATGACTGGCCAAGTTTATGCGTGCTGCGACACATTTCAAGACACGTTTATGTTTATAAGGCAAGTTTATGATTCACAATTTTAAGTTTATGTTCACAAGCTTTAGTTTATGCTTACAAGCTCGAATTTCTGTTTATGAGAAGTAACTAGTTATGTTGTAGTGTTGTTGAATGTGCATTTAAGTTTACTCGACCAGCGTACTCTTGGCCTTCCGGGTTGACTGCAGTGTCGGTGGTAGCAATATTCTTAAAACTTGCATTTAGTAGTAAAGGCATGTGATAACCCTAACTAGTTAATCGTAGCAAGCCATGGAGTTGTTTGGCCGTGTAATGTATGATGTTAGTTTCATTATAGCTCGCTCTTCTAGCTTCTTTTCTCTCGACGTGTGGTTAGAGTGCAAATTTTGGCTCGGGTGAATGACTATAACCTCGGTCCTTGTTTGGTTTAAGGGTTGTGGTCCTGATCCAGAGTAGTTCCTATGACCTCTTGCCGCTCGTCGCCTTACTTTCATCTTAGCACTTGTTATCAGTTCTATCATTATATTTTGAGACAAGTACATTGATACCGTACAAATCTCGACCTTCATTAATTCTTATGTCTCTTTTCTACTAATGTTGTGATATGTTTGGTCTATCACCTTGAGTTTCTTTGTGGTACTTGTTGCTTGGGTTTCTGATTTCACTAGTTTTGTATGGCCAGATTATCCCGAGGAGAACCAGGATCCACCGTACTTCCAGCAAGATGGTTCGCACTCGTTGGACTGCGACCGAAGCTCGCGAGTGGGTTTCCTTCCTCCACCCCTCGTAGTGTTATCTCATTTTGTGGTATTTTAGCAAGAGGTAATGTTAGCCCCTTATTTTGAAATCACTTCTCTGACTTCGGTCAACATGATGTATATATTAGACCATGGCTGGTATATTTGATCATGTATAATTATACTCGGCTAGTGCATCATTTTGTATTCACTAGCTTCATGATCATATGTGGTATGTAATTTGGGACGCATTTTTACTTTTATATATGATGTACTCTTGTACTTGTGTTGATGGATTGAGATATTAGGATTTGTCGGCCTTAGAACTGACGTCATATCATGTTAGAGTTCACCCATATGTCTTCTAGACATCCTTAACACATTGCAGCTTATTTCAGTATTCTGCAAGGTGCGGTTGGCCATATCAGTTCTCGTATTTACCCAGTATTCTGGGAGCGGGATGTGACAAGGGCTAACAGATTATCATAATGCTAAACTTAATTAATTAGCCATATTCAAAACTCAACTTAAATATTGGACAAACAGATTCCACTTTCTCCCTTTGGTTTGATGTTCTTATTCTTAAATTTTGATCATAGAAGATCAAACTGTCCTTTGAATTTGAAGTTTCTTTTTTGTCCATCATCTATTCGATCTAATTCCACAGAGATGTTATATGTATTCGTGTGAATGGACACAGTCACTGCTCGGATACGTTGACAGCTCGTGTCCGTATTGACTGTTGTAGGTACACCCTCTCAATCTTTCCCCCTATCAATTTAGCTCCGTACATAGTTCAAATTTAGATAAGTGATTTCGCATGAATAGGGGAAGTCAGTGTCCAATTGCAAATTTTGTAGTAGGCTTCTGTGTCCGCTAGTCAAAATTTTGTATCCACGAATTAGACCAGGTAACCTCTTATTTTCTTATTTTCTCTGTTCTCAGTATTAGGGATTGGACGAAGCTTGGTTAGTAACTATTATAAACGATAAAGTAAAAGAAAATGTGAAAATGATTAGTCAATAACAACATAGTTAACAATTCTTGATAACCTTCGGCAGGAATTACATTCCTATTTATTTGATTTTGAACTCAGTAGAACCTCTTGGTTTGTTTGTTTGTTTGTTTGGGGATAGTATGTGGTTTGGCCAGGAATTGGATTATTAATTGGAATATTGACTCAGTGAATAACCACTGATAATCCAGTGAATTGATCAGTGAGTTTAGCAGGCCAAGGCCCAGTATTGTAACACTAAACAGTTGGGACTGGGTCCAGTAGCAGGAGACTAAGCAGTTTTAGCTGAATTATATTTTAATGATAATAGATACTAATAATTTTTGGAATTTATTAGTTTAGTTTATTAAGTATTTTAAACAGAATAATTAGTTAGTTAGATTCAGAAATAAATTGATTACTTATAATCAAGAATTAGTTAATAGAACAAAAGTAAATTTGTTAGTTAAAGGTAAGAGTTCACGATTAGTAAAGATTGGCAAGTAGAAATTAGACTTGGATAATTGGATGTGTAGTTTAGGAGATTCTAGAAGGCCCATTTGATACTAACAATTGGATTTTGTATTCATAGGAGGACCATACCATTCCCACCATCCACTCTGAGTTTGAGGCAAGTATTCTATATGATATTTATCCTTCAGTTTCAGTATTTCATTATTTTATTACAATTATTCTATACGATGTTCATCTTTCAATTCCAGTATTACATTTTATTGCAAGTTTTCTATACAGTGATCATACTTTAACTCTATTGCTCTATTTTATTGCAAGTTTATTCTTTGATTCCATTATTCTATTTTATTGCATGATTCGTGACACATTAGGATACACCGTGATCTCGTGCCATGTTTATTGTATCTCGTGTCGTGTCCATTATATTTCATTATCGTTATTGCATGTCGGGAGGGGAATACCAGAGTCATGTGTGGATGACCCTATTCTTAAACTGCGTCGGGTAGCGGTCGCACGTCACGTGCGGGGCGCCAGATTATTTTTTGTTGTCCAGCAAGACAAAGGTATTTAAATCACGTAGTAGGTATGTGTTGTTTCTCTCGTGCATATTGATTATTATTGTACTTATTCATTATTGTTTTTTCTATTCATTTCGTTTCATTATTATTACTTCTAAGCATTGTGTAGTTTACTTGCTCCAATCCTGATTGGATGTCGATATATTAGGTCAGGGCATGACGATGACATTGGATTTGGACGACGACTCTTGAAGGACTTAGTGTAGGATATTATTGATTTACTTTTTAATGTATTTGATGATGAATCATTGTGTTGTATATTATTTTGGTGATTACCGAATTTGTCTTCGGAGAGAGATGGACATGTGTGATATACCAAAAGATTACTAGTGGATGTAGTGATCGTGTGCGTGCGTAGATTTTCATTATTTTCTTTTATCGTGCTTTAGTTTATATGATTAAGCAAATATCAAATTTTAAATGACATTGGCGATTATTGAGGGGTCTAGACAGCTGACTACCATCGATACTACGACGTAGGCTGGGCGCGTTCACAACCCATACCCAATATCACGAACGCCTGATGTGACACATACAATTTAAGTAATCTTTATAAATAGATTTATGATTAATTTATAGTTCATTTCCATAGCATATAGTGGAACAGAAAACATGTAAACATGCCATATTGATATCATAACTGAAACATGAAAACATGTAACCCATATCATGTCATTGACTTCTTACCACAGTCGACGTGCCATACCCTACATAAGACTAAAGTGAACACTTACTGCCAATGCATAAGACATATATATTGGAATGTGTCATGTCAATATGAGGTCATTGGTAAATCGACACCATGTTGGATATTACGTGGTATTGCGACGCACCCTTTCAGAGCAGGTAGCTAGCCTTACTAAGGTATCGTAATACCCCGTGCTCTAAAGTATGTTCCATAAAATTTTTCCTAGGTCGAAGTAATCTCGGTGAACCGTCGACCATTCGAGGAAAGCAAACCTTGTGCACTTATTGTCCATGACCGTGCAAGTACGTGAATAATTTAACTATAAACACAAGCATGGTTTAAAAAATATAAGTAAAGCAATATACATTTCTACTTGCACAAATGACCATTCTCGTGCTATCAACATACTGATTCAATATTCCGATTGGTGACTCGCAGGTCCCAAACATACCGACCATTCCTGAGTCTTATGGAACCGAGCCACAATCCGACAGTTCCTGTAGTATTATACCACAACTGTCCTCTTCTCATACGAAGCCTACCAAAGCACATATACCGAAAGTTCTGCGGTATCACATCAAAAATGTCCGCTTCACATGCAAAGGCTTTACTACATAAGTCTCGTGCATTGATGCACTCCACAGTTAAAGCCATTCAATGTTATATTCTTAGTGTTACAACATGCATGGTGACTTTCATTTTTAATTATAATCTATCAGACATAGTTGATCTACAAAAATTGCAAGGAAACAAAGGAATTCATTTTATTAGAACGTAAAGGAGTAGAAAAGAAGGGCATAGATATACCCACCTATATTGATTTGGCTATCTACACCGACTGAGCAGATATCACACGAATCTTCAAAGACACGATTTGATATGATGCACGATCTTCTTAACCAGTATAATTATATGGGAAATCTGTGCTCCATAATCATTCAATCTGACCAGATTAAGCAAGTCTGTATCACCACTAAAATCGTGTGATTTTTTATACCGCTCACAACTAACCAACTGATTCAAACCATGAGGCCAACACAATGCCTCTGCCGCAGCAGGGCAATACACCGACCATAAGAAACTTTGCATAAAACCTGAACATGAAACCAAGTCCAAATCAAGCCTCTTCGGACTAACAAACAAATCTAATGCACCATGCGGAGTAGGACATTACATGAGTAACCATATTGTGTGGAGCTTCATGAGTTCAGGAGATGGTGATGTATCACGTGGATCTTCATAGGAGAGTGGAGGTGGAACCTCATAAGATGTTGGTGATGAGAAAATGTTAGAGTCCACTTGTGTGATGTGAGAAGGAGTAACATCACATGAACTATTAGGATAGTGGAAAGAACCATCATCTTCCAATGGTGTAATATAAACACTGGAAGAAGAAGAAATAAAATGCATGTCATGAAATGGAACTTTTGTCTCATGGAAGATGACATCACAAGAAGTATAAATTCTGTGATATTTTATATCGTAAATATGATATACTTTTTGATCGTATGGATAACCAAAAAATATTCTCGAATTGGCAGTAGGTCTTTATCTTTAACATTAGTGTTTCGAGCAAAACTAAGACATCCAAAAACTATTAAAGAAAATAAGATGAAAAGGCACCAAAAAGCATTTGGTATGGTCATTTATGTGCCAAGAGTGGAGTTGAAGAAGTGATCCTAAACATATGTATAGTTTTTGACGAGTCTTGCCAAGTGCCCAACAACCAAAGAACCAAAATCTTGTCCTTGAATTTGAACTCCATTGTTGACAATTAATCAACCTTTCTATGGAACTTACTCACATAATCTATAATCAATTTATCGTTCTTGTACATCAAACGTACCATCTGTCAGATCAGAAATAACTTGTTGATGTTGGTTTTATTAGCGTATAAGGACCCAAATTTTTTCTATAATGTCTTGGTTATATGTGATTGTAAACATTTTTATTAGCAAACTCTCATATAACCACAAATTGTGTATGGTCGAACAACCAGTCTTCCTCAGATTTCTTGTTGTCCTTCTCGAAAGCAAAAAATAAAATAACCAGTCTTCCTCGGATGTAACTTCTTGCCTTCTCATAAGTAAACAAGGGTAGATGTACCTTCATGATAAAAAGTATATCTTTCTTCTTGCTCCACAAATAATGATAATTAGTGTCGTTCAGGTTAACTATATATAATAGGTTTCCTATATTGTCAATCTTTCTACACATGACACCCACCAACCTTACGCCATGATACCACTATATTGAAATGAAGCATGGAATGCATTGGAACAATATCGTTCCTGATCGAAAGGAAAATAATGGAAATGAACTAAATCATAGATACGCACAAACGTACACCACATGACAAATATCACGACCGCGTATAAATACACATTGATTTTTAATATAAAAATAAGAGTCCAATCTGAAAAATCTTACTATTGGAATAAAGGAATACACTGACTCCCCCAACTTGATCATAATCCACCAATGGATCAACACAACTCAAAAAGAATGGAAATGAATACAACTGAGAGTACAATAAAAAAATACCAAAGCCAAGAACTCGAAGAAAAATCAATTTGGTCTCCCTGAATAATCTCTTTTAGCATAATCCACTCTCTCCTGATTCCTTCTTCCTCTTCTCAAAGCTGCATAGTATCCTTTTGAGATCCTCTTCTTCATATATAAAATTAGGTCAAGGGATTAAGTTATATACCCCTTCCCAATATTACAATAACCATGACTGTTGGATATGATCAAACCTCTCAATCTAAAACCAAATGTTGCTCATTCCATACATATCGAACACTAAAAAAAATGAAGATCAGACATGGAATTAAAGGATACAATCACTATCAATGATAGGTTATTGACGGCTCAGTAAAATATGATACATGAGATACAAGTCCGTTGTTTATCTTCGTCATATCAATCACTATAAATTTAGCTATGGAAGATCCATCGCCAATCCGTCACCAAGGGCAAAATAAGTTATGCTTAATTTAGGCCTCCAAATATCAAACTCTCATTCGAGCCACCTAATCAATGCCCTTGATCACGAGCCCTCCTTAAATTTCTGTCCCCTCCTCCAGTGCAAGTTTTCTCTAGTCCGACCCCCTCGTTTGTCATTATGCATCCCTCCTCCTTTGTTCCCCTCCTTCTCTACCTCGACCTCCATCACCAACTCCCTCATCATCCAGTGCATATGATCTCCCTGACTTTCCCTGTACCTCTGTCATATTTGCTTTAATCTACCTCTGTTTATATATCCACTCCTTCTCCTCCTCTCCCTCAACCTCTACCATCAATGCCTTCCTCTTCCGGTGTAGGTACGCTATAGCCTGGTCCTATCCTTTGCTACCTATGCTTCCACCTTCGCTGCATTCAGGCAAGGAGCTTGATCGAAACTCTTCAAGTTCCCCGAGGTCGAGCTCTCCGATCCTTATTAGCCGAGCTCTTTGATTATATATTTTTGGTTAAAGGTCATTGGCAAAAGAGGTAAGGATGGACATTTTTATATATGGTACCGACTCGTTGGTGACTTACGTCTCCAGACGCATCTTTTTGTGCTTCGTCGGCACATGATTCATGCATAATTACCGTCATTGGGGGACTGCAGTATGGGCCCATGGCATGGAGCATTTCAAGACTGTTTTGGATAATATTATGCAGTCTTCAACATC
Organism: Iris macrosiphon; assembly: GCA_036927795.1. Classification (NCBI taxonomy): domain Eukaryota; kingdom Viridiplantae; phylum Streptophyta; class Magnoliopsida; order Asparagales; family Iridaceae; genus Iris; species Iris macrosiphon. Next base: position 253,160,678 of record JAYESA010000004.1, read on the forward strand.
TACCTCTAGCCATACTTCCTATGGCATATTCGAGTTGGTTGTGTCAATCCTCGGTTCGCATTAACCAAATTTTATGAGCCTTTTTCAAGCCTGGTCACCACCACTACCACCACCACCACCACCACCACCACCACTACCAGATCAATTGTACAGTTGTCTTTTTTCTTCTTCTTATGTATCAGATATGTATGGTGTAACAAATCAACAGTATTGATTTATTAATGGATGTTATTAAAATCCATACAACTACGAATATATATAGAAAAAGAACGTATCCATATTCAGATAGGAGTAGGAGAAGAGATATGTATCCAAATAAGAATCTAATACTAAATTTAACTAATGTCTAATCCTAAATCTAATTATTCTTAGCACCCCCTTCAAAATTATGGTGGATCAAACAATATGAGTTTTTCCAACATAACTAAAATCGCGATGTGGGGTGTGACTTTATAAAAAAATCTGCTAATTGATCAACAGTCGTCACATATAGTTAAAAATAGTGCCAGCCAAAGATTTCTCACAGATGAAGTGACAATCAATCTTAATGTGCTTTGTCCATTCATGAAAAACTAAATTATTTACAATCTTTATAGTACTCTTGTTGTCACAGTGAAGCGGCATAGGCCCTGTAGGAGCAATGCCCATATCAGAACGCAGTCTACGTAAAGGGATGATCTCCTTGGGGGTGGCAGCCATAGCTGTATACTCTGTCTCAGTAGAAGAATATGCAACAACGTCTTATTTCTTACTTCGCCATAAGATTAACAAATCTCCAAAAAATAAATAAAATCCTGTAGTAGATCGTCTGGTAGTCGGATCTCCTACCCAATCTGCATCAAAAAATGCTCGAAGCTCCAGAGTAGATGTAAAAGACATAAATAATAAGTTCGTAATAAAGCCCTAAAGATATCAGAGGAGTAAGGTACTATAGTGAGATGATCGAGGTATGAAAATGAACTGGTTAATAATACTAACTACATGAGAAATATCTGGCCTGGTCAAACAGAGATACACAAATTGATCCACTAGTCGTCTGTAGCGAGTTGAATTTGTGAGAGGCTCACCATCTGTGGGAAGGAACTTTATATGAAGCTATAAAGGAGTATCAACTATACGACTATCCGATAGACCAGCAGATGAAATAATCTCTGAAGTATATTTCTGCCGAGAAACTAGTATCCCTCTCTTACCTTGTGCAATCTAGATTCCAAAAAAATATCGAAGATTGCCAAGGTCTTTCATCTGAAACTGTTGATGAAGGTACCTCTGAGTAGCTGCAGTCCATGCTGAATCATCGTCGGTCAAAATTATACCATCCATATAGAGTAAAAGAAGAACTCACCCTTGCGATAACGACTACACAAACAAAGAATAATCCTTATAATACTGCTAAAAATCTACCTCACATATAGCACTCTGAAAACACCCAAACAAAGCTCAGGGAGATTGCTTGAGACCATAGATATCACGACGAAGGCGACAACATATCCTGGTGGAATAAAAAGACATAAAGGGGGCTCCTATAAACAACCTTAAATAAAGAATCGTGAATAAAGACATTTTTCACATCCATATGATAGAGTGGCCACTGACGAGCGACAGCAACAACTAGTAACATACGAACTATAGTCATCTGAGCAACATGTGCAAAGGTCTTATCATCGTCAATCGCATGCTCCTGTGTAAAACTACGGGCAACAAGACGAGCCTTGTGTCGCTCAATGGATCCATCATGTCGATACTTGACCTTGAAGACCCACTTGCAACTGACAGGCTAGACCACGTTTAGGAGTGAAACAACATCACAATTAAATATCTGCTAAAATTATTGAAACTCCCCTATCCACTACCAAAATATGTGCTATTAGCGACGTCTTCAGCGACGTAAGTTATTGAAGTCGTTAATTTTTGTAATATTAGCGACTCTAATAAACAGTGTCGCTAAACGTTGCTATCTATGACGTTAAGCAACAATAATTTCTATTATAAAAATAAACGTCAGTAAAGGTTGCTGAATATCGGTATATTTTTGATAAATAACGACTTTTTTACGACATGCAGTGACAAAATTTTCTATTGTAAAAAATATAGGCCGGAAAGTCGATGAACGTCGCTATATTTTAAATTTATAGCGACGTTAGACGTCGCTAAATTATTTAATATAGGGTTGGCTTTTTCGTTTTCCCCCATTCAAACCCAAAATATTTTGAAACCTAAACTAAACACACCTCTCCCCCCGATCGCCCCCCACCACCGGCTCCCCCCCCCCCGATCGCCCCCCACCACCATCCCTCCCGAGAACCCCCCTCAGGCATGGCTCCTCCCCTGCACGGCTGTAACCTCACGCGGCTCCTCCCCTCCGATGACCTCGGGCTTCTCCACCTCCTCTCCACAGCTCCGACCACCTCTAGGTAAAGCCTAACCCTCTCTCTCTCTCTCTCTCTCTCTCTCTCTCTCTTACAGACACAAATATGACACAATACACATACAGTGATACGACACTAACAAAGATACGACACTGACACACATGACACTAACATAGACACGATACTAACACAAACACAATATTGACACAGATACAACACACACATGTATAGGGTACTGGCCCGGGCCGTGAACTCGTGGTCCAGGATGTCGAGCTTGATGAACAGGTCTAGACTCTAGGCTGAGGTGGGGGGTGCTCGAGTTCGGCGGTGAATTAGGCCATACACGATCCACTGTGCGCCGGACGTGCTCGGCCTCTTTAGAGCCTTCACGAGATTAGACTTGATTATGTTCAAGTGACGGATTCCAAATTTTATATAATAAAGAACTTAAATCAAACTTTATATATATATTATATATATATATATATATATATATATATATATATATATATATATATATATATATAATTCTATATATTTATATGCTACTTTCCATAGTTTTGAATGACAATTCTTAGTTAGTAGAGAAATTAATTTAGCTGACTAATTTTAATGAAGCAAATCTTGAGCAATTAATTTAACTTAATTGATAAATGATAGGTGTGACCATCCTAAATAGGGTTTCTATGCATTAATGTAGTGTAAAGGACATAAATTAGTCTAGGTTCTAATAGAGAATATTAGAACGTCAAGGAGAAGTGTTAGTAGTGGTTAGTATTTGAAAGCATTATGATCATAATGGTTGTATGCTTGTATATAATAGGTATGTTTTTGTTGAAATTATGCTTGTAGAGGCTTTATTCTTATTCTAAGCTGTCCATTTACAAGAGTTTAAAAATTTTGGCTTTACTTTTCGCTCTAATATCGGAAGCCATGAGACTGAAATATGTCTTCTCTTCTCCTTCATATTTCAGTCTCATGGATTTCGGCACCAGAGCGTTAGGTAGAGCCAAAGGTCTCATGCCTTCTAGGTTTATTTACCTATTTCTTATTAGGTTTATAGCTAGGTAATAGCTCACACGAGATTCGTGATGATACCCATATCCTTCTTTATTTATGTACATCTTTGATGAACATGCATTTGTATCCATCTTTGCCTCCATTTGAATGATATATACTTGAATAATATGTATCTATATTACAAAAGTATCTAAAAATAGATATGAATTACTACCTACGGTATCGTTTGTGGATGTACAACCGTCATCCTAATGACATATGCGGTGTGCGGAATAAATTCATAGAGGATGTACAGCAGTTTCTGCAGTTCGCGAAGGCTTTCCCTCAATACATGGATGGTACCAAAATTAACTATCCGTGTGTGAGATATCGGAACTTAAAATATCATCCAGAAGTGGAATCACATATCATTTGTACTCGAAGGATTTCACGTCGAATTACTATCGGTGGACCACACACGAAAAACTTGTGTCTTTAGCATCGGAGTTGGAGCCTTATGTGGAGTAATATATGGATTTCCATGACCATGCTGCTTACGACGACGGATGGGTGAACATGATTTTGATGCTGTGGGGCCTAGTTTCGATCCAGACAATCATAATGCAGCTAAGGAGGCACCAAATGCCAATGCTACAAAGTTTATGGAGTTGCTGGAGAATATAAGGACTCCATTATATCCTGGTTATGAGGATCATTCATCGTTGCTAGTGGTTACAAGATTGTTGAGCATCAAGTCTGATTTTAACAAGTCACAAAAATTCTACAATCGACTGATGTAGTTGATTATAGAGATCTTACCGGAGGATGCTAAGTTGCCTAAAGACTTCTACCGATCTAAGAGGATGATGAGATCGCTCTAGATGGGATACGAAAAAATTGATGCATGTCACAACGGGTGCATATTGTACTACAAAGACGACAAGGATGAAGATGCGTATAGATTCTGTGGTGCTAATCGCTACCAGGGCACTGGTAGAGAAAGGTTTATCGGTACAAGAAATCCTACCGATTCGATACACTACTTGCCTTTGACACCGCGATTGCAGAGGTTGTTTATGGTGAAGGAGACTTCAAAAAATATGAGTTTGCACAGACGAAAATAGATCAAAAGAGTATTGGATTATCCATCTGATGAAGAAGCATGTAAGTACTTTGATTGAGACTATCCAGATTTTGCCTCGGACCTGCGTAATATCAGATTGGGGCTCTCCTCCAACGATTTTACTCCATTCGGACTTTTGGGCTCCCAGAATTCGTGTTGGTCTGTGATCGTTACTCCGTATAATCTATCGCCTTGGATGTGCATGAAGGCTCCGTATATGTTCCTAACCGTTATTATCCCGGGTCCTAATAATCCAAAGAGGAATATCGATGTGTATTTACAATCGTTGATAAATGAGTTGAATCAGCTATGGAAAGTAGGTGCCAACACGTACGATATTTCTAGAAAGCAAAATTTTCAGATGAGGGCAGCACTTATGTGGACCATCAATGACTTTTTGGCCTATAAAATATTATCGAGGTGGAGAACTTATGGCCGTCTCTCATATTCGTATTTTATGGACCATACTAAGGCTTTTCGTTTGAAACATGGAGGTAAACCGTGAATCTTCGATTGTCATCGATAATTCTTATCGAAGGATCATCCTTATCGGAGGAACATGAATACTTTTCGTGCTGGCGTTATAGAGAAGGCCAATTCACCCCCAAGGTGGCCTAGATACACGATATGGGAAGAGGTAAAAGATTTACCAAGTGCTATCGAAAAGCCTGCTAAGGGGTACAAGTGTGACAGATTTGGTCGTACTCATAACTGGACGAAGAGGAGTATATTCTGGGATCTACCATATTGGAGCACCAATCTGATCAGACATAACCTTGATGTCATGTATATCGAGAAGAATATATTTGACAACATAATTAATATTGTAATGGATGTAAAGGGGAAGATGAAAGACAATCCGAAGGCCAGTCCCAAAATACGTAGGACTAGGAATACGTAAGCATGCCAGCGGTATGTATATGGCAACTCCAATATATGGATACCATAATACACACGTACGCTGTAATATGAATATTAACTCATATGTGGTATATATATTATCACAAGTCATATGGCATAACTAGATCTCATCAACAGAATCATATAACCAATCAACTATATAACTGAATCAAGTATAAAATGCTTGATAAGAACAAGTAGTCAGGTGGAAACAAATCTACTGCCAAACTAGAATATAAGAGTAAATATAATAAGTACATCATCTACTGATCAGAGAGGCTCAAAGGAAAGATCTCCTCGAAAGAGAGAGAAGTAGCAAGTCATGATCCGTGCTCCTGCGAATAGTCAAGATCGTCTACACCTAGAAAGGGACCAGGTCCTCAGAGGGACGTAACAAGATACATAGAAGCATGCCAATTGAATACAGTAAAATATGCATAATAGACATAAAATATATAAGCATGCTGTACTAGATAATCTATATGAAAATGCATAATGAGAACAATTTTTTGACGTATGGGCATGTGTAGGCTACTCTATCTATCTCACAACTCACACACACGTCCATGTACATCAGAAGCTGTCATACCGCGAGGGTAGCAACCATCGTGACACCATCAATTGACATACCGTGAAGGTAGCGACCATCGTGATACAACTACTGTAGTGCGTGCTAGTTACTACGGATTACCAGAGTGGTTAGACCATACGCCTACTGATTGTCCTCTCCTCCCATGATACTATGTGTCAAGTGTGTGTCAACATATATAATATATAATTATGACTGAAAGAAAATACACATATAATGAATATATGAAAATATGATAAGTATACAAAATACTGTAAGTAATTTGGCAAGGTATACTTGCCTGGCAAGAAAGCTGCGAAGTGTAAGCGTCCAAACGTCAAGTACAAGGGATCAGAAACTATGGCATCAGAATGAACGTCTCCAGATGCTGAAATGAACATCACCAATATTCTCAAAATAAGTGAGATAGTAAAAAAAGTCTACCCTTTCGTCCAATTTGGACACAGGGGCAAAACAATAATTCCGGGTCAAAGTAGGGTCCACAAGTGGCCCAATTTGCACCAAAATACGTGCCAGGGGTAAAGGTCTCTAAATGGGACAAATTATCGGTCAAATAATTTCTAAACATCGATACGAACTTAACGGTATATCCAATTTTGGATTCCGGTGAGCCGATCATAAATTCGTCCTTCAAGTCAAACCGTGGGACCCGCGAATAGACGGCTTGGTCAACTATCTCAGAATCTCGTAAAACTTGGATCACAGGACTAGAGTGATACCACAAATCTAATGGCGCAAGTTTTATCATATTTTGATGAGTGTACATAAAGTGTGGGGGGGTGGTTTGCAAAAGTCATGATATGGGGACTTTTTATAGATACGGGTTGATTCCAACGCACATACACGTCCGAATCAACTTCTGCAAAAGTCTACACATCATAATATACCATACGTGTTTTTCGGTATAATTAGTATGTGATGAGGCAGTCTCGTTTGGCGGGGCACACTCCGTATCACAAAACCTTAATTTTAAATTAACAAATTTTTGATCGTTTTGGAGGTCAAATAATTTAACAAATAAAATAAGTTAATAACAACTAAAAGAACAGTTAAATTCTCGGTTATATAGAGGAAAAAATCCTTCAATTAGATTTTGAAAATATTAAACAGGTTGCTGGCAAATTAGGCATGAATATGGTGGTTTGGATTGAAATTCTGGATTTATTTTCTAATTATCTATGAAAATACTTCTAAAGAAATTCAATAATTTAATAAAAATACTTAAAATAAAATTTTAAAATTTTAGAGGGTTTATATTCTACCCAACTTACAATAATTTTGTCCTCGAAATTAACACTAACCCATATTCGTAATAATTCTTTATAGCTATTAACACTTCATTGCTAGCTTGCAGCGCTTCCTAAAAGGTTATGGTCAACCATGCTAACACTTTTCTTTCTTATTGTCTATACACTATTCTTTTATCCTCTAACTCATCTACACTATCCAACTTACAAGAATTCTACTAGTAGTCAAAGTCTTTTGAGGCTATTGTCTAGGTTGTAAGACGAATTTATTCATTGGGTCAAAATTTTTGGGATACTTGTCTAGAATCTTGTAACCATAATTTTTCTCCGTAACCGTCAAGTATCGTAGTATAATAATGCCACGCTACCTGGCCAGTATGGCTACAAATAATTTGACCACTCTACTATAATCGTCTAGTTGCAGCTGTTGCTACCTTGCCAATAATTTATCATAGTCATCAGTTCGTAACAAGTGCTTTCAACTCTTTCCTAAGCTTAGTCTAAGGTTTAGGGCAACAATTAAGGTCTTGGCTAACTTTATAAAACTATTAGAAGTATGAACTATTTCAACAACCCAATTAATTTATGTTAGACTAAAGGATGCTACTTAAGGTATAAAAATAATAAGAGAATACAGATATTGTTATTGTGCATGTACATAAGGGTTATCATGAACTCATCTTTAGTTATTAATCATTACTAACCCAGTTATGTTCTAACTAACAAAATAAAGGCTGAGGTTGAAGTAAATCAATAATTTATGATGGCACGAAAAGATGCAACTACGATAGAAAAAATTAAGTATGGGATAAGGAATGGATATGGAAGAGAAGATGAGCCATCCAAAGGGACGAGATGGTGATAGGAAAGAGAATACTACTACTGCTACTCGTGTCATCTATTAGCATCGTGGGTATGCCCTCTAGTTAAAATATTAACATATCCTCAAAAGTTTTAACACCAAATATATCACATTGTGATATGCCCTTAATTATAAAAGATAGTCACAAAGTAATATGATTGGCCTATGGGGTATATCTAGTACTCTCCGTGTATCAAACTTATACCAAGCACGGGCGTTCGTCTTTCCGAAATAGAGAAAGACAAAAAATAATAATAAAGAATTCAAGGAGGAGGTGATAGAATACAAGTACGGGGTTCAAGGCGATTAAAGAATTCAAAAAGAGAGTTGTATGGAAAGTTGCGGATGAGATCCTATTTTGGTAAATTCCTATCACATGCTCATATCAGTACAGTTATGTAACCGATAATATATGCTCGGACATGTCTAAAGGGCAAGTAAATTCTTTTAACATACTGAGTCAACTATATCTCAATCCACGTAAAGTAGTCATGCGAAGAGAAAACTTAGTGCATTAAGGTTTATCAGACCGTAATACACTGATTCTAATTTAGACAATATATTAGTAGGCGTCCCCAATAACACATATGTCATGAACAAGCTCAATAAAAGAATAAGCTTGCAAAAGTAGGCTATAAAATAGCAGCATAAGCGGAGGTAGTCCAGAAAATATAAGTACGTTGGATTATGATGAAGGAAGGTACAAAATAATTCAAGTTCAAAAAGAAGATAAGACTCGACCGGTGTTGTGCCTCTACAGTTGCCATACTAACTTCTTGTCTAAGTCTCTAGTCGACCAAATAGGGGTATGAGCCTCTAAGTTCTACAGTCTGGGTAAACACTATCTTCTTATGCAAGCCTATAGTTGGTGTCATTCAATTATACTTCATTAATGGGTCAAAAGGACTATGTGATACTAGGTTATGAGGTATACTGCCCAACTTACAATAATTTAACTAATAGTGTTATTGAATAATAGAGTGTATATACCTAGTACAAGTCATCTTTCTAATCCCTATCAAGCATGAAAGAAAAGATAAGATTAAAGTTGTGAAAGGATCAAGCAAGATGCAATGCAAGCAATCAAATAAGAATACGAAATAAAATCAAGGGAGGTGATTAAAAAAGTGGGTGAGATCCAATATTCTAATCCAATACACAGGTTTGCTTGGTACAGTAACGTAACCGAGATAATATGCACTCGATCTGCATGGGACACCATAAAAATATGTCATGCCCCAGTCCCAAAATACGTAGGACTAGGAATATGTAACCATGATAGCCGTATATATATGGCAACTCCAATATATGGATTCCATAATACACACGTACATTGTAATATGAATATTAACTCACATGTGGTATATATATTATCATAAGTCACAGGGCATAACTATATCTCATCCACAGAATCATATAACCAATCAACTATATAACAAAATCAAGTATAAAATGCTTGATAAAAACAAGTAGTCGGGTGGAAACAAATCCACTACCAAACTAGAATATAAGAGTAAATATAATAAGTACATCATCTACTGATCAGAGAGACTCGAAGGAAAGATCTCCTCGAAAGAGAGAGAAATAGCAAGTCATGATCCGTGTTCCTGCGAATAGTCAAAATCGTCTACACCTGGAAAGGGACCAGGTCCTCAGAGGGACGTAACAAGATACATAGAAGCGTACCAATTGAATACAGTAAAACATGCATAATAGACATAAAATATATAAGTACGCTGCACTAGACAATCTATATGAAAATACATAATAAGGATAACTTTTTGACTTATGGGCATGTGTAGGCTACTCTATTTATCTCACAACTCACACACACGTCCATGTACATCAGAAACCGTCATACCGCGAGGGTAGCGACCACCGTGACACCATCAATTAACATACCATGAGGGTTGTGACCATCGTGACACAACTACCGTAGTGCGTGCTAGTTACTACGGCTTACCAGAGTGGGTAGCCCATAAGCCTATTAATTGTCCTCCCTTCCATGATACTATGTGTCAAGTGTGTGTCAATATATATTGTCACGACCCGCACCCGGTTTAGGGGCACGAGTGCGTGGGTACGTCCAGCCTACGCCGCAATATCGGCGGTAGAACGCTGTCTAGGTCATGTAACTATCTAATCAGTCTCACGTGAATACCCAACTCCATAAGGAGACGGGGATATCATAAAATAATGCTAGAAATACTCAATCACAAAAACTAAAGCACGATGAGATATCAAGGCAAGCAAGAAATACAAGACATTTCTAACGACAAAATAATCATACCTGCAATCATTAACTTCCAATCCTCAAGTGTGTCAGAAACCAGTCTACTAAGGTCACAGTCTGGAAAAATATTTTCCAGTCAGGAAGGAGCAAAGTACATCTCTAAATAGCAGTTCTATATTAATGATATAAACTATGTAGCAGTTCTAGATGGAAATATACCAGAAGCATGTATAGGTACGAGAAATAAAAGAAATACTGGAAATACTGTAAGTAAATGCAGGAGAAGAAATAATATGTCCATGAGCAAGAACCTATGACTAAGTGTATGAGTACTAGCTTTAACATGTGATCGGCTTGGGAACTTGATCAGGCTGGTTACATGTGATTAGCTATAATTCATGGAAGGTCAGGCTAACCGTTGGTTAGCTATGATGCATGTAGAGGTCAGGCTAATCACACGTAATAGCTATGAAGCATGGAGATGGTCAGGCCGCACCCGACGTGAGATATGGGGTGAGCTATGATGCTTGAAAAGTTGGGTATGATCACATATCTACACTAAAATACTCCCCACCCCCGACTGGTATAGTAGATCCAATCATGGTACGCTATGGCACGAGATTCCCTAGGAAGGTAGCAAATCTCCCCGGGAATCAGTGTCTGTACATGCACAAGATAACAAGGAAATGAGTCTTGTACAAGCTACACCATGAATAAGGAATAACATCTCATGACGAGATCCGTGTATACCAATCCGTGTAACCAACGTGTCAAGAACATGGATATTTATACTAGATACAGGGAACATAGGAGATATCATAAATTAGAAACTAATCAGAGAATGTACTCGCCTTGGGTCCTTAGCTGTCAATATCAATGTCCTGTCCCAGAGTATCGTCTGGAGAATCCGACAGCCCTATAACATATAATAATATCACTTGTATCAGATGCTACACTAACACACAATAGAATTACCCTGGCCTCAGGGCTATGCCAGGCATGGCTCTAGTCAACTTGGGTCATCTAGTAGGGATACGTATATAAATACACATTTACACTCAGAGTATATACCAATAAAAACATATATAATATATATAAGTGTCTCTTAGTAATTGTACAAAATACGTATTTGCGTATATACACTAATAGATGTATATAAATATATATTTATACCAAAATACATATTTGTATATATATATTAATCAAATATTTTTATATATGTATATTAACAATCAAAGGATGTACAAAATGCCACACTTCTCAAGGTGATCCCAAATGAAGTAGCAGTTAGTTCCAATGGGTCCGGAGCAGTCCAAATAGCTAGAAACTATATAAAGAAGTTCAAGATCGGAGTTCGGCACGAAAATCGAGATAAGGATACCAGGCTAATAAGAGAAATGGTCGTTTGTTATAATTAAGGTAACACCCTAATTTAATGAAAATCATTTCGAAATTATTTTTGAACAGTAATTACCAATAAAAGTTTATTTATAAAATTTTAGAATTTATGTAAAAGCCATCATATATTTTTATCTATGGAAAAAAATCGGTCACCAGTCCAATAATAATTTTGAACTAATTTTTATTATTGAAACTAATAATATAACCCAAAAATTATTATAGTTTTTCACATACTCAAAATCCTTATATATAATACATAACTAAACTAAATAAAAACTAAACAAATTAAATATTACTAATACTAATTAATAATTAACTACTAATTAATAATTAACTAACTTGATTAATTATATATCTAAACTAATTATAAATTAAACTAATTACACATTAATTAACTACTTACATATAACTAAACTATTTATTATTAAACTAAACTAATTACATATAACTTACACAAAATGCAGAACTGAAGAAAGGAAAGAGGAAAGAGGGAATCGGCTCACATGGGTTTCCCGATCGCCGGAGGAGGTCTCGTCGGGGTCGGCCGGCAAGGCGTCGGCACGGTCTGTTGAGGAGGCGATCGAACTCGGCGGCGGCAGCGGCTCCAGATCTGAGGCGGCGGCGTGGAACTCGAGAGCGGCGGCGTCGCTCGGCTCGACGCGGTCTGCTGTGGCGGCGGGTGTTCGGCTCGGGGAGGCGGTGCTCGGTTCGAGGGGGCGGCGGATCTGATCGAGGCGACGGTGCTCGACGCTGGCTCGACGCGGGTGAGGCGGCCACGGCTCGACGACGATGAGGGGATCCGCGGCGGCCACCGGCGGCAGGTCGAAGTTAGGTTTAGGGTTTTGAATTCTGTGTCGAGGCGGATCGTGTCCGGGCTGGACACGACGGGTTTGGTGTACTGTGGTGGAGGTGGATGTATCCGGGTGTTGGACACAGGGTTGGGTGTACTGTGGTGGAGGTGGATGTGTCCGGGTGTGTCGGACACGAAAAAATCTGATTATACTGTTGTAACCGGACACAGGAAATGGATGGATACGATAGGACACCCGGGGTCGGACCCGAGGCCAACACGGTTGACACGGTAATGCTGGACACACGGACACGAGCACACAAAAATGGTGATGGTGGTTGGCTTGTGGGGATTTGTGAGGGCTAACTAGGGTTTCTTGGGAATGGTGATGAGGGACTTAAATAGGGAGAGAGGGTGTGGGATGAAGGGTGAGGTTTGGCCCAATAATGGATGGCCCAGATCATATATATCCAAGGCTAACTGATTCTGAATAGCGACTAATTAATGCATATTGCAAAAATCTTCGAAAGTATGTAATTTATTTATTTACTATCCCAAATGAATTTTAAAAATTTATTATGAAGAAAACAACTAGTCCTTTAAATAATTTTTTTTTTTTATCAAATAAATAATTTTATGATTTCAAGCCAAAAATATTTGTAACTAGAGAAATATATATATTTTATTATTTATTTATTTATTTTATAATACATCGACATTTAGGAAAAAATAATTTTTTATAAAAGATTTTAAATTACTTTCTAAAATCGACCATTGTTCAAAAATCAAATACAAGAATTCAAGGAGAAATTATTTTATAAACTTGGTATTTAAAATAACTTAAAAATCTAATTATTTCGGAAATTGGAAATCGGAGGTTACATATATAATATATAATTATGATTAAAAAAAACACACATATAATGAATATATAAAAATATGATAAGCATGCAAAATATTTTAAGCAATTTGGCAAGGTATACTTGTCTGACAGAAAAGCTGCGAAGTGTAAGCGTCCAGACGTCAAGCACAAGGGATCAAAAACTATGGAATCAAAATGAATATCTCCGGATGCTGAAATAAATATCACCAACGTTCCCAGAATAAGCGAGATAGTCAAAAAAGACTATCTTTTTGTCCAATTTGGACACAGAGACAAAATGATAATTCTGGGTCAAAGCGGGGTCCACAAGTGGCCCACTTTGCACCGAAATATGTGCCAGGGGTAAAGGTCTCTAAATGGGACAAATTATAGGTCAAAAATTTTAAACGTCGATATGAACTCAACTGTATGTCCAATTTTTGCTTTCGATGAGTCGATCACAAATTTGCCCTTCAAGTCAAACCGTGGGACCCGTGAATAGACGGCTTGGTTAACTGTCTCAAAATCGCGTCAAACTTGGGTCACAGGACCAGCGTGATACCATGAATCCAATGGCATAAGTTTTGTCATATTCTGACGAGCGTACACAAAGTGGGGTGGTGGTTTACAAAAGTCACGATACGGAAACTTTTTACGGATACGGCTTGATTTCGTCGCGCACACACGTTCGAATCAACTTCCGCGAAAGCCCACACGTCAGGATATACCATACGCACCTTTCGATGTAATTGGTACGCGATGAGGCGATCCCATTTGGCGGGGCACACTCCGTATCACAAAATTTTAATTTTAAATTACCAAATTTTTAGTCGTTTTGGAGGTCGAATAATTTAACAAATAAAATAAGTTAATAACAACTAAAAGAACAGTTAAATTCTCGGTTATATAGAGGAGAAAATTCTTTAATTAGATTTTGAAAATATTAAACAGGTTGTTGGCAAATTAGGTTTGAACATGGGGGTTTGGATTAAAATTATGGACTATTTTTGGTCAGTTTTTCGGTCAACTTTCGGTCAATTTTTCAACCAATCCAGGGCACAAAAATTTGTTCCGCTTGAAGGGAATCCTAGAGGGTTAGGTTATGAACGTACCAGAAAAGACAGTTTGAAAAACCATCGAGAAGCGGAGGAGAACACATCGTGGGAACATGGGGTCGCGGGGCACGCATCTGTCCGCGGCTGTAGAAGTTTCCCGCTCGCGCGGCTGCCGGCGGGTGCGTAGTAGTCGCCTGAAGGTCAGCGGCGGTCGACGCAGGGTGGCTGCGGTCGGCTGAGGTCAGGGTCGGCGCTGGGGGTGTAGGCGTCGGGGATTAGGGTTAGGATTATGTTTATCATATATATATATATATATATATATATATATATATATATATAGGGAGAGAGAGAGAGCAGCGGAGGGGGGGGGGGTTGAGTTGGGTTTGCTGTGGTTTGGTTTGGTTAGTAGGAATTAGGTAGTTTTAGGTTTAGTTATTATTATTTTCATCTTTACTTTTTCTTTTTCTTTTTCTTTTCTTTTCTTTTCATTTCATTTCATTTTATTATTATTACTATTACTATTACTATTACTAATACTATTACTATTATTATTACTATTATTATTAACTATATATTATTAATAACTATATATTATTAATAACTATATATTATTTACATATATATATTTACATATATGGATGGGGTTATAAATCCAAAAATATTTATACACAAAAATAAATTCTAAAAATCTATCACCCTTTAACAAGGATTCCTAAAATAAAATAAAAATAATAGTTTTGTGCAATAATTTTAAATGAGTATTTATCTAAGTAAATTAAATTAATACAATTTACTTTTTAATTAACTATAAAAATACTTCTAAAAAATATAATAATTTTATAAAAATACTTAAAATAAAATTTTAAAATTTTAGGGGGTTTACACCCGAGGTCGTCGGAGGGGAGAAGCCACGGCGGAAGGTAGGAGCCGTACGGGAGGGGGGCACTCGGGGGGGTCCGTTAGAGTAGGGGGCTGTGGAGGAGCCGGTGTGGGGGGGGTAGGGATGCGGGACACCGGAGTACGGGGCTGTGGAGGACGCGGAGGGGGCACTTCGCTGGAGTGGGAGGGGGGAAGATGGGTTTTTTTTGAAAATTTGGGAGAAAATTTTGACAGAAGGGGGAAAATGAAACCTATATTAAAAATTTTAGCGACGTTTAGCGACGTCAACTTATGATGTCGCTAATAAAAAATAGCGACGTCATAACTAGACATCGCTAAACGTTGCTAATTCAAAACTTAGTAACATTATAGACGTCGCTAAAAATCAAAATAACTAACGTCGCTAAACGTCGCTAAATCAAAAAACTCAACAACGTTTAGCGACCTTAAAGAAGATTATAGTGACTATTTTTAAAAAAAACTGAATTACAGTCGCTAAACGTTACTATGTATCGGCAACAGCAACGTATAGAGATAGTTATTTTTGGAGTCGCTCAAATCTTTAATATTAGCGATGTTTTAATATGACGTCACTAAAAATATCGCTATTTTATCATATTTTGGTAGTGAATACTGAAAGTATTCAATGCGTCCAGAAAGCCTTCGGAGAAAATAAAGAAGAGATATTTGAATGACGATGAGCTAAGGGCCGCTCAGTTGTGTATATTACTCATTTGCGACGATGATGAAGTGGAGAAGCTAGAGGGGTAAGTAATTAATACGTCCACATTTACGTCATCTCAGTGTAATGGTATAAGCTCGATAATGTTATGCTACTAATCGGCGGTTGCTTCATTATTTTTTTAGCACATATAATGATGATATGAGATTAGTTAGACCCTATATAACAGATGAAGAAGTAGAACAAGAAATAAGACATTATTTTCCTTCTTAGTTGGGCGCCTATGCAAGGAGCTCGGTAATTACTTTTTGTATATGCACTTTACATAATAATTATCGAAATATTGAACTTAATTTCTTATCTTATGGTATTTAGGTCGATCGTCCAGACACAATACTTGATAATGAATCTATTAGAACTCTAGCTAAGGGGCCAATTTATGCCGTCAAAATCTGGCCAAGATATTGTGTAAATAGGTTTAGGTTCAAGTCAACAACTGCACCGATCAGAGGTAACTTCCTAGATCTCGAGGACACCAAAAATAGTTGTTTGTCTATCAAATCTTCGAACTATAAATATGTCAACATAGGCAATGATTTCTTTGGCATCTTACGGGAGATTGTGGAGCTGATATATAATTATAGAACAGAGCCTGCTAAGATCGTGTTATTCAGGTGTGAATGGTTTGATCCGATCAAAGATCAAGGTTGTAAAATAGACAAGCATGGTCTTGTGGATATAAACTACCGACGTCGATATCAAGGCTATGAATCATTTGTCCTATCAAGTCAGGCTCAGCTCGTATACTTTACAACTTATCGTAAATGGAGAAAAATAAGGTCGGACATGTGGGCAATATGCAAGACCAAACCTAGAAATACCTTTGACGTTGATGAAATAGCTTATCAGAATGATGTGCTACCTCTTGTAACAAATATTGTAGAGGTAGACTCAACGAAAGTTTCTCATTACACGACTAATCATGTTGAAGATATAGAATTATCTAAAGAGAAAGACGAAGTAGATGAAAGTGAAGAAGCGGAGGACGAGGTCGAGGAAGAGGAGGACGAGGTCGAGGAAGAGGAGGACGAGAAAAACGAAGAAGATAAATTTTCAGAAGAGGATTGAAAATAAAATTAAATCCATTTTGTCTTGTGACATGTACTGTATTTTCTGGATTAGAATTCTTGGATATTGCTGCCAAAACTTTAGACTTTTTGTTTATCTAGACTTTTGTGTACAATTCAACGGAGGGTTGCTCCTGGTCTATTTATACATTTTTTTGGATTAGACATTTTTGTGTGCAATTCCATTATGACTGTGAGATTTATTTTATTTTTCTTCTTCATTTTATTTTGTTCATATTATATATATATGCGTATTTTTTTATCATCATATGTTATCAATTATGACAGGACGATGTAGAGGGTTCGGACGTAGAGGAGCATCTAAAGGACAATATGCTCCGAGCGGCAATACTTGTCACGCCCCAGTCCCAAAATACATAGGACTAGGAATACGTAACACGCCAGCCGTATGTAAACGAACTCCAATATATGGAAACCATATACATACGTACGCTGTACATGAATATCCAATCCACCAGTGGTAATATATTGTCACAATAAGTCACACGCAATCTATATCTCATCTACAGCACAATAATTAGATAAATGGAAATAAATAACTGAATATCAAAGATGAGTATCAAAGTATGATAGTCAGATGGAAACAATCCACTGCAAATTGACTATACTAAATTACTAAAGAGAGAAGAGAATCAACTCTAATATAAGAATAAATATCTCTAAAATAAATAGCAACTAAAATCTTTAACAGCTGCAATGAATCACAGATACTCCGAGGGTAAGACCTCCTCAGTCTGATAAGTAGCGTCAGGTCCAGGTCCATACTCCTGCGGATACTCCTGCTCGTCTATAACTGGAAAGGGACCAGGTTCTCAGAGCAGCGTAACAAGATACATATAAACATGCCAATAAAGTACTGAAAAGTAAACATCCAATGTGGTCGCCTAACTATCTATGTGAATGCTGTTTGAGAATAACTTTCCACCAAGTGGGCTATCTGGACATAAAATGGGATTGGCATGATTCTCTCAGAGAATCAGGGGCCTACAAAGCATGTCGTCTTTTGAACGGCAGAGGCCGCCAAGTAGTATAGGGGTCATCACGACCGCGTATCTCCGGCGAAGCATACAGATTACATAAAAAGGAAAGTGCAAAGGAACCCAAATGCCTTACTTGTTGTTCTCCCTACCCCATGCTCTAGGCATGTCACATCCATGATACGATAAAACCTCTATATAACTGCCAGGTCTACTAGCATGCAAAGTTTCTATCGACAGTTATCCCTATCCGTCGTACGACCTATACACACCAGTGGCCAGCCGAGTACGCAAGTCCGTGTCCTACATGTGACTCACACTCATATAAGAATAGTGTCATGGCCAATAAAATATACAATGCCTCATGCTAATGGGGTGGTCTCATAAAGTAGGTCCAATGCATATACATAAATAAAAACAGAATACGACGACATCGTCATTGCACCCAAGTTTTCTTGGACGCGCAGTTTATATAACAGTTAAAATAAATGAACTAAAATAAGCAAAAATAAAATATGCATGCATCATATGGAATATAAATAACAGTACAATGGTAAGATATACTTGCCTGGCAAGAAATCTGTAAAGTGTAAGCGTCCAAATGTCAAGGATATGGGATCAGGAACTAATATCTCTGAACAAACATCTCTGGATGTTGAAATAGACATCACCAACATTTTTGGAATCAGTGAGATAGCTAGAAATCACTACCCTTTCATCCAATTTGGACACAGGGGCAAAACGATAATTTTGGATCAAAGTGGGGTTCACATGCGGGCCATTTTGCACTGAAAAGTGTGCCAGGGGTAACAGCCTCTAAAAGAAACAAATTATAGGTCAAACAAACTCTAAAAGTCAGTACGAACTCAATAGTATGTCCAAATATGGATTTTGGTGAGTCGAACATAATTTTGCCCAAAAAGTCAACCGTATGGCCCGCCAATGGACGACTTGGTCAACTGTCTCAAAATTGCGTAAAAATTGGGTCGCAGGACGAGCGCAATACCATGATTCCATTGGCGCAAGTTTTGTCGTATTCTGACGAGCTAACACTAAATGGCGCGGAGTTTTGCAAAAGTTGTGACACGGGGAATTTCTGCGAATACGGGCTGATTCCGACGAGCACACGCGTCTAAATCAGTTTCCATGAAAGCTCACACGTCTGGGTATACTTTGCGCACCTTTTGGTACACTTGGTATACGATGGGCCGGCCCCGTTTGGCAGGGCGCGCTCCGTATCACAAATTTTGGTAGATGGTAAAAGTATATTTTCGGGATTTTCTAACTGATTTAATTTAACATGCATTAGTTAATAAATTATTATATTTGACAGAAAATAAACTAGGTTAGGTGGTGTTGTATATCAAAAGGAAAAACCGAATTCGGATCTCTGTGGTGGGAGATACGAGTCCGTGAACATAGGTAGTTACCGCAGTTTTTTGCGATCCCAAAAGTTGTCGTTTTTTGTCAACTTGGTCGCTATTTTTGCCTAGCTTTATGTGTTGTTCGAGATAAACTAACACACAGATATGGGAGGGGGTTAAGTCGTGAGCATATCGGTGAAGACGGGGTCAAGTTTGGTTGAGCGAGGAGACGGGAAACAAAGCATGAACAAAGGTAAGCTGCAATTCAAACTGCTGTTGCGGGGTTGTGTGCGGGGTCGCGGTCGGCCGTGAGGGAGAACTCCAGCGGTGCTGAGCTCTGACGGCGGAGGCGACTCTGTCTCGACGGTGGTCATAGGGTTTAGATGGGAAGTTTTAGGTTTAGGGTTAGGGTTTGGGAAAGAGATATATGTAGAGAGTTAGAGCGCGGGGGGGGGGGGGGGTGTGGGATGCTAACGCAGGTTGCGGGGTGTTCGCAGAAGCCCTGTAGCTGCTTCTGTTTAAGTCTTCTAATGGGTAGGGTAGGTTAGGCATTAACGGGTAGGGTAGGTTAGGGACTATTGTGTTTTAATCCATTAGATTTTATAATCCTTTTTCTTATTCTTTTCTTTCTTTCTTTTCTATTTCTTTTTCATTCTTTTTCTTTTATTCTTTTTAATAAATCGTATATTTATATATATATATATATATATATATATATATATATATACATAGAAAATTCTAGAAATTATATTTGTGCATACTATTAAGCTATTAACTGTCCACATGGTCTCCTACATGGAATAAATTAGAAAAAATTTATAATTGCTCCATAAATCCTCTAAATGTGCAAACACCTAAAATAAAAATTAAATAAATCCTATTTCTTTTAGTTAGCTAATAATTACCATAATTCAATTATAATTAATTAAAAAGATTAATATGATTTATAAAATTAGGGATTTTATATTCTACCCAACTTATAAAAATTTCGTCCTCGAAATTAAAACTAAGCCGCGGTTGAAAGTCAAGGATGGTATAAGATATAAATTAACAAAGTAATTTCGTACCTTGGTCTACGAATAGGTTCGGAAATGCTTGCGTATGTCATCCTCGCTCTCCCAAGTAGATTCTCCTGGCGCGCCATGCTTCTATGCCACGCGAACCAAGGGAATAGACTGGTTCCTCAATACTTTCTCTCGACGATCAAGGATTCCCACGGGTTGCTCTTGGTATGACAAGCTCGGCCCAATGGTGATCTCCGAATGGTCGAGAACATGACTGCTGTCTACCACATATTGCCTGAGCTGCGATACATGGAATACGTCATGTACTCCCTCAAGTGAAGGTGTTAGCGCAAGTCGATATGCCACTTCTCCCACTCTCTCTAGCACGTCAAATGGTCCAATATACCTTGGACTCAACTTGCTACATCCTCCGAATCGAATGGTGTCTCTGGTAGGTGATATCCTCAAGAAGACATGATCGTCCTCTTTAAACTCTAAGGGACGACGATGAAGGTCTGCCCACTGCTTCTACCTGTCTTGCGCTACTTGCAAGTGTCCTTGTATCTTCTTAATTTTCTCTACGGTGTTGACCACCAACTCTGGTCCCAGAATCTGACGTTCTCCTACGTCACTCCAACACACAGGAGACCTACACTTTCTTACATACAATGCTTCAAATGGAGCCATCTGAATACTCGCTTGATAGATATTATTGTAAGAAAACTCCACAAGATGTAGGTGGTCCTCCCATGATCCTCCAAAGTCGAACATACAAGCCCTCATTATATCCTCGAATGTCTGAATAGTATGCTCTGACTGCCCATCTATCTGCGGGTGATAAAATATACTAAACTTTAGACGAGTTCTAAGACTCTCTTGCATGCTCCTCCAAAAGTATGATGTAAAATGCAAATCCCTGTCTGATGCAATACTGACTGGTATGCCGTACAATCTCACAATCTGCCTCATGTATAAGTCAGCCAAAGCTTCTGTAGACTGGCCGACTCTAAAAGGTAAGAAATAGGTTGACTTGGTGAGTCAATCTACTATTACCCATACTGAATCTCTTCCACTTGGACTCTTGGAAAAACCTGTGACGAAGTCCATAGTGATGTGCTCCTACTTCCACTCTGGAAACGGAAGTGGTTATTACTGTTCTCTGGTGCTCCGTCTTTACTTGTTGACATACTAGACATTTAGCTACAAAGTGAGCTATCTTTTTTTTTATTCTATGCCACCAAAAGTGCTATAGTAAGTCACGATACATCTTGGTGCGTCCAGGATGAATAGAATATATCAAACTATGGGCTTCTATTATCAGCTCCTGTCGAATCTCTCCATTGGAAATATATAGACGATTACCATATCGTAATATCCCATCATCATAAATGCGCAATTCTGTCCGCTCTTCGGCCGCTGTCCTTTCCTTTAATCTCCTGAATCTGGCGTCTGTAGGCAAAGTTTCCTTGATCCTCTCTACTAGTGATGACTGTACTTGCAAGTTGGCTAGTATCCCATTTGCTCTGGCTAATATCACTTCTATGCCAAGATCTTGTAAGTCCTCCAATAATTTCCTCTGTGCTGTCAAGAAGTAAGCTGCTGGTTTTCGGCTTAACGCGTCTGCTACAACGTTAGCCTTGCCTGGGTGATAATGTAGCTCTATCACAAAATCTTTCATCAACTCAAGCTATCGACGTTGCCTCATATTTAACTCCTTCTGCGTGAAGACATACTTGAGGCTTTTGTGGTCTGTATAGATCTCCACTCGTTTCCCATATAAGTAATGTCTCCATAGCTTCAGAGAAATTACAACGGCTGTAAGTTCCAAGTCATGAGTTGGATAATTCTTCTCATGCACTCGTAACTATCTAGATGCAAATGCAATCACCTTGCCATGCAGCATCAATACGCATCCCAAGCCTTTCCCTGATGCGTCACTATAGATCACATAGCCTCATTATCCTGATAGAATAGCCAATACTGGTGCTGTAGTCAGTCACTTCTTCAACTCTTAAAAAGCGGCTTGACACTCGTCGGTCCATATAAATTCTTGGTCCTTGCAAGTTAACCGAGTCATAGGTGCTGCTATCCTTGAGAAGTTCTCCATGAACCGTCGGTAATATCCCGCAAGTCCAAGGAAACTCCTCACCTCCGATGCTGATTTAGGAACATGCCATGTTTCAACTACCGAGATCTTTTCTAGATCGACAGAAATACCATTTCCCGTAACAACATGCCCAAGAAATGTGAGACTCTGTCCAATAAGAACTCATATTTACTGAGCTTTGCATATAGCTGCTCTCTCCTCAAGGTCTCTAGAACAATCCGCAGGTGCTTCTCATACTCCTCGTGGCTCTTTGAATAGACAAGTATATCATCTATGAAGACGACCATGAACTGGTCCAAATACTAGTGGAAGACTTGATTCATTAAGTCCATAAAGATAGCTGGAGCATTGGTCAATACAAATGGCATGACAAAAAACTTGTAGTGTCCATACCTTATTCTGAATGCGGTCTTTAGAATGTCCTACTTCCGTGTAAACCCCCAGATTTTACAAGAATTTTAAATTGGGATTTTTCGTAATTTTTCTGGAATTTTCTGAGAATTTTCTGTAATTAAAATCAAGGTTTTAATTATTAAATGATTTTTAATTGATAATAAATAATATTAAAATATTATGAAAATAATATTTTTGGGTGTAAAATGGAAAACTGGACTTAGGGTAATTTTCCTAGAATTTATCGGGCCTCGGACCTAATTTAAAACCCCTAAAAACAATTATTATTTATTTATTTATTTATTTCATTTATTATTATTATTATTATTATTATTATTATTATTATTATTATTATTTTATAATTTTCAGCCCAGGCCCGGCCCACTGGGCCCAACCGGCCCAGCCCGCACAGCCTAGCGGGTCAGGTCGGGTCGGTCAGACCCGACCCGCCTCCTACCCGAACCCAAACCCCAACCCTGACCCGGTCAACTCCCTTCCCGCGTCCGGTCGATTCCGCCGCCTGCGCCGCACGCCACGCCCGGCCACGCGGCGCCCCGCCCGGCCAGGCAACTTCGCCTCCTCCGCCGCCCTTCCCGGCCACTTCCTCTCTCTCCTCCGCCCTCAACTACTTAAACCCCCCTCTCTCTCCGCCTCTCTCCCCCACCGTGCCACCCACCTCCGCCCGGCCGTCGTCTCCTCCCAGCGCCTCGCCCGACCCCGCAGCTGCCCGCTCGCCTCCGCCACCGACGGCAGCCCCTCCCTCTTCTCCTCCTCCCCGTTCAACGACGACAGCCGCAACAGCAGCTGCTCGAGCTCGCTCCGGCGCCGCCGCCGTCATCCTGAGCCGCCGCCGCCTCCACCAGCGAGCGCCGCGCTGCCCTGCCCCAGCCCGGCCAACCTCTCCCCGCCGTGAGCCACCCTGGCCAGCCTGAGCTCCGCCGGAGAGAAAACCCTAACCCTAAATCCCCTTTGTGTCGGACACGGCAGTGGACACAAGACTCGAGACACGGACACGAAAACCCTAGTTTTTGGAGGCCAGTTCAGGTGCGTGTAACTTTCTCCTCGCTGCCCCATTTTCAATTCCGTAAATTGTGTTACGAAACCTGTATGACCCTCTCGGTGCCCGGACAAATCGCTCGGGGCATCGCGTCCTGTGGTGATCGCATACCGCGATCCAAAAACAGGAAAAACCAGACCCTGTTTCATCCCGGAACTGAGTGCGCCCCGCCAAACGGGACGACTTGGTCGCGTGCGGTCTTCACAGATATGTGAGCATCGTCGATACGGACGTGTGAGATTTTGTGGAAGCTGATTCGGGTGTGCGTGCACACCGGAATCAACGCGTATCCGTGGACATCGCCGCGTATCCGCCTTTTCTGCAATTCACCCTAACTTCGTGCACACTCGTCAGATCGAGACGAAACTTGCGCCATCGGACTCGTAGCGATACGCTGGTCCTGTGGGTCAAGTTTGGTTCGATTCTGAGAACGTTGACAAAATCGCGTGTCGTGGGCCCCACAGGCCCCGCTCGACGGGCGATTTTGTGTTCGGCTCATCGGAATCCAAATCTGGAAGTTCCGTTGGGTTCGTATCAGCGTTCCTGACCCGTTGACACTAAGTTTGGTGAATTTGGAGACCTTTGACCCGGACACATTTTTCGGTGCAAAGCGGGCCCACCAGCGGACCCCGTTTTGACCCGAAACTGCCGTTTTTGCCCTTGTCTCCAAATTGGACCCAAGGACAGGCGTTTCTAGCTATTTGACATCTTCTGAGCGTGATGGTAATGTTTATTTTAGCATCTGGACTCATCTCTGGATATTTCCCCAAGTACAATTAATCGGATCCAAACAACAGGCAAGTACCTGCACTTCAAGTTTAATCTTTATATTGTGATAATTAATTCCCTGCTCTACTAGTACCCTTGATGATTACACGTAGTGTTAGAATACTGGATTTCATGTCTTGGATACTGTATTTCATGTCTTGCTTTTCATGTCGGGTGGGAGAATACTAGAAGGCATGTAGTTTACCTTTCCCCCTATCATATTTAATAGCTGTTGGTACGCGACAGTACCCTCAGCCGGATCTCGATTGTTCATGTTTAATAGCCGTCTATGACGGCCGGATTAGCCTTATAAACCCCTACATGCCAACTATGTATTCTAAAATAAACACAAGTTCACACAGATAGCTTCTGGTCTTGTTATAGTTCTTGCTGACTGTTGTAGTTTCATTTCCTGTCTCATTTATTTCCTGTTTTCTCATATTCCTGTTTATAGCATTAACTCTGAGATATTGATGTTCTTCTATGCAACTTTCTCAACATGATACTCAAGTTAATTGTCATGAATATTTAGTTTAATCTTGTTGTGCATTGTGTACTTTGCTCCTTTCCTGACTGGATCCGTTGTTTTAGGCAATGATGAGGACTTTGCCCCTACCTATTATGGCCCCTATGAGTTAGCAGGTGACACATATGAGGAGCCGGTTCCCACTCAGGAGACTACCTTTGAGGAGGAGTAGCCAGTTACTTATTATTTTATTTCCTTTCAGCATATACTCGGGTTTGTCTCCGATCTATCTTCTGGCTTGTATTAACTGTGGATTGGTTGTCACAGATTAAGTATTATGAAATCTTAGCATTCCTATTTCCTGTGATTATTCTTACATGTTCATTATTGTGGATGAGATAGATACTTATTGACCCCAGAAATGACCTAGACAGCGTACTACCGCCGACACTGCGGCGTAGGCTGGGCGTGTCCACGCACTCGTGCCCGAATAACCGGGTGCGGGTCGTGACACGTTTTTGTGGTGGCCCATGCAGGTCCAACTACTAAATTGTTCGGTTTCAACTCAGGGACCGAACAGGCCTGCAATAAAGCTAGGATAAGTTTATAGGATCTCATCCACTTGCTTGAATCGTTTTTGATATCTGTATCGTATTCGAACTAATATGAACTTGCATCTTGCCTTGATTCCTGTGCGCCTCTTATTGGTTATTTTGCATACAGGGAAATGGACCCACAAGCCAGCAACGAGGCTCATGCAGAAATACCACAAACTGTTGTGGTTACCCAAGAAGACGATGTGATACCAGTCGGTGAAGGCCAATCATCACAAGACAGTCAAGCAAGTCAGCCTGCCTCAATAATCCATCAAGATGGCGTTCCACCCTCGACGCAGCCTATTCCACCGATGCCTTCCTTCCCACCGGGACCGCCTATGGACGAACAGCAGATGTTCCGCATGTTCTACATAATGATGCAAGCCTATCAGAAGGTTCAACAAGAAACTCAGCAAAACCAAGCGGAGAACTTCATCGACAGAATTAGCTCGGAGTCACGTAAGCCAAGCAGTTCAAATGCAATTACCTTCGACGAGGACGTTCTTACTGCAGCGCGACCTGTGGAGTACACCACAAGGATCGAGTCCAGCCGGAAGCGGCCGTCTGCGTCAGCACCAGACCAAGCACAACAGGAAAAAGCTGCAAAGCGACCACGGATGAATCCAACTCAAGGACAGAACCAACAAGCTCCCACTTGTGGCTATTGTCGAAAACAAGGTCACATTTGGCAGGATTATAGAAAGAGACTAGGTGCCTGTCTATATTGTGGATCAGCAGCACATCAAATGAAGGACTGTCCTGCTGCTCAAAGACGCACACTGCACAAAAGTTCCAGTTCAGGCCAGGCCCCAGCAGCGCAGCAGAGGGCACCACCTCAAGAACATGGACAAGCTTAGACGATGACCATGGAGAACGTGCAGACTCTTAGAGTAACTAATGCGCGTAAGTGATTCGTAGATACCATTTTCTAGTATTGTTTAGCTCATGCCCATTGGTTCGTGACCTCAGCCCCAACCTAGTAATTTTGAAACTTGCTAATAACCTGGTATGTTTTTTTTAAAATTTGATAACTATGGATATTTTAGAGTCTTTTGTTATTGTGCTTATTGTAGGTTGTTTTGTGAACTTAAATAATTTGTATCTTCTTTCATCACCATCTAGCGCACTTTATTTTGCTGTGCTTGACTTATGCTGCTATTTTATAGCCTAATTTTGCAAGCTTATCCTTTTATCAAGCTTGTTCATGACATATGTATTAGTGGGTCGACACACTAATACAATTGTCTATTCAGAATCAATGTATTACGGTCTGATCAACCTTAGTGCATTCTGATTCGCCCTTCGCACTACTTTGCGTGGATTGAGATATACAGTTGACTAGTATACTTGCCCTAGACATGTCTGAGCATATCACATAGGTTACATAACTGTATTAATATGAGCATGTAAATAGGAATTACCGAGATAGGATTCAATCCACAATCGCTTGACAATTCTCACCTGAATACTTTAAAACGCCTTGACCCCGATATTTCTTTTCTATCACCCCACCCTTGAACTCTTTAATTATTGATCTTCGTCTTCCCTTATTTCGGAAAGACGAAATCTCGTGCCTGGTATAAGTTAGTACATAGATAGTACTGGATATGCCACATAGGCCGACCACATACTTGAGGATTAACTTTCGTAATTGAGGACATATCATGATCGGCGTTGAAATTCGAGGATTGAATGACATAGGTAAACATATTAAGGAATATTTTTTTCTTAAGGTATATAGTCTCTTGTGATGATGGGTAAACTCTAAGTTGGGTAGCAATGCATTTGTCAACTTGAGAGGAATGTCCTTGGATCGTGACCGAGTAAGGTCAGGTTGGAAGAAGCAAGCCATTATAATTTTAAAAATTTAAAGGATTGACTAAGATGATTAATGAATTGATATCGAGGACCCAATAGTTGTACCTTAGTTACATGATTTAAATTTTGAATAATGAAGGTAAAATCATCAATTTAAATTTGGAAGATAAAACTATAGAATTTTAGACTTGAACATGGGTGGACTACATTTTTTCAAGTTGATGATTTGAATTACAAATTATGAATTGGTGGTTGGACTACCTAGTTGGATTATTGAGGAGATGAATGAAATTTAAAAATTTGAAGCATACCATCTTGAATGGGAATATTGTTGGACTCGAATCACTTCTAGAGCAAGTTATGATAATTAAAATCGTGAGGCAAAGTCATGTGCAAATCTTGAAAATGCTATATGGACTTAATCTAAAACCTGCCTGTGGGTAATTTGAGGAAGTAAGAAGTAATAACCATAAATTGAATTTCTGATTTGAACAGTAGTCACCTTAATCATGAAGTGGTTGCAGTGGACATGATTAGGATTTAAATTTTCGCAAGGAGATTGCGATTGAGATACGTAAATGATTATGGCTTAATTTTAAATTTCGAGGACGAAATTTTTATAAGTTGGGTAGATTGTAAACCCCCAGATTTTACAAGAATTTTAAATTGGGATTTTTCGCAATTTTTCTGTAATTTTCTGGGAATTTTCTGTAATTAAAATCAAGGTTTTAATTATTAAATGATTTTTAATTAATAATAAATAATATTAAAATATTATAAAAATAATATTTTTGGGTGTAAAATGGAAAACTGGACTTAGGATAATTTTTCTGGAATTTATCGGGCCTCGGACCTAATTTAAAACGCCTAAAAACAATTATTATTTATTTATTTATTTCATTTATTATTATTATTATTATTATTATTATTATTATTATTATTATTATTATTTTATAATTTTCAGCCCAGGCCCGGCCCACTGGGCCCAACCGGCCCAGCCCGCACAGCCTAGCGGGTCAGGTCGGGTCGGTCAGACCCGACCCGCCTCCTACCAGAACCCAAACCCCAACCCTGACCCGGTCGACTCCCTTCCCGCGTCCGGTCGATTCCGCCGCCTGCGCCGCGCGCCACGCCCGGCCACGCGGCGCCCCGCCCGGCC
This sequence comes from Iris macrosiphon, assembly GCA_036927795.1. Classification (NCBI taxonomy): domain Eukaryota; kingdom Viridiplantae; phylum Streptophyta; class Magnoliopsida; order Asparagales; family Iridaceae; genus Iris; species Iris macrosiphon. The sequence continues at coordinate 253,189,526 of JAYESA010000004.1, forward strand.
ACGCAGCTCCGCCCCCTCCGCCGCCCTTCCCGGCCACTTCCTCTCTCTCCTCCGCCCTAAACTACTTAAACCCCCCTCTCTCTCCGCCTCTCTCCCCCACCGTGCCACCCACCTCCGCCCAGCCGTCGTCTCCTCCCAGCGCCTCGCCCGACCCCGCAGCTGCCCGCTCGCCTCCGCCACCGACGGCAGCCCCTCCCTCTTCTCCTCCTCCCCGTTCGACGACGACAGCCGCAGCAGCAGCTGCTCGAGCTCGCTCCGGCGCCGCCGCCGTCATCCTGAGCCGCCGCCGCCTCCACCAGCGAGCGCCGCGCTGCCCTGCCCCAGCCCGGCCAACCTCTCCCCGCCGCGAGCCGCCCTGGCCAGCCTGAGCTCCGCCGGAGAGAAAACCCTAACCCTAAATCCCCTTTGTGTCGGACACGGCAGTGGACACAAGGCTCGAGACACGGACACAAAAACCCTAGTTTTTGGAGGCCAGTTCAGGTGCGTGTAACTTTTTCCTCGCTGCCCCGTTTTCAATTCCGTAAATTGCGTTACGAAGCCTGTATGACCCTCTCGGTGCCCGGACAAACCGCTCGGGGCATCGCGTCCTGTGGTGATCGCACACCGCGATCCAAAAACAGGAAAAACCAGACCCTGTTTTACCCCGGAACTGAGTGCACCCCGCCAAACGGGATGACTTGGTCGCGTGCGGTCTTCACAGATACGTGCCCATCGTCGATACGGACGTGTGAGATTTCGTGGAAGCTGATTCGGGTGTGCGTGCACACCGGAATCAACGCGTATCCGCGAACATCGCCCCGTATTCGCCTTTTCTGCAATTCACCCTAATTTCGTGCACACTCGTCAGATCGAGACAAAACTTACGCCATCGGACTCGTAGCGATACGCTGGTCCTTTGGGTCAAGTTGGGTTCGATTCTGAGAACGTTGACGAAATCGCGTGTCGTGGGCCCCACATGCCCCGCTCGACGGGCAATTTTGTGTTCGGCTCATCGGAATCCAAATCTGGAAGTTCCGTTGGGTTCGTATCAGCGTTCCTGACCTGTTGACACTAAGTTTGGTGAATTTGGAGACCTTTGACCCGGATACATTTTTCGGTGCAAAGCGGGCCCACCGGCGGACCCCGTTTTGATCCGAAACTGCCGTTTTTGCCCTTGTCTCCAAATTGGACCCAAGGACAGGCATTTCTAGCTATTTGACATCTTCTGAGCGTGATGGTAATGTTTATTTCAGCATCTGGGCTCATCTCTGGATATTTCCCCAAGTACAATTAATCGGATCCAAACAACAAGCAAGTACCTGCACTTCAAGTTTAATCTTTATATTGTGATAATTAATTCTCTGCTCTACTAGTACCCTTGATGATTACACGTAGTATTAGAATACTAGATTTCATGTCTTGGATACTGTATTTCATGTCTTGCTTTTCATGTCGGGTGGGAGAATACTAGAAGGCATGTAGTTTACCTTTCCCCCTATCATGTTTAATAGCTGTTGGTACGCGACTGTACCCTCAGCCGGATCTCGATTGTTCATGTTTAATAGCCGTCTATGACGGCCGAATTAGCCTTATAAACCCCTACATGCCAACTATATATTCTAAAATAAATACAAGTTCACACAGATAGCTTCTGGTCTTGTTATAGTTCTTGCTGACTGTTGTAGTTTTATTTCCTATCTCATTTATTTCCTGCTTTCTCATATTCCTGTTTATAGCATTAACTCTGAGATATTGATGTTCTTCTATGCAACTTTCTCAACATGATACTCAAGTTAATTGTCATGAATATTTAGTTTAATCTTGTTGTGCATTGTGTACTTTGCTCCTTTCCTGACTGGATCCGTTGTTTTAGGCAATGATCACTACTAGAAAAAGCGCTATTAGCGACGTATTTTAGCGACGTCAAAATAAACGTCGCTAATAATATATAATTAGCGACTCCTTATAAAAACGTCGCTAGGCGTCGCTAAATGGCGACATTTAGCGACGTTTAGCGACTTTTATTAAGATTTTAAAAGCTAAGTCGCTATAATTTAAATAAAGGTCGCTAAACGTCGCTAATATGTCTAATTTAGCGACGTTTAGCGACGTATATAGCGACCTTTTTATTAAAAATATTTAGCAACGTGTTTAGCGACGTCAATGACGTCGCTAAAATTTAAATTAGCGACGTTTTACTTGGACGTCGCTAAACGTCGCTAAAATTTGGTTAATTAGGGCTCGGTTTCATTTTTCCCCATCTGCTGAAAATTCGAAAAGAGAAAAACTCCCCCCCTCCCCCGCGCTCCGTCGACCGGCTCTCCACCCTATTCCGGTAAACCCTACTCTCTCTCTCTCTCTCTCTCTCTCTCTCTCTCTCTCAGGACACATGTGACATTGACACAAACACTACACACACAGACACTGACACAGACACAGACACGGCACACACACACACTGACACAGACACTGATGAGGACCTAGGGTTAGGGTTAGGGTTAGGTTTGTTGACATGGGGTTAGGGTTAGGGTTAGGGCCGACTGGCCCAAGTCTACGAGAGAGGTAACAGCAGCAGTGAGCACTGCTTACTAGCTTTGATTATCAAATAAAATAAATTGATTATCAATTCGGTTCTGTTTCGGTTATAGATAATTTATTTTAGCTTTGGGTTTTTAAAATTTTTACTTATTCGATTTTTATTATTTCGGTGTTGAAACCGAATAACCCGAACGCCCACCCCTAGCTAGACCTGACAATTGGACCGGGATGACCAGCCCGGCACGAATCCGGCCCGCAAAACCCTGTCCGAATTATCGTGGGCTCGGCCCGGCCCGACCCAATATATAGGGACGTGTCGGACCTCATATCTCGGCCCATAAGAGAGGTCCGGCCCCGAAGCCCAGGCTCGTTCCGACCCAAGGCACAGCTCGGCCCGGCCCGACACGCTGCTGCTTGCTAGCCTGATCGACAACCTGGTTTATACTATTTGATGTATTATACACATCCATGTATTACATAGTCCTACGCCAATCTATGGGATTTGGTATGCATACAATCTGCCAAGTTCTTGTATATAGATTGAAACAAATGGATTGTGAATCTCCAAGACAAATATGAAGCAAGAACTTGCAGTGTGTTATTTTTTTGTGCTATGTTTACATATCCCAAAGTAGAGAAGTTCATCCGAGAGAGCATACCATCTGTGTTGTTTCTCCCGGAAACAAATGCGCTCCCAACCATCTCCTATGCACATTCAACCCTACACTTCATAATTTAAAAATAAAATGTTAGTTGTTCTTCAATCTCTACTTTGAAGTCCTTGTAGGGTTCACGGAATCCCAAGTCCGATCCGGTCCGGCTCGGTCCAGTCTGAAACTCACTGTGCCGTGGGTCACGTGTCGAACTGGACTTAGATTTTTACCCTTAGGTCCGGTCTCGGCCCACTCGACAGCTCTACTCCTAGCTATGGCATATTTTCATAGAGCAATAGCCCGTGTACTTGGAAAACTTTTGATGCAAAAATTGTTCAAGCACCAGGTGCCTTAGTGCAATGCCATGACTGCTTTTCCCATAACGGACACTGACCTAGGAGTGTGGTTGGGGGCAGCTGCAGTTCTATAGTATGACACACTATTTGTAGTGTTGACTGCACACTTATAGTGCAGTTCATAGTACTATGGGGTTGGGGGCAGCTGCAGTTTTGATAAATGAAAATATGTATTATATCAGTTATGATTTTTATAGTACGGTTAATTTTGCATGTAATGATTTATATGATAGCTTATGTCAATTTTGCAGAAGTTTCTAGAAATGGATATGAATTACTATCTGCGTCATCGTTCGTGGATGTACAACCGTCATCCTGATGACATGTGCGGTGTGCGGGATGAATTCATTGAGGGTGTACAGCAGTTCCTGCAGTTCGCAAAGGCGTTCCCTCAATACATGGACGGTACCAAAATTAAGTGTCCGTGTGTGAGATGTCGCAACAGGAAATATCATCCTGAAGTGGAAGTTACATATCATTTATACTCGAAGGGCTTTACGCCGAATTACTATCAGTGGACCGCGCACGGAGAACTTGTATCTCTAGCATCGGAGTCGGAGCCCTATGTGGAGCCGTATATGGATGTCCAAGACCACGATGCTTACGACGACGGGTTGGTGAACATGGTTTATGATGCTGCGGGGCCTAGTTTCAATCCTGACAATTATGATGCGGCGGGACCTAGTTTCAATCCCGACAATTATGATGCAGCTGAGGAGGCACCGAATGCCGATGCTGCAAAGTTTATGGAGTTGCTTGAGAATGCAAGGACTCCACTATATCCTGGTTGTGAGGATCATTCACCGTTGGAGGTGGTTACAAGATTATTGAGCATCAAGTCCGATTTTAACATGTCGCAAGAATGCTATAATCGAGTGCTCGATTTGATTATAGAGATCTTGCCCGAGGGTGCAAAGTTGCCTAAAGACTTCTATCGATCTAAGAGGATGGTGAGATCGCTTTGGATGGGATACGAGAAAATCGATGCATGTCGCAACGGGTGCATGTTGTACTACAAAGACGACAAGGATGAAGATGCGTGCAGATTCTGTGGTGCTGATCGCTACAAGGCCACTGTTAGAGGAAAGTCTGTCGGTGCAAGGAAGCCTACCGATTCGATGCACTACTTGCCTTTGACGCCGCGGTTGCAGCGGTTGTTCATGGTTAAGGAGACTGCAGAAAACATGAGTTGGCACAGGCGAAAACAGATCGAAGGAGTATTGGATCATCCATCCGATGGAGAAGCATGGAAGCACTTTGATCGAGAGTATCCATATTTTGCCGAGGAAGCGCGTAATGTCAGATTGGGGCTCTGCTCTGACGGTTTTACCCCATTCGGACTTTCGGGCTCCCAGTATTCGTGTTGGCCTGTGATCGTCACTCCGTACAATCTACCGCCTTGGATGTGCATGAAGACTCCGTATATGTTCCTAACCGTTATTATCCCGGGTCCGAACAATCCGAAGAGGAACATCGATGTGTATTTACAGCCTTTGATAGATGAGTTGAATCAGCTGTGGGAAGTCGGTGCCAACACGTACGATGTTTCTAGAAAGCAGAATTTTCAGATGAGGGCAGCACTTATGTGGACCATCAACGACTTTCCGGCCTATGGAATGTTATCGGGATGGAGCACCCATGGTCGTCTCTCATGTCCGTATTGCATGGACCGTTCTCAGGCTTTCCGTTTGAAACACGGAGGCAAACCGTGCTTCTTCGATTGTCATCGACAATTTTTGCCGAACGATCATCCGTACCGGAGGAATCGGAATGCTTTTCGTGCGGGAGTTGTGGAGAAGGCCAATCCACCGCCAAGGTGGCCCGGATGCACGATATGGGAAGAGGTAAAAGATTTACCAAGTGCTATCCAAGAGCCTGCTAAGGGGTACAAGTGTGACGGATTTGGTCGCACCCATAACTGGACGAAGAGGAGTATATTCTGGGATCTGCCATATTGGAGCACCAATCTGATCAGACATAACCTTGATGTCATGCATATCGAGAAGAATGTGTTTGATAACATAATTAATACTGTAATGGATGTAAAGGGGAAGACAAAAGATAATCCGAAGGCGAGGTTGGACTTAGAAGACATATGTAGACGTCCTGCATTGCATTTGATAGAGGAGGGGAATGGAAAGTTAAAGCAACCTAAGTCAGTTTTCTCACTGGATAAAGAGGATAAAGGTAGACTTTGTAGGTGGATTCAGGGTCTAAAGTTTCCAGACGGGTACGTGTCGAACTTGAAAAGATGCGTCGACCTCAAGGAGAACAAACTAGTAGGTATGAAGAGTCACGATTGTCACGTATTCATGGAGAGGTTAATTCCGATTGCATTTCGGGAATTCTTACCGCAGGTCGTTTGGGACCCATTGGCAGAGCTGAGCATATTCTTCAGAGATCTTTGTTGTACTAAGTTGCTCGTCGATCGTCTAGAAAAGCAAGAGAGGGACATTGCGGTAACACTATGTAAGCTCGAGAAGGTGTTTCCTCCTGGATTCTTCGACTCTATGGAGCATTTGCCAATTCATCTTTCCTATGAGGCACGTGTTGGCGGTCCTGTCGGTTATCGGTGGATGTACCCCTTCGAGCGCCATCTGAATCACCTAAAGAGAAAGGTGAAAAATAAGGCACGGGTTGAAGGCTCTATTTGTGAAGCTTATGTTCTCGAGGAGATTACAAACTTTTGCTCGACGTATTTCAATCCGCATGTTGCTACTAATAGGACGAAAGCTCCCAGAAACGACGACGCATATCAGGAATCTAATGATGCAATACTCAAAGTATTCAATGCATCCGGAAAGCCCTCGGGAAAAATGAAGAAGAGATATTTGAATGACGATGAGCTAAGGGCTGCTCAATTGTATATATTACTCAATTGCGACGATGATGAAGTGGAGAAGCTAGAGGGGTAAGTAATTAACGTCCACGTTTACATCATCTCAATGTAATAGTATAAGATACTATTATGCTACTAATCAGCAGTTGCTTCATTGTTTTTCAGCACATATAATGATGAGTTGAGGTCGGTTAGGCCCTACATAACAGACGAAGAAGTAGAACAAGATATGAGATGCCATTTTCCTTCTTGGTTGAGCGCATATGTAAGATGCTTGGTAATTACTTTTTATTTCTGCACTTGCAAAACAAATAACTTACTATCGCTACTTTGGTATTTAGGTCGATCGTCTAATATCACCTGAGACTGAATCTATTAGGACTCTAGCCAAGGGACCAATTACTGCCGTAAAAATATGGCCAAGTTTCTGTGTGAATGGGTTCAGGTTCAAGTCAACAAATGCTCCTATTAGAGACAGCTTTCTGGATCTTGATTCCACGAAAAACAGTGGTTTGTGTATCAAATCTTCAAACTACAAAGACGTCAATCCGGGCAATGATTTTTTTGGCATCTTACGAGAGATTATGGAGTTGACATATAATTATGGCCCAGAACCTGCTAATATCGTGCTATTCAGGTGTGAATGGTTCGATCCGATTCAAGATCAAGGTTGGAAAATTGACAAGCATGGCCTTGTGGATATAAACTACAAGCGTAGATATCAAGGCTACGAACCATTTGTCCTATCAAGTCAGGCTCAGCTCGTGTACTTTGCAACTTATCCTAGACGGGGGACAGCGAGGTCGGATTGGTGGGCAGTATGCAAGACTAAAGCTAGAAATACCTTTGACATTGACGAAATAGCTTATCAGGAGGACGATCTACCTCTTGTAACAAATATTGTAGATGTGGACTCAACGGAAGTTACTCATTACACGAGTAATAATGTAGAAGATGTAGAATTATCCGGAGAGGACGACGAAGTAGATGAAAGTGAAGACGAGGAAGAGGAAGAGCAGGACGAGGAAGGCGAACAAGATGAATTTTCTGAAGATGATTGAAAATATAAAATATTTTATGTAGAATGTAACTATATTTGGACTATAAATATTGCATGTAGAAGTAGATGTTGACATTAACGAATATATGTATTATATTTTGACTGTATAATACTTTGAGATATGTATCACATTCCGACTGTAGAATGTAGTATATATTTGTGTTTCTCTATATTCATCATATGTTGTTATCAGATATGACAGGACGACGCGGAGGATTCGGCAGGTCCCGAGGTAGACAGAGTGCCACTCCGGTACTGCCTACTGTTGGTTCCGGATCATCGTCGCCCAGTACTCCAGTATATCGAGCAGCCACATCTCCGACTGCGACGACGTTGCGTGGCATCACTCCTGGGACGAGTAGTTCCAGGCGTGATAGTACTCCCTCGTCCAGCGTTCCTCCTGCTGACGGAAGCATGAAGACAGATGAGCATGTAGAGGAGGTCGTGCCGACGTTGTCCCAGCATCAGCAAGATCCTCCATGCGCACCACCGGAGGAGACGAGGACAGAGATTTGGGCCGACGGTACAAAGTAAGTCAATTAGATGGTTTAATATATATTTGTGTTTCTCTTTATTCATCGTATATTGACTTTTTCAGTAATCTAAATTATTATTTCTGTATAGATATCGTCCATCGTCGGTTCAGAGACGCCTGGGCCAATTTCTGAGAAACAACTACGGTGGCCCTTGGATCAACTATTCGGAGGCTCCGGAGGAGAGGAAGGCGTTCTGGTTTGCGCACTTCCAGGTAAAAATATATTAAATAAATCCTCTAATTTATGCATATTCGTGATGCTAACTTAATGAATTATTTATTGTAGCAAACGTATTTTTATCCTCCGCACTGGGCCGAGTTGATCGAGCGGCTCTTTCCTACCGTTGCCGCCAAGCTTATCCGAGATGCTCTGGATGACCAGAAGGCTCGTGATCGTGCTGGAAAACCGATCCAAGGTTGGATCACGCCTGAGCAGTGGACTGCGATGAGGGCTAGATTCGACGATCCGAGCTACAAGGAAAGGTCTAAGAAGGCCAAGGCGGCTAGGCAGAATGCTGCCAAGTGGTGTGGTGGCTCGATTCCGATGACGGAACATTTCCGTCGTTTGGTATGTTTTTTCTTTTAAAATATATTATTTTAATATAAGTACCATAAAATGGTACTTGGAATAAATATTTAAGTTTAGTAATAAAAAATATATTTTTAACAGGTACAGAGGGGTGAGGATGCGAACATGGTGACCGTCTTCTTGGCCACCCATCGCAAGGACGGAAATCTCATTGATGAGAGGGCCTCACAGACCTATGTAAGTATTACTTTACTTTGTGTTTATTTTAATATAACTTAGGCAATTATTGAGTTTCCAAACCTTTTCTAGGCCGAGTATCTTAGGCTTCGTGAGCGGGCGACTGCTAGTGCACCTACACCTGGAGAGGCTGGTGCTTCGTCGCAGCCCGGTCCATCTCCGTCGGCGGACGACCTGTGGGTGACCGCAGCTGGTGGTCTCCAGAGGGGTACGTACTACGGTACGGGCTCCTATGGCGCCCTGGTTGCGACGCAGTCATCTAGGGCCTCCCCGACAGCTGTGCATTCCACACACCCCTCGCAGTCGCAGCCCTCGCAGTCGTCGGCCAGAGTCCAGGAGGCCGTCCAGGAGGCCGTTGACCGTCAGATTGCGTCTCTCCGTGACGACTTGCTGCGAAGTATGGAGGACCAGTCCCGGTCCCAGCCGCAGGCGGACGATCCGATGCTTATCGCACGATTGGATATGCTCGACCGCAGCATGACGGAGCTACGAGAATTGACAAATGATATTAGAGCCTCCAATGATCGCAACATCATGGAGCTGCAGGCGTCACAGCTATCGATGGGCGAGAAGTTGACGAGGATGCATGCGTCACAGCTATCGATGGGCGAGAACCTGACGAGGATGCAGGATTCAATGGGTGATAGCAGTACGAGGTTGTTATCTACCCTGGATTCTTACAACCAGCGACTCGCAGATTTGGAGCGGGCACGGCCGCCACCGACGTCACTGCCTTCTCCATCGACATCGGTGTCGATTCCACGGGACGAGTATGAGGAGTTGTTATCCTTGAAGCGCGCCGCTGGTCAGCCTCCTGCAGATCCGTAGTAGTCTAGTTATTATTATTATTATTTATGAATTATTGGTACTTCAACAATAGACATGATGTATGATGCTTCTTGTATTGATACTTTTAGTTAATTTAATTGGATTATATAGTTATCCACATTTAATTGGATTGATACTTCTTGTGGTCTTTAATTTAATTGGATAATATAGTTAAATCATGTTGGTGTGTATGATGAAGATGATGTAAAACTGCAGGGAATCACAATGTTTGATTCTGGGATTTTTTTTTTAATTTTTTTTAAAAATTAGCGACGTTATTAGCGACGTTTAGCGACGTTTAGCGACGTTAAATTACGTCGCTAATTACGTCGCTAATTAGCGACGCCGTAAAACGTCGCTAATAACGTCGCTAATAACGTCGCTAATGACGTCGCTAAACGTCGCCAATTGCTGACATGGCAGTATAGCCAGGTCATTAAAGACGTCGGTGTAACGTCGCGATAGATGTCGCTAATCAGCGACGTTTAGCGACTTTTCTAAATGTCGCTTTTTAGTGACTTGGCGTCGCAAAACGTCGCTAAATTTAGCGACACCATAAAGTCGCTAAAAAACGTCGGTATAGCGACGTTTAGCGACGTTTTTTGTATTAGCGACTTGGTATTTTCCGACTTCTTTAGAACGTCGCTAATTACGTCGCTAAACCTAATTAGCGACGATTTTTGGTTATTTAGCGACGTTTTTAGACGTCGCTAATTTGACTTTTTCTGGTAGTGGATGAGGACTTTGCCCCTACCTATTATGGCCCCTATGAGTTAGCAGGTGACACATATGAGGAGCCGGTTCCCACTCAGGAGACTACCTTTGAGGAGGAGTAGCCAGTTAGTTATTATTTTATTTCCTTTCAGCATATACTCGGGTTTGTCCCCGATCTATCTTCTGGCTTGTATTAACTGTGGATTGGTTGTCACAGATTAAGTATTATGAAATCTTAGCATTCCTATTTCCTGTGATTATTCTTACATGTTCATTATTGTGGATGAGATAGATACTTATTGACCCCAGAAATGACCTAGACAGCGTACTACCGCCGACACTGTGGCGTAGGCTGGGCGTGCCCACGCACTCGTGCCCGAATAACCGGGTGCGGGTCGTGACATTCCGTACCTTCACCTGGTGATATCCCAATCTTAAATCTATCTTCGAGAATACCTTGGCTCCACTGAGCTGATCAAATAAGTCATCAATGCGTGGCAATGGATATTTATTCTTCACAGTCACTGTATTTAAGGCTCTGTAGTCAATGCACATACGTACTGACCCATCCTTCTTTGGTACAAACAACACTGGTGCTCCCCAGGGTGATGCACTTGGTCGGATGAAACCTTTCTCTTCTGGTTCTTTCAGCTGTGCCTTCAGTTCATCCATCTCCTTCTTTGCCAATCTGTAAACATACGATGCTATGGGTGCTGCTCTCGGTGCTAATTTAATTGAAAACTCTACGTCTCTGTCTAGGGGAAGTCTTGGCAATTCCTCTGGAAAGACGTCTTAGAATTCTAAAATAATGGGATGATAGACAACATCGTCCATTGTGAGCTACATACCATCAAGGATTTATGTGGATCCTCGTGCAAACTCAAGTTCAGGCTTGACTGGTACCTTAAAAAGAATGCTTCCTCCAAAGCAATCGAAGAAAGTATGGTACTTGCTTAGCCAGTCTATTCCAAGCACAATATTAAAAGTTGGCATAGGAAGGACTAAGAGTCGGGTGTTCATCTCTCTGCCACGTATCACTATAGGACACGATCTACAAATTCGACTAACAGATACAACTCCTCCTCCGGTGAGAATTCTAATACAACTAGGTAAAGGTGTAGAGGCAATTTTGTGTTTGGCAATAAAACTAGATGATATGAATGAGTGGATGGCTCCTGTATCAAATAATATCACAGCAGAAAAAGTAAAAGAAAGAGTAATACCTGCTATGACATCCACCTCCTGATCTATATCATCTACTTCCAATGCAAAAGCTTGTCCGTTCCTCTGTGGTTGTCTATGTCTGGCCCTCGTGAACTGATCCTCCTGAGTAGGTAGCGGTGGTCCTCTCTGAAATCCTCCTCCTGCTAGGGGTCGAGGTGCTCCCGGTCCAGTCATCTGCTAAGCTGGCTTCGGTGCTGGAAGTGCTAGCCTCTGAAGTGGCGATGGAAGTGTCAATGCCTGTTGTATAGGATAGTCTCTCATAATATGCTATCCCACATCTCATACATTATCCTAAGCGAGTTCGACAGTCTCTCATAATATGTCCATATTTTCCACAATAATTGCAGTGGGGCTTCTCTGGGATCTGGTACGGTCCTGCTCTGTGTTGCTGATGCTGTTGTGCCAAGGGACGTATGATAGGTCCTCCTTGTTCTGTCCTTGCTGGTACTGGCTGTGTCCTCGGTTGAAATCCTTTTCCCCTACTGATGGTCTCTTAAAATCTGGCTTCTGTCAGTAACTCGACAAAAGAGATCCGGGACTGTGAGCTAGTGTAGTATTGGAGCTCCTGAGTCAGTCCGCGATGAAACCTCTTTGCTTTGTCCAAGTCAGTCGGTATCAGGGCAGCACCATATTTACTGAGGCGACTAAACTCGGCATCATACTCGTCAACTGTTCTATTTTCCTGCTCAAGGTGAAGAAACTGATCGTCCAATGCATCTCTGACTGTGTCCGGAAAGTACTTCCTTTCAAATCACTCCAGGAATTGCTCCCAAGTCTGGTAAGTACCCAACTGGCGCTCCATGGATTCCCACCAGTGATGAGCATTAACATCTAGAAGCATCCTTACACCTGTCATCCATAGGTCTGCAGGTAACTGCCATGCTTCCAATAGCTTCTGAGTGTGGGTGATCCAGTTGGTAGTCTCCTCTGGGCTCTCAATGCCTTTGTACGACTTCAGACCCATCTATATAAAGTCCTTTTCTGAACCAACTCTAGCTTGAGGTACTGGAGCTAGTGCTTGAGCTGGTACAGTAGCCTGTGCAGCCATCCTCTCAAGTGATGCCAGAAATTCCTGCCTCTACTCTGCTGCTTGCTACCTCTGCTCTGCAGCTACTGTGGATGCCTGCTATTTCTGTTCCTGTATTATCATCTGGAAGAATTAGAACAGCTGTGTCTGGCCATCCTGTGGTATTGATGAAGCTGGAAGGTTTCCATTAGGTGAAGCGGGAAGATCAGATGGAACTGGATTGTGAGTCTGTCCATGTGCTCCCGGAAGTCTAGGAATCGTTGAGGTCCCTCCTTGAGTCTGACCATTAACTCCTGAAGGTGTGTCGCCATCGGCGGCTGTACATCCATTTTGCGTATCCATCTCTCTGCAGGTGATGTACGAAATGATTAAAAGAAGTACAGGAATCAAACAGAATGCAAGCATTTAAATAGGATAGTTGAAAGGAAGGATAAGTTTCAGTCAAGCGTGGATGAGATCCTTATACTCTATTCCTATATGCAGGCTTGTTCGGTACAGTGACGTAACCGAGATAATATATTCTAGACCTGCATGGGCCACCACAAAAACATGTCATGCCCCAGTCCCAAAATACGTAGGACTGGGAATAAGTAACACGCCAGCCGTATGTATACGAACTCCAATATATGGAAACCATATACACATATACGCTGTACATGAATATCCAATCCACCAGTGGTAATATACTGTCACAACAAGTCACACGCAATCTATATCTCATCCATAGCACAATAAATAGATAAATAGAAATAAATAACTGAATATCAAAGATAAGTATCAAAGTATGATAGTCGGATGAAAACAAATCCACTGCAAATCAAATATACTAAACTACTAAAGAGAGAAGAGAATCAACTCTAATATAAGAATAAATGTCTCTAAAAGAAATAGCAACTAAAATCTCTAACTGCTGCAATGAATCACAGATACTCCGAGGGTAAGACCTCCTCAGTCTGATAAGTAGCGTCAGGTCCAGGTCCGTACTTCTGTGGATACTCCTGCTCATCTATATCTGGAAAGGGACCAGGTTCTCGGAGGGACGTAACAAGATACATATAAATATGCCAATAAAGTACTAAAAAGTAAACATCCAATAGGGTCGCCTAACCATCTATGTGAATGCAGTTTGAGAATAACTTTCCACCAAGTGGGCCATCTGGCCATAAAATGGGATTGGCATAATTCTTTCGGAGAATCAGGGACCTACAAAGCATGTCGTCTTTTGAACGGCAGAGGCCGCCAAGTAGTATAGGGGTCATCACGACCGCGTATCTCCGGCGGAGCGTACGGGTTACATAAAAAGGAAAGTGCAAACGAACCCAAATGCCTTACTTGTTATTCTTCCCACTCCATGCTCTAAGCATGTCACATCCATGACACGATGAAACCTCTATATAACTGCCAGGTCTACTAGCATGCAAAGTTTCTATCGGCAGTTATCCCTATCCGTCGTACGACCTATACGTACTAGTGGCCAGCCGAGTACGCAAGTCCGTGTCCTACATGTGACTCACACTCATGTAAGAATAGTGTTATGGCCAATGAAACATAAAAGGCCTCATGATAATGCGGTGGTCTCATAAAGTAGGTCCAATATATATACATAAATAAAAATAGAATACGACGACACCGTCGTTACACCCAAGTTTTCTTGGACGCACAGTTTATTTAACAGTTAAAATAAATAAACTAAAATAAGTAGAAATAAAATATGCATGCATCATATGGAATATAAATAACAGTACAATGGCAAGGTATACTTGCCTGACAAGAAATCTATAAGGTGTAACGTCCAAATATCAAGGACACGGGATCAGGAACTAATGGCTCTGAACAAACATCTCTGGATGCTGAAATAGACATTACCAACATTTTCGAAATTAGCGAGATAGCTAAAAATCACTACCCTTTCGTCCAATTTGGACACAGGGGCAAAACAGTAATTTCGGGTCAAAGTGGGGTCCATATGTGGGCCACTTTGCACCGAAAAGCGTGCCAGGGGTAACGGTCTCTAAAAGAAATAAATTATAGGTCAAACGAAATCTAAAAGTCAGTACGAACTCAACGGTCTATCCAAATATGGATTTCGATGAGTCGAACACAATTTTGCCCAAAAAGTCAACCGTGGGGCCCGCCAATGGGCGACTTGGTCAACTGTCTCAGAATTGCGTAAAAATTGGGTCGTAGGACCAGCGCGATATCACGAGTCCAGAGGCATAAGTTATGTCTCATTCTGACGAGCGTACACTAAATGGTGCAGGATTTTGCAAAAGTTGTGACACAGAAAATTTCGGCGGATATTAGCTGATTTTGACGTCACACGCGTCCAAATTAGTTTTCACAAAAGTCCACATGTCTGGGTATACTGTACATACCTTTTTGTACACTTGGTTCATGATGGGGCGGTCCCGTTTGGAGGGGCGTACTCCGTATCACAAATTTTGAAAGATGGAAAAAGTATGTTTTCAGGGTTTTCTAACTGATTTAATTTAATATATAACAGTTAATAAATTATTATATTTGACATAAAATAAATTAGGTTAGGTGACCTTCGCATATAAAAAAGAAAAACCGAATTCGAATCTCTGTGGTGGAAGATACGAGTCCGTGAACATAGGTATTTACAGCAGTTTTCTGCGATCCCAAATATTATTATTTTTTGCCAACTTGGTCGATATTTTTGCCTAGGTTTACATGTTGTTTGAGGTAAACTAACACACATATATGGGAGGTGATTAAGTCGTGAACATACCGGTGAAGACGGGGTCGAGTTTGGTTGAGCGAGGAGACGGAAAATAAAGCGTGAACACATGTACGCTGCAGTTCAAACTGCTGTTGCGGGGTTGTGCGTGGGGTCGCGGTCGGCCGTGTGGGAGAACTCCGGCGGTGCTGGGCTCTGACGGCGATGGCGGCTCTGTCTCGGCGGTGGTCGTAGGGTTTAGATGAAAAGTTTTAGGTTTAGGGTTAGGGTTTTGGAAAAATATATATATAGAGAGATAGAGCGCGGGGGGGGGATGCTAACGCGGGTTACAGGGTGTTCCCGAAAGCCCTGTAGCTGCTGCTGTTTAAGTCTTCTAACGGGTAGGGTAGGTTAGGCATTAACGGGTAGGGTAGGTTAGGCATTAATGGGTAGGGTAGGTGTAAAACCCCTAATTTTAATAAAGCGTATTATTATTTAATTAATTATTTACTTGATTTATAGTAATTATTAGCTAATTATAAAAAAATATAATTTATTAGATTTTCATTTTGCATTTAGAGAATTATTATGCAAACTATTATTTTAGCTTAATTTATTGTATGTAGAAAAATTGTTGTAGAAAGGTGATAGAATTTTAGATGTACTAATAAAATTTTTCTAAATTTTTTATACCGTATATACATGTTTAAACAAATAATAATAAATAATAGTTACAATAAATATACTAATAATAATAATAAGCGTTAGAAGTAATAATAATAATAATATTATTGATATTGATAATAATAATGATATAAAACTATTCCTAAATAAATAAAAAGAAAAAGAAAAGAAAAAAAAAAGAAAAAAAATAGTAATAATAATAAACCTAAATCCACCTTTTCCTTAATTCCTAAACTCTAACCTTTTCCTATACCTAATACTAAATAACAAAAACCTAACTACTAAACCCCCAGCAAACACAACTCTTCTCCCCCTCCCCCGCGTCACAGTATCCCCCCTCTCTTTACATATATATTCTCTTTACATATATATATATACACTACATACATGACTATTACCATCTCAAACCCTAACCCTACCCCTCCGGCGACCCCGCGCCCCTCCGGCCGACCACCAGGACGCCGGAGCTGCCGCCGCCGCAGCCGCGCGCCGCCTTAGCCCACTGGCCGGCCGCCGTCCGTCCGCGGACATGCACACACGCGTGCAAAAATACTGTCTAAAGTACCCATCTTCAAGGTGATATAACTCTCTCATCTTTCATCTTTTTCTCATACGGTTTATTCGTATACGCTCACTACGTGACTCTCTAGTATTTTCGTTCAAGTGGCACGAGTTTTTGTGTCCCGGATTAGTCAAAAAATCGACCGAAAAACTGACCAAAACAGTTCAGAATTTCGAATTCAAAACCCCATGTTCACACCCAATTTGCCGTCAACCTGTTCAATATTTTTAAAAACTATTAAAAGAGTTTTTCTTCTTTATATAACCGAGAATTTTTCTGTTCTTTTAGTTTTTGTTAATTCGTTCTATATGTTAATTTATTCAACCTCCAAATCAACCAAAAACTTGATTTTTAAAATAACAAAAATTTGTGATACGGAGCTCGTACCGCCAAACTGGACCGTCCCGTCGTGTACCAAGTGTACCGAAAGGTGTGCACGGTATACCCAGAGTGTGAGCTTTCGCGAAAACTGATTTGGATGCATGTGCGCATCAAAATGAACTAAGGTAAGATATAAACCCACAATAATATGCATGCTTCATTAAAACAACATGTTGATTGGTATAGTTGGGTCAGCTCGCCTTCACCAGTATGTTTCGACATGCTGACCCTCGTTGAAACAGGTTCCCCGCACCAAGGTGAACCAAGCGAGGAGCCGAATCGTCTTTCCCGATCCAGTCCAGCTGTAGGCGCATCCAGATCATGCCATCCTTGAAGCATTTTGAACCAGGAGCTTACAACTCTATATACACAATGCAGCTGCGTGGCAAAGCCGTCCTCCAGCCCGGAGGTCTATACATTATTGAAGTTTAGTAAAGGGATGTAATGTGCAGGACTGCTATCTCATTTTGAGCCAACACTTTTGTAAGCCCGTGTGGCAAATTAGTTGACTCGTTCAAGAGTTTGTAATAGATGTTCATTATCAATAAAGAAAACTTTTCCATGTTTCAAATCTGTGTTTCAATTTAGCTGCGTACTCTGAATATGTGCTTGTTATGCAAATCATTTAAAGCCATGTGCGGGCGCAACCCCAGGCCCGTACAGCGGTCACAATTCGGGGGATGCCCCAATGATTCTACGGAATTGGGTCGTGACATAGTGGTATCAGAGCACAGTTTCAAGTTTCTTAGACTCTCGTGCTGGAAAAGTTCCTTTAATGATCAAATTCCTGTACGAACTCTTCAACTCGCTAGGCCAAAATGAGATACATTCATGCAATGAGTCCATAATACATTATGATTCTAATGTAATTTACCTTCTTTTGAAGGAATGGCACCAGCGTAATCTGCAGCGCTAGCACCGGACGAAACGCAAGGCCAAGAAAGTAGTTCGGGCACTTCGAAAAGCTCTCGGAGCCAACGGGGCATATCTCAAGTCGATCCGCTTGAGCGGGTGATGCAAATGTTAGAAGCACAATGACAAAGAGATGATGCTCGCCAAGCCAAGTTCGAAAGCAATCTAGAGACCCGATTTTCAGTCCAACAAAAGCAGGTAGATGCCCTACAATAGATCGTGCAAACTTTGGCCTCCAACCATTCTGTGGCAACAGCAGCGACTCCGGTGGAAGAGCCCGTGCTTGAAGTTAAGATGCCGCAAATTTCAAGGCCGAGGGAAGTGACTGCCTTCGACTTCGGCTACTTCAAGAAAGTTTACAATACCCCATTCAACGGGACTGAGGAACCAGTTGTGGCTCTAGATTGGCTGGCCGAACTTGAAAACCAGTTTGCTCTGCTAGGGGTCCCCGAAGAGAAGTGCGTCGCCTGCGTGCAACTACAGCTCTGCCTTAACGCGCACGATTGGTGGGACGTTCATCGACGATCTCTCCAATTTAACCATGGAGAGGAGGCGATCTCGTGGACGACTTTTTGTGCCGCATTTGAAGAGGAGTTTATACCCCCTCCAGTACAACGTCAAATGGAGAACGAGTTCGTACAACTGAGACAAGGCAGCATGACAGTCAAACAGTATTCTGCCGAATTCAACCGACTCTCCAAATTTGCTAGGGTCTATTTACCTGATGCAGCGAGTCAAGATAGAAGGTTTGAAGGCGGTTTGCGCCCTGCCATCCATGTGCACGTGGTCGTTCATCAGTACGGGACCATGCGGGAAGTCATGAATCATGCCCTATCTCTTGAACAGCAGTATCCTCACATTTTTACCGGCGCTGTGCATACCTACAATCACAAACGCCAAAGCAATGATAGAGGAAACATCGCTGTAAAGTACCCTAACCACGGCGGTCCACGGAGAGAAAACCCAGGGCAACCATGTTCTTATTGTAAGAAACCAGGGCACACAGCTGAAAAGTGCCGCATGAAACTTGGGCAATACCTTATTTGTGGGGACCCAGATCATACCGTTCCTGGCTGTCCATTAAGCCGCCTCAATAGTCGGCCTCAACATAATGCTCCCTAACGTTAGGCCCTATTCTTAAGTTTCGGGACAAAACTTCCAATTAGTTGGGTAGGATGTAGCGCCCCGTTCCCCCGATGCGGGGAGCGCGGCTATGAAACAGAAGACGATATCGTTCGATCGGGATAGATTGAAACAAGAACTCGTCCTCGTTATGGATTTGTTTCTTCGGAATCGATTCCCATATTCAGTGGACCGTGCCCCCGGGATCGACTTAGCGGCAGAGTCAGGAGGGACCTCTCCGCTGTTATCTTTTATTGCCTCGGATTTTGATGTCGCTTGTTGCTTTCATGCTTTGAGTTGGTTTTCGAATTTGCTTGTTTTCCTTGAACGGTTTTCATATATTTCATTGTTTTCGTTCATTGAACTGCATTTCAATTCCGAGATTGGAAAGAGAGGAAGGAGTATTGATCGAGCTATTCATGATACAGGTGAACGAGCAGTAGGCGGCTTACAAGCGGAGTCTTGAAGCACCTCTTTCCTTCTCCCTTCCAACCATCTAAGTGAGTGGCTACCATCCCGATTAGCTAGCCCTGCTTCCAAGTCTTCACACCTAAAACTCTTGCATTCTTGTTGTCCCGATCAGACGATACCAAGTAATAAGAAAAGATACCAAGATAAAAAGAGAATAGACTTGGATAATACTGCTTGTCAATCAAACTTAGGAACGGTTACTTACTAGCATGCTTGTTCGTATGGAATATTTATTATATGCATAAATACAAGTTAGAATGTATGCTTTCTTTAAATTATGCTATGAAAAGAGCTTATCCTAAATGCAATACACTGAACCATGAGGCTATGCAACTAAATCATGAAATACTGCTTGTCTTGTACTGGCGTTGCCTCAACTGCATGAACTGTTAACTTAATAAACAATACCGATTCGATCACGGACAACTTGTGCACAAGGTCACTGGTTCCTGCGGACGGTCGCTGGGGCCCTGGCACCGATCCGATCTGGACGGAACTTCACTGTAGTCTACTACATCTAGACAGGATGGTTTATAGCCACTACTGAATCTTTGCTGCATTCCATCCTCGTTCAAGACTAAATCGTCCATTATGGCATCCCGCCAGTGATCCACTGTATATTTAAACCTGTTGCAAACTAACTTGTGTCTTCGTGGCAGGGAAGGCATGGTAAGTATTGTGCAGGTAGTTCAGACGGGCAGGTAAAATCTACCGAACGGTGGCAAGTTCATTTCAATAAATTCTATATGCTGCTTACTTGTAAATGAACTAAGGCAAGATAGAAACCCAAAATAATATGCATGCTTCATTAAAACAATATATTGATTGGTATAGTTGGGTTAGCTCGCCTTCACCAGTATGTTTCGACATGCTGACCCTCGTTGAAACAGGTTCCCCTCATCAAGGCGAACCGAGCGATGAGCCGAAGTCATCTTTCCCGATCCAGTCCAGCTGTAGGAGCATCCAGATCGCGCCATCCTTGAAGCATTTTGAAGCAGGAGCTTGCAACTCTATATACATAATGCAGCTGCATGGCAAAGCCGTCCTCCAGCCCGGAGGTCTATACATTTTTGAAGTTTAGTAAAGGGATGTAATGTACAGGACTGCTATCTCATTTTGAGCCAATACTTTTGTAATCCCGTATGGCAAATTAGTTGACTCGTTCAAGAGTTTGTAATAGATGTTCATTATCAATAAAAAGAACTTTTCCATGTTTTAAATCTGTGTTTCAATTTAGCTGCGTATTATGAATATGTGCTTGTTATGCAAATCATTTAAAGCCTTGTGCTGGCGCAATCCCAGGCCCGCACGGCAATCACGTTTCGGGGAACGCCCCAACGATTCTACGAAATTGGGTCATGATATTAGAGACCGTTATCCCTGTCACACTTTTCGGTGCAAAATAGGCCACATGTAGACCCCGCTTTGACCCAAAATTATTGTTTTGTCTCCTGTGTCCAAATTGGACAAAAGGGTAGTATTTTCTAGCTATCTCGCTTATTCTGGGAATGTTGTAGATATTTATTTCAGCATCCGAAGACTTTCATTCTGATATCGTAGTTACTGATCCTGTGTGCTTGACTCTTGGACGTTATACCTTGCAGCTTTCTTACCAGGCAAGATACCTTGCCAAATTGCTTACAGTACTTTGCATGCTTATTATATTATTGTATATTTATTATATTTATGTATATTCATTGCATGTGTAGTTTCTTTCAGTCATTATTATATATTAGATATGTTGACACACACATGACACTTAGTATCATGAGAGGAAAATCAGTAGGCGTATGGGCTTTAACCACTCTGGTAAACCGTAGTATATAGCTCTCACTATGAGCGTGTGTCACGTTGGTCGCTACCCTCGAGGTATATCGATTTCTGTAGAGTCGCGTTGGTCGCTACCCCCGAGGTATAACGATTTCTGGTGTCCCCTGACTGGTGTGTGAGCTGTGAGGCTTAGATCGAGTAGCCTACCCTTGCCCATACATGAAAAAGTTGTCCTCATTTATATTTATATAGATTATCTTGTACAACGTACTTACTTATTTTCAAACATTATGCATGTTTACTGTATTCAAATTGGCTTGCTTCTATGTATCTTGTTATGTCCCTCTGAGGACCTGGTCTCTTTCCAGGTGTAGATGTTCATGACTATTCGTAGGAGCACGGATTAGGACTTACCACTTATCTCTTCCGAGGAGGTCTTACCTTCGGAGCATCTTTGATTATCTCTAGCGATGGATCACTTCGCTGATACCTTTATATCATCATCTTATTTATATTGGAGATTTACCCTTCTCCTTCATTTTAGTATTGATATAGTCATTGGTAGTGGATTTGTTTCCACTCGACTATCATTCTCTGATACTTTATATTGAGATTCAGTTATATAGTAGATTGGGCATTTATTCCTATTTGATTCTATAGATGAGATTTAGTTATGCCTGTGACTTGTGATAATTATATACCACTTGTGAATTATTGTTCATAATATAGCATACGTGTGTATTATGGTATCCATATATTAGAGTTGCCATATATATATACGGATGTCATGCTTACGTGTCATAATCCTACGTATTTTGGGACTGAACGTGACATATTTTTGTGGTGGCCTATACAGGTCGAGAGCATATTGTCTCGGTTACGTCACTGTACCGAGCAAGCCTGCGTATAGGATTAGAATATTGGATCTCATCCACGTACTTAATCACCTCCTTTGATTGTTTTGCATTCTCATTTGATTGCTTGTATTGTATCTTGCTTGATCCCTTCTCAACGTCAATCTTCCTTTGTGCTTGATAGGGGTTAGGAAGATGATTTATACTAGGAATATACAATCTAGTATTCAGTAACACTATTAGTTAAATTATTGTAAGTTGGATAGTATACCTCATAATCTAGTAACACATAGTCTTATTGACTCATTAATGAAGTATAATTGAATGACACCAACTATAGACTTGCATAAAAAGATAGTATTTATCCAGACTGTAGAACTTAGAGGCCCATACACCATTTGGTCAACTAGAGACCTTGACAATGAGTTATTATGAAATCTGTAGAGGCACAACATCGATCTTCTTGGTAAACTTAGATTATTCTGTACCTTCCTCCATCATAATCAAGCGTACTTATATTTTTACTACCTCGACTTATGCTGCTATTATAGCCTAGTTTTGCAAGCTTATTCTTTTATTGAGCTTGTTCATGACATATGTATTATTGGGGGCCCACACTAATATATTGTCTAAATCAAAATTAGTGTATTATGGTCTGATCAACCGTAGTGCGCTTGGTTCGATCTTTGTATCACTACTTTACGTAGATTGAGATATAGTTGACTCAACTTGTTAGACAAATGTACTTGCCCTCTAGACTGGCCAGAGCATATCATGTCAGGTACATAACTGTTCTGATGTGAACATGCGAATAAGAATTTACCAAAATAAGATTTTAATCCACAACTGCCTTGGCAATTCCCTTTCAAATTCTCTAAACCATTTGAATCTCGTACTTGTATTATATCACCTCCTCCTTGAATTCCTTATTATTGTTTTTCGTCTTCCCCTATTTCGGAAAGACGAACGTTCGTTCTTAGTATAAGTTGATACACGGATAGTACCAGATATACCCCATAGGCCAAGCACTCGCAATGACAAATATAGGAGCACAGGCACAGGAAGCCATAGATACAAGTACGACCTTTTAGTTATATTTGTCATTGCATACTCATAACCCCCTTTGTGACACGAGATCTTAGGTGCTAAGTAGACGTAGAATTATATATAAGGTAGTTTAGCAGATATGAGGATGTATTGATATTCTACCCATATGGCATACACGCAATGCTAATAGATGTCACGCGTAGCAGTAGTAGTATTCTCTTCCTATCACCATCTCGTCCTCTTGAGTGGCTCATCTTCTCTTCTCTATCCATTTCGTATCTCGTGCTTAACTCTTTCTATCATAATCGTATCTCTTCATGCCATTATGAATTATTTGATTATTATCAACCTGGCCCTTATTTTGTTAGTTAAAATATAAATGTGTTAGTAATGATTGATAACTAAATGATGAGTTAATAATAATAACCCTTATGTATATGCACTATAACAAACATCTGTATCCTCTTACTATTTTCAAAACCATATATAACATCCCTTAGTCGAATAGGAATTAATGGATTATTGAAATAGTTCATACTTCAAATAGCTTTATAAAGTTAGTCACAACCATGAATGTTGCCCTAAAAAAACAAAAAAAACTTAGACTATGCCTAGGAAAGAATTGAAGGCACTTGTTACGAACTGACAACTATGACAAATCGCTAGCAAAGTAGCGATAGCTGCAGCTAGACCATTGTAGTAGAGTAGTCGAAGTACTTGCAGACATATTGGTTAGGTGGCATGGCAGTATTAGACTATGATACTGACGGTTACAAAGAAAAATCATGGTTGTGAGATTCAAGACAAGTACCCCAAGATCTCGACCCAATAAATATATTTGTCTTACAACCTAGACAATACTCAAGAGACTGTTGTAGAAGCATTAAATACGCTGGGGAATTGTATGCGTATTATACAGTCAAAATTCCCAACATACATGAAGTCAGCATAAAGTAGAGCTTCAGAGCTGCCCGCGTAAAACAGGGCTTCAGAGCTGTGTGGCATAAAATATGGCTTCAGAACTGCCCATGTAAAACAGGACTTCAGAGCTGTGTCACATAAAATATGGCTTCAGAGCTGCCCACGTAAAGCAGGACTTCAGAGCTGTTTGGCATAAAGTAGAGCTTCAGAGCTGTCGGCGTAAAGCAGTGCTTCAAGACTGTTCTGCGTAAAAGGTTGCTTTACCCTCCTGCGTAAAGTTTAAAATATGTTTGTTTTTAATGCAGCGTAAAGCTGTACGAGAAAATCTTCGTATTCCTCGGATGAATTTGTCAGACAAATCAGTGAACCTGGCACCTGACAAAAGTACTGCACGATGATCGAGAGGACGGCTGTGATAATAATTTTGTATAGAGACTCAGGTTGTCGTTTAGTGACATATTCTTGGTATAAGTTATTTTTACTCATTCAAAGAATATGCTGCCTATTCTATATGGGCAGAAATGAGTTTTACGCTCAAGATAAAGACAAAATCAGATGCCACGTCAAAATCTGTTTCTCGTACAGAGCTCGAGGCATATCTGCACGAGATAGAAGCATATCTCTGCATTTAATGCACGAGATCTTGTTCTATTTTTAAAAGTTTTGTCATGACTGGAAAAGCTAAAACTGTGGCTATTATGATCACATCACCATACTTACATTTTATGCCAACCAGGCTATTTTTAACTATAGGAGTACGCCGTATGCTATCTCCTAGAAATACGCCAACTCGGATATATTTGTAAAGGTACATGATAAGGCTATTTAGCTCAGAATACGCTCAAAACCTCAATCGTAAAGGATATTTGGCTATTTTATGCAGGTTATCTATTATTCATGAATCATCAAAGTTTTACGCAGAGTTTGGCCTTTTACGCCAACAAGATAATTATTTGGCTTTTACGCCAACCATCTTTACGCAAGGTGCAGTTACCTACGTGGCTTGCATGCCATGATCTTCGAGAAGCAGTTATACGCGTTACTCATCAAGGGACACATGTCATACGTAGATTCAGAAGACTATGGGAACATGGGTAGCAGTTATCATAACCGCAGCGTAAAAGAAGTCTTCTTCTTCTTCACAGTTTAGTCTTTTACGCCAACAAGACAGTTATTTGGCTTTTACGCCAACTATCTTTACGCAGGGGAGTTACCTACGTGGCTTGCATGCTATGATCTTCGAGAAGCAGTTATACGCGTTACCTCATCAAGGGACACGTGTCATATGCAAATTCAGAAGACTCTGGGAACATGGGTAGCAGTTATCATAACCGCAGCGTAAAAGAAGTCTTCTGTGCATGCCATGGTCTTTTGTGCCAACAAGACAATTATTTGGCTTTTATACCAACCATCTTTACGCAGGGGCAGTTACCTACGTGGCTTGCATGCCATAATCTTTGAGAAGCAGTTATACGCGTTACCTCATAAAGGGACACGTGTCATACGCATATTAAGAAGGCAATTGGAACATGGGTGGCAGTTATCATGACCGCAGTGTAAAAGATGCAACTTTCTTCACAGTTTAGCATTTTATGCCAACAAGATAGTTGCTTGTCTTTTTACGCCAACTTGGCAGTTATTTGATTGATCTTTATAAATAGAGACCCCTGGTCACATGATGGAGGGGGATCGGAGATCAGAGAAAGAAAGCACAGACAGAGAGTGTTGGTTAACAACTTTGGCAACGAGAATTCAATCCCACTTGCAACCTTTGAAGCTTCTTTTTCTTCTTCTACATCACTTCTTCATTATCGTGTAGTCCAAAGAACAAAGTGATCGACCGCAGATCAGACTTCTATAGCAATACTTTCCCAGAATTATTTTATTGTACTTAATATCGTCGTATAGGATTAATTGTACTCTTTTTCTTGTTTGTAAGCAAAAAAAAGGGTTTCGTATAAACCTTCTTCATTTTGTTTATCATCAAACACAAGATGGCGACTCTACTGGGGAAAATATTTTTCTCTGACGAGAAAGCAATTGCTCAACACAATACTGTATCCATCGGATCGACGAAGAAGACTTTGGTCGTCCAGTTCGACCAATCTGCCTATGAAGACATGCTTCATACAGGGGGTAGCTCTTATTCCTCCTCTGTCCAGAACAACAGGAAGCTGTGTAAAGTATGGATGCCTAAGACGTCCTCTACCCTTCCTGCAAGCTCTCACTCTCTGATCAACAAGGTTGTGACAACACAGCCAACACGCCCTGTGCGTAAAACTTGTCTCCCATTTGTAACGTGGTAGACAAGACTTCTGGCAATGCCTCAGTGCCAATCCAGAAGTCTCAAACATGCCCTGTGTGTAAAACTTTGTCTCCCATTTTTAACGTGGTAGACAAGACTTCTGGCAATGCCTCAGTGCCAATCCAGAAATCTCAAACATGTCCTGTGCATAAAACTTTGTCTCCCGTTTGTAACATGGTAGACAAGACTTCTGGCAATGCCTCAGTGCCAATCAAGAAGTCTCAGACGTGCCCGGCGCATAAACCTTCGTCTCCCATTTGTAAGGTGGTAGACAAGAATTCTGGCAATGCCTCCACTACTAGAATAAGCAGGATTAGCGATATTTTTTAGCGACTCCATGTAAAAACGTCGCTAATTTAGCGACTCCATATAAAAATGTCGCTAGACGTCGCTAATTGACGACATTTAGCGACGTTTAGCGACTTTTATTCAGTTTTTAAAAGATTAGTCGCTATAAGTTCAATTTAGGTTGCTAAACGTCGCTAATATATTTTATTTAGCGACGTTTATGACGTTTTTAGCGACGTATATTTTTTGGACATTTTAGCGATGTCATTAGCGACATTTAAGATGTCGCTAAATTAGAGACGTCATTATTGGCGTCGCTAAAACGTCGCTAATTTTTTTACTTAGGGCTGATTCCCCCTATTTCCTTCGATCTCTCCCTCTCCCTCCCCGTCTCCCAAATTTGAACTCGCTCTCAATCTCTCCCGCTCCGGCTCCTCCTTCCTTCCTCCGGCGAACCCCCTCGGCCTCGTCCTTCCCTTCCGGCAAACCCCCTCGGCCGCGTCCTCCCCCTCTGGCTCCCCTCCTCCCTCCAGCGCCCCCTCCTCCCTCCCGGCGACCCCCCTCCAGCCGCGTCCTCCCCCCTCCGGCCGCGTCCTCCCCCCTCCTCCTCCTCCTCTAGGTAAACCCTAACTCTCTCTCTTCCTCTCTCTCTCCCCCTCTCTCTCTCTCATGACACACATGGCACTGACACTGACACTGACACAACACACACACGTTACAGACACTGACACTGACACGACACACACACTGACACGACACACACACACGTGACCTAGGGTTAAGGTTAGGGTTTTTGACCTGGGGTTAGGGTTAGGGTTAGGGTTTTTGTGAGAACTAGAGAATAGATTGGATAGAATATTAGAGAATAGATCAAAGATTGATAGAATGTTGGAGGTATTTGTGAGAACTAGAGGAGGAAATGAAGCTCCACCGACTACCATGGCTTCATACCCTATAGTTCCACCTCCACCACCATTACAAATCCCTCATGCATCTCAGTACATTGTCACAGCACCCCCTCATACCTATGTACAAACAGCACAAGAATCTAAACATCAATGACCTCAAGGCTTACACCACATAGGAGTTTCAACACAGCCACTTTCAGGAACTGCACATTTTGGAGCAGCGGCACTCACCTATGCTCAATTGTGTATAGCACACTACTCACCCTATGTGTCTAGTGTACCTTACTTACATATGCCTGTGTCCAATTCCAAACCAACTTGGGTTCCTACCAGCCATTATGTAGCACAATAATCTCAGGTTGGAGAGGTACGAGTACAAGTTCCTGTGAGTGTGGAGAATAAGGTGACAAGTGAAAGTAGTGTCTCTCGGAATTATAATGACTCCTAATCAGCTAGTAAAGATAAAAATATTGATGTTCCTATAGTGGTAGCTAAGAATAGTTCAGAAAGTAATAATGGGAAGTCACTACTTGATACTGGAGATCTTAGTCTTGATTCGTCCACCCATGTGTTGCAAGAGAAGTTGGAACTGGCCGATGAACCTGCTGCATTGGAATTTTCTTAAGATTTTCTCATTGATGAAAGGCTAGAGAGTTTACTAAAGGGCTACAATATGGTAAATAGAAGAGAGTTTGAGACCCTTGGAGAAGAACTAAATACGAATTTTGATACTTGGAGAAGCACTGAATACAATATGGTAAATCAGAGTGGTTAAGAAGGTTTTACCAGATCCCAATCTCACAACTTTGAGCCCCTATCATGTAACAGACAAGAAGGATCTCATGGAGACTTATTGAGGAAAGCTATTGAGACTAGACCTGGTCACCTTGAGAAGGATTTTGCCATTCTCGGTACTGCTTCTATAAAAAAGATTATTCTTCACCATGATTACCTGCTTTGTCAGATGCCAAAATCTGCTTACGAGGATCCTTGTTGGCACCAAAGGGATGATTTATACTATCCTTCACACCAGAAAGCTTAAAGTACCAACTTGGGCCTTCTCATTCTCAGAAGATGACTGTGATATTAACAATGACATGGGCAAAATCATTATACTTAGATAAATGAAGCCTCAAATTCCTAACAGTGTAAAAGGAACCATTATTCCAATGATAAATGTTTATGTATGGGTTACCAGGATGTAATCCCCTGATTTTTCAAGAATTTTTAATTTGGACTTTTCACAAAATTCTGTAATTTTCTGGGATTTTCTGTAATTAAAACCTAGGTATTTTGAATTCAAATGATTTTTAAATGTTGTTAATTAATATTAAAATATTATAGAAATAATATTTTATGGTGTAAAATGAAAAACTGGACATAGGATAATTTTTCGAGAATTTATTGGACCCCGGAAGCATGTTTAAAGCCCTAAAAACTAATGTAGAATAAACCTAATTGAACCCTGAAATAAAATCGGGTTTATTTGAAATAAATCAAACCGACCCAAACCGCTGTCAACCCAAACCAAACCCGCTCTTAACAGGTCGGGTCGGATCCGAAGTGAAGCCGACCCGGACCCGAAACCCTCACCGAAACCCTAATCCTAATTCTAAACGGAACACTGTTTCGGCCGCCTATATAGCATCTCGAATTCTGCGCCCCACCGCCAGAACACCCTAGCTAACTCATCTCTCCGCCGCGCCGTGCCGCTCCGACGAAGCCCTCGCCTGAACCCTCCATCTCTTCCTGCAGCAGCAACCGCAGCGCCGCTCTCTCCGCTCGACCATCACCACCCAGCCCCGACGAAACCACGCGCTGCCCTCGACATCCCGCTCTCCCTCTCTCCGCCGCGCAGACCCCGCTCTTACCAGCGCCTCGATCACCCGCCGCCCTAGTCCAGCCCCTCGCCGCCCTGACTCGACCAAGGCCGCCTGAGTCCTAGCCACCCCAAGCCCGTTCGTCCCCAGAACCTCCTCCCCCGACATCTCCACCTCCTCCTCCCTCGTTTTCCTCAGCCTCGACCAGAACCCTCATCCGCCCTGACTCGATGCCGCTCGCCTCCATCTCTTCCTCCTTCCCCGACGACATCCCGACGTCCTCCACCCGTCCCAGATCTCTCGGTCGACCTTGAACCTCCACCACCCAGCAGTCAGCCCCGCTCGACCCGCCCCCGACCTCATCTTCCCTGACCACCGACCTAACTCCCCCGCTCCAGCCGCCCGGCCCCACTTCCTCCGCCTAGCCAGTTCCATCCTCCGCTGACTCGAACCCCCTCGGCCACCACTCGTCTTCCCCCGAGCTCCACCAACCCAGCTCCTCCGCCCTCAGCCGACGAGCCCCAAATCCCGAGCCTCTCGCCGTCTCCCCGCAGCCCTCGACGACCCTGGCTCGACTCCTTCGCCAAGAGCCGACGACCTCCGCCGTGCCCACCGTCTTCCTCCACGAGCAGCCCCGGCTGAGCTGCCACGACGAAGCTCCGACGAAGCCCCCAACCGCAGCACTGAAACCCTAGACCGGACACGACTGACCCTGACCCGGACACGGCCGACCAGGACACGAACAGCATCCCCGACACTAGAAATTCTCGTCCCACGAAGCCCTGTTCAGGTAACCCGTTCTCTCTCCTCGTTATTCTATTTTCTGTTCTGTCAGTTGTACCGCGTAGGCTGTGTGACCCCCTCGATGCCCGTATAACCCGCTCGGTGCATCGCGTCCTGTGGTGATTGCGAACCACGATCCAAAAACAGGAAAACCAACACCCCGTTTCACCCCGGAACTGAGTGCGCCCCGCCAAACAGAACAACTTGGTCGTAAGCGGTCTTTACCGAAACGTGCGCGCCGTTGATACGGACGTACAGGATTTCACAGAAGTTGATTTGGATGTGCGTGCACACCAGAATCAACGCATATCCGCCGACAATGTCCCGTATCTGCCCATTCTGGAATATGTCATAACTTTGTGTACACATGTCAGATCGAGACAAAACTTGTGCCATCGGGCTCGTAGTAATACGCTGGTCCTGTGACCCAAGTTTGGTTTGATTCTGAGAACGTTGACAAAATCGCGTATCGTGGGCCCCGCGGCTCCACTTGACGGGCGATTTTGTGATCGGCTCATCGAAAACTAATTCTGGAAGTTCCGTTAGGTTCGTATCGTTGTTCCTGACTTGTTGACACTAAGTTTGACAAATTTGGAGACCTTTGATCCTGATGCAGTTTTTGGTGCAAAGTGGCACACATGTGGACCCCGCTTTGACCAAAACTGTCATTTTTGCCCTTGTGTCCAATTTGGACACAAGGACAGGTGTTTCTAGCTATTTGATATTTTTTGAATCTAATGGTGATTTTTATTTCAGCAACCGGAGGAGTACCTATAATTTCCACTGAGACCAGAGCTACAGTTGGAGCCAGAACCCCAGGCAAGTGTACCTTGCCTACATTGCAGTTCTTGTTACATAATTTTCTTGATTCATTTATATTGTTGTGCATGCTTGACCTAGGATCGTGTGACTTACTTAGCGTCCGATTATTAGTTGGGTGCCAACACCGTACGCGGAGTTGCGTAACGTCATCTAGAGATGGATATCATGACCCTTTACATTCTCGTACTTGTCTTATCAAGTACATTATAACCCAGGA
This sequence comes from Iris macrosiphon, assembly GCA_036927795.1. Lineage (NCBI taxonomy): Eukaryota > Viridiplantae > Streptophyta > Magnoliopsida > Asparagales > Iridaceae > Iris > Iris macrosiphon. Next base: position 253,220,592 of record JAYESA010000004.1, read on the forward strand.
CACTTGACACTATTCATGAGACAAAATCTTCCTGAGATATTCATGGTGATTCTGTATAGGATACAGGTTTTATGATAGACAATATATTCATAGACATTATATGACTTGCTGCATTAGTTTTGATCTTGTGTGTCATGGACATGAGACGTGTGATTACATTGGGTGGGGAGAGACACACAGGCTATAGGCTGATTTAAATATTTATTATGGTGAGGCCTTAGACTCTACATCAGAGCTAGGCACTCTACTAGTGTTATATTTATTGTGAGGTCTCAGACTCTATATCAGAGCTAGGTACTCTACTAGTGATATTACTGCTACCCGGCTCCCCGACACAGAGCTTGTAGTGGTTTTAGCCTGAGTTTTAGTAATGCTCTCAACTTGCATTTCACATAGATGGTTATATAGTTTACCCCATATTATTTTATTTATTGCTGTACTGATTATTTTGGCTTGAGTTATTTTGTACCTTGCTATGTCCCCTGAGGACCTGGATCCGGATTATGTCTCCAGGATTAGCTGACGAGATCTATCCCGAGGTATACGGGACCGGAGCATTAGCATTAGTAGAAACAGGTGCCTACATTGGAGCAGAACCAGGATCTGAGGACGAGATCGTACCAGAGGACTTCTCCTGAGTATTGGCTTGAGATACTCATTTATTTTTGTTTCTATTTACTTTATTTTCCAGTCTATTGCATTGATGTATCAGACTTGTTCTCGGATTGTTCTCCGAGACACTTTTATTGAGATATGTTAGTTTATTTTTACTTGCATTTATTCTGGCATTTGATCTATGATTATCAGTTGTGGATGAGATTAGAATAGACTGAGACTGGTATCATTGGACCTATTTATTGTTGTATTACAGCTTAAGTACGCCCCGATAGATCCATTAAATTGGGTTTGTCCATCGGTGTGTACTGCTGGCCATTGCTACATATCTAGTCCCCCGATATTTTGGGGCTGGGGCGTGACATGGTTTTTGTGGTGGCCTATGCAGGTCTACGACTAAATTGCTTCTGTTTTAACTTAGGGACCGAGCAAGCCTGCAGTAAGAATAGGATAAGTTTTTAGGATCTCATCTACTTGCTTGAAACGTTCTTGATATCTATATCGAATTCAAATTAGTTTCTTGACTTGCATCTTGCCTTGATTCCTGTGCGCCTCTTATAGTTTATTTTTGATGCAGAGTAATAGATTCAAGAGCAAACCATAAAACTCCAGCAAACACACTTTTAGTGGTGGCCCATGCAGGTCAGACTTCGCAAGTTGTGCGATGTTGTGGTAGTGCGACGTATTAGTTGTGCTACCGCGTGCCTGCTATAGAATATAGGACATAGGATACTAGGATGAGAGAGGATACTCAATCACAAAATTCTTGAGAGATTCCTGGGACGACCCCTTGAGAATCTTATTACAATTTCCAATTTAAATCCTTCGCCCTTGTTTTCGTCCGTCCTCACTCGTTGATATTGAGTTTGATTCTTGTTGACCAAGTTGTTAAATTTAAATTCTTGGTATCGTTGTTGAGTTTGATTTTTTATTTTCGAGATGAATTTTACGGGCTAAAATTTACGGTATCATCTGATGACATATATTGATGAGGACAGTGAGAAAGGTAAAACGTCTACTTTGGTTATGGAACCTAGAGTTTATCGCAGCCATATTAGCTGTCGTGACGAGAACGTAGGAACCTGACTTGGATGTACATACTGTAGTTATGAAACTTAGGGTCTCTCGCAGCCATACCGGTTGGCGTGGCGAAGATTCTAGATGATATGATTATAGAGTTGCATACCTTAGTTACGGAACCTGTCGTTTATCGCATCTATGCTTACTGGCGTGGCGAGGATTCTAAGTGTCATGATTTCTGACAGACGTGTATGATTATCAGGTTGTATCTTAAAATGGTTCTTAAAGTATCATCTCAAGACTTATATATTTTCGTTATTACATGACTTTGTTCCATCGCTTCTTTTCTTTACTAGCAGTAAAGATACCTTCAGTCCTCAATCCAGTCTTTGAGCTCCTATTCCTTGAGGATTCCTTGTTAAGTATGATAATGAATGACTTGTAATTATGTCTGTGTCTTGAGTATTAGTATTGACTGAGTGTTGCTAGTAAGTTGTAAGTGTTTCCTAGTTGGACATGTGAGCAGTAGGCCTTAACCCAGAATTAACCCATAGCATAGTACCTTGTAACAATGGTTCTAGGATAAGTGTCATTGGAGACAGTGAGTAGAAGGAGAGTATAGGGTATCAGTGATAGTTCCCAGAGTTAGTATCAGAGCCAGTATACCCGTCCTGGATAATCATGGTTATGTAATTGAGTGATCTATGTAAACAATTAAGTATCCAAAAATTGTGTTAAGGATTAATGGAGCATGACGTTCAATTTGATGATCGATATCGGGTGTGTTAAAGGTAAATAAATATATATGCATGAGGAGTAATAATGAGGTGTCATGAGTAGAGGAATATCGGAATTGGAAAGGAAAATGGGGAAGCGTATCACAGATTAGTTTAACAGGCTTTAAAGGATTAAAGAGAAATACATATACCTCAATTGAGATGAGAACCATATACTTGCCCATGAGAGTAAAGAAACATGAGTGTTATAGAAGATACATGTAATCATGAGTTATAATGAGCTTGATGAGATGATCCATTAATGAAGCTAGTGATATAATACCAAGAGTGCTAATGGTTATATTTCGAGGGTTAGTCGAGAATGACGCTCAAAATAATAAGCACTTCAAGTGATGATAATTAGATTGGTGTATTAGTGTGCACCTTGAGCATTAGAGACCGTGAACATTTATATATGTGTACTTGTGGATTTAATTTTATCGTTTCAAGAGTGGAAATGAAATAAGATTTTGAGAATTTTAAGGAGTTGAGATTTTATGTTGTTAAAATATTGAGGATTTAAATTTGATTCAATAAACATAGTCAAGCTATAAAGATTTTAGAAGTGATTAAAATTTTATTTCGATGTTGAGTATCTGACTTCGAGGAAGTGTATGCAATTTATTTGTAAGTTGATCGAGAAGTTAAACCTTGATGATTATTTTTGAGGATTAATTTTATGGTAGATGAGAAATATGAATATTAATATATGAGTAGATGATATACACGTGTAAGGATCTGGTGACTTGAGCATGATTGAGATGGCACCGCAGACTGACTTGGGTGTCCATCTAAAGTTGTATTGGAAAGAGCAGTACTTAGTATGGTGTTGCACTTGACGTGTATTGAGTGATAAGAACGACTAGTATGAACAATTGTAGTAGGAACGGGAACTGACAGAGGGTATGGTACTAAAGAGATAGAGGTATCAACTTGGATGCATTATTGAACCATGGCAATATTAGAGGTTCTTGGTATCAGATTTTGGTATTAATAGACAGGTGTATGCCATAGGGATATATTCATGGATCTTGTGGATTAAGATTAGTTGATATGGGTACCAGTGTACAGGAATAGAAATTAGTTAGTGAATATGCTAGAGTTAAGTGTATGTTAGAGATAAGGGATACCGCAAGTAATATGTTAACAGGTTCTTTCTTTTCTTTCCTAATATTCTTTTTCGTCTTTTGATTGTTTGATTCCCTAGTAACGTGGTTCATATTCGTGATTTTCTTGTTAGAATGTAGTTAGTAGTACACCCTGATACAGAGACTGCAATACCATGATAAAAGACACATGACCGTACATTTTTTATTACAGGTTGTATGACTGTAGGTAAAATTTTTTAGACCATGATCATTGGGGTTTTTGACCATAGCAAGGATCTATGACAAGGTTAAGACTTAAAGAAAAAAAAAGGACAAGATGAGTAGAATTTGTGGATGAGCATTAATTTAAATAAAGAATTAAAGGGTTGTTATAACAGAGGTGATGGATCATTGATTTTACGAAAATCGAGGTATGATTGAAATTCGAGGATAAAACATTAACTTAAAAGGGAGAGTTAAGGAACTAATATGGCAAAATTGAGGAATTATTAATTTTAGTAAGGTTATGATATGATAGAATTGGCGATTAAAAATTGAGAAAATTTAGGAGATTGTCATTATATTTATTTGACCGCAAGCTATGAATTTTGGATGTTGCATTAGAAGGATCTCTAAGTGTCGCACTGGTGAGTATTGTGAGGAAAAAGGAAACTGAAGAATCAGATCATTGATGGATTATTATTGAATTCAGACTTTTGGGACGAGATTCAATACATTGATTGAAATTAAATTTGAGGAACAGATATCAAATTTTGAGTATTTAATTAACTTAAAATTTTGGAGGAAATTGTGAGGAAAATGGACTTTGATTTTTATTTTCGAGGATATTGCAAGAATACAGTAAATTCAGAATTTTTGAGATTGTGAAATGGCAAGGTGAATTACTACCTGATTTTGTGATTGATGAATTTAACTATTGATGAGAAATAATATAATTAATAAACACTATTATGAGGACTTTAAATTTCGAGGACGAAATTCTTTTAAGGAGGGTAGACTTGTCACCACCACATTCTGAAAATAGGGATATTTTCGACTTTCTATAATTATCAGTATTGTGGTATTTATATTAAATGATTTTTTAATATTGTATTTAAATTAAATAATTGCATGAGGTGTATTTAAATATATTATATTATATACTGCGTTCTTAATGTCTGAGCTGGTAGACTTGACCTAGAGGCCACTAGACGACACCTAATCGGATAATGGGGATTATGTATTTAATTGTTTTATTTTAGAATTTATTTATTGGAGGTTGTATTTAATTACTGTAATTTATTTAATTGTTGCGCGCTGCCGTTGCTTCGATATTTGGCGCAATACTCTGACTTTTGCCTTCCAACAAATTTCACAATCTTGTCCTAGACATGTCCGCCTTCCATTCTGATATTTTTGCAACCCAAAATTATGATCTCTGTACTTTCATTCTAGCCGCACAAAAATCGTCGCGGACGTTTATTTAATTGCTGAATAAATTCCTATTTTTTATCGTTGTGCGTTCCAATCGAAATTGGGGACAATTTTGACCTATTTTTCGTGCGACCCAAATTAGGGTAATATTCTATTCTGAGTCTTCTTCACTATTGGTATTGATGACCCGACCTGATTTTGGCCCCATGTCCCCCTAATTAATTTTTGAACACAGCTTGCATTTATTTCTAATTTAATTGGGGATATCATTTTGTCTGATCCCGTTAATCCTAAATTAGTCCCAATGCCATTTTAATTAAACCCGTGCCTAACGCACAATATCCTCTCACCATGAAATTTTCTAAACACATTTTTCTCTACAAATTTTGTGTCATTTTATGTGTTTGTGCCATTTCCCGAATTTAAGGGGCTAAGTTGTAATTATTCAATTGTAGGTGTCATCACCCCATTGGCCAAGACCAAATGGAAAGGTTATTTATTTGTGGACCAAATTGCATTTTTTCCCACTCTACTTTACATGAAAACAATTTTCTTCATGAACAATCCTAGCCACTCATTTGAAATTGGACCATCACCACCCTTCATCCACATCTCACCCCCTCCCTATTTAATGTCCTATCAAGCCCTAATCCCCAAAAATCCAACCTAGGGAATCCCCCCACACTCAAACCGTAGCCTCCACAAATTTTCTCCATTCTTTTTCCTTTCTTCTTTCTCCTTCAACTTCTCTTCTTCTTCCTTTCTTCTTCTTTTATTTTTGAAATAAGAAGGGGAGGGGGAACACTGTTCACCCGGCCATTCCCTGTGCTCCGGCCGGCCAACTCCGGCGGCCCAGACCCGAGCCGACCACCAGCCTCTCCCTCTGCTCTTCATCCCTCCGCCGGACAACTCCCTCACTCCGGTCTGCACCACCCCGCTGTCGAGCTCCGACGACTCCGGCACTCCCCCTCCGCGTCGAGCCACTTCCGGCCGAGAACGAGGCGACACGCGCACCGATCAGCATCGATCTCTACCGGGACGGCTCGCTCAGCAGCATATCCATCGTGCTGCAGATCGACAGCAAGACTCACCAGGTTAACGCAAGTGCACTCAGGAACTCTCTTCAGGACAGGCTGAGCAAGGCCGCGGCCGTCGGTGCGGGGAGGGGCCGTGCGGATGAGATCTACTTGAAGCTACGCACGAGCACAGCTCCTCCGTTGAAATTGATTGATTTACCTGGTTTAGATCAGCGAGCTATGGACGAGTCGACGATCAGTGATTATGCTGCCCGTAATGATGCAATATTGCTGGTCACAGTGCCTGCTGCACAGGCACCAGATATTTCTTCATCTCGAGCTCTTAGGCTGGCGAAGGAATTTGATACAGAAGGGACATGAACAATTGGTGTTATTAGCAAAATCGATCAAGCAGCTGGAGATCAAAAAGTTGTTGCAGCTGTGCAAGCCATTTTGTCGAATCAGGGACCAAGAAATGCTTCGGACATTCCATGGGTTGCTCTTATTGGGCAGTCTGTTTCTATAGCTTCTGCACAAGCTGGATCAGTGAGCTCTCTTCCTTCCTCTTCCATCCTTCTTACTATAATGTAATTAATGTATTAGTATGGTTAATGTCATTAATGTATTGATAAATTAATGTAATTAATGTGTATAATAAATGATAATATGTATATATTTAAGTATGATTTATATATAAATACGTATTCTAGTATATATAATTAATTTGATATATATATATATATATTTTGTATATACTATATATATATTCTCAATATATATATATATATATTGGTTATTTTATATATAACATCTATTTAATAGAAAGTATATACTAGTACAAATTTAATTCATGAATTGGTATTTATGTATTCCTCATATATGTTAGTATTGTATTTTTAATTTAGTATATATATATATATATTGTAAATTGTATTTTTGGAAATTAGTACATATAGTAAATTCTATTTTGGGTTATATTAATATGTATATATCTATCTTGTGTAAAGTAAGTCCTATTAGATTTTATATAATTAAACATACAGTATTATCCTTACTTTATATATATATACAAGTATTAGTTTTATTTAAAGAATATAAATACACATCTATTTTTCATACCAAATGAATAATATGTATGTATGTTAGTAGTATATATATATGATATATGGGTACTAGATGACCCGAGTATAAATACGGACACCCCGTAACTATACCTGACCCATGACTCTGTGAATGTTAGTTGGCTACCACGCGTACACTGACGTACTGGCGAGCCGTACCATTTTTGGTCGTCTGTCTTGCCCAGCAATCGCAGACGCGACGCCGTGCAATTTGACGCACACTAACCCTAGATTGACCAGTGCCATACCTAGCATAGCCCATGAGTTAGTATTTTCTTGTGTGTTTAGTATAGCTTCTGATGTAAATGTTTTATTGTTTATTATATGTCTTTAGGACTGTTGGTTCCTCCAGGCGATACTCTGGAACAGGACCTCGGTATTCACCAGCTAAGGACCCAAGGCGAGTATGATATCCCCTATGTTCACTGTATCTAGTATAGATATCCATGCTCTTGACACGCTGGTTACACGGATTGGTATACACGGATCCCGTCATGAGATGTTATTCCTTATTCATGGTGTAGCTTGTACAAGACTTATTTCCTTGTTATCTTGTGCATGTACAGACACTGAGTCCCGCGGAGATTTGCTACCTCCCTAGGGAATCCCGTGCCATGGCGTACCATGATTGGATCTACTATACCAGTCGGGGGTAGGGAGTATTTTAGTATAGATATGTGATCATACCCAAACTCTACATGCATCATAGCTCACCCCGCATCTCACGTCGGGTGCGGCCTGACCATTTACATGCTTTATAGCTGTTACGTGTGATTAGCCTGACCTCTACATGCATCATAGCTAACCAACGGTTAGCCTGACCTTACAAGAATCATAGCTAATCACATGTAACCAGCCTGATCAAGTTCCCAAGCCGATCAAATGTTAAAGCTAGTACTCATACACTTAGTCATAGGTTCTTGCTCATGGACATATTGTTCTTCTCCTGTATTTACTTACAGTATTTCTTTTATTTCTCGTACCTATACATGCATCTCGTATATTTCCATCTAGAACTGCTACATAGTTTATGTCATTAATATAGAACTGCTATTTAGAGATGTACTTTGCTCCTTCCTGACTGGAAAATATTTTTCCAGACTGTGACCTTAGTGGACTTGTTTCTGACACACTTGGGGATTGGATGTTACTGATTGCAGGTATGACTATTATGTCGTTAGACTTGTCTTGAATTTCTTTGTGTTGCCTTGATATCTCATCGTGCTTTAGTTAAGGTGATTGAGTATTTCTAACACTATTTTGATATCCACGTCTCCTTATAGAGTTGGGTATTCATGTGAGTTTGATTAGATAGTTACATGACTTAGACAGCGTTCTACCGCCGATGCTGCGGCGTAGGCTGGACGTACCCACGCTCTCGTACCCCTATATCGGGTGCGGGTCATGACACACACCAATAGGTGCTGTAGCCACCTACGGAGAAGATGAAGTGACGCCATTGAGTGGAGATCCCTCTACTCACCAAGGCAGCCAAGCAGATCAGCATGCTTCTAGATTTCGACGTGATAACATCCCACCGCCTTCGTAGTTCGTTCCACCAATGCCGGTATTCCCACAAGGGCAGCCTATGGACGGGCAACAGATTTTCTAACTGATCTACGTAATGATGCAAGCCCAACAACATATTTATCAAGAAGTTCAGCGTTGTGAGGTAGATTACTTAAGGAACAGCCTAGTAAATGCACTAGAGCAGGCCAACCTACCAACTCGGCGGCAACCGACGGGCTCTATCACCGATTTTTGCCAACTGAAGCCCCGTACCTTCTCAGGCAAGGAGGAGCCCACAGAAGTTCATGAGTGGCTCACCAACACACAAAACCAGTTGGAAGCAGCTGAGCTTCCAAAAGAGTACGGGATGACTGCCGTCAGAATGCAATTGACGGGCAATGCATATCACTGGTGGCTATCTGAGGAGGCACGGCTCGGACCAGACCGAGTCACTTGGGAGGAGTTCTCCAGACTCTTTCAGGAGATGTATATTTCGGCTACCGCTCGATCAGAACTTCGGGACAAGTTCAATTGCCTCACTCAGGATACTATGACAGTGGAAGAGTACAACACAGAATTCATTCGTCTGGGTCGCTTCGCCCCTACCTTGATTCCGACAAAAGAAGAGAAGGCCGAGAAGTTCTTCGACGGACTAAACTTTGAGCTACAGAGACTGATCGAATCCGTTGTACCTACTTCTTACTCGGACGTCCTTGCAGCAGCCCGACGCATGGAGCACGTCGTCTGGAGAGAGATCGACCTGAAGCGGCCTTCCACATCCGCACAAACCAGAGCAGCACAAGAGGATTTTGCAAAGCGTCAAAAGATAAATCCACCACCGAGAGCAGCAACAAGAGCCTCATTCCTTCCTACTTGTTACTACTGTGGCAAGATAGGCCATATTGAAAAAGAATGCAGACGCAAGCTGGGAATATGCTTAATTTGCGGATCCAGACAACACTTAGCCAGAAATTGCACAAGACATCAAGGAAAAACACTGATGATTCATCAAGAAGGTTTACCAGTACGAAGGCCAGTCTATCCAGCATTGGGAGCACCGCAGACAGGAATTGGAGGAGTCAGACCACAAGTTCCAGGAGGATATCAGCAGAGACCACCATTGGCACCACAAGCAGCACTCTTTCAGCAGGCCCAGCAGCAGCAGAGGAATCCACCACAAGGACGCGGACAAGCTTATGCGATGACCTTGGAGGACGCACAGATTCATGGAGTAGCTAATGCGCGTAAGTTTTTATAGTTATCTGCTTCTAGATTTGCTTTAGTTTGTGCATGTTGGTTCGTGACCTTAGCCTTGACCTAGTAGTTTAAAAAAACTTGCTAATAATCAATAACCAAGAATGTTTTATAATTGATAGCCTTGTATGTTTTTATTGATAACTAGTATATTTTTACAAGTGATAACCTAGTTTTCTATAAACTGTAGTTTTCTAGATTTTCTTTCTTCTGGAAATTTCATAACTTCCATGCTTAGGGAAATGATTTTTCCTATGTGCTATTCTTAAACTCTCAACCTTGATTCTCCTTGATTTGGATGTGCTTCGAACAAATGTTTGCAACCATGCCATCTCTATTGACAGGTTATTCTTTGATTGCGAGGACGCAATCCTCTTAATGGGGGTAGATTATAACCCCCTGATTTTTCAAGAATTATTAATTTGGACTTTTCACAAAATTCTATAATTTTTTGGGATTTTCTGTAATTAAAACTTAGGTATTTTGATTTCAAATAATTTTTAAATATTGTTAATTAATATTAAAATATTATATAAAAATATTTTATGATGTAAAATAGAAAATTGGACATAAGATATTTTCCGGGAATTTATTGGACCCCAGAAGCATGTTTAAAGCCCTAAAAACAAATGTAGAATAAACCTAATTAAAGCCTGAAATAAACTGGGTTTATTTGAAATAAACTAAACTGACCAAAACCGCAGTCAACCCAAACTGAACCAAACTCGCTCTTAACGGGTCGGGTCGAATCCGAAGTGAACCCGACCCGGACACGAAACCCTCACCGAAACCCTAATCCTAATTCTAAACGGAACACTGTTCCGGCCGCCTATATAGCATCTCGAATTCTGCGCCCCGCCGCCAGAACACCCTAGCTAACTCATCTCTCCGCCGCGTCGTGCCGCTCTGACGAAGCCCTCGCCTGAACCCTCCATCTCTCCCCGCAGCAGCAATCGCAGCGCCGCTCTCTCCGCTCGACCATCACCACCCAGCCCCGACGAAACCACGCGCCGTCCTTGACATCCCGCTCTCCCTCTCTCCGACCAGCGCCTCGATCACCCGCCGCCCTAGTCCAGCCCCTCGCCGCCCTGATTCGACCAAGGCCGCCTGAGTCCTAACGACTTCCTCAGCCTAGACCAGAACCCTCATCTGCCCTGACTCGACGCCGCTCGCCTCCATCTCTTCCTCCTTCCCTGACGACATCCCGACGTCCTACATCCGTCCCAGATCTCTCGGCCGACCTCGAACCTCCACCACCCAGCAGTCAGCCCGGCTCGACCCGCCCCCGACCTCATCTTTCCCGACCACCGACCTAACACCCTCGCTCCAGCCGCCCAGCCCCACTTCCTCCGCCTAGCCAGTTCCATCCTCCGCCGACTCGAACGCCCTCGACCACCACTCGTCTTCTCCCGAGCTCCACCAACCTAGCTCCTCCTCCCTCAGCCGACGAGCCCCAAACCCCGAGCCTCTCACCGTCTCCCCGCAGCCCTCGACGACCCTGGCTCGACTCCTCCGCCAAGAGTCGACGACCTCCGCCGTGCCCACCGCCTTCCTCCACGAGCATCCCCAGCTGAGCCGCCACAACGAAGCTCCAGTGAAGCCCCAACCGCAGCACTTAAACCCTAGACCGGACATGACTGACCCTGACCCGGACACGGCCGACCAGGACACGAACAGCATCCCGGACACGAGAAATTCTCGTCCTACGAAGCCCTGTTCAGGTAACCCATTCTCTCTCCTCGTTATTCCATTTTTCGTTCCGTTAGTTGTGCCGCGTAGGCTGTGTGACCCCCTCGATGCCCGTGCAACCCGCTCGGTGCGTCGCGTCCTATGGTGATCGCGAACCGCGATCCAAAAACAGGAATACCAACCTCCCGTTTTACCCCGGAACTGAATGCGCCCCGCCAAACGGGATGACTTGGTCGTACGCGGTCTTTACCGAAACGTGCGCGCCTTCGATACGGACATGCGGGATTTCACAGAAGTAGATTTGGATGTTCGTGCACACCGGAATTAACGCGTATCCACCGACAACGTCCCGTATCTGTCTATTCTGGAACATGTCGTAACTTTGTGTATACATATCGGATCGAGACGAAACTTGTACCATCAGACTCGTAGTAATATGCTGGTCCTGTGACCCAAGTTTGGTTCGATTCTGATAACGTTGACAAAATCGTGTATCGTGGGCCCCACGACTCTACTTGACGGGCGATTTTGTGATCGGCTTATCGAAATCCAATTCTGGAAGTTCCATTGGGTTCGTATCGTCGTTCCTGACTTGTTGATACTAAGTTTGATGAATTTGGAGACCTTTGATCCTGACGCAGTTTTCGGTGCAAAGCGGCCCATATGTGGACCCCGCTTTGACCAGAAACTGTCATTTTTGCTTCTGTGTCCAAATTAGACCCAAGGACAGGCATTTCTAGCTATTTGATATTTTCTGAATCTAATAGTGATATTTATTTCAGCAACCGGAGGAGTACCTACAATTTCCACTAAGACCAGAGCTACAGTTGGAGCCAGAACCCCAGGCAAGTGTACCTTGCCTACATTGCAGTTCTTGTTACATAATTTCCTTGATTCATTTATATTATTGTGCATGCTTGACCTAGGACCGTGTGACTTACTTAGCGTCTGATTATTAGTCGGGTGCCAACACCGTACGCAGAGTTGCGTAACGTCATCTAGAGATGGATATCGTGACCCTTTACATTCTCGTACTTGTCTTATCAAGTACATTATAACCCAGGACACTTGACACTATTCATGAGACAGAATCTTTATGAGATATTCATGGTGATTCTATATAGGATACAGGTTTTATGACATAGACATTATATGACTTGCTGCATTAGTTTTGATCTTGCGTGTCATGGACATGAGACGTGTGATTACATTGGGTGGGGAGAGACACACAGGCTACAGGCTAATTTATATATATATTTATTATGGTGAGGCCTTAGACTCTACATCAGAGCTAGGCACTCTACTAGTGTTATATTTATTGTGAGGCCTCAGACTCTATATCAGAGGTGGTACTCTACTAGTGATATTACTGCTACCGGCTCCCCGACACAGAGCTTGTAGTGGTTTCAGCCAAAGTTTTAGTGATGCTCTCAACTTGTATTTCACATAGATGGTTATATAGTTTACCCCATATTGTTTTATTTATTGCTGCACTGATTATTTTGGCTTGAGTTATTTTGTACCTTGCTATATCCCCTGAGGACCTGGATCCGGATTATGTCCCCAGGATTAGTTGACAAGATCTATCTCGAGGTATACGGGACCGGAGCATTAGCATTAGCAGAAGCAGGTGCCTACATTGGAGCATAACCAGGAACTGAGGACGAGATCATACCAGAGGACTTCTTCTGAGTATTGACTTGAGATACTTATTTATTTCTGTTTCTATTTACTTTATTTTCCAGTCTATTGCATTGATGTATCAGACTTGTTCTCGGATTGTTCTCCGAGACACTTTTATTAAAATATGTTAGTTTATTTTTACTTGCATTTATTCTGACATTTGATCTATGATTATCAGTTGTGGATGAGATTAGAATAGACTGAGACTGGTATCATTGGACCTATTTATTGTTGTATTAAAGCTTAAGTACGCCCCGATGGATCCATTAAATTGGGTTTGTCTATCGGTGTGTGCTGCTGGCCATTTTCACGTATCTAGTCTCCCGATATTTTGGGATTGGGGCGTGACATCAAAAACTATGTCATGCCCCAGTCCCAAAATACCGAGGGACTAGACACGTGGTAATGGCCAGCAGCACACACTGATGGACAAACCCAATTTAATGGATCCACCAGGGCGTACTTAAGCTGTAATACAACAATAAACAGGTCTACGATATACTAATCTCATCTACAGAAATGAATATAACAATATCAAAATCATAAAGCAAGATCAATCTCAATAAATTATAATCTAGGGAAATAACCTGATAATGAGTCTGATTTATCTGTCAAGATACAAGAATAAAGATAACTACAGCAAATACTGAGTATGGAACAGTATATACTCAGAAGATAACCTCGGTGATCACTCATCTACTGAGTCTGGTACTGCTCCAATGCCTGCTCCTGCTTCTTCTCCTGTATATCTCGGGATAGATCTCGTCTGCAAATCCTGGGGACATAATCCGGATCCAGGTCCTCAGGGGACATAGCAAGGTACAAGATAACTCAAGCCAAAATAAATGCAGTGCAGCAATAAATAAAATAAAATAGGGTAAGTATGTAACTGCCTATGTGAAATACAAGTGAGAACATCACTAGTACTCAGGCTGAGCCACTACAAGCTCTGTGTCGAGGATCCGGTAGCGGTAATAACAAGTAATGTGCCTAGCTCTGCTGGAGAGTCTACGGCCTCACAATAGTAGTAGATAGATATATAACACGTGATGTGCCTAGCTCTGCTGGAGAGTCTACGCCCCCATAATAGTAGTAGATATATATAAATAGCCTGTAGCCTGTGTGTCTCTCCCCACCCAATGTAACCACGCATCTCATGTCCACAACGTCTCATGTAGATGTCACGCACGATCATAGCTAATGCCACCAGTCATATAGTATCTATGAATATAATGTCTATGTCGAATCCTGCATCCTATACAGAATCACCATGAATATCTCAGGAAGATTCTGTCTCATGAATATGTCAAGTGTCCTGGGTTATAATGTACTTGATAAGACAAGTACGAGAATGTGAAGGGTCACGAATGTCCATCTCTAGATGATAATACACAACATCGCGTACGTATTGGCACCCGACTATAATCGGACGCTAAGCAAGTCACACGGTCCTAGGTCAAGCATGCACAACAATATAAATAAATCAAGGAAAATATGTGACAAGAACTGCAAAGTAGGCAAGGTACACTTGCCTCGGGGTTGAATACCAACAACTGTCCCTATATCAGTGGATCCTGCAGGTACTCCTCTAAAAGCTGTAATAAACATCACCAACAGTCTCAAAAAATATTAAATAGCTAGAAATGCCTGTCCTTAAGTCCAATTTGGACACAGGGGCAAAAATCACCGTTTCTGGTCAAAGCGGGGCCCACATGTAGGCCACTTTGCACCGAAAAATGTGTCAGGGTCAAAGGTCGCCAAATTCGTCAAACTTAGTGTCAACAAGTCCAGAACGATGATACGAACCCAACGGAACTTCCAGAATTGGATTCCGATGAGTCGATCACAAAATCGCCCGTCAAGTGGAGCCTATAGGGCCCACGATACGCGATTTTGTCAACGTTCTCAGAATCAAACCAAATTTGGGTCACAGGACCAGCATATTGCTACGAGTCGGATGGCACAAGTTTTGTCTCGATCCGACGTGTGTACACAAAGTTACAATGTGTTTTAGAACAGGCAGATAAGGGGCGTTGTCGGCGGATACGTGTTAATTTTGGTGTGCACGCACATCCAAATCAACTTCTGTAAAATCTTGAAAGTCCGTATCAACGGCGCACACGTTTCGGTAAATACCGCGCACGACCAAGTCATCCCGTTTGGCGGGGCACACTCAGTTCTGGGGTGAATCAAGGTATTATTTTTCCTATTTTTGGATCGCGGTTCGCGATCTCCACAGGACGCGACGCACCGAGCGGGTTACACGGGCATCGAGAGGGTTACACAGTCTACGCGTCATAACTGACGAAATAGAAAACAGAATAACGAGGATAGAGAACGGGTTACCTGAACAGGGCTTCGTGGAACGAGAATTTCTCGTGTCCGGGTCGAGTCTGCCGTGTCCGGTCACTGTGTCCTGGTTAGGGTTTAGGGTTCTGCTGTGTCGGATCCTGCTGTGTCCGTGTCAGCATCGGTGAGGCGGAGGGGAGCGGCTGGAGATGAGATCCGTCGAGTCAGGGTGGCGAGGTCGGGGATGGGTCGAGCGGAGTGGCTAGGGTTCCGTCGAGCGGGGACTGGAGGGTGGTGGAGGTAGTCGGGGACGACCCGTCGGCTCCGGGAGAGAGAGGGCAGCTGCGGCGGGCTGTCGGTCATCGTGAAGTAAATGGTAGGAGGTCGACAGGGCTGGGTTCATTCAAAGATGGAAGGAGGAGAAGGAGAAGTAGACGAGGAAGAGGGGACTCGGGTGTGGCGAGGTGTAGCGGGGTGGCTCGTCGAGGAGGAAGGCGGCGTAGGGGAGAGGCTTACGGCGGCGGTGAGGGGTGCAGCTAGGCTGGGGGAGATACGCACAACCGGGCGGTCGGCAGGAGAGATGTGCACTATGGGCGGTCGGCAGGGTGGAACTGGATCGGAGCGACGGGGGAGATGTTGGACAG
Source organism: Iris macrosiphon (assembly GCA_036927795.1). Classification (NCBI taxonomy): domain Eukaryota; kingdom Viridiplantae; phylum Streptophyta; class Magnoliopsida; order Asparagales; family Iridaceae; genus Iris; species Iris macrosiphon. Next base: position 253,236,730 of record JAYESA010000004.1, read on the forward strand.
CGGCCGGAGCAGTGGCTCGGTCAGCCGTAGGAGGTGGCCGCACAGTCGCTGCGGTCAGGGAGCTGTTGTTGACAGCAGGCGCTGCACAGTAGCTGGAGTCGGGGATGCACTACCGGGGTCGGGCCGGAGGGAGGTCAGGGAAAGGGGGTGGCGGCTAACGGCTAGGGTTAGGGATTTTTATTATTTTATTATTTTTCTTTTTATTTTTGTGGAGAAAACTAGGAAAAATATGTATTTATACATGCAGAAATTTGGGCTTGGGTTTGACCTAGGATTTGGGCTGGATCAATGCTCCTTGGGCTAGGCTTCGGCTCTCATGGGGATGTTGGGTGTTTGGCACGGGTTTAATTAGGTTTAATTCTACATTATTTTTAGGGCTTTAAAAATGCTTCTGAGGTCCAATAAATTCGCAGAAAATTACCCTATGTCCGATTTTCCATTTTACACCATAAAATATTATTTCCATAATATTTTAGTATTAATTAATATCATAAAAAAATCATTTAGTCACAAAATACCTTATTTTTAATTCCAAAAATACAGAAAATTGTGAGAAAATATTTTAAAAATATATTCTAAAAAACAGGGTTATGACAATGGCATTGATGGACAAACCGCTAATTAGTGATAAATGTTTATGTATGGGTTACGAGGAAGTTGAAGGATCCATTCTTAGGTAAAGGTGCCAGTTTCCATGTTTTGGTATGGGATCCAGGTATACCATATCAAGTATCAGGTCTTCCAAGCTTTATTATCAATTCTGAGCTCCAATTTCAAAAAAACTGTTTCCTGCAATTCAGTTGTATTACTGAATTTTTTGGGATCGACTTTGTGAGTCATCTAATTCTTTTATTCCACATTATTAAGGGTATGTCTTAAGTAATATATGTTATCAATTATATTCTTTGTTTTCATCTATCTTACCAGATGGCACCCATGAGAGAGATACCTCCTACTGTTAAGGAGGAAGTGATGCCTCCTACTGTTAAGGAGGAAGTGATGCCTCCTACTGTTAAGAAGGAAGAGATACCACCTGCTGTATCTCAGACGGGGAGTTCCAGTCACCCAACACCTTTAGCGGCTATATCTCAGACGGGGAGTTCCAGTCACCCAGCACCTATAGCAGAGATTGATCACATAGACAATGTTTATGCGCAGTATCTGAGGGACTGGTATGTGCCCCAACGTATTCGATATCCTCGAGATTGATACTGTAATTTTTATATACTTTTATTATGGTTATTGTGTGATTGTGATACTTATATATTATGCCTATTGTGTGACTCTGATACTTATATATTATGCATTTTGTGTGACTGTGATACTTTTATTTTCTGTGTATTGTGTGACTGTGATATTTTATATACTTTTTGTGTTATTTCGTACACAAAAAATTCAATGGAGGGTTGCTCCAGGTCTGTCTATAATATTTGTGTGTATTGTATGATTGTGATACTTTTTATTCATATTAAATGATGTTAATTTACCGGTGTTGAGTGTTCCACCGAAGGGGTCGACGAACCCAGAGAATTCAACGGAGGGTTGCTCCGGGTCTATTTTTAATTAGAAATTCATAAATTGCAGGAATAATAGTTTGGAAATAATTCAGTATTTTTTTATTTTTTTTCTGTAAAATTAGCGATGTATTTAGCGAGGTTTAGCGACATTTATACACGTCGCTAAATACGTCGCTAATAAGCGACATTAATAGACGTCGCTAATGACGTCGCTAAACATGTCGCTAAATACGTTGCTGTACGTCGCAAATTGCTGACATGGCAGTACTGCCAGGTCATTAAAGACGTCATTGTCACGTCGCTATATAAGTCGCTAATTAGCGACATTTAGCGACGTTTGTTTACGTCGCTAATTAGTGACGCTGCGTCGCTAAACGTCGCTAATTTAGCGACACATTTAAGTGGCTAAAAAAGGTTGGTATAGCGACGTTTAGCGACATTTTTCCTCTCAGCGACGTGCTGATTTCCGACTTTTGTAAAACATCGCTAATTACGTTGCTAAACGTGATTAGCGACATTTTTTTTCATTTAGCTACGTTTTTTGACGTCGCTAATTTGACTTTTTCTGGTAGTGCTCAGTGCCAATCCAGAAGTCTCAGACGCGCCCTGCGTGTAAACTTTCGTCTCTCGTCTGTGACGTGGTAGACAAAATTTCTGGCAATGCCTCAGTGCCAATCCAGAAATTTTAAACACGCCCTGTGCGTAAAATTATATCTCCCGTCTATGATGAGGCAGATGTACCATTTGATCACATCAAAGGAAAACAACTGGCAAATCTTTCAACCTCTAAGCTTTTACTTTACAGATTATGCGAACTTTCCCTATTTTACGTGAACCTATGCGAATATCCAAATTACGCCAGGATATGTCTGTCCGCGTAAAGAAGACTCGTTTTACGAGAAAATACTCTTCTCAGACAGATAATGGATGATATGCTATACATATGGGTGAACTACTGTATTCCTATGGTAGAGAAAGGGTTATGATTCCTAATCTACACCTTCATACTGATATAAAAAGGCAGAATAAGCCTTCTTCTTCTTCTTCTTGTAATCTCCCTAATTTGTGTGATTTCTTGATCCAGAAATGCAAAGACAGGGGATCTCCTAATACGTCTATTACACCTCCTAGAGAACATTATTGTAATAGTCATAAGGTTGTAATTAACCATTGCTGTTCTAAAGCAAAACAGTCAGTTTTCGACCGATTGAACTATTCTTTGTCATTGCAGGAAGAAGAACCAGACAACGTCATATCTGGGGAGAGTCTCCCTCGACAAAATAGAGCAGCATCCAAAGCTGGGGGTAGAATTCCCTCTGAGTTTGAAGATAATGCAACTATGACCATCTTTCCTGAGGACCATACGACTCAGGTATCGGAAGCCCGAAAGCCAAAGGGGACTTTCTCCTTCAATGAGGATAACATCATTGAAATCTTTAATATATTGATGAAGAAAAACAAACTTCGGCTACCCAACATCAGATATCCTGAAAAGGCTGGCAAGGTCGATGACCCAGAATATTGTCTCTTTCATCGGTACATTCATCACCCTACAAAGGCATGCTATATACTGAAAAGGAAAATCCAGGAGTTGATCGACGCCAAAGTCATCACTTTGTATTTATAACGAGAAGACGGTCACTGCAGTTTGATCTCACTCCAACTTGGCAATTTTCCCCCTCAAAAAGTATCGGATGATGAATCCCTAAAAAAACTCCCTAGCGGAGCAACCTTCAGGTCTATCCCCACTCAGCAAATCACTTCCTAGTGAATTTTTCGGACATGAGTTCACGTCCATATTACCTCTGAACTGTTGTCCAAATATTTTTGTTCCCCAGCTGAGTTTACCATGTCCAAGCGACCTCTGAGCAAACCTTCCAGGTTGTTACTATCGATCAGTTCACGTTCATATTACCTCTGAACTATGTCTCTCCACTTTCTCCAGCAGAGTAAATCTATCACCACAAAAATGGTCACTTCCATATTACCTCTGTCCTGTTTTTGTTTATCCCCACAGAATCATATCTTACCACGTCCACATTACCTCTGAGTAAGATATTTTCAGAACTTTTTCATGTCCATATAACCTATGAGTAAAGTTCTGCTCTTCGACTTTCTACTATCACGTTCGCATAACCCCTGGTAGTGCTGGTCATTTTAGCTTATTATCTGTACTTAAGGTACGCCATGGGTAATAAGTCCACAACCAGATGTTCAAATCAACTCTTGGTTCTTCATCCCCAGCAAGTGCCTATGTACAATATTTTCTTCTTTGCTACAAATTCTTGTAAAAAAAAACTATTATCTGTATCCAAGAGTCCCGGATACGCAATGGATGATGGATCCTCAAAATCTCTCTAGCAAAATAATCCTTAGGTCTACTCGCACATTCCCGCAGTGACTATTCAAACCAATCTTGTTAAACGCTAGCCATGCTCATATTGCCTCTGAGCTATCATCCCATCAATCTCCCTAGCGGAGCGATCCTTTGTTCTATCTTCATGTTCGGATAAACCACACTCAACAAATCACTCCTCAATAAATTTTTTGGATATCAGTTTACGTCCATATTACCTCTGAACTGCTGTCATAATATTTCTTTCAGGCTAAGTTTGTCATGTACATATTACCTCTGAGCAAACCTTCCAGGTTCGGCTATCGATTATCATGTCCATATTACCTCTGATATCGTTTGTCATCTTAACTTAGCACCCGTACTTAACTCTAAGTACGCCAGTGGTGTTAGTTCCATGAAAACTATCACGTCCATATTACCTCTGGCAGGGCTTGTCCTAAACTTATTACTTGCACTCTCGTGCACAAGAAGTAATAGGTCCACCAAAAACCCTCCGGTGGGATGCCCGCAATGGGAACGAATAATTCAAGCCAATATTACCTCTCAAACAAAAATATGTCTCTCCACTATCCCAACAGAGTCATATTTTGCAGCGTCTATATTACCTCTGTCAGGACTTGTCCCAAACTCATTACTTGCACTAACATGTACAAAAAAGTAATGGGTCCACAAAAAATCCCCCAGCAGGATGTCTTTACTAGTCACAAAATCTATCACGTCCATATTACCTCTGATAGGGCTTGTTTCGAACTTATTATTTGCACTCAACATGCGCAACAAATAATAGGTCCACCAAAGATCCCCAGTAGGATATTCTCAACAAACACGGTATTATACTACGTCCATATTACCTCTGGTACGATATTCGAAGTTCACACAAACAATTGTAAAGAAATGGGAGGGCCCTTATGTGATTGAAACAACATTTTCAAATGACGCTTACAGATTAGCCAAGCCTAATGGAGATTTGATAATGGCTCCTATCAGCGACAAATTCCTGAAGAAGTACTATGCTTGATCTCCTTTGCTCAATAGAGTGTGATAAAGATTTCATTCTGACGATACTACGTACAAAGGTTAGCTGAATCATATTCTATCAGGTTCATATGACCTCTGAATAGATATGTTTAACTAATTTCAAAACCTATCATGTTCATATTACCTCTGATAGTGTTTTGTATACAAATTTAGTTGGATTATATTCTTTCATGTTCATATTATCTCTGAATAGATATATTCAGCTAAACCTTACCGAAAGTATATCATGTTCATATTATCTCTGATATCACTTTCATCTTAGCCTATCATTTATATTCTAAAGTGATGAGTCCACAAAGTTAGAAAAATGTATCTTCATTCTCTCTGAGAAAATAAGGAGCAAAAAAGTAAAAAGTACATCATTGGGGAGGAGCAGTTAAATCCCGGATCTGTTGCGCCAAAGCAGCCATCCTCTCATTCCTTGAGTTTAAAATGTTGGTGCGAGCCAATTCCAGCCTTGCTTCGTCACTGCTCAAGAGAGATAGTTCGGACAGAGAATCAACAAAAGTTGCGTGGATGACACCCACATGCGTCAAGTTCTGTTGAGCTGTATTCACTTGGCCCTCCAATACATCATGAACTAGCGATGCTTTAAATAGCCTCTCCCTTGTTTGAGCAAGTTCAGCTTCCAGTTCTTGAACCCTCACTTCATATCCCTCATATTTGGCACGACACTGAGCTAGCTAAGGAATACTCTCCACCAATACTTCTTCCTCTTTCTCCATCTCTTGTTGATGTTCCTGGATGGATTTCTTTAAAGTTTCTGTCTTCTGAGCAAATTCAGCAGTTAGTGAGTCATATTCAGCCTGAACCAAGTCATTGATGCTGCCTCGGGATAGTTGCAAATATTTGTTAATGGGTTGTTCTAAACCATTAACCATTTGCTCTAGCGCATTAGCTCTTTCAGCGTCATTGAAATTTCTAATCTGCGCTATGGTGAGCTTGGAGGACGTCTTCAGAGCATCAAAGCCTAGATTCTTCTCCAGCACCATGGATATCAATTCTTTCAAAGTGAGGTAGAATATGCTAGTGTATTGTTCAACTAGCATATCAAAGCTCGAATGGACGCTGGGAGTGGCCGCAATATCGATAAATCTCCTTTCTGGAATGATTGTAGAGGATGTTGCCATAGTCGTTGCTTCAACAGATGGCACGACAAAAGAAGAGACACCAACAACAGTTGAAGTTGCTGGCATGCTCGACGAAGGAGGCACAGTCGAGATGGTGGGTTCATCCACCTCTGATATTATTTGAACTGCTGCTGGCGGGATTATATCTGAGAATATTGTGAATGAAAGATCAAAAGCTTCAAGGTATGCTTCTTCGACGGTGGTCACCGCCGTTTCATTAACTGGATCCGCAACAAAATCAGAGGTTGTTTCAGCTCCACCCTTCCCAGAAATGTCTTCGCCTGAAACTAAGATAAGAGAAAGTTAATATCAATTTGATGTTAAATTTTCCTGAAAAAAGCGTGAAGACAACACTTACCCATGGCCGATAGTATGTATATTGCGTTTGCAGTCTGTATAGCTAAATTATTTCTTATTGATGCTAAACAAGCTGTCATACCTGGAGAAAAGGGTACACCAACTGACGCTTGAAGTTTGTCATCCCAATCATCACCCAGATCTACTCGAGGTTCATCGGGTGGAATCTCGCTTGAAATACTTACAGATGAAGGAGGGGCTAGTCCCATTATTTGTCTTGTAAAAGGTATATGGATTATTAGCGAGCTCGGCCTCGAAGGCGATATAGAAGCATCACCAGTAACGGTGGTAGCGGCAGAAGTCGCGGGCAAAGAATCTCCAGCACTTTCAGCTGGAACTGTGGAGGCTCCTTCTTTAAAAGACGAAGGACCCCTAATCATAGAATCATCCCTAACAGGGAAAATAATATGTTCACTCCTGGAAGAGGCCCCTTTGGTGGAAGTCTTTTTAGGACCTCTGTTAGTCTGTTTCTTCTTACATGGGGAAGGCTCTTTCTGAGTAGAAGCCTTTCGTTTATTGAAAATTATGAGAGGCTCTGCCGGGGGAGCTATTACGCCTCTCGGTAATATCAATAAATAATCATCTGCATCAGTAGTTTCATCACCTTCATTAGAGATGACAGATGGTATCTCCTCTCTTCCAGTGGACTTATGGGAGGGCATTCTGAAACTTCCATATACATCAAAATCATGATGGAAGGTGTTGATGGACACATAAAACTGTGCGTATGAATGAAGCATGCGCAACTCCATAGAGAGAGAGGTCGCGAGAACAGCAAAGGTTGCTCCAGTACAACCCATGATAAAATAACGTCATCCTCTAGCTCCATCAATAAGCCCACCTTTGAATTTGAAGCTGGTGATGGGATTTCCCATGTGCAACTGATCATATCCAAATTGCCTGGCGAAACGGCTAGGAAGATAGGGTTCCAAGTAGCAGTGGTCCGCACTTCTATACAGCAGGTGGGAAGGTCTAATACAGACCAACTAGTAAAAGGCTTCAGGAGAAAGAATAGACTTCTCTTGACCTACATCCTGAAGTTTAGTCCCCTGTTGATTAATATGTACGGGGGGAACGGTACAGAAGAATTTCCAACTATGGGCAAAATTTATTGCTAGCCGACAATCTATGACGCTAGTCACATTCCAAGAAGAATTCCTGTAATTCAACATAAAGTTATTGCCCAAACCACTAGCAGATCCGGGAGACATCACTCTGGTATTGTAAAGGATTAACCATCCCATCAGATATAAGAATGGTAATTCTACTCTGGGATATCCTTCGCGCTGAGTGGTATCGGCCAGCAGCCCATCAGTAATAGCCCTTAGGCCAGCTTGCATCCTACATACCATAGCAGGGAGTAGGCCCAATCTTGCTCCAAACACCAAATGCACTACAGGCTATAAGGTGTTGCGATGAATGCGATCTGCAGACGCGATGCCAGGAACCACCCATCGGTGTAGCCAAATAGAAAGAAAGCCAGCCAGTTGAGCTTCTTTTGACAGAGGCTTTCGGCAATGCCTCATATAACTGTAGGCTTTGGTTCCTGCAGGATAACCTATATCTTTTCATTAAGAACATAATCTGGAGCCTCTGCATCTTCAATAAGATCATCGATTGTGTTGGCATTAAGAATGCTCAGCGGGTTCAAGGGTTTGTCTTTGCTATCTAAAACCTTGTCCTTCTTGGCATTTCTAGCCTGATGGAAGAAAAGGTAGGATACCCATTTGTTAATATGGGCAAAGTCAGAAGGCTCTCTGTAGAAGGTGGTGTATACGAGATAGTGTCTCATCAGCTCTTGGTATACAGCCACTACCCGATGGTTGGTATCCTTCATGTCACGCTCCAGTCCCAAAATATATAGAACTAGGCCACGTGGCAATAGCCAGCTGTCACGTCTCCGAGGATATCCCAATTTAATGGATCCTAACGAAGAGTACTACGCTGTCCTAAATACTAACATGTCCCAAATATATATATAAAGCAAGTAATCTAGTCTCATCCACAATATAAACAGCAAGAAGTACTAAATAAACTGCTAGAAGATAAACAAATGTCTCAAGATATCATAGTACAACCAATAATGTCTGGTGGGAACAAACCCACTACTATAAAAAAATAAAATACTAAATGATAGATGAAAGATAATGACTGGGGCATCGGCTGACTAGATAATGATACACCCAATCCTAGGCAGAAGGCCTACCAAGTGATCACGGGAACTCTGACGGTAGCACCTCTAACTCCTCTTCGGTAGCGAACCTTGTCTCCTGTCCTGGCCCGTATATCGTGGGGTAGTAAGCCTCGTCCAAATCTGGAAAGGTACCAGGTCCTCAGAGGAACGTAACAAGATACATAGAAATATGCCATATATAAATACTGAATAAAGTAAATGCAATAAAGGGTGTGCTAACCATCTAAGTGTATGCAATGTGAGGACAACTTTGGTATGTATGAGTAGGTGTAGGCATAACGTCTATACCGCTCCGAAGAACAGGGAATCTGTAAGTATATATACGTCCATACCGCTCCGAAGAACGGGGAATCTAAATAGTATAACGTCCATACCGCTCCAAAGAACGGGGAATCTGCAAGTATATATAATGTCCATACCACTCCGAAGAACGGAGAATCTGCATAAAGGGAGTCATTGGATCTGTGGCTCCTCCGGATAATACGGATTCTAATGAGTGTATCCCATACGCCTACTAGTGGTCCTCCCCGCCTAATATAGATACCCTAGTCGAATACTCGACGTGCGTACCACGTATCTATATGCCAGTCTCTATGAATAAAAATAATCCTGAGTTACGTACTAACCGTGATGCATGTCACGCGCACTGATAGCTAGTCGAGTATGCGGACCCGTATCCCAATATGAATATGTCATAGTTAAACGTGTAAGAGTGTCAGGTCTCAAAAGATATCAGGGTATCCTCCAGTGGGGTGAGTCTGCTAATGACTAAGTTAAGTACACTAACCATCGACGTATCCGTCGACTGCACCCGAATCAATCTCGGACACGCACAGTCATATAAAATAGAACAACAAGATAACATACAACATATGCAACATTTAATTTAAACAGTAAATATGGCAAGGTATCTTGCCTAAGTCCTCAAGCTGTGAATGCCAATAGCCTTCTCCTGCGATGTCTTCTAGCTGATCCGATGATCCTAACACACAATATAATATAGAAATCTATATTAGACACTAAGATCATATGTGCAGACACTATGTTGCTCTTAGGAACTGTCTCAAGTTCACGGTTGGTCGAAGACATCGTTACGTGTGTACGTAGCTAGGATGTACACGTGTTCTGTCCTTGGTCAATGTGTGTCTTGAGACAATAATTACTACGTTATCGGTTTATGAAACTACAATACGCCTTGTTGAATTAAACGTCATTCATTCCATGTTAATTGTACTAGGTAAATGTCCATGTTTCTGGTGAATTATAAGTGTTTATAACAAGTTCGACTATTAGGGTAATTATTATCTATTAATTACTGTTTTAACTCAAATTATCATACATACTCATCTCTAGGGTTACCCAAGAATTTGCTTGTGTCCACATACGATACACGACACCAGCTTGATGACACGATGATACAACCATGCATGATACCATGGAGAAAAGATCCACGAGGTTTACCTATTCGAGGTTGATCGTAGGGGGCCTGTGCTCGAACTCTGGACGTTCTCCGGCGACGGTGGCACTCCGGCATCGCCCGGCAAACACGGTCAGCGACGTCAGCGGCGGTAGTAGCAACTGCAGCAGCCGAGACAGTTTTGCGGGGGTGACAACGGCCTGGCAATGGTGGTAGGCGGCCTGGGGTGATGTTGGTCGGGGGTCCGTAAGCGGGGGAGGTCGGGGTCTGCCGGACAGGGGGCTTGGCGGTGCCAGAATCGGTTGTGGCAGTCGATTTCCGTCGACTGATTGAGGGTGGGGGTGATGGGGATGGCCGTTGGTGCGGGTGATGGCGCGGGGATTTTGGGGTGGGGGAGTCGGTGGTCCGGCGAGGGGCTGAGGCAGAGATGGAGGCGGCTTTCAATGGTGGTGGGGGTGATTCTGAAGTCAGAATGGGAGAGAGCTAGGGTTTGGTTAGTCGGCTAGGGTTTTGATGGGTGGTAATGGATTTTAGGGTTTCAAGTGAAGGGATTGCATATTTATATATGTAGGAAATTTGTGGGCTGACCTCGGCTTAGGCCTATCTGGTCCCATTAAGGTAGGGCTGGTCCATGTGAAAGAGTGTATGTGGGCTTGGTTGAGTTCTGCTTGAGGTAAAATTAGCCTTAATTTAAATAGGTTAAATGCAGTGCGCTTAACATTTTTTTTACTCGAATATCGTATAGCTAGGAGGTGACGAAAGGGCGAGTATCTAAGGTTACGCAATGGTCAGAGGGGTACCTATAATTGTTGCACATAAATTCTAATTAAATTCAAATAAATCCTAGTCTCTCGGTTTAATTCAAATTAAACCCTAAATTGGTCAAGGGGGTTTACAATCTACCCTCCTTAGAGCATTTTTTCCTCAAAATTAAACACATACGTATGGTAAGAACTACTGACTAAATAATAAAAAAAATTCTAAAGTACCTAGTCCTTCGAAGAGATGGGGATAGCGCTGTCTAATATCCTCCTCGCGCTCCCAGGTCGACTCGCCTGGTGGACGATGCCTCCATGCAACATGAACTAGGGGAATAGTCTGACCTCGTAATACCTTCTCGTTCCTATCCAGAATATCAACAGGCTCCTCTTGGTATGATAAACTCGGGCCGACTGTGATCTCTGAATGGTCAAGTACATGACTCGGATCCGGTATGTACCTCCTCAGCTGATATACATGGAAGACGTTATGGACTCCTTCCAAGGTCTGCGGCAAGGCTAATCTGTAAGCAACCTCTCCGACACGTTCTAACACATCGAATAGTCCAATGTATCTCAGACTCAGCTTTCCTCTGCCTCCGAATCTGATAGTCCCTCGAGTAGGCGAGATATTTAGAAATACGTTATCTCCAACCTGGAACTCTAAGGGTCATCGATGCGTATTCGCCCAATGCTTCTGTCTGTCCTGTGCTGCTCGTAGGTGTCCTTGGATCTTCTTCACCTTCTCCACTGTACGAACAACCAACTCTGGTCCGAGGATCTATCGCTCGCCTATATCGCTCTAGCATACTGGGGAACGACACTTCCTTCCATACAACGCTTTATAGGGAGCCATCTAGATGCTCGCCTGATAGTTGTTATTGTAGAAAAAATCGACCAAGTGCAAGTGGTCCTCCCATGATCCTCCGAAATCTAGCATGCACGCTCTTAAGATGTCTTCCAAGGTCTGAATAGTGCGCTCTGACTGACCATCTGTCTGTGGATGGTATGCTGTGTTAAACTTCAGGCGGGTACCGAGACTCTCTTGCATACTCCGCCAAAAGTAAGATATAAACCTCGTATCCCTGTCTGACATGATGCTAACTGGCACTCCATATAGTCGCACAATATCTCTCATGTACATGTCTGCTAAGACCTCAGTGGATTGCCCCACTTTGAAGGATAAAAAGAGTGCAGACTTGGTGAGTCTATCCACGATTACCCATACTGCATTGTGACCACTAGGACTCCTTGGAAAGCACGTAACAAAGTCCATAGTGATGTGCTCCCATTTCCATTCCGGTAACCGAAGCGGTTGAAGTAATCCTGCAGATCTCTGATGCTCAGTTTTGACTTGCTGACATACAGGCACTTCGCCACAAAGCGAGCTATTTCTCTCTTTATTCCATGCCACCAGTAGTACTGTCTCAAGTATATGTACATCTTTGTACCTCTTGGATGAATAGAGTAGGTTGAACTGTGTGCTTCTGTCATCAACTCCTGTCAAAGATCTCCATTTGGAATATAGAGATGATCTCCATATCTCAAGATTTTGTCTTCATGTATTTGCAGTCCTGTCTGTATTCTCGCCTCTGTCCTCTGTCTAAGCCTCTGGAATCTGGCGTCTGTCGACAAAGCATCCTTGATTCTCTCCACTAATGTCGATTGCAATTGGAAACTCGATAACTGTCCGTCTACTCCGGGCATAACGACTTCTATACCCATCTGTTCTAGATCTCTCAACAGATGTTGTTGGGTAGTCAAGAAAAATACCATGGGTCTTCTGCTCAATGTGTCAGCTATGACGTTGGCCTTTCCCGGATGGTATTGTAGCTCAATCTCGAAGTCCGTCATCACCTCGAGCCAACGTCTCTGCCTCTGGTTCAGGTCCTTTTGAGTGTAGACGTACTTTAGGCTCTTGTGATCAGTGAATATCTCCACTCTTTCTCCATATAGGTAGTGCCTCCAAAGTTTCAAGGCAAAGATCACAACGACAAGCTCCAAGTTGTGGGTGGAATAATTCTTCTCGTGGGTTCTCAACTGTCTAGAAGCATAGGCTACAACCTTTCCATGCTGCATTAACACGCATCCTAATCCTTTCCTGGATGCATCGTTGTAGATCATGAATCCTCTGGGTCCAGAAGGTATGGTCAAGATAGGTGCTGTAGTCAAACGCTTTTTCAGCTCATCGAATTCCTTTTGACACTCCTCTGTCCAAGTGAACTCCTGCTCCTTACAGGGCAAGCGGGTCATCGGCTCTGCGATGTTCGCGAAGTTCTCTACGAACATCCGATAATATCTGACAAGTCCTAGGAAAATCCTCACTTCTGAGACATTGGTTGGGGTCGGCCATGTCTCCACCGATGAAATCTTCGTCGGATCTACGGAGATGCCATCTCTTGAGATAACGTATCCAAGGAAAGCGCTAGATGACGTATCCAAGGAAAGCGCTACGATCCAGAAGAAACCTACACTTGCTCAGCTTGGCATAAAGTCTCTCTCTCCTCAGGGTCTCTAACACTAGTCTCAAGTGCTTCTTGTGCTCCTCGTGGCTCTTCGAATACACAAAAATGTCATCGATGAAGACTACCATGAACTGGTCCAAGTATTGGTGGAAGACCCTGTTCATCAAGTTCATAAATACAGTCGGTGCATTCATCAGTCCAAAAGGCATCACTAAGAACTCGTAGTGACCATAACGAGTCCTGAATGCTGCCTTTTGAATGTCTTCTCTTCGTACCTTCACTTGATGATAACCCGATCTCAAGTCGATCTTTGTGAACACTACTGCTCCTGTCAACTTATCGAAAAAATCGTCAATCCGTGGCAGGGGGTACTTGTTTTTGATAGTCAAAGCATTAAGGCTCTGTAATCAATGCACATACGTACTGTTCCATCCTTCTTAGGTACAAACAACACTGGCGCTCCCTAGGCTGATGCACTAGGACGGATAAACCCCTTGCTCTATAACTCCTCCAATTGTAGCTTCAGCTCATCTAACTCCTTCTTCGCCAACCGGTACATATTAAAAGATACCGGTACTGCTCCGGGTACTAGCTCAATGGTGAACTATACTTCTCTATCTGGCAGTAAGCCTGGCAATTCTTCGGGGAAAACATCCTTGAATTCTGCAACTATTGGTGGGGGTACCATCTCCATAGCCATGTAAGCTCCTACTACCTATCCTACTCCTTGTTCGACGGTCCCTCGCATGTACTCGAACTCCGGCTGATCTGGCGGTCTAAAAGTGATGCTACCCTTCTGGCAGTTCAGTACAGCATTATACTGGCTTAACCAGTCCATGCCTAGCACAACATCAAAGTACGGCATGGGTAACACCAAGAATCGTGCTCTCATCTCCCTACCACATACGACTACCGAGCATGTTTTGATAGTGCTGGTAACAGGTACGATACCTCCTCCGGTAAGAATCTTCCAACTCTTAGGTAAGGGGGAGGTAGCTACTCTATGCATTGCTATGAATCTACTAGATATAAACGATAATGTAGCTCCAGAATCAAATAATGCAGTTGCAGGTAATGATGCAACTAAAATGGTACCTGTGATTGCTTCTTCTTCTGTTTCCTCCTCAGTAGCTGCTAATGCAAAGGCCTGTCCCTGTCTCTGTCCTCCGGTCTGTTGTCGGGCTCGATCGAACTGGGCCTGCTGTGGGGCCAAGGGTGGTCCCCTCTGAAATCCTCCAGGTGCTGGTGGACGCTGTCCTCCTGGTGGGGGTAGTATCCTCGGAACTGGTGCTGCTGGCCTCTGTCCTGTCTGCGGTGCTATGTCTCTGTGCTGTGGGCAGTCCCGGGCATAGTGCTGGTTCGCTCCATAAATCATGCATATTTCTAGTCTCTTTCGACAGTCCTTCTGGTAATATCCTCTTTTACCACAGTAGGTGCAAGACGGAAGCTCATTTTGCTGGTATGGTACTATCCTCTACTGTGTCTGCACTCCGGGACGGCGGATCGGTCTTCCTGCTCTGGGCTGGGTTCTGGCTGGTATGGTCGTGCTGGGACGTCTAGCTCCTCTGGCAATGGCCTCCTGGATCCTCGCCTCTACAAGAACCTCCTCGTAAGAAATCTTTGCCTGTGTGGTGGTATACCTTTGTAGCTCAAAATTAAGTCCGTGATGGAATCTCTAGGCATTTTCTAGATTATTGGGTATCAGGACGACACCAAATCTGCTAAGACGGCTGAACTCCGCGTCATATGCGTCCACTGTCATATTTTCTTATTCTATATATAGAAACTGGGAGTACAGGGCATTCCTAACTGTGGCTGCAAAGTACTTCGTATTGAAGTATTCTAAGAACTGTTCCCAGCTCTGGTTCATGCCTATACTGCACTCAATAGAATCCCACCAGTGATGGGCGTTGCCTTTTAGTTGGACCCTCAATGCAGTCATCCAAAGGTCTGGGTGCAGTTGTGATACCTCTAGTAGCATTTTCGTATTGGCGACCCAATCGAAGATCTGTTCTGCAGTCTCGTTGCCTGAAAAGGTATCTGGTCCCATCTGTCGGAACCATCTAACAGTGTCACCTGTCTGGGCTGGTGGAGGTGCTGGTACGGGTGCTGGGACAGGTGTCCTCTCTAGTACTGCCATCAAACTCTGTCTCAACTTCTCTGTCTGATGCCACTGTGCCTGCATCATAGTCTGAAAGAACTGTAGCATCTGTGGCTGTCCATCTAGCTGTGGCATCTGGGATGTGTAGGGTGGAGGTGGTGGTA
Source organism: Iris macrosiphon (assembly GCA_036927795.1). NCBI lineage: Eukaryota > Viridiplantae > Streptophyta > Magnoliopsida > Asparagales > Iridaceae > Iris > Iris macrosiphon. Next base: position 253,252,227 of record JAYESA010000004.1, read on the forward strand.
ATGGAACCTCTGGTTGTGCAGTAGACATCTCCTCAGATGTCGGCCTCTCGGTCTACAGCATCGGTGTAGCTCCTGATGTCTGGCCCTCACAATGCTGCGTGGGGATCGTCTGGGAAGTCTGTCCCTCGTACTATGGTGTAGGATCGCCTTGAGAAGTCTCGTGCCAATGTATCAACGGGGTCTGTAGCGGGGCTTGCCCTTGGGGTACCTCTTCTCTTTGGGTGGTGTTGTCTGGCACCGCGGCACTGGGTGCTCCGCGTCCACTACGCAAGTTCATCTTGCTGCAAAAGATAGGGCTTTATTAAAAAGGACGGAATCAAACAAACATGATGCAGATATTTAGAAGTAACACGAAGGAAGATCAAAAATATAATCAGAGTGGATGAGACCTAGTAACTTCTATCCTATCGCAGGCTCGCTGGGCATGTTACTACACCACAAGCGAAATATCGACCTGCATGGGCCACGACTAAAACCATGTCATACCCCAGTCCAAAAATATATGAAACTAGGCCATGTGGCAATAGCCAGCTGTCACGTCTCCGAGGATATTCTAATTTAATGGATCCTAACGAAGAGTGCTACGCTCTCCTAAATACTAATATGTCCCAAATATATATATATATATAAAGCAAGTAATCTAGTCTCATCCACAATATAAACAACAAGAAGTACTAAATAAATTGTTGGAAGATAAACACCTGTCTCAAGATATCATAGTACAACCAATAATGTCTGGTGGAAACAAACCCACTACTATGACAAAATAAAATACTAAATGATAGATGAAAGATAATGACTGGGGCATCGGCTGACTAGATAATGATATACCCAATCCTAGGCAGAAGGCCTACCAAGTGACCACGGGAACTCTGACGGTAGCACCTCTAACTCCTCTGCGGTAGCGAACCTCGTCTCCTATCCTGGCCCATATACCGTGGGATAGTAAGCCTCGTCCAAATCTGGAAAGGTACCAGGTCCTCAGAGGGACGTACCAAGATACATGGAAACATGTCATATATAAATACTGAATAAAGTAAATACAATAAAGGGTGTGCTAACCATCTAACTGTATGCAATATGAGGACAACTTTGGTACGTATGATTAGGTGTAGGCATAACGTTACCACTCCGAAGAATGGGAAATCTGCAAGTATATATACGTCCATACCGCTCCGAAGAACGAGAATCTGAATAGTATAACGTCCATACCGCTCCGAAGAATGGGGAATCTGCAAGTGTATATAACGTCCATACCGCTCCGAAGAACGGGGAATCTGCATAAAGAGAGTCATTGGATCCGTGGCTCCTCTGAATACTACGAATTCCAATGGGTGTATCCCATACGCCTACTAGTGGTCCTCTCCACCCAATGTAGATACACTGGTCGAATACTCGATGTGCGTACTACGTATCTATATGCCAGTCTCTATAAATAAAAATAACCCTGAGTTACATACTAACCGTGATGTATGTCACGCGCACTGATAGCTAGTCGAGTACGCGGACCCGCATCCCAATATAAATATGTCTTAGTAAAACGTGTAAGAGTGACAGGTCTTGAAAGATATCAGGGTATCCTTCAGTGGGGTGAGTCTGCTAATGACTAAATTAAGTAAACTAACCATCGACGTATCCGTCGACTGCACCCAAATCAATCTCGGACACGCACAGTCATATAAAATAGAACAACAAGATAACATACAATATATACAACATTTAATTTAAACAGTAAATATGGCAAGGTATCTTGCCTGAGTCCTCAAGCTGTGAATGCCAATAGCCTACTCCTGCGATTTCTTGAGACAATAATCACTACGTTATCGGTTTATGAAACTACAATAAGCATTATTGAATTACACGTCATTTATTTCCATTTTAATTGTACAAGGTAAATGTCCATGTTTCTGGTGAATTATAAGTGCTTATAACAAGTTCGACTATTAGGGTAATTATCATCTATTAATTACTGTTTTAACTCAAATTATCATACATACTCATCTCTAGGTTTACCCAAGAATTTGCTTGTGTCCACATACGATACACGACACCAGCTTGATGACACGATGATACAACCATGCATGATACCATGGAGAAGAGATCCACGAGGTTTACCTATTCGAGGTTGATCGTGGGGGGCCTATGCTCGAACTCTGGCCGTTCTCTGGAGAGGGTGGCACTCCGGTGTTGCCCGGCGAACACGGTCAGCGACGTCAGCGATGGTAGTAGCAACTGTAGCAGCCGCGGCAGTTTTGTGGCAGTGACAGCGGCCTGGCAACGGTGGCAGGCGGCCTAGGGTGATGTTGGTCGGAGGTCCGTACGGGGGAGAGGTCGTGGTCTACCGGACAGGGGGCTTGCCGGTGCCGGAATCGGCTGTGGCAGCCGGGTTTCCGTCAACTAATTGAGGGTGGGGGTGATGGGGATGGCCGTTGGCGCGGGGATGTTGGGGTGGGGGAGTCGGTAGTCCAGCGAGGGGCTGAGACGGAGATGGAGGCAGCTTTCGATGGTGGTGGGGGTGATTCCGAAGTCGGAATGGAAGAGTGCTAGGGTTTGGTTAGTCGGCTAGGGTTTTGATGGGTAGTGATGGATTTTAGGGTTTCAAGTGAAGGGATTACATATTTATATATCTAGGAAATTTGTGGGCTGACCTCGGCTTGGGCCTATCTGTTCCCATTGAGATGGGGCTGGTCCATGTGAAAGAGTGTATGTGGGCTTGGTTGAGTTCTGCTTGAGGTAAAATTAGCATTAATTTAAATAGGTTAAATGCAGTGTGCTTGATATTTTTTTTTATACTCGAATATCGTGTAGATAGGAGGTGACGAAAGGGCGAGTATCTAAGGTTACCCAATGGTCAGAGGGGTACCTATAATTGTCGTACATAAATTCTAATTAAATTCAAATAAATTCTAGTCTCTCGGTTTAATTTAAATTAAACCCTAAATTGGTCGAGGGGGTTTACACTTCAACTCTCTGTTGGTGGGGACATATTCTTCATAGAGAATGTCTCCCATGGGTAGCTTTGAGATATCTGCCATTTCATGGAGTACTAGGCCCAACTCACCTATTAGAGTGGCGAAAGTCCCAGGGAGCGAGTTATATCGCTCCATCAAACCTAAGAACAAATTGGTGTTGATGGGCAGCCCAACACTAGTAGCACTTACAGCCTCAAATAAGTTAATACCAGCTCCATCTGAAAGTGCTTCAGGGCCCATGCAGTTAAATTGGCCGATCGAAGATTGTGGGGGTTAAGCCATCCACTTGTGTGAGGGTTAACCCTGGGATATACTCCTCCATGCTCCATAAATTCATTGCAGAAAGTTGCCATTTGAAATGGCTGAATTAAGGAAGAGTCTTCACTCGAGATGCTGCCTGGTAGTAATCCTCTGAAGGACATTATAGGGCCCGAGGGACTACATGCAAAGGATCCTTGGTTTAATCCTTTCTTATAAAATATCATCCCTAGCTGGCCATGAAGATCAGGAGTCAGAGTCCATACCATCCTTCTGGGATGTGTGGCATGGAAGAATGCAGAGATAGGATAATCTCTGGACATTTTGGCAGGTACATGACCGTGCCCTCAGCAGAAAATACCTAATCTTCCATCTTGGGCTTTTTCCAGGATTGTTTATCAATAACATCCCCAAATAAGAAAGCTGGTTTCTTATACTTGGTCCCATCTATGTATGTCAAGGGTTCTCCACTGATCATACTCAGCAACATTCTTTCTCCTTAGGCCGAGATCAGAGTTCCCCTTTCTTGAGGATACTCGTTTCCAGAGATGGAGAAAGTCACATGGGACAAATACTCCAAGTAATTAGAATTCAATATTCCAGCAGCAGAGCCCATTACTTCAGCCAGATGGAGGATCTATAGGTCTACTGCAAAAAGTAAGAGAATAAGTCAGTTTTACGCTGGAATTTACTTTCAGCACGTAAAACGTAAAGTGCTACATTCTTGCAGTATACGCCAAAACTTGACAGTCTGAATTTTTATGCCAGACTGCAAAAGTTTAAGTTTTACACTGGAATTTACTTTCAGTGCATAAAATGCAAGGTTTGCAGTATACGCCAAAACCTAACAGTCTGAGTTTTTATGCCAGATTGCAAAATATAGAGTTTTACGCTGGAATTTACTTTCAGTCGTAAAACGCAAGGTTTGTAGTATACGCCAAAATTTAACAGTCTGAGTTTTTATGCCAGATTACAAAATATGGAGTTTTACGCTGGAATTTACTTTCAATGCGTAAAATGCAAAGTTTGCAGTATACGCCAAAAATTTGACAGTCTGAGTTTTTATGCCAGATTGCAAAATATGGAGTTTTTACGCTGACATATTAAAATATGGGCGTATTTGCGCATATACATATAACGTGTGCGAAGGGTTTTATTCCTCTCGAAGTTTTTACCTGTGATACCCGGTGCACAGCTAAACGGTGGAGCACTTCGTTTAGAACGAGGCTCGCTTAGCCTAGTAGGAGTCGCTCGTGCTTGAGCAGAGGAGCGAGATGATGAAGCGGCTTTCTTTTCCTCAGTAGCGGAGGTCTGTTTTGGTGCCATGGCGAATCTGAGATTTTTTTCAGAAAAAGACAAAGAGTTCTCAGAAAGAGACGAAGGGTTTTTCAGAAAGAGACGAAGGATTTTTCTCTCTCTTGACCTAGGCCTATTTATAGAATTCAAATGACTCTCCGAATCCTTAACCAAATCCGATTTTTATCATAGTCGGTTATGATTTGGGACCACGTCAGCCGATTATTTGAAAAGGAAGACAGATAGTCATGCAGCATAACGGATCCCTAATTTTATGCTCAGGGTCTTTTATGCGCAGAGCAAGGATTCATGATTTTATGCGCAGAGCTATGGATCTATAATTTTACGCTCAGAAGCTACAGATTTACGATTTTACGCTCAGAAGCTACAGGTCTATGATTTTACGCTCAGAAGCTTTTACGCTCAGAAGCAACAGATCTACGATTTTACGCTCAGAAGCTACATATCTATGATTTTACGCTCAGAAGCTTTTACGCTCAGAAGCTACAGATCTACGATTTTACGCACAAAATCTACAGATCTACGATTTTTACGCTCAGAAGCTACAGATCTATGATTTTACGCTCAGAAGCTGCGGATCTATGATTTGCTACAGATCTATGATTTTATGCGCATCTTAAATTATGCGGGATAGATCAGCTAGCAGAATACGTGTATATCTTGATAATTCGGGTTTTACGCTTGAAGAAGCCAGTCACAAGAGCTTACGCAGGAAATGCTCTTCTTATCAGCGTTTTCTCTCCTTTTTTATTCGAGGGGACTTCATCAGACGAAAGGCCAAGGAGTTCCCTGAAAGTGTCTATCTTCACTGGAAAATGACTTTTCTTCCTTGGCCATTGATAGTTCATTCAAAGTATTAGCCAGAATCTAGTTCAGGGATGGCCTATTCGGCGGATATTTTTTGCCTTGTCTCGAGAATCTTTCGAGAAGCCATTTTTTTTAAGATAATATTCTAAACATATGTTCTTCGTATTTATGAAGGAGAAATGACGGTTTAGAATTCTATGTGACTCCTCGTCCAAAAAAACAGTATGACAATTGGATTTTCAAGACAATTTAATACTAAAAGAGTTTTTACGCATCTTCTTCTATGCCTAAAAGTCAAAATGTGACTGGAGGCATATTTGTCAGAGTCTGCGTAAAAATTACTCAAGTGGGTTGAAGCTGCGTATTACCAGACTTTCTTACAGCAACATGGCAAATCAGTAATGCGTAAAAGAAGACAAGTTTATTAATCATGATTACATATGATAAATATCCATTTTTTTATAAAAGATTTTTTATTAATATTCAAGATCATGATTACATATGATGGAAATCTATTATGCTAGGTTCTCGTCTGATGGAGATCTTTATTTCTTCTTCTACAACACTTCTTCGGCCGGGGGGCCCAGAAAATGGTGAATGGAGGGAGGATACAAAACTGGACCTGTTTAAATTATTCAAGCCCACCCCCCATACGTTATCAGCGGCCATGCTTAGAATTATATTTGGGATTCAGACCCAACACAATACTGGAAGACACGGCCAAGCTGCCCTCCAGGGTCCAGCTTCATAATAGGGAAAAATACAGCTAGCAAGCTGTGTGGTCTAATGTGACCCTTCCTCTCTCTTTGACGAATCGCCATATAAAATTGCTGCTTATCTAGAGCAAAGGAAGCTATGATATCCTTCCATGTTCTATCATTGCAGAGAATATTTGCTCGATAACGTCTCTTTTTACGGCTCCTTACAAGCTGGAAGAGCATAATCTTCTTCTTTCTCGGTTCAGCCCAATGAATCTCTGCAGTCATCTTTGTGGTAAAGGAAGTATGGAAAACAAGTTCATTTGCTTACCCTTATATAGGCAGAAGAGAACATACAAATCCTAACAACTTCTTAAATATCGTCGAAAAATTAGCCTCGAAGAACGAGTCAAATTTGACCATTTCATGCTTCATTCAAAGTATTTCAAATTACGAGAAATTTGAAAACTTTGAAGGGGGTCTTATAGAAGCATAAAATACGCTAGGGAATTGTACGCATATTATACAGTCAAAACCCCCAACATACATGAAGTCAGCATAAAGTAGAGCTTCAGAGCTGCCCAGTAAAACAGGGCTTCAGAGCTGTGTGGCATAAAATATGACTTCAGAACTGCCCGCGTAAAACAGGACTTCAGAGCTGTGTGGCATAAAATATGGCTTCAGAGCTTCCCGTATAAAATAGGGCTTCAGAGTTGTTTGGCCTAAAGTAGAGCTTCAGAGCTGTCCGCGTAAAGCAGTGCTTCAAGACTGTTCTGCGTAAAAGGTTGCTTTACCCTCCTGCGTAAAGTTTAAAATATGTTTGTTTTTAATGCAGCGTAAAGCTGTACGAGGAACTCTTCGTATTCCTCGGATAAATTTGTCAGACAAATCAGTGAACCTAGCACCTAACAAAAGTACTGCACGATGATCGAGAGGACGGCTGTGATGTTGATTTTGTACAGAGACCCAGGTTGTCGTTTAGTAACATATTCTTGGTATAAGTCATTTTTACGCAATCAAAAAATATGCTGCCTATTCTACATGGGCAGAAATGAGTTTTACGCTCAAGATAAAGACAAAATCAGATGCCACGTCAAAAGTTGTTTCTCGTACAGAGCTCGAGGCAAATCTCTGCATTTAATGTACGAGATCTTGTTCTATTTTTAAAAGTTTTTTCATAACTGGGAAAGCTAAAATTGTGGCTAATACGCTCACATCACCATCCTTGCATTTTATGCCAACCAGACAATTTTTAACTATAGGAGTACGCCGTATGCTATCTCCTCGAAATACGCCAACTCGGCTATATATGTAAAGGTACGTGATAAGGCTATTTAGCTCAGAATACGCTCAAAACCTCAGTCGTGAAGGATAATTGGCTATTTTATGGTGGTTATCTATTATTCATGAATCATCAAAGTTTTACGCAGAGTTTGGCCTTTTACGCCAACAAGACAATTATTTGGCTTTTACGCCAACCATCTTTACGCAAGATGCAGTTACCTACGTGGCTTGCATGCCATGATCTTCGAGAAGCAGTTATATGCGTTACCTCATCAAGGGACACATGTCATACACAGATTTAGAAGACTATGGGAACGTGGGTAGCAGTTATTATAACCGCAGCGTAAAAGAAGTCTTCTTCTTCATAGCTTGATCTTTTATGCCAACAAGACAGTTATTTGGCTTTTACGCCAACCATCTTTACGCAGGGGCAGTTACCTACGTGGCTTGCATGCCATGATCTTTGAGAAGTAGTTATACGCGTTACCTCATCAAGGGACATGTGTCATACACAGATTCAGAAGACTATGGGAACGTCGGTAGCAGTTATCATAACTGCAGCATAAAAGAAGTCTTCTTCTTCACAGCTTGGTCTTTTATGCCAACAAGAAAGTTATTTGGCTTTTACGCCAACCATCTTTACGCAGGGGTAGTTACCTACGTGGGTTGCATGCGATGATCTTTGAGAAGCAGTTATATGCGTTACCTCATAAAGGGATACGTGTCATATGCATATTCAGAAGGCAATTGGAATGTGGGTGGCAGTTTTCATGATCGCAGCGTAAAAGATGCAACTTTCTTCACAGTTTGATATTTTATGCCAACAAGACAGTTGCTTGGCTTTTTACGCCAACTTGGCAGTTATTTGATTGATCTCTATAAATAGAGACCCCTGGTCACAGGGTGGAGGGGGATCGAAGATCAGAGAGAAAGAGAGAGAGAGCACAGACAGAGAGTATTGGTTGACAACTTTGGCAACGAGAATTCAATCCCACTTGCAACCTTTGAAGCTTCTTCTTCTTCTACAGCACTTCTTCATCATCGTGTGGTCCAAGGAACAAAGTGATCGACCACAGATCAGCCTTCTATAGCAATACTTCCCCAGAATTATTTTATTGTACTTAATATCCTCGTATAGGTTTAATTGTACTCTTTTTCTTGTTTGTAAGCAACAAAAAGGGTTTCCTATAAACCTTCTTCATTTTGTTTATCATCAAACAACTGTGACTACTAATAGAACTCTTATAAATTGGGTAGTGTAGATGAGTTAAAGGATAATAGGATAGTGTATGGACAATAAATGAGAAGTGTTAGAATGGCAGACCATGACCTTAGGAAGCACTTCTAGATAACAATGTAGTGTAATAGCTATAGTGATTATTATGAATATGAGTTAGTGTCAATTTCGAGGACAAAATTTTTGTAAGTTAGGTAGAATGTAAAACCCCTAATTTTATTAAACTGTATTATTATTTAATTAATTATTTACTTGATTTATAGTAATTATTAGGTAATTATAAGAAACATAATTTATTGGATTTTAATTATTAGGTAATTATGCATTTAGAGAATTATTATGCAAACTATTATTTTAGCTTATTTTATTGTAGGTAGAAACGTGATAGAATTTTAGATGTACTAATAAAATTTTCCTGAAATTTTTATACCGTGTATACATGTTTAAACAAATAATAATAAATAATAGTTATAATAAATATACTACTAATAATAATAAGCGTTAGAAGTAATAATAATAATAACAATATTGATAATGATAATAATAATAATAATGAATAAAACTATTCCTAAATAAATAAAAAGAAAAAGAAAACAAAAGAAAACAAAAAGAAAAGAAAGAAAAAAGAAAAAAAATAGTAATAATAATAAACCTAAATCCACCTTTTTCTTAATTCCTAAACTCTAACCTTTTCCTATACATAATACTAAATAACAAAAACCTAACTACTAAACTCCCAGCAAACCCAACTCTTCTCCCCCTCCCCCGCGTCACAGTATCCCCCCCCTCTCTTATATATATATATATATATATATATATATATATATATATATATATATATATATATATATATATATATATATATATATATATATATATACTACATACATGACTATTACCATCTCAAACCCTAACACTAACCCTAACCCTACCCCTTCGGCGACCCCGTGCCCCTTCGGCCGACCACCCCGCCGCCGGAGCCACCGCAGTCGCGCGTCGCCGCAGCCCGCTGGCCGGCTGCCGCCTTTCGTCCGCGGACATGCACACACGCGTGCAGAAATACTGTCTAAAGTACCCATCTTCAAGGTGATGTAACTCTCTCATCTTTCATCCTTTTCTCATATGGTTTATTCGTATACGCTCACAACATGACTCTCTAGGATTTTCGTTCAAGCGGCACGAGTTTTCGTGTCCCGGATTGGTCGAAAAATCGACCGGAAAATGACCGGAAAACTGACCAAAACAGTTCAGAATTTCGAATTCAAAACCCCATGTTCACACCAAATTTTCCGTCAACCTGTTCAATATTTTCAAAAACTATTAAAAGAGTTTTTCTTCTCTATATAACCAAGAATTTTTTTGTTCTTTTAGTTTTTCTTAATTCGTTCTATGTGTTAAATTATTCAACCTCCAAATCAACCAAAAACTTGATTTTTAAAATAACAAAAATTTATGATACGGAACGCGCCCTGCCAAACGGGACCGCTCTGTCGTGTACCAAGTTTACGGAAAGGTGCGTACGGTATACCCAGATGTGTGGACTTTCGCAAAAACTAATTTGGACGCGTGTGCGCGTCAGAATCACCCCGTATCCGCAAAAAGTTCCCGTATCGTGACTTTTGCAAAATATCGCACCATTTAGTGTACGCTCGTCAGAACACGACAAAACTTGTGCCATTGGATTCGTGGTATCACGTTGGTCCTGTGACACAAGTGTCACGCAATTCTGAGATAGTTGACCAAGCCGCCTATTGACGGGCCCTACGGTTGACTTTTTGGCAAAATTGTGTTCGGCTCACCGGAATTCATATTTGGATATACCGTTGAGTTCGTACTGACATTTAGAGTTTGTTTGACCTATAATTTGTCCTATTTAGAGACCGTTATCTCTGGCACATTTTTCGGTGCAAAATAGGCTACATGTGGACCCCGCTTTGATCCAAAATTACCCTTTTGCCCCTGTGTCCAAATTGGACGAAAGGGTAATATTTTCTAGCTATCTCGCTTATTCTGGGAATGTTGGTGATATTTATTTCAGCATCCGGAGACGTTTATTCTGAGACAGTAGTTTCTGATCCTGTATGCTTGACTCCTGGACGTTACACCTTGTAGCTTTCTTACCAAGTAAGATACCTTGCCAAATTGCTTACAGTACTTTGCATGCTTATTATATTTCTGTATATTCATTGCATTTCTGTATATTCATTGCATGTATAGTTTCTTTCAGTTATTATTATATATTAGATATGTTGACACACACATGACACTTAGTATCATGAGAGGACAATCAGTAGGCGTATGGGCTTTAACCACTCTGGTAAATCGTAGTATATAGCTCGCATTATGGGCGTGTATCGCGCTGGTCGCTAATCCCGAGGTATGTCAATTTCTGTACAGTTGCGCTGTTCGCTACCCCCGAGGTTTGACAATTTCTGATGTCCCCTGACGGGTGTGTGAGCTGTGAGGCTTAGATCGAGTAGCCTACCCTTGCCCATACGTCGAAAAGTTGTCCTTATTTGTATTTATATAGATTATCTTGTACAGCGTACTTATATATTTTTAAACATTATGCATGTTTACTGTATTCAAATTGTCTTGCTCTATGTATCTTGTTACGTCCCTCTAAGGACCTGGTCCCTTTCCAGGTGTAGATGTTCATGACTATTCGCAGGAGGACGGATTAGGAATTACCACTTATCTCTTCCGAGGAGGTCTTTGTCACGCCCCAATTCCGTGGAATCGTTAGTCGTCCCCCGGGCGTGACCGCCGTGCGGGCCTAGGTTGCGCTCCGCACAAGGCTAAGTATTTATGTTTTGCATAGCGAGCACATATTCAGAGTACGCAGATAATTGAAACACAGCTTAAAACATGAAAAAGTTCTCTTTTATTGATAATATGAACATCTATTACAAACTCCTTGAACTGAGTCATAAGGATTGCCTCTATGGGCTTACAAAAGTGTTGACACAAAATGAGATAGCAGTCCTGTACATTACATCCTTTACTACAACTCAAAATATAAGACCTTGGGTCGGAACGACTGCCTTGCCACGAAGCTGCATGGTTGCTTGGTGGCTAGCTTCTTCTTCAAAAGGCTTCTTCTTCAAAATGCTTCTTCTTCTTGTGCTACAAAAGGTGGCACGGTCGAGGCGTGCCTACAGCTGGACTGGATTGGGGATTTGTCTCCTGCTCCTCGCTTGGTTCTCCTAGCACGGGGAACCTGTTTCAACGAGGGTCAGTACATCGAAACGTACTGTTGAAGGCAAGCTAACCCAACTATACCAATCAACACGTTGTTTTAATGAATCATGCACCTTTTGTTGTGAGTTTCTATCTTGCCTTAGTTCATTTTACAATAAGACATAGATATAGAATCATTGAAATGACCCGCCACCGTTCGGTGATATTTACCTGTCCGTCTGAACCACCTGCACAATACTTACCTTGCCTTCTCTGCCAAGAAGACACAAGTTAGTTTCAACAGGTTTAAATATACGAGGGGATCACTGGCTTTGATGCCATAATGGACGGTCTTAGTCTCAGGCTAAGGTGACGGAGGCACATGTATCACTATACGCCATCCCGCCTATGGGAGAGACTAATCTTGAGGTTCCATCCGGATCGGATCGGTGCCAGTGCCCCAGCGATCGTCTGCAGGAACCAAGAGGCCTTATGCACAAGTTGTCCGTGATCAACGGCGTTTGTGTTAAGTTTGCCATTTATGTAGCTGAGGCAATGAATTCAGGGGATATGTAGCATTGTGTGATGTATTTTGCATAGTCTCCCTGAATAATTGATGCATGGCAAAGGGTGTTCTACATATAGCATATTTATAGAAGAAGAAGTAAGCATTCTAACTTGTATATATGCATATGGTAAACATTTTGAATAAGCAAGCATGTAGTAAGTAACTGTTCACAAGTTTCGATCACAAGCATACAGATCCAAGTCTATTCCCTTATTATCTTGATATCTTTTAGTTATTACTTGGTATCGTTTGGTCAGGGCAAGCACGAACACAAGATTTTAGATGTGAAGACTAGCAAGAAGGGCCAGCTAATCGGGTTGGTAGCCACTCACTTTAGTGGTTGGAAGGAGGAAGGAAAGAAGTGCTTTAGGAGTCCGCTCGAGCGACGCCTACTGCTGGATCACCTGTATTGACATGAACAGCTGATCAGTACTTCTTTCTCTCTTTCCATTATCGGAATTGAAGTGCAGTCCTAAGAACAAAAGCAATGAAATCCATCGAAACCGTTCAAGAAAACCCAAGCAAATCCGAAAACTAACTCAAGGCACGAAAGCAACAAGCGACAGCGAAAACTAGGCAACAAAAGAATGCAGCGGAGAGGTCCCTCCTGACTCTGCCGCTAAGTCGATCCCGGGGGCACGGTCCACTGAATATGGGAATCGATTCCGAAGAAATAAATCCATAACAAGGACGAGTTCTTAATTCAATCTATCCCGATCGAACGATACCGTCTTGTATTTCTTAGCCGCGCTCCCCGAATAGGGGGAACGGGGCACCACATCCTACCCAACTAATTAAAAGTTTCATCCTGAAACTTAAGGAATAGAACCTACCACTAGGAAATAATGAGGGGAACCTTTCCCTCATTTCGGATTCAAGCTCCCAAGTAGATTCTTCGACAGATTGATTCCGCCAAAGCATGCACACGAGAGGAACCGAACGAGTCCGAAGCAGCTTTTCTTTTCTATCCAAAATTTGCACAGGCTGTTCTACATACGTCAAGTCGGCTTGAAGGTTCAGTTGGTCAAGTTCTACCATATGGCTCGGGTCGTACACATATTTCCTAAGTTGCGAAACATGGAATATATCGTGTACGTCGGATAGGGATGGTGGTAGAGCAATCTGATACGCAACTGAGGCAACCCGCTTTAGTATTTCGAACGGGCCGACAAATCTCGGACTTAGCTTTCATCTTGCCCCGAACCTGCTGACTCCTCGCATGGGCGAGACCTTGAGGAATACTCAGTCGCCTACTTGGAACTCTAGCGGTCTTCGATGTGTGTCCGCGTAGCTCTTTTGACGGCTTTGAGCTAGCTTTAATCTATCCTGAATCAGCCGGACTTTCTGGACGGTCTGCTCCACGAGCTCAGGACCAAGTACTTGCCGTTCCCCAACTTCGTCCCAACAGATAGGAGATCTATACTTCCGCCCGTATAGCGCCTCATACGGCGCCATTTGAATGCTTGATTGATAACTATTGTTGTAAGCAAATTCAGCTAAAGGTAGATGAAGGTCCCAACTAGTCTTCAAGTCCAAGGCGCAGAGTCGCAACATGTCTTCGAGGATCTGGTTGACACGTTCGGTTTGGCCGTCGGTCTGTGGATGGTAGGCGGAGCTAAACTTCAACTTCGTCCCCATTGCTGACTGTAGGCTTCCCCAGAAACGTGATATAAATCGACCATCTCGATCGGAGACTATGGTTACGGGCACACCATGGAGTTAAACGATTTCGTTGAGATATATCTGAGCCAGGCGGTCGGCACTCCAAGTAGATTTGATAGGCAGAAAGTGAGCTGACTTGGTGAGTCGATCGACGATAACCCAGACTGCATCATGTCCCCGTTGCGTCCTCGGCAAGCCAACAATAAAATCCATCGTTATATCATCCCATTTTCACTCTGGAATAGCAAGGCTCTGTAGTTCTCCGCCTGGTTTCTGGTGTTCGACCTTTACTCGTTGACAAGCCATGCAATGCGACACAAACTGCGCCACATCCCGTTTCAAGCCGTGCCACCAAAACGTCGTACGAAGATCCTGATACATCTTTGTGCTACCCGGATGAGAAGTATAGCTAGCAAAGTGGGCTTCCGTGAGTATTTCTTCTCTGAGGGCCGCGTCGCTTGGAACGCACAGTCTTCCCTTCACTCGAAGCATCCCATCCGTGCTTACCGCAAAGTCGGACGCCTTGCCTGCCGAGATAAGAGCATGAATCTTTTGCAGGAACGGGTCGTCCTTCTGAGCGGTTTTCACTCTATGTAACAAGTCGGGTTCGAGGCACAGTTGTGATACTTGCGCCCACTTCTTATATCTTATTTTCAGTGTAATGCCCAGTGATTCAAGGTCTCGGTGCAGTATATCGTTGACAGGCAAGCTCCCTACGAACACTCGACTCAGTGCGTTAGCTACTACGTTTCCCTTGCCAGGCGTGTATATGATCGTGATATCGAAATCGCTAAGGAGTTCGAGCCATCGCCGCTGCCGAAGATTCAAATCTTTTTTAGTGTACAAATATTTTAAGCTCTTATGGTCCGTGTAGATTTCACACGGCACGCCATAAAGATAGTGGCGCCACAGCTTTAATGCAAACACTACCGCGGCAAGTTCAAGGTCATGCGTTGGGTAGTTCTGCTCGTGCGACTTTAGCTGTCTAGACGCATAGGCTATCACTTTATCCCGTTGCATCAGGACACATCCTAGTCCCCTTCCTGATGCATCGCTATATATTTTGAAGTCATCTGGTCCGTTTGGCAAAGTAAGGACCGGGGCGGAGACGAGGCGCTGCTTTAACTCCGTAAACGAAGCTTCACAGTCGTCCGTCCAAGTAAACTTCGCACCCTTCCGAGTGAGCTGAGTCAAGGGCGAAGCAATTCTAGCAAAATTTTGAATAAACCTGCGATAGTAACCTGCTAGCCCAAGGAAACTTCGGATATCGCTGGCTGACTCCGGTCGTTTCCACTGCAGGATTGCTTCTACCTTCTTCGGATCAACTGAAATGCCTTCCGAAGAGATGACATGCCCTAAAAAGGATATACTGTCTAGCCAGAATCCACATTTACTTAATTTGGCGTACAGCTTGTTGTCTCGAAGGGTTTGCAGCACCATCCGCAGGTGTCCTGCATGCTCATCCCTAGTCTTCGAGTACACCAAGATGTCATCGATAAAAACCACCATAAATTTATCGATGAAAGGTCTAAATACTCGATTCATAACATCCATGAATGCTGCAAGCGCATTCATCAGTCCAAACGGCATTACAGAAAACTCGTAATGACCGTACCGGGTTCAAAAAGCAGTTTTGGGGGTGTCCTCAGGCCTAATCTTCAGCTGGCGGTAACCTGAGCGAAGATCGATTTTCAAAAACACTGCCGCTCCCTGTAGCTGATCGAACAAGTCATCAATCCGTGGCAGAGGATATTTGTTTCGGATTGTGACTTTATTCAGTTCTCTGTAGTCGATGCAGAGGCGTAGAGTTCCGTCCTTCTTCTTCTTCACGAAGAGCACAGGCGCGCCCCAAGGAGACACGCTCGGACGGATAAACCCACGCTCAAGTAATTCTTGGAGTTGGCACTTTAATTCCTTCAGCTCTGCAGGGGCCATTCTGTATGGAGGTTTGGAGATCGGCTGCGTGTTCGGAAATGTGTCAACAGTGAATTCAATCTCTCGATCGGGCGGCATGCCGGGTAGTTCGCTCGAAAATACGTCGGGGAACTCCGCCTCAACGGAATCAGGCTCGACGTTTGCGTAGTCCTGCCGCGTGTCCCGAACTGATGCTAGAAATCCCTCGCAGCCTGTGTAGAGCATTCGCCGAGCAGATTTTGCCGAAATCACCATGCAGGCCTTGGTCGTATCGTTCGCTGGACTACTGGTGTAACAGAACATGGCTTCTCCGGGCAGACGAAAAATGACTCGCTTCTCTGCACACTCAATAGTTGCCGCACATGCGCCTAGCCAGTCCATTCCCAAGATGATATCATAGTCCCTAACATCTAGAACTAAGACATCGAGCGACAGCTTCTTCTCCCCAATACAAATATAACCGCCTAGGCATACTGAACGAACAGGTATTTTTGTACCAGAGGGGGTGCTAACATTTAAATCCAAGTACAATGGAGTCATTTTTATATTGTTCTCCACGGCAAAATTTGTGAAAATAAAACTATGCGTTGCACCTGAATCAAATAGAACACGAGCAGGTATATTATTGAAAAGCAAAGTACCTAACACGACGGTATCCGAAGCTAGGGCTTCTTCCCGTGTCATGGTATAGACCCGGCCTTGAGCTTGATTACGCCCTTGTTGAGGCGCCGCTCGATTGGCCTGGGTTGCAGTATTTTGATTTTGTTGTGGAGGACGACGCTCAGTGTACTTTGGACAGTTGGGAAGGGCATGATCAGAAGCTCCACAAACGAGACATAACCTATGCTTCCGACGACATTCACTTTCGACGTGCCCTGTCCTTCTACAGAAATCACATCGTTGCCCCGAGTTTCCCTTTTTCGAACCGCCGTTGTTAGGGCGCTTTGCAGCTGTGTTTCCTCTATCGTTGCCTTGGCGTTTGTGATTGGGGGTTTGCACAGCGCCGGTGGCAACGTGAGGATACTGCGGTTCGAGGGAGAGGGCATGGTTTAAGACTTCCCTCATCGTCTGATACTGTGGAACAGATATGTGCCCATGGATGCCAGGACGTAGCCCTCCCTCGAATCGTTTGGCACGACTCTCTGTATCCGGTAGGTAAGCGGTAGCAAATTTGGTCAGTTTGTTGAATTCTGCCGAGTATTGCTTTACCGTCATACTGCCCTGCCGGAGTTGAACGAACTCATTTTTCCGTTGACGTCGTAGAGGCGGGGGTATAAACTCCTCCTCAAATGCGGCACGAAAAGTCGTCCACGCGATCGCCTCCTCTCCATAGCCAAGTTGAAGAGATCGTCGATGCACGTCCCACCAGTCGTGCGCATTGAGGCGAAGCAGTAGTTGGGCACAGGTGACGCGCTTGTCTTCCGGCACCTCCAGGAGAGAAAAATGATCTTCAAGCTCGACGAGCCAATCTAGGGCCACGATGGGGTCCTCAGTCCCATTAAATGGCGTGTTGCAGACCTTCTTGAAGTTGCCAAAGGTGAAGGCAGTCACTTCCCTCGTCCTTGGCACTAGCGGAGTCTCTACTTCAAGTATTGGTTGTTCCACCTGGGTCGCTGTTGTAGCTGTGGACTGGTTGGTGGCCAAGGTCTGAACAAGTTGTTGTAGGGTATCTACCTACTTTTGTTGGACTGAGAGTCGAGCCTCTAGATTGCTCTCGAACCTGGCTTGGCGGGCATCATCCCTCTGTCGTTGCTCGGTTAACATTTGCATCACTTGTTGAAGCAAATCTGTTTGAGACATGCCCCGTTGGCTCCGAGAGCTTCCTGATGTTCCGGAGCTGCTCTCTTGAGTCCGTGTCTCGCCTGGCGCTAGCGCTGATGGTTGCGCTTGCGTCATTCCTTGAAAAGAGGTAAATTAGATCAGGATCATAATGTATTATGGACTTATTGCATGAGCGTATCTCATTTTGGCCTTAACGAGTTCAGGAGTTCGCATAGGAAGTTATCGCTAAGGGAACTTTTCCAGTTCATGAATCAAAGGAACTTTGAAGCTGTGCTCTGATACCAACATGTCACGCCCTGATTCCGTGGAATCGTTAGTCGTCCCCCGGGCGTGACCGCCGTGCGGGCCTAGGTTGCGCTCCGCACAAGGCTAAGTATTTATGTTTTGCATAGCGAGCACATATTCAGAGTACGCAGATAATTAAAACACAGATTGAAACATGGAAAAGTTCTCTTTTATTGATAATATGAACATCTATTACAAACTCCTTGAACTGAGTCATAAGGATTGCCTCTATGGGCTTACAAAAGTGTTGACACAAAATGAGATAGCAGTCATGTACATTACATCCTTTACTACAACTCAAAATATAAGACCTTGGGTCGGAACGACTGCCTTGCCACGAAGCTGCATGGTTGCTTGGTGGCTAGCTTCTTCTTCAAAAGGCTTCTTCTTCAAAATGCTTCTTCTTCTTGTGCTACAAAAGGTGGCACGGTCGAGGCATGCCTACAGCTGGACTGGATTGGGGATTTGTCTCCTGCTCCTCGCTTGGTTCTCCTAGCGCGGGGAACCTGTTTCAACGAGGGTCAGTACATCGAAACGTACTGGTGAAGGCAACCTAACCCAACTATACCAATCAACACGTTATTTTAATGAAGCATGCACCTTTTGTTGTGAGTTTCTATCTTGCATTAGTTTATTTTACAATAAGACATAGATATAGAATCATTGAAATGACCCGCCACCGTTCGGTGACATTTACCTGTCCGTCTGAACCACCTGCACAATACTTACCTTGCCTTCCCTGCCAAGAAGACACAAGTTAGTTTCAACAGGTTTAAATATACGAGGGGATCACTGGCTTTGATGCCATAATGGACGGTCTTAGTCTCAGGCTAAGGTGACGGAGGCACATGTATCACTACACGCCATCCCGCCTATGGGAGAGACTAATCTTGAGGTTCCGTCCGGATCGGATCGGTGCCAGTGCCCCAGCGACCGTCCGCAGGAACCAAGAGGCCTTGTGCACAAGTTGTCCGTGATCAACGGCGTTTGTGTTAAGTTTGCCATTTATGTAGCTGAGGCAATGAATTCAGGGGATATGTAGCATTGTGTGATATATTTTGCATAGTCTCCCTGAATAATTGATGCATGGCAAAGGGTGTTCTACATATAGCATATTTATAGAAAAAGAAGTAAGCATTCTAACTTGTATATATGCATATGGTAAATATTTTGAATAAGCAAGCATGTAGTAAGTAACTGTTCACAAGTTTCGATGACAAGCATACAGATCCAAGTCTATTCCCTTATTAACTTGATATCTTTTAGTTATTACTTGGTATCGTTTGGTCGGGGCAAGCACGAACACAAGATTTTAGATGTGAAGACTAGCAAGAAGGGCCAGCTAATCGGGTTTGTAGCCACTCACTTTAGTGGTTGGAAGGAGGAAGGAAAGAAGTGCTTTAGGAGTCCGCTCGAGCGACGCCTACTGCTGGATCACCTGTATTAACACGAACAGCTGATCAGTACTTCTTCCTCTCTTTCCATTATCGGAATTGAAGTGCAGTCCTAAGAACGAAAGCAATAAAATCCATCGAAACCGTTCAAGAAAACCCAAGCAAATCGAAAACCAACTCAAGGCACGAAAGCAACAAGCGACAGCGAAAACTAGGCAACAAAAGAATGCAGCGGAGAGGTCCCTCCTGACTCTGCCGCTAAGTCGATCCCGGGGGCACGGTCCACTGAATATGGGAATCAATTTCGAAGAAACAAATCCATAACGAGGACGAGTTCTTAATTCAATCTATCCCGATCGAACGATACCGTCTTGTATTTCTTAGCCGCGCTCCCCGAATAGGGGGAACGGGGCACCACAGTCTTACTTTCAGAGAATCTTTGATTATCTCTAGCGATGGATCACTTCGCTGATACCTTTATATCATCATCTTATTTATATTGAAGATTTACCCTTCTCCCTCATTTTAGTATTGATATAGTCATTGGTAGTGGATTTGTTTCCACCCGACTATCATTCTCTGATACTTTATATTGAGATTCAGTTATATATTAGATTGGTCATTTATTCCTATTTGATTCTGTGGATGAGATTTAGTTATGCATGTGACTTGTGATAATTATATACCACTTGTGAATTATTGTTCATAATACAGCGTACGTGTGTATTATGGTATCCATATATTGGAGTTGCCATATACATATGGCTGGCATGCTTACATGTCCTAGTCCTAGGTATTTTGGGACTGGGGCGTGACAGTAGGTTAGGGACTTTTGGGTTTTAATCCATTAGATTTTATAATCCTTTTTCTTATTCTTTTCTTTCTTTCTTTTCTATTTCTTTTTCATTCTTTTTCTTTTATTCTTTTTAATAAACCATATATATATATATATATATAGAGAGAGAGAGAGAGAGAGAAAATTCTAGAAATTATATTTGTGCATACAATTAAGCTATCAACTGTCCACAGGGTCTCCTACATGGAATAAATTATAAAAAATTTATAATTGCTCCATAAATCCCCTAAATGCACAAACACCTAAAATAAAAATTAAATTAATCATATTTCTTTTAGTTAGCTACTAATTACCATAATTCAATTAAATAACTAATTAAAAGATTAATACGGTTTATAAAATTAGGGGTTTTACAGCACTCCTTCATTATTAGGTACTAGGGACGGTCCCCTTGTATCTCCTCATGACATTACTCCTAGGACGAGCACTCCTGGGATGAGCAGTACTCCACTCTTTCGACCACTTGCACCTCCTCATGACAGTACTCCTGGGACGAGCAGTTCTAGGCCGGAGCCTACTACTCCTCCGTCTACCGTTCCTACTGCTTATAGTACCATGGAGACCGAGGGGTAGACAGATGAGGCCCATCACTCGCAGTATAAGAGAGATCCTCCATACGCGCCTCCAAACGAGCATCGGATGGAGATTTGGGCCGACAACACAAAGTAAGTTAATTAGTTAATATTTCCTTACGCATATATATATATATATATATATATATATATATATATATATATATATATATATATAACTTTTTTATGAATATAATTATCTCTGTATATATATCGTAGGTCGAGGGTACAGAGACGCATGGGGCTCTTTTTGAGGTACAATTATGGTGGCCTTTGGATCAACTACTCCGATGCTCCAAACGAGAGGAAGGTGTTCTGGTTTAAGCACTTCAAGGTAAAAATATATTTAGTTTTAATTTCGATCATCTAATTTATTTATATTACATAACTTACTATATTACTTTTTGTAGGACACATATTTCTATCCACCACACAGGGTCGAGGTGATCGAGGAGATTTTTTTTTCGTCGCCACCAAGCTAGTCCGTGATGCGATCAATGATCAGAAGGACCGTGATCGTTTGGAAAAACTGATCCAAGGTTGGATCACGACTGATCAGAGGACTCAGATGAGGGCTAGATTCGATGATCCCAGGTACAAGGAAATATCGGAGAAGGAGATGGCGGCCAGGAAGAAGGCAGAAAAGTGGTTTTGGGGGGGTGGGTCAATTTCGATAACGAAATAATTTTGTCGCATGGTAAGTATTTGAACGTATATATATTATTTTAATTAAATTAGGATAAAATGGTTAATTTAAGTAACAATATATCTATTTATAATTAATAGGTCCAGAGGGGTGAAGATGCTAACATGGTAACCGTCTTCATCGCCACCCATCGAAAGGGCGGACAACTCATCGATGATAAGGCCACGCGGACTTACATAAATATTACTTTACATTTTTTTATTTTAATATAACTTAGAAAATATACAAATAAATATCCATGTTGTTAGTAATAAGTTTCTTAGATAATAGGATTATTTACACTAACTATCCATATATTTTCGGTTTGTAACACCGGGTACCCCTGCTTTTGAAAAACTTAGAAAATATACAAATAAATATCCAGGTAGTTAGTAACAAGTATATTTATTGAGCGATTCATTTTTTTTCTAGAATGAGTATCTATGACTTCGTAAACAATCGACGCAATATGCTGCGTCTGCACCTCCCGAGGGAGAGGTCGGTTCTTTCTCACAGTCACTGACCTACCCAGTTCCGTCGACTGACGAGCTATGGCAGACCGCCACTAGTGGTCTTCAGAGGGGTACATACTATGGTATGAAATCTTACAGCGCCTATGTTGTGATATAGGGCTCTAGGACCCCCTCTGACCCTGCGCATATCCCACAGCCTTCGTAGGAATCGGTACGAGTCCAGCAGGAGAGAGTTGACCATCAGATTACGTCTCTGTGTGACGAGATAATGAGACTAATTTTGCAGTAGCCTCTGTCCCAACCACAGATGGATGATACGAGGATCTTAGGACATTTTGATGCGCTCGACCAAAGCCTTTTGGTGCTCAGGACTATGATCGAGGCGACACAGCCCAACATAACGAATCTGTCATCATCGACACAATATTCCGTCACTCGAATTATAGGTGTCATGGAATCATACAATGATCGCCTATCAGCATTGGAGAGGATACGTCCTCCTGGTTCGCCGGCATCGATACTGACTCCACCGACGATACTGCCTCATAGTTCAACATCAGTGGTGCTTTCACAGGGCCAGTTGGGACTATATCGTATCCCAGTTGCATGACGGTATTCCTCCTCCTCCTCTTCCTGATCAGCATTAGTCCTAGGTTGGACATATAGTTATGAGTTTATGTGAATTTGGCCCATTTTTGGGAATTTGTGTGACATTGGCCCATTTTTGGGTCTGTTATATATATTCTTTTTATGATATGAGGATATTTTTTTAGACTTTTATGTATGTATGAATTTGTATGACATTGGCCAACAGTGATAGCAGATTTAAATTTATCAGTGTTTAATAATTTGCTTATGTGTGACAATCTATTTTTATAAAGTATTAATATATTTGTATAAACTACAGGCTGAATATTGTTATATAAATTATTATGTAACAATCTGTATTTTATTTTAAATTTTCCTATAATTTAGTGACGTTTAGCGACGTAAAAATATATTGCAGAGAGGTATCAGAACGTCGCTATCCATGTACCAAGATGTCACAAATATATTGCTAAAAATTGTTAATTTGCTGACTTGGCAATCTCTGCCATATCATCAAGACGTAACTAAAATAAGTTGCTAAACATCGCACATTCAAAAAACATTAGTGACATACATGCGTTGCTAAACGTCGCTTAGGGAATAATGTCAGTGATGTTTAGTGACACAATAAACGTTACTAAGTATAGAAATATCAGTGATGTTTTGTGACTAAATCTGTGTCGCTCATATACCGATGTTGTGTCGCAGAAATTCGCTAATTGGTAAAAAATTTGTGACGTTCATACGTCACTAAGATACGTCGCTAGTTGCGACGTATAATGACGTATTTTCAGTCATCAACTAGCTAGACCGCAACAATTATAAAACGTCACTAATAACGTCATGATTTTATTTCAGCGACGTAATTTTATAATTTAGTGACGTTTTTTAGCGTCGCCAACCCCACATGTTTTAGTTGTGGTCATAGCTTTCTATAATTCAGCGTACTAGATAGCCTCTTGATAAGAACTAGGCTCTCGTGTAGTATGGATATCAGTAAGGAATGAATGAAATAATGGAGAATATGATACTAATGTAGAAAATTCAAATTTATTCGGTAGACCAAAATAGTCGGGAGTAAAACGAGTATGAGGTCGATAAGTAGTTGGGACTGGCAGAGAGATTGCGGTAGAGGTATAAATGGGGGAGAAGATAGCGTAGAGGAGGCTGATAAAATATATAGAGGATCATCGTGAGTCAGGGAAGGAGACATCATAGGAGGAGATGTACCAGGAGAGGGAAGCAAAATAGTATGATAAATGGAAACACTATATGATGGAGCTAGGCGAAACAAGAAATGGACAACCAAATATGGGATAGTAAAATAAGTAGAATCCTCTAGAAAGGTGACATGACGAGATATACGAAGACGACGGACTAAGGGATCATAATAACGATATTCCTTATGCTCGAAACTAAAATTGAGTAAGACACACTTGGCTGATCGATCTGTCAGCTTCGAGCACTCAGTCTCAGGAATAAGAACAAAATAAGTGCACCCAAAATATGAAGCATACTATAATCAGAAGGGCATAAAAAAAGATACTCATGAGGTATCCGACCAGAAAAAACAGAAGGAGTGATATTTATAAGATTGACAGAGGTAAGAATTGCCTCTGCCCAGAATATTTGTGGAACAGAAGAAGATAACAAGAGAGAACTAGCAGTCTAAAAAATATGATAATATTTGCGCTCTGCTACCTGTTACTCTCCGTTCCCAAAATATATATTTTGGAATATATTTATTTTTTGCTTGTATTTGTTTCCTGCTTAGAGTATTTCTTGCTTACATGATAATTAGGTTACATGCATAGAGACTAGACCCATTTTTTGGTTCAATTAGACCCATGGTTTAATTGTTAGGTTGGTTCATTCATGAGTTGAACCCATGGTCTAACCTCAAAACCAAACTATAAAACCCAACATCTTTCTCTCTTTCCTCATTCTCTCCATTTCCTCTTCTTCTTTCATGTAGGCAAGTACACCTTGCACCACATGGAAAAATCTCTTAATTTTTGATTATTTCTTTTTCTATGCATTTTATTAGTCTTTTATGTGCTCATAATGATTCTAAATACTTCTAGTACTTGAAATTTTCGATTTTGATGGGTGGATTGGTTTTGATCTACTTTTCTAACTTAGGGTTTTATAGGTTCCTTGAGTTCTTAGCGGTTTTAATCTACTAAAACATGGTTTTTTTTAAAAATAGTTTTTAGGACGGATGGAGCACGTCATTTCGAGCATTTTGGCTTTTGGTTCACTCAATTCGGAGTTAAAATGAAGTTTTTATGAAGAAAACAAATTTTTGTTTTGGAGCTTTCACCATGGGTGAACCTGCTGCTTGGGATGATAAAGATTTCATGCGACCAGCACCATATGCGGCAGAGAGTGCTATGCGGCAAGAAAATATTATGTGGCCTGAACTCCTTGTCGCATACCAGCATGTGTCCATCTCTTTTGGACATATGACTGAGTAATACACGTGTTCTGAAGGGACTCCATGTGTTTATTCGCTGAACGAATAAAAATTTGCTAAGTCCAAGAAACTATGCTGCAAGACAGGCTATGCGGCCGAGTCTCTTTTGGATGCATAACTCTGTTTTACCCTTGCACGAAATTCTATGATTTTGTCATTTTTCTGACATACTTTATGGCTTATTATATCAGTTATATTAGTCACCTTTCTGAGACGTATTTATTACCCGTCGTTTCTGCACTTAAACCAAAGAGTGAACTTTGACTTACTATATGCGGCAACTGATCCTATGCCGTCTAGACCTATGCGGCAACTGATCCTATGCCGTCTAGACCTATGCGGCAACTAATCCTATGTGGCCTAGACATATGCGACAACTTATTCTATGCGGCAGTTGATCCTATGCGGCCTAGCCCTATGCGACAACTGATTTTATGTGGCAGCTGATCCCTTGCGGCCATGATCCTTATGCGCGCATGCGGCCACATGCATATGTTTTATTGTACTGGTTTTGTTTTAATGTTGCTTTGGACTTTATGGGATGTATGCATGACTTTGATGACCATAAGAGTATTGGACCCATTTTTGAGTCATGACCCGACCACTTGTATCCTTGTTAATATACTTTTTACGTGCTATATGTTTCTACGTGCTAAGTGTTCCTACGAGATTATATTACATGTTTATATAGTGTTGTACCTATATGCTACGTGATATGCGATATGACTCAATCTCCAGCATGGACATAAGGGTTAGTCAATGACCAAGCCTGTCTAGGATCTGTTGATTATTGCATCACGCTGGGGTGAATCCAAATTGAACTATCAAGTGACAAAATAGATTCGTATCTAGCGTGGTCGTATTAAGGTACATCATATAAGGGGAATACCATGTGACCACGCCATGTGATTCCAGCTAACAATAGGGTTAACTAGGCAACTAAACTTGTAAAGAATTATGAGAGAATCGAATCTCGAGATCATGCCTAACTAGCCACCTCTAGTCATCTGAATTGGGGTGTGCATGCTAGTCCCCATAGATATTGTTTAAATCCTCAATAGTGGATGACAATATCCGACTATTATACTATACTATGTGTTATGTGCGATCTTAGTACGGTGGCCTTATGGAGGACCGGTGTGCAATACTACGTACTATACGGCAATTTATGGATCGACTAACCCTGCTAGTACTTGTTTTGATCTGAGGATTCCTATATGCATAATATCTCTGGGATAACCCAGACTCCATCTAGCAAGCCTTATAAATAATTGGTCGATTATGTAACTGATCTTGTTTGTGTATTATATCTGCTGTCAAATAGTCTAGGGACATAGACTATCATGGTGCGATGGTCTAAGCCTTATCCTTATTTGGTTGTAGGGTTATATTATTATGGCATGATAGGCTATGAACTAAAACTATGAGACAGAACTATATATATATATATATATATATATATATATATATATATATATATATATATATATATATATATATATATATATATATATATATATATATTTATATATATGTGTGTGTGTATGTGTGTGTGTGTGTGTGTGTGTGTGTGTGTGTGTGTGTGTGTGTGTTTTACAACCTAGTTTTATTTCTTCATTCGTGCTTCCTTTGTGGTACTTGCTATTTGGGGTCTAACCCCACTGGTTTTGCATGGATAGATTTAGAGCCAGCACCCGAGGATCAAGCGTCTTTTCCCTGAACAATAGCGTGCACCAGGCGGATGGCCGTTGAATAGAACGAGTGGGTTTATTCTTCCTTTCTCGTTATTGTACACTTTACTTATTTTGGGAGTTTAGCCCCCAGCACTTGTTAGCCGTAAGATCTGGACATTTAGTTTTCTTTACATGATTGTAATTAATTAGACTGCAGCTAATCATGTACTTTTGATACTCTGCCAGCTTTCTTATTTTGTAGAGCTGGTTTCCAGGATATCGGGACATGGCGTTTGGGATGCCTTACTTCTTTTTCATATATATATGTTCTATGTTTATTATTCTTTCTTGACTGATTAAGACAATAGATGGGCTGTGTGACCCTAAGTGACTTGGTTGTAGTATGTACCCCCTTGTCTAGTTACAGTCGTACGATATTCCATACCTTGTACGGGGGTGATGGCCATGTTCGTCTTTATATTATGGTACTGGGCGTGACAAGGTTTTAGTGGTGGCCCATGCAGGTCTGTATTTTCAGACTTGTGGGTGTTATAATCATAGGAGTCTCAATCAAACATGTGTCTTTGAAATCCTGAATTCGTTCTTCTTGAAGCCTTACTTGACTATCGAATTAATTATTTCCTTGATCCTTTCCGTCCTGTTCTTGATATTTCTTGTCCTTTTTTAGGGATTCTTCAGTTGCTGGAGCAGAAAATATGGTCGGACAGGGTTCCCCTAGGCAACAACGGGAGGTAGCACCTGTTCAGAGTCAAATTTGAATAGAGCCAGTAGTTGAATAAGTTAGCACAGTGGGACCAGAAGCTGGACATATTGAGCAACCAGCCCCTGAGATTCCCGTGCCCCCAGTAGTACCAGCAGTACCAGTGGTACTTGACACCACAGCATTATTGGAGATCCTCCAGCGCCATCAGATGGCAGTGCAACAACATCAGCAGTTTCAACAACAAGATCAGAATGTCTCGCTAAGCCAAGGTTTACAAACGGCTCTAGAAAGAGGAGAAAAGACTGATTCAGGGGTGTCAGTTAGATTTTGCTGACTTAATCCGAGATACTTTGATGGCACAGAGGACGCCATCACGACAGATGCATGGATCCAAGACATCGAAGTCATTATGGCGGTGGCGAAGGTTCCGGCTGATGAAGAAGTTGACCATGTCTGATTGTAGCTTCAAGACTTTGTCCGTGACTGGTGGGCTCAGAAGAGGTTGGCTTGAGGTATCCTATCTCTTGGGATAGTTTCAGGACTCAATTCAGGGCTAAATACTTTGGTGTCATAGCGCAGTATGAGCTCCAACAGAGGTTTATCGGTCTTAAGCAGGCCGGTAGAATAGTGGATGGATATGCGGCCTAGTTTTGCAGGCTGAGTAGATTCGCTCTGACTATGGTGGCTACAGAGTCGGATAAAGCAATACAGTTCCAGCAAGGACTTTATTTGGAGATTCTACAACTATAAACCCCCTAAAATTTTAAATTTTATTTTAAGTATTTTATTAAATTACTGAATTTCTTAGAGTATTTTCATAGTTAATTAGAAAATAAAATTTATTGATTTAATTATATAAATACTCATTTAGACTTATTTCATAAAATAATTTTTATTATTTTAGAGTCTTGTTTAAGGGCGATAGATTTTCTAAAATTTATTCTATGTGCAAATATTCTTTTTAAATTTTTTATATAATCTCATCTGTATATGTAAATATATATGTAACTAAATATATATTATAATAATAATAATAATAATAATAATAGTAATAATAATAATAATAATAATAGTAATAGTGATAATAATAATAATAATATAAATAAAAAAAGAAAGGAAAATAAAATAAAATAAAATAAAAGAAAAGAAAAAGAAAAAGAAAAGAAAAATAAAAAGAAAAAGAAAAAGAAAAGAAAAACCTAATCACCTAAATCCTAAACTAATTACTAATCCCTAACTAAACCTAATTCCTACTACAACCCTCCAACAGCAACCCAACACCCCCCCCCCCCCCGCGACTCTCTCCCTATCTATATATATATATACATATACATATTATACAACTAAACTCTAACCCTAACCCTAACCATCACCTTACCCCATAACGGCGACCGCCTCCACCGCTGTCCCGCACCGCACAGCCGCCGACCGACCGCCGCCGCCGTCGTCCGTCGCGCGCGCGCGTGTGCTCAACCCCGTCGCCCCATTTTTACGATATGATATCTCCCTCATCTTTGATTCTTTTTGCGAGCAGTTTTTCGGTGTACGTTCACAACCTAACCCTCTAGGATTTCATTCAAGCGGGACAAGTTTTTGTGCCCTGGATTGGTCGAAAAATTGACCGAAAGTTGGCGAAAAACTGACCAAAAATAGTCCAGAATTTTAACACCAAACCCTCATGTTCATGCCTAATTTGCCACCATCCTATTTAATATTTTCAAAATCTAATTAAAAGGTTTTCTTTCTAATATAACTGAGAATTTAACTATTTTTTTAGTTTTTATTAATGCATTTAATTTGTTAAATTATTCGACCTCTAAAACGACCAAAACCTTGATATTTTAAAATTAAAATTTTGTGATACGGAGTGCGTCCCGCCAAACGGGACCGTCTCGTCGCGTACCAATTACACCTAAAGGCGAGTATGGTATATCCTGGCGTGTGGACTTTTGCGAAAGTTGATTCGGACGTGTGTGCATGTCAAAATTAACCCGTATCCGTAAAAAGTTTCCGTATCATAACTTTTGTAAAATACTCCCCCACTTTGTGTACACTCGTTAAAATATGACAAAATTTATGCCATTAGATTTTTGGTATCACGCTGGTTATATGACCCAACTTTCACGCAATTCTGAGACAGTTGACCAAGCCGCCTATTTGAGGGCTCTATGGTTTAACTTGAAGGGCGAATTTGTGATCGGCTCACCGGAATCAAAAATTGGACATATGGTTGAGTTCGTATTAACATTTAGAATTTGTTTGACCTATAATTTGTCCTATTTAGAGACCTTTATCTTTGGCACATATTTTGGTGTAAAGTGGGCCACATGTGGATCCCGCTTTGACCTGAAATTATCGTTTTGCCCCTATGTCCAAATTGGACGAAAGGATAATATTTTCTAGCTATCTCGCTTATTCTGGGAACGTTGGTGATATTTATTTCACCATCCGGAGACGTTCATTCTGATGCCATAGTTTTTGATCCATATATGCTTGACGTCTGGACACTTACACTTCGCAGCTTTCTTGCCAGGCAAGATACCTTGCCAAATTGCTTATAGTACTTTGCATGCTTATCATATTTTTATATATTCATTATATATGTATTTTTTTCATTCATAATTATATACTATATATGTTGACACACACTTGACACATAATATCATGGGAGGAGAGGACAATCAGTAGGTGTATGGGCTACCCATTCTGGTAAACTGTAGTAAATAACACGTACTATAGTAGTTGTGTCACGCTGGTTGCTACCCTCGAGGTATGTTGATTTCTGGTGTCGTAATGGTTGCTACCCTCGAGGTATGATGGCTTCTGATGTTCATGGACGTGTGTGTGAGTTATGAGATAGATAGAGTATCCTACACCTACCCATACGTCGAAAAGGTTTTCCTCATTATGCATATTCATATAGATTGTCTAGTATAGCATACTTATATATTTTTTGTCTATTATGCATGTTTTATTGTATTCAATTGGCATGCTTCTATGTATCTTGTTACGTCCCTCTGAGGACCTGGTCCCTTTCCAGGTATAGACGATCATGACTATTCGCTGGAGCACGGATCAGGACTTACTACTTATCTTTCTTTCGAGGAGGTCTTCTCTTCAAGCCTCATTGTTCATTGGATGTACTTATTTGGTTTCTCGTATATTCTAGTTTGGTAGTAGATTTGTCTCCACCTAACTACTTGTTCTTATCAAGCATTTTATACTTGATTCAGTTACATAGTTGATTGATTATTTGATTCTGTGGATGAGATCTAGTTATGCCCTGTGATTTATGACATAAATCTATACCACTTGTGAATTATTATTCATAATACAGTATACGTATGTGTTATGATTTCCATATATTGGAGTTACCATATACATACGGCTGGCATGCTTACGTATTCCTAGTCCTACGTATTTTGGGACTGGGACGTGACAACACCTGGTAGAGGGGCACAACTACCAGACTTATGAAGAAGTACTGATAGAAGCTCGGAGGCCCGAGCTTACCATGCAGAGGTAATCAATAAGGACATGAGGCCAGAAGAGGTCTCATGTTCAGAGTGAAAGAGGAGGTAGAGGGGTACCTCGGACGTCAGCACCATCACCTGGCGTTCGCATCCATGATTCAGCGCCAAGGATTGCGGCCGTTTTGACGATGACAGCACCGGCTCGACAACAGCCAAGGTAACAACAACAACAACAACAATGCCATGGGGCACCAGCAGAATATACTTATTGTGTCAAGGAAGGCCACACTAGAGATCTATATAGGACAGCCAATGGGTTGTTTATGAGGTATGGCATTTCATATCATCGAATTATCAATTGTCCAATGATACAGAGGCCATAAGGGCCAGTTTAGCAATTCCTAACACTGCCAGCACCAGGAGCAGTCCAATAAAGAGGGCTAGCGACAACAGTACAATCATTAGCTCAGCCTAATTCATACTCACAAGCCCATAACAGGGAAGGGAACCCGTTACTGATGCAAGCTGAGATGTACCAGCAACAGCTGCAGAATCAGCAGTAGGGCCAGTAGAGACCACAACAACGTCACCAAGAAAGACATCAGCGAGGAGCACAGCAGGACCAAGGGCAGGCATTCACCTTGTCTTTGGAGGAGGCTTTACCATCGGGTAACGTGGTGGCAGATAATATTTTTGCCGTATCCTTTCCTGTTGTAGCATTGTTTGATTTAAGTGAATGTCATTCATTTGTATCTGCACGATTAGCGACACGCATTGGATTAGAGTTCGAGGCATTGCCAGAGTGGTTGAATATACTCACCGATAATGGGCTCGTAGGAGTTGGTAGAATATGTATAGCATTTCCGATCGTAGTGTACGGGTGTTCACTACCAGCATGGTTGATCGAGTTCCCTATGGATAACTTTGACATTATCTTAGACATGGATTGGCTGAAAGACAGTCATGCTACAATAGATTTCCATAAGGTTAGGTATAATTTAGTATTCCGGGCACGAAAGACCTTGTCTTTGAGAGATCTGTAGGAGATCAGCATGAAGAGAGAATCGCAACGATAGTGTTAGCAAAAGAACAACTTTTTAAGATAGTTAAGGAGTACTTAGACGTCTTCTTAGAAGAACTACGAGGGTTACCTCAAGTAAGAGATATTAAGTTTTGTATAGAGTTGATCCCTGGAGTAGGGTTAATATCTTATAAAGTTTACCAAATTGCACCATCAGAGCTAGACATGCTGTACCAATATATAGAAGAACTGAAGTCAAAGAAGTTTATTCGAGCCAGTAGATCACCTTGGGGAGCGCCACTGATTCTAGTGAAGAAGAAGAATGGGTCATCACGATTATGTATCAACTACAAACAGTTGAACGCAGTAATAGTGAAGAATAAGTATCCCTTACCAAGGATCGATAATTTGTTTCATCAGCTAAGTAAAGCCAAGGTTTTCTCTAAGATAGATCTTCGATCAGGGTATCATCAAGTAAGAGTTCGGGAGCAAGATATACCCAAGGCAACATTTAGGTCACGATATAGGCATTACGAATTTTTAGTTATGCCATTAAGACTGACTAATGCTCCAGCAATATTTATGGATTTGATGAAACATATTTTTATACCATATCTAGATCAGTTCATGGTAGTTTTCATAGACGACATTCTAGTCTATTCCAGTAGCGAAGAGTAGCACGAAAAGCATCTTCGAAAGGTCTTGTATATTTTAAGGGAACACCAGTTATACAAAAAGCTCAATAAGTGAGAGTTTTGATTGGATCACGTGTCATTCTTGGGTCATATTATCTCTAGGGCAGGAGTAGCAGTAGATCCAAAGAAGATTGAGGCCGTAGAGAGTTGGCAGTTCCTAAGACAGTAGCTGAAGTGCATAGTTTTCTGGGATTGACAGGATACTACAGAAGGTTCAGGGTAGACTTTGCAAGGATTTTAGCACCGCTGACTCAATTGACGAGCAAGGAGGCTAAGTTCGACTAGTCAACAGTGTGCCAGACATCGTTTGAAGAATTGAAGAAGAGATTGGTTTCGGCTCTGATTCTCACGCTTCTAAAAGGTTTTGGAGGGTTTACAGTGTATTATGACGTATCAAGCAAAGGACTTGATTGTGTGTTTATAGTGCCCCACTCCGCGTTGGTACTATGTATAAGAGATATCAGTTTGCTGACTCAAAAAGGATATCTTCCTTAAGAGCTCATTATTGAACCAGGAGATGACTGATCTAGGTGAGTGGGCAGAACTTCATTCTCTGATTCTTGCACGCCTTAATAATGAATATGAGTTTTCTACTTCTTCTTCTAAGAAGATAGTTTCATAGGAAGAATGATAGAACCTGACTCTGCATGCTTAATAAGAGAACTCATAATGCTTGTCATTAAAATGAATCTGCTTGCCTAACGAGAGGACTTAAATGCTTGTCTAAGAAAGATAGAACCATTGCCATGCTAAGAAAAGATATAAATGTTGCATGCTTAGTTACATAAGCACTGCTATCAATCGAATTATTGCTATGCTAATAAGAAAGAATAAAAGATTGCTTGCATATATCCTTGTATCGCATGCTAAACTAAAGTATAAATACATGCTTGTCTAAAGAGATAGAAGAATGACTGCTATGCTTGCTTTAATAATAGACTACTTGTATGTTCCCTATAAAAGAGATAGAATTGCATGCTAAATTTATATAACAGTTCTTGCCTGTTACTTATTAAAAGAGCTAGATTGCTTGAACATATTTTATTGATCACATTATAAAGAGATAGATCTATATGAATAGCTTGAACTGGTGCATCTAGACTAATAGTCCCCCTAAGGCTTGAAGTCCTTATTTATGGGAGGGTGTGGCTATTAGGCAAGAGTATTGAGATCTCCGGCTCTATTACTTGATTGATATGTTTGCTTGCTTGTCTTGATTATGTGCATCATATAGTATTTATCTGATAGAAGTGCATTCATGCATCGGTTTGACAACTTGTGCACAAGGCTTATCTCTCAAGCGGTTCCTGGGGCACTGGGGATCGTTCAGTCTGGGAGAGATCTGGAACACCCTGAGGCTAGAAGTCCTTATTTATGGGAGGGTGTAGCTTTTAGTGTAGTGCTAAACCATGTATTCAGACTGCTATTTTGAGCATATTTTACTGTATAGCAACCATGCGTTTCAGCAACTATTAGCCGATCTGTCATTAGTGAGATGAGCTTGTACGTCCTAATTGCTAATCCGTGGAGGGGACCATCATGTAGTTTGGGCGCTTGCTAGGTTTACTTTCTTGCATATATAACTATTTTATGTAGAGACGGATAGGAAATGCAACCTTGTTTATATATGCAAATTATTGCTAACTTGTATGTCTGCTGCAGGGATAACCGTTCGGCCATGGTAAAGATCATTGAATACGTGATTACTTGTATTTCCATATATTTCTTAGTCATAAATGCTAAATAAGATATATATGTATTACTTGAATATGCTGCTGCCCCTATTGCATTGAATTGAATAGTCCACTTGATGCACTTGTCTTGATATGAGATGAACAGTCCACTAAAGACTTTTGTTCCTAAGAGATCGCATATGGCTCATAATACATGCTGCACACTGCACGATAGAATACCGTCCCTATAGCTTGCTTAAATGTTTGAATATGCAAACTGATTTCAAAGACATATTTTCGAAAAGATGTAATCTGACTATAATCCTGTGCTTAATGAAATAAATCTAGGTAAAAGTAGCAAGATCACTAGTAATAAAATATTTTGCCAAAAGCTTACTTTGTGTGCTTCTGTTCGTTGATTTTAGACTCATCAGTACTTTTTCTAAAGTGCTTACCTACCAACAGTTTGCTTGTTCTCAGGTGCTGGATCGTCCGAGGAAGAGATAGCCGTGCCTCATCCCAAGGACCCAAAAAGCTAGATTTGATGTCTTGAGTCGTATCGAGATTGATTTAAGCTACTTTTGTATAGAGGAACATAATGTATGGAACGATGTCAATGTAATCGAGAGAAAGAGAGCTTGAGCAAATTGTAATTTCGGCCAAGCATCACTTGTAACACTTTTGAATATCAATAAAGATGCTTATTTCCTTATTCTATTTTGTTCTTTACTTTTATGCAATATGTGTTGCTGCTTCCGATTTGGATAGCTTACTTGCCCTTGTAGAAGCATGAAATACGTTGGAGAATTGTACGCGTACTGTACAGTCAAAATTCCCAACATACATGAAGTTCGCATAAAACAGAGCTTCAGGCTATGTGGCATAAAATATGACTTCAGAGCTATACGCGTAAAATAGAGCTTCAAGGCTGTGTGGCATAAAATATGACTTCAGAGCTATACGCGTAAAGCAGCGCTTCAAGGCTGTTTTGACGTAAAATGTTACAATACCATCCGGCGTAAAATACGTTTGTTTATTGCAGCATAAAGTTGTACGAGGAACTCTTCGTATTCCTCAAATGAATTTTTCAGACAAAACAGTGAACCTGACTCCTGACAAAAAGTACTACACGATGATCGAGAGGACGACTGTGATGATGATTTTGCACATAGATCTAGGCTGTCGTTTAGTGACATATTCTTGATACAAGTCATTTTTACGTATTCAAAGAATACGCTGCCTATTCTACATGGGCAGAAATGAGCCTTTACGCTCAAGATGAGACAAAATCAGACGCCACGTCAAAAGCTGTTTCTTGTACAGAGCTCGAGGCATATCTCTGTATTTAATGCACGAGATTTTGTTCTATTTTTAAATGACTGGAAAAGCTAAAAATGTGACTAATACGCTCACATCACCATCCTTGCATTTTACGCCAACCAGGCTATTTTTAACTATAAGAGTACGCCGTATGCTATCTCCTCGAAATATGCCAACTCGGCTATATTTGCAAAGGTAAGTGATAAGGCTATTTAGCCTAAAATATGCTCAAGACCTCAGTCGTGACAGATAATTGGCTATTTTACGCTGGTTGTCTATTATTTATGAATTCTCAAGTTTTACGCAGAGCTTGGCTTTTACGCCAATAAGATAATTATTTGGCTTTTACGCCAACCATCTTTACGCAGGGGACAGTTACCTACGTGGCTTGCATGCCATGATCATCAAGAAGCAGTTATACGCGTTACCTCATAAAGGGATACGTGTGATACGCAGATTCAGAAGACTATGGAAACGTGGGTAGCAGTTAT
This sequence comes from Iris macrosiphon, assembly GCA_036927795.1. NCBI lineage: Eukaryota > Viridiplantae > Streptophyta > Magnoliopsida > Asparagales > Iridaceae > Iris > Iris macrosiphon. The sequence continues at coordinate 253,288,305 of JAYESA010000004.1, forward strand.
CATAACCGCAGCGTAAAAGAAGTCTTCTTCTTCACAGTTTGGCTTTTATGCCAACAAGACAGTTATTTGACGTTTACGTCAACCATCTTTACGCAGGGGGCAGTTACCTACGTGGCTTGCAGGTTTTGATCTTCAAGAAGCAGTTATACGTGTTATATCATAAAGGAACACGTGTCATATACAGATTCAGAATACTATGGGAACATGGGTAGCAGTTATCATAACCGCAGCGTAAAAGAAGTCTTCTTCTTCATAGTTTGTCTTTTACGCCAACAAGACAGTTATTTTGCTTTTACGCCAACCATCTTTACGCAGGGGGCAGTTACCTACGTGGCTTGCATGCCATGATCTTCGAGAAGCAGTTATACATGTTACCTTATAATGGGACACGTGTCATACGCAGATCCAGAAGATTATTTGAACGTGGGTAGCAGTTATTGTAATCGCCGCATAAAATGTGCAACTCTCTTCACAGTTTGGCCTTCTACGCCAACTGGACAGTTATTTGACTGATCTCTATAAAGAGAGACCCCTGATCACAGGGGAGAAGATCAAGGATCAAGAATCAGAGACAGAAGCACAAGGGGAGATTAGAGAGCACAGACAGAGAGTGTTGATTGACAACTTTGGCACCGAGAATTTAATCCCACTTGCAACCTTTGAAGCTTCTTCTTCTTCTATAGCACTTCATCATCATCGTGTGGTCTAAAGGACAAAATGATCGACCGCAGATCAGACTCCTATAGCAATACTTCCCAGAATTATTTTTTTATTGTACTTAACATCCTCGTATAGGATTAATTGTACTCTTTTTCTTGTTTGTAAGCAAAAGGAAAGGTTTCATATAAACCCTCTTCCCCATTTTTGTTTATCACCAAACAAGAGATGGCGACTCTGCTGGGGACGACTTTCTTATCTGACGAGAAAGCAATTGCTCAACACGATGCTGCATCCATCGGATCGACGAAGAAGACTTTGGTCGTCCAGTTCGACCAATCTGCTTATGTAGACATGCTTCATGCAGGGGGTAGCTCTTATTCCCCCTCTGGCCAGAACAACAAGAAGCTGCGTAAAGTGTGGATGCCTAAGACTTTATCTACCCTTCCTACAAGCCCTCATTCTCTGATCAACATGGTTGTGACAACACAGCCAACGCGCCCTGTGCGTAAATATTTGTCTTCCGTCTGTGACATGACAGACAAGACTTCTGGCAATGCCTCAGTGCCAATCCAGAAGCCTCCAATGTGCCCTGTGCGTAAAAATTTGTCTCTCGTCTGTGACATGGTAGACAAGACTTCTGGCAATATCTCAGTGCCAATCCAGAAGCCTCAAACACGCCTTGTGCGTAAAACTTTGTCTCCCATCTGTGACGTGGCAGACAAGACTTCTGGCAATGCCTCAGTGCCAATCCAGAAGCTTCAAACATATCTTGTGTGTAAAACTTTGTCTTCCGTCTGTGACATGGCAGACAAGACTTCTGGCAATGCCCTAGTGCCAATCCAGAAGTCTCAGACGCGCCCTGCGCGTAAAACTTCCTCTCCCATTTGTGACGTGGAAGACAAAAATTTTGGCAACGCCTTAGTGCCAATTCGGAAATTTCAAACACGCCCTGCGCGTAAAAATACATCTTTCGTCTATGATGAGGCAGATGGACCCTTTGATCACATCAAGGAAAAATAAGTGACGAATCTCCCAACCTCTAGGCTTGTACGCCCACAAGAGAAGAAATTGCCCACTCTTCAGATTATGCGTGACGCTGGAGGCCGTTTGAGGACTTTTCCTGTTTTACGCGAACTTGTGTAAAACTCCAAATTACGCCAGGATAAGTCTGTCCACGTAAAGAAGACCCATTTCACGGGAAAATATGCTCCTCAGACGGATGATGGATCATATGCTACTCACATGGGTGAACTGCTGTATTCTTATGGCAGAGAAAGGGTTATGGTTCCTAATCTCCACGTTCCTGCTGATATATAAAGGCAGAATAAGCCTTCTTCTTCTTCGGTTAATCCCCCTGATTTGCGTGATTTCTTGATCCAAAAACGCAAAGATAGGGGGTCTCCTAATATGTATATTACACCCCCTAGGGAACATTATTGTAATAGTCATAAGGTTGTAATTAACTATTGCTGTTCTAAAGCAAAACGGTCCATTTTCGACCGGTTGAATTACTCTTTGTCCTTATAGGAAGAAGAACCAACATTTGCGTCAGTAAACATGGCTTCGCATATTCCTAAAGGAAGGTCAAGTTCAAGACGTCATCCCTCTAGAACTCCAAGCCAAAGGAGATTTGACAGACTCCGGGAGAATTTTAAAGAAGGTATTTTTCGAAACACCCGCTCGAGGTCACGATAATCAGCTTTGTATTCTTCGAATTCCGACACTGGGGGTTGCCAGTTTTCTGAATTTGATGCTGAAAGTATAGACTCAATCTCTACAGAGATCTATAGTAATCCCTCAGTGACATCCAGAGAAATGGGGGTTTATGCTGTGGGAGACGAACATGAAGAAGCTTCCCCATCAGGAAGTACTGAACAACGCATCACTGTATTGGAAGCATCACTTAAAGAGATGCAGGCCATGATGGAGAGTATGCACCAAATGATGGTGACTCAATATACAGCTGCGGCAGCTCAAACACATGTTCCTCCGACTCAACTACATGTGGGGGTAGACATACCACCATCCAATGTAAGCCAGGAGCCTGTTCAAAATCAAGAATTAGCTGCTCCTCAGCCTCCTAACCCGGAGAATGTATTACCGCCTGTTGGAGTTACAATGCATCCGATCTCTCACCTCTCTACTGTCCCTTTCGCAACCGAAGATCCGATACAGGCAGTTCGGGAATTAAAAGCCCAATTTGATTCCTTGAAGCATAAAGATCAGCTCAAAAAGTTAGAAATTAACCAGCCATATCCAGCTTTCTGGGATGAGATCCCTTTTCCACCAAAATACAAACCACAGGCTATAGTTTTGTTTGAGGAAAAGACGTTGCCAAGCCAGTATATGAACTACTTCAGCATGATGACGGTATTGTTGCAGGGAAATGACGCCCTTCTCACTCGGGTGTTTAAAGGCTGTCTGTCCGGAGTAGCCTACCAATGGTATCATAGTCTATCGGACAACTGTATTACTTCTTTTGAATATTTCAATACTCTATTCTTTGCTCGATTCTACGAGGGAGGAATGGACATGTCTATGTCATCACTCATCGAAGTAAAGCAGAAGAAAAAAGAAAATATTCGTACTTTTATTGAATGTTTTTGTCAGGCTACTTTGCAGATGCCTACTGGAGTTCCAGATTCAGCCTAGGTGGACATTTGCAGGAAGAACCTTCTCTCACTAATCTCAGTATTCACGGGACTATATCAGTTCCATGATTTGCCCTCATTTATCAAATCAACGGTAGCCGCTGAAGATAACAGTCGGAAGGCTCGTGACAACGTAATCATTATCTCTACCTCTGATAGAGGGAAGCGGTCATCCTCCAATAACGACCATATTCGTAGTTCAAAAGAAAAGGAAGCTCTGGCAATCAACACGTCCAGGCAAAATACTCCGGCAACTACGCAAACGAATCCTGGGACTTCCAGGCTTAAAGAAGAATATTCTTTTGACGACGACGATATTTCGAGCATATTCGATTATCTAGTCAAAAGCGGCAAGCTTACCCTCCCCGAGATAAAGCGTCCAAATGAAGTCGGCAGTACAAACAATCCTAATTACTGCATTTTCCACAGATACATACATCATCCCACAAAGGCATGCTATGTACTAAAAAAGAAAATTCAGGAGTTGATCGATGCCAAGGCCATCACTCTGCATAATAATGAGAAGACGGTCACTGCGAATATGATCTCACTCCAATTTGGCGATCTTCTCCCTCAAGAAGTCCCAGATGGTGTGGTACCTATTCCACGGGCAATGATGAACATTGTCAATCTTTCTCCTACCAGGGGTCAAAATCATGACTTAGTGCCCCTAACCACCAAGCGTAGGGAGATCATGTGGGTTCACCCTGATCTAGTATCAAAAATTCAGGAAGAGACTAAAGCTGCTAAAGCTAAGTTTAAATGTAAACCATGCCATATGGTTAGAATATCTCCGACATCGGAAGAAGAGGCTTTAGCAACCGGAACCCGATCAGAAAAAGCCTACCTCAAAGAATATGGAGGAAATAATGAAGAAGCAACGACAGACACTTCATCTACCAAACCTCCAGAGCCTGAACCTGTTATACCAGAGGCAGGTCCTTCTAAACCAACTTTTGTAGACAATCAAAAATAGAAAGAAGTTCGTTTCGATAAACCTTTGAAGAATATTTTAAACAAAGGTTTAGAGAAACCATATAACTTCGATATCTTGGCTCAGTTGGCTAATACTCCAGCTAGATTGTCCATTTTGAGCTACTTCGGCTATCCAAAGACACTCGTCAAGCCTTGAGTGAAGCATTAATGCAAGCAGATGTATGCTTGGCTCAGCTCAAGTCCCCTGATAAAGAGCCTTTGGTATGTCCTTAATGCCATAGTATGATGGAAGTGGTCCCTAACATCACTTTCACTCAAGAGGACATGTTATTGAAACATAACAAACACGACAGGCCTCTTTATTACACAGGATACGTCGGCTCCATTGAGGTAGACCGGATTCACATAGACCGGGATTGTCGATCAGCATTGTCCCTCATAGTCTGCTAAAACCATTGAGAATTCCTATAAGTGAACTGGCTTACACTACCACTACAATAGTGGGCTTCAATGCCAGGAAAAGAAGACGTTGGAGAAGATTCGTCTGAGAATCTAGATCGGTGACCTTAGATCATTGTCTACATGCTACGTCATTGATTCGGAGGTGTCTTACAATATTCTATTGGGTAGACCATGGACCCATGATCACAATATTATTCCTTCAACTCTACATCAATGTTTCAAATATGTAGATACTCGCGGAACAGTGAAGACATAATTCGCTGATCTTAATCCGTTCAAAGGAGTTGAGTCCTACTATTCTGATGCCATATTGTACACTCAAGAGTACATGAAGGAGGTATCAGGCAAGATGGAGGAGTAATCCCACCAGGAGCCAGGAGAACCATCTGTTGAGCAACCTTTGTCAATCCAGTGGAAGGACGGACTACCCGTCCAAAAGTCATAGAACCTATGACTATTCACTTGGGCAAAACAAAATTGGGAGGTGGAATTGATCCTCTAGTGATCAATCTGAACAAGAAACCTCCACCTTTGGTCATTGATCTTAGGTGCAGCAAGCAGGCAGCTGATGTAAATATAATCGGGGACGAGTTTTCTGATGATAATAAAGATTCTCTTTTCCAGTATACTGACGCCCAATTTCCTAATCAGGAATATTCTTCTCACAAAGATATAGAACCCATAGCATAAAAATTCTTAGGATCTATAGACTTCTATCATCCATATGTGTGGGAAGTAGCGTCAACTTCTAATGTCATCACGACATATGGGCCACATGAAAATTCTATCTTTATTGTTCTACCTACTCGCAACGATCAGCATCCTATAGTCTTCGGTCATATGCAAAATAAGCCAATTGTACAAGAAGATTCTCCTAAGTCTGATGTTAGGAAGATGCAAATCTACAGATATAGCCCACAGGCTTTGAAGATTATGCAAAACATGGGTTATGATTTGAAGTTGGAGCCAGGCCTCAACTATGGAAAAGGCAGACGAATGTCGTTGCGTGGTGATCCTTACAGTCAACGAACTCGTTTCGGGTTAGGGTATACCATATTTCTTGCAATTTCAAACAACTCTGAGTCAAGCGATGAGATCATTTCTTCTGCTCAAGATGAGCTGTCATCCTCCGATTCAGAGGATGAATTCGAACTGGCGTTACCAGTAAATATGGTTTTGACAGATTCCCTCGAAATAGAGGAACAAGAATCTGAACCATTTGAAACTGAATCATGGGCACAGCAAATAGATACACAATGGGAACTCTGGTTCGAACAAAAAGAACCAGCCACTGAGGATAAAGTTATCCAAGTCAATGTTGGCGACGAATTTTTACCAAAGCCGATATTTATCAACAACAATCTTTCTGAAGAAGAAAGAGAAGAAATGATCCAGCTGATAAAAGAATATATCGATGTCTTTGCTTGGAATTATGAGGATATGCCAGGTCTTGATCCAAAAGTGGCTACACATAAACTTAACATATTGTCCAATTCAAATCCTGTAAAGCAACACCAATGCCGGTTCCGCCCGGATATGATGGATGCCATTGAAGCAGAAATCAAGAAACTAATAGCCTGTGGGTTCATCTGGGAAGAACAACATCCTGATTGGGTCGCTAATGTTGTCCCAGTCATGAAGAAAAATGGAAAAGTGCGTATTTGCATCGACTTCCGAGACCTAAATGCGGCCTGTCCTAAAGATGAATTCCCCCTTCCCATTACGGACGTCATGATCGATAATACGTGCGATTTTGAGCGCATGTCTTTCATGGATGGATTTTCAGGATATAATCAAATTAAGATGAACCCTGAAGATGAGAAGCATACTGCTTTTCGTACGCCATTGGGGGTATATTGCTATACGGTTATACCTTTTTGATTGAAGAATGCCGAGGCCACATATCAACGAGCTATGAGTAACATATTCCATGAGCATTTACGCAAAATAGTGGAATATTACGTAGATGATATTGTTGTCAAGAGCCGCCTCAAGGATAATCACATCCAAGACTTGAAGACAATATTTGATTTGATGCGCCAACATCAACTCAAAATGAACCCTACAAAATTTTTTCTTGGTGTATCCAGTGGCAAATTTTTGGGATTTATCATTACTGCTAAAGGCATTCAAGTTGACCATGATAAAGTAAAAGCTATCCTAGAAATACGACCGCCTCAAAATCTCAAAGAACTTAGGGGATTTCAAGGTCGTCTAGCTTATATCAGGAGATTCATATCCAACCCCTTTGGCAGATATCAACCCTTTTCTCGTCTAATGAAGAAAGGTGTATCATTCGTATAGGACGAAGCCTGTCAGCAAGCGTTTAATGACATCAAACGCTATCTTACTAATCCTCCAGTTCTGGTGCCTCCTGTCATAGGAAGACCATTTTTGCTGTATGTTCGAGCAATGGATCATTCTTTAGGGGCTCTTCTCGCACAAAAGAACAATGAGGGTCATGAACAGGCTATATACTATCTAAGCAGGATGATGGTCGAAGCAGAATACAGGTATAATCCAGTGAAAAAAGAATGCTTGGTCCTAATGTTTGCTATTTAGAAGACGCGACATTACATAACGGGCCAAACTATTCATATCATCTCCATAGTCAATCCACTTCGGGTATTGATGAATAAGCCAAGTATTCTTAATTCCTGACTCACGACTTGGACAATGCTACTGACACCGTATGATATGGTGTACGTCCATCAAAAGTCCTTGAAGGGTCAAGCCTTGGCTGATTTCTTAGCCACCTACCCAATTCCGGAAACCTCCAAATTATATGAGGACATTCTCGACGAAGTTGTAGAATATAATTCGGCGATGGAGGGTGACACATGGCAGATATTCTTTGATGGTGCTTCCAGAATTGGTCCCAAAGGAAACGTGGTTTCAGGAGTATGAATTATTCTGGTAACTCCTGATAAACTCGTCATCTATTGAGCATATTCTCTTAGTGAACCATTCTCTAATAATGTGGCAGAGTATAATGCTCTACTAATTGGACTAAGGAATTAGAGGTTGAATATTTGGAAGCTTTTGGTGATTCTCAGCTGATCGTCAATCAGGTCAGAGGAATATATGAAGTCCACAATCCAGACTTCATTCCTTATCACCGAGCAACGATCGAGATAGCAATATCTTTTAAAGGATTCTTCTTAGAGCATGTTCCTCAATCTCAAAATTTGGAAGCTGATGCTCTGGCCAGTCTAGCTGCAGATCTAACTATTCCTATAAGAAGGCAGAATTCGGTGATCCTTCTTAACAGAGATTTGTTTTGTGTAAAGAATAATTTTCACATAGAACGCAGCTATGCTATAAACTCTGTCCCGCCTAAGAGAGATTGGAGAAGTCCCTTTATAGACTTTGTGTCATACGAAATCTTACCAGAGGATCCTAAAGAAGCAGTATCTATCAAAAGACGATCATTACGTTTTAATTTTGACGCTTCTTCACAAAGTCTATATCGCCGAACATATGATGGACTATTGTTATGATGCCTCTCTGATGATGATGCAAAGCAGGTTATCCGAGAAGCTCATAATGGAGTATATGGAGCACATCAACCCAGTCCTAAGTTACAGGATCGTATCAGGAGGATGGGCTACTACTAGCCTACTATGATTACAGATGCCATAAAATATGCGAGATAATGCAAAGCCTGTCAGGTTCATACAGATTTTATACATCAATCTTCTGAGTATTTACATCCGACTATAGCATCATGGCCCTTTGAAGCATGGGGTATGGATATCATCGGTCCTATTCATCCTTTATCTTCTAGAGAACATAAGTTTATATTATCTATCATCGATTATTTCTCCAAATGGGCGGAGGCGATTCCTCTTGCTGAGGTGAAGACATCCAACGTGATCAGCTTTATCAAGCACCATGTAATTTATCGCTTTAGGATACCCCGAAGGATAATTCATGACAATGGACCTTAATTCATCAGTCAAGTATTTCACCGATTTAATGATAAGAATCGGATACAAAATATGGCCTTAACGGCATATAATCCTGCTGCTAATGGTTTGGCGGAAGCCTTCAATAAAACCATCATCAAACTCTTGAAGAAGTTTGTCTCTTCGAATAAAAGAGATTAGAACGAGAAATTGGGGGAATGTTTGTGGGCCTACCGCACAACGGTACAAACACCAACCGGGTGTAACCTATTTTCATTAGTTTATGGGTGTGAAGAAGTTCTCCCTATTGAAATTCAAATTCTATCACTCAGAATAGCAGTAGCTAATGAGCTAACTCAGGAAAATAATGATCGTCTAAGACTTCAAGAGCTAGAAGGGTTAGACGAAAAATACCTTCAAGCTTAATAGCGCATCGAGTTCTACCAAGCACGCATCTCCAGAGCTTTCAATCAAAAAGTGAAGGAAAGAGTGTTCAAAGTTGGTGAACTAGTTTTAGCTATAAAGAGGCCGATGATCATTATACACAAAAGTAAAGGGAAATTCCAGCCCAAATGGGAGGGCCCTTATGTGATTGAAACGACATTTTCAAATGGCGCTTACAGATTAGCCAAGCCTAATGGAGATTTGATAATGGCTCCTATCAAAGGCAAATTCTTGAAGAAGTACTATGCTTGATCTTCCTTGCTTAACGGGGTATGATAAAGATTTTATTCTGATGATACTACGTACAAAGATTAACTGAATCATATTCTATCATGTTCTTATGACCTCTGAATAGATATGTTTAACTAATTTGAAACTTCAAAACCTATCATATCCATATTACCTCTGATAGTATTTTGTACACAAATTTAGTTGGATCATATTCTATCATGTTCATATTACCTCTGAATAGATATATTCAGCTAAACCTTACCGAAAGTATATCATGTCCATATTACCTCTGATATCACTTTCATCTTAGCCTATTATTTATATTCTAAAGTGAAGGGTCCACAAAATCAAAAAATGTATCTTTATTATCTCTGAGAAATTACAAAGAGAAGCAAAAAGGTACATCATTGGGGAGAAGCAGTTAAATTCCTGATCTGTTGCGCCAAAGCAGCCATCCTCTCATTCCTGGAGTTTAAAATGTTAGTGCGAGCCATCTCCAGCCTTGCCTCGTCAGTGCTCAAGAGAGATAGTTCGGACAGAGAATCAACAAAACTTGCGTGGATGACACCCACATGTGTCAAGTTCTGTTGAGCTGTATTCACTTGGCCCTCCAATACATCACGAACAAGCGATGCTTTGAGAAGCCTCTCCCTTGTTTGAGCAAGTTTCGCTTCCAATTCTTGAACCCTCACTTCATATCCCTCATATTCTGCATGGAACTGAGCTAGCTGAGGAATACTCTCCACCAATACCGCTTGCTCTTTCTCCATCTCTTGTTGATGTTCCTGGATGGATTTATTTAAAGTTTCTGTCTTCCGAGCAACTTCCACAGTTAGTGAGTCGTACTCAGCCTGAACCAAGTCATTGATACTACCTCGGGATAGTTGCAAATATTCGTTAATGGGTTATTCTAAATCATTAACCATTTGCTCTAGCGCATTAGCTCTTTCAGCGTCATTGAAATTTATAATCTGCGCTATGGTGAGCTTAGAGAACGTCTTCAGAGCATCAAAGCCTAGATTCTTCTCCAGCACCATGGATATCAATTCTTTCAAAGTGAGGTAGAATATGCTAGTGTATTGTTCAACTAGCATAGCAAAGCTCGAATAGATGCTAGGAGTGGACGTAATATCGGTAAATCTCCTTTCTGGAATGGCTGCAGGGGATGTTGCCATAGTCGTTGCTTCAATAGATGGCACAACAAAAGAAGAGACACCAACAACAGTTGAAGTTGCTGGCATGCTCGACGAAGGAGGCACAGTCGAGATGGTGGGTTCATCCACCTCTGATATTATTTGAACTGCTGCTGACTGGGCTATATCCAAAAATATTGCGGATGAAAGATCAACGGCTTCAAGGTATGCTTCTTCGACGGTGGTCACCGTCGTTCCATTAGCTGGATCCGCAACAAAATCCGAGGTTGTTTCTGCTCCACCCTCCCCAGGAATGTATTTGCCTGAAAATAAGATAGAAGAAAGTTAATATCAATTTGATTTTAATTTCTCTGAAGAAAGCGTAAAGACAACATCTACCCATGACCGACGGTATGTACAGTGCGTCTGCAGTCTGTATAGCTAAATTATTTTTTAATGATGCTAAACAAGCTGTCATACCTGGAGAAGAGGGTACACCAACTGACGCTTGAGGTTCTTCATCCCAGTCATCACCCAGATCTACTCGAGGTTCATCGGGTGGAATCTCGCTTGAAATACTTATAGATGAAGGAGGGACTAGTCCCATTATTTGTCTTGGTAAAGGTATACTGATTCTTATTGAGAATGGCCTCGAAGGCGATATAGAAGCACCACCAGTAACGGTGGTAGCGGCAGCAGTCGAGGGCAAAGAATCTCCAACACTTTCAGCTGGAACTGTGGAGGCTCCTTCTTTAAAAGGCGAAGGACCCCTAATTAAAGAATCATCCCCAACAGGAGAAACAATAGGCTCACTCCTGGAAGAGGCCCCCTTGGTGGAAGTCTTTTTAGGACCTCTGGCAGTCTGCTTCTTCTTACGGGGGGAAGGCTCTTTCAGAGTGGAAGCCTTTCGTTTATTGGAAATAATGAGAGGCTCTGCTGACGGAGCTATTACGTCCCTCGGTAATATCAACAAGTAATCATCTGCACCAGTAGTCTCATCACCTTCATCAGAGGAGACAGATGGTATCTCCTCTCTTCTAGTGGACTTATGGGAGGGCATCCTAAAACTTCCATACACGTCAAAATCACGATGGAAGGTATTGATGGACGCATAAAACTATGCGTACGAATGAAGAATACGCAACTTCATGGAGAGAGAAGTCGCGGGAACAACAAAGGTTGCTCCAGTATAACCCATGATAAAATACCGCCACCCTTTAGCTCCATCAATATGTCCACCTTTGAACTTGAAGCTGGTGATAGAATTTCCTACATACAACTGATCATACCCAAATTGCCTGACGAAACGGCTAGGCAGTAAGGCTCCAAGTAGAAGTGGTCCTCACTTCTGTACAGCAGGTGGGAAGGTCTAATGCAGACCAACCAGTAAAAGGCCTCAGGAGAAAGAATAGTCTTCTCCTGACCTACATCCTGGAGTTTAGTCCCCTGTTGATTGATATATACGGGGGGAACGGTGCAGAAGAACTTCCAACTATGGGCAAAATTTAGTGCTAGTCGACAATCTATGACCCTAGTCACATTCCGAAAAGAATTCTTGTAATTCAACAAGAAGTTATTTCCCGAACCACTGACAGATCCGGGAGACATCACTTTGGTATTGTGAAGGATTAACCATCCCATCAGATATAAGAATAGCAATTTCACACTAGGATATCCTTCACGCTGTGTAGCATCGGCCATCAGCCCATCAATAATAGCCCTCAGGCCAGTTTGTATCCTGCATACCATGGCAGGGAGCAGGCCCAGTCTTTCTCTAAATACCAAATGCACTGCGGGCCATAAGGTATTGCGATGAATACGATCCGCAGATGCGATGCCAGGCATAACCCATCGGCGTAGCCAAATAGAAAGAAAGCCAGCCAGTTGAGCTTCTCTTGACAGAGTCTTTCTGCAATGCCTCATATAATTGTAGGCTTTGGTTGCTGTAGGATAACCCCCTATCTCTTCATTGAAAACACAATCTTGAGCCCCTGCATCTCCAATAAGATCATCGATTGTGTTGGCATTAAGAATGCTCAGAGGGTTCAAAGGTTTGTCTTGGATATCTACAACCTTGTCCTACTTGGCGTTTCTAGCCTGATGGAAGAAGAGGTAGGACACCCATTTGTTAATATGGGCTAAATCAGAAGGCTCTCTGTAGAAGGTGGTGCATGCAAGATAGTGGCTCATCAGCTCTTGATATACTGCCACTACCCGAGGGTTGGTATCCTTCAACTCTCAGTTGGTGGGGACATATTCTTTATAGGGAATGTCTCCCATTAGCAGCTTTGAGATGTCAGCCATCTCATGAAGGGCTAGGCCCAACTTACCTATTGGAGTGGTAAAAGTTCCAGTGAGCGAGTTATATCGCTCCATCAAAGCCAAGAATAAATTAGGGTTGATAGGCAGCCCAACACTAGTAGCAATCACAGCCTCAAGTAAGTTAATACTTTCCAGTTCTATCTGAAAGTGCTTCAGGGCCCAGGCAGTTAAATTGGCCCATCGAAGATTGTGAGGGTGAAGCCACCCACTTGTACGAGGATTAACCTTGGGGTATACTCCTCTCTGCTCCATGAATTTATTGCAGAAAGTGGCCATTTGGAACGGCTGGATCAAGGAAGAGCCTTCACTCAGGACGCTGCCCGACAGTAATCCTCTGAAGGGCATGACAGGACCGGAGGGACTACTTACAAAGGATCCTTGGTTTAATCCTTTCTTATAAAAAATCTTCCCTGGCTGCCCATGAAGATCAGGAGTCAGAGTCCACACCATCTTTCTAGAATGTGTGGTATGGAAGAATACAGAGATAGTGTAATCTCTGGGCATCTTTGGCAGATACATGACCGTGCCCTCAGCAAAAAAGACCCAATCTTCCTTCTTGGACTTTGTCTGGGATTGTTTATCAATAACATCCCCAAATAAGAAAGCTGGTTTCTTATACTCAGTACCGTCTATGTACGTCAGGGGTTCCCCACTGATCATACTCAGCAACATTCTTTCTCCTTGGGCCGAGATCAGATTTCCACTTTCTTGAGGATACTCGTTTCCAGAGATGGGGAAAGTCACATGGGACAAGTCCTCCAAGTGGTTGGAATTCAGCATCCCAGCAGCAGAGCCCATTACTTCAGCCAAAGGGGGGATCTGGAGGTCCACTGCAAGAAGCAAGAGAATAAGTCAGTTTTATACTGGAATTTTCTTTCAGTGCGTAAAACGTAAGGTGTTACGCTCTTGCCGTATACGCCAAAAACTTGACAGTCTGAGTTTTTATGCCAGATTGCAAAAATTTGAGTTTTACGCTGGAATTTATATCTAGTGCGTAAAATACAAGGTTTGCAGTATACGCCAAAATTTGACAGTCTGAGTTTTTATGCCAGACTGCAAAAATATAGAGTTTTACGCTGACACATTAAGAATGTGGGCATATTTATGCATACACGTACAACGTGTGCGAAAGGTTTTATTTCTTTCGAAGTCTTTACCTGTGATGCCCGGTGCACAGCTAGACGGCAGAGCACTTCGTTCAGAACGAGGCTCGCTTGGCCTAGTAGGAGTCGCTCATGCTTGAGCAGTGGAGTGACATGATGAAGCGACTTTCTTTCCCTTAGCGACGGAAGTCTGTTTTGGTGCCATGGCGAATCTGAGATTTCTCAAGAAAGAGACGAAGAGTTTTCAAAAAAAGACGAAGGGTTTTGCTGAGAAAGATGAAGGGTATTTCTCTCTCATGACCTAGGCCTATTTATAGAGTTCAAGTGACTCTCCGAATCCTTAACCAAATCCGATTTTTAATAGTCAGTTAGTATTCGGGACCACGTCAGTCGATCATTTGAAAAGGAAGACAGGTCATCATGCTGCGTAAAGGATACGCTCAGAAGCTACAGATCTATAATTTTATGCTCAGAAGCTACAGATGTATGATTTTACGCTCAGAAGCTACAGATCTACAATTTTATGCTCAGAAGCTACAGATCTACAATTTTACACTCAAAAGCTAAAGATCTATGATTTTATGCTCAGAATATTTTATGCTCAGAAGCTACAGATCTACGATTTTATGCTTAGAAGCTACAGATCTACAATTTTACGTTCAGAAGCTACAGATCTATGATTTTACGCTCAGAAGGTTTTACGCTCAGAAGCTACAGATCTACGATTTTACGCTCAGAAGCTTTTACGCTCAAATGCTACGAATATACGATTTTACGCTCAGAAGCTTTTACGCTCAGATGCGTAAAAAGCCTGTTCGACGGACATTTCTTGCCCTGTCTCGAGAATCTTTCAAGAAGCCATTTTCGAAGATTATGTTCTGAACAGATGTTCTTCATATTTACGAAGGAGAAATGACGGTTCAGAATTCTATGTGACTCCTCGTCAAAAACAGCATGACAATTGGATCTTCAAGACAATTTAATGCTAAAGAGCTTTTTACGCATCTTTTTTTATGCGTAAGAGTTGGGATATGACTGGAGGCATATTTGCAAGTGTTAGCGTAAAAATTACTCAAGCAAATGGAGGCTGCGTATTATCAGACTTCCTCACAGCAATATGGCAAATTAATAGTGCATAAAAGAAGACAAGTTTATTAATCATGATTACATATGATAGAAATCTATTTTACAAAGGATTTTTCATTAATATTCAAGATCATGATTATATATGATGGGAATCTATTACGCTAGGTTATCGTCTGATGAAGATCTTCATTGCTTCTTCTACAGCACTTCTTCGGCCAGGGAAGCCAAGAAAATGGTGAATGGAGGGAGGATACAAAACTGTGGTTCTCGTTTAAATTATTTAAGCCCATCCCCCATACGTCATTGGCGGTCATGCTTAGGATTGTGTTAGGGATTCAGACCCAACACAATATTGGAAGACACGGCCAAGCTGCACACCAGGGTCCAGCTTCATAATGGGAGAAAATACAGCTAGCAAGCTGTGTGGTCTAATGAGATCCTTTCCCTCTCCTTGGCAAATCACCATATGAAATTGCTGATTATCTCGAGCAAAGGAAGCTATGATATCCTTACATGGTCCATCGTTGCAGAGAATATTTGCTCGAAGATGTCTCCTTTTACGGCTCTTTACATGCTAGAAGAGCATAATCTTCTTCTTTCTCAGTTCAACCCAATGAATCTCAGCAGCCATCTTTGTGGTGAAGGGAGTATAGAAAAACAAGTTCATCTGCTTGCCCTTATATAGGCAGAAGAGAACACACAAATCCCAACAACTTCTAAAATATCGCCAAAAAATTAGCCTCAAAGAACGAGTCAAATTTGACCATTTCATGCTTCATTCAAAGTATTCCAAATTACAATAAATTTGAAAACTTTGAAGGGGGGCTTGTAGAAGCAGGAAATACGCTGGGAAATTGTACGCGTACTATACAGTCAAAATCCCCAACATACATGAAGTCCACGTAAAATAGAGCTTCAAGGCTATATGGCATAAAATATGACTTCAGAGCTATACCCGTAAAATAAAGCTTCAAGGCTGTGTGGCATAAAATATGACTTCAGAGCTATACGCGTAAAGCAGCGCTTCAAGGCTGTTTTGGCGTAAAAGGTTACTATACCCTCCGGCGTAAAATATGTTTGTTTTTTGCAGCGTAAAGTTGTACGAGGAACTCTTCGTATTCCTCGGATGAATTTGTCAGACAAAACAGTGAACCTGACTCCTGACAAAAAGTACTGCACGATGATCGAGAGGACGGTTGTGATGATAATTTTGCACAGAGACCCAGGCTGTCGTTTAGTGACATATTCTTGATACAAGTTATTTTTACGCATTCAAAGAATACGTTGCCTATTCTACATGGACAGAAATGAGCCTTTACGCTCAAGATGAGACAAAATCAGACGTCACGTCAAAAGCTGTTTCTCGTACAGAGCTCGAGGCATATCTCTGCATTTAATGCACGAGATGGGGGAAGATCTCTGTATTTAATGCACGAGATTTTGTTCTATTTTTAAATGACTGGGAAAGCTTAAACTGTGACTAATATGCTCACATCACCATCCTTACATTTTACGCCAACCAGGCTATTTTCAACTATAGGAGTACGCCGTATGCTATCTCCTCGAAATAAGCCAACTCGGCTATATTTGCAAAGGTACGTGATAAGGCTATTTAGCCCAGAATACGCTCAAGACCTCAGTCGTGACAGATAATTGGCTATTTTATGCTGGTTGTCTATTATTCATGAATCCTCAAGTTTTACGTAGAGCTTGGCTTTTACGCCAACAAGACAATTATTTGGCTTTTACGCCAACCAGCTTTACGCAGGGGATAGTTACCTACGTGGCTTGCATGCCATGATCTTCAAGAAGCAGTTTTTCGTGTTACCTCATAAAGGGACACGTGTCATACGCATATTTAGAAGACTATGGGAACGTGGATAGCAGTTATCATAACCGTAGCATAAAAGAAGTCTTCTTCTTCACAGTTTGGCTTTTACGCCAACAAGACAGTTATTTGGCTTTTATGCCAACCATCTTTGCGCAGGGGGCAGTTACCTACATGGCTTGCATGTCATGATCTTTGAGAACCAGTTATACACGTTACCTCATAAAGGGACACGTGTCATACGCAGATTCAGAAGACTATGGGAACGTGGGTAGCAGTTATCATAACCGTAGCGTAAAAAAAGTCTTCTTCTTCATAGTTTGGCTTTTACGCCAACAAGACAGTTATTTGGCTTTTACGCCAACTATCTTTATGCAGGGGAAAGTTACCTACGTGGCTTGCATGCCATGATCTTCGAGAAGCAGTTATATGTGTTACCTTATAATGGGACACGTGTCATACGCAGATCCAGAAGATTATTTGAACGTGGGTAGCAGTTATTATAACCGCCGCGTAAAAGATGCAACTCTCTTCCCAGTTTGGTCTTCTACGCCAACTGGACAGTTATTTGACTGATCTCTATAAATAGAGACCCCTGATCACAGGGAAGAAGATCAAGGATCAAGATTCAGAGACAGAAGCACAAGGGGAGATTAGAAAGCACAGACAGAGAGTGTAGATTGACAACTTTGGCAACGAGAATTTAATCCCACTTACAACCTTTGAAGCTTCTTCTTCTTCTAAAGCACTTCTTCATCATCGTGTGGTCCAAGGGACAAAGTGATCGACTGTAGATCAGACTCCTATAGCAATACTTTCAGAATCATTTTTTTATTGTACTTAAAATCCTCGTATAGGATTAATTGTACTCTTTTTCTTATTTGTAAGCAAAAGAAAAGGTTTCGTATAAACCCTCTTCCCCATTTTTATTTATCACCAAACAGCCCTCGTTCAAGCTTTGGCCTTGTGCAAGCACACTTTAGGCATGCATGGCATCACGCCCGTGCAAGGATGGACGGTCCCACAAGGACCCAAGCGAGGAAGAACTGACCCCCCGCGAGATCAGGACATGACATAATGGTATCAGAGCAATTCAATCCTCTGGCCTTATGCCTATTTTGCTGCTGTTCTTAGATGACGATTCCTTGTGCATTGATATCGTTGCTGCGTAGAGCATTCCCTACAATAAGTCCATAAATATTCTTAAAGTTGTGCAAAAGTTTTTTGGATTTGATTTGTTGCTTGAGAGTTATGATTTTGTGCTTGTGGTTTGCTAGAGTTTTTGATTAAGGATGGTGAAGGATGAGGACTATCGCTGCTCTGAATATCGAATGTTTCTCCTTGAAGTTTCGAGGATGAAACTTGTTCTTGGTGGGTAAGTATATAGTGCCTCGCTCCGCGTTGGCACTATGTATAAGAGATATCGGTTTGCTGAATAAAAAATATTATACTCCTTAAGATCTTCTTATTGAACCAGAAGATGACTGATCTAGGTGAGTGGACAAAACTTTATTCTCTGATTCTTGCATGCCTTAATAATGAATCTGAGTTTTCTACTTCTTGTTCTAAGAAGATAGTTTTATAGGAAGAATGATAGAACCTAAATATGCATGCTTAATAAGAGAACTCGTATTGCTTGTCATTGAAACGAATCTGCTTGCCTAACTAGAGGAGTTGAATGCTTGTCTAAGAAAGATAGAACCATTGCCATGCTAAAAAAAGATAGAAATATTGCATGCTTAGTTACACGAGCACTGCTATCAATCAAATTATTTCTATACTAATAAGAAAGAGTAAAAGATTACTTGCACATATCCTTGTATCGAATGCTAAACTAGAGTATAACTACATGCTTGTCTAAAGAGATAAAAGAACGACTGCTATGCTTGATTTAATAATAGATTGCTTGCCTATTCCCTAAAAAAGAGATAGAATTGCATGCTAGATTTATAGAATTATTCTTTCCTGTTACTTGTTAAAAGAGCTAGATTGCTTGAACATGTTTTATTGGTCATATTATAAAGAGATAGATCTTTATAAATAGCTTGAACTGGTGCATCTATACTAATAGTCCCGCTGAGGCTTAAAGTCCTTATTTACGGGAGGGTATGGCTATTAGGCAAGAGTATTGAGAGCTCCATCTCTATTGCTTGATTGATATGCTTGCTTACTTGTCTTGATCATGTGCATCATATAGTATTTATCTGATAGAAGTGCATTCATGCATCGATTTGATGACTTGTGCATAAGGTTTATCTCTCAAGCGGTTCCTGGGGCAGTAGGGATCGTTCGTCCTGGGAGAGATCTGAAACACCTTGAGACTAGAAGTCCTTATTTATGGGAGGGTATGGCTTTTAGTGTAGTACTGAACCATGTGTCCTGGCTGCTATTTTGAGCATATTTTAGTGTATAGAAACTATGCATTTCAGCAGCTATTAGTCGATTTGTCATTAGTGAGATGGGCTTGTATGTCCCAACTGCTAATCCGTGGAGGGGACCATCATGTAGTTAGGGCGCATGCTAGGTTTACCTTCTTTCATACCTAACTGTTTGATGCAGAGACGGATAGAAAATGGAACCTTGTTTATATATGTAAATTGTTGCTAACTTGTATGTCTGCTGCAGGGATAACCGTTCGGCCATGGTAAGGATCACTGAATTAGTAATCACTTGTATTTCCATATGTTTCCTAGTCATAAATGCAAAATAAGATATATCTGTATTACTTGAATATGTTGTTGCCCCTATTGTATTGAATTGAACAGTCCACTTGATACGCTTGTCTTGATATGAGATGAACAGTCCACTAGAGAACTTTTGTTCCTAAGAGATCGCATATGGCTCTCAATACATGCTGTGCACTGTATGATAGAACACTGACCCTATATCTTGCTTAAATGTTTGAATGTGCAAACTGATTTCAAAGACATATTTTTGAAAAGATGTAATCTAACTATAATCCTGTGCTGCATGAAATAAATATAGGTAAAAGTAACAAGATCACTAGTAGTAAAATATTTTGCCACATGCTTACTTAGTGTAGATTTTAGGGACTGTTGCTTCTGTTTGTTGATTTTAGACTCACCGGTACTTTTTTCAAAGTACTAAACCACCAACAGTTTGCTTGTTCTCAGGTGCTAGATCGTCCGAGGAAGCGATAGCCGTGCCTCATCCCCAGGACCCAAAAATCTAGAGTCGATGCCATGAGCTGTATCGCGATTGCTTTGAGCTGCTTTTGTATAGAGGGACATAATATATAGAATAATGTTATTGTAATCGAGAGAAAGAGAGCTTGAGCGAATTATAAACTCGGCCAAGCGCCGCTTGTAACACTTTTGAATATCAATAAATATGCTTATTTTCTTATGCCATTGTGTTCTTTAATTTTATGCAATATGTGCCGCTGCTTCTGACTTGAATAACTTACTTGCCCTTGTTCAAGCTTTGGCCTTGTACAAGCGCACTTTAGGCTTGTACTGCATCACGCCCGTGCGAGGATGGACGGTCTCGCAAGGACCCAAGCGAGGACGAACGGACCCCCCTGTGGGATCGGGGCATGAAAGTGTTGATGTAACATGAAAGAGTGATAGCTTATGCATCATGGTAGCTTCGAGATCAGGAGAAAAATTATTCGACTTACGATTTGGAGTTGACGGCGGTAGTATTTGCACTTAAGCTGTGGAGGCATTACTTGTATGGTGATCGGGTAAAAATATTTACAGATCATAAGAGCTTAAAGTATGTATTCACCCAAAAGGACTTGAACATGAGGCAGAGGAGGTGGCTAAAATTAATAAAAGACTATGATGTGGAACTTTAGTACCATCTAGGCAAGACAAATATGGTAGCAGATGCTCTTCGCAGGAGAGATAACACATTTATGTTGACATCATAGCGGCATATCTTAGAAGATCTTCGAGAAATGGGGATCGAGATAGTACTCACGTAAGACGTAGGAGTATTGGCTAGTTTACAGGTACAATCTACCATTATAGAGAGGATTAAGGCAGCCCAGGCGAAGGATCTGAAAGTTCAGAAGCTCCGGGTGAAATATGAGTCTGGTCTCAGGAAAGAGTTGACGATTCATGAAGATGGAACTCTTAGGTTTGGAAATCGCCGCTGTATACCAAGTGGAGATATTCGGCAATAAGTAATGACCGAGGCTCATAGTTTTCAGTATTCAATTCATCCAGGAGGTACCAAGATGTATCAAGACATCAAGCAATATTTCTGGTAGAACGTGATAAAGAGGGAGATATGAAGAGGGAGATATCACGATTCATTTCTCGGCGTTTGGTATGCAGCAAGTAAAGGCCGACCAACAAAGACTGACAGGATTATTACATCTGTTTCTTATTCCAGAGTGAAAGTGGGAACATATCAAGATGTAATTTATGACCGGTTTACCTAGATCCCCGACTGGTCATGATACAATTTGGGTAATAGTGGATCATCTCACGAAAATAGCTCACTTTCTTCCTTTCCAAGTAGGACAATCCACAGAGCATTTAGTAGAGATGTACTTGGTTCACTTCACATTGCGACAGATAGTAAGACAACACGGCATCCCAGTGAGTATTGTATTTGATCGAGATACTTGGTTCACTTCACATTTTTGGAAGAGTTTGCACCAGAGTTTGGGCACCAAGTTGAGATTCAGTACCGCTTACCATCCACAAACAGACGGGCAATTAGCGAGAACCATCCAGACCCTTGAAGATATGTTACGATCTTGTACTTTGGATTTTCTAGGGTCTTAGGAAGATCACCTTCATCTAGTTGAGTTCTCATACAACAATAGTTATCAAACAAGTATCTAGATGGCACCATTCAAAGCATTATATGGGAGAAAGTGTATGTCACCATTCGCATGGGATGATATAGGTGATCGAAAGATGTTAGGGCCAGAGATGATCACATAGATAGTAGAAGTTGTCAAGCAAATCAAAGAGTGACTTCGGGTTGCGCAAGATTGGCATCGACATTGGGTAGATCAGCATCGTAGGCCTTTAGAGTTTTGTGTCGGCGATCACGTGTTCTTGCAAATTTTTCTAACCCGTGGAGTCATTATATTCGGGGTTCGCGGGAAGCTTAGTCTATGATACGTTGGTTCGTTCGATTCTCAAGTGGGTGGTGATGTTGCTTATCGTCTTGCCCTTCCGCCTTCGCTATGTGAGGTGCACAATATATTTTATGTGTCTCAATTGTGTAGGAATGTCCTGGATCTGAGTCATATCCTCCACCATTTCGAGCTAGTCATTGGTACTGATTTGTCTTACGAGGAGCAACCTGTATCCATTTTGAACCGAAGGGAGAAGGTGCTCAAGAATCAAACCATTCATCTTTTTCGGGTTGCTTGGGGTCGTTACTCTTTGGGAGAGTCGACGTGGAAGTGCGAGAATGATATTCGGTCTCGGTATCCACACCTGTTCGACAAAGAAGGTATATTCGTTCTTATGCCTTCGTATCTCGAATCTCGTAATTCATTTATCCATGCTATGTGACACTATTTTTCCTTATTATATGCTTTGATTTGATTTCATGTGTAGATATGCTTATAGTTAGTGCAGTACTTGTTCTGATTTCTCTAGCTAGCCTTGAGTTTGAAATCCGCGGACGAAATTTTTCTAAGGTGGGTAGAGATGTCACTCCCCATTTCTAAAATATATATTTTGGGATATATTTATTTCTTGCTAGTATTTATTTTCTGCTTAGAGTATTTCTTACTTACATGATAATTAGGTTGCATGCATGGAGATTAGACCCATTCTTTGGTTTAATTAGACCCATGGTTTAATTGTTGGATTGGTTCATTCATGAGTTGAACCCATGGTCTAAACCTCAAATCCTAACTATAAAAGCCAACATCTTTCTCTCTCTTCCCTCATTCTCTCTATTTACTCTTCTTCCTTCATTTTGGCAAGTACACCTTGCACCACAAGAAAAAATCTCTTGATTTTCGATTATTATTTTTTTTTGCATTTTATTAGTCTATTATGTGCTCATGATGATTCTAAACACTAGAATTTTTGGTTTTTATGGGTAGATTGGTGTGGATCTACTTTTCTAACTTAGGATTTTATGGGTTCCTTGAGTTCTTAGTGGTTTTGATCTACTAAAACATAGTATTTTCAAAAAATAGTTTTTGGGATGGATGGAGCACGTTACTTCGATCATTTGGCTTTTGCTTCACTCAATTCAGAGTTAAAATAAAGTTTTTATTAAAAAAAATTGGTTTTGGAGCTTTGGCCATGGCTGAACCTGCTACTTGCGACGATGAAGATTTCATACGGCCAGCACCATATGCGGCAGAGAGTGCTATGCGGCATGAAAATGCTATGCGACCTCAACATCTTGTCGTATACCAGCATGCGTCCATCTCTTTTGGACGTATGACTGACTAATACATATGTGTTCTGAAGGGACTCCTTGTGTTTATTCGCTAAACGAATAAGAAATTCGCTAAGTCCAAGATACACCTATGCGGCAGGACAGACTATGCAGCAAGACAGGCTATGCGGCCGAGTCTCTTTTGGATGCATAACTCTGCTTTTTCCTTGCATCAAATTATATGATTTTGTCCTTTTTGACACACTTTATGGCTTGTCACATCAGTCACCTTTCTGACACGTATTTATTACCCGTCGTTTCTGCACTTAAACCGAAGAGTGAACTTTGACTTGCTATATGCGGCAACTGATCATATGCGGCCTAGACCTATGCGACAATTGATTCTATATGGCCTAGACATATGCAGCAACTTATTCTATGCCGCAGTTGATCCTATGCGGCCTAGACCTATTCAACAACTAATTCTATGTGACAGTTGATCCCATGCGGCCTTGATCCTTATGCTCGTATGCGGCCACTTACATACTTTTTATTGCATTAGTTTTATTTGAATGTTCCTTTGGACTTTATGGGATGTATGCGTTACTTTGACGACCATAAGAGCATTGGACCCATCTATGCGTCATAACCCGGCCACTTGAATCCGCGCAGATACACTTACTACGTGTTATATGTTCCTACGTGCTAAGTGTTCCTACGCAATTATATTACATATTTATACTGCATTTTACTTATGTGCTACGTGATATGTGATATGACTCAATCTCCATCATGGACATAAGGGTTAGTCAATGACCAAGTCTGGCTAGGATCTGTTGATTATTGCATTACGCTGGGGTGAATCCAAATTAAACTATCAAGTGACAAAGCAGATTCGTATATAGCATGGTCGTACTATGGTAGGTCATATAAGGGGAATACCATGTGACCACGCTATGCAATTCCAGCTAACAATAGGGTTAACTAGGTAACTAAACTTCTAAAGCATTGGGAGGAAATAGAATCTCGAGATTGTGCCTAACTAGCCACCTCCAGTCATCTGAATTGGGGTGTGCAAGCTAGTCCCCATGGATGTTGTTTAAGTCCTCATTAGTGGATGGCAATATCCAACTATTATACTATATTATATGTTCTATGCGATCTTAGTACGATGGCCTTACGGGGGATCGTGCGCAATACTATGTGCTATACGGCAATTTATGGCTCGGCTAACCCTGCTAGTACCTGGTTCATCTGAGGATTCATATATGCATAATATCTCTGGGATAACCCGGACTCCATCTACTAAACCATATAAATGATTGCCCGATTAAGTAACTGAGCTTGTTTGTGTATTATATCTGCTGCCAAATAGTCTAGGGATATGAACTATAATGGTGCAATGGTCTAACCCATGTCCTTGTTTGGTTGTAGAGTTAGATTATTGTGGCATGATAGGCTATGAACCGAAACTACGAGACATAACTATATATCTATTTCATAACTTGGTTGTATTTCTTAATTCGTGCTTCCTTTGTGGTAATTGCTATTTGGGGTCTAACCCCACTGGTTTTGCATGGCCAGGTTTAGAGCCAGTACTCAAGGATCCAGCGTACTTCTCCTGAACAATGGCGCACACCAAGCGGATGGCCGTTGAAGGGAACGAGTGGGTTTCTTCTTCCCTGCTCGTTATTGCAAACTTTACTTATTTTGGGCGTTTAGCCACCGACACTTGTTAGCCGTAAGATTTGGATATTTAGTTTCCTTTACATTATTGTAATTAATCAGACTGCAGCTAATCATTGTCATGTACATTTGATACTCTGACAACTTTCTTATTTTGCACAGCTGGTTTCCAGGATATTTGGAACGCCTTACTTTCTTGTCATATATGTTCTATGTTTACTGTTCTTGCTTGACTGATTGAGACAATAGATGTGCTGTGTGACCCTAAGTGACTTGCTTGTAGTATGCACCCTCTTATCCAGTTACAGCCGTGACCGCCGTACGATGTTTCATACCTTGTACGGGGGAGCTGGCCATGTCCATCTCCGTATTCCAGTACTAGGGCGTGACACTTCCCTATTTTGTTCATGAGTGTAAGGACAAGTCTGCTGAAAAATAGTGCCATAAGATTGTAAGATAGATCTCATGGTAATAGAAAGATACTCACGAGCACAATCAGAACATAAAGTTTTAATCCTAGCATTGAATTGAGTATTGTAAACACCTTAATTTTCAGAATTTTTTTAATAAAAATTTTCCCAATTATTTCAGAAATTTTCTGGAATTAAAACCAAGGAATTTGTGATTAAATGATTTTTAATGGATGTTAATTGATGTTAAAATATTATGGAAATACTATTTTATGGTGGAGAATGGAAAACCAGACCTAGGGTAATTTTCTGTGGATTTATTGGACCCCGGAAGTATTTTTAGAGCCCTAAAAACTATTGGATATATAAACCAAACCAAACCTGACTGAACCAAACCAAACCTGACTAAACCAAACCAAGCCAACCAGCATAGCGGGTCGGGTCGGGTCGGATCCGAGCCAAACCCGACCCGGACCCGAAACCCAAGCTAAACCCTAACCCCGACGGATTCACTGTAGCAGCCTATTTAAGCCCTCGGCTTCCGCGCTCTGCCCCGCCGCCAGACCTCTCTCACCCTCTCATCTCGCCGTCGCCGCTGCTCCCGAGCGAACCATGCCGCCGACCCGAACTCCATAGCCCGTCGACAAAACCTCTGTCGTCGACTCCCTCTCCTATCATCTCCGCGGCGCAGCCGACTCCGCCGCTCTCCAGGAAACCCCTCGCCGTCGACCGTCTCCGCCCAGCCCGACTACCCCTCCTCCGTCATCCGCTTTCGATGACCCCGCTCAGCCAATCGCCACCCCCCTTCGACGACTCCGGCCCGCGTGATCCCCCACTCCGGCTGTGCATCCCCCGTCCGGCCGGCCTCCCCGCTCCACCTCATCCGACTTCATCACCACCACCACCCGAGCGCCATCCCTAGGCCGAGCCGCCCTCCGCCGGCTAGTCGACCCCGTAGTGACCGGACACAGCAACTCGATACGGACACGAGACAGTACGCGGACGAGGTGTTAGCTGAAGACTTTTCCTGAGCATCTATGTTCCTGCTCAGTATTTACTTTATTTCAGTCATTTATATTTTGGTCTGTTGAACCATTGTATCAGATTTTATCGGGTTGTTCCCCGAAGCACTTTGTAGAGACTGACAGATGATTTACATTTCTTATTTCTGTGGATCATATTTTATCTTGTATGGATGAGATTAGTTGTGACTTATTATCGTAGACCTTATTTTACAGCTTAAGTATGCTCTGATGGATCCATTAAATTTGGTTTGTCCATCAGTGTGTGCTGATGGCCATTGCCACGTGTCTATTCCCTCGGTATTTTGGGACTGGGGCGTGACATAGTTTTTGTGGTGGCCCATGCAGGTCTACGACTAAATCGTTCGGTTTCAACTTAGGGACCGAACCAGGCTGCCCTAAGGATATGATAAGTTATAGGATCTCATCCATTATTTGAACCATTTTTGAACTCTATATCGAACTCGAATTTTTACTTGATTGCATCCTGTGTTGATTTCTCTGTGCGTTCTTATAGTTTATCTTTTGGTTGCAGAATAATGGATCCCAGAGACGGAGATGAGATTCCCTTGGATACACCACACGACACTGTGGTTACTTATGTAGATGGAGTGACCCCAGGGAATGAAGGACAATCATCTCAAGGCGATCAAGCCGGCCAGCCTAATTCTAGGTTCCGGTGTGATGACATCCCACCTCCACCACAGTTCACTCCACAGATGCCAGTTTTTCCGCCAGGACAAGCCATGGATGGGCAACAGATATTTTAAATGATGTATGCCATGATGCAAGCCCAACAGCAGATTCAGCAAGAGGCACATCGTCACGAGACAGAGTATCTGAGAACCAGCCTGGTATCCGCGTTGGAGCAGGCAAACCCACCAGTGAAGCGATCAGCGATGGGATCTATCACTAATTTCTGTCAGCTCAAGCCTCGTACCTTTTCTGGCAAGGAGGGGCCAACTAAAGTTCACGAATGGCTCACGAACATACAGCACCAGTTGGAAGCAGCTGAACTTCCGAGAGAGAAATAGATGACTGCGATAAGGATGCAGTTGACTGAAAATGCACATCATTGGTGGTTAGCAGAAGAAAGGAGGCTCGGACAAGACCGAGTCACTTGGGAAGAGTTCTCCAGACTCTTCCAAGAGATGTATATTCCAGCAGTTGCACGGTCAGAGCTCAGAGACAAGTTCAACCGCCTTATCCAAGGCAATATGTCAGTGGAAGAATAAAACATAGAATTTATTCGTCTGAGTCGCTTCGCCCCAACCTTGATTTCGACAGAGGAAGAGAAAGCTGAGAAGTTCTTTGATGGACTGAAGTTCAAGCTCCAGAGGTTAATTAGATCTGTTGCACCTACATCATATACCGACGTCCTTGCAGCAGCATGACACATGGAGCGTGTTACTAGAAGGGAGTCAAATCTGAAGAGGCTAATCACATCAGCACCAACCAGGACATCACAGGGGGATTCTGCAAAATGATCCCAGAGGAGTATGCCAGAGAGAGCAGCACATAGGGACAGACCTCTTCCTACTTGTCACCACTGCGGCAAGATAGGACACATTGAGAGAGAGTGCAGGCGTAAGTTGGGACTATGTCTGAGCTGCGGATCCAACCAGCATTTTTCCAGGGACTGTTCTGAACGCAGAGACGGAGCACCGAGACTAGCTTTACCTGTACCATGACCAGCTTATCCAGCAGTAGGAGCACCACAGACAGGAGTTGGATATCAGTAGAGACCACCACTGGCACCACAGGCAGCTCTATTTCAGCAGGCTCGGCAGCAGAGAGGTCCAGCTCAGGGACGAGGACAGGCATTCACATTGGTTGTTGAGGAGAAAGCTACTGCAGGCGAGGTTATTGCAGGTACTATTTTAGTAGCTTCATTACCAGCTGTAGCTTTATTTGATTCTGGAGCATCGTATTCATTTATAGCAGCTAGCTTTGTAGCCACCCATATATTAGCTACCGTACCCCTTCCGAAGATAAAGAGAATTCTTACGGGAGGTGGAATTATCCCAGTTAGTGACGTCTGTAGATCATGTTCTGTAGTAGTCTGTGGAAGAGAGATGCGAGCTCAATTTCTGATCTTTTCCATGCCGGATTATGATGTTGTACTTGGTATGGACTGGTTAAGTCTGTACCATGCGACTCTTGATTGCCGACTTGGACGGGTTATATTTAGACCGCCTGGACATCCGGAATTCGAGTTTCTTCGGGGAGCTGTAGAGCAAGGAGTTCAGCCTACTCTTAGGGTACTATCTGTAGAAGGGGAGACAAGTTACCCAAAACTCATATCAGAATTTGTGGATGTATTTCCTGATGATCTTCTAGGTTTACCACCTGATCAGGAAATAAAATTCACAATAGACTTAACTCCAGGAGCAGAGCCTATCACTTTATCAGTATATCGGCTAGCACCGAAGGAATTGGTGGAATTGAAGGAACAGGCAGATGATCTTTTGGAGAAAGGTTTTATTCGGCCTAGTGTTTCACCTTGTGGAGCACCCATATTATTTGTACCGAAGAAGGATGGAACAGTACGGTTGTGCATTGACTACAGGGCACTAAATATTATGACCATCAAGAACAGGTATCCCTTACCACGCATTGATGATCTATTCGATCAATTGAGTGGTGCTAGGGTATTCTCGAAGATTGACCTTAGATCCGGCTATCATCAGATTAAAGTAAGGAAGAAAGATATATCGAAGACAGCCTTCAGGACCAAGTATGGACATTATGAGTTCTTGGTAATGCCGTTTGGTTTAACCAACGTGCCAGCTGTGTTCATGAGTTTAATGAACAGAGTTTTCCATCAGTACTTGGATAAATTTATGGTTGTGTTTATTAATGACATTCTAGTGTATTCCAAGAGCCACGAAGAGCACGAGGAGCATCTCAGAATTGTGTTTGAGACATTGAGACAGGAGAAGTTATATGCTAAGCTCAGTAAGTGTGAGTTTTGTATGGATAAAGTGCCTTTCTTGGGACATATCATCTCAGGAGAAGGACTTTTAGTTGATCCGGAGAAAGTTGCTGCAATAGAGACTTGGCCTACACCTACATCAGTTGCGGAAGTGAGAAGTTTCCTCGGACTTGCGGGATATTACCGGAGGTTTATAGAAAATTTTTCAAGGATTGCGGAGCCTATGACGAAGTTGACATGTAAGGACCAGGAGTTTACATGGACAAAAGATTGCCAGAAGGCCTTTGAAGAATTGAAGAGGAGATTGACAACAACACCTGTCTTGACTCTTCCTTCAGGGTCAGGAGATTTTGTTGTTAACAGTGATGCGTCAGGTAGTGGACTAGGATATGTTTTGATGCAAAATGGCAAGGTTATTGCTTATGCATCGAGACAGTTGAAGGTCCATGAGAAGAACTATCCAACGCACGATCTAGAGCTAGCAGCAGTTATATTTGCACTGAAGATTTGGAGGCACTATCTTTATGGAGAGAAGGTAGACATCTTTACTGATCACAAGAGTCTGAAGTATGTATATACTCAGAAGGAGCTCAACATGAGACAGAGATGTTGGCTTGAATTGATGGTAGACTTTGATATAGATCTGCAGTATCATCCGGGAAAGGCGAATGTCGTAGCAGACGCACTCAGCAGGAAGCCCACGGCTTATTTCTTGAAGATGCAGCCCGAGTTATTGAGAGATCTACAGGAGCTTCAGATAGAGGTTGTTTTACTAGGACAGAGTGGCTTGCTGGCTAATCTCGAAGTTAAGTCATCACTTGTGGAGAGGATTAAAGAGGCATTGCCCACCGATGCTAGATTTCGAAGACTTAAAGAAAGGACAGAAGCGGGCATGCAGACAGGACTTCGTATACATGAAGACGGAACATTAAGGTTTGGGAATCGTCTGTATATTCCAAATGGAGAATTGAGACAGGAGTTAATGACTGAAGCACATAGCTCTATGTACCCTGTTCACCTAGGAGAAACCAAGATGTACCGAGACTTGAGGCAGTATTACTGGTGGCATGGAATAAAAAGGGAGATTGCACGATTTGTGGCTAAATGTTTAGTATGTCAGCAAGTAAAAGCAGAGCCTCAGAGGATTGCAGGTATGTTATAGCCGCTTCCTATACCAGAATGGAAGTGGGAACATATCACGATAGATTTTGTCACAGGATTTCCAAGGAGCCCCAGCGGAAAAGATGCAGTATGGGTTATCGTGGATCGACTCACTAAATCGGCACATTTCTTGCCATTTCGAGTTGGACAGTCCACAGAGGTACTAGCCGACATGTATATACGACAAATCGTAAGATTACATGGAGTGCCGGTTAGTATTGTATCGGATCGAGATTCGAGATTTATATCTCATTTCTGGCGAAGCATGCAAGAGAGTCTTGGCACCAGACTCAAATTCATCACAGCTTACCATCCACAGACAGATGGTCAATCGGAGCGCACAATTCAGATCTTGGAGGATATGTTACGATCGTGTATGCTAGACTTTGGAGGATCTTGGGAAGATTATTTATACTTGGTGGAGTTCTCCTACAACAACAGTTATCAGGCCAGCATTCAGATGGCACCATTCGAGGCATTATACGGAAGGAAGTGCAGATCGTCAATATGTTGGAGTGACGTTGGTGAACGTCAAATACTGGGTCCAGAACTGGTAATGCAGACAGTGGAGAAGGTAAAACAAATTCAGAATCATCTTCGGGCAGCTCAGGACAGATAGAAGCATTGGGCTGACGCGCACAGGCGTCCCCTAGAGTTCAAAGAAGGAGATCACGTAATCTTGAGGATTTTGCCCACTCGAGGTACTATTAGATTTGGGAGCAGAGGCAAGTTGAGCCCAAGGTATATCGGGCCATTTGATATTCTAGAGCGTATTGGTAAGGTGGCTTATCGTCTTGCATTACCTCCATCCTTAGAGGAAGTGCATGACGTATTCCATGTCTCACAGCTGAGAAGATACGTGACCGACCCAAGTCACGTAGTCGATCATTCAGAGATCGCAGTGGGCCCTAGCTTGAGATATGAAGAACAACCAGTTGGTATCCTCGACATCAGTGAGAAGATATTGCGAGGACAGACAATTAGACTGGTTCGTATAGCTTGGAAGCATCATTCTCCTGGCGAATCGACTTGGGAACGAGAGGATAGTATGCGCCAGCGTTATCCTCACTTATTCGCGGATGCAGTTATCACCTAATCATTCTTGTAATTTCCTTAGCTCTTTTCCTTAGTAGCTTATCCTTCGATTGCGAGGACGCAATCCTCTTAAGGGAGGTAGATTGTAAACACCCTAATTTTCAAAAAAAATTTAATAAAATTTTTCCCAATTATTTCAGAAATTTTCTGGAATTAAAACCAAGGAATTTGTGATTAAATGATTTTTAATGGATGTTAATTGATGTTAAAATATTATGAAAATAATATTTTATGATGTTAAAATAGCCACACCCTTCGACGACTCCGGCCCGCGTGATCCCCCACTCCGGCTGTGCATCCCCCGTCCGGCCGGCCTCCCCGCTCCACCCCATCCGACTTTATCACCACCACCACCCGAGCGCCATCCCTAGGCCGAGCCGCCCTCCGTCGGCTAGTCGACCCCGCAGTGACCGGACACAGCAACTCGATACGGACACGAGACAGTACGCGGACACGTAAAATTCAGATTTACGGAGCCCTGTTCAGATAACCCGTTCTTTCTCCTCGTAATTCCGTTTTCAATTCGTCTGTTGCAATACGTAGACTGTGTAACCCTCTCGATGCCCATGCAACTCGCTTGGTGTATCGCATCCTGTGGTGATCGCAAACCGCGATCCAAAAACAGGAAAACCAACGCCCTGTTTCACCCCAGAACTGAGTGTGTCCCGCCAAACGGGACGACTTGGTCGACGCGGTCTTTACCAAAATGTGCGCACCGTCGATATGGACGTGTGGAATTTCGTAGAAGTTGATTTGGATGTGCGTGCACACCGAATCAACGCGTATCCACCGACAACGTCCCATATCCGCCTATTCTGGAATGCGCTGTAACTTTGTGTACATACGTCGGATAGAGACGAAACTTGTGCCATCGGACTCGTAGCAATACGCTGGTCCTCTGACCCAAGTTTGGTTCGATTCTGAGAACGTTGACAGAATCGCGTATCGTGGGCCCCACAGTCTCCACTTGACGGGCGATTTTGTGATCGGCTCCTTGGAATCCAATTCTGGGAGTTCCGTTGGGTTCGTATCAACGTTTCTAACTTGTTGACACTAAGTTTGTCTAATTTGGAGACCTTTGACCCTGACACGCTTTTCGGTGCAAAGTGGCCTACATGTGGACCCCGTTTTGGCCCGGAAATATCATTTTTGCTCCTGTGTCCAAATTGGACGTAAGGACAGGCGTTTCTAGCTATTTGATATCTTCTGAGACTGTTGGTGATGTTTATTACAGCTTTTGGAGTAGTACCTACAGGATCCACTGATACAGGGACCGTTATTGGTATTCGAACCCCAGGCAAGTGTACCTTGCCAAACTCTGCAGTATTGTTACATATTTTTCTTGATTTATTTATATTGCTGTGCATGCTTAACCTAGGACCATGTGACTTACTCAGCGTCCGATTATCAGTCGGTTGCCAACTCTGTACTCAGAGTTGTGTATTCTCATCTAGAGATGGACATTCGTGACACCCTTTACATTCTCGTACTTGCCTTATCAAGTACATCATGACCCAGGATACTTGACACTATTCATAAGACAGAATCTTTCTGAGATATTTATGGTAATTCTGTGTAGGATACAGGATTGACATAGACATTATATTCTTAGATATTATATGACTGTTGCATTAGCTATGATCCCGCTTGACATGGATATGCGACGTTATGGACATGAGATGCGTGGTTACATTGGGTGGGGAGAGACACACAGGCTACAGGCTGTTCTATATATATCTACTACTATTGCGAGGTTGTAGACTCTCGGAGCAGAGCTAGACCCACTACCGGTTATTACTGCTACCGGCTCCCCGACACAGATCTGATAGTGGCTTCAGCCTGAGTACTAGTGATGCTCTCACTTGCATTTCACATAGATGGTTACATACTTACCCTACTTCTTTTATTATTTGCTGCACTGCATTTATTTTGGCTTGTATTATCTTGTACCTTGCTATGTCCCCTGAGGACCTGGATCCGGATTATGTTAGCTGTACCGCAGGTATACGGGACCTGGATCCGGATTTTTCCCGAGGTATACGGGACCGCAGCAGGAACTGATACAGGAGCTGTACCGACACCCGAGGACGAGGTGTTAGCTGAAGACTTTTCCTGAGCATCTATTTTCCTGCTCAGTATTTACTTTATTTCAGTCATTTATATTTTGGTCTGTTGAACCATTGTATCAGATTTTATCGGGTTGTTCCCCGAAGCACTTTGTAGAGATTGGCAAATGATTTACATTTCTTATTTCTGTGGATCATATTTTATCTTGTATGGATGAGATTAGTTGTAACTTGTTGTCGTAGACCTTATTTTACAGCTTAAGTATGCTCTGATAGATCCATTAAATTGGGTTTGTCCATCAGTGTGTGCTGCTGGCCATTGCCACGTGTCTAGTCCCTCGGTATTTTGGGACTGGGGCGTGACAAGTATGAATATAGTAGTAAACGTCTTATAAATGGTAGGAAGATCAGAACGATGGTGCATAATATAGACCCAAGTATAATGAGTGTAACTCATCAATAAAGCTCATGTAATAGCCACTCATAGATGGGATATAGGAGCAGGTCCCTATATGTTAGAATGAACTAATTCAAAAATACTACTAGATTTAGATAAACTCTTATAAAAATGTAGGGCTATATTTTTTGCCAACTTACAGCCCGTACATGCGGATAGAGGAGAGAAAGAACCACATCCAAGAGCTCCATTATAAAATAAAGTCTTTAGACGGGGCTTTGAAATATGACATAAGAGTCTGTGTCATAAGTCGGCAGAAGACGTGACGATAGCACATGACTAGAACTCAGAGGTTGAGTTGATGAAAGTTGAAAAAACTATAAGTGGTATAACTACCCCTTCCTATGAGTACGACCAATCGTCTGGTCCATACGAGGATCCTTCACAGAACATGTAAGGGAATCAAAAGAAACACTAAGTCCACTCTCACAAAGGCTACTGACAGAAATGAGGTGTAAAGTAAGATGAGGAACATGTAAGTCAAAAGAAAGACTCAAAGTGTCAAAAATAATGGAGCAAGATTGAGTGATGACCAATTGAGAACCATCAACTGTATATAAAGAGGAAAAGTGGGATGGTAAAGGTGTAATACTAGATAGGAGACTAAGGTCAGAATTCATATGATGAGAAGCACTAGAGTCTAATATCCAAGAAGTAGACGTACCAGTAGAGGTAGATGTAGAGGAGCAAGCAAAGACAGGCTGGCGCTGAAGCCAAAGCTGAAGCTCTAACTGAGTAAGACGGTATTGAATATCTGTCGATGTTTGTGTACTATCAACAATGCCAGCCTGAGGTACCGGAAAGCGAGTCTTGGAGGAACCCTTTGTCTTTATCCGCTTAAAGAATTAAATTTTTAAATGTGGATGAAGTATAAAACTTTTATCCACTGAGTGTACAGGCTTTTGACAATGTGAACAAATCATACTAGACCGCTGACGAGTATAGCAGGTGGTAGCACATTGACTAGGCTTTCCACAATATGTACATAAAGAACACTTTTTTTTTTTTGATTTTTTTTTGTTCTTTTTTTTTTGTTCTTCTTTTTTGCTTTTTGCTTTTTGCTTTTTGCTTTTTGTATTTTATTTTGTTTTTTTATTTTTTATTTCTTAAGAAAAAACAATAAAGCTAAGAACTTAATGGCTAAAAAAAAAGCAATAAAACTAGTCCCACATGCACCAATGCTATAAACAGGAGTCCATTTTTGTTCACCCACAAATACTAGGGTGTTTACCTCCAATAGAAATTGCACACGTGACATTTTCAAAGTCAAAACCACCTTGGTTGATGAACAAAAACACTTGCAAGATGATTTTGTTTGGATGAAGATGCCACGTATGCATTTTCTATTTGAGGGTGAACAAACATTCTAGCATTTGTGGGTGAACAAAAATGGACTCCTAAAAACAGAATCCTACAGGCTTGTAAGTTCTTATCCGCTTCTTTAAGATTTATGATAAATAAGACAAACCAAATTGGTAGGGTTGCCTGGGAGATGAATCTTATATGTGAAATAAGACTCAGATGGCTATTTTCTCAATGTCCGATATCCCAACATCAAATTCTCCATCGCCTAATTTGCAAAGTATATGCAATTTCTTCACAGCTCAGGAATGAATCACTTTGGTAGAGAAAACGAATTATTCCTCTCCAAGAATTGAGGATATGCAGCAGGCCGGAAGAGGCTGCTCGAGCCTTGAATCGAGACTGACGATGGCGGTGTTGGCGAGGATTCTTCGGTGCTTCAGCGGTGGCAAGGAGTTCGGAAAGAGATTGAATGGAACTGGAATTAAAAAATCCTAGAAACTGATACCATGTAACAATCAACAATATTAATTTTATTAATGGATACTATAAAAAGTCATACAACTACGAATATATATATAAAGAGAAAATATTCGAATAGAAGTAGGAGAAGAGATATATAACCATATAGTAAAAAAAATCTAATACTAAATCTAACTTAATATATAATCATAAATCTAATTATTCTTAACATATGGGATTTATGGACTTGCACTATGTTTATTAGTTTATGGACTTATATTAGATATCCGTTGATGGACATGTATTATTTCTTCATGTTTATCAAAGTGTGTTTGTGTATCAGATTTTTGTAGTGGGAATACCACCTGTATGCAGACAGTGTACTTATAATGTGCACAAAATTTTGGTGCTAGAAATATTTGGCACTTTGTGGTATGTTGCCGCGTCCATATAGTGATACTGATACTCCTCGGAAGTCTATAATACTGACTCCAAACTGAGTCACAGATGGTTCTCGTCGTACGTCCATATAATACAGACTTTACAATGTACATTTGAAAAACTTTCGCCTTTCGATCGGTAGATGAATCAAACCTTTCAATATCCCTTCATAAAATTTATGGAAACCCTTTAATAACCAGTGCAAGCCTTCCCAAATATTGAATCTAAGTTATGTAGCAAATAGAAGTAAACAGATTTGAAGACTTGTTGGGCAACTCTCCATTAATTGCTCATACATGCATAGACCTATTCAGCAACTTTATATTAGGCTTGCGTCAGGGAAATTCAAACATTTATAATAGAGAGAACCTAAAATTGTGGCAGCTCTTCTATCTGTCATTTGATTAGTTCTTTCCAAACGTTGAGTTAACCTAAAATTTGTTGACCGACAGCTTATTCTAATTAGTAGGAGCCTATACTATACTTAGGCAAGAATGAGAGGTTAGAAATGAAACTATTATTGAAACCAAAAAAAGAAAGAAAATAAGTTATTACACAACCCATCGTTCTCTCTAAATATATACCCCCTCTTGTTTCCTCCGAAAAGGCACAATCTTTTCCTAGAAAACTCCAAAGGGGAAGGAAGGAAAGAAAGAAAGACACAATGGCTTCCCAAAGGATTCTACTATCGTTGGGAATACTTCTTGTTGTGTATGCATCGGCAAATGCTAGTGGTATAATGAATCTTTCTTCAATGCATGATGTCTCAATAAGTCCTTCATGCATTTCCATTTCGTCAAAATTAATTTTCATTTCTTCTCTTTCTTTGTATGGTGCAATTTTTATTTTTATTTTTATTTTGCCAGTTTTAGGATGCTCTCAATCTCAGTGTAACAATCAGTAATTTACTAGCAAAATTAACACCACGTATGTGTCTGCTTCAAATCTAGATCCAACATAATTTTTATGAAGCAAAAATATTGAATCAACAATGAGATCATATGTACAATCTGAGCGATGAAAATATAGTGGTGGATATTTTTGTGTTTTTGTTTCTTTTTCAATGCTTAAACAAGTACATGTGATATGTCACATTCATCATTTTGTGGGGGGGGGGGGGGGGGGGGGGGGGGGGGGGTGGGGGGAGGTTCCATATGTTTGCATCAATGAAATATATAAGACAATTCTTATGAATGTTTCCCTATTAGAAAACCATAGAAGAATTAGAAGGGGGGGGGGGGGGGGGGGGATCTTTATTACAATCAATGATTCTTGTTTTCCACTAAATTATTTCGGTTTTATGTTTGTCAGAGACCGGAGAAGATGGACCCAAATATGGCTACACAGGATCGATTGGCCCCAGCAACTGGGCTAACCTGAGCCCGGACTACAAGCAATGCTCTGATGGAAACAATCAGTCTCCTATCAACATTGACCGAGATGAAGTCTCCAAGCCTTCCGGTCTGAAATCTTTGGAACGGGCTTATTCGCCTTACGTTAACCACACTGTCCTCGTCAACACTGGCACACACATTGAGGTTCATTTTCCTTATGCTCATACCACAATTACTTCTCCTTCCTTGCAATATTGTTCTATATATCTTGATATATAGGTCCAACATATGGATAAAGTCTATTTAATTCCTTCATTACACTTCTCTTCTTTGACGGCTAGCTTCCATCTGGTTTATGCAGTTGAAATTACAACCAAATGATGGCTATGCGTCGTTTAATCACACATACAATGTGGCTTATATTAGGTTCCATACGCCTGCTGAGGCACACCCATTGACAATAAGCAGTATGTATCCCTTCTTCTTCCTTGAATGCAACTATCAATGGTAGCTTACGACATACAAACCTTGATGTCATGTTAATAGGAGATGGGTTTCTCAGCATTATTGAATTGACAAATTAACTTCAGCTTCTGATAACAATTTTACACCCATTCACTAAATGAAAGACTAGTTATGTAAATTAAAAAGATGTATATGGATTTATTTTTTTCCTGTAAAAATACCTTTGTTTGAATAATGAAGATATGTGAAACCATCAGATTTCGTTCCGTCTTTTCTTGCTAATAAGCAATAAACCTTGACAGATACCCACTGGAACTCCAGATTGTCCACCAGGATCAGGACGGGAAAAGAACTCATCGTGTCGATCCTTTATAAGTTCGGTAGTCCCGATACTTTCCTTTATAAGGTGAAGTTCTTCTTGATGTTATTATTTAGCGTGTTATACTAACAGTAAATTAAATACTCAAAGAAAAGGAACATTAAGAATTACAGTAGTGCTAATCTTAATTTCCCTCTTGACAGTTCAAGGGACACTTAGAGAAACTGGCAGAAGATAGGTGTGGGGATGACGAAGAAGCACAACTTCTGATAGAAGAAAACGTAAAGACAAAGGCCCTGAAGAAAGCCGGTGGCCGATACTACGGATATGTCGGCTCCCAAACCATTCCTCCCTGCAATGAAGGGGTCCTTTGGGTTCATCTCGAAAAAGGTGCATCTTCTATTTCCTCCGGCTATGATTACAACGCGCTCACACTTGACCGACCTCTCAGGATCCAGCGATTCTCATAACACGACTGCTATTTCGAAGAACATATAGAGATGATTCAGCTTGGATGGAAACTAAGACTTTTTTATATATATTTCTACCTTCGTCTAATTTTCTTGTATTTGGACTGTCATTTGTTGTGTAGGTGAGGTCAGTGTCGAAGGAGCAAATCAAGGGTCTGCAAGCTCCCCTGAGTGCAGAATACCAAAACAACTCGAGGCCCATCTTCCCAAAGGGAGCCAACGTGACCAAGTACGACGATTAAGAAAGCTAGCATCATTCCCTGACTTTGTACCAATAACACATTGCAATTGTAATTGAACTCAATTTTATGGCGTGAAATAAGAGATCATTGCCGGCATTAATCCTCTTGCACGTTGCTTTGATCTCATTCTATATGTATCAATAAAGAAGCCTCCGAGCTTGGAGGATTGTTTTACTTTCTTATATTGTTGTTCGACTTCCAGTGAGACATTTCTCAGAAAAAAATGTAGTTGCTTGTGTTTGCTGAATGAGACCACGCGATCACAAGCTATTATCATCATGATATATAGAAAATAGGTCAGGCTAAAGGGTGTAAAAAGGCCAGCTGCAATGTAAAAAGATTTCCCTCTTTCATGATCATGCACTAACAAGGAAGGTAGGTAATTCTTGTGTCACACTATAAGGATTGTTGCGGAACCATCATGATAGAAAATTGTTATTCTTATTGTTCGTTTATTATCACTTAAGTGCCGAGTACGCTATGGCTGGACCCAAGTGGTTAGATTCCTTTGTATCACGTATTAGATGGCTAAATTACATGCATGTTCCGCTTATTTTGGGAATGAGACAGTGATACCCTTGCATGGTATAAACTTATCCTTAATTCCATTAACAATATATCGAAGTGGTGGTTTCTTGTATTGACTTACATAAAAGAAAATGAAAAGTGGATAAGAACTCACATATAGTTAAGGTTTATATCAGGGTGTCTATCGTGTCCAGTGTTGACCGAGTTTAATCCGATTTGGGTCGGATCGGACCAGTCTGGAGAGGAGGTCTGCCGGACTAAGGAAACCAAAATTCAAACTCTGTTCGGCCCAAAATACAGAAAGATGCAGGCCGAGTTTTACCGGGCTAGGCCCGGCCAGTCTGACCATTTACGGGTTGGCCCATAGAAATGGGCCAAAAAATGGCCTTTTGCCTAAAAAAATTTGGACTTGTCAAAAAATAATATAAATAGATAAACTTTATTAATTTTAGAAAAAAGTTGTTTAATATAACTTTTTTGGTAAAATGAAAAAATAAAACTATATATTTTATTTATAATTTGATCTTCAAGTCTATGGTCTTCTTGACAGTCCATTGTTTAACGTTTACTCCTCCAGTAGAGTCGTTCATATAAGATATTCAAAGTTCGTGCATTAATTTCAGTATCATCATCTCTTAAGTATTGAGTCTATTTTTCTCACAAATCCAATCTCGGACGCAAATACCGACTTCCAAAATATTTGATATCATCATGTTTCTCTTCTTACTTAACATTCTTGAACTTGCACTAAAATAAAAATTTTACGCTACCAGTGGACACTGGGGGCCATTAGAAGATTAAGTGCTAAAGAAGAAAGTATATAATAAGTTTTTTGTGTCTTTTAACCATTCTAAAATTGAAAAAATATGGCCTAGAATCCTCGTCATTTTCATCATAAAAGTTTAAATACAAGAACAATCCTTGATTTGGAGTGAAGATTGTTTTTGTTTCTTTCTTTGTAGTATACTCTTAACATTAGATAATTTAGAAACTAAACCAGGGATACTTGAGTCGTTGCACCAGATCGGCTCGATACAACTTTTTCTTCATATAAACTAATTAAAGTATGTAAATATACTTTAACTAATAATTTTAAGCTATTTATCTCAACATTTGTTATCATAAAATTTTTATAGCAATATAAATACATCATCTAATATGATTTTAGGATCTAAAACTACTACTAAACAATATAAAAAGTTGTATTTTACTCCAATATTTTAGAATTTTTTATTTTTTATTTTTACTTTAGAAACAATATAATCAATACCAAGAGTATTTCAATATTTTGTAAATAAATGAAAAATATGAATTATTTCTGTTAAAACTAAAGGAGAAGTTGAATAATAAACTTCAGATCAAATACAAGTAACATATAAAATAATTTAAAAAATTTATAAATTAAGTACCAACTAAACGATAATTTTCAGTTATTTGGTCATCAACACTTGGGTTAACATTAATATAGTGTGTAATAACATATTTATATTTGATATAAAATTTCAACATTAAATAGGTAGAAATCCATCAATGTGGTACATCTTTAACAAATCTTCTAAATGTCAAATCATATTGTACACAGAGAGAATTGTTCAAACTAATTAGACATAATCAAATTCTAAATTTACTTGAAAATTTTGAAGAAATTCTTGTACAATTAAATTAACAATATGACAAGAATATCTTATATGAAAAAGTCGTCCTTCTAATATAGACAGAAATTAAGATTTTAAAATATTGATACAAAATATATTATTACTAGCATTATCAAAAAAAAAATTAAAAATTTTATTGTAAATATCATATTCTTGTAAAACTTGTAACATAGCTCAACTGATTATAGATCAAGTATGCAAAGATTTCAAAAGTCTAAGAATTTATTTTTGGAAAACAATTTTTCCACGAAACAATGTGTTGTGAAACAAACAAAATGATAATTTTGTCTACTAGTCCTAGAAGAAGTTTGAAAAAAATTACTTATATTTACAAAACTTTCTTTCAAAGCTGTTTTATTTCATAAAAAAAAAATAGTAACTTTTACTCTAGTAGTAGATCTAGAAACTTTAGTAAAATAAAGATTTAGTATAGTACTTGTATAGTTATAATATAATTTCCTCTCACCAAATGTAAAATGTTGTTCATCACAAATAATATATTTTGTTAAGTTAGTTTTGTTTCAAGCAGCAGCAGAATGAATAAAATTTTCAGTTGAAGATTCCTGAGGATTGGGCTTAACTATGTTTGTCAAGCATTAACTATGTCCTTACTATAACAACTTTCACAGTGTCTCTTCAAAGTTCATATGCCATCATTTTTTTCATTGAAAGAATTTTGAATTTCTTGTATTGAGCAGCTCTAGGTATTGATTCTCAGTCTTTTGGATCTAATCCTTTCTTTCCCTCATTATCGATGACAAATAATTTAGTATAATATTTTCATAAAATCAATTTTCTCCTAGTTGAAATATTAGTATTAATACATCAATTCTAACTTCTAGAGGTGACATTTGTGTCAATTATATATATATATATATATAGTGGATTATTAGCGTAATCGTAACACTATTCTAAAATATTTTAATAGGGATGTTTAGAACTAGTAGCATCATTATGATCTATACTATTTTTTTATTTTATAATTTAAATAACTAATCGAAATTTTAATATCAAAATTAAATAATTTTATAATTAAAACAAAATTACTTAAACCTTAAATTGGTTTTCTTCAAAGCCAGATGTAAAATTGTTACAGTTTGGTGGTGGATGATCAAGTTAAAGCTTCCAAATTTTTGAACTCTAACGATTTTTATTGCATTCGGTTTCTAGAAAGTTAATACTTCACCAGATTGCTCGCAAGTATTAGACGTGAGGGAAAAAAAATTATTGTGATAATTATTTGGGTGAATTATGTCATATTTATAGAATTTTTAATACCAAATGACCATCAATACCCTTAGAATATATCTGGTACAGTGGTATTTTTGGTTATTTTCAATAAAATGACTGAAACATCCCTTATTAACTTTAAAAAATGATCATGATTTTGGAGTATTTTTGGAAAAAAATATCTCCAATATAATAAATTAAAATTGGTTGTGGCAAGAGACTTTTATCAAAATGTTGGGGGATTGTTTTTGTAAAATATCCTCTAAATTATTTTGTCGGAAAAGTTATTTCAAGTTGACCGAGCATGTTATCGGGTTGACGTTCGGCCGGTTCGGACCGGGTTGGGAGTCGGACTGGCCAGTTCGGCCCGAGTTTTGGGTCGGGTCGGTCCGGACTTGGCCTACGAGCCGCGAACATTAACCCAGTCCGATCACCCTGGTTGTACATTGACCTGGTCTAGGCCGTCTAGCACGAGTTTAACCGTGTTGGGCTTGGGCCAGGTTTTGGACTCCCGGTCCATTGCACACCTTGAGGTAATTTACACAGTTCCATCTGTAAGTTCCACTTATTTTGAATTTTTTTATGTTTTATTTAAGGGGGGTTTTATCTTCAGTATATGCACAATTATATATTGAGTCAAATTTGTAAACACTAATATGGACCCAATTAGCATTTTGCAATGTACCGCAAATCGAACCCATAAACCAACTCACCAAATCTTCTCTGCACCGAAAATAAAGACCAAGTAGTGTGTCATGTGCCCAACCATGACATTGACGAATTACATTCTAGGTTAGTATGGTTTGTATTTGTGAGGGTATCTCAAATAAATAAATAAATAAACAAAAAAAAACTAACGGCTCACAAGCTGTTTGTTATTCATAGCAAATAACAGTTATTAAGAGTAGGAGCCTATTCCATATTTAGAGGAGAACGAGGGGCCGGAAATGAATCACTACCACAAGCTTTCTCTCGTCTCTGCATATAAACTCTCCTTTGTTTCCTCCAAAGGGACACTATCTTCTTCTTCTTCTTTCTTTGATAGAAACTCCGGGAGGAAGGAGAGAGTCAAAAGCAACAATAATGGCTTCCCGGACTGTTCTCATCTCGTTGGGAGTACTACTTCTTGCTGCAGCAACTATTTCCGGTACTTATAATTCTTTCTCGTTCATATATGCATCATGATGCACAAGCTCAGCTAATTTAAGAACCTTCTCTATCTCATTCTAGCTAGCATCAATCATTTACTTGGAACCTTTAGTATGTGTCTGATTTGAATCAGAAATCACCAGATGGATTCAAGATGGTAACCCTATTATACAATGTTTTTTATTCTCAAATCACAATGAAAGTAGTGATTGATAATTTTGCTATTTATTCTCTTATCCATTATTTGTATATACAAATGCAAGCCAAACGAATGTCACATTTACTTGGTTTATGTGCGATCGATCTTTAAAATGTGAAGAGAAAATCATCTGACACAATCATAGATTGCAATATGGATATGATACGTGACACTCTGAAAGTGTACTTATATTTTTCTATTTAGACTCTTAAAAAATGAAAAAAATGAGAGCATGTAATCAAACGGCTTATCATTGCCGAGTTTTAATAATTAAAAACTCATGAGTTCATCTATAGGATTTTTGTCTTGAGTTTTTTTCCGCCTAAACAATGAATTTGGTTCTTCATTTTCGTCAGCAACTGGACAAGAAGATCCCAAATACGGCTACACAGGATCGATTGGCCCTGACAAGTGGGCTAGCCTGAGCCCAGACTACAAACAGTGCTCTGATGGAAGCCGTCAATCTCCTGTTAACATTGAGCCAGATGAAACCTCAAAGGCTCCGAAAGAGCAAACTTTGCAACGGTCTTATTCATCTACGGTGAACCAAACAGTCCTAGTCAATACCGGCTCCCACATTGAGGTCTATTTTCCTTATTTACTTCTACGTACTTCTGGCAATTGTTCTCTCTATCTTGAGATTGAGATCGAGATCTAATATATATATATATATATATATATATATATATATATATATATATATATATATATATATATATGGACTACACTTCACTTTCCTTGAGTGTACAATCTTTTCATTGACAGCTTTTTCTGGTTTACGCAGTTGAGACTAAAACCAAATGATGGGCATGCAACATTTGTTCACACATACAATCTGGATTATATTAGGTTCCATA
Organism: Iris macrosiphon; assembly: GCA_036927795.1. NCBI lineage: Eukaryota > Viridiplantae > Streptophyta > Magnoliopsida > Asparagales > Iridaceae > Iris > Iris macrosiphon. Next base: position 253,332,884 of record JAYESA010000004.1, read on the forward strand.
CCCCAGCTGAGCACACCATCGACGATAAGAAGTATGTATATTCCCCTCTCTGTTCTTTTTAAAGCACATAATTAATCTCAACGTATATGTCATGTTAATAGTAAGCAGCATTCTGTACTATAGGAACAAAGTTGGGCTTCTGATGACAATCCAGATCGATAAAGAAGGATTTCTTTTTGTTTCTTCTAAAAGTTCCTATTTTTTTAATCAAATAGAGATGAAATTGTGAAAATAACTCAACACACCGCGAGTTGAAAACCCTACATAACATTTGATTCATGAATGTATATGTACTGAGAACAATTTACTTCCCTCTATGATTGGTCTTTCCTTGGTAATAATCAATAAATTCGGACAGATACCCACTGGAGCTCCAGATTGTCCACCGCGACCAGGATGGCAAGGAACTCGTCGTGTCGGTCCTTTATAAGCTCGGCAGCCCAGATACATTCATTTATCAGGTAATTAAGTTATTTGTAAACCCTAGCTTAACATTTGAAGTTGTAGTAATTAAATTCACAGGAAAAGAAAGAGAGCTAGTACTGATACAGCTAAGTTTAATTTCCTCTCAACAGTTGAAGGATTACTTGGAGAAGCTGGCATCGGACAAGTGCGGAGACGACGAAGAAGCACAAGTTCTCGTAGAGAAAGACCTCAAGACAAAGAACTTGCTGAAAGCCGGTGGACGTTACTACGGATATGTCGGCTCCCAAACCGTTCCTCCCTGCGAAGAAGGGGTCCTTTGGTTCATCTCCAAAAAGGTGAATCATCTATTTATAACATATAAAATGCGTCATAACACATCTTCTGCGACGAGTAAAGTGACGACGTACTTTCTTTCTTTGCATTTGCATGCAAACTAGGACTATTCAATAGATTTTTCTAACCTTCACCTAATTTTCTTGTATTTGTACAATGTCATTTCTTATGAAGGTGAGGTCAGTCTCGAGCGAGCAAATCAAGGCTCTGCAAGCTCCCCTCAGTGCAGAATACCAAAATAACGCGAGGCCCATCTTCACCATGGGTGCAGGCAACATAACCAAGTACGAAGACAACGATGATTAAGGAAAGCTTGGCAACATTCCCTGACTTGGACTTGTAATTGTGAGACATGAGTTGTACCCAGAAAAAAAAAAAAAAGATTTCCTTCATTTAATGGTGCTAAATGAGATGTGGTTCCACCCGCATTGTTCTATTGCTTTAAATTCTTTTTTATGAATCAATAAAGATGCCTCCAAGCCAGGAAAATTCGATTACGTTATGATGTTGTTTGACTTGGAATCCGTTCATCAATATATTCATACGGCTCACAGCATGAGGTGAATGGGTCAAATTCCTCTTGATCTTCTTTTCTGTTTCAGATTTTTCCGGAAAATCTTTCAATTGTTACTCTTGGAAATTTACTTTGGAATTTTGTCTTCAGTCCTTTGATTTAGACCTTGGATGTCTTCAAATGTTCAATCTTCATAGCATGGATTCTGGTTCTTTTGTTTCACCGTTTGTCTTCAGCTTATATTATCGAGAACTTTAGGTAACATAATGCTCTTATTTTCGGTTAGCATTCATGAACTTACACTAAAAACATATTTTGATGCTAGTGTAGCATGCCAAGATAAAGTACTAGCTAAGTCTTATAAGTTCTTCACCACTCTAAATATCAAACTTTGTTCCATAATTGTCATTATATTCGATTTAAAATACAACAATAATTCTTGAGTTTAGATAGAAGATTGTTTTTGTTGATTCTTTTGCGGTACATGTACAACAAGCATGAGATAACTTAGCATGAGCTACTCCCAACGGCAGCTGAACTAGGTCGATTCAAGATCAATTTTTCTTCGTATAAAGTAATCACAACATTTATGCATTTATTATTAATCTACATAATTCAAATTTCATGAATCAACTAACAATATATTTACACCATCAAATTTAGTTCCCTGATCCAAAACAGCACTCAAACAATATAAAAGTATAATATCAGACCAATATTTTCTAAAATTGTCTTCCACTTGAGATCAAAACTATAAGCAAGTCGATATTTTACAAATAAATAAAATATTAATGATCTTTGTTTAAAGCTAAAAGAAAAATTGGACAATGAACTCCATTGTAATAATTCAAAAAAAATTCTAAATTGAAGCAACAATTATCCAATCACTCTCTCAACTTGTAATCATTACCAATATTGGATTTGTGTTATGAAAATGCGTAATCGAGGTAAGGAATACTTAAGCCATGAGTTTATAAGTTATCTCAAAAAGAAGGCCAAATTTCAACTTGATACCCTTAACTATCCTTGTTTGACAACTTTTTATCCTAAGCTTTCAAAATAGCTAACTTAATATCCTGAAAAATAAATTCTCAAATCTCTCTCTCTCTCTCTCTCCCCTAACCCCCCTCCCACCCTCCGCTGCCATCCCCCACCCCAACCCCGCACAGCCCGCGCCCCCCGCACTCGCTCCTCCCGCTTTGCCCTCGTGCGCGCCGCCCATGCCCGCGCGCATCGCCACCCGCGCCCGCGCCACTGCTGCTGCCGCCGCCACCACTACCGCTCATGCCGCTATTGCTGTTGCCGCTTGGGGCATCGTTGGGGACAGGGCATCGCCAGAGAGAGAGAGAGGGGGGGGGGGGGTCGCTGGAGATAGGGGGATCTCCGGGGAGAGGGGGGAGAGTGTCACTTTCCGTTTCCAATATAGGTATTCGGAACATATTATTTCTTGCTTGCATAGGTTGCATGGAGACTAGATCCATTCTTTGGTTTAAGTGGTTTATGGTTTATTTGATTGATTTTGTTTGGTCATGAGTTGAACCAATGGTCTAAATCTCAAGCCCTAACTATATAAGCTAACTTCTTTCTCTCTCTTCTCTCATTTTCTTCATTTTCTCCTCCTTCTTTCATTTAGGCAAGTACACCTTGCATGATATGGAGAAACCCTTAGATTTTAATCCTTGTATTTTATTAGTCTATTATGTGTACATTATGATCCAAAGAAATTTTAATACTTGAATATTTCAGTCTTGATGGATGGATATGAGTAGATCTACATTTTTATTTAGAGCTTTTTCATGGGGTTTTATGAGTTTTCTTGGTTTTGATCTCCAAAAACTCACTACCAAAATATGATGAAATAACATTTTTAGCAACGTCGTAAGTAAACGTCGCTAATGTTAAAGAATTTAGCGACTTTGTAAGTAAACGTCGATGTACGTCACTGTTTGCGACGAATAGCGACTAGTAACGACGGTACTTTAGTTTTTTGAAAGAATAGTCGCTATATATTTTTTTAACATCGCTAAAGTTTTTAATTTAGCGACGTTTAGCGACTTTTTTATCGACAATTTTAATTTTTTAATTAGCGACATTTATAAACGTAGCATAACGTTGTTGAATTTTTTTATTCGTGACGTTTAACGACGTCTAAGTAGTCGCTAATATTTTCAGAATTAGCAACATTTATCGACTATTTAAACGTCGCTAATAGCGACGATTAACGATGTGTTTAAGAGACGTCGCTAATATTTTTTAATATAGCGATCCGGTTTCACTTTTTCCCAATTTTTACTCAAAAATTTCCCAAAATTTCTTCTTTCCTCCCACCTCCGTGACACAACCCCTCGCCAACGACCCCCACTGTTGACCTCCGCCGCCGACCGTGCTCCCCTCTGACCCTGGTCACCCCTCCTCCTCCTCCACCGAGATTCTCCTCCTCCTCTTCGGGCTCCTCCTCCTCCTCCACCTCCACCGAGATCCTCCTCCTCCTACTCTCCGGGCTCCCCCTCAACAGAGTCCTCCTCCTCTCCGGGCACCCCCTCCTCGGTCAACCCCCTCCTCTCCGGCCACCCATTCCTTAGTTAAATCCTAATCGTAACTCGAACACACACACATACACAGAAACTAACACTAACCAAAAGTCGAACACGCGGACACACTAACACGCATACACTAACCCTAATACGAACATACACACATACATGTTTGTATCATGTTATCTCATGATATGTATGGTAAAATTGTAGGACACATGGATATGAAAGGTTAGGACACGATATCGAGGATAAGGTTGTAAGTATTTTATAGGACACGGACACACGTATACATTGGTTATCAATCATGCTTGGTTATAAGAAATATTGTTGTTTTATGCAATTAAGTAGGAAAACTGAGTGACTTGATTAGGTGTGGTTAAAAAAATTCCTACAATCATGTATCCTAGTTTAGATCTATACAAGACGACCCAAAAAATGGTATAGTGTGCATTTGTATGATGTGTGTGCTAAAGGGGGAGTGTAACTCAATGCTGCAACAAGGGATGATAGGTGCATAGCAGTACACTACAATACACTTGGGGAGGAGGTCGGGTGATATCAAGTGAGGTGTTGTGCAGTGCACACTTGTGCACAGTGCAGTGACGTTGTTTGTTTGTGTGTGGGGGGGGTGTGCGGGGGGGTGTGGGTGTGTGTGTGTCATTAAGTATGTATTTAGTCAATATATTGTGTTTGGGCCCACACTTGACATTTATAATATCAATATAAATAATATCTACCGGGTCTAAACTCTCTTTATTTTTTGTTTTATAATCTATATAGGGTTGACACTATATATCTATCGGTGTAAATGTCAAGTGTGGATATCCAGGAGTATATCAGTGAGTGTCAACTCTATATCCTGGACGAAAAAATTCATACTGGATATCCATGACTTGACTTTTAAATTAGAAAGTCATGGCCTAAACAAATGTCAAGTGTGGATATCCATAATACAGAGTTGACACTCACTGATACACAGCAATATGAGTATCTAGGATATAGAGTTGACACTGCAATGTCAATATAAATAATATCTACCGGTGTAAATATCAAGTGGGTAATACCTAGAGTGTAATTTTTAACTCAACAGACCCTGTAATAGTTTGGGGCATTCTTATGTATGTGTAGACGAGTAGGTGTACACGATAATTAGGTATTCCTGAGTATCAATGCTAGGACTAGGAGTATCAGTGCATATACTATATTTAAACGAAGAAGATAAATTTTCAGAAGAGGATTAAAAATATTAATATGAAATCCATTTAGATTTATGACATATAATATAATTTAACCTATTTTCTTGAACAATGTCTATTCATCTTTACATATCTGGAGTGAGTGTCATTTCGATAATATACGCTACCAAATATTCACATGAGTATATACTTGAATGATGTCTATTCATCTTTGTAGAAGTATCTACAAATGGATCTGAATTACTATCTCCGTCTTCGTTCATGGATGTACAACCATTATCCTGAAGTCATATGCGGTATGCAGGATAAATTCATAGAGGGTGTACATCAGTTCCTGCAGTTCGCCAAGCCGTTCCCTCGGTACATGGACGGTAACAAAATTAAGTGTCCGTGTGTGAGATGTCGTAACTTGAAATATCATCCAGGAGTGGAAATCATATATTATTTGTACTCGAAGGATTTAACACCGAATTACTATCAGTGGACTACGCACGAAGAACTTGTGATTTTAGTATCGAAGTCGAAGCCTTATATGGAGCCGTATATGGATGTCCACGACCACGCTTCTTACGACGACGGGTGGGTGAATATGGTTTTTGATGCGGCAGGGTCTAGTTTCGATCCGGACAATCATGATACAGCTGAGGAGGCACCGAATGCGGATGATGCGAAGTTCATGGAGTTTCTGGAGAATGCAAGGAATCCATTATATCCTGGTTGTGAGGATCATTCACCGTTGAAGGTGATTACAAGATTGTTGAGCATCAAGTCCGATTTTAACATGTTGCAAGAATGCTACAACTGACTGACGAAGTTGATTACAGAGATCTTGCCATAGTGTGCTAAGTTGTCTAAAGACTTCTACCTATCTAAGAGAATGGTGAGATCGCTCTGAATGGGATAAGAGAAAATTGATGCATGTCACAACGGGTGCATGTTATACTACAAAGACGACAAAAATGAAGATGCGTGCAGATTCTGTGATGCTGATCGCTATAAGACCACTGGTAGAGGAATGTTTGTCGGTGCAAGGAAGCCTACCGATTCGATGCACTACTTACCTTTGACGTCATGGTTGCAAAGGTTGTTTAAGGTGAAGGAGACTGTAGAAAATATGAGTTGGCACATGCGAAAATAGATCAAAGGAGTATTGGATCATCCATCCGATGGAGAATCATGAAATCACTTTGATCAAGAGTATCCAGATTTTGCTTTGGATTCGCGTAATGTCAGATTGGGGCTCTCTTCTGACGGTTTTACCCTATTCAGACTTTCGGGCTACCAGTATTCGTGTTGTCCTGTGATCGTCACTCCGTATAATCTACCGCCTCGGATATGCATGAAGACTCTGTATATGTTCTTAATAGTTATTATCCTGGGTTCAAACAATCTTAAGAGAAACATCGATCTGTATTTACAGTCATTGATAGAAGAGTTGAATCAGCTGTGGTAAGTAGGTGCCAACACGTATGATTTTTCTAGAAAATAGAATTTTCAGATGAAGGCAACACTTATGTGGACCATCAACTACTTTTTGGCCTATAAAATATTATCGGGATGGAGCACTCATGGTCGTATCTCATGTCCGTATTGCATGGACCGTACTAAGTCTTTCCGTTTGAAACACGTAGGCAAACCTTGCTTCTTTAATTGTTATCGATAATTTCTGCCGAAGGATCATCCGTACCAGAGGAACATGAATGCTTTTTGTACGGGCGTTGTGGAGAAGGCCAATCCACCATCAAGGTGGCCCAGATACACGATATGGAAAGAGGTAAAAGATTTATCAAGTGCTATCGAAGAGCCTGCTAAGGGGTACAAGTGTGATGGATTTGGTCGTACCCATAACTGAACGAAGAGGAGTATATTATGAGATCTGCCATATTGGAGCACCAATCTGATCAGACATAATCTTGATGTCATGCATATGGAGAATAATATGTTTGATAACATAATTAATATTGTAATAAAGGTAAAGGGAAAGACAAAAGATAATTTGAAGACCAGGTTGGACATAGAAGAAATATGTAGACGTCCTGTGTTTTATTTGATAGAGGAGGAGAATGGAAAGTTAAAGTAGCCTAAGTCAATTTTATTACTAGATAAAGAGGATAAAGGAAGACTTTGTAGGTGGATTCGGGGTCTAAAATTTTTAGACGGGTACGTATCAAACTTGAGAAGATACGTCGACCTCAAGGAGAAAAAACTAGCGAGTATGAAGAGCCACAATTATCACGTATTCATGGAAAGCTTAATTCTAATTGTATTTTAAAAAATTTTACTACAGGTTATTTGGGATCCATTGACAGAGCTCTGCATATTCTTCAGATATCTTTCTTCTACTAAGTTGCTCGTCGATCATCTAGAAAAGCAAAAGAAGGACATTACGGTAATACTATACAAGCTCGAGAAGGTGTTTTCTCCTGGATTCTTTGACTCCATAGAGCATTTACCATTTCATATTTCTTATGAGCAACGTGTTGATGGTCCTGTCGATTATCGATGGATGGACCCATTCGACCGTATCTGAATCACCTAAATAGAAATATAAAAAATAAGGCACGGGTTGAGGGCTCTATTTGTGAAGCTTATGTTCTCGAGAAGATTACAAACTTTTGCTCGACGTATTTTAAACCTCATGTTGCTACTAATAGAATGAGAGCTCCGAGAAATGATGACGGATATTAGAAATCTAATAATACAATACTGAAAGTATTCAATACGTCCGAAAAGCCTTCGAGACAAATGAAGAAGAGATATTTTAATGACGATGAGCTAAGGGCTGCTCAATTGTATATATTACTCAATTGTGATAATGATGAAGTGGAGAAGCTAGAGGGTTAAGTAATTAATACGTCCATATTTATGTTATCTCAATATAATAGTATAAGCTAATATTATACTACGAATCAGTGGTTGCTTCGTTATTTTTTAGCACATATAATGATGAGCTGAGGTCGGTTAGACCCTACATAACAAATAAAGAAGTAGAACAAGAAATGAGATATCATTTTCTTTCTTGGTTGAACGCATATGTAAGGAGCTCGGTAATTATTTTTTATGTATATACTTGCACAATAAATAACTTATTATCACTACTTTAGTATTTAGGTCGATTATCTAATAACACCCGAGACTAAATCTATTAGAACTCTAGCCAAGGGACCAATTACTGCCGTCAAAATATGGCCAAGGTACTGTGTGAATGAATTTAGGTTCAAGTCAACAAATGCTCCTATCAGAGACAGCTTCCTGGATCTTGATTCCACGAAAAATAGTTGTTTGTGTATCAAATCTTTGAAATACAAATATGTCGATCCAGGCAATAATTTCTTTGATATCTTACGAGAGATTGTGTAGCTGACATATAATTGTGGCATAGAACCTGCTAAGATCATGATATTCAAGTGTGAATTGTTCGATCTGATTCAAGATCATGGTTAAAAAATTGACAAGCATGGCCTTGTGGATATAAACTACAAGCGTAGATATCAAGGCTATAAACTATTTGCCCTATCAAGTTAGGCTGAGCTACTGTACTTCACAACTTATCCTATATGGGGGATAGTGAGGTCGGATTAGTGGGCAATATGCAAGACTAAAGCTAGAAATACCTTTGACGTTGATGAAATAACTTATCAGGAGGACAAGCTACCTCTTTTAACAAATATTGTAGATGTGGACTCAACGGAAGTTACTCATTATACAACTAATATTGTAGAAAAGGTAGAATTATCAGATGAGGAAGACAAAAATGAAGATGAAGTAGATTAAAGTGAAGATCATGAGGAGGAACATGGAGAGGAGGACGAGGAAGGGAGGAGGACGAGAAAGGTGAATAAGATAAAATTTTTGAAGATGATTGAAAATAAAATAAATCTATTTGAACTTGTGACATGTATTATTTTTTTGACTGTAGAATCTACTATCCATTTAGACTTGTGACACTACTAGTTATTTACTGTGCAATTCTATTAATACTGTGAGATATGCATAACATTTTGACAGTAGAATGTACTATATATATGTTTATTTGTTCTATCATCATATGTTATTATCAGTTATGACATGGCGCACTACTAAAAATTGCGAAATTAGCGACGTTTTTAGGGACGTCAAAGTAAAACGTCGCTAATAATAAAGATTTCAGCGACTCCAAGCGGATACGGTCTCCTGGTGCGCCTACATCGACACAGACTCCACCGATGTCACTGTCTTCTCCATCGACATCGGTGTCGATTTCACGGGAGCAGTATGATCTGTTCTTATCCTTCATGTGCGCCGGTGGTCATCCTTCTGCAGATTCGCAGTAGTTTGCTGGATATTTATATTGTTTGTATTATTTAGGATGAGATTGTATGGATATTTATTTGCTATATTCTTTACGATGATATTTGCTGGATGCTTTCTTTTCTTCAAATTTTATTATATTATTTATATTAAATATATTATTTTATCGGTATTGAGTGTTCAACTGGAGGGGGTTGGCAAACCCAGAAATTCAACGGAGGGTTGCTCCGGGTCTATTTGTACAGATTGTGATTTAATAAACTGTAGGAATAATAGTTTAGAAATAATTCAGTATTTTTTTTTATTTTTTCTGTACAATTAGCATCGATTTTAGCGACATTTAGCGACGTTTATATACGACGCTAAATACGTCGTTTATTAGCGATGTTAACATACGTCGCTAATGATGTCGCTAAATATGTCGCTAAAAACGTTACTGTACGTCGTAAATTGCTGACATGGCAGTATTACCAGGTCATTAAAGACGTTGCGGTAACGTTGCTATATAAGTCGCTAATTAACGATGTTTAGCGACGTTTGATTACGTCATAAATTAGTGACGCTGTGTCGTTAAACGTCGCTAATTTAGCGACACATTTAAGTCGCTAAAAAATATCGGTATAGCGACATTTTTTCTTTCAGCGACGTGCTGAGTTCCGACTTCTATAAAACGTCGCTAATTACGTCGCTAAAAGTAATTAGCGATATTTTTTTTGTCATTTAGCGATATTTTTTTACATCGCTAATTTAACTTTTTCTGGTAGTGATAGTTATTGGAATGTTATATTTATAATGGTTGTATGAGATATATGTGTATATATATATATTTATGAGAATGTCTATGTTTTATTTTGAGGTATTGGTGGTCATAAGAATAGGATATATGCATTACTAGTGTGGTTATTATTATGTATATACTTAGTGATATATATATATATATATATATATATATATATATATATATTGTTATATTATTTTGGTGTGTGTATGTATAGATATGTACTTATATTCATATGTATGTGTGTGCATAGAGTGTGAGTGAGTGAGTGAGTATGAGTGTTGTATGTGATCAGAGAGAGGGGGATCGAAATACGGTGGGTTCAGTATGTATTCAGCAGCAGCAAGAGGAGCAGCTAGCTGCAGCCTTCAGTAGCCACTGCAGTAGCATACAACTGCACAGTAAGCAAGAATAGCATGGGCAGCAGAAAGAACAGCCACTACTGCAGCAGCAGCAGCAAGAGCAGCTAGTTGCAGCCACAGCAAGAGGGGCATGAGCAGCAGTGTACAAGCAACAACTTTCAACAACAAGCTACTGCAGTAGCAAGCCAGCTGTTGTAGCAACAGCAAGAGGAGAGAATAGTAGCTTTAGCAACATTCGAGCAGCAGCATTCTGTAGCAAAATAGTAAGGGCAGCAGCAGCAGCAGCAATGGGGTAAGATTGACTTATAACTAGTTAGTTAGCTTTATGGTTAGACTAGTTAGTTATATATACATATACATATTGTTAACTAGTTAGTTATATGTATGTATGTATGTATGTATGTATGTATGTATATATATATATATATATATATATATATATATATATATATATATATATATATATATATATATATATATTGGTGGTTAGTAAGTTATACATATATAAATAAGGGATATATATATAGATGAGCACTAGTTATTATTAGTTAGTAGAGTATTGTATAAGTTTAATGCATGTTAGTTTATAGTTAGGTTTATTGGGTAGTTAGTTATATGTTAAAATTGACATTACCTTATGATACCAAGGTAATGTCAAGGTATTGGTTAATACTCAAGGTATTGGATTTTAGTATCAAGATGGGTGTGTAGGTTGTGTGATACTGCATTGGTTCAAAGCCAAGGTATCCACTTAGCATTAGTTAGCTAAGAGAATATATATATTGTCTTGTATATATATATATTACTATTATTTTTTCTATCTAATAACTTGCGTATCTTATGATATGGTACCTTGTTGGTATCCTAGTATCTTAGAATAGCTAGTATGGCCTAGTTACATAGTGTATGGACCTAATATCCTAGAGTTGAACTCATATAACCTAGAAATAGCTAGTTTGACTAGTTTGACCTAGAGTTGACCTAGTTTGACTATTTTGACTTAGAAATGGCTTTATGACCTAGAATTGAACTAGTTTAACTTATTTTCATTCCAAAATCTTGTATTAATGTAATATATGATATATAAGTCTGTGTGACACCAACTTGGGCATCGAGAGATACACCTTGCTTAGGACCTCAGGCGAGTATATTTTTTTGTTAGTTTTTATTTCATAATAGTGTATATATCTCATATTCTAGAACTGTATACTTGATTCCGATATAGTGGTTTCACGGACTGATAATACATGGATCCTGTCAGGAGATGTTATCCCCTACCGTGTTCAGCGGGTACTCTTTCACATGTATTTCATCGTGTGTATCAGATATTAATTTATTGTATTTCGTGTTCACACACTGCTCATGTTCAGTGTGCTTATATTCGTGTATATATACTGCTCGTGTTCAACGTGCCCATATTCGTGTTCATAACATGTCATAATTGGATTCATTAGTATTAGTTGGGGATGGGGGAGTAGGAGTTGATTATAGGATCAAGCCCTAGTGTATTCGTGTAGATATCGATTATATACCATACTTGTAATCGATTACCTTATTGTATTCGTGTTCAACCTAAACCGATCACATAATAAAGTTGTATTTCAAGACACATTTATTAGATTTTAGTTTTTCCTATTATATTGTAGATATTCTATTACATGTTCTTCTTTCCAGTATATTGCCTGTTCACTCTAGTTTATTTTATTCTGTTGTTTAGTTATATTGTATTCTTTTCTATTATCTATTTTATATGCTCGATTATGTATTTGAAACTGCTTTTCAGAGGTATGTACTTTGCTCCAATCCTGATTGGATATATTTTTTTAGATGATTGACTCATAGATCAGTGTCCTACATTCTACGAACCGTGGGAGGGCATACCATTAGAGGATACTCCTATAGACCAAGAGGACTTAGTACCAGAGATTGAGGAGGTTTAGTTTATTTGGTGGATTTGTATTAGACTTTTATTGAGATCCATGGCATGTATATTAATTTAGTCTTGTGGATTGTATTGTGATTCTTTTCTTCGTTATTCCATTCGTGCTCTATCTTCCTTAGTTTGCATTATGATTGAGTATAGTTATATTTATGAGATACCATATAGTTCTTCCTTTTAGAGTTGAGATGATTATCAGGTACCATATATATTGTTGAGATATTTAGTTAGTTATAGTTGACCCAGACAGTGTTCTACCGCTGATGTTGCCACGTAGGCTGGACGTACCCACATACTCGTGCCCGAATATCCAGGTGCGGATCGTGACACATTTTTAGTGGTGATCCATGCAGGTCTGTCTAGAGTCGCAAGTAAAGCGATATCGTAGTAGTGCTCACCTAGAGTACTTCTACAAGTCTGATGTAGGAAATAGGACATAAGCTGAGAGTATACTCAATAACAACTAGGAAAACACTTCCAATATCAGTTTTGATATCCTTATCTATTGAATGTTGCTTTACTTTGAATAAAATTTGTCCTTCATTGACGATATCGTATCTTACTCAATATTGATTCCTTTGTTCCATCTATCTTCAGGATGCCGCCGAAGACGCGTTCCCAGTGCTCAGGCGCAATATTAGCGAGGTCGGTCACTTTGTCGTCTATGAGGGCAGCACTATCGAATATTTTTTTAGCAGCTACATTCCAGAGGTCAGCTTCACCGATCCAGGTGGAAGTTTCTGCAACAGCTTTCGGAGGTGCTCCACCTCCGGTACAGAGGACAACGCCAACAGTTTCAGAAGATCTTCCAACCGCACCATCCGTAGTCGATTAGATGCAAATGTTTAAGTTTTTTCAGTAGATGATGGAGGCGCAATAGCGTCAGTCAAAGGTTATGAGGTAGGGCATTGAGAATGCTCACCAGATTTCGCTCGCAGCAGTTGAGAGAGCTGCCTTAGTCCAGCCACAGACGGCACCACCTCAGTTCATCCTGCAGCAGCCGAGGTCGGGGACTATTAAAGACTTCAAGAGGATGGGGTCGAAGGACGTTAAAGGCACTGAAGGGATAATTTATGATTATGATTGGATAGAAGTGTAGTGCCTCAAATCCCGATCCGACCAGGACGTGCACTATATAATTGGGCTTGTGGCTAGTCCGTCTGAGTCGTAGCTTAGATCTTTGGCATCTTCTTGCCACGAACGAAATACGATGATCCTTTACAACTCATGGAAAGGCCTCTATTGAAACGAGTCCAATAGTTTTCGTGTTTGGTTGCTTGGTTTTCTTGATTGCCGCTTTGGGATTTTGATTTGGTGTCGCTTTCGATTTGCTTGATTTTCTCTGCTGCTTTTATCATTTGGAGCTTTAATTCTTGGGGAGTTCGGCAAGGAAGGATAGGCAAGAATTCTAATTGGTGCTATTGCTGTTGCAGATCCGCGTAACTAACGTTTGATCGTCGCTAGGCGGGATTCCTTATTTCAGCAACCTTTTCCCTTAACTTGTGAGTGGTTTGGACCCTTCTTTCCTACTTCTTCACGCCCACATCTCTAATATTTCAAATATTCACTCGATGATGCCCGGTTGGACGCCTAGGAAATCCTTAGCCACAATGCATGCTAACCACTAAGAAAGGAACATGGGAATTGTAGACTATTTTCTTTTATATGCTTGCACACTTTATAACTTGAGTTTGTTTATAAAGAAATTGGTTGTTGGTTGTGGCCTAGTACCTCGGATAGAGTTTGGACCTATGGGATACCAAAATCGGAACACCGCTTGAGAAAATATGAACTGTTGTATAAGAGATATATTACTGCTTTACTTCTTTTATTTATTTTGATGCATTATATGATATATGAATTATTCATGCATTTGCATGGTCTGGGACAACTTGTGCACAAGGTTTGGTATTTCCTCGAAACGGCATTCTGGGGCACTAGAACCGTATCGATCCGGAGGGAAATATTTGATTCGTGCTAGTCACGATGCATTGCGGGACCTCCAGCAGGGCTTGCTACCCGGGCTGATAGGGCGCACCGCTAATGCTTGGAATAAGTCCCTAAGGTGTCGATCACACCAATGACCGCATAGAATAAAATACATGCTAATTTATTGTCTTGTGCAGATGGTAAGTATACTTGTGTTTCGTTGCAGGGAAAGGCGTACATCGGTTGAGTAAGCAACTGATGTACTGGTTGGATTCGATGTTATTTTCATTCCAATCAAAATATGCAACTGATATGAATTGAATTCATTTACTTCTTTATAGAAGATCATCTTAATGCATGCTCGCCCCTAATAAGCTAGTATCAATTTAGTCGAGTGGGTTCATCCCGCTCACCAGTACAAGTTGAGTACTGACCCACGTTGTGGGCATCTATTTTAGGTGCTCAAATGGCACAACGATAGTGGATAGACGAGGAGGCGTTAGGAGCATCTCTATTTTAAAGTATAGTTGGAGTCAGTTCATTTTGGAGGCTTGGACTTTCAACCTATACAAGGGCGTAATGTATGAACAACGTGGACTATCTGATGGAGCGCGCCCTGCCTTTTGAGTTATCTTTTGTAATGCAAATCAAGTAGCCGAGAGGCGCATCAATGTAAACTCTATATAAATTACTCTGAATTATCAATGAAAAAGCATATTTCTTCCTGCACTTGTGTTCAAATATCTGTGAATATGTTTTCTAAATTGTGTTTCAAAATGGGTTCCTATCACTGCAAGTTTTTGCCTTGTACGAGCGCAACTCCAGGCTCGTACGGCATCACGTCGTAGCGAGGATTATTATGTTCCGTAAAGGATCCAGCGAGGACGATTGACCCTTTCAGGATCGGGGTATGACATATTGGTATCAGAGCATGGCTTCACTTCCTTTGGATTTCAAAAGATTATATAAGAGTTTGATGTGTCTCTCAATTGAGTTACGTTCAGCGTCCGCTGCATGAGATGAGTCGCCTATACAATGAGCCCATAGATACAAAATCTATCATTTTTGGAGTGTTGACAAGCTACTCTCTTTTGTAGCCATGGCAAAGAAAAATACTACAACTGCCAGCAGTGCTCAGCCCATTCAGAGCGATCCAGCAAGTTCTGGAGAAGCCGGAGGAGCGAGTTCTACCGGTATGGCGGAACGGCTTATGCATCTCATGGAGGTGCAGCAATAATAAGCTGTTACTCAACAGGCGCAGTTTGCTGCTCAACAAAAGCAGATGGATACTATGATACAACTGATTGCATCCTTAGTACCCAGCAACGGGAGAGCTATAGTGACGCCTGTGACGCCGTCGGCCGTGGCGGTAGAGGATGAGTCAGAAGAAACTCAGCCTTCAGCTCGAAACACCTGTCGTGCAGCAGAGTTCACTAAAATGCATCCACCAACGTTCAACGGACGAGCAAAACCGGATGTGGTGATGGGATGGATTGCAAAGCAGGAAGGGCTCTTCAATCTGGTTGGCATTAGGGGATCCAAATGAGTGGCCTGTGCATCGGTTCAACTGGAACTGCGTGCGCACGATTGGTGGAAAGCCACTAAGCAAGGGATTTATGATGCCAATCCCAACTGCAAAATCACCTGGAAAATGTTTAAATCTGCATTCATTGAACAATATATCCCCTAAGCCGTGCGACAATAAAAGGAAGACGATTTTAGCAACCTTGTACAAGAAAGTTTGTCTGTTGACGATTATGATTCAGTGTTTGCTAAACTGGCTAAGTTTGCTAGTCACTTCTTGCCTAACCAGCAGGCGTTGTGCTATCATTTTCAGAAAGGTTTGAATGATGATCTGCATAGGAACGTTATCAACCAGAAATGTCAAACCTACAGGAAATGTTACGAAGCTACCCTGAATAGCGAGCGAATCTTTGGGCGCTATCCCCCAAAGATCGATGTGCAAACCCCCCGTACCAACAACAATAAGCGTCCTCAGGAAACGGGAGGGTCTGAAGCACAAAAGCGTTCGCACATATCTGAAACAGGGGTCAATCCCAGGCACCGTACTGCAACAGGTACGGTAGAGTAAGGCATCGAGTGAATGAATATCGAGTTACTGGATGTTTTAAATGTGGTCGTATGGGCCACAAACAGTTTAACTGTCGGGAGGGCAAACCGAATCAGAACAACGAAAATTAGAACAAGGGGCCTCCAGCCAGTGATACCAACGATGTGCCAGTGAATCTACGATGCCAGGGTGCTCAAGGCCGAGTCTATGCACTGACTCAGGATGAGGCATCTGTATCCGATACTGTTATGACAGGTACTTTACTTTTTAGAGAATTGCCCGCTAGAGTCTTATTCGATTCAGGTGCTACGCATAGTTTCATATCTGCTAATTTTACTGTTGAGCATAAATTAGCTTCTACTCCTTTAAATATGAATCTTTGCGTGAGTACCCCTTCGGAAGTCGACATGCCCGCCCATGCGATCTGTAGGGATGGTTATATTTGCATCGGAGGAAAAAAGCTTTCCTTGGATGTTATTGTACTAGACATTAAGGATTATAATATTATTCTCGGTATGGACTGGTTGGGTGCTTGCCATGCAACATTCGAGTGCGCGGAGAAGCGAGTCATATTCCGTCTACCCGGCGAGGCAGACTTCTACTATTCGTGCAGCGCTGCACCGAAGACGGCAATGGTGATATCAGACATTTCGGCTAGTCGTATGTTGCATTCGGGCTGTGAAGGGTACTTAGCTTCTGTCCGAGACACCTGACAGGAAAGTGCAGATGCAGCTCAGGCTGAAGTCATAGCAGATTTCCTCGACGTGTTCCCGGACGAGCTGCCTGGAATGCCTCCTGATCGTGAGATCGAATTCAGCATTGACACTTTTTCGGATTCACGACCGATATCAAAGGCACCTTATCGAATGGCCCCAGCAGAGCTGAAGGAACTTATGGTTTAGTTATAAGATCTGTTGGACCGAGGATACATTCGTCCAAGCGTTTCTCTATGGGGTGCTCCGATGCTGTTCGTGAAGAAAAAGGATGGATCCATACGGCTGTGTATTGACTACCGAGAACTGAATAAGGCGACTGTGCGGAATCAGTACCCATTGCCAAGGATAGATGACTTGTTTGATCAGCTGCAAGGTGCAACAGTTTTCTCTAAAGTTGATCTCAGGTCAGGGTATCACCAGTTGAAAATCAAATCAGATGATGTTCAAAAATCTGCTTTCAGAACCCGATACGGACACTATGAATTTCTTATGATGTCGTTCGGCTTGACGAACGTCCTTGCAGTTTTTATGGATATGATGAACCGCTTGTTTCGGCCGTTCGTGGACAAGTTTATGGTCGTGTTCATAGACGACATACTAATATATTCCAAGAATGAGGCAGAGCACAAGGAACATCGATCTCAGTACTCTATGCATACAGGTGCCAACAAGATGTATTGGGATATGAGAGACCATGTTTGATGGTATGGTATAAAGCTGGAGGTAGCTACCTTCGTATCCAGATGCTTGGTATACCAGCAGGTAAAGGCAGAGAGACAGAGGTTGGGAGGATTGCTTCAGCCTTTACCCATTCCAGAGTGAAAATGAGAGCATGTGACGATGGACTTTGTTTGTTGGTTTTCGCGTTCTCCAGGAGATAAAGATGCGATTTGGGTCATCATAGACAGGTTAACCAAATCAGCCCACTTTCTACCATTTAAAGTGGGTACGTCTACGGAGAAGCTCGCGGATATGTATGTGCGTCAAATAGTCAGATTGCATGGAGTTCATATGAGCATAGTCTCGGATCAGGATAGTCGCTTCACGTCCCACTTCTAGAGGGGTTTGCAGGCTAGCTTGGACACTCAACTCAAATTCAGTGCCGCATATCACTCTCAGACAGACGGGCAGTCAGAGAGGATTATTCAGACTCTCGAGGATATGCTACGCACTTGTATTTTAGATTTTGGAGGCTCTTGGGAGGATTATCTTCACTTGGTAGAGTTTTCTTACAATAACAGCTACCAGGCCAGTATCGAGATGTCACCATTTGAGGCATTGTATAGACGGAGATGTCGTACTCCAGTATCATGGGATAATATTGGTGAGAGAGCTTTGTTAGGACCAAAGATGGTCGTGGATGCAGCTGAGAAGGTGAAGCTCATCAGGGATAGACTTCGAGTGGTGCAGGACAGAAAGCGGTATTAGGCCGATAGCCACCGGAGACCATTAGAGTTTGAGGTAAAGATTTTGTTTTGTATTGCTTATGATTATTTATTTTAGTTAGAGTGCTAAGGCTGTGTTTTATGCTAGGCTGACGATCTATTTTTCTTGAGAATTTCTCTGACACGTGGCACAATTTGTTTTGGTGGAGGCGAAGAGCTTAGTTCGCGATTAATCGGACCTTTCAGTATTCTTGAGAGGGTTAGTATAGTTGCTTATAGACTAGACTAGCTACTTGTATTGGAGGAAGTGCACAACATTTTTTACGTGTCGCAGCTAAGACGGTACGTGACAGATCTTATTCATGTGTTGGATCACTCGGAGATCAAGGTGGGCCCTACTCTTAACTATCCAGAGCAGCCAGTTGAAATTCTAGATCAGAGGAAGAAGGTGCTGAGGAACCAGATGATTCTATTGCTGCACGTCGCGTGGAGGCATCACTCGCTAGGAGAGAGTACCTGGGAGCGAGAGGCCGAGATGTGCGAGCGATATCCTTATCTGTTTGAGTCGTGAGGTATAATTCTTTCTTGCTTGAATTGATTGCTTTTGGTAGTTAGTTTCTTCCTTAATTTTGAGTACAAAATTTTCTAAGGTGGGTAGGATTTTTACCCTCACTTTTCCAACTAGGGATAGTTTGGTAATTGGGCATGAGTATTTTTTATTTTAGGATTATTATATTAAATATTGTGTACGTTGTAAATATTTATTTATTTTATTATTTATTTATTGTTAGATGTTAGATGTATTTTGGACTTGTATAGTGGACCTAACCAGTTTAACTTAGATCTATGGACAAATATTTAATTCTAGTTGGAATTGAGCCCAATAGTAAGCCCGTTCATTAAGAGGATGAACTAATAAGTGAAACCAATTAGACTAGAACATTTCCTCCTTAATTATTTCTTCATGACAAGCCCCAAGGGATATTTTGGACTTTCTATAGTAACTTGGAGGAGGGGTTATGGTCGGCCACCATAGGGCTGGAGAGAGACTCTCTCTCTCTCTCTCTCTCTCTCTCTCCTCATTTGTCATTCTAAATCTAGATCTAAAAAAAAAATTTCTTCCAAATTTTTTATTTCCACACCAATTTCTACTCAAATTTCTTTCCAATTCCTTCTCTATTCATTATTGGAGGCTATTAGAATAAGGATCTATAAGAAGGAAGCAAGGATCTATAAGGAGGAGTAAGGATCTACAAGTTAGAGGCTCTTTTCATCTAATTTGAGAATTTTATTAGAAATCCTTCTCTTAAAAGGTATAATTAAGTTTTTTCTCTCTAATTAGGTTCTAAATCTATAATTTAATCATTAGAAACTATCACATATGCTAAGGCTACCCATAAAAATTAGAATTAGGTTCATAGGAGGCCTATGGAGAAAGTTATGTGAAATTTTGTGTCAATTTTGGAAGAATTTCAAAATTGGCACATCTTGTGTGTGTCAATAAGTCAATTAGACCAAATTAACATATGGTTGATTGTGTGTAACTAGTATTATATCCATAATTGGATACGTGTAGGCCGTAAACCGATAATTTGGAGATACGAGTTAATTTGGGGGTTTTCTTCCGACAAGGGGGTTTGAGCATATCATATTTTGACACAAATACGTAGTTGAGTAGTTAACTCTTTGTGTTATTCATAATTATAATTTTAGCCTTGCCCGTGTCCTTCGGGATACGTTGGTTGTGTGGTGGAGCTGTATCGCAAGCGTATCATAGAATGAGTGTGATACGGGTGCGGTGCACTCCACGTGTTTGTTTTATTGCATTTTAGATTTAATATACTTGGTAATAGACATTGGAATATTATATTTATAATGGTTGTATGAGATATATGTATATGTATATTTATGAGAATGTCTATGTTTTATTTTAAGGTGTTGGTGGTCATGAGAATAGGAGAGTGTATATGCATTACTAGTGTGGTTATAATTATGTATATATATATATATATATATATATATATATATATATATATATATATATATATATAGTTACATATATGTATATATGTAAGTATATTTATATTATTTGGGAGTGTCTATGTATAGATATGTACTTATATTCATGTGTGTCTGTGTGTGTGTGTGTGTGTGTGTGTGTGTGTGTATGTGTGTGTGTGTGTGTGTGTGTGTGCATAGAGTGTGAGTGATTGAGTGAGTGTGAGTGTTGTATGTGATAAGAGAGAGGGATCGGGACACAGTGGGTTCATCATGTATTCAGCATCAGCAAGAGGAGCAGCTAGCTGCAGCCTTCAGTAGCTACTGCACCAGCATGCAAATGCACAGCAAGCAAGAGCAGCATGGGAAGCAGCAAGAACAGCAGCTACTGCAACAGCAGCAAGAGCAGCTAGCTGCAGCTATAGCAAGAGGAGCATGAGCAGCAGTGTGCATACAGCAACTGCAGCAACTTTCAGCAGCAAGCTACTGCAGTAGCAAGGCCAGCTGCTGCAGCAACAGCAAGAGAAAAAACAGCAGCTTCAGCAGGATTCGAGCAGTAGCATTCTGCACCAAAACGGCAAGGGCAGCAGCAACAAGGGGGTTAGCTTGACTTATAAACTTATAACTAGTTAGTTGGCCTTATGGTTAGACTATATATATATATATATATATATATATATATATATATATATATATATATATATATATATATATATATATATATATATTGGTGGTTAGTAAGTTACACATATAGAAATGAGAGATATATATGTAGATGAGCACTAGCTATCATTAGTTAGTAGAGTATTGTATAAGTTTAATGCATGATAGTTTATAGTTAGGAGTATTGGATAGTTAGTTATATGTTAGAATTGACATTACCTTGTGATACTAAGATAATGTCAAGGTATTGATTGATACTCAAGGTATTGGATTTTAGTATCAAGATCGACATGTAGGTGGTGTGATACCGCATTGGTTCAAAGCCAAGGTATCCACTTATCATTAGTTAGCTAAGAGTACTATATATATATATATATATATATATATATATATATATATTATATTTTTCCTATCTAATAACTTGCATATCTTGTGATACAGTACCTTATTGGTATCCTAGTATCTTAGAATAGCTAGTATGACCTAGTTACATAGTGTATGGACCTAATATCCTAGAGTTGGACTCATACAACCTAAAAATAGCTAGTTTGACCAAGTTTGACTAGTTTGTCCTAGAGTTGACCTAGTTTGACTATTTTGACTTAGAAATGACTTTATGACATAGAATTGAACTAGTTTAACTTATTTTTATTCTAAAATCTTGTATTGACGAAATATACCATATATAGGTCTGCGTGACACCAGCTTGGGCATCGAGAGACACATCTTGCTCAGGACCTTAGGCGAGTACATTTCTCTGTTAGTTTTTATCTTATAATAATGTATATATCTCATGTTCTAGAACTGTATACTTGATTTTGACACAGTAGTTTTACGGACTGGTACTACATGGATCCTGTCAGGAGATGTTATCCCCTACCGTATTCAGCGGGTACTCCTTTACATATATTTTATCGTGTATATCGGGTATTAATTTATTGTATTTCGTGTTCATATACTGCTCGTGTTCAGTGTGCTTATATTCGTGTATACACACTGCTCATGTTCAGTGTGCTCATATTCGTGTTAGTAACGTGTCATGATTGGATCCATCAGTATTAGTTGGGGATGGGGGAGTAGGAGTTGATTATGTGATCAAGCTCCAGTGTATTTGTGTACATGTCGATTACATACCATACTTGTAATCGAGTTACCTTATTGTATTCGTGTTCAACCTAAATCGATCACATAATGAACTTGTATTCCAAGGCACATTTATTAGATTTCAGTTTTTCCTATTATATTATAAATATTCTATTGCATGTTCTTCTTTTCAGTATATTGCATGTTCACTCTAGTTTATTTTATCATGTTTATTTATCTTGTATTCTTTTCTATTATCTGTTTTATTTGCTCGATTATGTATTTGAAACTACTTTCAGAGGTATGTACTTCGTTCCAATCCTGACTAGATATATTTTTTCAAATGATTGGCTCATAGATCAGTATCTTACATTCTACGGACCGCAGGAGGGTATACCATTAGAGGATACTCCTATAGACCAGGAGGACTTAGTACCAAGGCCTGAGGAAATTTAGTTTATTTGGTGGATTTATATTAGATATTTATTGTGATTCATGGCATGTATATTATTTCAGTCTTGTGGATTATATTATGATTCTTTTCTTCATTATTCCATTCGTGCTCTATCTTTCTTAGTTTGCATTATGATTTAGTATAGTTACATTTGTAAGATACCATATTGTTCCTCCTTTTGGAGTTGATATGATTAACATGTACCATATATATATTGTTGAGATGTTTAGTTAGTTAGAGTTGACCCAGACAGCATTGTACCACCGATGTTGCAGCATAGGATGGACGTATCCACGTACTCGTACCCAAATATCTGGGTGCGGGTCGTGACAAGTATCGATGGTGCATAACAATGGAGATCGATCCACCAGTATTCAGACCAGCAAGAGATGGTGCTTTCTTCGCTTGCTCGGACCTCTTCTTGAACTCAGGAGTATCGAGCTGCTTCAACATCTCTTTCCAAAAATTGTCTTGGATCGAGGGTTTCTTGCTCTTTACAACAATCACCCTTATTTGCAAATCATTATTTGCATTACGTAACTTTTTGCTACAGGCGTCCCAATATGTCTTCCTGATCGTCGCATCGCGATGCTCGAGCCACCAATAGATTTTCTAACATAAAAATTAAAATAACAATTAATATGAATAGATAAACAAACAATTAATAAATAAAATAACTTAAAATTTTAAAAATACCTTCATCTGGTCAAGCCATATATACATCTTGTCCTTCGGCACCTAGGATAAATTAAGGTAGGGCCAAAGAAGTTTTCCTTAATAATTTTTTTAAGTGACGGGGTAGCAGTAGAAGGAAAAAACCTACAAATTATGGGAGCTTAATATCGACAAATAACAACCCAATCTCCACAGCAAACCTAATCCTCTTTAAATTATAGAGAGGAGAGGGGGTAAAGTTGACAGTGTCATATATTTGATAATAAATATACAAATAAAACCCCAATCTCCACAACAAACCCAATCTTTGTGTCGTGTCCTGTCAAGATATGTCCCCAAAGTGCCCACAGCCAACCAACAAACCCAATCTTCAAATCATCACAACGGAGATGGGGGAAAGCCGATCGAGAGAAATTACAGTGGGAGAGGCCAGGAGCACATCAGCAGAGAAGTGCATCGGAGGCGAGAGGGCCGGGACATGTCGGATAGAGGAGAGCACGAGAGGAGCAAGTCAGAGAGAGGGGAGCATGATCGGCCGATCGACGGAGAGAGTGGAGACTTTGAGAGAGGAGAGACAGAGTCGAGTGAAAATTAATATTTCAATCGGTCGCCTTTTATTATAACTAGGGCACGGTACTGGATGACGGACTAGTGACGCCTAGGTCCGTCTCCAAGTAAAATAAAATATAAACAAGTCGCCACTTGAACATCGCTTAGGTTTTTTGCGTTGTTCCTGAGTTTGACGCGAAACTAGTAATGACCCTGGTATGAATCGGCCACGCCTATTTAGTTAATTCAAAAATGGCAATTGTTGGTCATCCAGTTGACGCTTAGAAGTTGCTACCTAGCGACAGATGTGGTCCATCACCAATAAGTCGTTGCTACTCTACAGTATTTTAGTATTAGCACTTCAACGAGAGATCCATGCTTCTGTAGGTTATTTGACTTCAACATAGATAAAGGCTCCTAGGTCAAATTTTCAAAGACGTATTGGTGGGGTAATCGTTGTTGGGTGAGTGAATCATAGTTAGGATTGGAATTTTTCTTTACGATATATATTTAATAATAAATTTTCACTTGAGAAGTTGCAAGTGGCTCGCTCTTGTGATAAAAGAATCGACGTATACTATTATATTCAATCTTTTTATTATAAAAAAGGTTGGGAGTTATCCCGTGACCATATCGATCACATTCAATATATCGTTTGTACAATACTAGAATAAGCAAGATTAGCGATGTTTTTTAGCGACTCCATGTTAAAACGTCGCTAATTTTGCGACTCCATGTTAAAACGTCGCTAGACATCGCTAATTGGCGACATTTAGCGACGTTTAGCAACTTTTATTCAGTTTTTAAAAGATTAGTTGCTATAAGTTCAATTAAGGTAGCTAAACGTCGCTAATATGTTTTATTTAGCGACGTTTAGCGACGTATTTAGCGACGTATATCTTTTAGATATTTAGCAACATCATTAGCGACGTTAAAGACGTTGCTAACTTAGCGACGTCATTATTGGCGTCGCTAAAACGTCGCTAAATTTTTTACTTAGGGCTGATTCTCCCCATTTCCTTCGATCTCTCCATCTCCCTCTCCCAAATTTCAAAACTGCTCCTACTTCCTGCCTCCGGCGACCCCCCTCCTGCTCTCCTTCCTCCCTCCCTCCAGCGACCCCCCTCGGCCGCATCCTCCCCCTCCGGCTCCCCTACTCCCTCCGGCGCCCCCTCCTTCCTCCAGGTGACCCCCCTCTGGCTGTGTCCTCCCTCCTCCTCCTCCTCCTCCTTCTCCTCCTCTTGGTAAACCCTAGCTCTCTCTCTCTTTCTTTCTCTCTCTCTCTCACATGACATTGACACTGACACGACAGACACTGACACAGACACGACACACACACACACATGACACCAACCCTAACCCAAAATTGATATGACCTGGGATCAGGACCTAGGGTTAGGGTTTTTGACCTGGGGTTCGGGTTAGGGTTTTTAACCTCGAGTTAGGGTTAGAGTTTTTGACCTGGGGTTAGGATTCCAAAATATACCGAGGAATCCTTATTAGAACCTGACTGGATCCTTGATAGAAAACTTGTCAAGAAAGGGAATAAAGCTGCAATAGACCTTTTGGTTCAGTAGAAAGAAGGGGATATCCATACTGCTACTTGGATCCCATATGATGAGTTTATCAGAACATATTCATACTTTGACCTTGAGGCAAAGTCAAAATAAGGAGGAAGTATTGATACATTTCTATTCAATGTAGTATCAGTGTGCTAGAACAGCATCAGTCCAAGTGTTCAAGTGCAGTGCAGTGTGCCTAATTCATCAAGTACAGAGTGCAATGCTTTAGACTCAAGATTTAGTATCAGCCTATGCCAGAGCTCAGTATCAGTATCAAGCCTATGCCAGAGCTCAGTATCAAGTATCAGCCTATGCCATACCTCAGTATCAAGTCCCAGTTACAGTACTAATTCAGTTGCCAAAAGTTCAGTATCAGTATTAAACTCTTAGCATCAGTTAGTAGTCAATATAGTTAGCACTAGTTACTAATGTTGTAATTCATAGCTGAGTCAACAGTGTAGTTAGTTGGCCTTATCCTAACTTTGAAGAGAATTTAATATTTTTGACTTTACAAACTGGCATGCTGGCTATATTAATTAGTACATTACATGAGTTATATACTTAATATCAAATTGTTTATCAATTATCAACTAGCAGCTACCTACCTACTTATTAAACATAAGCAATATTACATGCAACTTGTCTGCAGGGATAGGGATAGAGATAGGGATAGGCAATATCTTACATATAATTATGTGACTACTTTGTGTAGATTGACAACTATTCCAACTACCAAGTTCAAGTTTCTTGCACAATGGAAAAGAATAAAGTGTCAACCAATTTGTCTCCCCCTTGTTATTGTCTTGCGCGTATAAATTTATGTAGTAGGCCCTTCTTGACGGTGATGCACAATTATAATCATATATATCCTACATTGCTTCTTATATATGACTTCAAATATAGATTACCTAGCCAACTAATTGTCAGCTTCTTCTTTAGAGAATCACACTATATGTAATAATTTATAGGATACATACTATCATTTTTGCAGAAGTATCTAGAAATGGATATGAATTACTATCTGCGTCATCGTTCGTGAATGTACAATTGTCATCATGATGACATGTGCGATGTGCATGATTAATTCATTGAGGGTGTACAGCAGTTCTTGTAGTTCGTCAAGGCGTTCCCTCAGTATATGGACGATACCAAAATTAAGTGTCCGTGTGTGAGATGTCACAACAGAAAATATCATCCAGAAGTAGAAGTCACATATCATTTGTACTCGAAGGGCTTCACGCCGAATTACTATCAGTAGACCACGCACGGAGAACTTTTTTCTCTAGAATCAGAGTCAGAGCCTTATGTGGAGCCGTATATGGATGTCCACGACCACGATGCTTACGACGACGGATAGATGAACATGGTTTTTGATGCGGTGGGGCCTAGTTTTAATCCGGACAATTACGATGCAGCTGAGGAGGCACCGAATGCCGATGCTGCAAAATTTATGGAGTTACTAGAGAATGCAAGGACTCCACTATATCTTGGTTGTGAGGATCATTCACCATTGGAGGTGGTTACAAGATTATTGAGCATTAAGTCCGATTTTAACATGTCGTAAGAATGCTATAATCAACTGATCGATTTGATTATAGAGATCTTGCCCGAGGGTGCAAAGTTGCCTAAAGACTTCTATCGATCTAAGAGGATGGTGAGATCGCTCTGGATGTGATATGAGAAAATTGATGCATGTCATAATGGGACATGTTGTACTACAAAGACGACAAGGATGAAGATGCGTACAGATTATGTGGTGCTGATCGCTACAAGGCCACTATTAGAGAAAAGTTTGTCGATGTAAGGAAGCCTACCGATTCGATGTACTACTTGCCTTTGACGTCGTGGTTACAGCGGTTGTTTATGGTTAAGGAGACTGCAGAAAATATGAGTTGGCACAGGCGGAAACAGATCGAAGGAGTATTGGATCATCCATCTGATGGAGAAGCATGGAAGCACTTTGATCAAGAGTATCCAGATTTTGCTTCAGATCCGCGTAATGTCATATTAGGGCTCTCCTCTGACGGTTTTACCCTATACGGACTTTCGGGCTCCCTTTATTCATGTGTCACGACCCGTACCCGGTGTAAGGATACTAGTCGGAAACAACGCCCAGCCTACGCCGCAGAATCGGCGGTAGAACGCTGTCTAGATAGTCTATCTAAAGTAATGAACCACCAATAATGATAGAATACTCAATCACAGAACTAAGATAGAATGAGCACGAAATAGATAAGAATAGAATAGTCATCATACAACTCATGAGTTTAAAATAATACATCAATGAGTATGAAGAGTAACAAAATAAGCTGGAGACAAATCCAGTACAAAAGAATACTATCATACTACAAAGCTACACTCCAGGGTCAACTGTCTTAGTTGGGATAAGTCCCTCTTGAGCCAGGGTCTCAGAATCTAAACCCACAATATCCTGGGGTCCATAATAGGTAGGGTACTCCTCAGTGTCATCTGAAAAAATATATCCAGTCAGGAAAGGAGCAGAGTACATCTCTAACAGCAATTCTAATCCATGATAAAAACTATATAACAGTAAATAGCTGTGGATAAACAAGATGCACAAAATAGATACAAGAGATATATAGACAATAAGTAAATACTGGAAAGAAATACAATAATGAACAATATGCCAATGAAATAATAATACTAATGACTAAGTGTGTGAGTACTAGCTTAACATGTGATCGGCTTGGGCAAGATACAATGCGGCCTGGCTAATCATACGTGCGGTGCATGATCAACACTATTCGCTTATCAATACTTTATTCAATAGGGATTTGATCACATATCTATACTAATACTCCCCACCCCCAACTGGTATAATAGATCCAACCACGGTATGCTATGGCACTAGATTCCCCAAGAAGAGAGCGACTCCTCCCGAAAATCGGTGTCTGTACATGTACAAGATAACCAATGAAACAATACTTGCACCATATACACCATATACCAAGGAATAACATCTCATGACGAGATCCGGATATACCAATCCGTGTAACCGTAGTGTCAAGAGAAACATGTATATCTACACTAGATACAACGAACATAGAGGATATCATAAATGAGAAACTATCAGAGAATGTACTCGCCTGAAGTCCAATAAAAAAGTCTCACAGATGTCTGACTCGGTGCCTCGAAGACCTAGATATGGAATACCACATTAATACAAGGTCCCGGAAAGAGAACAAGTCAAACTAGTCAACTTCTAGGTCAATAAATAAATTCTAAGTCAAAAGTCAACTATGGTCAACTCTAAAGTCAACTAAAGTCAAGCATGGTCAAACCAAGGTCAACCTCACAAGAAATCTATAAATAATATAGAAAATAAAATACAACAATTTAGGAATTAAAATTAAATCCCAAAAGATACCCACACATGAATACTAATAATACAAATAATGCACACTCTAAATAATGTATATACAAACCAAATAGAATAATATATTATTATTAGTATTATACCTCACAAAATACCTATATATATACATATATATAAATCAAAATGCATATATATATATATATATATATATATATATATATATATATATATATATATATAAACAATTTAATAACTATATACTTATATATACATACATATAAACTTACAAAATTAAAATACCAAACACATGCACATATGTACGTATTTTACATGGCTAGAAGCACACATAAAAATACATTCATTAATATCCAAATAATTACATAATAATTATAAATAATATAATTACACATTTAAACACATAAATATATTTTATAAAACATTTATGTATAATTTATGTTATTAACATAAGTACATATATATTTGCATGCAAGAAAGCTACATACATATATTTATACACCACATTAGAACACATAGAAATATCTATAGATCTATGCTACAATAAATACCATAATAAATACACTAAAATAATATATAATATCTATATATATTTACTAATTATAAATGAAGAATTTAAAGCATAATTAATTAGATCTACACATAAACACACCAAATTGGAGAGTATCACACCGTATCCCACTAGATCTAGGATACGCATGTGACACGAGTCCAACACACAACCAATTGCACCCCGAAGGACACAAACAAGTCACAATTAATATTTATGAATAAATTAAAGTGTCAAAAGTAGATCTATGTGTCCGTGTCAAAATACGACATGTTCAAAGCCCCGTGTCGGAGAAAACCCCCAAAATAACACGTATCACCAAATAGTTGGGATACGAACCACATGTACCCAAATATGGACACGACACAAGCCCCAAACACATAAGCACATGCCCAATTGATCTATAGGATCAATTGACACACACAACAAAATGTAAATTCGGAATTCCAACAAAATTGACACAAAAAGTACCATAACTTTCTCCATGGGTCTCCTATGAACACAAAACAAAGTCCTATGGGTAGTACATACATATAGGTTGATTTTACATGATTAAATCTCAGATTTATAAGCTATTTTAATGGGAAAAATTGAATTATACCTATTGGGAGATGGATTCCCAATAAAACCTCCAATTGAGATAAACTTGCTTCCAAATTGTAGATCCTTGCTCCTCTTTGTAGGTCCTTTCTTCCTTCTTCTAGATCCTTGCTTCTCAACTTTCTAATGGTGAATTGGGAAGAATTTGGAATGAATTTGGTGGAGAATTGGAATGGGAATGGAAGGAATTTGGGAGTGGAAAATTCTAGATCTAGATTTGGAATGAGAATGAGAGGAGAGAGAAATTTCCACCCTCTTTTAATAGGCCGGCCTTGCCCCTCTCCCAAGCAATTGTAAAATGTCCAATATATCCCTTGGGGCCTCTCATGAAGAAATAATTAAGGAAGGAAGCTTCTAGTCTAATCACTTAATTAATTTAATCCATCTCCTTAACTATGGGCTTTCTAAATGGGCCAAATCTAACTATTTAATTCATGTTGGTCCATGGATCCAAACTACACTAGTTGGGTCTACTAAAATAAGTCCAAAATAATTAAATAACATCCAATAACAATTAAATAATACAACAAAAATTATTTACCATGCACAATATTTATTTAAATAGGAAATTACTAAAATACCATTTTTCCTAAAATGTGGTAGTGACAAGTCTACCTTCCTTAAAATAATTTTGTCCTTGAAATTTAAAGATAAAAACTACCCCCAGAAAATCACAGAACAGAACTAAAGAATCATAATTAACTAATGAACAGAACATAACTAGAAAATAACATACCTCAAGGTACAAACAAATATGGATAACGCTCTCGCATGTCATCATCTCTCTCCCAGGAAGACTCCCCCGGAGAGTGATGCCTCCATGCGACGCGTACCAAAGAAATAGTCTGGTTTCTCATCACCTTCTCTCTCCGATCCAGAATCTCAACTGGCTGCTCTGGATAGCTAAGAGTAGGGCCTACCTCTATCTCTGAGTGATCCAATACATGACTAGGATCTGCCACGTATCGTCTCAATTGCGACACTTGAAACACGTTGTGCACTCCCTCCAATGCAGGTGGCAAGTCTAGTCTATAAGCAACTGCACCGACCCTCTCTAGAATAGTGAAAGGTCCGATGAATCGTGGACTAAGCTTTCCGCCTCCACCGAAGCGAATCGTGTCTCGTGTCGGAGAAATCCTCAGAAACACCAAACCACCCACCTAGAACAAAATACCATCTTAAGAACTTAATCTATAACAAACAAGAACAAGCACAAACAAAATCTAAACTATACCTCGAACTCCAAAGGTCTCCGATGGCTATCGGCCCAATGCCGCTGTCTGTCCTGCGCCACTCGAAGTCTGTCTCTGATCAATTGAACCTTCTCCGCTGCATCCACAACCATCTCTGGCCCAAGCAAAACACTCTCTCCAACATCGTCCCAAGACAAAGGAGTACGACACCTCCGACCATATAGAGCTTCAAAAGATGACATCTCTATACTGGCCTGGTAACTGTTGTTATAATCAAACTCTACCAAATGGAGATGGTCCTCCCAAGAACCCCCGAAATCTAGTACATAAGTGCGCACATATCCTCGAGAGTCTGGATAGTCCTCTCTGACTGCCCATCTGTCTGGGGATGATATGCAGTACTGAACTTGAGCTGAGTGCCCAAACTCTCCTGCAAACTCCTCCAGAAATGAGAAGTGAAACGACTATCCCGATCTGAGACTATGCTGACGGAAACTCCATGTATCCTAACGATCTGCCTCACATACATCTCTGCCAGCTTCTCCGTAGACAAACCCACCTTGAAAGGCAAAAAGTGGGCCGACTTGGTCAACCTATCAACAATGACCCAAATCGCATCTTTTCCTCCTGGAGATCGTGGAAGTCCGGACACAAAATCCATAGTAATGTGTTTCCACTTCCACTCTGGAATGGGTAATGGCTGAAGTAACCCTCCTGGCCTCTGCCTCTCGGCTTTCACCTGCTGGCACACTAAGCATCTGGATACAAACTGTGCCACTTCCCTCTTCATGCCATACCACCACACACTCTCTCGCATATCCCGATACATCTTGTTAGCACCTGGATGTATGGAATACTGAGAGCGATGCGCTTTCTGCAACACCTCCTCTCGCAACTCCCCACTAGGCACACACAATCTAACTCCATGTCTCAAAGATCCATCCTCTGAAATAGTGAAATCATCCTCCAATTCTGCTCTCACTTGAGCTCTGATACTCCTCAAAGATACATCATCATACTGTGCTGCCTTAATCCTGTCCATCAAATCTGAGTGTATCTGCAATCCCCACATCTGCATAGCACATCCAGGAACAATCACCTCAATGCCCAAGTTCTCCAAGTCCTCCAATAAATATCGATCCTGCGTCAAGAACATAGCTACCGGATACCTGCTCAAAGCATCGGCAACTACATTGGCTTTCCCAGGATGATATTGTAAAGAGATATCAAAATCCTTCATCAGTTTCAACCACCGACGCTGCCTCATGTTCAACTCCTTCTGCGTGAAAACGTACTTCAAGCTTTTGTGGTCTGTGAAGATCTCCACACGCTCTCCGTACAAATAATGTTTCCACAACTTCAGGGCGAATATGACAGCTGCCAACTCCAAATCATGGGTAGGATAGTTCTTTTCATGAGGATGCAATTGCCTGGATGCATAGGCAATCACTTTCCCATGCTGCTGAAGAACACAACCTAAACCCTTCCCCGATGCATCACTATAAATAGTGAAACCTCCGGACCCTGATGGCAACGTCAAAATAGGAGCAGACGTCAACCTCTTCTTCAACTCCTCAAAAGCAACCTGACAATCCTCCGTCCAAACAAACTCCACATCCTTCCTTGTGAGTCTGGTCATCGGCTCGGCAATCCTCGAAAAATCTTGCACAAACTTCCTGTAATAGCCTGCCAATCCCAAGAAACTCCTGATCTCTGCTACTGAACTCGGAGTCTTCCAAGATTCCACTGCTGAAATCTTCTTCGGATCCACTGAAATACCATCACCAGTCACAACATGCCCCAAGAATTCTACTTTGTCCAAGAAAAACTCATATTTGGACAACTTCCCATACAGCTTCTCCTTCCTCAGCACATCCAACACAATCCTCAAATGCTCCTCATGCCCCTCCGGTGTCCTCGAGTATATGAGTATGTCATCGATGAACACCACCACGAACTTGTCAAGGTACTGGTGGAACACCTTGTTCATCAAGTTCATAAATACCGTCGGTGCATTAGTCAAACCAAACGGCATCACCATAAACTCGTACTGACCATACCGAGTTCTAAAAGCAGTCTTCGGTATGTCCTCCGGCTTCACCTTCACCTGATGGTAGCCTGATCTCAAATCTATCTTAGAAAATACCTTCACACCACTCAACTGATCAAACAGATCATCAATCCGTGGCAAAGGATACTTATTCTTGATAGTGAGATTATTCAAAGCCCTGTAATCAATACACATACGTACCGATCCATCCTTCTTCGGTACAAACAATACCGGGGCTCCCCATGGTGAAAAACTCGATCTGATAAACCCCTTATCCTGCAATTCGTCCACCTGCTTCTTCAACTCGGCCAGCTCGCTGTTGTTTACTCTATAGACATGCTGTGAAATTGGTTCTGCACCTGGCACCAAGTCTATAGAAAATTCAACATCTCGATCTGGTGGCAATCCTGGCAATTTCTCAGGAAACACATCCAAGAATTCTGCTATCAACGGATGCGGCAACTCCTTGTCTTCCACCATAGCTCCACAAATAATGCCTTCTCCCTGCTCCGCAGTTCCTCTAGCAAACTCGAACTCTGGCTCTCCTGGCGAACCAAACAAAACTCTACCTCCTCTACAGTCTATGCTAGCACGGTGCCTACTCAACCAATCCATCCCAAGTACAATATCGTAGCTCGGAAGTGGCATTACAAGTAGACACGCACTCAACTTCCGGCCTCCCAGAGTAACTCTCCGATCCTTGCAAATATCATTAACCAGGATAATGCCTCCCCCGGTCATGATCTTGCAAGTCCTAAGCAAAGACTCAGCTACCAAACCATGCTTCAGAGCAAAAGAAACAGATATAAAACTATGGAAAGCACCACTATAAAACAAAGCTAAAGCTGGAATGGAATCAAGAAGAATAGAACCAATATGGCACAAGATGTAAGACATTCAAGGAAAGGACAGTTTAAGGGTTCAAGTATCAATGTCAAAGGAGAATAGTTGAATCAAAAGAATTTTCCTAGATGTGATTGAGTATCTCAGCCTATATCCTATATCCTATCGCAGGCTCGCAGTAGTATAACTAAATTGTCGCACTACCACGACATCACATACTTGTGAAGCTAGACCTGCATAGGCCACCACCAAAAACGTGTCACGACCCGTACCTGGTATAAGGATACTAGTCGGAAACAACGCCCAGCCTACGCCGCAGATTCGGCGGTAGAACACTGTCTAGATAGTCTATCTAAAGTAATAAACCACCAATAATGATAGAATACTCAATCACAGAACTAAGATAGAATGAGCACAAAATAGATAAGAATAGAATAGTCATCATACAACTCATGAGTTTAAAATAATACATCAATGAGTCTGAAGAGTAACAAAATAAGCTAGAGACAAATCCAATACAAAAGAATACTATCATACTACAAAGCTACACTCCAGGGTCAACTGTCTCAGTTGGGATAAGTCCCTCTTGAGCCAGGGTCTCAGAATCTAAACCCACAACATCCTGGGGTCCATAATAGGTAGGGTACTCCTCAGTGTCATCTGGAAAAATATATCCAGTCAGGAAAGGAGCAGAGTACATCTCTAACAGCACTTCTAATCCATGATAAAAACTATGTAACAGTAAATAGCTGTGGATAAACAAGATGCTCAAAATAGATACAAGAGATATATAGACAATAAGTAAATACTGGAAAGAAATACAATAATGAACAATATGCCAATGAAACAATAATACTAATGACTAAGTGTGTGAGTACTAGCTTAACATATGATCGGCTTGGGCAAGATACAATGCGGCCTGGCTAATCATACGTGCGGTGCATGATCAACACTATTCGCTTACCAATACTTTATTCAATAGGGATTTGATCACATATCTATACTAATACTCCCCACCCCCAACTGGTATAATAGATCCAAGCACGGTATGCTATGGCACTAGATTCCCCAAGAAGAGAGCGACTCCTCCCAAAAATTGGTGTCTGTACATGTACAAGATAACCAATAAAACAATACTTGCACCATATACACCATATACCAAGGAATAATATCTCATGACGAGATCCGAATATACCAATCCGTATAACCGTAGTGTCAAGAGAAACATGTATATCTACACTAGATACAACGAACATAGAGGATATCATAAATGAGAAACTATCAGAGAATGTACTCGCCTGAAGTCCAATGAAAAAGTCTCACAGATGTCTGACTCGGTGTCTCGAAGACCTAGATATGGAATACCACATTAATACAAGGTCCCGGAAAGAGAACAAGTCAAACTAGTCAACTTCTAGGTCAATAAATAAATTCTAAGTCAAAAGTCAACTATGGTCAACTCTAAAGTCAACTAAAGTCAAACATGGTCAAACCAAGGTCAACCTCACAAGAAATCTATAAATAATATAGAAAATAAAATACAACAATTTAGGAATCAAAATTAAATCCCAAAAGATACCCACACAAGAATACTAATAATACAAATAATGCACACTCTAAATAATGTATATACAAATCAAATAGAATAATATATTATTATTAGTATTATACCTCACAAAATACCTATATATATACATATATATAAATCAAAATGCATATATATATATATAAATAATTTAATAACTATATACTTATATATACATACATATAAACTTATAAAATTAAAATATCAAACACATGCACATATGTACGTATTTTACATGGCTAGAAAATATCCAAATAATTACATAATAATTATAAATAATATAATTACACATTTAAACACATAAATATATTTTATAAAACATTTATGTATAATTTATTTTATTAACATAAGTACATATATATTTGCATGCAAGAAAGCTACATACATATATTTATACACCACATTAGAACACATAGAAATATCTATAGATCTATGCTACAATAAATACCATAATAAATACACTAAAATAATATATAATATCTATATATATTTACTAATTATAAATGAAGAATTTAAAGCATAATTAATTAGATCTACACATAAACACACCAAATTGGAGAGTATCACACCGTATCCCACTAGATCTAGGATACGCATGTGACACGAGTCCAACACACAACCAATTGTACTCCGAAGGACACAAAAAAGTCACAATTAATATTTATGAATAAATTAAAGTGTCAAAAGTAGGTCTATGTGTTCGTGTCAAAATACGACATGTTCAAAGCCCCGTGTCGGAGAAAACCCCCAAAATGACACGTATCACCAAATAGTTGGGATACGAACCACATGTACCCAAATATGGACACGACACAAGCCTCAAACACATAAGCACATGCCCAATTGATCTATAGGATCAATTGACACACACAACAAAATGTAAATTCGAAATTCCAACAAAATTGACACAAAAAGCACCATAACTTTCTCCATGGGTCTCCTATGAATACAAAACAAAGTCCTATGGGTAGTACATACATATAGGTTGATTTTACATGATTAAATCTCAGATTTAGAAGCTATTTTAATAGGAAAAACTGAATTATACCTATTGGGAGATGGATTTCCAATAAAACCTCCAATTGAGATGAACTTGCTTCCAAATTGTAGATCCTTGCTCCTCTTTGTAGATTCTTTCTTCCTCCTTCTAGATCCTTGCTTCTCAACTTTCTAATGGTTAATTGGGAAGAATTTGGAATAAATTTGGTGGAGAATTGGAATGGGAATGGAAGGAATTTGGGAGTGGAAAATTCTAGATCTAGATTTGGAATGAGAATGAGAGGAGAGAGAAATTTCCCCCCTCTTTTAATAGGCCGGCCTTGCCCCTCTCCCAAGCAATTGTAAAATGTCCAATGTACCCCTTGGGGCCTCTCATGAAGAAATAATTAAGGAAGGAAGCTTCTAGTCTAATCACTTAATTAATTTAATCCATCTCCTTAACTATGGGCTTTCTAAATGGGCCAAATCTAACTATTTAATTCATGTTGGTACATGGGTCCAAACTACACTAGTTGGGTCTACTAAAATAAGTCCAAAATAATTAAATAATATCCAACAACAATTAAATAATACAACAAAAATTATTTACCATGCACAATATTTATTTAAATAGGAAATTACTAAAATACCCTTTTTCCTAAAATATGGTAGTGACATCATGTTACCCCATTCGGACTTTCGTGGATGAAGTGGAGAAGCTAGAGGGGTAAGTAATTAATACGTCCACGTTTACATTATCTCAATGTAATAGTATAAGCTACTATTATGCTACTAATCAGTAGTTGCTTTATTATTTTTTAGCACATATAATGATGAGTTGAGGTCGGTTAGACCCTACATAACAGACGAAGAAGTAGAACAATAAATGAGATACAATTTTCCTTCT
This sequence comes from Iris macrosiphon, assembly GCA_036927795.1. NCBI lineage: Eukaryota > Viridiplantae > Streptophyta > Magnoliopsida > Asparagales > Iridaceae > Iris > Iris macrosiphon. The sequence goes on from JAYESA010000004.1 coordinate 253,370,402, forward strand.
TGGTTGAGCGCATATGTAAGGTGTTTGATAATTACTTTTTATTTTTGCACTTGCACCACAAATAACACCCGAGACTGAATCTATTAGAACTCTAGCCAAGGGACCAATTACTGTCGTTAAAATATGGCCAAGTTTCTGTGTGAATGGATTTTGGTTCAAGTCAACAAATGCTCCTATCAGAGACAGCTTTCTGGATCTTGATTCCACGAAAAATAGTTGTTTGTGTATCAAATCTTTGAACTACAAAGACGTCGATCCAGGCAATAATTTTTTTGGCATCTTATAAGAGATTGTGGAGTTGACATATAGTTATGGCACAGAACCTGCTAATATCGTGCTATTCAAGTATGATTGGTTTGATCCGATTCAAGATTAAGGTTGAAAAATTGACAAGCATGGCCTTGTGAATATAAACTACAAGCGTAGATATCAAGGCTACGAACCATTTGTCCTATCAAGTCAGGCTCAGCTCGTGTACTTCACAACTTATCCTAGACGGGGGACAGCGAGGTCGGATTGGTGGGCAGTATACAAGACTAAAGCTAGAAATACCTTTGACATTGACGAAATAGCTTATCAGGAGGACGATCTATCTTGTAATAAATATTGTAGATATGGACTCAACGAAAGTTATTCATTACATGAGTAATAATATAGAAGATATAGAATTATTCGAAATGGAAGACGAAGACGAAGTAGATGAAAGTGAAGACGATGAGGAGGAAGAGGAAGAGGAGGACGAGGAAGGCGAACAAGATAAATTTTCTGAAGATGATTGAAAATAAAATATTTTGCCTGTAGAATGTAACTATATTTTGACTGTAGAATGTACTATTTTAATAAATATATGTATTATATTTTGACTGTAGAATGCTGTGAGATATGCATCACATTTTGACTGTAGAATGTACTATATATTTGTGTTTTTCTATATTCATCATATGTTATTATCAGGTATGATAGGACGACGCGAAAGATTCAGCAGGTCCCGAGGTAGACAGAGTGCTCCTCCGGTACTGCCTACTGTTGGTTCCGGATCGTCGTCGCCCAGTACTCCAGTATATCGATTAGTCACATCTCCGACTGTTGGGACGAGTAGTTCCAGGCGTGATAGTACTCCCTCGTCCAGCATTCCTGCTACTGAAGGAACCATGAAGACATATGAGCATGTAGAGGAGGTCGTGCCGACGTTGTCCCAGCATCAGAAAGATCCTCCATGCGCACCTCCGGAGGAGACGAGGACAGAGATTTGGGCCGACGGTACAAAGTAAGTCAATTAGATGGTTTAGCATCATATATATTGTGTATTTCTTTATTCATCATATATTGACTTTTTTGATCAAAATAATTATCTCGGTATAGATATCGTCCATCGTTGGTTCAGAGACGCCTGGGCCTATTTCTGAGGAACAACTACGGTGGCCCTTGGATCAACTACTCTGAAGCTTCGGAGGAGAGGAAGGCATTCTGGTTTGCGCACTTCTAGGTAAAAGTATATTATATAAATCCTCTAATTTATGCATATTATATAACTTATCTGTGATGTTCACTTACTAAATTATTTATTGTAGCAAACGTATTTCTATCCTCCGCACCGGGCAGAGTTGATCGAGCGGCTGTTTTCTACCGTTGCCGTCAAGCTTATCCGTGATGCTCTGGATGACCATAAGGCTCGTGATCGTGCTGGAAAATCGATCCAAGGTTGGATCAAGCCTGAGCAGTGGACTGCGATGAGGGCTAGATTCGATGATCCGAGCTACAAGGAAAGGTCTGAGAAGGCCAAGGCGGCTAGGCAGAATGCTGCCAAGTGGTGTGGTGGCTCGATTCCGATGACAAAATATTTTTGTCATTTGGTATATTTTTTTTAAGATATATTATTTTAATGTAAGTACGATAAGATGGTAGTAGAAAAAATGTTTAAGTTTAGTACTAAATAATATATTTTTAACAGGTACAAAGGGGTGAGGATGCAAACATGGTGACCGTCTTCTTGGCCACCCATCGCAAGGACGGAAATCTCATTGATGAGATGGCCTCGCAGACCTATATAAGTATTACTTTACTTTGTGTTAATTTTAATGTAACTTAGGCAATTATCGAGTTTCTAAACTTTCCTAGGCCGAGTATCTTAGGCTGGGTGAGCGGGCGACTGCTAGTGCACCTACAGCTGGAGAGGCTGGTACTTCCTCGCAGCCCGCTCCAGCTCCGTCGGTGGACGACCTGTGGGTGACCGTAACTGGTGGTCTCCAGAGGGGTACGTACTACGGTACGGGATCCTATGGCACCCTAGTTGCGACGCAGTCATCTAGGGCCTCCCCGACAAGTGCGCATTCCCCACAGCCCTCGCAGTCGTCGGCCAGAGTCCAGGAGGCCGTTGACCGTCAGATTACGTCTCTCCGTGATGAGTTGCTGCTAAGGATGGAAAAGCAGTCCCGGTCCCAACCGCAGGCGGACAATCCGACGCTTATCGCACGATTCGATATGCTCGACCGCAGCATCACGAAGCTCCGGAATTTGACAAATGATCTTAGAGTCTCGACAGACAGCAACATCACGGAGTTGCAGGCATCACAGCTATCCATGGGCGAGAGGTTGACGATGATGCAGGATTCAATGGTTTATAGCAGTACGAGACTGTTATCTACCATAGATTCTTACAACCAGCGATTCGCAGACTTGGAGCGGATACGTCCTCCTGGTGCGCCTACATCGACACAGACTCCACCGACGTCACTGCCTTCTCCATCGACATCGGTGTCGATTTCACGGGAGCAGTATGATCTGTTCTTATCCTTCATTCGCACCGGTGGTCATCCTCCTGCAGATCCCAGTAGTATAGTTGCTGGATATTTGTATTATTTATTATGAGACTCATTGTATGGATATATATTTGTTGTATTCTTTACGATGATATTTGTTGGATGTTTTCTTTTCTTCAAATTTTATTATATTATTCATATTAAATATATGTTAATTTACCTGTGTTGAGTGTTCAACCCAAGTGGGTCGGCAAACCTAAAAATTCAACGGAGGGTTGCTCCGGGTCTATTTGTACATATTGTGAATTAATAAACTGCAGGATAATAGTTTGGAAACAATTCAATAATTTTTTTTACTGTACAATTAGCGACGTTGTTAGCGACGTTTAGCGACGTTAATACACGTCGCTAAATACGTCGCTAAGTAGCGACGTTACTACACGTCGCTAATGACGTCGCTAAAAATGTCGCTGTATGTTGCAACTTGCTGACATGGCAGTATTGCCAGGTCATTAAAGACATCGTTGTAACGTCGCTATGTAAGTCGCTAATTAGCGACGTTAAGCGACTGATGAGCTCGTTGCTAATTAGCGACGTTGCGTCGCTAAACGTCGCTAATTTAGTGACGCATTAACGTTGCTAAAAAACGTCAGTACAGCGACGTTTAGCGATATTTTTCCTTTCAGCGACTAGCTGAGTTTCGACTTCTTTAAAACGTCGCTAATTACGTCGCTAAACATGATTAGCGACGTTTTTTGTCATTTAGCGACTTTTTTTACGTCGCTAATTTGACTTTTTCTGGTAGTGGTAGCGATCTTTGTTTGTCCTTGTAGCATGTCGTTGTCGTAATATTTGTGTGGGTTTGGTGGTCAACACTTCTTTGCTGCACGGCTTGGATTCCAATAAAAATAAAGAAAGACAACTAATCAGAAGTACCAAAACAAAATCGGCACAATCTACATGTTACTTGATCCAAAAATGCTATTTGACATCCAAAATATTTAGATGATACTATCTTCCATTATGTGACATCTGACATGACAGCAAACATGACAAATTTTAATATTAACATTAATATTGATATTAATATTAACATTAATATTAAAGTTAATATTAATATTAGCATTAAAAAATTGAATGATTAATTTTTTTGGATTAAAATTTGTTATATCAGATGCCACATAATCGAAGTTGATATCATCCAAATTTTTTTGATGACCAATAGTTGATCTTCTTATATCTAGAATCACTTGCTTTGGTTAATAAAAGTCCATGAAAGATTTATCTTCTTAAAGTCTTCCAGGTAACTATGCATTTCCTTTTGTAAAGATCCAAATAATAAGTTTACATGGCCAAATATAGCAAAACTTATAAGAGTTTTTATTTGGGCGCCCCTAAGACTAAGAGAAAGGCTACGTATGGCTCTATATAGGAATGACTTCCCGGCATGCATGGGTTCACGAACAGTCGAAAGTTGATTGATTGTTGTCCAACATATGAGACATTTAGTGAAAGCTCAGTCCGGTAAATTTGTCCAAGGCACGGCATCCATATCTCCATTTCTGTCTACAGTACTAGTACTGTAAACAATTCTGAATTGTTTTATTCTTCGTCTGACATTTTGTTTCCACTGATTGCTATATATACCAACAAGAGAGCATAAGATTTTCAGAGTTTAAAGAACCTAAGAAACCTCTCATTTTAATTTACCCCTCAAGAAATGAATATAGATAGATAAATTTTGGGATACTAACCAAAAGCCTTTGTGGTAAATATGGAAACTCTTCATCTTGGCGGATAAATAGAGGAAATGTATGCTATTATCTTTAGAAGAACAATGATGCATTAGTAGTAAGTGAACAACTTAATAGGTTTTTTTTTTTTCTGGGTTATATATACTAGTAAATGCACGTATGTTACATGTAAAATAAAAATTTTTGATATTATTTTAAATATTTAAATATATTTGAATTAAAATTTGTTATATACATGTTTACATTTTAATTACAATTTGTTAAAAAATTGATTACATTTTAGTTATAATTTTTTATGTATATATCTATATTCTTTATAAAAAGTACTGAAAATGCTAGCCGTCTAAACGATAAATATATCCTCACGTAATTAAAATTAAAAATAATAATAACTAATTTTTTAATCACGTAATATTATTTAACTATAGCCAAACATCTATTCTAGCTCATGTGGTTAAGGTAAAAAGTATTGTCCTTGGATAGTTAGTTCGAATCCCCATGTCGTTATTTATAACAAATTTAATTTCTTTCAATAAATTTATTCATGTAATATTATTATTTTTAATAAAAGTGGAGGATTTACAACTGGCTTAGATGGCTCAAAATCTACACATTTTAATCTCAACCACTCAATCTCAAATCCAACACATGTAACATAGGATGGTTTCATAATATAAAACAATCCAGGTGGTTTTATATATATATATATATATATATATATATATATATATATATATATATATATATATAATGAGGTTCGAAAATGGCTCAAAATTGAGTCGTTTAAGCCGTATATAAATATACTCCACTAACTTTTTTTTAAAAAATAATAACTGATTATTTAACTACCTAATTTTATTTATTTACAGCTAAACAATTCTAACTCAAGTAGTTAAGATAGGAGGTATATTTATTGGTTGCTTGAGTTCAATTGCTAGGAACGACAATATTTATAATAATTTTATATTTAAATTTTTTTTAATAATTTATACGCACGTGCACGTTACTAGTATACTATAATTAATGCAGCTTGGAAACGGCTAAAAAAATTAGCCATCCAAGCCGTATGCATATCATCATTTAAATAAATTTAAAAAATTAATAAGATGATAATTAAATAACTACCAAAATACTCCACTAATTATTTAAAAAAAAAAATAACCAAGCATGTAACTACCAAATATGATATATTTATAACTAAAAAACTCTAGCTTAAGTGGTTAATGTGAGAGGCATTTTCTTGATTGCTCAAGTTCAATTCCTTGGAATGGTCTTTTTTATAATAATTTATATTTAATTTAATATTTTTGTATACACATAGTACATTAGTATGTGTGTGTGTATATATATATATATATATATATATATATATATATATATATATATATATACACACGTATGTATATATATAAATTAAAATAATATATAAATTTTAATTAATTTTTTAAATATCTAATATTAATTAAATATAGTAACTCAAACTCATGTCGTTAAGACAGGATATATATTTTCTGGTTGGATGGGTTCGATCCCAAAAAAAAAATTATTGTAAGGCTCAACTTGGAGTTTATAATGAGACATGATATTTATATAACTTAAAAAATAATCCATTATTAAGTATAGAAACAATTCCCATCTTTTTCTTCAATATGAGACAAAACTTCCTATACTTACTATTCATGTTCACGCATGATGTATGTACGGAAAACAAATTCTTATTAAAAGACTTTAAATAAAAAATTTAAATAGTTTAAATATTATTTGTAGTTTAAATATAGTTAGCATAAATATGATTAGAATATTAAATATATTTTAGTTTAATTTATTAAATATATATTTATAAGAATTTGGATATATTCCCAACTTAATTATAAGAACTTTAAAAAAATTTAGAAATAATTTAGTAAATGTCCCCCACTACAAATATAAAAACTAGCATATATCTTTACTTATTTAAAAAATTAAAAAATATCTCCATTATGTGCAAAATAATCAAAAAATTTATTAAAGTAGTAAAAATATATCTTATATTTTTAAATATTAAATATAAATAAATACAAATAATTTACTAGGTTTTTAAATAAGTAAAAATATATACTAAATTTTACTGACATTTGCTATAATTTCCCAAAACTTTATTACGGTCAAATCAACAAATTAGTCCCCACGAAACTAATACGGTTTCATTTGATTTGATGCTCTCTCTCTCTCTCTCTCTCTCTCTCAACTTTGCTATAATTTACGAACTTAAAATATAATTTATTCTTTGAAACAAAAATGATAGATTTTGCTAATATGACAATCATAATTAGAACTCAAATCGAAAAACCCACAAAAAAAACAAAAAAAAAAAAAATCCAACCTGTGATAATAGATCATTCTGCAGCTGGCTAGATACAAGGATTTGTACACTAGAATTTAAGAAAAAGTTATTAAACAAAATATATATCAAAAATCAAAACACAGTAGCTCCGATCGACCAGCTTTCCTTACGACGGCACCTGTCCCTCCTCCTTCCCGCCGCCGCCGTCGATATCGACCTCCACCTCACCTCCCCAAGCCGCCGACCGCCTTCCCGACACGAACCTCCTCATCCCTCCCAGCCCCGCCGGCGGATCCACCTCAACCACCGGGACATCCCTCGGAGCCCTCGCCGGAGCAGCAGCACTGTCCCTAGTCTCCTCCGTCTTCGCCGGAGACGAAGACCACCGCAGCCACGCCACAAGGCTCAGCCAGCACCCCCCGCCGCCCTCCTCCTCCTCCGGCGGCGATCGCCGGACGTCCCTGTCGGGCCGGACGATCCCGAAGCAGGACACCTTCGGAGAGCCCGGGTCGGACACGGCCCCCTTCTTGGGAGGGAATATCGGCGGCGGCGGCGGCGGCAGGGGATGGTGGCGGCGGGAGGAGTGGCCGAGGTAGCCGGAGTTTATGGCGGCGCCGGGGAGGCCGATGATCTGGGCCTTGGTCGTCGCCCTCAAGCTCCTGCTGAACCGCTGAGAACCGTTAGGGTTAGGGTTCTTGTGGTTGTGGTTGTGGTGCTGTGACTTGGGGTTGGTGGTGCCTTTGGTGGAGTCGTCGCGCTCGTAGGCCGGCCGGTGGTGGTGGAGGGAGTCGATCCAGTCGAGGACCCCGTCGTCCTCGATGCGGATCTGGAACGACTCAGCAGGGAGGTCGGGATCATCCGGAGGGTTTGTGGGAGCTCCGGCGAGGGGGGTGGTCGCCACCGGGTTGACTTGTGTCATTGAATTGAGTTGAGAGTGGCTTGGAGATGAGAATGAGGGAAGATCTTTGGAGGGAGATTTTAAAGGAGTGGTAGTTGGTGTGAGGAGGGTATCATGGTCATTTTAACGAAGAGATAAAATTATTTTTGACAATGTTTTGTTAATATTTTTTTTTTTCTCAATTTGCAAAGAGTTTCACATGTATAATAATCTAGAATCAAGAAGGAAAAAATAAATCTATATATCCGTATCATTATTCACATAATCACAATTGATCATGATTGAGTGCACTTGCGTCTCATGGAATTTTGATTTTTTTTTTTTTAGTATATATATATATATATATATATATATATATATATATATATATATATATATATAGTTTTCATTCAATATCATAATTAGAGTCGGAAAGGCTTGATGGATGGTGTGCAAGTCAAATAACAACGAAATTATAATCATGCAATCTAATGTACATAAATATTGAATATGCAACCAAAAATATTTTGCAGTTTAAACCTGGATAGACAGACATGTGCCCCTTGAAAGATAATAAACAATAAAAATACGACAAATTCTATTAGGTCTGCTTGGATTGAAAAGAAAACATCTATAGTATTATATAACCAAAATAGTGATATTACTAATTTTTCGTATATATTCACGTTTTCTAAGAAGTAACTTATAAATATTTTGTTTCCTTTATGAACATTCAACTCCTCCTTCAAGCATTTGAAAAGTTAGGATTTCAATTAAGATATAGAAAATGATGACTGATATATTTCAGGAAAACAAAGTTATTCATAAAAATTATCAAAGAGTTACATTACATGTTTTTATTTTTGTTAAGAATATATTTGAACGTCCACTGTTTTTTTAATTTTAGTTTGGACCAATTATAATTTTGTAAATATTCAAAAACAAGTATTTTGTAGAAAGAATAAAACTTTAGAACGTTGATGACCTGGACGTTTGAACAGGAGCTTCATGCGTGCAAGGGCTCCCCATAAAAGTTAGGAATCGTACATTTATGACCAATAACTAAACCCATTCCAAATAGAATGTTCTCCTCTCTCAAACTTTGACTCCTCAGTTGAGCTTTCGTCCCACACGGGCCCGCAGATGCGGGCCCCACGCACCTATGCGGACCCCACGCGTTTAGGGACACGTGTCGAGAAAGCCGAGGAAGCGGCACGTAACGGGCGAGTGTACCGGATCATCGGGAACGTTGTCTTTGTTTCTTGTGGAATTATTGATCTTTAGGTACGTAAACTATGGGTGTTATGACACACTAACGAACTCTAGCGCTTCCTATTTGGGAACATTTTGATTGACTATGCCATTTTCTTGGATCTTATTTTATTTTATTAGGGGATTGGAGTATTTAGCTAAGATTTTATTCCTAAATGTTACTTGTTAACAGATTGTACGATTTCTTTTTTCTCTGTCAACATTTTGTTTCGTTTTCTATGCTATGCTTAGATGCATAAAAATAATAAAATAATTTTTAAAAAAATATAGAAGAAAAAATATAGTTCCTCCATCCACATAATAATTTACTTTTCCACATCAAGAATCCACTTTATTTTTTTAATTTTATTGACCTTTATAAATATCGAAAAAAATAATAGAAATAATAATTTTTCAAAAAAAAGTGTATTTCATTTTTTTTTATTTCTGTGAACCAAACAATGTCTTTATATGACAAGTGGGTCACAACAAATTTTTGGTATAAATACACTACTACTTTTTTGTTTTCATATACTTAAATTCCTAACAATTTTTTGATGGCGATTAATAATGGACATGTGAAGACTAGTTGAAAATATAGTATTTGCATGTTACTATTGATCACTTTGTTTAGGTTGAATGTGAACAAGTCATACATGCATGTTTTGCTAGAAACATGGGCATGGCTAGTGGGTGGTAAAGTAGGTCATGATCTTTAAATCCTATAATGTGGGTAGTGGTTTAGTTAAGTTGATCTAGGGTTACATCTTTGGCGTTGCTAGTGTTTAATTAGAAGTTATGAGTTGTCATATATCCAAATTAGAAACTTTGCGGGATGTGGAAGGTAATACTCAAGGTGTGTTAAAAGGGCAGGCGGTCTGGAATCCGGCCGGATCCGGCCGGTCAAACTCTGTCTGGGTCGATCCGGATCCGGTCAACAGATCGGTCCGTTCCGGTCCAGTTTCTCTACGGGTTCGGACTGGGTCGTAGGATCCGATCCGAAAGTCTGGTCTGGTCCGATCAGTTGTCTGTTTCGTTCGGGCCGAGCTAAATTCGGACGGTCTGATTGTACCAGCCCGGTTCAGGTCCTATTCGGCTGGATTTTAATTTTTTTTTTTTATAAGTTATTCAAGTTATAAATTTATATTTATATAAATAACTTCTATATAAATAACTTCTTTAAATTTTAAGTTATAAATTTATATTTAAATTCAAAAAATTAGATTTATACATCTTTTATAAGTTATTCAAAAAAAAAAAATTAAAAATTCATCTTATAAATATTTACATTTTAATTTATACTTAAAGTTATATAAATATTGATATTAAAAATTAAATAAATTTTCTGACAAATAAATTTATTAATTTTAAATTATACTAAACATATAACTTATAAATTTCAAATTATACTTAACATATAACTTACAAATCTTAAATAAATTTATACTTAAAGTTATATAAAAAAAAAATTCTAACAAATAACTTATAAATTTTAAATTATACAAAAATAACTTAGTAACAAAAAACCTATAAATTTTAACTTGAATTTATTAACATATAAGTTATATCATATAGAATATTTATATGAAATATATATAAATAAACGTAAAAGAATTTTTTTTTTAATAAAATGGGTCTAGTCCGGCCTGACTGTGAACCAGCCCGGACTAAGAATGGTTCGGCCTTTCCCCTGACCGGGTCATGGGTCCGAGTTGGGTCGAGATTATTTTTGACCGGACCGGTACAACCCGGCCCGCCTCTCCTCTCCTCTCGAGTTGAACCCGGTCTGGACCGAACCCGATCAAACCCAATTGACTCGGACAGTGGACCACGGGCCGGCACGGGCAGACCCAATACATGTTAGCTGTGTTTGAACAAAATCAGAACTTCCTTTTTTCCTTTAGTCCCACATCGGTTGGACACTCCCCCCTGTATGTATATATTAGTTCATCTTCATTGCTCTATTAAAGATGTTGTGTGGAAAGCCTCTTGGGCCACATGCGCGCGCCGTCGCCGCCGCCCGGTCCGGCTCAGCTCGGCTCGGTTTGGTTCGGTTCGGTTTGGTTCGGTTCGTTTCGCGTAACGGGTGCGGGTACGTGCCCACACCTACGGGCGCCGAATGCCGAGGGTTCGGGCTGGAATCCAAAAATCTTTTTGCACCCCTTTATTTTTTTTTAGCCGATTTGACTCATTCAAATTTTTAACGTTGAGGCTCTATGTCCAGGTTTATTGAACACTTGTGACAGCTTCTGTAACAGCTCATTTGACAGCATGTTTCTTTTCTTTTGTAATTGCTCCTTAATGACATGTTTATGAGTCATTTAATGTCATGTCTAGTGGCTGTGTCTAGGGACTGCCTATATATTGTGGTCTCCTCCTTCATTTATTTAGAGAAAATCCTCCTACGTGAAAGCTCTCACATTCCTCTCTCGAACCACATTCTGTTCTCTAAATCCTTACTCTGGGCAGAGCTAAGTTCGGTCTCTCTCTCCTAGTTGTGTGTAACGAAGAGAACCCGGTAGTCAGGGAGTTTTACCACTAGGAGCTTCCAAGAAACGTTTGCACATAGAACTCGAATCAACTCTTAGGGCAGTGCTTCGTGCACGACTTCCCCGGAGGCCGGTAATAATATTTTAGTTTCTTTGTTCTTTTATCAATCTATGAAAAATATTATATATATATATATATATATATATATATATATATATATATATATATATATATATATTAACAACAATCTAAGAGTTGATCAAGGCTTTTTTATGTTAACGGAAATAATTTTCTTCTTATTGTGAAATTTTTAGTTTCTCACTTGCTGTCAAGTATACAGACTACCTATACATATTTCTTTTACCCAAAAAATAAATATGGTAGCATAAGCAATTTCCATCGAATACAATTGTATACTTGAAAGTACTGTTCATTTCTATTAGAACAATTTTTGGTATTGTTCATTGTCTAACAAATTGGAAGAAAATTAATATTGTTGAACTTAAATTTTGTGGGTACTGTTTATTGTTTAATTTTTGATTAACTTATATTGATTAAGAATTAATATTGTTAACAAACGATTAAGTTATTAACAGTATTTGTTACATACCAAATTGTGTATTGTCCAATTTTGCTATATACCATTTTGCTTGTATATCAATTTTGCTATAGTACTGCCATTCTAATTTGTTACATAACAATTTAGCATACATATCAATTTTCTTATTAGCAATATTTGTTACATACCAATTTGTATTATACAATTTTTCTATATACCAATTTAGTAATTCAATTACTGTAGTATTATTTTTTTATTCAATCAATAAATTAGTATATTGTTAATTTCAATACCTTTAAAGAAATCAGGTCAAATTAATAGTCTAGTGAAATCGCAAATCCCTTTTGAATCTAAAGTTTTTAAAAGTAGAGATTAATTTTGGTACAAGCCGAAAGGGTCCTTCTGTCAACCGGATGTAAATAGCCCTAAGCGACACGGTATTTAAGTGTCTTCGGACCACCGCTAGCTGGGAACCGGCCCCTACAGCTAACCCAAGTTAATCTACATTTGATAGACTAAAGATTTTAAGATTGATTAGCAAAATCACTTGAACTATTATTCTAAATCATTAGACATTGTTATTGAGTAATTACATATCTTTCAATTTCAGATTTTTCTCATTAGCAATCATGACTAGCAAGGATGAGACTTTCACTGCTAAACCTACAAAGTTCAATGGGACCTTCTATAAGATATGGCAAAGTCAAATAAAATTTTGCCTCACTACAATTAGGATTGATCTCAGTCATTGATGGTTCCACACCAATCACAAATGACTCTGATGACACTGAGTCTGACATAGGTGTATCCAAGTCCTCTGGCTCCACTAGACCCAAGATCCCTAAGAAAATAGACTACCATTGCTTCCATAGAATTCTAAGTGCTTTGTTTGAATAACTATATGACATATTCTTTGAATACAAAAGTGTTAAAGAACTATGGGATGCCCTGGAAGATGAATATAGCTGTGATGATGCTGTAATTGAAAGATTCAATTCCTCCTCATTCAACAGATACTTTACAGTAGATAATAAAAATATAAATGACCAAATACATGAATTTCAAGAATACCTTATGCATATTCAAACCAAAGGCACTTTCTTTTCTACTAAATATAAAATAGCCTGCTTAATTGACAAGCTTCCTCCTTCTTGGTCTGATGTCAAGAAAGACCTTATTCATACTCAAGGTGACCTTACATTTGCTCAAGTCCTAAAAAAAATTAGAACAGAAGGACAAATTAGGCTAAGGTCTAACCTTAAGTCTGAGTCTAAAGCTAAGGTAAACCTAGTAGAATCCCAAGGTAAACCCAAGCCTCATCATCACCACAAACCCAAAAGGAACCTCTTCTAGAAGAAGCATAACCCTCAGCCTCACCATCAAAACCATCATCACCATAAACTAAGAAACTTTGATCAAACTCAGGATCAGAAGAGATTTTATTTTGTGTGTGAAAAAATAAACCATATAGCCACCAATTATTTCCATAGAAAGAAGGAAGCTGTCCAGAATTCTTACAAAGGAAAACGTCCAGCCAAATCAGAAGCAAATATGCTTCTCAACGGCTCTTCTAGTTCCTTCAGGTCTGTAAGCTATTAACCCTTAGTCAACAATCCTACCATTCTGACGATTGGTGGTTGGATTCTGGAACTAATGTTCATGTTTCATTTGATTGCTCTTATTTTTTAAACTATCAGGAATCAGGTGGAGGAGGTATAACTCTAGGAGATGGCTCAGTGGCACAGATTATAGGAAGAGGAAGAATAAATCTAAAGATGACATCAGGGAAAATTCTGACTCTTCATGATGTGTTACATGTGCCGTCTATCAGAAGAAATTTAGTTAGTGGGTCTCTTCTTGTAGCTTCAGAGTACAAGATTGTTATAGAAGCAAATAAAGTAGTATTTTCAAAGAATGAATCTTTTATTGAAAAATAATTTGTAAGAGATGGTCTTTTATTTTGAGTACCGTGAAAAAAATTTCAGATCCTTCCTTTGTTGTTTCCAATATAGAATCTTCAAATGTGTGGCACAGTAGATTAGGTCATGTTAATCTAGGTTCCCTAAGAAGGATGATGAACTTAGACCTTATTCTTAAGACTCTAATAGATGATAAACACAAGTGTGAGATCTGTATTCAAGCCAAACACACTAGGCTACCTTTCAAATCTGTATAAAGAAACTCTAATCTTCTAGAGCTAGTTCATAGTGATGTGTGTGATTCAAATAGGGTTTTGACCCGAGGCGGTAGAAAATACTTTGTTACCTTTATAGATGATCATTCAAAGTATTGTTATACATATCTTCTCAAAACTAAAGATGAAGTTCTAGACAGATTTAAGGTCTATAAATCTGAAGCTGGGAACCAGTTAGAGAGAAAGATTAAGATTCTTAGATCATATCGTGGTGGAGAGTATACATAAAATGATATGACCAATTTTTATGAAGAACACGAAATAATCCATGAGGTAACTGCTCCATATTCACCACAGTCCAACGGAGTTGCTGAAAGGAAGAATCACACTCTGTTAGACATGGTGAATGCCATGCTCCTCAGCTCAGGTGCTCCCGATAATTTATGGGGAGAAGAATTATTATCGGCCTGTTACATCCTTAATAGGATTCCTAGTAAGTCTAATTATAAGACTTCCTATGAATTATGGAAAGATAGAGCTCCTAGGATCCATTATCTCAAAGTTTGGGGATGTCTGGCTAAAGTAGGAATTCCTGAACCTAAAAAGAGAAAGATTGGACCTAAGACTGTAGATGATGTATTCATAGGATATGTCCCAGATAGCAATGCCAATAGATTTCTTGTTACTTACTCAGAAGTAAATGAAATCTCTAACAATACTATTATAGAAGCAAGAGATGCAGTTTACTTTGAGAATATATATCCTTTCAAAGATAGAATTTTTTTTCTCTTCCTCCAACTCATCTCTTACTCCGTCAACTAGCTCTCATGTTCAAATATCTAGTTCACAACCCGAACAAAATATAGATCCTAGAAAGAATAAAAGAGAAAGAATTAAAAAGAACTTAGGAGAAGGTTTCTTCACTTTTTTGATAGATGGTGATCCCTCAACTTATGAAGAAGCAATATCTTCTCCTGATGCCCCTTTCTGGAAAGAAGTCATTAATAGTGAGTATAACTCCATCATGGAGAATAATACTTGGTTTCTAGCAGACCTACCTTTAGGTAGTAAATCCATAGATTGTAAGTGGATATTCAAAAAGAAACTTAGAGCCGATGGAACCATAGAGAAATACAAGATTAGATTAATAGCTAAAGGTTTTACCCAGAAAAATGGACTAGATTATTTTAATACATACTCTCATGTAGCTAGGATCACCTCTATTAGAACCCTTCTAGCCTTAGCATCCATTCATAATATGTCAATCCATCAAATGGATGTAAAGACAATATTTCTAAATGGGGACCTAGAGGAAGAAATCTACATGGAGCAACCTGAAGGTTTCATTACTAAAGGTCAAGAAAAGAAAGTTTGCAGATTAGTTAAATATCTTTATGGCCTAAACCAAGTTCTCAAGTAATAATACAACAAATTTGACATAGTCATCTCAGAATATGATTTCGTGTCAAATGAGTATGACAAATGTATATACTCCAAAATTTTAGATAAAAGTTGTATCATCTTATGTTTATATGTAGATGACATCCTTATTTTTGGATCATCACTAGAATTGATAACTAATACCAAGGACTATTTATCCAGCCAGATTGATATGAAAGATCTAGGTGAAGCCAACTTGATTCTAGGCATGCAACTGTCTAAATATAAGGAGGGCTATACTCTATTCTTAGTACACTCTATCGAAAAAATGCTAATTTTTTTTTATTATTTTGATACGAAATCTGCCTTACTCCTTATTACAGTAGTGTTGTTCTCAAGAAGAATGAGGGTTCTCCTATGGAGCAATACAAATATTCTCAGATGATAGGTTCTCTCATGTATATATCAAACAGGACCAGACCTGATATTATATTTGCTATTGGAAGACTAAGTAGATATACTAGTAACCCAAATTAGTCATATTAGACATCATTAAAAAGAGTATTTTGATATATTAGGGGTACTCTAGATTATATGATGCACTATACTAGACACCCTGATATCATAGAAGGTTATTCAGATGCAAACTGGGCAACTGACTCACATAATGTAAAATCTACTACTGGATATGTTTTCACTCTAGGAGGAGTTGCAATCTCCTGGGTCTCATGTAAACAAACTATCATAGCTAGGAGTATAATGGACTCCGAAATGTTAGCCTTGGACACTACATACACAGAAGCCGAATGGCTAAGAAATCTTATTATGCATATATATGTTTCTATTAGCCCTGTTCCTGCAATTTCTATAAACAGTGATAATAAATCTGTTATGGAACTACTAAAGCATGATTCTATGAATGCTAAGATGAACAGGCACCTGCAGCTGCGCTTAAAGTCTACAAAGAGCCTATTGGGCAAATATGTGGTTCTTGACTATATAAAGTCAGAAAAGAACCTTGCAGACCACTTGACGAAGGGTCTGTCTAGGACTTTGATCCTAGAATCATCGAGGGGGATGGGGTTAAGCTCATAAGTAAAGTCACCAGCAGTGGCAACCCAACCGAGTCTAACTGGAGATCCCAAGAAGCCGGTTCAATGGATAGGAACAAACTGGACTTAGGTGACTTTTATGGAATACTGAACCGAGATTAAAATCTCATTCTATAATGCCCAAGTGGCTGTACATGCGTACAATAATTCCCCATCCCTATGGTGACAGTGTTCTTGAGTGATATGGTTAGGATGAGTTTTAAAACTCTTAATAGGTCCAAGATGATATGCGTGGTTGAAACCTATCACCAACCCTTAAGGATTTACCTATATGAGAGGTCGTGAAGGCCGTGACTATGGGACATGGCGATCCCAGAAAACTCTCATGAATTTGGGATTAGTGCGCATGGCCAACCAAAAGTGCCATCCGTTAGACCCAGAACCTCTTGCATACTATGTGTGTTATTTTTCTGAATCTGGTAAAAGAAGTCTGATTCAAGGCATAGTCCATCAAGCACTTCTTCAGACAAAGATAATAGTCACTAAGTGAGATTCAAGACTACAATCCATCTCATCTATGCATAGTATATACCTGCCCAGAAACTCTTCCTTTTAATTTATTTGTCACTTCTATTTCGGAACTTGACCTTTTGCGGGGTGGGGGTGGGGGGTGGGGGTGGGGATTGTTAGCTGTGTTTGAGCAAAATCTCAACTTCCTTTTTTCCTTTAATCTCACATCGGTTGGACCACTCATGTTGTCATGACCCGCACCCGGAAATTCGGGCACGAGTACGTGGGTACGTCCAGCCTACGTCGCAGTGTCGGCGGTAGTACGATATCTAGGGCATAATCACAGGTAATATAAAATCTATCTCATCCACAATAAATAGACAAGGAAAATAACAGGAGATAGGAATGCTAACTTTTATAAAACAAATTGTGACAACAGATCCATAGTTAATACAAAGCCAGAAGATAAATCGGGGACAAACCCGAGTATATGCTGAAAGGAAAATAAATAAGTAGCTACTGCTAAACTACTCTGCAGAAGTATCCTCCTGGGTGGGAACTGGCTCCTCATATGGGTCACCTGCTAAACCTTAGTGGCCATAATAGGTAGGGGCAAGGTCCTCATCATCGCCTAAAACAACGGATCCAGTCAGGAAAGGAGCAAAGTACACAATGCACAGCAAGATTAAACTAAATATTTGTGACAAGTAGGAAAAAGACTGACTAAGTATCATGATCAGAGTATGCATAATAAATAGTAATAATTAACTGAGAATTTATGTTATAAATCAGGACTATAAGTAAAACATGATTAATTTCTATAAACCAGGAATAAGGGTAAAACAGGAATAAAATGTGACAGGAAATATAACTGTAACAAGACAACAAGAACTGCAACACGACACGAACTATTGTGTGTGAACACATGTGTTTAGAATACATAGTTGGCATGTAGGGGTTTATAAGGCTAATCCGGCCGTCATAGACGGCTATTAAACAGGAATAATCGAGATCCGGCTGAAGGTACAGTCGCGTACCAATAGCTATTAGACAGGAACAGGGGGAAAGGGTAAACTACATGCCTTCTAGTATTCTCCCACCCGACATGAAAAATAAGACATGAACTCCAGTATTCAAGACATAAAATCCAGTATTCTAACACTACGTGTAATCATCAAGGGTAATAGTAGAGCAGGGAATTAATTATCACAATATAAAGATTAAACTTGAAGTGCAGGTACTTGCCTGATGTTTGGATCCAAATACAGTTTTGTGTCTCGGGAAAATTTCCAAAAATGGCTACGGATGCTGAAATTAACATTACCATCATGCTCAGAAGATATCAAATAGCTAAAAACGCCTGTCCTTCGGTCCAATTTGGAGACAAGGGCAAAAACGGTAATTTCGGGTCAAAACGGGGTCCGCCGGTGGGCCCGCTTTGCACCGAAAAATGTGTCCGGGTCAACGGTCTCCAAATTTACCAAACTTAGTGTCAACAGGTCAGGAACAATGATACGAACCCAACCAAACTTCCAGATTTGGATTCCGATGAGCCGATCACAAAATCGCCAGTCGAGCGGGGCCTATGGGGCCCACGACATGCGATTTCGTCAACGTTCTCAGAATCGAACCAAACTTGACCCACAGGACCATCGTATCGCTACGAGTCCGATGGCGCAAGTTTCGTCTCGATCCGACGAGTATACAAGAAGTTAGGACGAATTGCAGAAAAATCGGATACGGGGCGATGTCCGCGGATACGCGTTGATTCCGGGGTGCACGCACACCCGAATCAGCTTCCGCGAAATCTCACACGTCCGTATCGACGGCGCGCACATATCTGTGAAGACCGCACACGACCAAGTCATCCCGTTTGGTGGGGCGTACTCAGTTCCGGGGTAAAATAGGGTCTAGTTTTTCCTGTTTTTGGATCGCGGTGTGCGATCACCACAGGACGCGATGCCCCGAGCGGTTTGTCCGGGCACCGAGAGGGTCATACAGGCTTCGCAACACAATTTACGGAATTGAAATCGGAGATACGGGGTACGAGATACGAGTACCTGAACGAGGCTCCTCGAAACGGGGTTTTCTCGTGTCTGTGTCGTGTCCGACACGCCGACACGAAATTTGGGGATTTAGGGTTAGGGTTTCTGGACTCGGCGGGGCTCAGGCGGACGGCACGGTGGTGGGAAGGTCGTTCGGGCTAGGGTGGCTCGGGGAGGCGGTCGGCCACTTGGCAGCAGCAGCCACGAGAAAAAGGGGAGGAGGCGGTGGCGTGGGGCCGAGGGAGGCGGGGATGGCTGGGTCTGGCGGCGGAGGGGGCGGAGTCGTGGCGCTGGCCGGGTGGAGCGGCGGCGTCCGCGGGCGACGGCGCCGGACGCGGGGGGGGGGGGGGGACGGGTCAGGGGCTAGGGTTAGGGTTAGCGGGTGCGGGTCGGGTTCGGGTGGACCCGACCCGACCCGATAGGGTTAATGGGCCGCGGGCTGGGCTCGGGCCGGTTGGGCCTGGGCTGGGCCGGATCTAAAATATAATAATAATAATAATAATAATAATAATAATAATAATAATAATAATAAATAATAAATTAATTAATTAGTAAATAAATAGTTTTTTGGTAATTAAAAATAGGTCCGGGGTCCAATAAATTCCAGAAAAATTGTCCAAGTCCAGTTTTTCATTTTACACCCAAAAATATTATTTCCATAATATTTTAATATTATTTATTAATAATTAAAAATAATAATTAAGAACCCTGATTTTAATTACAGAAAATTCTCAGAAAATTCCAGAAAATTGTGAAAAATCCTAATTTGAAAATTCTTGCAAAATCTGGGGGTTTACACATATAATACCCTATTCCGCTAAAGCGGACTGCCATTTCAAACGGCAATAGTGCATGTCCCGACCCGCCTGGCTAAGGCGAGAATACTCGTTTGAGGCAAAGGATATCCAGACTTGTCCCTACAGGAATTCAGCTTAGGCTTTCAGAGGCTCGCTTGACGTATCGCTCTACCGAGGTAAATCATCGCATATAGACTTGACTTGCCGCCTGCATTAGAAGGAGTGCATGATGTGTTCCACGTGTCGCAGCTGAGACGGTACGTGGCAGACCCTAGTCACGTACTTGATCACTCGGAGATTGAGGTTGGTCCGACGCTCAGCTACCCTGAGCAGCCCGTAGAGATCTTGGACCGCAGAGAGAAGGTATTGCGGAACCAAACTATTCCCTTGGTTCATGTTGCATGGAGACATCACTCTCCAGGGGAGTCGACCTGGGAGAGAGAGGATGAAATGCGCGAGCAATACCCGTATCTCTTCTAGACTTGAGGTATATTTTCTTTTAATTTTATTCTTGTTCTAGTTCAGTCCAATTTTGAGGACGAAATTTCTTTTAGGAGGGTAGACTTGTCACTACCACATTTTCAGATAAGGGCATTTGTGTAATTTTACTATTTTGAATAAATATGTATTAATTTTATCTGCTGAGTTTTATAAACTATTTATATATTGTTAGTGATATTGGCTTTAGGTCAAACCCTAGAACTCATTAGGACTAACCCTAATGAGAAACCCTAATTTGAAAACCCAATTCTAGTGAAACCCTAGAATTTTAATTTTAGGGTGGAACCTCAAACCCTAGAAGGACTAAACCTGAGTTATTTGAGCTCTACATGACCTGACCTGGGGGTTTAACCTAAAACTGTGCATTAGAAACCCTAACCTAGTTTTAATATAAAAGGGAACCCTCTTTTCTTCATGAAGAAAGAAGAAACCCTAGCCTCCATCAAGAAAGCCATCTCCCTCATCCCAATTTCAGAATTTAAGCCCTAGGATTCCATCCTCCTCCTCCAAAGCAAGGGAAGCAAGGAACTTGGGTCAAGGAACCTTGGGGAAGAAGAACTTCCATTGGAGGAACCATCTCAATAGGTAAAATCCGATTTTTCTCCCTTTAATTCCTGTTTTTCTGTTGATTATTGCCCTCTAAGGACCCCCTTGCTGTGTAGATCTCGATTTCTAGGGTTCTACATGAAGCCCTAGGAGAAATTAGGGTTTAAGTGTCCCAACATTTGGTTTCCCTAATTTTTCGTGAACCCTAACCCTGGGTATTTGTATGTAGACTGATTTCATCTCATAGGTGTAGGTTGAACTCGATTTTTATGGTTTTGATTTGAGGATTTATGGGTTCTTATGTAAAACCATTTTTTCTGTACTCCTTGTGTTTGAGGAAATGTTTCCTTGGGGTTTTGCCTATCCTTGTATTTTATTTCCTGCATATATATTGATATACCTATCTATATTTATATATATATAATTACTTGTGTACAGGTTGTGTGCAGTAGGGGTTACTGTACAGTCGGGATTGGGGATTCCCTGTGCAGTCGGGTTTGGGAGTTCAGTGCAGGATGTGCACAGTTGGGTTTTCTGTGTGTGAATCAGTGAGTTGTACAGTGTATTCGAATTCTGTGTATTGGTGCAAGGTTTTACCTATGTGTTGATGTGTAAATTCTGTGAGAGAAGGAGAACAGTATATCAGGGTGCAACTAAGCAGTGAGAACTAGTGTGTGTTCTCAGTTGTCCTCAGTGAGGGAGTTCAGTGATTAGTTCTATGTGTCCCCAGTGAGGAGAGCCTGTGCCTGTGTGTGTTCTTAGGTGTGAGGGTTGGTTAATAACTTAGTAGAGTGTTAGAGTGTCAGTAGGTTTAGAATGTATCAGTGTGTATGTATTAATAGGTAGGTTGTGATGCATTGGGTTGTGTTCTGTGTTTGGGTGTAGTTTAGTATCAGTATGCATATTGCAGTGTGTGTGTCAGAGTGTCTTAGTGTGTAGGAATTTCTGTGTGTGTCCGGGTATCTGAGAGTGTGTATCAGTCAGTGTTTTAATTTCTGACTGTGTGCAGTGTTAGTGTATCAGTAAATTTCTGTGTGTAGGTAGGTGTCCATGAGTTCAGTATGAGAATGCCTGTACTGTGTGGCTGTGTTTGTGTGTCAGTTAGGTACCTGGGTGTCTTTGTGTCAGTATGTCTAGGTATTAAGTGGATACCTGTGTTATGCAGTGAGTTCCTACCCAGTGTGTGTCAGTGTGGTTTCTGTGTGAGTGAACTGTGAGGGGTGTATCAGTTTAGTCAGGATCTGGGTGTGTGTAATTCTGCCTGTGAGTGTGCGTGAGTTCTGTGCCAGTGTATCAGGGTCTAGGTGAACTTGTGCAGTGAGTTAAGTATCAGTAGCAACCTTGCATCTATTTGCAGGTATTCTTGTGGTGTTTCTTTCCTCAGTTTTACCTGTGTACTGCCTCTATATGTGAGCAGCAGTTGGTGTTGCCTATTGGATTTCAGTTTCAGTCTTGAGATGGGATACTTGGTGTCAGTTTGGTTTAAGTGGTATCATATATCCTTTATGTTGCTTCCTAAGTTATATGTATACTAGTGTAAGGATGATGGATATGGTACCATACACCAGAGAGGGTATTAGTGTTAGAATAGGAGTATAGTATTTTAGAGTATCAAGTTTAGTACAAGTGTAAGTTGAAGTAGTGATAGAATACAGTTAAGGCACTATGTAATAGGTATACATATAGGTTAGATAATTATATGTATATTATTTGATATATGAAAACATCATATTAACTAGTAAACCATAGTATAATTATATCCTTGGGAATTGGCCTAGTATGAGACCAAAGACCTAGAAATGACCCTGTACCCAGCATAGAATTAGGTATGCATGTGAACCTCTTCAAAACACTTTCTGATATGGATTTTAATATTAATATTTTTAGGTGACTGCGATTTCATCTTGGACATCGATCCTCACACTTTGCTCAGGACCACAGGCGAGTACATTCTCTGACAGTTTTTATTGTTGATTACTTCTATAAATTATAGTGTATTACATACTTGATTCCGACACTATGGATACACGGGTTAGCACCCTAGATCCCCATCATGAGGAGTCGTGATTGGAATCCATCGTGCTAGCTGGGGGATGGGGAACTATTAGTAGATTATGTGATCATATCCAAATCCTTTACATGCATCATAGCTCACCTCACTTCTCACGTTGGGTGCGGCCTGACCATCTTACATGCATCATAGCTGTTATATATGATAAATCTGACCACTACATGCATCATAGCTAACCATATGGTTAGCCTGACCTACAAGAATTATAGTTAATCATATATAACCAGCCTGATCTAGTCCCAAGCCGATCACATAATAAACTAATATTTCAAACACTTAGCTAGATGTCTATTTTATTCAGATTCACTTGTTCTAGTATTCACTATCTATTGTTCATTGCTAGATGCTCTATTGCCTATTTCCATTTTTCTCCAATACTTTACATTCTCAGCATTTATTTCCATCTTGTATTTCTTACACTGTTTATAGTCTTTGTCAATTTAATAAAACTGCTGTTAGTGCCTGTGCTTCGCTCCAATCCTGACTGGATAACATTTTTCAGAGAACTTGGAGGATCTTTGCCCCACTCATTATGGCCCAGGATTAGAGGGAGATTTCACCCCGGAAATCCCAGAGGAGTTGCCTAGCCTAGAGGAGAACGTACCTGGCTGCTCTTAGACTATTTTTCTGCATTTATTATTTTAGACTGAGACTGAGTTGTATTTATTACTTTGTGACTTTGTGAGGTCATTTAGACCCAGGATTTGAGTTGGATTATTGTGGTTGTTTTATTAGAACTCTTTTCTATTCTCATCGTGCCATTATTTTCTATTAGCTTGTGATTGAGTATATCATAGAACTGTGGATTATTTATCATTGTCCTCCGTGCGGAGTTGAGACTTTTGACAGGATATATTATATGTTGAGACCTAGACAGCGTTCTACCGCCGATGCTGCGGCGTAGGCTGGACGTACCCACGACTCATGCCCAAATTCCGGGTGCGGGTCGTGACATTGTCTGCTTATATGTTGCCTTATTTTCATCCAAACCCCGGGAGACTACTACGTAGTCGTTCCGTGCCAGAATGAACCTGCAAGGATCCGGGACCGTTGGGTGCGCCAAGGCAATCCCCGAACCAGAGGCACGCATCACGGTAATGAATACTGAACGAGAATCCTATCACGTGACAACTGAATGATAATCACATCAAGTTTATATCTGAACGAGAATCATGTCATATAACGAATGAATCCCAGCTCATAGAGCAAACGCTCATTTCAGATCACGAATCATGGATTATCATATCAAGTTGTGGATTTGGAAAGACCCTGACCTACATGTCGCGGACAACTCAGAAATGAGGCATCATTCCACGGGCGGTCTCCGGGGCACTGGAACCGATCCGATCCGGATGGAACATAATGTAATAGTCGCACGTGATTGACGGGATGGTTTGTAGCGCCTCACGTGCTTTCGTTGCATTCTCTACCCGCCAATGACTATGGTCCTTTATGGCTATGCCAGCGACAAACGTTCATATAGATAAGTCATCCTCGCTTAGCGGCTATCCGCGTGCGAGTCATTGCATCGCATCCAATGAATAACTAAACACCTGAATGATCATGATATAACGACTCTCGTGTTTATATATGCTATGCTCCTGAATGTTTATACTTGCCCGTGCTTGAATTAATAATGTTTGCCTTGGACATGGAAGGATAAATGATAAGTTGGTAAGTCTCGCCGTGTTTTCTCTCATGTCGCACGGTGCACTGCCACACGAGTTAGGCTATTCAATGTTTGCATAAAACTGATCCTAAGGCAACTAGAAAGACAACTTAATAGTTGGTGCACGGAACCTGTATTACGTGTTTGGATTTGTCGAGTGGGCGAGTAGCCTCCCCACCAGTGCATTCAATGTACTGATAACCCACCAGATCATTTGCAGTGTGCGGGAGAACCTCGTTCGGTACGGATGCCTCTTTCGTGCGTGCTAAGGCGTGGAGATCACTCCGAAGCAGCGGTGCATCCGGAACTAAAGCACATATACAAGACATAATATTGGAACTTGTCTGAACATCGCCTGTACAACCATTCCACAATTGTAGCCACTTGGCACGCTTTTTACTGTTTCAGAGAGAGAGGCTTGAGCGACTTATAATCTCGGCTAAGCGCCGCCTGTAACACATCTTTATATCAATAAAGAGTTGCTTTACTTCTACTTGTGTTATTCAATGCTTCCGCTTTATCGTCAACTCAGTGAACTTGTTACCGATCGCCTATGCATTCATGACTCAAATACACTCGGACAATCTGTGTGACTCTGTGGCTTAGAACTCTTACCGCCAGCCAATGAACCACGTCCTTGCACGGGCGTGGCTCACGCTCGTGCGACATCACGCCCGGATGGGTCAAAGCGATCGTTCCGCGGGAGCGCTGGCACTGTGATTCTCGCCTAGCGGGAACGGCCGATTTACCTGCGGGAGATCAGGGCGTGACATGTTGGTATCAGAGCCTGGCTTCTACTCCTTTGGACTTTATTTCGACTATCTCAGTTTTGAAAGCTCGTTCGTGGGTTATATGCACGCTCTCTCTCAATGCCTCGATGGGATATTCCAACAATAAGTCTAAATACTTTCAAAATGTATTTTGAATGATATGATTGCTTGTATGAATCGTGATGCGAGTGGCCTTTGTGCCAACCTGTGCGAACCCTTGAGAGTATCGCAGTAGCTTGTCCGATTTTACTAACTCTAAGTTTGGTTGAATGCATATGTTTGAGTGTCATGCCCCAGTCCCAAAATGACGAGGGACTGAGCACGTGAGCAATGGCCAGCAGCACGCACCGATGGACAACCCAATTTAATGGATCCATCAGGGCATGCTTAAGCTGTAGTCTAGCAGTACTAAGTACAAGTCTCAGGTATTACTAATCTCATCCACAGAACAAACACAGATTAATTGCCAGAATTAATGCAATAGAAATAAATAAGCAATATTAAATAAGGTTATCTCGGGAAACAAATCCGAGAATTATTCTGTTACATTTAAGGAAACATAGACTGGAAATAAAATACTGAAAAATAAATACTGTGAATGTGAAGCCGGTGCTCAGGAGAAGTCTTCTGCAACTATCTCGTCCTCGGTTCCGGGTTCTGCTCCAAGGAATGCTTCTGTACCGTACACCTCGGGGTAGTTCTCTGCGGCTATACCTGGGGACATAGTCCATTCCAGGTCCTCAGGGGACATAACAAGGTACAGAAAATACAAGCCAAAACATATGCAGTACGGCAATAAGATAAACAGCAGGGTAAATGTGTAAACCAGCTAGTGATATGCAAGTGAGAGTTTTAGTCATACTCAGGCTGAGACTACTACAGGATCAGTGTCGAAGAAACCATAGCAGTATTTTCTCCAGGTCCTCCAGATAATATTATTTACATTATAATCAGCCTTGATATGGTAATACTCTCCCCACCCCATGTAATCTCACGTCACAGTTCCAGAAATATCAGGTACAAGTCACGCAAGATTGAACTAATGCAATAAGTCAGGATAGAATCTAAGCATGTAAACTGTAATGACAAGAAAATTTAACCTATACGGAATCACCAGGTATTTCTCCGGCAATTCCGTCACATGAATAGTGTCAGGTGTCCTGGGTTAAGCAGTTAAACAAGTTTACTTAGGCATGTACAAGAAATCAAGTAAATACTATAACCAGAAATATCTGAGAATTGGCAAGCTTTACTTGCCCACTGATGTATAACCAAGTCCAGGAAATAGGTAGCAGAGCTGCAAGTTTTGGCAAGGTACACTTGCCTGTGGTTCCGGCTATGTTTGCAGTTCTGACTTCGGCGGGAATTGCAGGCGGTACTCCGGTTGCTGAAACAAACATCACCATCAGATCCAAAAAATATCAATCAGCTAGAAATGCCTGTCCTTGGGTCCAATTTGGAAACAAGGGCAGAAACGGCAGTTTCGGGTCAAAACGGGGTCCACATGCTGGTCCGCTTTGCACCGAAAAATGCGTCAGGGTCAATGGTCTCCAAATTAACCAAACTTAGTGTCAACAGGTCAGAAACGCTGATACGAATCCAACAGAACTTTCAGAATTGAATTCCGATGAGCCGTTCACAAAATCGTCCGTCGAGCGGGGCCTGTGGGGCCCACAACACGCGATTTCGTCAACGTTCTCAGAATCGAACCAAACTTGACCCACAGGACCAGCGTATCGCTACGAGTCCGATGGCGTAAGTTTTGTCTCGATCCGACATGTGTGCACGAAGTTAGGGTAAATTCCAGAAAAGTCGGATACGGGACGATGTCCGCGGATACGCGTTAATTTCGGTGTGCACGCACACCCGAATCAGCTTCTGCGAAATCTTGCACGTCCGTATCGACGAGGCGCACGTATCTGTGAAGATCGCGCGCGACCAAGTCGTCCCGTTTGGCGGGGCGTACTCAGTTCCGGGGTGAAACAGGGTCTGGTTTTTCCTGTTTTTGGATCACGGTGTGCGATCACCACAGGACGCGATGCCCCGAACGGTTTATCCGGACACCGAGAGGGTCATACAGGCTTCGCAAAGCAATTTACGGAATCAAAAACGGAGCTACGAGCAAAAAGTTACACGTACCTGAAGGGGACCCAAAAAATAGGGTCGAGTCGTGTCCGACACGTGTCCGACACGGTCGGACACAGGAATTCAAATTAGGGTTAGGGTTTCGGATCTGGCCGGAGATCCGGTGGCGCTGCGGCGGGGGAGGCCGGCCGGAGGAGCTGGGGCGGCGCCGGCGTTGCTGGCGGAGGCGGCGGCGCGGGCACGGCGGCCGGGGGGCGTCGGGGTGCTGGGAGGAGAGAGGGTAAGCCGAGGGAGGAGGCGGAGGAGGGAGCCGCGGGCGGGCTGCGGTGCGGCGCTCGGGCGGAGGCGCTGCGAGGGGCTGCCGGAGGCGAGGCGGTGGCTGGGGTGGCACGGCGTTGGGGAGGTGGTGTCGACGGAGGAGGCGATCGGGGGGGAGGTTTAAATAGCGGGCGGAGGGGAGCGGGTCGTGGCGGGGGAGGCGAAGCCGAGCGGGGGAGGCGGAGGTCGTGGGTGCATGGGCGGCCGGAGCGGGCGGATGACGCGGCCGGGCGGGGCGGCGGGAAGTGCGGGCAGCCGCGTCGTGGGGGAGAGGAGGGGACGGGTCGGGTTTGCGGGTCCGGGTCGGGTCTGTTGGATCCGACCCGACCCGCTAGGGCTCGGGTTAGGCTGGGTCTGTTGGGCCGGGCTGGGCCGGCCCAACGGGCTGGGTTAAAATAAAAAGAAAATAGTAATAATAAATAATAAATAAAAACAGTAATTAATTAATAATTAATTAAATAGGTAAATATTTATTAGGCATTTAAAAATAGGTCCGGGGTCCGATAAATTCCAGAAAAATTGTCCTAAGTCCAGTTTTTCATTTTACACCCAAAAATATTATTTTTATAATATTTTAATATTTTTTAATATTAATTAAAAATCATTGAATAATTAAAATCCTGTTCTTAAATTACAGAAAATTCCCAAAAAATTCCAGAAAATTGTGAAAAATCCAGGTTTTAAAATTTTAAAAATTTCGGGGGTTTACATTGAGGGATGCCTTAAACTTGTGCATGATCCAAGACTCAAAAAAAGGTAAAACTTGAGTGCTAAGACTTCGCTATCGCCGAGCTGGTAAAATGCATGTGCTCGAGGGGCACTTCGAGTATGTGTACGATCCAGACTCCCGATATGCTGATCTCGAAGCTAGTGCAAGTGAATATCCAAATGAACAAGTACAACGACTTGTGTAGGTTTGCCCCAGCCTTGTATCGTTAAATCAAAAATGATTGAAACGTACTGCTTGTCCTCAGTAAGTGTCGAGGACGATTTTTTTTCTGAGTTGGGTAGGATGCAACACCCCGTTCCGCTCAAGCGGGCTGCCGTTTCAAACGGCAATAGTGCATGTTCCGACCCGCCTTGCTCAGGCGATGTAACCTCCGTATCCTGAAATTCGTGCTTAAATATTATTTTTAGGTTAATTTGGGGCTAGTGGGATTTTTTCATAATTTTTTTGTTAATTAAAAACTAGTAACCCTAATTTTCTAGGACTTTCAAAAATTTATTTTAGGGTCAAAAATATTTAAAAATAACCCAAACTTTTATTTTAGGTTCTAAATAATAAAATATATTTTCTAGAATTTTTTGGGAAATTTTTGATTATTTTTAGCATTTATTTTGAGTTAATTATGAAAAACTGAATTAAAAACTAATTTCTGAAAAAGAAAACCCAAAAAGTAATTAATTCTGCCAAGTCAGCAAACAGGGGGCCCACCTGTCAGCCTCCCGTAGTGAACAGTGCCGGGCCCGCCTGTTAGTGACCGCGGGGTGGGTGCGAGCCGAGCCGAGCCGAGTCAGAGTTCGACTCGGACTCAGCTGAGTCGAGCCGCGTGGATCCACGACCGTTCGATCTGAGCGGGGAGCCACGGATGGCTGCCACGTGGCGCTATCTGAGCCGCGGCTGCTTTCTCTCTCCTCTCTCTATATATAATAGTTTAGTTATTTTTAGGGTTTTTCTTCAGCCGATTTTTGGAGAATTATCATCTAGGGGTCCTTCATCTTCCAGAAGCCATTGCGCATAGCTCCATACTCTAAATGAGGCCTAGTTTTTTGTGTTAGAAAGATATTGAGGTTAGATTTCTGATTATATAATTTTTTTTACGAAATTATGAGTATTAAATTCTGGAAAATTCGTAGAACACATTATGTCCGAAAATAAATGTGTTTTGATGTTTTCGCGATTCTGGGAGAACCAGGAATCAGAATCATGAACCGTTTAAAGTTTCAGAAAGCTAATGTCGAGATAATTCACATATATTTTTCCTAGAATTTAATTCGAAGTATTTATATACTGTTAATTCTGTAGAACTCCTATGTTAGAATTTAACCATCGGTGCACGATACGAGTTGTATGTGCCATAATTCCCAAACAAAATTGAATTTGGACGAGCCATAAATTCTAGCATATTTTTGACGCTAAAATCTACAGAAAATCATGCATGAAAGTCGAGTTTGTGTTGGTTGACTTTTCGGTCAACAGATCGCCTCGATTTGCGTGCCATGAGTCTCGAGTTGATAAAATTCAGTTCCTTTGGACAAAATTTAGGAATCAACCTAAAAATCAGAATAATAAGATTAAAATAGGATTTTAGATTAATTATTCCAAAATTAAATAAATTAAAATAAATTATCTTTTAACATGGTAAAATTGTAATATATAGGCTATTTGGACTGTGACTTGGACTCTGATTCATACCAGCAGCAGGACCCCAGGCGTGTATATTCTCTGACAGTTTCCATTATGTTGATTATCTCTATAATTTTTGTTGTATAGCGTACATGACTCTGACACTGTTCTTTACATGAGTTGGCATCATCGAGACCTGTCACGAGGAGTCGTGATTGGGATCCATCGTGCTAGCTGGGGAAAATGGGAAAATGTTAGTAGCTTATGTGATCATACCCAACCTTACATGCATCATAGCTCACCCATACCTCACGTCGGTACAGCCTGACCATTACATGCCTCATAGCCTGTTACATGTTATTAGCCTGACTATTGCTCGCATAATAGCTATCCGGATGGTTAGCCTGACCCTACATGAATCATAGCTAATCATATGTAACAAGCCTGATCAGTCCCAAGCCGATCACATGATATACTAATGTTTTACACACTTAGTTAGAGGATCATTGACATGTATCTCTAGTATATGGATCTAGCATCTCCACATGTTCTAGTTGTTCTTGTACACATTTATATACCAGTTCATTATTCTTGCGTGTACTTGGATTTCTATTTCATTGCTAGATGTACATTGATGATGACATGCTCCAGTATTCCATTTATTCTAGTATTTCTATTTCCAGTATAACCATGCTCGTCAGTATTTCTTATTGCCAGTTATTCCTATCTGTCTTGTATTTCTTTACACTGTGCTATAGATTTTGTCAATATAAGTGGAATTGCTGTTAGAGGTGTATTTCGTTCCAATCCTGACTTGATATTTCTTCCAGACTGTGACATAGAGGACTTATTCTGACATACTTGGAGACTTGGATGTATTGATTACAGGTTAGACTATTTATTGTTGTTTAGACTTGTCTTGTATTTTATTTGTTTGCTTCGATATCTCATCGTGCCTTAGCTTATGTGATTGAGTATATTTTCATATTATTTTGTGATATCTGTGTCTCCTTATGGAGTTGAATATTCATGTGAGATTGATTAGATAGTATCATGACCTAGACAGCGTTCTACCGCCGATGCTGCGGCGAATGTCACGACCCGCACCCGGAAATTCGGGCACGAGTACGTGGGCACGTCCAGCCTACGCCGCAGTGTCGGCGGTAGTACGCTGTCTAGGTCATAATCACAGGTAGTTTAAATCTATCTCATCCACATTAAAGTAAATAGACAAGGAAAATGACAGGAAAATAGATAAGATTTTATAAGACAAATTATGATATACAATTCCATGGTTTAATACAGAATCTAGAAGATAAATTGGGGACAAACCCGATTACTGTGCTGAAAGAAAATATACTAGATAACTGGCTACTACTCCTCAAAGTATCTCCTGAGTAGGAACCGGCTTCTCAACTGTATCACCTGCTATCTCATAGGGGTCATAATAGATGGGGGCAAGGTTCTCATCATCGCCTAAAACAACGGATCCAGTCAGGAAAGGAGCAAAGTACACAATGCACAACAAGATTAAACTAAATATTTATGACAATTAGATTGAGTATCATATTGAGAATATGTATAGAAGAAACAACAATATCTCAGAGTTAATGCTATAAATAGGAATATGAGAAAACAGGGATAAATAAGACAGGAAATAAAACTACAACAGTCAGCAAGAACTATAACAAGACCAGAAGCTATCTGTGTGAACTTGTGTTTATTTTAGAATACATAGTTGGCATGTAGGGGTTTATAAGGCTAATCTGGCCATCCTAGACGGCTATTAAACATGAATAATCGAGATCCGGCTGAGGGTACAGTCGCGCACCAACAGCTATTAAACACGGTAGGGGGAAGGGTAAACTACATGCCTTCTAGTATTCTCCCACCCGACACGAAAAACAAGACATGAACTCCAGTATTCAAGACATAAAATTCAGTATTCTAACACTACGTATAATCATCAAGGGTACTAGTAGAGCAGGGAATTAATTATCATAATATAAAGATTAAACTTGAAGTGCAGGTACTTGCCTGTTGTTTGGATCCGATTATAGTTATGAGTCTCGGGGAAATTTCCAGAGATGACTTCGGATGCCGAAATAAATATTACCATCATGCTCAGAAGATATCAAATAGCTAGAAATGCCTGTCCTTGGGTCCAATTTGGAGACAAGGGCAGAAACGACAGTTTCGGGTCAAAACGGGGTCCGCCGGTGGGCCCGCTTTGCACCGAAAAACGTGTCCGGGTCAACGGTATCCAAATGCACCAAACTTAGTGTCAACAGGTCAGGAACGCTGATACGAACCCAACAAAACTTTCAGAATTGAATTTCGATGAGCCGATTACAAAATCGTCCGTCGAGCGGGGCTTGTGGGGCCCACGACACGCGATTTCGTCAACGTTCTCAGAATCGAGCCAAACTTGACCCAAAGGACCAGCGTATCGCTACGAGTCCGATGGCGTAAGTTTTGTCTCGATTCGACGAGTGTACAAAAAGTTAGGGCGAAAAGCAGAAAAGTCGGATACGGGAGATGTCCGCGGATACGCGTTGATTCCGGTGTGCACGCACACCCGAATCAGCTTCCGTAAAATCTCACACGTTCGTATCGACGGTACGCACGTATCTGTGAAGACCGCACGCGACCAAGTTGTCCCGTTTGGCGGGACGTACTCAGTTCCGGGGTGAAACAGGGTCTAGTTTTTCCTGTTTTTGGATCGCGATGTGCGATCACCATAGGACGCGATGCCCCGAGTGGTTTATCCGAGCACCGAGAGGGTCATACAGGCTTCGCAACGCAATTTACGGAATTGAAAACGGGGCAGCGAGGAGAAAGTTACACGCACCTGAACAGGGTCCGAAAATCGGGTCTTCACCGTGTCTGTGTCGTGTCCGACACGGAATTTGGGAATTAGGGTTAGGGTTAGGGTTTGGGTTCCTAGGCGGAGGACGGCGGCTCGGACGGCGGGGAGGGGCCGGCCAGGGCGGCTCACGGCGGGGAGGGGCCGGCCAGGGCGGCGCTGGGGGCAGCGGGCTGGAGGCGGAGCCGGAGCGGGCTGAATCGGGGTCAGGGAGTCGGGGACAGCGCCGAGGGGAGCGGAGAGCTGGGAGACCTCGCATAGGGTGGCGCCGGAGGCTGGCGGAGGCGACAGCGGCGTCGAGGGTGGTCGGGGGAGGAGGTGACCGGAGGGGGCTGGGGGAGAGGGGTTTTAAAGGGGAAGGAGGAGGCTGGGGTGGCCGGCTAGGCGGCGGATGAGGCGGAGGAGGGGAGGTCGTGGCCGCGCGGGGCGCGGGGGGGCGGAGACGTGGCGCGGCGGACGCGGGCGGCGGAGGAGGCGGGAGAAGCGGGCCGCAGCCGAATTCGTAGGGGAGAGGGGCTAACGGGTCTGGCGGCAGGTCGGGTTCGGTTGGGCGGACCCGACCCGATAACCCAACGGGCCGGTAGGGTTAGGTGGGTTGGGCTGGGCTCTGTGGGCTTGGGTTTAAATTAAGAAATAAAATAAATTAAATAAACTAAATAATTAACTAAATAAATAAATAATTTAAATATTAGTTTTCAGGAGATTAAAATAGGTCCGGGGTCCAATAAATTCCAGAAAAATTGCCCTAAGTCCAGTTTTTTATTTTACACCCAAAAATATTATTTCCATGATATTTTAATATTTTTATTAATAATTAAAAATTATTTAATATTTGAAAACCCTGATTTTAATTTCAGAAAATTCCCAGAAAATTCTAGAAAATTGTAAAAAAATCCTAATTTTAATATTTTGAAAAAATCAGGGGCTTACAATCTACCCAACTTATAAAATTTTGTCCTCGAAATTTAAATTATGGCAGGGTTCTCTCTGTCCAAACTCACTTGATTATAGTCTAACGGGTTTCTCTCAGGTGAACATTGCGGTCGCTACCCAACTTAGAATTTTACCCATCTATCCTCTAAGGCTGTACAGCTAGTAAGGCTAGGTCTCAACTTAATAAATCATGGTATTGAATCTTTAAGTCTTTAACACAAACACACCACCTATGGTATTCCCTTAGTCATAGAGGTTATCATCAATTCGACCTGTCTGAGGGGTACATCTAGCACTACAAATCAAACTTATACCAAACACAGGATTTTGTCTTTCCGAAATAAGGGAAGACGAGGATCAATAATAAAGAGTTTAAGGGCGAGGTGGTAGAACAGAGGTATAGGGTTCAAGGCGTTTAAGGAATTCTAATGGGAATTGTCAGGCGGTTATGGATTGAGATTCTATTCTGGTAATCATTTATTCGCATGCTCGTATTAGTACAGTTATGTAACTGATACGATATGCTCGGACATATTTAGGGCAAGTATACTAGTCAACTATATATCTTAATCCACGTAAAGTAGTCGTGCGAAGTGCGAATCAAAATGCACTAAGGTTGATCAGACCGTAGTACACTGATTCTGAATAGACACTTGTATTAGTGGGGTTGATCAGGCCTCAATAATACATGTGTCATGAACAAGCCCGAAAAAGGTAAGCTCGTAAAACTAGGCTATAAAATAGCAGCATAATTCAAGTTCAGCAAAATTAAGTGCGCTAGATGATGATGAAAAAGGAGGTACAAAATTATTGAAGTTCACAAAACACACATAATAAGTACAACAGTAAAAGAATCTACAACCTCTATAGTTATCAAATTTAAAAGCATACCAGGTTTAAAGTTCAAAATTACTAGGTTGGGGCTGAGGTCACGAACCAATAGGCACGAAAACAATACTAGAAAAGGTATCTACGAATCACTTACGCGCATTAGCTGCTTCCAGAGTCTGCGCGTTCTCCACGGTCATCATGTAAGCTTGTCCGCGTCCTGGAGCAGCGGGACAGTCCCTCACTTGATGTTCTGTTGATCCACAAAATAGACAGGCACCCAGTCTCTTTCTACAAACTTGCCAGATGTGACCTTGTTTTTGGCAAAAGTTACAAGCAGCAGCTTGTTGGTTCTGTCCTTGAGCCTGGTGTTGGGGTGCTAGAGCTCGAGGGAGAGGACGCTGAGTTTGCTGCGGGGCCCTCTGCTGTTGTTGTTGTTGAAATGGGCGTTTGTTGGGTCCCATATTTTCGGTATCTCTCTCTCGCTTTAGTTTATGCCCCATGTCTCTTTCAACGCCTTGTGCCACGCTCAAGATTTCCTCGTAGGTGCGAGCTCGGCTAGTTGTGACAGCAAGGCGAATATCCGGAGACAGCCCCTTCTTGAATCTACGGGCTCTGTCCTCCGGGGTACGAACCATGTACTCCGCAAAGTGGCTCAACCTGCTAAATTCAGCAGTATACTCATCAACAGATAGGTTACCTTGTTCCAGTCTCTCGAATTGGCTTTCGAGAGCTTCCCGAGCCACTTCGGGATAGAATTTCTCCTTGAATAGCCTCTTGAAGTCCTCCCAGGTGAGGTCAGGAGCAGATAGTTGGGGTTCATCTCTGAACCAGGTCCGAGCTATGTCGAACAGTTGCAGGCTTGCGGACTCCACTTTGAGATCATCAGGGACCCGAGCAGTCTTCAGGAGTCTCTCTACGTTCTCTATCCATTCATCGGCATAGAGAATGCCTTCAGTTCCATAGAATTCCAGGGGTTTAAGGTTCTTAAAGTCTTTGGCACTTCCTGGCCTCTTTTGTGGTGACTCCTGGGTCCAAGAGCTTCTGAAAGGCTGGTCCGTAGCAGGGCAGTTTGTTCCCTCTGGGATTCCACTAGTCCCTGGAACACTCCAAGTAGTTGTGCCCCATCCAGAGTAACTGCCGGAATAGATGGAGGTGGAGGGAGGGCAAGAGTTTCGGGCACAGTCTGCTCAGCTGGTTCTGATGTGCCTCCTATTGTGTTCCTCGTCTGAACCATTCTGAAAGATTAAGGGGTAGGAAGATTAGAATAGATTACCTGGAAATCAAGGGTGATAGAAAAAATTGACTAGTACCGATATCAAGATTGGAAGTAAAGATCCTATTCTGTGAATGAGCTTTTATCCTGAAATCCTCAATCTTGTTGCAGGTCTGTTCGGTCCCTAAGTTGGAACCGAACAATTTAGTCGTTGACCTGCATGGGCCACCACAAAAACGTGTCATGACCCACACCCAAAAATTCGGGCACGAGTACGTGGGTACGCCCAGCCTACGCCGCAGTGTCGGCGGTAGTACGCTGTCTAGGTCATAATCACAGGTAGTTTAAATCTATCTCATCCACAGTAAAGTAAATAGACAAGGAAAATGACAGGGAAATAGATAAGATTTCATAAGACAAATTATGATATACAATTCCATGGTTTAATACAGAATCTAGAAGATAAATCGGGGACAAATCCGATTACTGTGCTGAAAGAAAATATACTAGATAACTGGCTACTACTCCTCAAAGTATCTCCTGAGTAGGAACCGGCTTCTCAACTGTATCACCTGCTATCTCATAGGGGCCATAATAGATGGGGATAAGGTTCTCATCATCGTCTAAAACAACGGATCCAGTCAGAAAAGGAGCAAAGTACACAATGCACAACAAGATTAAACTAAATATTTATGATAATTAGATTGAGTATCATATTGAGAATATGTATAGAAGAAACAACAATATCTCAGAGTTAATGCTATAAACAGGAATATGAGAAAACAGGAATAAATAAGACAGGAAATAAAACTACAACAGTCAGCAAGAACTATAACAAGACCAGAAGCTATCTGTGTGAACTTGTGTTTATTTTAGAATACATAGTTGGCATGTAGGGGTTTATAAGGCTAATCTGGCCATCCTAGACGGCTATTAAACATGAATAATCAAGATTTGGCTGAGGGTACAGTCGCGCACCAACAGCTATTAAACACGGTAGGGGGAAGGGTAAACTACATGCCTTCTAGTATTCTCCCACCCGACACGAAAAACAAGACATGAACTCCAGTATTCAAGACATAAAATCCAGTATTCTAATACTACGTGTAATCATCAAGGGTACTAGTAGAGCAGGGAATTAATTATCACAATATAAAGATTAAACTTGAAGTGCAGGTACTTGCCTGTTGTTTGGATCCGATTATAGTTGTGAGTCTCGGGGAATTTTCCAGAGATGACTCCGAATAGTGAAATAAACATTACCATCATGCTCAGAAGATATCAAATAGCTAGAAATGCCTGTCCTTGGGTCCAATTTGGAGACAAGGGCAGAAACGGCAGTATCGGGTCAAAACGGGGTCCGCCGGTGGGCCCGCTTTGCACCGAAAAACGTGTCCGGGTCAACGGTCTCCAAATGCACCAAACTTAGTGTCAACAGGTCAGGAACGCTAATACGAATCCAAAGAAACTTTCAGAATTGAATTCCGATGAGCCGATTACAAAATCGTCCGTCGAGCGGGGCCTGTGGGGCCCACGACACGCGATTTCGTCAACGTTCTCAGAATCGAGCCAAACTTGACCCAAAGGACCAGCGTATCACTACGAGTCTGATGGAGTAAGTTTCGTCTCAATTCGACGAGTGTACAAGAAGTTAGGGCAAAAAGCAGAAAAGTCGGATACGGGGCGATGTCCGCGGATACGCGTTGATTCCGGTGTGCACGCACACCCGAATCAGCTTCCGCTAAATCTCACACGTCCGTATCGACGGTGCGCACGTATCTGTGAAGACCGCAAGCGACCAAGTAGTCCCGTTTGGCGGGGCGTACTCAGTTCCGGGGTGAAACAGGGTCTAGTTTTTTCTGTTTTTGGATCACGGTGTGCGATCACTACAGGACGCGATGCCCCGAGCGATTTGTCCGGGCACCGAGAGGGTCATACAGGCTTCGCAACGCAATTTACGGAATTGAAAACGGGGCAGCGAGGAGAAAGTTACACGCACCTGAACAGGGTCCAAAAATCGGGTCTTCACCGTGT
This sequence comes from Iris macrosiphon, assembly GCA_036927795.1. Classification (NCBI taxonomy): domain Eukaryota; kingdom Viridiplantae; phylum Streptophyta; class Magnoliopsida; order Asparagales; family Iridaceae; genus Iris; species Iris macrosiphon. Next base: position 253,408,517 of record JAYESA010000004.1, read on the forward strand.
CCGTGTCGTGTCCGACACGAAATTTGGGAATTAGGTTAGGGTTAGGGTTTGGGTTCCTAGGCGGAGGACGGCGGCTCAGACGGCGGGGAGGGGCCGGCCAGGGCGGCTCGCGGCGGGGAGGGGCCGGCCATGGCGGCGCTGGGGGCAGCGGGCTGGAGGCGGAGCCGGAGCGGGCTGAATCGGGGTCAGGGAGTCGGGGACAGCGCCGAGGGGAGCTGGGCGGCGCCGACTGGGATGGAGGAGGAGAGGGGAGCTCGGAGACCTCGCGGGGGGTGGCACCGGAGGCTGGCGGAGGCGACAGCGGCGTCGAGGGTGGTCGGGGGAGGAGGTGACCGGAGGGGGCTGGGGGAGAGGGGTTTTAAAGGGGAAGGAGGAGGCTGGGGTGGCCGGCTAGGCGGCGGGTGAGGCGGAGGAGGGGAGATCGTGGCCGCGCGGAGCGCGGGGGGCGAAGACGTGGCGCGGCGGACGCGGGCGGCGGAGGCTGCGGGAGAAGCGGGCCGCAGTCGAGTTCGTAGGGGAGAGGGGCTAACGGGTCTGGCGGCGGGTCGGGTTCGGTTGGGCGGACCCGACCCGACTCGATAACCCAACGGGCCGGTAGGGTTAGGTGGGTTGGGCTGGGCTCTGTGGGCTTGGGTTTAAATTAAGAAATAAAATAAATTAAATAAACTAAATAATTAACTAAATAAATAAATAATTTAAATATTAGTTTTCAGGAGATTAAAATAGGTCCGGGGCCCAATAAATTCCAGAAAAATTGTCCTAAGTCCAGTTTTTTATTTTACACCCAAAAATATTATTTCCATGATATTTTAATATTATTTATTAACAACTAAAAATTATTTAATATTTGAAAACCCTAATTTTAATTTCAGAAAATTCCCAGAAAATTCCAGAAAATTGTGAAAAAATCATAATTTTAATATTTTGAAAAAATTAGGGGCTTACAGCGTAGGCTGGATGTACCCACGCACTTGTGCCCCTATACCGGGTGCGGGTCGTGACACGTTTTTAGTGGTGGCCCATGCAGGTCAGACTTCGCAAGTTGTGCGATGTCGTGGTAGTGCGACATCTTAGTTGTACTACTACGTGCTTGTGATAGGACATAGGATACTAGGATGAGAGAGGATACTCAATAACAAAATTCTTGAGAGATTCCTGGGATGACCCCTTGAGAATCTCATTATAAAATCCAATTTAAATCCTTCCCCTTGTTTCCGTCCGTTCTCACTTGTTGATATTGAGTTTGATTCTTGTTGACCAGTTGTTAAATTTAACTCTTGGTATTGTTGTTGAGTTTGATTTTTTATCGAGATGAATTTTACGGACTAAACTTTACGGTATTATCTGATGACATATGTTGATGAGGACAGTCAGAAAGGTAAAACGTCTACTTTGGTTATGGAACCTAGAGTTTATCGCAGCCATATTAGCAGTCGTGATAAGAACGCAAGAACCTAACTTGGATGTACATACTTTAGTTATGAAACTTAGAGTCTCTCGCAGCCATACCGGTTGGCATGGCGAAGATTCTAGATGACATGATTATAGAATTGCATACTTTAGTTACGGAACCTGTCGTTTATCGCATCTATGCTTACTGGCGTGGCGAGGATTCTGATTGTCATGATTTCAGATAGATGTGTATGATTATCAGGTTGTATCTTAAAATGGTTCTTAAAGTCTCATCTCAATACTTATCTATTTCGTTATTACATGACTTTGTTCCATCACTTATTTTCTTTACTAGCAGTAAAGATACCTTTAGTCCTTGATCCCGTTCCTTTTTTAGCTTCTTTGAGGATTCCTTGTTAGTATGATAATTAGTGACTTACAATTTTGGTTGTGTCTTGTATTAGTTTGACTGAGTGTGACTTATGAGTTTGTAAGTGTTTCTTAGTTGGACATGTGAGCAGTAGGTATTAATCTAGAGATACCCATAGCATAGTACCTTGTAGCAATAGTTCTATGATAGGTGTTATTATAGTTAATATTGGTACTATAGGTAGAAGAAGGAGTAAGAGTATCAATGATGGTTCCAAGAGTAAGTGTCAGAATCAGTATGCCAGTCCTGGATAGTCATTAAATTATGTAATTGGATGATCAATGTAAACAATTTAGTATCAAGGAATTGTGTTAAAATTTACGGAGAATGATATTCAATTTGATGGTTGATACTTGGGTGTGTCAAGAATAAATAAATGTACATGCATAAAAGGTATTAATTAGTGTGCCATGGGTAGAAAATGAAATCAAGATGGATCATGCAAGGTATAAAGTGTATCACAAACTAGTGTGACAGGCTGTATAAGATTAAAGGAAGATACGTATACATAAATCGAGATATAGAATCATATGCCTCCCATTGATAGTGAAGTAAAACATGGGTGTTATGGAAGGTGCAAGTAATCGTGAGTTCTAATAAGATTGATGAGATGATCTAATGATGAAGTTAGTGTTACTATACCAAGAGTACTAATGTTTCTATATCGAGGAATAGTTGAGCAAGATGCTAATAACAGTAAGTACTTCGTGTGATGATAAATAGATTGGTGTATCAATTAATATAGATATAAAATTATTGGAGAAAATATGTGTGATGATAACTTTAATTATTGGGAGTAATGGTGCAAGTAATCCGGGTAGTGCAAATTTAAGTACATAGTTGAGGGTTGTAGACAATGAGTGTATTTGAGTACACCTTGAGTATTAGAGACTGCGAGTATTTATGTGTATACTTGTGGATTTAAATTTATAAATTGAAGAGTGAAAATGAATTTCAATTTTTGAAGAATTTTTGAGGAGTTAAGATTTTATGTTATTAAAATTTTGAGGATTAAAATTTAATTCAATAAACATGGTCAAAGCTATAAGGATTTTAGAAGTGATTAAAAATTTTATTTCGATATTGAGCATTTGACTTTTGAGGAAAGTATATGCATTTTATTTTAAATTGTTCGAGAAGTTAAATTTTGATAATTTTATTTTGAGGATAAAATTTTATGGTGGGTAAGAAATGTATAACAGTATATGAGTGGTTGATGTGCATGTGTAAGGATATATTGGCTTGAGAATGCTTGAGATGGCACTGCAAATAAACTTGGATGTCCATCTAGAGTTGCATTAGAAGGAGCAATACTTAGTATGGTGTGTTGCACTTGGTGTGCAGTTGAGTGATAAGAACAACTTGTATAAACAATTGCAGTAGGTAAGAGAGCTACCAGTGAGTGTGCTTGTAGTAGAAACAATAGTACCAAGGGATAGTGGTATCAAACTTTGGATGCATTATTAAACCATGGTTGTGTTAGAGATTCTTGGTATCATATCTAGGTATCAATAGACAGGTGTATGCAATGAGGATGTATTCATGGATGTTGTGGACTAATGATTAGTTGGTATGGATATCAGTATATAGAGATAGGAATTAGTGAGTGAATATGCCAGAGTTAAGTGTATATTAGAGGATTAAGATGTCCAAGTAATGGGTTAGAAGGCTATATTCTGTTCTTTCCTCATATTCCTTTTCCATCTATTTGTTTGATTGATTGGTTCCTTAGTACCATAGCTTGTATCAATAATTTTCTTGTTAGAATATAGTTAGTAGTACACCCTAGCAGAGACTGCAATACCATGACAAAGGAGACCATAACCATGTATATTTTTCTAGATTGTATATTGTATGACGGTAGGTAGGATTTTCTTAGACCTTGATTGTTGGGGGTATGACCGTGGTGAAGAATTAATGAAGAGGTTATGAATTGACAAAGAGAGACAATGTATTTTAAATTTTGAGGATAAATATTTATTTAAATGAAGAGAGTTGAGAATTTAAAATGACAGAATTGACGATTTGTTAAAATCATAAATTTTATGAAGATTGTGGTATGATTGAATGTCACTAACATTTGAAGAAATTAAAAAGATTATTATTGTATTTATTTGACTGCAAGATATAGATTTATTTTGAATATTGTAATTGAAGATTTTGCGAGTATTATATTATTTGAGCATTGTGTGGAAAAAGAATCAAGGAGTAAGATCATTAATGGATTAGTGTTTGAATTCAAATTTTTGGGATGAGAATTTAAATTTTATAAATATGCATTAATTGGATTTAAATTAGAAGAGTAAGATGATTAATGGATTATTGTGTGAAATTCAAACTTTTTGGATGAGATTTTTTAAATTTTATAAATATACATTGAGTGGATTTAAAATTAAAGGATTGAATATTAAGTTTTGTATTTAGTGATTAGCATAAAATTCTTGAGGAGATTTTGATAAGAATGGAATTTGATTTTTAATTTTAAAGGTTTGCGGGAATATGATAGTTATAGAATTTGGAAAGAAATTTTGTGAAATAGCAATATGGATTCACTTCATGATTATGTGATTCGATGAATTTAAAATCTTGATGGAGAAATAATATAAATGAATACATACAACTATTGAGGATTTTAAATTTCGAGGACGAAATTTTTTTAAGGTGGGTAGACTTGTAACCTCCGTATCCTGAAATTCGTGCTTAAATATTATTTTTAGGTTAATTTGGGGCGAGTGGAATTTTTCCATAATTTTTTTGTTAATTAAAAACTAGTAACCCTAATTTTCTAGGACTTTTAAGAATTTATTTTAGGGTCAAATATAATTAAAAATAACCCAAACTTTTATTTTAGGTTCTAAATAATAAAATATATATTTCTAGAATTTTTTGGAAATTTTCTGATTATTTTTAGCATTTATTTTGAGTTAATTGTGAGAAACTGAATTAAAAACTAATTTCTGAAAAAGAAAACCCAAAAAGTAATTAATTCTGCCCAGTCAGCAAACAGGGGGCCCACCTGTCAGCCTCCCGTAGTGAACAGTGTCGGGCCCGCCTGTCAGTGACCGCGGGGTGGGTACGAGCCGAGACGAGCCGAGCCGACCTCGAGCCGAGCCGAGTCAGAGTTCGACTCGGACTCAGCTGAACCGAGCAGCGTGGATCCACGACCGTTCGATCTGAGCAGGGAGCCGCGGATGGCTGCCATGTGGCGCTATCTGAGCCGCGGCTGCTTTCTCTCTCCTCTCTCTATATATAATAGTTTAGTTATTTTTAGGGTTTTTCTTCAGCCGATTTTTGGAGAATTATCATCTAGGGTTCCTTCATCTTCCAAAAGCCATTGCATTGCTCCGTACTCCAAATGAGGCCTAATTTTTGTGTTAGAAAGATATTGAGGTTAGATTTCTGATTATATAATTTTTTTTACGAAATTTTGAGTATTAAATTCTGGAAAATTCGTAGAACACAGCATGTCCGAAAATAGACTTATTTTAATGTTTTTGCGATTCCGGGAGAACCAGAAATCAGAATCATGAACCGTTTAAAGTTTCGGAAAGCTAATGTCGAGATCATTCACATAAGTTTTTTCCAGAATTTAATTCGAAGTATTTACATACTATTAATTCTGTAGAACTCCTAGGTTAGAATTTAACCATCGGTGCACGATACGAAAGTTGTATGTGCCATAATTCCCAAACGAAATTGAATTTGGACGAGCCATAAATTCCATCATATTTTTGACGCTGAAACCTACAGGAAATCATGCATGAAAGTCGAGTTTGTGTCGGTTGACTTTTCGGTCAACAGATCGCCTCGATTTGCGTGCCATGAGTCTCGAGTTGATAAAATTCAGTTCCTTTGGACAAAATTTAGGAATCAACCTAAAAATTAGAATAATAAAATTAAAATAGGATTTTAGAGTAATTATTCCAGAATTAAATAAATTAAAATAAATTATCTTTTGACATGGTAAAATTGTAATACATAGGCTATTTGGACTGTGACTTGGACTCTGATTCATACCAGCAGCAGGACCCCAGGCGAGTACATTCTCTGACAGTTTCCATTATGTTGATTATCTCTATAATTTTTGTTGTATAGCGTACATGACTCTGACACTGTTCTTTACACGAGTTGGCATCATCGAGACCTGTCACGAGGAGTCGTGATTGGGATCCATCGTGCTAGCTGGGGAAAATAGGGAAATGTTAGTAGCTTATGTGATCATACCCAACCTTACATGCATCATAGCTCACCCACACCTCACGTCGGTGCAGCCTGACCATTACATGCCTCATAGCCTGTTACATGTGATTAGCCTGACTATTGCTCGCATTATAGCTATCCGGATGGTTAGCCTGACCCTACATGAATCAAAGCTAATCATATGTAACAAGCCTGATCAGTCCCAAGCCGATCACATGATATACTAATGTTTCACACACTTAGTTAGAGGATCATTGACATGTATCTCTAGTATATGGATCTAGCATCTCCACATGTTCTAGTTGTTGTTCTTGTACACATTTATATACCAGTTCATTGTTCTTGCGTGTACTTGGATTTCTATTTCATTGCTAAATGTACATTGATGATGACATGCTCCAGTATTCCATTTATTCCAGTATTTCTATTTCCAGTATAACCATGCTCGTCAGTATTTCTTATTGTCAGTTATTCCTATCTGTCTTGTATTTCTTTACACTGTGCTATAGATTTTGTCAATATAAGTGGAACTGCTGTTAGAGGTATATTTCGTTCCAATCCTGACTGGATATTTCTTCCATACTGTGACATAGAGGACTTATTCTGACATACTTGGAGACTTAGATGTATTGATTGCAGGTTAGACTATTTATTGTTGTTTAGACTTGTCTTGTATTTTATTTGTTTGCTTCGATATCTTATCATGCCTTAGCTTATGTGATTGAGTATATTTCCATATTATTTTGTGATATCTGTGTCTCCTTATGGAGTTGGATATTCATGTGAGATTGATTAGATAGTATCATGACCTAGACAGCGTTCTACCGCCGATGCTGCGGCGTAGGCTGGACGTAGCCACGCACTTGTGCCCCTATACCGGGTGCGGGTCGTGACAGGCGAGAATACTCGTTTGAGGCAAAGGATATCCAGACTTGTCCCTACAGGAATTCAACTTAGGCTTTCAGAGGCTCGCTTGACGTATCGCTCTACCGAGACAAATCATCGCTAAGGTGGGTGGCTACGGTGAACTTGTCTTTGCTTAGCCAGCACACATAAAATGTGGAATGATACATGCTAGTCGCTAGGTGAATCATCCGGTGCATGCTAATAAGAATCCAACGCACCTAGCTAAGGGAATAATCCTAACTTGTATTGCTTATGCTAGAACATGGAAATAAAATACTGCTTATATATATGTTCAGACCCTCGCATGCTACCCTAGAACGTGTCACTCGGGAAGTCCCCTAACGGTTTCACCTCTCGGCTTACCTCCGGGCCCGAGCTAACGTGAATGTTTATGTTTATACAAATGCATGCTTGTCTGCTTGTATGTTGCCTTATTTTCATCCAAACCTCGGGAGACTACTACGTAGTCGTTCTTTGCCAGAATGAACCTTCAAGTATTCGGGACCGTTAGGTCACCAAGGCAATCCCCGAACCAGGGGCACGCATCAGGGTAATAAATACTGAACGAGAATCCTATCACGTGACAACTGAATGATAATCACATCAAGTTTATATCTGAACAAAAATCACGTCATATAATGAATGAATCCCAGCTCATGGAGCAAACGCTTATTTCAGATCACGAATCATGGATTATCATATCAAGTTGTGGATTTGGAAAGACCCTCACTGCATGTCGCGGACAACTCGGAAACGAGGCATCGTTCCACGGGCGGTCTCCGGGGCACTGGAACCGATCCGATCCGGATGGAACATAACGTAATAGTCTCACGTGCTTTCATTGTATTCTCTACCCGCCAATGACTATGGTCCTTTATGGCTATGCCAGCGACAAATGTTCATAGATAAGTCATCCTCGCTTAGCGGCTATCCGCATGCGAATCATTGCATCGCATCGAATGAATAACTGAACACCTGAACGATCATGATATAACGACTCTCGTGTTTGCATATGCTATGCTCCTGAATGTTTATACTTGCCCGTGCTTGAATTAATAATGTTTGCCTTGGACAGGGAAGGACAAATGGTAAGTTGGTAAGTCTCGCCGTATTTTCTCTCATGTCGCACGGCGCACTGCCACACAAGTTAGGCTATTCAATGTTTGCATGAAACTGATCCTAAGGCAACTAGAAAGACAACTTAATAGTTGTGCACGGAACCTGTATTACGTATTTGGATTTGTCGAGCGGGCGAGTAGCCTCCCCACCAGTGCATTCAATGTACTGATAACCCACCAGATCGTTTGTAGGGTACGGGAGAACCTCGTTCGGTGCGGATGCCTCCTTCGTGCGTGCTAAGGTGTGGAGATCACTCCGAAGCAGCGGTGCGTCCGGGACTGAAGCACATATACAAGACATAATGTTGGAACTTGTCTGAACATTGCCTGTACAACCATTCCACAATTGTAGCCACTTGGCACACTTTTTACTGTTTCAGAGAGAGAGGCATAGGCGACTTGTAATCTCGGCTAAGCGCCGTCTGTAACACATCTTTATATCAATAAAGAGTTGCTTTACTTCTACTTGTGTTATTCAATGCTTTCGCTATATCGTCAACTCAGTGAACTTGTTACCGATCGCCTATGCGTTCATGACTCCACTGCACTCGGACAATCTGTGCGACTCTGTGGCTTAGAACTCTTACCGCCAGCCAATGAACCACGGCCTTGCACGGACGTGGCTCACGCTCGTGCGGCATCACGCCCGGATGGGTCAAAGCGATCGTTCCGCCGGAGCGCTGGCGCGGTGATTCTCGCCTAGCGGGAATGGCCGATTTGCCTGCGGGAGATCGGGGCGTGGCAACTCACCCCTTGTATGTATATATTAGTTCTTCTCCATTGATCTCTTAAAGATGTTGTGTGGGGAACCCCTTGGGCCACACGCGCGCGCCGCCGCCCGGCCCGGCTCGGCTCGGTTCAGTTAGGCGCGCGTAACGGATGCGGGTACGTGCATACACCTGCGGGCGCCGAATGTCGATCCAATTTACTTTTCGGGTTCGGACTGGGATCCAAAAAAAATTTTGCTCCCCTTTCTTTTTTTGAACCGATTAGACTCATTCAAATTTTGAATGTTGAGGCTCTATGTCCAGGTTCGTTGAACACTTGTGATAGCTTCTGTAACAACTCATTTGACATCATTCATCCACGTTTCTTTCCTTTTGTAATTGCTCCTTAATGACCTGTTTATGAGTCATTTACTGTCATGTCCAATGACTGTGTCTATGGACTGCCTATATATTGTGGTCTCCTCCTTCTTCATTTTTTAGAAAAAATCCTCCTACGTGAAAGCTCTCTCTCATTCCTCTCTCGAACCACATTATGTTCTCTAAATCCTTGCTCTGGGCAGAGCTAAGTTCGGTCTCTCTCTCCGCGTTGTGTGCAATGAAGAGAATCCGGTAGTCAGAAGGTCTTACCACTAGGAGCTTCCGAGAAACGTCTGCACATAGACCTCGGATCAACTCTTAGGGCAATGCTTCGTGCACGACTTTTCCGGAGGCCGGTAACAATTTTTTAGTTTCTTTGTTCTCTTATCAATCAATGAAAAATATTATATATATATATATATATATATTAACAACAATACACACCATGAGTTAATAGATGATCAAGTCAGAAGAGCTTGTGCCTAGCTTTGAAAAGTATCCTTAGGGACTTCCAAGAGCCGATGGTCAACATATAGGTACATTTACAAACAATTTCATATAAAAAATGGATGAAATGGCAAAGGGCAAACAATCAATGTGTAGGGTCCAAGAGACATATCTGATGGCAATGTGTAGGATCGGACCTAAGATTAAAAATCTGAACCAAATCCGACACATGACCTATGATATGGTGGACTTCGGATCGGACTGGGCCGGGTAGGGTTGGACCTGGACAATCATACAGAAAGATGAATGGAGCCATAGTCTGTTCTTTTATACAAAAAAAATTGAAAAAAACCAAATAAATTTATAGCCATTATACAGTTTCACTTTACAATAATTATTAAAATATCGGTTAAGGTCCGACCAGAGATCTAACCATATAAAAATGATTCATGGGTTAATTGCAGATAATCCTCGTCCACTATGAGGATGGTAGCAAACAACTCCAATTACTGAGCTTTTTCTTTTTTTCTTTTTTACAAATGACAAAATTACTGCTTTAACCTCCATCTCTCTCAGGTTAGATGGTGATGGGCAGGCCTGGCAAGTTAAGACGGGGATCTATCAAGCTAGCATTTTCCTAAATTATTATACCAATCGAGACCCAGACAACGATGGAGGAACTTAATTTCCTATATTTCTACTATGACAAACACCTAATGCTATATATTGAACAATATAATCACGTTACGTATCATAAAAAAACACTAGCTAGATAAAGCTTCCCGGACAAACAAGAAATCCACTGTGATAGCAATACACTATTAACACATTTCAATCTCTGGAATTGATCCTTGCTACGGATAAAATACCATCTTATGCCTATGTAAGTATGTATGCTTAGGGTTGGGCTTCGGGCCGGGCCGGACCGGTCTTGGGCTTCCGGCTGGGCCGGACCGAGCCTATCTTATGGACCAATATATATGACCTAGCACGACCCAGTATAATGGGCCGGGCCAGCTCGGGCCCACGAATAAACGGATCAGGCTGGCACATGGGCTAGTTTTTTGGGCTGAACTCGTGTCGAGCTGGGTCGGCCCGACCCAATTGACAGATCTAGTACCTAGTATTGGTTGTCTACCTTCCGACAGTGATGATCTCCCTAATGGAGTTGACATAACTCCAAACATAATCATTCTCCTATGTTGAGAGTAAGAACCTGCGAGCGAGTCGATTTTTTTGTTGGAGTTTTAAGAATTTGATCAATAGTAACCCGGTGCAACCATTCCATGTTGAATCAAACCACAAATGTGTGCAATATTTAATTAACTTATCATTTATGGTCTTGTACACATGAGGGGTGTTAGCTCAGGTAGTTTATATGGTGGAAGAATTTTCTAGCGGGTAAGGATTAAATTCACAACAAATATTTATTTTTGCCACCATTTTTGGAAGTATTTCCTTTGGAGCTATGACCTTGGACTCGGACGTAGTCGAAGGGCGAGGCGGACTTTTCACGTACCACGTGGGTTCTGCAATTTCGTGGCATCCATTGATTCCAAAGGAATATGTGCTCCATGGTTCCACGAGATTGCGATTCCATGAGCCATCTTCTCAATCGTTATGATTTTTTTGTTGCTAGAGTTTTTCAGTTTTGTAATTGTTCTATTTATAGGAAATTACTACAGGTAATCAATCACTCATTTGATTGGGATTTATTCTCTGGTTTTCCATCCACGTTGTTAGTGGTTGGTTGTTGCTACTAGGGGTTGGCTTCCATATATAAGGTCGGTCCTTTTGCATTTAGTGTGTTCACAAGACAAAAGAAAAAGAGAGAAAATAGCAGCAATAAATGAGTGCATTGTCTGTGCTTTTGTCAACGTCAAGTAGGGATACATTATCGATCATTCTAGAAGTTTTTCCGAACTTGCTAGTTTCTGGGAGAGGGTCGACCAAAAGGGTTGAATCTCGTTTTATGCAACAATGATCTTTATCACTCCAGTAGCACAACAGCAACAAGTGCTAGTGGATCTTCTCTACAACAGCAATAGTTCTTCGCTACAAGTTTTTAGAAGCTCGATTCTTATATCTTGCAACTCAGTTACGAAAAAGAAGGCACGTTGTAACAAAGTAGACAGCAGCTTCCCTACTTGTCTTTCTCCAGTTCTTCTGCGAAAGTATGATTGGCAAGCTTGCTTGCTATTTTACAACTTTTGTGGTTCATTCAATTCAATAATTATGCAAAATTTCAGTGAATGCAACAACAATCTCAAGGCAAAATTTAATAATTTTAACAAGATTACAAGAACCTCTTCAAGATACATCGATGGACTCTCGTATAAGTCTCATGGATACCATCTTTCATACTTGAGAAGTACATTGATGGAGAACACTACAATAATTGCAAGTAGAAGATCAATCTGAATCTTAAACTTTTGAACGTAGAGTGTGTTTAAATTGAACTAGAACCGATGATTCTAAAAATGGATAATGTGTGCGTTATCATGAAAGTGATTACTGCTCTACAGTAGTAGAAGAGTGTAGCATTTGCTGTTGAAAAGACCTAAGTTAGAAAAATTAGTATTTAAAATAATAACTTGGTCAACCCTAGCATTAGAACGAGGTTATACACCTTAGAAAAGCCCTAGAATGACTTAGAACTTATTTGAAAATTTCTAGGATTTATTAGAATTTATTTAACCAAAAAAATTTATTTATAACTAAATATTGAATTCTATGATTTTTAATTATAGCATAAGTAATTATTTCGATGGCGAGGGAGAGGTTAGTACTTCGTTGTATGCACCCCACCTCCATCGAACGATGATATATGGACGACCTTCACTGGTGGTCTTCAAAGGAGGTACATACTAAGTTATAGGATCATATGACACTTATGTTGTAATGCAGACCTCCAGGACTCCCTTGACCAGTGCACATTCAAGGGCCACACAGCATTCGCGGGAGTTAGCATCATACCAGGAGTCTATTGGCCAGCAGATTGTATCCTTTCGAGATGACTTGCTCCAAAGGATTTAACAGACGGATTCCCAGCTCCAGATCCAGACCCAGCCAGATGTGAGGGACTTCACATCATGTTTTGTGGCGCTTGGGAGTAGTATTATAAAGCTCACACTGTTGAGCCAAACAACGCAGTGCCAGGTTTCGGAGGTGGTTGATTCGAGTGCACTGACTTAGTCATTATCACATAGCACTAATAGAATGCTCAATACCATAGATACCTATTATGCGAGACTAGAAGCATTGGAGCACAGAACCGCACCGCCAACCGCGATACCGCATCCATTAACGACACCACCTCCTCCATCGACAAAACTGACGCTTACACATGAACAATTTGACTATCTCATCTCATATATTCTCAGGGGTGCTTTTCCTCCTCCTCCATACTAGCAGTCCTAGATTGGACAATTTTTTATGAGTTTATGTATTAGTTGATATATCGGCCCCAGTTGGGTTGTGTACTATTGTTTCAGATAATTATTATTTTAAATAGTTACTATATGCGATAGTTCATGTATAATACATTGTTTATCATAGATTGTATTATATTTTTAGTTTTATATTGTCTAATATATTTTGTATCTATTTGATATATTCTGTATAGGTTCCTATACTTTATGATGTTTTATTTTTTCTATTGTTTTTGGTATTTAGCGACATTTAACGACACAAAAGTAGCGTAACTATAATTTATCCAAATGGCGCAACATTTATTCATAGGTCGCTAAATATCGTAGATATGTCGCTAATTGGAAAGTGTTAGCGACATTTAGCGACTCATCGTATGTCGCTAACTTGAAGAATAAAGTGTCGCTGACTGTCGTCATGCTTTGCAAAGTTGTTGACATGCATGTCACGTCCCGGTTTCACAGAACCTAAAAGTCGCCACTAGACGTGATATCGTACAAGTCTACATTGTACTTGTACAAGACGTTAATGGTGCACAGTTAATAATTGATTTCAAAATAAGGTTATCACAGTGGAAATAAGTAGACAAATTGAGTACATCAGAACATATGAAAAGAATATTTTCATTGATATTTTTGCAGCAAAAAATAAAGGCTCTCAATGTCTAATTGTATATACCGCCTTGTCTTACAACTCACGATTACAACTCACAATTAAAAAAGATTTACATCGTTCCATATATTATGTCTTTTTTACCACATATAGCAATTTACAAAGGAAGTTTTAACTTGCCAACTTAATGCTATCTAAGTGACTCTCTACATCAGTGGAGAAAGGAGTCAACACATTGGGAATTTACTGGTGAACGGGGACAACCAAACTCACCTAAGCCAACATAATAATCATGTGAGCATGCAATTTTAATTAAGTCATCCTTCTATTAAGGACTAGGTCGATTCACAGTTCATATTCGATAATATAAAATGGGACCAGGTAAACATATTCCTATCCTTATATTCAACAATAATAATTAAAAGTAGAAAAGACATTTGTATCACTTAACAGTAACTTCTTACAAATAGCTAACTTGCCCATCCATGTAGACAAGGATTAGATATCATAAATTAAGCAACATAAAATTGTCCCTACATTAGATTTGTTAAGCCTGCATAAAAGTTGTCATTAGTATGCAGCCTAACTATATTACAGTCACTGGTGATACATCATTTTAGACTATTTATGGTATTACGACACCAGTATAGGTAACCAACCTTACTGGTGGATGCTAATATCCGTGACATTCTTCTCTCATGAAGCAATGCATCCGTACTCCTTTTTTTCTTCCAAAGAAGGCACTTGTGCCTATTCTCCTAGCTGGGAGAAGGAACTTTTCTCATTTCCTCCTACGTCGATATAGTTTCGGTGCCCCGGATATCGTTCGAGAAAACAAAATCTTTTGCACATGTTGTCCATGACCATGCAAATGTGTATGCCATGTAGCTAAAAATATACTATACATGGTAATGAAAATTGAAAGTAAACACAATAAAATCTCTGTTTGTATAATCGTTTATTCTCGCGATATCTCAATTTTCGGTCGATGTTCTGATTAGCAGTCCATGTGTCCCAAACCATCCTAACTATTCCATGGTACCAAACCACATCCATTACGCTTTCTCCACGAAATCCCAAGTACAACAAACCCAAACAACCTTTCGAGGGCCAAATAACTTATCTTCGTGCATAAAATGCACAACAGTTTATCGATCCAACATTTTAACTAACCATAGTATTTCAAGTAACCTTTTTTTACCTTATTTCTTATAAAAAATATTATGAATATCATACAAAGAAAACAATCTAATTTCTTTTATTAAGTATGAAGATAAAAGAAAGAAGAACCAACATCACTCATCGGCCATGATGAATAGCCTTTCTGTCCCGATTACGCATTTACCGATCTATTCTTCAAAGAGACAATTTGATGTGATGTACGATCTTCTTAGTTGGTACTTATAACCATACAAGTGAACTGTGCTCCATAAACCATCCAATCCGACTGAGTTAAGTAAGTCTGCATCATCGCTCAAATCATGCGATTTCTCAGACAGCTCAAATACAACCTTCTTGTTCAAGCCAACCATCCAACACAGTGCCTCCGCTTAGAGCAGAACATTACATAGCATACTTTGCCATGTCAACTTGGGCATTGCTAAAATTAGCCCTAACATTGCTAACTTAGTCGCATTTTTGCAACAATAAATGACGAGATCATGTCACTAATTTGGCGACGTGAACGTAGCGACATCCTTAATTATGTTGCCACAGTGACTTTTAACAACGGTTTTGTTGTATGTGACTAGATATTAGGTGATCCTGTAAAAATGTCATCAATTATGTTGTTAATATTGTTTAGCGATGTATTTTGAGATTAGCGACTTTTTTTTGCATCACTAATTTATCTTATTTTGATAGTGCTTATCCGTAATAGCATTAGTTTTTTCACTTCTAGTTTTAGAACCTCGGCTCTTCTATTTAGCAACTTAGTTGCTGAAAAGAAGGCACATTATGCCAAAGTAGACAACAACTTTCCTTCTTGTCTTTTATTATGTCTTTCATGGAAGAACGATTAACAAACTTTCTTGATATTTCACCACTTTTGTGGTTTAGTCTATTTAAGCCGTACGAATTTTTTGTGAATTCAACAATATTTTGTGGATCCTCATTGTAAACAGATTGAACCTTCTTTTAGCCACCTTTAAAGAGACTAATAAAGCATAATAATTAGTTAGAAATACTAAATTAATAAATAAGAAAATTCAACGAAATGTAAGTAGTTAAAAACTACTAGAAAATGCCCAGGCTCAAGAACACTCGAAGTCCAGCAAGAGTTCTGGTTGGCCATACTGGAAGTTCAATCAGAGGATTTGGGCCAATTTTGACATCCGGTATTGGGATTAAATTGTATGATTAAATTGTATATATGGTGATTGGCCCATGTGGCTTAGGTCCAAGTTGATATGTGGATGTATATATATGTAATATCATGATGAATGAAAGACCTAGATTATTCTCTCCTACTACTTCTTTATATTGTATTAGAGCATGACGGCTAGGACACGATTTCTTTTCTCATAGCGGCGGCAGCGACGGCAATTTTTTCTCCACGACGGCAGCGCCGAGTCTCCCTGCGACCGGCGATATGACGAGCGGTGGCGATGGCGGCGAGTTTTCTACATCGGTGGAGGTGGCAATAATGATCGATCCCACCTTCTCGTATTATCTTGGTTCTAATGACAATCCGGGTAATACAATTATGAAAGTGGTGTTTTGTGGGAAAAAATATGAGGAATGATCGAGATCTATTTGGAATTCTCTACGGGCTCGACGGAAATTTGGGTTTATTGACGGGTCTATCGATAAACCTATAAAGAATAACAAATTGGAGGATTGGTACTGTGTCCAATCGATGCTTATGCAATAGATCTTGCACACTATTGACTCTTTGGTGAAGAAGACGATACCCTACTTTGAGGAGGCAAAATCGTTGTGGGATTCGCTCAAGGACCGATTTAGCGTGGAGAATGGTGCTAGAATTCAACAGATTAAACATTCGTTGGCAGAGTGTTGCCAAACAAAATCCATGTCCGTAGTCAACTACTTCGGCCATTAGCAAACTCTTTGGGATGAGTTGGGGACTTATGAACCTATTCCAGCGTGCAGTTGTGGCAAATGTACGCGTGATATCCCGAAGAACCTGCAAAAATGGGTTGATGAGGAGCGCTTTTATCAGTTTTTTATGGGATCAATCAGGAACTCTATGGCAATGTATGCTCAACTTTATTGGCACAAGATCCGTTCCCTACTTTGGCACGTGCTTATCAATCCATGCTACAGAAGGAACGATTGTGCACATCAACACAAGTCTGCTCTGAACGGGACGAGGTTATGGCGCTTGCGGTTAAAACCCCTTCTGTTAACCGTGGGCCATCTCGTTTGGATGGTCGGGATAAATCTGAGTTGCTTTACAATTTTTGCAAATGCAACAGACATGAAGAAGCCACTTGCTTCGAGAAACATGGCTTTCTGGATTGGTGGGGGGATAGGTCGCGTGGCGGCGGACGAGGGGCTAGTCGCGGACGTGGTAGCGGATACGCGACTGGTGGTGGATGTGGACGGGGTGTGGAGGTGCGTGCAGCGATGGCAGACGTGGCACGACGGCTGCAGCATAGACACGTATGGCAGGTGATGGTGCATGCACTATTCCGGAAATAACTCCGGACCAATGACAATAACTTTTTTCTCTGCATGGTAACTCTTCGATCAAATCTCCGGAGGACCGTATGGTGGGTAAGTCTATTGCACCTTGGATTATTGATACTGGCGCTTCGAATCATGTTACTGGAAATTTGAATTTATTGTCGGGGGTGACAGAAATGGAAGAATGTCAGGTTGGGCTCCCGGATGGACGGACTGTGGTTGCCTCGTGCTGCGGACATGTTGCTCTTGCACCGGGGATTGTTCTCATAAATGTTCTATTTGTACCTCAATTACATTATAATTTAATTTATGTGGCCCATTTTATTGATGATACAAATTATGTTGTACAATTCAATAAAAAATTGTGCGTGATACAGGACCCCAGTTTGAGGACCCTGATTGGTGTCGGTGAACGGCGGGACGGACTCTACTACTTTCATATTGTACCGAAGACTCGGGCCTTTGCAGTGATTGGGACGACCTCTCTGAACATTTGGCATCAGCGACTTGGGCATCATTCTGATAAAGTAGTAAATTCTCTTCCTGTTGTTAGTAGCTTTAGTAGTTCAACGAATAAGGCATGTGAAGTTTGCCAGCAGGCAAAGCAAACTCGAGATATTTTTTTGTCAGTGACTCTTGGGCTGTTATAATTTTTGATTTGATACATTGTGATCTTTGGGGACAGTATCCTACGCCTTCTTCGAGCTTGATATTTTTTTACGATTGTGGATGATTTTTTTGTGTTGTTTGGGTATTTTTGTTGATTGATAAGGCTGAAGTATACAAGATGTTCGTGTCATTTTTTCTATGATTGAGCGAAAATTTAATTCCAAATTTTGAATTATGCGAAGTGATAATGGTATTGAGTTTAATTGCCTGTGTGACTACTTTGCACAGAATGGTATTTTATTTCAGACATCTTGTGTGGGTGCACCTCAGCAGAATGGGAGGTTCGAACGAAAATATAGACATATTTTGAATGTGGCACGTGCTTTACGTTTTTAGAAAAATTTGCCAATTTTTTTGGAGGAGAATGTATTTGGGCGGCCGGTTATTTGATCAATCGAACCCCTCGAAGTCTTCTTGGTTTTAAAACCCCTTATGAAATTTTATTTGGTGCTTCTCCTTCTTATAATAAATTACGTATTTTTTGTTGTCTATGTTTTGCCCACAACCAAAAAGCTAAAATGAACAAATTTGTCAGTCGCAGTTGAAAGTGTGTTTTTGTAGGATATTCCCATGGCAAAAGGGTTGGAAATTGTATGATCTTGCTACTGGTGATTTCTTTGTCTCTCGAGATCTTAAATTTTATGTGACTGAGTTTTCTTATTCTGTTGAGGATGATCGCGGTGGTACGACTTCACCTGAGCTTGCGCTTCCTGTTGTGGGTGATGATGATTTCGATTTTAATCATGTGATCGACAGTACTACGGGATATGATTTACCTCATACGGATGGGATGGTCGTATCCCTCGGTGGGGGCGGCTGATGGTGAGGGTGGCGTGGCTAAGGCCGCTGTGGAGGATAAATCGGCGGAGGATAAGGCGACGGTGGGGGCGTAAGATGGTGAGGGTGTACTAGGGCGTGGAATGTGTCCCGCCTCGATTCCGTGGAATCGATAGTCGTCCCCCAGGGCGTGACTGCCGTGCGGGCCTAGGTTGCGCACCGCACAAGGCTAAGGTATTTTATTTCGCATAGCGAGCACATATTCAAAGTACGTAGATAAAATTGAAACACAGATTTGAAACATGAAAAAATTCTCTTTTTATTGATAATATGAACATCTATTACAAACTCTTGAACTGAGTCATAATGTTTCCACCCGGGCTTACAAAAGTGTTGACACAAAATGAGATAGCAGTCATGTACATTACATCCTTTACTAAACTTTAAAATATAAAGACCTCCTGGTGGAATGATGGCCTTTCCACAGAGCTGCATTTGAGTTTCGAGCAGCTAGCTCCTTTCTTCAAGTACCTCAAAAGATGGCACGCTCAGGACATGCCTACAGCTGGACTGGATTGGGGATTGGCTTCTGCTCCTCGCTAGGCTCTCCTTAGTGCGGGGAACCTGTTTCAACGAGGGTCAGTACATCAAAACGTACTGGTAAAGGCAAGCTAACCCAACTATACCAATCAACACGTTGTTTATATGAAGCATGCATATTATTTGTGATCTTTTTATCTTGCCTTAGGTTCATTTTACAACAAGCAATAAATATGTATAAAATTCAATGAAATAACCTGCCACCATTCGGTAGCATTTACCTGCCCGTCTGAACCACTTTCACAATACTTACCATGTCTATCCCTGCCACGAAGACACAAGTTAGCATGCACAGGTTTAAATATATATGGGGATCACTGGCTTGATGCCATAATGGATGACATAGTCTATGGACGAGGATGGTATGCAACGAAGCACTGGAGGCGCTGCATAATCATGTCCGGAATATGAGACTATCATGAAGTTTCGTCCGGATCAGATCGGTGCCAGTGCCTCAGCAACCGTCCGTAGTAACCCGAAGGCCTTGTGCACAACTTTACCGTGATCAAACGACATTCAAATTTAGTTAACCATTTTATGCAGTTAAGGCAACACGAGTACAAGACAAGCAGCATTGCCTGATTCATTTAGCATAGTCTCCCTGATAATTTATTGTATTTCAGGATGAGTTCTATATATAGCACAATTTAAAGAAGAATTATACATCTAACTTGTAATTTATGCATATGATGAACATTATAAGCGAACTAGCATGCAATAAAGTAATCATTCACAAGTTTCATTTGACAAGCATAATGATTCAAGTCTATTCCTTTTTATCTTGATATCTTTTAGTTATTACTTGGTATCGTCTAATCGGGGCAAGCAAGAATACAAAATTTTAGATGTGAAGACTTGGAAGAAGGGCCAACTGAATCGAATATAAGCCACTCACTTAGTTTGTTGGAAGGAAGAAGGAAAGAAATTATTTAGGACTCCGCTCTAGCGTCGCCTACTGTTCGTTCACCTGCATTGCCACGAACCGCTGATCAATAACTCTTCCACTCCATCCAATATCAAAATCGAGGTACAATTTAACGAACGAAAATAATAAAATTTATCGAAAACGTTCAAGAAAACGCAAGCAAATTCGAAAACTAATTCAAGGCATGAAAGCAACAAGCGACAGCAAAAACTGAGGCAACAAAAGATGCAGCGGAGAGGTCCCTCCTGACTCTGCCGCTAAGTCGATCCTGGGGGCACGGTCCACTGAATATGGGAATCGATTCCGAAGAAACAAATCCATAACGATGATGAGTTCTTGATTCAATCCATCCCGATCGAATGATACCGTCTTGCATTTCTTAGCCGCGCTCCCCGAATAGGGGGAACGGGGCACCACAGAATGAGTGCCAAAATTCTGTCCGTGAAGCTCCGCGATTTTGTTACAAATACAATACAAAAGTTGAGTCACAGTACTTCCTCCCAATGTTCCACCACGTCCAATCACTCATAAGGTACTTCTTATCCTATAGCACATTTTTTGAATTGTGATCAATTTTCTCTGGGACACATAAATTTTCTTGCAGTTGTAACTATAAGTACAAAACCGACCTCCTTTAAAGAGGCGGTTAAATATGCAGAGTGGCTTGAAGCTATACAGAAGGAGATACGAGCTTTGGAGGATAATGATACCTGGACAATGGAGACGCTTTAAGTTGGGAAACGTGCTCGGGGAGCCGGTGGGTGTATAAGATAAATTATAATTCTGAAGGGAGTGTTGAGCGGCTTAAAGCCCGTTTGGTGGTTTTCGAAAATTATCAGGTTGAAGGGATTGATTACACTGATACTTTTGCTCCGGTTACGAAAATGTTATTGTTCGTACTTTTTCTAGCTGTAGCTGCAGCAAAAAATTAGGAACTACATCAGATGGATGTTCACAATGCTTTCCTGCATGGAGATCTTACCGAAGAAGTGTATATGAAACTACCACCTGGTTTCTGAACCACACATCCTGATCAGGTATGTCGGCTTCAAAAATCTCTTTATGGGCTTAAACAGGCGTCTCGTTGTTGATTTGCGAAGTTGGCATCTTCTTTGCCGGAGTACGAATTTTGCCAATCATACTCTGACTACTCGTTTTTTACTCTTCATAAGGGTGATGTTCAGATGAATATTCTCGTATATGTCGACGATTTGATTCTCTCTGGCAATAATTATGCTAATCTTACTGCCTTTAAGAATTATTTGAGTACATGCTTTCATATGAAGGACCTTGGGGTGTTGAATTTTATTCTTGGAGATGAGGTAGCTCGAAGTGCGGAGAAAATTTTTTTGTGCCAACAAAAATATACATTTACATTATCTCTGAGACAGGATTGTTGGGGGCAAAACCCGCAAGCTTTCCTATGGAACAACATCATCAACTGGCACGCTCTACAAGTCCACTGTTGTCGGATGAGTAAGCATATCAGCGACTCGTGGGGCGGTTGATCTATCTTTTGTTTACTCGGCCGAATTTGACTTACGTTGTTCACATCTTGTCGCAGTTTATGCATGAGCCCCGGCATGATCATTAGGATGCGATTTTGAGGGTTGTTAGATATCTGAAGGGTTATCCTGGTCAAGGCATTCTCCTTCGCTCTGACTGTGATTTGCGGCTCCGGGGATGGTGTGATTCCGATTGGACGAGTTATCCCATCACAAGACACTCTTTGTCTGGTTCGTTGATTTTTCTTGGTGATTCGTCTATCTCTTGGAAGACGAAGAAACAGGTGACGGTGTCCCGTTCTTTGGCCGAAGCAAAATACCGTACGATGGCGGCGGTCACGTGTGAGTTTAAGTAGCTCAAAGGGTTACTTGACAATTTGAGGGTGCAACATTCGTGTGCTATGAATTTATTTTTCTGATAGCCAATCTGCTTTACATCTTGCGCAGAATCCAGTTTTTCATTAGCGCACAAAACACATTGAGATGGATTGTCACTTTTTGAAGGATGTTGTTCTTAATGGAGTTATTCGTCCATCTCATGTGCCGACGGATGGGCAATTGGCGGATGTTTTTACCAAAACTTTGGACAAACTACAATTTAAATTTTTTTTGCGCAAGTTGGACATTTGTTACTTTTATGCTCCAACTTGAAGGGGGGTATTGGGATTAAATTGTATATATGGTGATTGGCCCATGTGGCTTAGGCCCAAATTGATATGTGGATGTATATATATGTAATATCATGATGAATGAAAGACCTAGATTATTCTCTCCTACTACTTCTTCACATCCGGTCTTGTTCGATCAATCCATAGTCTTCATGCATGTCTTCCGCACTTCCACACAATGCTCCAAACCTCGTCTTTCGCCTTTCATAGGTTGGAATACCCAACACCAAGGTCACTCATTGTCATTTTTTGCAGAGTCGGCCCTGAGCTCATGTGGTCCCGAGACGAACTCTCAAAATATGGAGGGCCCATACATGATGTGAAAAAAATAACTAACTAAAATAAAAATAAATATAAGAAAAAATTTGTTACTATTAAAAATTGAACTTGCAGATTGTGCAAAGGTGCGAAAGGCATGCATGAAGACCGTGGAATATCCAACACGAAGGCCACTCAATGTCATTTTTGGCAGGATCGGCCTTGAGGTCATGGAGGCCCCGTGGCGAACTCCCAAAATATGGGAGGCTCATACATAATACGAAAAAATTTAACTAACTAAAATATAAGTAGATATAAAAATTGTTACTATTAAATATTGAACTAATGACCTCAAGTGTGTAAATCTAACATGAAAATCACTACACTACAACTATTTTGTGTTAAGGATGACCTATAGTACATCATGGATAGAAACGTTCATGTTGGTCTCTTTAGCCTTTGGGTCCTGAGTCGTCGTTCAGCCTATCTTGGACCAGAACCGCCCCTGTTTTTTTGTTTTAAATGGAATTTATCATTCAATTAGGACAAATTATGCCTTAAGTAACATCCCTTAATTAACAAAGTTTGTCATTTTTGGTTTGAAATGGAGAGTAGTGTCCAATAGGGACCAAACTAGCCTACCCTTAAAGTAACAATCAAGAGACTCGTTCAGATCTCTACTTCTGTCTTTTCCTACCATGTATGTAAAGTATACTATTTTCATAGCTTCTGACCAACGTAAGCGCGCGATTCTCTTTTGGTAGATATTCACTTCAATTATGTCAAAATATTCCCTTAAAAGATGTATTTAAAGACTCAAGAACCCTGTTTTGCTTATGTTTGTTTTGGAAAATTGACCATAGACTTACAGTTAGGTATAGAGAGAGAAAAAGGAGGGGCGCTCATATGAACGACTTTGTTAGTACATATACATCCATGTATCTGAAATATGAGCCAAGTAATGTTGTATGATAAATCTCAACTAGTACGTTTTTGCACTGCAATACCATTTAGAGCCGGCAATTGGTGTTTGGTAGAGTTTCCAACCTATGTAAAGAATATTACGAAAAATGATGTGCAATATTTTTGTGTGTCGGAAAAACTCGGAGAATTGAAGACGACAAAGGAAACAAATTTTAGCAGGTGTCAGAATGATTGAAAAATAGCAACCAAATTTTCGGTATACTGTCCTATATACCGCCGTCGGTATACCGAATTTATCGTTGTTCGTTCTAGAACTTTTCTGACTCGTAAATACCATTTCTTTATTATACCGCGATATACCGATGACGGAAGCTGAAGCCGAAAATATGTGTTTTATTAACATCGTTGGAATCTAAATCAACTACCCAAATGGCTACGGGATTATGGGACTTTAAATTGGTTATTCCGAACTCTAATTCCCAATCAATCTAGCATCTACAAGAGAGAGAGAACAAGGAAAGAGATAAAGTATGCAACTTTCAAAAAAGAGAGAGAGAACAAGGAAAGAGATAAAGTATGCAACTTTAAAAAAAGAGAACGTAGAAATTTATAGCTATTTTGAAGGAAGATTAGTTCGGATGATTTGTTGTAAAGGATGTAAGATTCACTAGTGAAAGTTTTTTCAGAATTGAACTCCGATCATCTTTTCTTTTTCTTTTTCGCAATAATTTTTTACGTCAAAATCGTACATATTTGCGTTATGTTTTGCTTGTATTTTTGACAATTAATTTAGTTTTGTACATTTTATTTTGGTTCTCTTGCATTTTTTTTTATTTGAAAAAATATTTTTTTGCGTTCCGTTTTCAATACCGAGTTGGTCTCAATGCCAAAAGTCATCACCACTCACGTCGCCGGCCTACATTGAGAGAGAGAGAGAGAGAGAGAGAGAGAGAAAAAAAAAAAAGGAGGAGGAGGAGGAGGAGGAGGGGCTTGTAAATTTAGCATTAATGTTTTTCTTATACATGTACTCACGTGCTCACCGCAACCGTTAGAAACACATACATGTCAACGCTCCAACAAATATTTAGCAAACACGTGTAACTAAGGTTTGCACAGACTTTCCATTTTTCCTACTGAACTTTGATAAAGGCCACATCATCTACATCGTTGTCAAGCCAACGTAAGCGCACATCAGTTTCAACTGTTTGGACGAAGAATTCAAATGCAAGTCCACATCGGTTTCATTCTCTTTCTTTCTGATGCACTAATTAAATCACTATATTTGTTGACCAATCCAACAAACGAACGAAAGAAGTTCTTGAAAGAGTGATGCATCGGCTTTCACTTTAACCAACTAAGACCAAGCTCAAGCTCAAGCATGTTAGACTGATTGCTCAGACTTCTGGCTGAAGAGTATAAAGAAAAGGCTGTTGATAAGGGCACTACATAGTTTATTTGGAACTAGTCCATTGAAAATTTTGTAAAAATTACAAGTTTGTCACTTCTCAAAGTTACTTAGGACTAGTCCACACTAACCTATATAAGTAAAAATTATTTTCCTTCTTTGTTTTTCACCCTCACATGAAAAAATCTCTCATTCTCCTAAGTCCAAAAATCTAAACCTAACTTTGAAATTTGATAGTTGTGATCCCAAGTGGAAGAAAATTTTGCTTTGGTGATTGTCCAACGAATATTCTTCCAGTATGTCTTCGACAACATACGATGAATAAGTTTTGCGATTGTCACAAAAAATTTAGTTTTATTTAACTATTGTAGAAGCGATGCATGAAATTATGTTCGATGAAGAAGTCGGATCATGCAATCCATTAAATATGCACTCTGGTCCTTCCGAAGAACATGTCGGTTGTTCCGAAGCACGTACGGTACGTAAAATGACAACCCTAATTCGACAGTCATCGTGTAAGGACTGTATAAAATTCGACAGTCCTATATAAATATAGGACTGTCAATAATTCGACAGTCCTATATTAATATAGGACTGTCATAATTTTGACAGTCCTATATACTAAGTGGACTGTCAAAATAGTGACAGTCCTGAATCTTAAAGACTGTAAATTAGTTGAACGGTCAATTATTTGAAGTTATTAAATTTTAGATTATTTTAGATTGGTTATAGGACCAAGCATGTACACATGTTGTGGTACATCCTGCTATTGGGGTTGATATGGAGGATATATTCTCAACGGATATTCAATTTGCATCTGTAATCCCCCTGATTTTCAAAGAATTTTAATTTAGATTTTCTGGAATTTTCTGGAAGTTTCTTGGATTTTTCTGTAATTAAATACCAGTGTTTTAATTATTAAAGGATTTTTTAATTGATAATAAATAATATTAAAATATTATGAAAAAGATATTTTATGATGTAAAAATGAAAACTAGACATAGGGTATTTTCCGGGAATTTATTGGACCCCGGATGGATTTTAAAAGCCCTAAATACTATTGATTGGATTTATCTAATTATTATTATTATTATTATTATTATTATTATTATTATTATTATTATTATTATTATTATTATTATTATTATTGTTATTTTTATTTTCCGGCCCGGCCCAGTGGGCCGAAACCCAGCCCAGCCCAGCCCTAGCTTAGCGGGTCGGGCGGGTCCGCCCAACACGGATCCGCCGCCCGACCCGACCCGCAAATCCTTCTTCCCCAAACGCCTGCAGCCCCGACCCTGCCGCTTCCGCTCCGCCGGCCGCACCCGCCGCCCGCTCGCCTACCCGCGCCGCCTGGCCTCCCGTCACCTCCTCTTCGCTTCCCTCGTAACCGCCGACCGCCTCCCTTCTTCTTCCCTCACCCGCCGGCGCTCACCCTCCCCGATCACCCTATAAAACCCTAACCCCATCTCCTCGGCTCCGCCCCTTGACCACCGTCTCCTCGCCGCCTTTGCCCTGCCTCCTCCGGCCAGCAGCGATGCCGCGTCTCCCCTCCGCCCAGCCGTCTTCTCCGGCATAGCCCGCAGCAGCCCGCCCCCCAGCCGAAGCCTCCCCTCTCATCCCTCGACTTCCTCCTAAACCCGCCGCCTCCGGCCAAGTGAAGCCCCGGCTCCTCCGCTGAGCCTCCTGCCAGCACACCTCCGCACTCCAGCCCTTCCTCGGCCTGCTCCGGCGAAGCCCAGCCGCCTGAGCACTAAACCGTAACCGAGGACACAGACACGGATACAGGAAGACTCGACACAGAAGGCCGGACACAGGGAAACCCTAACCCTAGTGAACAGTACTCGGACACAGTGTTGTGTCGGACACGAGTAAAACCCTAATTTTCTGAGTCTGTTCAGGTACTTGTATTTTCTTCCTCGTAACCCCGTTTTCGATTTCGTTTTTTGCGTTGCAAAGCCTGTATGACCCTCTCGGTGTCCGGACAAACCGCTCGGGGCATCGCGTCCTGTGGTGATCGCACACCGCGATCCAAAAACAGGAAAAAAAACACACCCTGTTTCACCCCGGAATCGAGTACGCCCCGCCAAACGGGATGACTTGGTCGCGTGCGGACTTCACAGATATATCTGCGTCATTGATACAGACGTGCGGGATTTCGCAGAAGCTGATTCGGATGTGCGTGCACACCGGAATCAGTGCGTATCCGCGGACATCGCCCCGTATTCGTCCATTCTGATTCTTGCTGTAACTTAGTGTACACACGTCGGATCAAGACGAAACTTGCGCCATCGGACTCGTAGCAATACGCTGGTCCTGTGGGTCAAGTTTGGTTCGATTCTGAGAACGTTGGAAAATCGCGTGTCGTGGGCCCCATAGGCTCCACCTGACGGGTGATTTTGAGAACGGCTCATCGGAATCCAAATCTGAAAGTTCCGTTGGGTTCATCATTCCTGACCTGTTGACACTAAGTTGGACTATTTTTGAGACCTTTGACCCTGACGAGTTTTTCGGTACAAAGTGGCCCACATTTGGACACCGTCTTGCCCCGGAAATGACGTTTTTGCCCTTGTCTCCAAATAGGACTCAAGGACAGGCGATCCTAGCTGATTAATATTTTCTGGATCTGTTGGTGATGTTTGTTTCAGCAACCGGAGTACTGCCTGGAAATCCAGCCGAAGCTCGAGCTATAATTGAAACAGGAAACCCAGGCAAGTGTACCTTGCCATAAATGCAGTTATTGATTCATTTTGATTCTCTTGCCTTAAATTTTGTGACTGTTGTACTTGCCCTATCCAGTACTTTATACCCAGGACACTTGACACAAAGCATGATATAGAATCTTTTTGATTATTCAAGAAGGATCTGTATAGGATATAGATTTCATAACTTGAGCTTTATTTCTTAGATCTTAATAAAGGACTGATTGCATTAGTTTAATCTTGCGTAAACATGAACATTGAGAACTGTGACGTGAGATTTCATTGGGTGGGGAGAGTATTACCATATCAAGGCTGATTATATTATATATATCTGGTTATCTGGAAGTGTCCTAGTCTCTGACACAGAGCTTTGGCACCTGTACTGGCCCTTCGAGAAAAACACTGCTATGGTTTCTTGTCACTGATCCTGTAGTAGTCTCAGCCTGAAGTATGATTAATAACTCTCAACTTGCATGATCACTTAGCTAGTTTAATTATTTACCCAGATTTGTTTGATAGCAACATCGGCATGCCACTGTCTTAGACTTATTAATTTCTGATGCTACTCTTGAGTTTAACATCTTGGTTGACTTGCATGTTCATTCACTGTATTATGGCTCGTATTCTTCTGTACCTTGTTACGTCCCTCTGAGGACCTGGTTTTGTTCTCCAGTTATAGCAGACGAGATCTACCCTGAGGTGTACGGAACAGGGGCACTACTTAGAGCAGTACCTGAACCTGACGACGAGGTGATCGCTGAGGACTTCTCCTGAACAATTACTACGCCATGCTCAGTCTTATGGCAATTAGACTATTTCCTGTTTAATTGAACTCTTTATTTCCTGTCTTTGAGAACTTGTGTAAACAGACTTAATATCGGATTATTCTCTGATTTTATTTACTTTATCTGGTTGAAGTTAATATTTCTTCTGTTGATGTACTATTTTTATTCTGTGGATGAGAATAGTAAAACCCTGACTGATGTAATACAGCTTAAGTATGCCCGATGGATCCATTAAATTGGGTTTGTCCATCGGTGCATGCTGCTGGCCATTATCACGCGTCCAGTCCCTCGGTATTTGGGACTGGGGCGTGACATGGTTTTTGTGGTGGCCCATGCAGGTCAACGACTAAAATATTCGGTTTCAACTTAGGGACCGAACAGGCCTGCAATAAAGGATAAATTTTTAGGATCTCATCCACTTGCTTGAATCGTTTTTGATATCTGTATCGTATTCGAACTAATTTTGACTTACATCTTGCCTTGATTCCTGTGCGCCTCTTATAGATTATTGTTGATGCAGAGTAATGGATCCACGAGAAAATGACGGAACTCCAGCCAGAACACCAGTAGGTGCTGAAGTCACTTACGGAGAAGATGAAGTGACGTTACTGAGTGGAGATCCCTCTACTCACCGAAGCAGCCAAGCAGATCCACAGGCTTCCCGATTCCGGCGTGATGATATTCCACCTCCGCCCCAGTTCACTCCACAGATGCCTGTCTTTCCACCAGGCCAAGCAATGGACGGACAGCAAATGTTCCAGATATTCTACGCAATGATGCAAGCTCAGCAACAGATCCAAACTGAGGCCCAACGTCGCGAGGCTGAGTACTTGAGGAACAGTCTAGTAAATGCACTGGAGCAGGCCAACCTACCAGCTAGACGGCAACCGACGGGCTCTATCACTGATTTCCGCCAACTGAAGCCCCGTACTTTCTCTGGCAAGGAGGGACCAACAGAAGTGCATGAATGGCTCACCAATATACGACATCAATTAGAAGCAGCTGAGCTTCCCCAGGAACGCTGGATGACTGCCGTCAGAATACAATTGACGGACAATGCTCATCACTGGTGGCTGTCCGAGGAGACCCGACTCGGACCAGACCGAGTTACTTGGGAAGAGTTCTCCAGACTCTTCCAGGAGATGTACATACCTGCTATCGCTCGATCAGAACTGAGGGACAAATTCAACCGCCTCACTCAGGAAGCTATGACGGTGGAAGAGTACAACGCCGAGTTCATCCGTCTGAGTCGCTTCGCTCCTACCTTGATTCCGACAGAAGTAGAGAAGGCCGAGAAGTTTTTCGACGGACTCAACATCGAACTGCAGAAACTGATTGGATCTGTCGCACCAACTTCGTACACGGACATCCTTGCTGCAGCTCGACGCATGGAGCGCGTCACCAGGAGAGAAACCAGTCTAAAGAGGCCTTCCACATCAGTACCAGCCAGAGCAAACAATAGAGAAGCTGCCAAAAAACCTCATCTGCATCAAGCACCACAGGGATCTGTATCCAAAACCCTGACTCTTCCTACTTGTTACTACTGCGGCAAGATAGGCCATGTTGAGAAGGAGTGTAGACGTAAACACGGACTGTGCTTAGGTTGCGGATCCAGACAGCATGCAGTGAAGGACTGCCCTGATCGTAGGGAAGCACCAAGGGCAAACCAACAAGCTCTACCAGCACCAGGAGGACATCAACCAAGGCTACCCTTGGCACATCAAGCAGCACCCTACCAGCAAGCCCAGCAACATCAGCGAGCACCACCTCAAGGACGCGGCCAAGATTTCGCGATGACTGTGGGAGACGCGCAGAACCATGGAGTTGCTAATGCGAGTAAGTCTTTATAGTTGTTTCGTTTCTAGCATTTCTGTAGTTCGTGCCTGCTGGTTCGCAACCCCAGACTTGACCTGATAACCTTAACCTGATAACTTTAACCTGTTAATAATTGATAATAACCTAGTGTTAATCTAGTTTTGAACTTGATAATAACCTAGACTGTTTTTGTTAACCTGATAAGTTTTGAAAAGATAACCTGGTTTTATAAAAACAGTAATTTTTTAGATTTCCCACATTTGGAAAATTGCATAAATTCTACTTAGGGAAATGATTTTTCCTATGTGTTCAAGCCCTGAACCTTGATTTTGTTTATTGTGATTCAAACAAAATTTGTAACCGTGTCATCTCTGTTGACCGGTTATTCTTTGATTGCGAGGACGCAATCCTCTTAAGGGGGGTATATTGTAATCCCCCTGATTTTCAAAGAATTTTAATTTAGATTTTCTGGAATTTTCTGGAATTTTCTTGAATTTTTCTGTAATTAAATACCAGTGTTTTAATTATTAAAGGATTTTTTAATTGATAATAAATAATATTAAAATATTATGAAAAATATATTTTATGGTGTAAAAATGAAAACTAGACATAGGGTATTTTCCGGGAATTTATTGGACCCCGGATGGATTTTAAGAGCCCTAAATACTATTGATTGGATTTATCTAATTATTATTATTATTATTATTATTATTATTATTATTGTTATTTTTATTTTCCGGCCCGGCCCAGTGGGCCGAAACCCAGCCCCGCCCAGCCCTAGCTTAGCGGGTCGGGCGGGTCCGCCCAACCCGGATCCGCCGCCCGACCCGACCCGCAAATCCTTCTTCCCCAAACGCCTGCAGCCCCGACCCTGCCGCTTCCGCTCCGCCGGCCGCACCCGCCGCCCGCTTGCCTACCCGCGCCGCCTGGCCTTCCGTCACCTCCCCTTCGCTTCCCTCGTAACCGCCGACCGCCTCCCTTCTTCTTCCCTCACCCGCCGGCGCTCACCCTCCCCGATCACCCTATAAAACCCTAACCCCATCTCCTCGGCTCCGCCCCTTGACCACCGTCTCCTCGCCGCCTTTGCCCTGCCTCCTCCGGCCAGCAGCGACGCCGCGTCTCCCCTCCGCCCAGCCGTCTTCTCCGGCATAGCCCGCAGCAGCCCGCCCCCCAGCCGAAGCCTCCCCTCTCATCCCTCGACTTCCTCCTAAACCTGCCGCCTCCGGCCAAGTGAAGCCCCGGCTCCTCCGCTGAGCCTCCTGCCAGCACACCTCCGCACTCCAGCCCTTCCTCGGCCTGCTCCGGCGAAGCCCAGCCGCCTGAGCACTAAACCGTAGCTGAGGACACAGACACGGATATAGGAAGACTCGACACAGAAGGCCGGACACAGGGAATCCCTAACCCTAGTGAACAGTACTCGGACACAGTGTTGTGTCGGACACGAGTAAAACCCTAATTTTCTGAGTCTGTTCAGGTACTTGTATTTTCTTCCTCGTAACCCCGTTTTCGATTCCGTCTTTTGCGTTGCAAAGCCTGTATGACCCTCTCGGTGCCCGGACAAACCGCTCGGGGCATCGCGTCCTGTGGTGATCGCACACCGCGATCCAAAAACAAGAAAAAAACTACACCCTGTTTCACCCCGGAATCGAGTACGCCCCGCCAAACTGGACGACTTGGTCGCGTGCGGACTTCACAGATACGTGTGCGTCGTTGATACGGACGTGCGGGATTTCGCAGAAGCTGATTCGGATGTGCGTGCACACCGGAATCAGTGCGTATCCGCGGACATCGCCTCGTATCCGTCCATTCTGATTCTTGCTGTAACTTAGTGTACACACGTCGGATCAAGACGAAACTTGCGCCATCGGACTCGTAGAAATACGCTGGTCCTGTGGGTCAAGTTTGGTTCGATTCTGAGAACGTTGGAAAATCGCGTGTCGTGGGCCCCACAGGCTCCACCTGACGGGTGATTTTGAGAACGGCTCATCGGAATCCAAATCTGGAAGTTCCGTTGGGTTCATCGTTCCTGACCTGTTGATACTAAGTTGGACTATTTTTGAGACCTTTGACCCTGACGCATTTTTCGGTACAAAGCGGCCCACATTTGGACCCCGCCTTGCCCCGGAAATGACGTTTTTGCCCTTGTCTCCAAATAGGACTCAAGGACAGGCGATCCTAGCTGATTAATATTTTCTGGATCTATTGGTGATGTTTGTTTCAGCAACCAGAGTACTGCCTGGAAATCCAGCCGAAGCTCGAGCTATAATTGAAACAGGAAACCCAGGCAAGTGTACCTTGCCATAAATGCAGTTATTGATTCATTTTGATTCTCTTGCCTTAAATTTTGTGACTGTTGTACTTGCCCTATCCAGTACTTTATACCCAGGACACTTGACACAAAGCATGATATGGAATCTTTTTTATTATTCAAGAAGGATCTGTATAGGATATAGATTTCATAACTTGAGCTTTATTTCTTAGATCTTAATAAAGGACTGATTGCATTAGTTTAATCTTGCGTAAACATGAACATTGAGAACTGTGACGTGAGATTTCATTGGGTGGGGAGAGTATTACCATATCAAGGCTGATTATATTATATATATCTGGTTATCTGGAAGTGTCCTAGTCTCTGACACAGAGCTTTGGCACCTGTACTGGCCCTTCGAGAAAAACACTGCTATGGTTTCTTGTCACTGATCCTGTAGTAGTCTCAGCCTGAAGTATGATTAATAACTCTCAACTTGCATGATCACTTAGCTAGTTTAATTATTTACCCAGATTTGTTTGATAGCAACATCGGCATGCCACTGTCTTAGACTTATTAATTTCTGATGCTACTCTTGAGTTTAACATCTTGGTTGACTTGCATGTTCATTCACTGTATTATGGCTCGTATTCTTCTGTACCTTGTTACGTCCCTCTGAGGACCTGGTTTTGTTCTCCAGTTATAGCAGACGAGATCTACCCTGAGGTGTACGGAACAGGGGCACTACTTAGAGCAGTACCTGAACCTGACGACGAGGTGATCGCTGAGGACTTCTCCTGAACAATTACTACGCCATGCTCAGTCTTATGGCAATTAGACTATTTCCTGTTTAATTGAACTCTTTATTTCCTGTCTTTGAGAACTTGTGTAAACAGACTTAATATCGGATTATTCTCTGATTTTATTTACTTTATCTGGTTGAAGTTAATATTTCTTCTGTTGATGTACTATCTTTATTCTGTGGATGAGAATAGTAAAACCCTGACTGATGTAATACAGCTTAAGTATGCCCGATGGATCCATTAAATTGGGTTTGTCCATCGGTGCATGCTGCTGGCCATTATCACGCGTCCAGTCCCTCGGTATTTCGGACTAGGGCATGACATGGTTTTTGTGGTGGCCCATGCAGGTCAACGACTAAAATATTCGGTTTCAACTTAGGGACCGAACAGGCCTGCAATAAAGGATAAGTTTTTAGGATCTCATCCACTTGCTTGAATCGTTTTTGATATCTGTATCGTATTCGAACTAATTTTGACTTGCATCTTGCCTTGATTCCTGTGCGCCTCTTATAGATTATTGTTGATGCAGAGTAATGGATCCACAAGAAAATGACGGAACTCCAGCCAGAACACCAGTAGGTGCTGAAGTCACTTACGGAGAAGATGAAGTGACGTTACTGAGTGGAGATCCCTCTACTCACCGAAGCAGCCAAGCAGATCCACAGGCTTCCCGATTCCGGCGTGATGATATTCCACCTCCGCCCCAGTTCACTCCACAGATGCCTGTCTTTCCACCAGGCCAAGCAATGGACGGACAGCAAATGTTCCAGATATTCTATGCAATGATGCAAGCGCAGCAACAGATCCAAACTGAGGCCCAACGTCGCGAGGCTGAGTACTTGAGGAACAGTCTAGTAAATGCACTGGAGCAGGCCAACCTACCAGCTAGACGGCAACCGACGGGCTCTATCACTGATTTCTGCCAACTGAAGCCCCGTACTTTCTCTGGCAAGGAGGGACCAACAGAAGTGCATGAATGGCTCACCAATATACGACATCAATTAGAAGCAGCTGAGCTTCCCCAGGAACGCTGGATGACTGCCGTCAGAATGCAATTGACGGACAATGCTCATCACTGGTGGCTGTCCGAGGAGACCCGACTCGGACCAGACCGAGTTACTTGGGAAGAGTTCTCCAGACTCTTCCAGGAGATGTACATACCTGCTATCGCTCGATCAGAACTGAGGGACAAATTCAACCGCCTCACTCAGGAAGCTATGACGGTGGAAGAGTATAACGCCGAGTTCATCCGTCTGAGTCGCTTCGCTCCTACCTTGATCCCGACAGAAGTAGAGAAGGCCGAGAAGTTTTTCGACGGACTCAACATCGAACTGCAGAAACTGATTGGATCTGTCGCACCAACTTCGTACACGGACGTCCTTGCTGCAGCTCGACGCATGGAGCGCATCACCAGGAGAGAAACCAGTCTGAAGAGGCCTTCCACATCAGTACCAGCCAGAGCAAACAATAAAGAAGCTGCCAAGAAACCTCATCTGCATCAAGCACCACAGGGATCTGTATCCAAAACCCTGACTCTTCCTACTTGTTACTACTGCGGCAAGATAGGCCATGTTGAGAAGGAGTGTAGACGTAAACACGGACTGTGCTTAGGTTGCGGATCCAGACAGCATGCAGTGAAGGACTGCCCTGATCGTAGGGAAGCACCAAGGGCAAACCAACAAGCTCTACCAGCACCAGGAGGACATCAACCAAGGCTACCCTTGGCACATCAAGCAGCACCCTACCAGCAAGCCCAGCAACATCAGCGAGCACCACCTCAAGGACGCGGCCAAGATTTCGCGATGACTGTGGGAGACGCGCAGAACCATGGAGTTGCTAATGCGAGTAAGTCTTTATAGTTGTTTCGTTTCTAGCATTTCTGTAGTTCGTGCCTGCTGGTTCGCAACCCCAGACTTGACCTGATAACCTTAACCTGATAACTTTAACCTGTTAATAATTGATAATAACCTAGTGTTAATCTAGTTTTGAACTTGATAATAACCTAGACTATTTTTGTTAACCTGATAAGTTTTGAAAAGATAACCTGGTTTTATAAAAACAGTAATATTTTAGATTTCCCACATTTGGAAAATTGCATAAATTCTACTTAGGGAAATGATTTTTCCTATGTGTTCAAGCCCTGAACCTTGATTTTGTTTATTGTGATTCAAACAAAATTTGTAACCGTGTCATCTCTGTTGACCGGTTATTCTTTGATTGCGAGGACGCAATCCTCTTAAGGGGGGTATATTGTAATCCCCCTGATTTTCAAAGAATTTTAATTTAGATTTTCTGGAATTTTCTGGAAGTTTCTTGGATTTTTCTGTAATTAAATACCAGTGTTTTAATTATTAAAGGATTTTTTAATTGATAATAAATAATATTAAAATATTATGAAAAAGATATTTTATGGTGTAAAAATGAAAACTAGACATAGGGTATTTTCCGGGAATTTATTGGACCCCGGATGGATTTTAAGAGCCCTAAATACTATTGATTGGATTTATCTAATTATTATTATTATTATTATTATTATTATTATTATTATTATTATTATTATTGTTATTTTTATTTTCCGGCCCGGCCTAGTGGGCCGAAACCCAGCCCTAGCTTAGCGGGTCGGGCGGGTCCGCCCAACCCGGATTCGCCGCCCGACCCGACCCGCAAATCCTTCTTCCCCAAACGCCTGCAGCCCCGACCCTGCCGCTTCCGCTCCGCCGGCCGCACCCGCCGCCCGCTTGCCTACCCGCGCCGCCTGGCCTCCCGTCACCTCCCCTTCGCTTCCCTCGTAACAGCCGACTGCCTCCCTTCTTCTTCCCTCACCCGCCGGCGCTCACCCTCCCCGATCACCCTATAAAACCCTAACCCCATCTCCTCGGCTCCGCCCCTTGACCACCGTCTCCTCGCCGCCTTTGCCCTGCCTCCTCCGGCCAGCAGCGACGCCGCGTCTCCCCTCCGCCCAGCCGTCTTCTCCGGCATAGCCCGCAGCAGCCCGCCCCCCAGCCGAAGCCTCCCCTCTCATCCGTCGACTTCCTCCTAAACCCGCCGCCTCCGGCCAAGTGAAGCCCCGGCTCCTCCGCTGAGCCTCCTGCCAGCACACCTCCGCACTCCAGCCCTTCCTCGGCCTGCTCCGGCGAAGCCCAGCCGCCTGAGCACTAAACCGTAACCGAGGACACAGGCACGGATACAGGAAGACTCGACACAGAAGGTCGGACACAGGGAAACCCTAACCCTAGTGAACAGTACTCGGACACAGTGTTGTGTCGGACACGAGTAAAACCCTAATTTTCTGAGTCTGTTCAGGTACTTGTATTTTCTTCCTCGTAACCCCGTTTTCGATTCCGTCTTTTGCGTTGCAAAGCCTGTATGACCCTCTCGGTGCCCGGACAAACCGCTCGGGGCATCGCGTCCTGTGGTGATCGCACACCGCGATCCAAAAACAAGAAAAAAACTACACCCTGTTTCACCCCGGAATCGAGTACGCCCCGCCAAACGGGACGACTTGGTCGCGTGCGGACTTCACAGATACGTGTGCGTCGTTGATACGGACGTGCGGGATTTCGCAGAAGCTGATTCGGATGTGCGTGCACACCGGAATCAGTGCGTATCCGCGGACATCGCCCCGTATCCGTCCATTCTGATTCTTGCTGTAACTTAGTGTACACACGTCGGATCGAGACGAAACTTGCGCCATCAGACTCGTAGAAATACGCTGGTCCTGTGGGTCAAGTTTGGTTCGATTATGAGAACGTTGGAAAATCGCGTGTCGTGGGCCCCCCAGGCTCCACCTGACGGGTGATTTTGAGAACGGCTCATCGGAATCCAAATCTGGAAGTTCCGTTGGGTTCATCGTTCCTGACCTGTTGACACTAAGTTGGACTATTTTTGAGACCTTTGACCCTGACGCATTTTTCGGTACAAAGCGGCCCACATTTGGACCCCGCCTTGCCCCGGAAATGACGTTTTTGCCCTTGTCTCCAAATAGGACTCAAGGACAGGCGATCCTAGCTGATTAATATTTTCTGGATCTATTGGTGATGTTTGTTTCAGCAACCGGAGTACTGCCTGGAAATCCAGCCGAAGCTCGAGCTATAATTGAAACAGGAAACCCAGGCAAGTGTACCTTGCCATAAATGCAGTTATTGATTCATTTTGATTCTCTTGCCTTAAATTTTGTGACTGTTGTACTTGCCCTATCCAGTACTTTATACCCAGGACACTTGACTATAAGCATGATATGGAATCTTTTTGATTATTCAAGAAGGATCTGTATAGGATATAGATTTCATAACTTGAGCTTTATTTCTTAGATCTTAATAAAGGACTGATTGCATTAGTTTAATCTTGCGTAAACATGAACATTGAGAACTGTGACGTGAGATTTCATTGGGTGGGGAGAGTATTACCATATCAAGGCTGATTATATTATATATATCTGGTTATCTGGAAGTGTCCTAGTCTCTGACACAGAGCTTTGGCACCTGTACTGGCCCTTCGAGAAAAACACTGCTATGGTTTCTTGTCACTGATCCTGTAGTAGTCTCAGCCTGAAGTATGATTAATAACTCTCAACTTGCATGATCACTTAGCTAGTTTAATTATTTACCCAGATTTGTTTGATAGCAACATCGGCATGCCACTGTCTTAGACTTATTAATTTCTGATGCTACTCTTGAGTTTAACATCTTGGTTGACTTGCATGTTCATTCACTGTATTATGGCTCGTATTCTTCTGTACCTTGTTACGTCCCTCTGAGGACCTGGTTTTGTTCTCCAGTTATAGCAGACGAGATCTACCCTGAGGTGTACGGAACAGGGGCACTACTTAGAGCAGTACCTGAACCTGACGACGAGGTGATCGCTGAGGACTTCTCCTGAACAATTACTACGCCATGCTCAGTCTTATGGCAATTAGACTATTTCCTGTTTAATTGAACTCTTTATTTCCTGTCTTTGAGAACTTGTGTAAACAGACTTAATATCGGATTATTCTCTGATTTTATTTACTTTATCTGGTTGAAGTTAATATTTCTTCTGTTGATGTACTATCTTTATTCTGTGGATGAGAATAGTAAAACCCTGACTGATGTAATACAGCTTAAGTATGCCCGATGGATCCATTAAATTGGGTTTGTCCATCGGTGCATGCTGCTGGCCATTATCACGCGTCCAGTCCCTCGGTATTTCGGACTAGGGCATGACATGGTTTTTGTGGTGGCCCATGCAGGTCAACGACTAAAATATTCGGTTTCAACTTAGGGACCGAACAGGCCTGCAATAAAGGATAAGTTTTTAGGATCTCATCCACTTGCTTGAATCGTTTTTGATATCTGTATCGTATTCGAACTAATTTTGACTTGCATCTTGCCTTGATTCCTGTGCGCCTCTTATAGATTATTGTTGATGCAGAGTAATGGATCCACAAGAAAATGACGGAACTCCAGCCAGAACACCAGTAGGTGCTGAAGTCACTTACGGAGAAGATGAAGTGACGTTACTGAGTGGAGATCCCTCTACTCACCGAAGCAGCCAAGCAGATCCACAGGCTTCCCGATTCCGGCGTGATGATATTCCACCTCCGCCCCAGTTCACTCCACAGATGCCTGTCTTTCCACCAGGCCAAGCAATGGACGGACAGCAAATGTTCCAGATATTCTATGCAATGATGCAAGCGCAGCAACAGATCCAAACTGAGGCCCAACGTCGCGAGGCTGAGTACTTGAGGAACAGTCTAGTAAATGCACTGGAGCAGGCCAACCTACCAGCTAGACGGCAACCGACGGGCTCTATCACTGATTTCTGCCAACTGAAGCCCCGTACTTTCTCTGGCAAGGAGGGACCAACAGAAGTGCATGAATGGCTCACCAATATACGACATCAATTAGAAGCAGCTGAGCTTCCCCAGGAACGCTGGATGACTGCCGTCAGAATGCAATTGACGGACAATGCTCATCACTGGTGGCTGTCCGAGGAGACCCGACTCGGACCAGACCGAGTTACTTGGGAAGAGTTCTCCAGACTCTTCCAGGAGATGTACATACCTGCTATCGCTCGATCAGAACTGAGGGACAAATTCAACCGCCTCACTCAGGAAGCTATGACGGTGGAAGAGTATAACGCCGAGTTCATCCGTCTGAGTCGCTTCGCTCCTACCTTGATCCCGACAGAAGTAGAGAAGGCCGAGAAGTTTTTCGACGGACTCAACATCGAACTGCAGAAACTGATTGGATCTGTCGCACCAACTTCGTACACGGACGTCCTTGCTGCAGCTCGACGCATGGAGCGCATCACCAGGAGAGAAACCAGTCTGAAGAGGCCTTCCACATCAGTACCAGCCAGAGCAAACCATAAAGAAGCTGCCAAGAAACCTCATCTGCATCAAGCACCACAGGGATCTGTATCCAAAACCCTGACTCTTCCTACTTGTTACTACTGCGGCAAGATAGGCCATGTTGAGAAGGAGTGTAGACGTAAACACGGACTGTGCTTAGGTTGCGGATCCAGACAGCATGCAGTGAAGGACTGCCCTGATCGTAGGGAAGCACCAAGGGCAAACCAACAAGCTCTACCAGCACCAGGAGGACATCAACCAAGGCTACCCTTGGCACATCAAGCAGCACCCTACCAGCAAGCCCAGCAACATCAGCGAGCACCACCTCAAGGACGCGGCCAAGATTTCGCGATGACTGTGGGAGACGCGCAGAACCATGGAGTTGCTAATGCGAGTAAGTCTTTATAGTTGTTTCGTTTCTAGCATTTCTGTAGTTCGTGCCTGCTGGTTCGCAACCCCAGACTTGACCTGATAACCTTAACCTGATAACTTTAACCTGTTAATAATTGATAATAACCTAGTGTTAATCTAGTTTTGAACTTGATAATAACCTAGACTATTTTTGTTAACCTGATAAGTTTTGAAAAGATAACCTGGTTTTATAAAAACAGTAATTTTTTAGATTTCCCACATTTGGAAAATTGCATAAATTCTACTTAGGGAAATGATTTTTCCTATGTGTTCAAGCCCTGAACCTTGATTTTGTTTATTGTGATTCAAACAAAATTTGTAACCGTGTCATCTCTGTTGACCGGTTATTCTTTGATTGCGAGGACGCAATCCTCTTAAGGGGGGTATATTGTAATCCCCCTGATTTTCAAAGAATTTTAATTTAGATTTTCTGGAATTTTCTGGAAGTTTCTTGGATTTTTCTGTAATTAAATACCAGTGTTTTAATTATTAAAGGATTTTTTAATTGATAATAAATAATATTAAAATATTATGAAAAAGATATTTTATGGTGTAAAAATGAAAACTAGACATAGGGTATTTTCCGGGAATTTATTGGACCCCGGATGGATTTTAAGAGCCCTAAATACTATTGATTGGATTTATCTAATTATTATTATTATTATTATTATTATTATTATTATTATTATTATTGTTATTTTTATTTTCCGGCCCGGCCTAGTGGGCCGAAACCCAGCCCTAGCTTAGCGGGTCGGGCGGGTCCGCCCAACCCGGATTCGCCGCCCGACCCGACCCGCAAATCCTTCTTCCCCAAACGCCTGCAGCCCCGACCCTGCCGCTTCCGCTCCGCCGGCCGCACCCGCCGCCCGCTTGCCTACCCGCGCCGCCTGGCCTTCCGTCACCTCCCCTTCGCTTCCCTCGTAACAGTCGACCGCCTCCCTTCTTCTTCCCTCACCCGCCGGCGCTCACCCTCCCCGATCACCCTATAAAACCCTAACCCCATCTCCTCGGCTCCGCCCCTTGACCACCGTCTCCTCGCCGCCTTTGCCCTGCCTCCTCCGGCCAGCAGCGACGCCGCGTCTCCCCTCCGCCCAGCCGTCTTCTCCGGCATAGCCCGCAGCAGCCCGCCCCCCAGCCGAAGCCTCCCCTCTCATCCGTCGACTTCCTCCTAAACCCGCCGCCTCCGGCCAAGTGAAGCCCCGGCTCCTCCGCTGAGCCTCCTGCCAGCACACCTCCGCACTCCAGCCCTTCCTCGGCCTGCTCCGGCGAAGCCCAGCCGCCTGAGCACTAAACCGTAACCGAGGACACAGGCACGGATACAGGAAGACTCGACACAGAAGGTCGGACACAGGGAAACCCTAACCCTAGTGAACAGTACTCGGACACAGTGTTGTGTCGGACACGAGTAAAACCCTAATTTTCTGAGTCTGTTCAGGTACTTGTATTTTCTTCCTCGTAACCCCGTTTTCGATTCCGTCTTTTGCGTTGCAAAGCCTGTATGACCCTCTCGGTGCCCGGACAAACCGCTCGGGGCATCGCGTCCTGTGGTGATCGCACACCGCGATCCAAAAACAAGAAAAAAACTACACCCTGTTTCACCCCGGAATCGAGTACGCCCCGCCAAACGGGACGACTTGGTCGCGTGCGGACTTCACAGATACGTGTGCGTCGTTGATACGGACGTGCGGGATTTCGCAGAAGCTGATTCGGATGTGCGTGCACACCGGAATCAGTGCGTATCCGCGGACATCGCCCCGTATCCGTCCATTCTGATTCTTGCTGTAACTTAGTGTACACACGTCGGATCGAGACGAAACTTGCGCCATCAGACTCGTAGAAATACGCTGGTCCTGTGGGTCAAGTTTGGTTCGATTATGAGAACGTTGGAAAATCGCGTGTCGTGGGCCCCCCAGGCTCCACCTGACGGGTGATTTTGAGAACGGCTCATCGGAATCCAAATCTGGAAGTTCCGTTGGGTTCATCGTTCCTGACCTGTTGACACTAAGTTGGACTATTTTTGAGACCTTTGACCCTGACGCATTTTTCGGTACAAAGCGGCCCACATTTGGACCCCGCCTTGCCCCGGAAATGACGTTTTTGCCCTTGTCTCCAAATAGGACTCAAGGACAGGCGATCCTAGCTGATTAATATTTTCTGGATCTATTGGTGATGTTTGTTTCAGCAACCGGAGTACTGCCTGGAAATCCAGCCGAAGCTCGAGCTATAATTGAAACAGGAAACCCAGGCAAGTGTACCTTGCCATAAATGCAGTTATTGATTCATTTTGATTCTCTTGCCTTAAATTTTGTGACTGTTGTACTTGCCCTATCCAGTACTTTATACCCAGGACACTTGACTATAAGCATGATATGGAATCTTTTTGATTATTCAAGAAGGATCTGTATAGGATATAGATTTCATAACTTGAGCTTTATTTCTTAGATCTTAATAAAGGACTGATTGCATTAGTTTAATCTTGCGTAAACATGAACATTGAGAACTGTGACGTGAGATTTCATTGGGTGGGGAGAGTATTACCATATCAAGGCTGATTATATTATATATATCTGGTTATCTGGAAGTGTCCTAGTCTTTGACACAGAGCTTTGGCACCTGTACTGGCCCTTCGAGAAAAATACTGCTATGGTTTCTTGTCACTGATCCTGTAGTAGTCTCAGCCTGAAGTATGATTAATAACTCTCAACTTGCATGATCACTTAGCTAGTTTAATTATTTATCCAGATTTGTTTGATAGCAACATCGGCATGCCACTGTCTTAGACTTATTAATTTCTGATGCTACTCTTGAGTTTAACATCTTGGTTGACTTGCATGTTCATTCACTGTATTATGGCTCGTATTCTTCTGTACCTTGTTACGTCCCTCTGAGGATCTGGTTTTGTTCTCCAGTTATAGCAGACGAGATCTACCCTGAGATGTACGGAACAGGGGCACTACTTGGAGCAGTACCTGAACCTGACGATGAGGTGATCGCTGAGGACTTCTCCTGAATAATTACTGCGCCATGCTCAGTCTTATGGCAATTAGACTATTTCCTGTTTAATTGAACTCTTTATTTCCTGTCTTTGAGAACTTGTGTAAACAGACTTAATATCGGATTGTTCTCCGATTTTATTTACTTTATCTGGTTGTAGTTAATATTTCTTCTGTTGATGTACTATCTTTATTCTGTGGATGAGAATAGTAAAACCCTGACTGATGTAATACAGCTTAAGTATGCCCGATGGATCCATTAAATTGGGTTTGTCCATCGGTGCATGCTGCTGGCCATTATCACGCGTCCAGTCCCTTGGTATTTGGGACTGGGGCGTGACATGGTTTTTGTGGTGGCCCATGCAGGTCAACGACTAAAATATTCGGTTTCAACTTAGGGACCGAACAGGCCTGCAATAAAGGATAAGTTTTTAGGATCTCATCCACTTGCTTGAATCGTTTTTGATATCTGTATCGTATTCGAACTAATTTTGACTTGCATCTTGCCTTGATTCCTGTGCGCCTCTTATAGATTATTGTTGATGCAGAGTAATGGATCCACGAGAAAATGACGGAACTCCAGCCAGAACACCAGTAGGTGCTGAAGTCACTTACGGAGAAGATGAAGTGACGTTACTGAGTGGAGATCCCTCTACTCATCGAAGCAGCCAAGCAGATCCACAGGCTTCCCGATTCCGGCGTGATGATATTCCACCTCCGCCCCAGTTCACT
The DNA here is from genome assembly GCA_036927795.1 of Iris macrosiphon. Taxonomy (NCBI): domain Eukaryota; kingdom Viridiplantae; phylum Streptophyta; class Magnoliopsida; order Asparagales; family Iridaceae; genus Iris; species Iris macrosiphon. The sequence continues at coordinate 253,452,335 of JAYESA010000004.1, forward strand.
CCACAGATGCCTGTCTTTCCACCAGGCCAAGCAATGGACGGACAGCAGATGTTCCAGATATTCTACGCAATGATGCAAGCTCAGCAACAGATCCAAACTGAGGCCCAACGTCGCGAGGCTGAGTATTTGAGGAACAGTCTAGTAAATGCACTGGAGCAGGCCAACCTACCAGCTAGACGGCAACCGACGGGCTCTATCACTGATTTTTGCCAACTGAAGCCCCGTACTTTCTCTGGCAAGGAGGGACCAACAGAAGTGCATGAATGGCTCACCAATATACGACATCAATTAGAAGCAGCTGAGCTTCCCCAGGAACGCTGGATGACTGCCGTCAGAATGCAATTGACGGACAATGCTCATCACTGGTGGCTGTCCGAGGAGACCCGACTCGGACCAGACCGAGTTACTTGGGAAGAGTTCTCCAGACTCTTCCAGGAGATGTACATACCTGCTATCGCTCGATCAGAACTGAGGGACAAATTCAACCGCCTCACTCAGGAAGCTATGACGGTGGAAGAGTACAACGCCGAGTTCATCCGTCTGAGTCGCTTCGCTCCTACCTTGATCCCGACAGAAGTAGAGAAGGCCGAGAAGTTTTTCGACGGACTCAACATCGAACTGCAGAAACTGATTGGATCTGTCGCACCAACTTCGTACACGGACGTCCTTGCTGCAGCTCGACGCATGGAGCGCGTCACCAGGAGAGAAACCAGTCTGAAGAGGCCTTCCACATCAGTACCAGCCAGAGCAAACAATAGAGAAGCTGCCAAGAAACCTCATCTGCATCAAGCACCACAGGGATCTGTATCCAAAACCCTGACTCTTCCTACTTGTTACTACTGCGGCAAGATAGGCCATGTTGAGAAGGAGTGTAGACGTAAACACGGACTGTGCTTAGGTTGCGGATCCAGACAGCATGCAGTGAAGGACTGCCCTGATCGTAGGGAAGCACCAAGGGCAAACCAACAAGCTCTACCAGCACCAGGAGGACATCAACCAAGGCTACCCTTGGCACATCAAGCAGCACCCTACCAGCAAGCCCAGCAACATCAGCGAGCACCACCTCAAGGACGCGGCCAAGATTTCGCGATGACTGTGGGAGACGCGCAGAACCATGGAGTTGCTAATGCGAGTAAGTCTTTATAGTTGTTTCGTTTCTAGCATTTCTGTAGTTCGTGCCTGCTGGTTCGCAACCCCAGACTTGACCTGATAACCTTAACCTGATAACTTTAACCTGTTAATAATTGATAATAACCTAGTGTTAATCTAGTTTTGAACTTGATAATAACCTAGACTATTTTTGTTAACCTGATAAGTTTTGAAAAGATAACCTGGTTTTATAAAAACAGTAATTTTTTAGATTTCCCATATTTGGAAAATTGCATAAATTCTACTTAGGGAAATGATTTTTCCTATGTGTTCAAGCCCTGAACCTTGATTTTGTTTATTGTGATTCAAACAAAATTTGTAACCGTGTCATCTCTGTTGACCGGTTATTCTTTGATTGCGAGGACGCAATCCTCTTAAGGGGGGTATATTGTAATCCCCCTGATTTTCAAAGAATTTTAATTTAGATTTTCTGGAATTTTCTGGAAGTTTCTTGGATTTTTCTGTAATTAAATACCAGTGTTTTAATTATTAAAGGATTTTTTAATTGATAATAAATAATATTAAAATATTATGAAAAAGATATTTTATGGTGTAAAAATGAAAACTAGACATAGGGTATTTTCCGGGAATTTATTGGACCCCGGATGGATTTTAAGAGCCCTAAATACTATTGATTGGATTTATCTAATTATTATTATTATTATTATTATTATTATTATTATTATTATTATTGTTATTTTTATTTTCCGGCCCGGCCTAGTGGGCCGAAACCCAGCCCAGCCCAGCCCAGCCCTAGCTTAGCGGGTCGGGCGGGTCCGCCCAACCCGGATCCGCCGCCCGACCCGACCCGCAAATCCTTCTTCCCCAAACGCCTGCAGCCCCGACCCTGTCGCTTCCGTTCCGCCGGCCGCACCCGCCGCCCGCTTGCCTACCCGCGCCGCCTGGCCTTCCGTCACCTCCCCTTCGCTTCCCTCGTAACCGCCGACCGCCTCCCTTCTTCTTCCCTCACCCGCCGGCGCTCACCCTCCCCGATCACCCTATAAAACCCTAACCCCATCTCCTCGGCTCCGCCCCTTGACCACCGTCTCCTCGCCGCCTTTGCCCTGCCTCCTCCGGCCAGCAGCGATGCCGCGTCTCCCCTCCGCCCAGCCGTCTTCTCCGGCATAGCCCGCAGCAGCCCGCCCCCCAGCCGAAGCCTCCCCTCTCATCCCTCGACTTCCTCCTAAACCTGCCGCCTCCGGCCAAGTGAAGCCCCGGCTCCTCCGCTGAGCCTCCTGCCAGCACACCTCCGCACTCCAGCCCTTCCTCGGCCTGCTCCGGCGAAGCCCAGCCGCCTGAGCACTAAACCGTAGCCGAGGACACAGACACGGATATAGGAAGACTCGACACAGAAGGCCGGACACAGGGAAACCCTAACCCTAGTGAACAGTACTCGGACACAGTGTTGTGTCGGACACGAGTAAAACCCTAATTTTCTGAGTCTGTTCAGGTACTTGTATTTTCTTCCTCGTAACCCCATTTTCGATTCCGTCTTTTGCGTTGCAAAGCCTGTATGACCCTCTCGGTGCCCGGACAAACCGCTCGGGGCATCGCGTCCTGTGGTGATCGCACACCGCGATCCAAAAACAAGAAAAAAACTACACCCTGTTTCACCCCGGAATCGAGTACGCCCCGCCAAACGGGACGACTTGGTCGCGTGCGGACTTCACAGATACGTGTGCGTCGTTGATACGGACGTGCGGGATTTCGCAGAAGCTGATTCGGATGTGCGTGCACACCGGAATCAGTACGTATCCGCGGACATCGCCCCGTATCCGTCCATTCTGATTCTTGCTGTAACTTAGTGTACACACGTCGGATCAAGACGAAACTTGCGCCATCGGACTCGTAGAAATACGCTGGTCCTGTGGGTCAAGTTTGGTTCGATTCTGAGAACATTGGAAAATCGCGTGTCGTGGGCCCCACAAGCTCCACCTGACGGGTGATTTTGAGAACGGCTCATCGGAATCCAAATCTGGAAGTTCCGTTGGGTTCATCGTTCCTGACCTGTTGACACTAAGTTGGACTATTTTTGAGACCTTTGACCCTGACGCATTTTTCGGTACAAAAGGGCCCACATTTGGACCCCGCCTTGCCCCGGAAATAACGTTTTTGCCCTTGTCTCCAAATAGGACTCAAGGACAGGCGATCCTAGCTGATTAATATTTTCTGGATCTATTGGTGATGTTTGTTTCAGCAACCAGAGTACTGCCTGGAAATCCAGCCGAAGCTCGAGCTATAATTGAAACAGGAAACCCAGGCAAGTGTACCTTGCCATAAATGCAGTTATTGATTCATTTTGATTCTCTTGCCTTAAATTTTGTGACTGTTGTACTTGCCCTATCCAGTACTTTATACCCACGACACTTGACACAAAGCATGATATGGAATCTTTTTTATTATTCAAGAAGGATCTGTATAGGATATAGATTTCATAACTTGAGCTTTATTTCTTAGATCTTAATAAAGGACTGATTGCATTAGTTTAATCTTGCGTAAACATGAACATTGAGAACTGTGACGTGAGATTTCATTGGGTGGGGAGAGTATTACCATATCAAGGCTAATTATATTATATATATCTGGTTATCTGGAAGTGTCCTAGTCTCTGACACAGAGCTTTGGCACCTGTACTGGCCCTTCGAGAAAAACACTGCTATGGTTTCTTGTCACTGATCCTGTAGTAGTCTCAGCCTGAAGTATGATTAATAACTCTCAACTTGCATGATCACTTAGCTAGTTTAATTATTTACCCAGATTTGTTTGATAGCAACATCGGCATGCCACTGTCTTAGACTTATTAATTTCTGATGCTACTCTTGAGTTTAACATCTTGGTTGACTTGCATGTTCATTCACTGTATTATGGCTCGTATTCTTCTGTACCTTGTTACGTCCCTCTGAGGACCTGGTTTTGTTCTCCAGTTATAGCAGACGAGATCTACCCTGAGGTGTACGGAACAGGGGCACTACTTAGAGCAGTACCTGAACCTGACGACGAGGTGATCGCTGAGGACTTCTCCTGAACAATTACTACGCCATGCTCAGTCTTATGGCAATTAGACTATTTCCTGTTTAATTGAACTCTTTATTTCCTGTCTTTGAGAACTTGTGTAAACAGACTTAATATCGGATTATTCTCTGATTTTATTTACTTTATCTGGTTGAAGTTAATATTTCTTCTGTTGATGTACTATCTTTATTCTGTGGATGAGAATAGTAAAATCCTGACTGATGTAATACAGCTTAAGTATGCCCGATGGATCCATTAAATTGGGTTTGTCCATCGGTGCATGCTGCTGGCCATTATCACGCGTCCAGTCCCTCGGTATTTGGGACTGGGGCATGACATGGTTTTTGTGGTGGCCCATGCAGGTCAACGACTAAAATATTCGGTTTCAACTTAGGGACCGAACAGGCCTGCAATAAAGGATAAGTTTTTAGGATCTCATCCACTTGCTTGAATCATTTTTGATATCTGTATCGTATTCGAACTAATTTTGACTTGCATCTTGCCTTGATTCCTGTGCGCCTCTTATAGATTATTGTTGATGCAGAGTAATGGATCCACAAGAAAATGACGAAACTCCAGCCAGAACACCAGTAGGTGCTGAAGTCACTTACGGAGAAGATGAAGTGACGTTACTGAGTGGAGATCCCTCTACTCACCGAAGCAGCCAAGCAGATCCACAGGCTTCCCGATTCCGGCGTGATGATATTCCACCTCCGCCCCAGTTCACTCCACAGATGCCTGTCTTTCCACCAGGCCAAGCAATGGACGGACAGCAAATGTTCCAGATATTCTATGCAATGATGCAAGCTCAGCAACAGATCCAAACTGAGGCCCAACGTCGCGAGGCTGAGTACTTGAGGAACAGTCTAGTAAATGCACTGGAGCAGGCCAACCTACCAGCTAGACGGCAACCGACGGGCTCTATCACTGATTTCCGCCAACTGAAGCCCCGTACTTTCTCTGGCAAGGAGGGACCAACAGAAGTGCATGAATGGCTCACCAATATACGACATCAATTAGAAGCAGCTGAGCTTCCCCAGGAACGCTGGATGACTGCCGTCAGAATGCAATTGACGGACAATGCTCATCACTGGTGGCTGTCCGAGGAGACCCGACTCGGACCAGACCGAGTTACTTGGGAAGAGTTCTCCAGACTCTTCCAGGAGATGTACATACCTGCTATCGCTCGATCAGAACTGAGGGACAAATTCAACCGCCTCACTCAGGAAGCTATGACGGTGGAAGAGTACAACGCCGAGTTCATCCGTCTGAGTCGCTTTGCTCCTACCTTGATCCCGACAGAAGTAGAGAAGGCCGAGAAGTTTTTCGACGGACTCAACATCGAACTGCAGAAACTGATTGGATCTGTCGCACCAACTTCGTACACGGACGTCCTTGCTGCAGCTCGACGCATGGAGCGCGTCACCAGGAGAGAAACCAGTCTGAAGAGGCCTTCCACATCAGTACCAGCCAGAGCAAACAATAGAGAAGCTGCCAAGAAACCTCATCTGCATCAAGCACCACAGGGATCTGTATCCAAAACCCTGACTCTTCCTACTTGTTACTACTGCGGCAAGATAGGCCATGTTGAGAAGGAGTGTAGACGTAAACACGGACTGTGCTTAGGTTGCGGATCCAGACAGCATGCAGTGAAGGACTGCCCTGATCGTAGGGAAGCACCAAGGGCAAACCAACAAGCTCTACCAGCACCAGGAGAACATCAACCAAGGCTACCCTTGGCACATCAAGCAGCACCCTACCAGCAAGCCCAGCAACATCAGCGAGCACCACCTCAAGGACGAGGCCAAGATTTCGCGATGACTGTGGGAGACGCGCAGAACCATGGAGTTGCTAATGCGAGTAAGTCTTTATAGTTGTTTCGTTTCTAGCATTTCTGTAGTTCGTGCCTGCTGGTTCGCAACCCCAGACTTGACCTGATAACCTTAACCTGATAACTTTAACCTGTTAATAATTGATAATAACCTAGTGTTAATCTAGTTTTGAACTTGATAATAACCTAGACTGTTTTTGTTAACCTGATAAGTTTTGAAAAGATAACCTGGTTTTATAAAAACAGTAATTTTTTAGATTTCCCACATTTGAAAAATTGCATAAATTCTACTTAGGGAAATGATTTTTCCTATGTGTTCAAGCCCTGAACCTTGATTTTGTTTATTGTGATTCAAACAAAATTTGTAACCGTGTCATCTCTGTTGACCGGTTATTCTTTGATTGCGAGGACGCAATCCTCTTAAGGGGGGTATATTGTAATCCCCCTGATTTTCAAAGAATTTTAATTTAGATTTTCTGGAATTTTATGGAAGTTTCTTGGATTTTCTGTAATTAAATACCAGTGTTTTAATTATTAAAGGATTTTTTAATTGATAATAAATAATATTAAAATATTATGAAAAAGATATTTTATGGTGTAAAAATGAAAACTAGACATAGGGTATTTTCCGGGAATTTATTGGACCCCGGATGGATTTTAAGAGCCCTAAATACTATTGATTGGATTTATCTAATTATTATTATTATTATTATTATTATTATTATTATTATTATTATTATTGTTATTTTTATTTTCTGGCCCGGCCCAGTGGGCCGAAACCCAGCCCTAGCTTAGCGGGTCGGGCGGGTCCGCCCAACCCGGATTCGCCGCCCGACCCGACCCGCAAATCCTTCTTCCCCAAACGCCTGCAGCCCCGACCCTGCCGCTTCCGCTCCGCCGGCCGCACCCGCCGCCCGCTTGCCTACCCGCGCCGCCTGGCCTCCCGTCACCTCCCCTTCGCTTCCCTCGTAACCGCCGACCGCCTCCCTTCTTCTTCCCTCACCCGCCGGCGCTCACCCTCCCCGATCACCCTATAAAACCCTAACCCCATCTCCTCGGCTCCGCCCCTTGACCACCGTCTCCTCGCCGCCTTTGCCCTGCCTCCTCCGGCCAGCAGCGACGCCGCGTCTCCCCTCCGCCCAGCCGTCTTCTCCGGCATAGCCCGCAGCAGCCCGCCCCCCAGCCGAAGCCTCCCCTCTCATCCCTCGACTTCCTCCTAAACCCGCCGCCTCCGGCCAAGTGAAGCCCCGGCTCCTCCGCTGAGCCTCCTGCCAGCACACCTCCGCACTCCAGCCCTTCCTCGGCCTGCTCCGGCGAAGCCCAGCCGCCTGAGCACTAAACCGTAACCGAGGACACAGACACGGATACAGGAAGACTCGACACAGAAGGTCGGAAACAGGGAAACCCTAACCCTAGTGAACAGTACTCGGACACAGTGTTGTGTCGGACACGAGTAAAACCCTAATTTTCTGAGTCTGTTCAGGTACTTGTATTTTCTTCCTCGTAACCCCGTTTTCAATTCCGTCTTTTGCGTTGCAAAGCCTGTATGACCCTCTCGGTGCCCGAACAAACCGCTCGGGGCATCGCGTCCTGTGGTGATCGCACACCGCGATCCAAAAACAAGAAAAAAACTACACCCTGTTTCACCCCGGAATCGAGTACGCCCCGCCAAACGGGACGACTTGGTCGCGTGCGGACTTCACAGATACGTGTGCGTCGTTGATACGGACGTGCGGGATTTCGCAGAAGCTGATTCGGATGTGCGTGCACACCGGAATCAGTGCGTATCCGCGGACATCGCCCCGTATCCGTCCATTCTGATTCTTGCTGTAACTTAGTGTACACACGTTGGATCGAGACGAAACTTGCACCATCAGACTCGTAGAAATACGCTGGTCCTGTGGGTCAAGTTTGGTTCGATTCTGAGAACGTTGGAAAATCGCGTGTCGTGGGCCCCCCAGGCTCCACCTGACGGGTGATTTTGAGAACGGCTCATCGGAATCCAAATCTGGAAGTTCCGTTGGGTTCATCGTTCCTGACCTGTTGACACTAAGTTGGACTATTTTTGAGACCTTTGACCCTGACGCATTTTTCGGTACAAAGCGGCCCACATTTGGACCCCGACTTGCCCCGAAAATGACGTTTTTGCCCTTGTCTCCAAATAGGACTCAAGGACAGGCGATCCTAGCTGATTAATATTTTCTGGATCTATTGGTGATGTTTGTTTCTGCAACCGGAGTACTGCCTGGAAATCCAGCCGAAGCTCGAGCTATAATTGAAACAGGAAACCCAGGCAAGTGTACATTGCCATAAATGCAGTTATTGATTCATTTTGATTCTCTTGCCTTAAATTTTGTGACTGTTGTACTTGCCCTATCCAGTACTTTATACCCAGGACACTTGACACAAAGCATGATATGGAATCTTTTTGATTATTCAAGAAGGATCTGTATAGGATATAGATTTCATAACTTGAGCTTTATTTCTTAGATCTTAATAAAGGACTGATTGCATTAGTTTAATCTTGCGTAAACATGAACATTGAGAACTGTGATGTGAGATTTCATTGGGTGGGGAGAGTATTACCATATCAAGGCTGATTATATTATATATATCTGGTTATCTGGAAGTGTCCTAGTCTCTGACACAGAGCTTTGGCACCTGTACTGGCCCTTCGAGAAAAATACTGCTATGGTTTCTTGTCACTGATCCTGTAGTAGTCTCAGCCTGAAGTATGATTAATAACTCTCAACTTGCATGATCACTTAGCTAGTTTAATTATTTATCCAGATTTGTTTGATAGCAACATCGGCATGCCACTGTCTTAGACTTATTAATTTCTGATGCTACTCTTGAGTTTAACATCTTGGTTGACTTGCATGTTCATTCACTGTATTATGGCTCGTATTCTTCTGTACCTTGTTACGTCCCTCTGAGGACCTGGTTTTGTTCTCCAGTTATAGCAGACGAGATCTACCCTGAGGTGTACGGAACAGGGGCACTACTTGGAGCAGTACCTGAACCTGACGATGAGGTGATCGCTGAGGACTTCTCCTGAACAATTACTGCGCCATGCTCAGTCTTATGGCAATTAGACTATTTCCTGTTTAATTGAACTCTTTATTTCCTGTCTTTGAGAACTTGTGTAAACAGACTTAATATCGGATTGTTCTCCGATTTTATTTACTTTATCTGGTTGTAGTTAATATTTCTTCTGTTGATGTACTATCTTTATTCTGTGGATGAGAATAGTAAAACCCTGACTGATGTAATACAGCTTAAGTATGCCCGATGGATCCATTAAATTGGGTTTGTCCATCGGTGCATGCTGCTGGCCATTATCACGCGTCCAGTCCCTCGGTATTTGGGACTGGGGCATGACATAGTTTTTGTGGTGGCCCATGCAGGTCAACGACTAAAATATTCGATTTCAACTTAGGGACCGAACAGGCCTGCAATAAAGGATAAGTTTTTAGGATCTCATCCACTTGCTTGAATCGTTTTTGATATCTGTATCGTATTCGAACTAATTTTGACTTGCATCTTGCCTTGATTCCTGTGCGCCTCTTATAGATTATTGTTGATGCAGAGTAATGGATCCACGAGAAAATGACGGAACTCCAGCCAGAACACCAGTAGGTGCTGAAGTCACTTACGGAGAAGATTAAGTGACGTTACTGAGTGGAGATCCCTCTACTCACCGAAGCAGCCAAGCAGATCCACAGGCTTCCCGATTCCGGCGTGATGATATTCCACCTCCGCCCCAGTTTACTCCACAGATGCCTGTCTTTCCACCAGGCCAAGCAATGGACGGACAGCAGATGTTCCAGATATTCTATGCAATGTTGTAAGCTCAGCAACAGATCCAAACTGAGGCCCAACGTCGCGAGGCTGAGTACTTGAGGAACAGTCTAGTAAATGCACTGGAGCAGGCCAACCTACCAGCTAGACGGCAACCGACGGGCTCTATCACTGATTTCCGCCAACTGAAGCCCCGTACTTTCTCTGGCAAGGAGGGACCAACAGAAGTGCATGAATGGCTCACCAATATACGACATCAATTAGAAGCAGCTGAGCTTCCCCAGGAACGCTGGATGACTGCCGTCAGAATGCAATTAACGGACAATGCTCATCACTGGTGGCTGTCCGAGGAGACCCGACTCGGACCAGACCGAGTTACTTGGGAAGAGTTCTCCAGACTCTTCCAGGAGATGTACATACCTGCTATCGCTCGATCAGAACTGAGGGACAAATTCAACCGCCTCACTCAGGAAGCTATGACGGTGGAAGAGTACAACGCCGAGTTCATCCGTCTGAGTCGCTTCGCTCCTACCTTGATCCCGACAGAAGTAGAGAAGGTCGAGAAGTTTTTCGACGGACTCAACATCGAACTGCAGAAACTGATTGGATCTGTCGCACCAACTTCGTACACGGACGTCCTTGCTGCAGCTCGACGCATGGAGCGCGTCACCAGGAGAGAAACCAGTCTGAAGAGGCCTTCCACATCAGTACCAGCCAGAGCAAACAATGGAGAAGCTGCCAAGAAACCTCATCTGCATCAAGCACCACAGGGATCTGTATCCAAAACCCTGACTCTTCCTACTTGTTACTACTGCGGCAAGATAGGCCATGTTGAGAAGGAGTGTAGACGTAAACACGGACTGTGCTTAGGTTGCGGATCCAGACAGCATGCAGTGAAGGACTGCCCTGATCGTAGGGAAGCACCAAGGGCAAACCAACAAGCTCTACCAATACCAGGAGGACATCAACCAAGGCTACCCTTGGCACATCAAGCAGCACCCTACCAGCAAGCCCAGCAACATCAGCGAGCACCACCTCAAGGACGCGGCCAAGATTTCGCGATGACTGTGGGAGACGCGCAGAACCATGGAGTTGCTAATGAGAGTAAGTCTTTATAGTTGTTTCGTTTCTAGCATTTCTGTAGTTCGTGCTTGCTGGTTCGCAACCCCAGACTTGAGCTGATAACCTTAACCTGATAACTTTAACCTGTTAATAATTGATAATAACCTAGTGTTAATCTAGTTTTTAACTTGATAATAACCTAGACTGTTTTTGTTAACCTGATAAGTTTTGAAAAGATAACCTGGTTTTATAAAAACAGTAATTTTTTAGATTTCCCACATTTCGGAAATTGCATAAATTCTACTTAGGGAAATGATTTTTCCTATGTGTTCAAGCCCTGAACCTTGATTTTCTTTATTGTGATTCAAATAAAATTTGTAACCGTGTCATCTCTGTTGACCGGTTATTCTTTGATTGTGAGGACGCAATCCTCTTAAGGGGGGTATATTGTAATCCCCCTGATTTTCAAAGAATTTTAATTTAGATTTTCTGGAATTTTCTGGAAGTTTCTTGGATTTTTCTGTAATTAAATACCAGTGTTTTAATTATTAAAGGATTTTTTAATTGATAATAAATCATATTAAAATATTATGAAAAAGATATTTTATGGTGTAAAAATGAAAACTAGACATAGGGTATTTTCCGGGAATTTATTGGACCCCGGATGAATTTTAAGAGCCCTAAATACTATTGATTGGATTTATCTAATTATTATTATTATTATTATTATTATTATTATTGTTATTTTTATTTTTCGGCCCGGCCCAGTGGGCCGAAACCCAGCCCAGCCCAGCCCTAGCTTAGCGGGTCGGGCGGGTCCGCCCAACCCGGATCCGCCGCCCGACCCGACCCGCAAATCCTTCTTCCCCAAACGCCTGCAGCCCCGACCCTGCCGCTTCCGCTCCGCCGGCCGCACCCGCCGCCCGCTTGCCTACCCGCGCCGCCTGGCCTCCCGTCACCTCCCCTTCGCTTCCCTCGTAACCGCCGACCGCCTCCCTTCTTCTTCCCTCACCCGCCGGCGCTCACCCTCCCCGATCACCCTATAAAACCCTAACCCCATCTCCTCGGCTCCGCCCCTTGACCACCGTCTCCTCGCCGCCTTTGCCCTGCCTCCTCCGGCCAGCAGCGACGCCGCGTCTCCCCTCCGCCCAGCCGTCTTCTCCGGCATAGCCCGCAGCAGCCCGCCCCCCAGCCGAAGCCTCCCCTCTCATCCCTCGACTTCCTCCTAAACCTGCCGCCTCCGGCCAAGTGAAGCCCCGGCTCCTCCGCTGAGCCTCCTGCCAGCACACCTCCGCACTCCAGCCCTTCCTCGGCCTGCTCCGGCGAAGCCCAGCCGCCTGAGCACTAAACCGTAACCGAGGACACAGACACGGATACAGGAAGACTCGACACAGAAGGCCGGACACAGGGAAACCCTAACCCTAGTGAACAGTACTCGGACACAGTGTTGTGTCGGACACGAGTAAAACCCTAATTTTCTGAGTCTGTTCAGGTACTTGTATTTTCTTCCTCGTAACCCCGTTTTCGATTTCGTCTTTTGCGTTGCAAAGCCTGTATGACCCTCTCGGTGTCCGGACAAACCGCTCGGGACATCGCGTCCTGTGGTGATCGCACACCGCGATCCAAAAACAAGAAAAAAACTACACCCTGTTTTACCCCAGAATCGAGTACGCCCCGCCAAACGGGACGACTTGGTCGCGTGCGGACTTCACAGATACGTGTGCGTCGTTGATACGGACGTGCAGGATTTCGCAGAAGCTGATTCGGATGTGCGTGCACACCGAAATCAGTGCGTATCCGCGGACATCGCCCCGTATCCGTCCATTCTGATTCTTGCTGTAACTTAGTGTACACACGTCGGATCGAGACGAAACTTGCGCCATCGGACTCATAGAAATACGCTGGTCCTGTGGGTCAAGTTTGGTTCGATTCTGAGAACGTTGGAAAATCGCGTGTCGTGGGCCCCCCAGGCTCCACCTGACGGGTGATTTTGAGAACGGCTCATCGGAATCCAAATCTGGAAGTTCCGTTGGGTTCATCGTTCCTGACCTGTTGACACTAAGTTGGACTATTTTTGAGACCTTTGACCCTGACGCGTTTTTTGGTACAAAGCGGCCCACATTTGGACCCCGCCTTGCCCCGGAAATGACGTTTTTGCCCTTGTCTCCAAATAGGACTCAAGGACAGGCGATCCTAGCTGATTAATATTTTCTGGATCTATTGGTGATGTTTGTTTCAGCAACCGGAGTACTGCCTGGAAATCCAGTCGAAGCTCGAGCTATAATTGAAACAGGAAACACAGGCAAGTGTACCTTGCCATAAATGCAGTTATTGATTCATTTTGATTCTCTTGCCTTAAATTTTGTGACTGTTGTACTTGCCCTATCCAGTACTTTATACCCAGGACACTTGACACAAAGCATGATATGGAATCTTTTTTATTATTCAAGAAGGATCTGTATAGGATATAGATTTCATAACTTGAGCTTTATTTCTTAGATCTTAATAAAGGACTGATTGTATTAGTTTAATCTTGCGTAAACATGAACATTGAGAACTGTGACGTGAGATTTCATTGGGTGGGGAGAGTATTACCATATCAAGGCTGATTATATTATATATATCTGGTTATCTGGAAGTGTCCTAGTCTCTGACACAGAGCTTTGGCACCTGTACTGGCCCTTCGAGAAAAACACTGCTATGGTTTCTTGTCACTGATCCTGTAGTAGTCTCAGCCTGAAGTATGATTAATAACTCTCAACTTGCATGATCACTTAGCTAGTTTAATTATTTACCCAGATTTGTTTGATAGCAACATCGGCATGCCACTGTCTTAGACTTATTAATTTCTGATGCTACTCTTGAGTTTAACATCTTGGTTGACTTGCATGTTCATTCACTATATTATGGCTCGTATTCTTCTGTACCTTGTTACGTCCCTCTGAGGACCTGGTTTTGTTCTCCAGTTATAGCAGACGAGATCTACCCTGAGGTGTACGGAACAGGGGCACTACTTGGAGCAGTACCTGAACCTGACGATGAGGTAATCGCTGAGGACTTCTCCTGAACAATTACTGCGCCATGCTCAGTCTTATGGCAATTAGACTATTTCCTGTTTAATTGAACTCTTTATTTCCTGTCTTTGAGAACTTGTGTAAACAGACTTAATATCGGATTGTTCTCCGATTTTATTTACTTTATCTGGTTGTAGTTAATATTTCTTCTGTTGATGTACTATCTTTATTCTGTGGATGAGAATAGTAAAACCCTGACTGATGTAATACAGCTTAAGTATGCCCGATGGATCCATTAAATTGGGTTTGTCCAACGGTGCATGCTGCTGGCCATTATCACGCGTCCAGTCCCTCGGTATTTAGGACTGGGGCGTGACATGGTTTTTGTGGTGGCCCATGCAGGTCAACGACTAAAATATTCGGTTTCAACTTAGAGACCGAACAGGCCTGCAATAAAGGATAAGTTTTTAGGATCTCATCCACTTGCTTGAATCGTTTTTGATATCTGTATCGTATTCGAACTAATTTTGACTTGCATCTTGCCTTGATTCCTGTGCGCCTCTTATAGATTATTGTTGATGCAGAGTAATGGATCCACGAGAAAATGACGGAACTCCAGCCAGAACACCAGTAGGTGCTGAAGTCACTTACGGAGAAGATGAAGTGACGTTACTGAGTGGAGATCCCTCTACTCACCGAAGCAGCCAAGCAGATCCACAGGCTTCCCGATTCCGGCGTGATGATATTCCACCTCCGCCCCAGTTTACTCTACAGATGCCTGTCTTTCCACCAGGCCAAGCAATGGACGGACAGCAGATGTTCCAGATATTCTACGCAATGATGCAAGCTCAGCAACAGATCCAAACTGAGGCCCAACGTCGCGAGGCTGAGTACTTGAGGAACAGTCTAGTAAATGCACTGGAGCAGGCCAACCTACCAGCTAGACGGCAACCGACGGGCTCTATCACTGATTTCCGCCAACTGAAGCCCCGTACTTTCTCTGGCAAGGAGGGACCAACAGAAGTGCATGAATGGCTCACCAATATACGACATCAATTAGAAGCAGCTGAGCTTCCCCAGGAACGCTGGATGACTGCCGTCAGAATGCAATTGACGGACAATGCTCATCACTGGTGGCTGTCCGAGGAGACCCGACTCGGACCAGACCGAGTTACTTGGGAAGAGTTCTCCAGACTCTTCCAGGAGATGTACATACCTGCTATCGCTCGATCAGAACTGAGGGACAAATTCAACCGCCTCACTCAGGAAGCTATGACGGTGGAAGAGTACAACGCCGAGTTCATCCGTCTGAGTCGCTTCGCTCCTACCTTGATCCCGACAGAAGTAGAGAAGGCCGAGAAGTTTTTCGACGGACTCAACATCGAACTGCAGAAACTGATTGGATCTGTCGCACCAACTTCGTACACGGACGTCCTTGCTGCAGCTCGACGCATGGAGCGCGTCACCAGGAGAGAAACCAGTCTGAAGAGGCCTTCCACATCATTACCAGCCAGAGCAAACAATGGAGAAGCTGCCAAGAAACCTCATCTGCATCAAGCACCACAGGGATCTGTATCCAAAACCCTGACTCTTCCTACTTGTTACTACTGCGGCAAGATAGGCCATGTTGAGAAGGAGTGTAGACGTAAACACGGACTGTGCTTAGGTTGCGAATCCAGACAGCATGCAGTGAAGGACTGCCCTGATCGTAGGGAAGCACCAAGGGCAAACCAAAAAGCTCTACCAACACCAGGAGGACATTAACCAAGGCTACCCTTGGCACATCAAGCAGCACCCTACCAGCAAGCCCAGCAACATCAGCGAGCACCACCTCAAGGACGCGGCCAAGATTTTGCGATGACTGTGGGAGACGCGCAGAACCATGGAGTTGCTAATGCGAGTAAGTCTTTATAGTTGTTTCGTTTCTAGCATTTCTGTAGTTCGTGCCTGCTGGTTCGCAACCCCAGACTTGACCTGATAACCTTAACCTGATAACTTTAACCTGTTAATAATTGATAATAACCTAGTGTTAATCTAGTTTTGAACTTGATAATAACCTAGACTGTTTTTGTTAACCTGATAAGTTTTGAAAAGATAACCTGGTTTTATAAAAACAGTAATTTTTTAGATTTCCCACATTTGGGAAATTGCATAAATTCTACTTAGGGAAATAATTTTTCCTATGTGTTCAAGCCCTGAACCTTGATTTTCTTTATTGTGATTCAAATAAAATTTGTAACCGTGTCATCTCTGTTGACCAGTTATTCTTTGATTGCGAGGACGCAATCCTCTTAAGGGGGTATATTGTAATCCCCCTGATTTTCAAAGAATTTTAATTTAGATTTTCTGGAATTTTCTGGAAGTTTCTTGGATTTTTCTGTAATTAAATACCAGTGTTTTAATTATTAAAGGATTTTTTAATTGATAATAAATAATATTAAAATATTATGAAAAAGATATTTTATGGTGTAAAAATGAAAACTAGACATAGGGTATTTTCCGGGAATTTATTGGACCCCGGATGGATTTTAAGAGCCCTAAATACTATTGATTGGATTTATCTAATTATTATTATTATTATTATTATTATTATTATTATTATTATTATTATTATTATTATTATTATTATTATTATTATTTTCCGGCCCGGCCCAGTGGGCCGAAACCCAGCCCAGCCCAGCCCTAGCTTAGCGGGTCGGGCGGGTCCGCCCAACCCGGATCCGCCGCCCGACCCGACCCGCAAATCCTTCTTCCCCAAACGCCTGCAGCCCCGACCCTATCGCTTCCGCTCCGCCGGCCGCACCCGCCGCCCGCTCGCCTACCCGCGCCGCCTGGCCTCCCGTCACCTCCCCTTCGCTTCCCTCGTAACCGCCGACCGCCTCCCTTCTTCTTCCCTCACCCGCCGGCGCTCACCCTCCCCGATCACCCTATAAAACCCTAACCCCATCTCCTCGGCTCCGCCCCTTGACCACCGTCTCCTCGCCGCCTTTGCCCTGCCTCCTCCGGCCAGCAGCGACGCCGCGTCTCCCCTCCGCCCAGCCGTCTTCTCCGGCATAGCCCGCAGCAGCCCGCCCCCCAGCCGAAGCCTCCCCTCTCATCCCTCGACTTCCTCCTAAACCCGCCGCCTCCGGCCAAGTGAAGCCCCGGCTCCTCCGCTGAGCCTCCTGCCAGCACACCTCCGCACTCCAGCCCTTCCTCGGCCTGCTCCGGCGAAGCCCAGCCGCCTGAGCACTAAACCGTAACCGAGGACACAGACACGGATACAGGAAGACTCGACACAAAAGGCCGGACACAGGGAAACCCTAACCCTAGTGAACAGTACTCGGACACAGTGTTGTGTCGGACACGAGTAAAACCCTAATTTTTTGAGTCTGTTCAGATACTTATATTTTCTTCCTCGTAACCCCGTTTTCGATTTCGTCTTTTGCGTTGCAAAGCCTGTATGACCCTCTCGGTGCCCGGACAAACCGCTCGGGGCATCGCGTCCTGTGGTGATCGCACACCGCGATCCAAAAACAGGAAAAAAACCACACCCTGTTTCACCCAGGAATCGAGTACGCCCCGCCAAATGGGACGACTTGGTCGCGTGCGGACTTCACAGATACGTGTGCGTCGTTGATACGGACGTGCGGGATTTCGCAGAAGCTGATTCGGATATGCGTGCACACCGAAATCAGTGCGTATCCGCGGACATCGCCCCATATCCGTCTATTCTGATTCTTGCTGTAACTTAGTGTACACACGTCGGATCGAGACGAAACTTACGCCATCGGACTCGTAGCAATACGCTGGTCCTGTGGGTCAAGTTTGGTTCAATTCTGAGAACGTTGGAAAATCGCGTGTCGTGGGCCCCACAGGCTCCACCTGACGGGTGATTTTGAGAACGGCTCATCGGAATCCAAATCTGGAAGTTCCGTTGGGTTCATCGTTCCTGACCTGTTGACACTAAGTTGGACTATTTTTGAGACCTTTGACCCTGACGCATTTTTCGGTACAAAGCGGCCCACATTTGGACCCCGCCTTGCCCCGGAAATGACGTTTTTGCCCTTGTCTCCAAATAGGACTCAAGGACAGGCGATCCTAGCTGATTAATATTTTCTGGATCTGTTGGTGATGTTTGTTTCAGCAACCGGAGTACTGCCTAAAAATCCAGCCGAAGCTCGAGCTATAATTGAAACAGGAAACCCAGGCAAGTGTACCTTGCCATAAATGCAGTTATTGATTCATTTTGATTCTCTTGCCTTAAATTTTGTGACTGTTGTACTTGCCCTATCCAGTACTTTATACCCAGGACACTTGACACAAAGCATGATATAGAATCTTTTTGATTATTCAAGAAGGATCTGTATAGGATATAGATTTCATAACTTGAGCTTTATTTCTTAGATCTTAATAAAGGACTGATTGCATTAGTTTAATCTTGCGTAAACATGAACATTGAGAACTGTGACGTGAGATTTCATTGGGTGGGGAGAGTATTACCATATCAAGGCTGATTATATTATATATATCTGGTTATCTGGAAGTGTCCTAGTCTCTGACACAGAGCTTTGGCACCTGTACTGGCCCTTCGAGAAAAACACTGCTATGGTTTCTTGTCACTGATCCTGTAGTAGTCTCAGCCTGAAGTATGATTAATAACTCTCAACTTGCATGATTACTTAGCTAGTTTAATTATTTACCCAGATTTGTTTGATAGCAACATCGGCATGCCACTGTCTTAGACTTATTAATTTCTGATGCTACTCTTGAGTTTAACATCTTGGTTGACTTGCATGTTCATTCACTGTATTATGGCTCGTATTCTTCTGTACCTTGTTACGTCCCTCTGAGGACCTGGTTTTGTTCTCCAGTTATAGCAGACGAGATCTACCCTGAGGTGTACGGAACAGGGGCACTACTTGGAGCAGTACCTGAACCTGACGACGAGGTGATCGCTGAGGACTTCTCCTGAACAATTACTGCGCCATGCTCAGTCTTATGGCAATTAGACTATTTCCTGTTTAATTGAACTCTTTATTTCCTGTCTTTGAGAACTTGTGTAAACAGACTTAATATCGGATTTTTCTCCGATTTTATTTACTTTATCTGGTTGTAGTTAATATTTCTTCTGTTGATGTACTATCTTTATTCTGTGGATGAGAATAGTAAAACCCTAACTGATGTAATACAGCTTAAGTATGCCCGATGGATCCATTAAATTGGGTTTGTCCATCGGTGCATGCTGCTGGCCATTATCACGCGTCCAGTCCCTCGGTATTTGGGACTAGGGCGTGACAACATCCCAGGAAGAAGCATTAGATTGGTGCAGAGAAGTTGGAAGACGACATAATATAGTCATTGTCATTACAAGATCCATCAGATCTCGGCCGGACTGAAAATATGTAGAGCTGGGCTGCGAAAGAGGAGGTGTGTTCAGGGATCATCATAAAAAAAAGGGTGTTGTTGAAAAAAAAATCCCAAAAAAAAAACGTTGGGACGAGAAAATATGGTTGTCCATTTAAGTTGTTGATTGTAAAAGTGGAAGATGTGAAGTGGATAATCGAAGTTAAGAATGGAATACACAATCATCCTATTCCAGATATACTTACGGGTCATGCCTACGTGGCATGGTTGAAGGAAGATGAGAGAAAGTTGGTTGAAGAAATATTCCTTTCCGGAGTTGCACTGAAACAAATTTATTCTGCCGTGCGACAAAAAGAAGATGGAAAGAAGTCAACCATGAGTACGATCTATAATAGTTTGGCGAGAGCAAAATGTAATAGTATGAAAGGAAGAATGGCGATATAGCAAGTATTGAAGTTGCATGGGGAGCATGACTACGCGGAGTACCGTAGAAGACATCCACAAACTGATGAACTCCTTTCATTATTTTGGGCTCATCCTGATTGCACACACTTGGCTCGGTCTTTCGCAGACGTGTTGGCCCTTGATTGTACAATAAGACCAATAAGTTCAAGATGCCTCTTTTTCACATTGTTGGGTTTACGTCTATGGGAAAAACATTTTCAGTCATTTTTTGTTGTATGAATAGTGAGAGTATAGGATTACACTTGGGCGTTGAGGAAATTACAATCCCTTTACACATGATACAAAGAGCCCTCTGTTTTTGTTACCGACAGAGAATATGCGCTGATAAATGCTACAGATATTGTATTTTCTCATGTGCATAGACTACTATGCACTTGGCATATAAATCGAAATATCCAAGCTCAATACAAGAAGAAATTTGAAAATGTGGACGATAAAATCGACATGGTTCACTTCGAAGAATTCTACAATGATTGGAGTCTTGTATGGCGAGCAAGTACTACGGACAGCTACGACACAGCATGGTACGTGTTCAAACAAAAGTGGGAGACGAGTAACCTGACATGCATATCTTATATCAAAGATACTTGGCTAGAACCACATAAAGAATAATTCGTCTTAGCATGGACGAACATGGTGAAGCATTATGGCACAATCACTACGAACCGGGTCGAAGGATCACACTCAAGTTTAAAAAGATATCTACGGTCATCGATCGGTAATTTTGTCTCCGTTTGGCAATCGATTCATTTGATGATTATTTTCACGGTGAATGAGATTGTAGCATCATTTGAGATGAGCCTCAATATTGTAAAGCATGAATACAAGCATGAACATCTCTTGGATGGTTTAATCCATGTAGTATCTCACAAGGCCTTGGGCTTATTGTTTGAGGAGATTGGTAGGTCGAAGTCGGTTGGTTATGATCCCGAGGTTTGCGGTTGTTCATATCGACAATCACTTGACCTTTCTTGTGCACATGAGATTAACGAATAATGTCAAAAATTTTACAGTCCTCAGTCTATAAAGGACTGTAGAAATTTCTATAGTCCCGCATTATTCTGCTCGATACATTCGACGAATGTCAAAATTGTATGCCCTAAAATCGGGTACGAGCATCCAAAAAAATGTCCAAACTACATCCTAAACTACATTCAGGACTTGTATGCCCTCATTTTAAGAATGGAAAGATAACCATTGAAAATTTACGAAATGCAATAGAAAATTTTAAAAAATTTGGAAAATTTTGTAAATGCAATAGAACAAGGAGAGGGAAGAATTATACCTTGATTCTTTCGAGACTTTGGGAGCCATCGACAAGGAGGAGGAGGAAGAAGTGGAGGAGGACGGCTCCGACAAGAAAGGGAGGAGGGGGGAGGGCTCCGGTAGAGGTTTGGAGGGTTTGGGAGGAGAGTTTAAAGTTTGGGCTAGTATGAGTAAACTTTTGGGCTAGTATGAGTAAACTTCATTCATTAATGGGCTAGCCTCAATCCTGGGCTAGCCCTAAGTAAACTTTGTAGTGCCCTTATCAACAGCCAAAGAAAAGTGTGGCAAGACCAAAATTAAACTGTGCCACAAGTCAGCTTAGAGGCTGTTTTGTTTTAGGATTTGGAGTTGGAGGCTTAGAAGAATTGGCTTAAGTTTGGATTTGGGACTAATTTACGTTTTTACGTTAAAAAAAATATATAAAATTTATTGTAATTTGATATAAACAATAAATTTTGTCTGTTTACAAAATTAGAATTTTAATATCGGAGGTTTTTTTTTGAAGTGGAGTACGGAAGTAGAAAATCCTTATTCTTACCTTTCGTATTTGTTTGGAGGAGCACTTGTTCTCTACTTTAACAAAAATAATATTTACTATTCATGTCACTTCAGCAAAAAGTTACATTTTTTTTACTCATTTCAACATCCAAACAAACATCAAACTTTAGAATTTTTTCACTTCTAAAAATATACGTGCTCAAAATTTTATCTTGAGGCCCAAAATTTTAAAAAAAAAAAAGTAGGGTAAATGTAGAATGGGTTGGATTTGTATGGTAATAGTAGAAAATGATAAAATGTGGTTTGGTCCCAAAGATTGTGTGATCAAAAATTAACGTGGAAAAAAATAATGTAAATCTAGAATTGTGCTTCAAATTAAGACTTACTATTCTACGAAATAATTTTCTACATTCTGAATCTAGAATTTCTCAGGCCCAACCTATAGCTCATGTGAGTTGGATTGGATCTGAGAATCTAAAAATTAGAACTTATGATAGATCCTACTATTCTACAAATTGAGCTCCTACAATCTTAATCTAGAATCTAGAATCTAGATATTGGATTTAGGCCTTACTAATGATGTTCTAACCTCCACTTCTTCAAAATATTCAAATATAAAATATATAATTCGTTCCACTCCACTGTAATGTGTACGTAAAATATTAATTTATAATTTGTTTTCGCTTGGTGAAACCAAACAGCCCATTATTTCACTAACAATTCGAGCACGAACATGCATTGATTTGAACTTTGTACCAGTATATTTTGAGAACAAAGACCTGCTGCCATTCATTGTAGAGTAGAGCTCAATGTCGACACTAGAGCTTTGAAACCGATCAATCACAGGGGAATGTTCGGGATTTCAATCCACAACCGATCGGAGTAGGATTCTTCTGCATATCAGAGACGGGTCAAAGGCATAGGAAAGGGACACCCACCAAAGAAGAGCATATTCTCTTTTGGAGAGAGCCGAACAAACAAGAGACATCGCTCGCTCGCACGCACGCGCACGCACGCACGCACGCACACGAGGCTCCTTCTAGTTCTAGAACAGGCAGGCGCCACCACAAGATTAATACTCAACATCCATGCATGGCCTAACTGCAAGCTTTAGTTGGCACAAAATTGACACGTTCAATGGATTATCGTTGGCAGAAAATCAACTTTTGTTATTTCCAACGAAAATTAATCTGTCGTGTCCGGACCTGCAAAGTTGCACACCGGGCCGGGGAGAGTCGGGTCTGACCGGACTTACGGGCCGAATTTGTCGATCCAGTCCGGACCTGCGGAGGAGGTGGGCCGAGCCGGTCCGAATCGTTGACCGGATCCGGGCCAACCCGGACCGGACCCGTGGCAGGTTCCGGGCCGATCCGCAGTTTTAGTCACCTTGAGTGTAAATTGAACCAAATAAAAATTTCAGAAAAATTTAAACTATGAGTCTTTTTTTTGCAAAAATGATTCATCTGAGAAGAATTTTTTTATATTTTACCCGTGAGAGAAGTTGCTGAACGAAGGTATGAAACTCTTGCTAAAATTGATCTCAAGTTCAGTTCTTTAAAATATTTGCGAGTACGATGAGCTAATATATATATATATATATATTATATATATTATATCGTATTTTATAGATTATTATTGGGAAGACTAAAAGACTATTATTGTAATTATACTAATCTTTATTCAGATTACTTAGGAAGACTAAAAAAATAACTTATGTAATAATCTAATTATTCTCATTAATTTAATGAACAATATTAAATGATAAATATATGTAAGGATATATTTGGAATAAAAAAATTCACGGTAAATCTATACTTGGTATAGATTCATTAAGGTCTCGTTTGGTTCGCGGAAAGGAAAGGAAAGGAAAGGAAAGGAAATTAAGTCCTTGTTCTTTTTCTTCCTTTGGAAAATTACAATTTCTATTCATTTTCTTTTCTGGTGTTTTGAAAGACAAAAAAAAATTGAAAGAAAAACGAATTATCTATTGTGGAAAAGTGATTCCTTGATTGGATGGGAGGAATCATTTTCCCTCCTATTTTTTCTTTCTATGGGAACATTTTTCTTTCTCCGTGAACCATACGAGGCCTAAAATTAATAGAAAGATCTAGATAATTACGAGAGCTGTCTTTTGATTTTCATATATATATATATATATATATATATATATATATATATATATATATAAGCCACACAGCCTTTCGGAAGGTGGGAATTCGAACTCAGGACCTACCCGTGGGTGTCCTCCCACATTATCACTAGACTAGTGATATATATATATATATATATATATATATATATATATATATATATATATATATATAACAATAAATTTAGAATAATTTAGGAGATTATCTTTTAGTCTTCTTAAATAATTGTAATAAATATTAGAATAATTATATCTTTTAATCTTCTTAATATAATATAAAAGAATGTATTAATATATACTATTATTTTATTATTAAGTAATATGATGCATATATGCTAGTATTTATAAAGGGGCATCATTTAAAAATTCACAAGGGTCTTCAAAAACTGTGGGTCTGCTCTTGGAACAATATTGTGCCGCAAAGGACTAGTTACGACATCACCTGAGTCTTGATGGAAACCAAATACAAATGAGCAATGCTAGGATTACAACTATATTTAGTTTACAATTGTATAGATGGCAGTTTTCAATTGAATATCTTCTCACCATGTGGGGATAGAGAGCAAGAAGGGATCCATTTGACAATTGTCGTATAAGTAGTTATAAGAGAGTTGTAAGTCAAATGTTTGTAAACTTAGAATTTTTGAATACAAATAATCAATAGGAGACTAAACTATGGATTATTAGTTCAGCAATTAGTAGCCTAACAATATCAATGTACATGCTAAGAGCATCTCCAATCCTATTTTCTTGTTATATATTGTGATTCCTAAGTGGCATAAAATACAAGACAATATTTTTTTCTATGTGACAAGATTATATTTACACAAGATAATAAAATAGAAAAGTGTTCTCGAATGCAAAAATATTGAGAAGACAATAAAAATTACTTTTTTCAACTTCCAAGATAACTTTTCGTTTTGTTCCTTTTATATAAATATTTTTATTCATATATAATTGATGATGTAAAGGTAAAATCATCGTGAAGTGCATTATCTAGAACAAGACAACCAACTTTACAATATTTTTGTCACGTCATGTCATGTCATATTCATAATTTATTTGACATTTATATTGGAGATAGACTTTTTAAATAAAACACACGTCATTATTTCTATGTGGCAACAGCTTTTTTTCCAAACTAACAATAGAGTTGAGATGCTCTTAACTTGCTAAGTAGAAGATGTCAAATGCTCGTGTTATCAAGCCCAATTTTCCAATTGTAGACACTGCCGGATTAGTTTCTGTCCCGTAGAGAACCTCTCTCTCTCTCTCTCTTCCAATTTTTTTATCCTTAGTTTAACAGCCTTTATTTGATATTTCAATTGACAGCAATCAAGCAATTTAATTCAACAATTATCGTAGTTATCAAAATGAAACCGATTTAGGGCAAATCCAGACCAAACAATTTCACAGTTTAGAATAAATCAAGCAATCAAAATTAAAACTCATCTACGGCTGCAGAGGCTTTTTCTCGTCATAGATGGATGAGAGTGAAGGTTACCGAAGAGAATCGGAATGAAGATCGACGCAGTGGTGGCCGATTGGGCGCATGGAGGCGGAGCTGGGGGGACGCAAATAGATAGGGGCGCTTCGCGTCGGGATCGGAGAGCATAGAAGATTTGGGGGAGGGGATTTTTGTGTTTGTTTTGTTTTGTTTTGTTTTATTTTATTTTATTCTTGGCGACAGACGGACAATGCCCAAGTATGTAACGTCGTCCATATTAAGTTGAGCGACTACACAGACGTCGTCAGACTATCGAAAGAGTTTCCACAGTTAACTATGCGAAATAGTGACGCAACTACCGACGTCCAAGTATCTTTTACTAAGCGACATGTCTGTATCTCGTACGACAACTGTTGATTATTGATCGTTGGTTAGTCGCTGATGAGCGACGTACCCAGTCTACCGCCCAGGGTGCGTCGCTGATCAACAATTATTTTTGAGAAATTTTGAGTTACCTTGCACTTTATTTACTCATATTCAGGATGTACTTCACATTATTTTCATAATGTACAAGTACTTCCACTTTTGACAGAATTCGTCCATAATTGACAGCCAACCTATTTGATCGAAAATTTTGGACTAAAATATTCCTATCTTTTCCCCTGTACTTAATAACGCGTCCCATCGAGCTCGGCTCCGCCCCCCTCCCTCTTTCTTCACCCATCTTCTCCTCCCCCCCCCTCCCCGACACCGTCATCGACCCCCTCCCCCCACCCCGCCCCACCCTCCCCGACACCTCGATTGTTGCTGTTGCTCGCGAGCGCGCGGTGGCGGGGGAGGGGGGTACGGAGTTGGGGACGGGGGGTTGCGGAGGTGGCGGGGAGGGGGGAGGAGGAGAGGGGTGAGAGGGAAGAGGGGGGGCGGGGCAACAGCGGTGGCATGGAGGGGGGGGGGGGGGGGGCGAGAAGGGAAGGGAGGGCGACGGAGGTGACGGGGAGGGGGTGGGGAGGCAGGACGGCGACTATGGCGGGAAGGAGGGGATGAGAGGAAAATAAATGAGAGATATTTTCGTCAAAAAAATTTGGTCAAATGGATTGACCGTCAATTCTTGACGGATTTCGTCAAAAAATTGAATATTTTATACATTATAAAAATAATGTGAGATGCACCCTGAATATGGATAAATAAAGTTAAAAAATAACTCAAAATTTCTCATTGTTTTTTGTTGTGTTACTCATGAGAATAATCGAAATTTTGCTTTAATATTTTCTGATTGAAGATGGAAGGATCAACGTTGTTATTTGTGAAGGAAAACTAATTAACCTACGGCGTAGCATATACTTTAAAACATTAAGAACGATCTATCTGAATGAAGCAAATGGCTCTTATCGAACATATCTTCTCTCTTCAACTATCTTGAAGTGCGACCCCTATGAACGAGTAAGGATCTTCTAGTAGATCATGATATCTATTGGATCGGACCGGGCCAGCTCGAGATTCGATTTGACCGAATTTGATCGATTTTGGTCCGGACTTAACCCGAAAGAAAAAGCGGGCCGGGCCGGCCCAACCCAGAAGGGAGAGACAAGGACCCAGACTGTGCACGCTACATTACATATCATTTGGACCTACTGTTTCTACACATTTTTCGCCATTTGATTTCGAGACCGTCCGTCCAACCAGAATTATGACCATTTTTTTTCTTCCAATTTTTTCTGAAATAATTTCCCTTCTGGTTGGACTTCTGATTTAATGGAAATCTTGATTAATTGATGCTACAACATACGAATATTGAGGAGCATAGTAATATGAATCACAAGATTCTCTCGTCTATGTAGATTGAAATGGCATCATTATTTGATTTTGAACACCATTTGAAGTAACAAAGCAAAGGCTTTTGCATGGGATATCTTTTTCTTGTTCTTATTGAAGGTACAGAAACCTTAAAATGTCAAAAACGATTCTGCCTTTAATATCCTCAGTAAGCACACTCCAAGAACAACACTCTTAGCTCCTATAAATAGGAATAAGAGATCATAATTTGTGATTTAAAGAATCTCCACTTAGTCTCATTCTGATCGTCCAAACTAGATCTAACGGTCCAAAACTATGTTAAAATTCTGCATTGGACAAAAGTAAGTATCGGTGATATATTGACGGTATATGGAGTCTAATTTTGGCTCTGCTATGAGTCCAGGTTCAATCGCAACTTATTTTTTGTTTGGCGACCACAAAAAATATGGAGTTTGATTAATATAATTGGTACTCCATCATAGAGTCAAGCCAATATGAATTATTTGTTGGTCATACTTGATATGGATTTTGATAAATATACCCTAGCACGAGATAAATTGATAACAACTGGCAGTGCAATAATGAAGTTAGATTGTTCTTTGATTTATGGTGAGTTTGGTAGCAAGTTAAAAAATTTGTGAAAAAAAAAAAAAAAATTTAGAGAATTATTTTATAAGAAAAAAATTATAGAATTTTGAATTTTTTATGAAAAAATTAATTTGGGTGTTTGCGTATCATTATTTTTCAATAAAAATAGTTATTTTTCATAAAAAATAATATTTTTCTATGGATTTGATTAGTTTTATTTTCCAAAAAAATTTGTGAGAGAAATATTTTCTGTGGAAAAAAAAGTCCAATCAAACATTGTCTTTAGTTGCCAACTCTTGGGGTCTGCTTGGTAACAGTATTTTTATCGATTTTAGGGTATTTTTGAACCGACTTTTTATGAAGTGTTTTAAAAATCGTTGCTTGTTATTTTTTTCGAGACACTGGTTTTGGTTGGCTCAAAAATTCCTCAAAATCGCTGTAATATAATTTTGAGTGTCTTTATAAACCCTCAAATCGACATATTTTGAATAATTCTTATTATTTTATTATATTTATATTCTTACCAAAAATATATAATTATAACTACAATACTTTATCCTATTTTTTTCTTTTTCATTTGTGTTTCTATTCTACTTCTTCTAAACTACGGCTATTTTTTTCGATAAGTTCTTAAAATGTCTCTCTCATACTTTCATCCAGACGTTTCTATTATTTCACGAGTTTCTATTATTTTGATCAAATAATAAAATTTCTCTCCTACTTTCATCCAGACGTTTCTATTATTTCATGTGTTTCTATTATTTTATTTATATATGGACATATAGGTAATTTTATTCGTATAAAAAAAAAATTCAAAACCGTTTGTTAATGAATTACCAAGCATGAGTTGAACTGGTTTAAAAGTCACTACTTAAAATCATCCAAAACTGAACCCCTTATAATTGTTCATAATCGATAATCTAAAAATATTTTATAACCGCTACTCCTATGATTGCCAAGCAGATCCCAAGGTGATTTGCTGGTTATAAAATAATATGGATCTTTACTATTACACTTGCTATTTCTTGATATATTTGTCTACAACAACAAAAGTCAAGGAATAAAGCCTTTAACTAAAAAGTTTATGGCCTGCAGCTTGAATCCTTTTCGTCCATCTAGCCCTCTCTAAGATTCCGTTTAGTACGAAGGAGGAAAAATGAAAAAAATAAAAAATAAAATAAAAGAGAGATACGTTTCATCTATATGAAAGAAAAATACTATTTTTTTCGTTTTTATTTGGTAGGATGGAAGAAAAATAAAAGTGAGACATTTTTTTTTTTTTGTATAAAGAAAAAATGAAAGAAAATAAAATAAAATAAAAATAAGAACTTTATCGATTATATCCTCAACTAACAATATTTATTTACCATTTGACTTAATTGAACTACTTTAAAATAATATAATTTTTATAGGGTATAATTGTAAATTAAGATGAGAATCTACTTTTTCTGTCACTTTTTTTTTTCATTTTTGGAGGAATTGAATTTCTTAGGTTAAGAGGAAAAACTAATCCCTCCACTTTTTATTCCATCCATTTTTTTCTCCCATACCAAATAAGAGAAAAATGAATCTTTCCTCCCCCTGTTTCCTCTATTTTTCTCCCTCCCACTTTTCTCTCCTACCAAACACACCCTTAGAACATGGATATTAGATGGAGCTCAACAATAAATCTTGAGTTCCAAATTTATAATAAAAAATTAAATATAGAAAGGATTTGGTTTACATGAAAATAGTAAAAAAATTGAGACGCAAATGAAATGAGTGGATATAGGCTCATGTGTCATCATTCTTTATTTTTTAATAAAATAAAATCTAGAATATAGAAATTAGGATTCCAAATTGAGTCTTATTATTCTACAAAATGAGTTCTTATATTATGTAGAAATTTTGAGGTCTAACATATAGCTTGTGTGTCTAGGATGGAACCATCATGAAACTCTAATTAAAACTTACTATTCTACAAAATGAACTCCTACATTCTGAATCTAAAATCTAGAAATTGGTTGAGCCTACTATTGATGCTCTTAGAATGGTCATTTCCTGCGTAGACCAACAAAATCGTATCCTTACGACGTCATGCATGTTTGTTTTCTACTCTAATCTAGTTGCTCTTTTATTATCGCTCATTTTACTATTGTATATGACTGTTAATTTTGTACATGTTCAAACTATTTGAGACAAAAATAAATAAATAATTATTTAGTCCTCAATTGACGTCAATCGAACTTCTCATTAATGTTTTTTTCTACCTTTAATGTATTAGCATTCATCTATCTTATCATTCTCATTTTAGCTTTATTAATTTTTAACGATATGATATTTTATAATTGTTCAACGCTATAATCTATAAATCATGCTAGTCTTTTAGGTGTCTCACAAAATTGTTCTTACAATTTCAATGATATTATGTGATCACAAAGTACTTTAGAAACAACTCTCCATCTCTAAATAAATTCTAATATGAAAATCCATAGATATTTTGTATTTCGATCGATTTTGTTTGTTAGTTGCCAATACGTCAAGATGTGTTTCATGTCGGCCTGGCTCGAGCCCAATGTTATTCGAGCTTAACCGGTTGAGTCGGACTTGGCTTAAACCGAGGAGGAGACGGGTCAGGCTAGGTCGAACTGGAGTTCTCTAAACCCAAACCTAGCTCGAAATCGAACACGAATAAGTAATGCATTGAGCATGACTTGGTTGGTCCTAGGCCAGTTCAAGGCCGTGTTTGTTCGGGTTGGTGTGGATTGAATTCTAAAGATAGGAATGGTTTAAGAAAATAAATAGTGTAATTCAAAAAAAACTTTAAATAATTTGATTACATTTAGAAACGATATGTTTTTCTTTTGATAAACTGGAAAAAATAAAACTAAAGATTTTATTTATAATTTGATCTTCAAGTCTTCGGTCTTTTGGTCAGTTCATTGTTCAACTCCCCCTCATCCTCATCCTCATCCTCCTCCTCCTCTAGTAGGGTCGTCCATAGTAAGAGATTGAAAGACCAGTTCATTAATGTTAGCACATTCATCTCTTAAGTGTTGAGTCTATTATTTTTTACAAGAATCCAATTTTAAACTAAAACACAGACTTCCAAAATATCCGTCAGCTTCTCTTCTTATTTAACATTCTTGAATATGCACTAAAATAATATTTCGATTCTACCGTGGATTCCAAAGTGTCATAAATAGTTTCAAATTCTATTTTTAATTATTATTACTATTTATTTGGAAATATAAGTTTTACGAGTAAATAGCTTTTCGAATATAATTTTTCGAGTTCCCAAAATTTTTAATATAATATTATTATTTTTTTTACATAAATTTTTTTATTTTATTAGAGGTATTAGTGTGTACCTTATCATTAATGATTAGGATTTGATTTAGCGTAAAGAGGTATTTTAATTAGGAGAAAAATTGGTTTAATTAGCATCCTTATTAATTAAACCTAAATTACTAAAATATTCTGACCCAAGCTTCCTAAGGAAGCTACTATCCTTCCCTTTGCTTGGCCGGCCATGGGATGGTCCAATTACATGTTGGTTTGATCCTTTACAACCTAAAATATCTAGTATAGATAATAAGGAGTAATACTTTAATATATAAGAACTTGTTTTATATATATATATATATATATATATATATATATATATATATATATTAAAGACTTGTTTGCTTACATAAGTCTTTAACCTCTTTATATCTTCACCATCTTTCCTAACTATCCTACCATTTTCTAACCCTAGCTCTTCATCTCTACATCCCCTACAAACCCTAGAAAGCCAAGGCAAGTCCTCCTACTCTTTGTACTTCTTGTACAAATATTCTTTTGTGTACTTTTCATATTGTTTCAGTTTACTTTTATTGTTCAAAGTAAAGTATTTATTCTAGATAAAATTTGAGAATAATATGTGGTTTAAAACATGATTTTAATATATTTTTTTTCATTAAGGTGACACCATATAAGGCTTCAACATGATTTAGAATTATAAAACGTAGTGCTGAATTCATACATACGGCGTAGTGTTTTTCCAAGTCAGTTTTCATCTACTAAACCATGTCAAAATTTAATTTTGTCTAAACGAAAATGAAAGAGGATTCGATAAGATTTCCAACGGTATATGATACAATAGGGTTTGAATTCATATGATAGAAATTTTGGGTCATGCAACAGAGGTGTAGAATCCTGGAATCAAAATCTGGAACCTATGTGCACATTTTTGTGTATGTCAGTTCTATCCTATTAAATTTTTTCAAAACCAAGATATGTCTGAACAAATATCGAAGAGGATTCAATAATATTTCCAACCGTATATGATACAATAGCATTCAGTGTATTTAATAGGACTTATTGGACGTGCACCATCGACGTACAATTCTGAAAACAAAATCTGGGACATTTTATACCTTATTTCATAGACCATTTTTGACTTATTAAACGTTGTCAAAATTTGATTATGAATAAACAAAAATCGAAGAATATTTGATAAGATTTCCAACCGTATAATTTGATGGTATTTGGATTTATATAATAGGATTTATGCTCTGTACAAAGTAGGGTATACATGCTGGAATTTTTGTGAAATTTGGTTTTGTGTTTTTATGCATTTACTATCCATCATATTAAATGCGTGTGTCCGGTATATGGTTGTTCCACCGAAGGGGCTTTGACCCATGTCAATTCTACGGAGATTTGCTCCGGGTCAGATATATTACTGTGTTTGGAGCTCGAAATACAAAAGAGACTATGTCCGAAAGTCTAAGAATTTCGGAAGGTAGCCAAATTTTGAAGCTTAAACGCCGTGGTATCGTACTGAACCCTAAACCTAGATAACTGTATATTGACTGGAGATAGAGTAACGATAATTCTAGGAATACCTTGAGGTTAACTGTCTAAGTTCGGATTCGTACAGACATAGACATGTAAACGCATAAGCGATTCGATTATCAAATATTATTTTTTTGGTTATGGAATACTATGTTAACTGTATTCTCGTATTACATGAGATTAACATGTATAGAAAATTTATTTGGTGTTATTCCAATATTTGGAAGCATTCCTGCAAGTGATAAATGTATTCCATAAATACAAATCAAGATGTATACTTAGCCGGAAAATAAAGTTTTAACTATTAGAATGAACTTAGGACTTATTGTGATTGTAGAATAGAGCATTGGACGGGGAAGAACAGTTTGGATCACAGCGTATAAAATATGGATAATATAATTAAACAAAACAGATCAGTACCTATAGCTCCTTCGCAAGGCCTTGAGTTGAGAGTGGGTGAATGCTTAGATCACCTACCTACATGTATCTCGTGTTATTTGTAAATGTTCATCCTAATTTGATAAAAAGTCGAATTTGATATTAAATGATGCTATGATTTATTGCACCCGAAGAGGAGTGGTCGGACTACTAAGCACCGTGCCTACCTGACATCCCCTGATCCCTGATAACGAAATTATTGCCTAGATAGTGCCCGTAACACTACGATTGTGAGATCCAAACATATTCTCTAAACTTTGCATCATCATATAGAAAAATTTGTCTTGTGACTGTTTTAGTGACTTTGGGACTTAAGAAATGGTTTTGGATACAATAATTTCACCAGATTAAGATTACTTTGGAAGTTAGTTCAAAGTTACATTTAATTTTTGTACTTAGAGTTTATTTGGGTTAGATTTTTATTGCACTTAATCTTCAATATCACATTATTTCATTTATTTCACCTTCCTTGAATCGAGAACTTGCATATCTTTGATGACCTACTTTTTGTTCACTAGATGAAGGTCGAAACGAAGACAAGATTCTTCCTTTATATAATGTGGACGAATCTGAAAAGTAAGGGATGTCGCATGTAAAACAATTTTATTTTGTGTTCTTGTATAATTTTATGTGTATTAATCATATGTAAGATAGTTATGTGAGTGTATATTTTAGTGAGTAGCTTGTATACTTTCTTTTGAAGACAGAACTCAGACTTGTGAGTTATAAATGTAAAAGCTTGATATTGTGAGTATACTTAGTTCTTACTTGTTGATGGTTTAGCTTTATCCTATACTTTATCCTAGAACTTACAGGCAACAATCGTGGTTACGAATATAGGTTTATTCGTAAAGCACGTAGCTTGGGGATGTTGGTTACGTACTCAACTCACCGTTTATTGGGAGCAGAATATGACATATCTTTTAGTGGTAGCCCATGCAGGTCTGCGTTATAGATATATAGCAGTCTACATTTATTTAGCAGATCTGTTAATTATATCTATAAGACCCTAAGATTTATTTCTAGGAAAGTCTAACAAGAACCTTTGGATACGAGTATTGGTTATTATAAGGTTAAGAAAATTAAGTTCACTATGCTTGTTTTATATTTCCATAGCATGTGTTTATGTTTTAAGTAAACATGGTTCATGATTATTTACTCTTAATTACCTATAGTTGTGTTTAAGTTTCTAATACTAAGTACTGATTAGTTTCCTTTATGTGTGTGTAGGATGGTTCGTTGATTCCTATCTCATTTGCGATTCAACGGGAGTGAACGAACCACATATGGATATTATTACCATTGCAGGTGCCTGCTGGGGATGGAAGAAGATGAAGAGATAACTATTTATGAGATTCTCTACGGAGTTATGAAACCTATCATTCAGGACGTAGAAGACAGGATTGAAGTGATATTAGAGAAACGAACATACTTTCGAATTCTTCGAGCCCAACCATCCCAAGACTCAAATCCACGAATAAATGGCTATGATGGTACTTTACCAGAATGGAGGGCTAGACATCCTTACGGAGAGATTTTAGGTTAGGATAAGGTTGATACAGATATGACCGAGGGAGTATAGGAGATGGTTATGTAAATAAAACTACTATATGTGTACTGTGTATGTATATAAGACTACTTTGTGTGTAAGATAGATATAAGGTTGTCTTTTTGTCTGCTGAAGTTCATTTTAGTATAACAATAGATGTAAATAGTGGTTGGGTATCTTCGTAGCACTGTATAATATATTGTTTTTGTAAATAAAGTATGCAGATATACTCTAAAATTTCTAACAACTCTTACAAAAGAATAATCAGTATACTAATGCTGCACAAGCTACCTCAGCAGATATACTTGAATAACTTAAGGCACCTCCCCAATAGAAAACTGAAACCATTACCGACTTCAGAAAACTAATTCCAAAGAAATTTTATGGAACTGAAAGTCCATTGGAAGCAGGACAATGGTTAAGGACTAGTGAAGGATTGCTTAAAGGAGCAAAGATTACACCAGAAGATATGGTTGCAATAATTAGAATCCAATTAGAAGATGTGGTAGAAAGCTGGTGGAGTATAGAGCACCCAGAGGAGTCTGATACAGTAGTGACATGGAAAGAGTTTAAAAGTAAATTCGAAGAAAGATTTTTCCCAAAATCAGCTCAAATGGAGTTAGAAAGGAGATTTATTAAACTAAAATAGGACAAATATATTATGGATGAATATGCTGCAGAATTTACCAGACTAAGTAGATTTGCTCCTTACATGGAAGCTACAGAAAAAGCTAAAGTATCCAAGTTCAAATAAGGGTTAGAAATTAAACTTAAGGGCATAGTTGCACCTTATAAATGCCAAACATATTCTGAGATAACTGAAGTTATCCGAGATCATGAAAGGATACAAAAAGATAGGCAAGTAACAAAGGTTGGAGGTCAAAAGATAAACTTTGAACCAGGATCTTCTTCAAAGAACTAATGGCAAGGTCAGTCCAAGCGACTACAGATGACAACATCAAAGGGTGGGCCCATATGCAATTTCTATAGGAAACCAGGCCATTTGAAGAATCAATATAGAAAATATAATGTATGGTGTTTAAGATGTGGAGCATCATATCATCAAATTACTCTGTGTCCCAGATGTCTATGACAAGGCCTATGGCACCATATCAATAATTTATACCAAGGCATATGAATGCAGGGTTTAACCCAAGGCAGGTAGTTCAGGAAAATGTACTAAGGCCGATGTTAAATGCACCAAGGCCAATACAGTAGGCAGCACCAGTGATGCAGACTTTGGTACTTGCAGGAAGTCAGTATAGGCCTCCGTTACCACCACAAATAAAATAATTCCAATAAGCACAAAGAACACAACAAACTTATAATGAAAAGAAGAAGCATGGCCAGACTTTCTTGATGGATACTAATGAGGCATAATTATTTGGAGAAGTTGTGACAGGTTCTTATAGAAGCATGAAAATTATGCAGGCTACATAAGAGCTTATGAACCCCCCAATATGAAAGCAAACCGCATAGGAGCCGTACGGGGACCTATGCGACCAAAACAACCAATCGCATGGGTGACCCTCATGCAGCCTGATCATCCTCAGAATACGGGGGCCGCATAAAAGAAATATTCATCAAAATAAAACAAAAAAAAGTTTATTTTGCAAAGAGGGGTTACAACATGTAGCCATTAAGGCCCATACAAAATAAAAAAATAAATAGAGGAAGACGTGATCAGTCAAAAGAGCTGCAAGCCTCACGATGCATATTCGCAACATCCGGGAGCGAACGTATGCTCGCACGATGAAACTAGCGGAACACTCCTTTCCTCCATTCCAACGTCTCCCTCTCCTCTGGAGTTATGGGCAGCAAGACAAAGTTTGGAGTGGACTCTCGAGGCCGAGCAAGAGCCTCCAAAGTCAACCC
The DNA here is from genome assembly GCA_036927795.1 of Iris macrosiphon. Classification (NCBI taxonomy): domain Eukaryota; kingdom Viridiplantae; phylum Streptophyta; class Magnoliopsida; order Asparagales; family Iridaceae; genus Iris; species Iris macrosiphon. The sequence goes on from JAYESA010000004.1 coordinate 253,488,440, forward strand.
CAATGAGGACAGAAAGCTTTCAGCCGCAGGCAACTCACCATCATCCTGTGCCCTCCGTCCAGGCGAAAACGATATGACAACCGACGAATAATCGAAAGCTCGTCCCTCACAAGACCTTCCAAGTCCGGACCCTCCAATACCCGAGCAGTGAGACGTAGCAGGGAGGAGACAATGAGGAAGTAAGGCGGGTGGCCAGGGTTCCCAACTAGAATCTCCCTTAGACGACATGTTTCACGAGCTGGAACACGACAGACCATGGCAATGGTATTAATAAAAGAAAGCGACAGTTCGCGTGACGGCAATAATTGCGATAATGAACCTAGAAAGGGTGAATCCGACGGTTTGGCTTTCGAAAAGTCTGCATACAACCAACGGTTAAGTTCCCAAAAAGTCTGCAAGAAGGCGGTTAAGCTTCCCAAAATGGTTGAGCCAAGCCTTAAAAATGCTAGCTTGACAGCATGCATTCATTCATCCAACAGCCATGCGACCATGCCCCAAAAAATGAAAACTCAAAAGAGATCAAGCTACAGTGTCTCCCTGTGGTCCAATAAGCCAACAGCCATGCGCCCCCAAAAGGAGGCTCAAATCAGGCCACAGAGTGACCCAGTGACCCAAACCAAGGCGACATACATGCATCCCAAATCAGCCAAAGTAGTTTGGCCGCAGAAGGACTAACGGGGCATTCCGTCAGCAAGATCTTCTCTGACATAGAATCCTGACGAAAAGTCTCACGTCAGCATAAAACTTTATTGTCGAAGGATGTGCAGTGTCGCATGTACAGCACAACCGTTCTCATGCGATTCTATGCGGCCCATGTGTCTCTGGCTCCATGCGTTCCAGACTCCATACGGTCTCATGTGTCTCTGGCCCCATGCAGCCCAGACTCTACGCAGTCCCGTGCATCTCTGGCCCCATGCGTCCCAAACTTTATGTCGTCACGTGCGTCTCTGGCCCCTTGTGTCCTAGACTCTATGCAGTCCCATGCGTCTCTGGCCCCAGGTTTCCTAGACTCCATGCGGTCCATGAGTCTTTGGCTTCACATGTCCCAGACTCCATGCGGTCCATGTGTCTCTGGCTTCACGCGTCCCAGACACCATGCGTCCCATGCATCTTTGGACACAGGGGTTTCAGACTCCATGAAGACCAAATCTTGCTGTTACGAAAAGAGTGATTCTCTTTAACCAAGTAAGGACTATGTATAAAGCTGACCAAGTCATGCCCACAAAGGACGAGAACCATCCAGATCTTTAGCAACGAAAAATCCTAACAAAAGCCCACGTGGTAGCTCGACCTGCTCACAGTTACAGCTACACCATGGTACGAAGGGTCATGTGGCACCTTCCAGCATCCATGTGGCCCAACATATGCGTGCCCAGGATGACTATAAATAGTAGGGTACCACACCCAAACAAAAGGTGGGCTGGCTATCTGCGAATCTACACTCAAGAAAGAGAGAAGAGCTTCCGCATCGGATCGTCCACGGAGTAAAGAGAGTTGCTACACTTCTAACCCTCCATCGTTATCCCCCATAACATAAAATTTATACTTAGACTGTCTATCTAGGACTCCTCTATGTGCATTCTTTAGTTTGTTTATTAAATCAAGTTCTTTCTTAAAGACTTTCGAATTTAATGATGAACAAAATGATGACTCTGCTGGGGACTACCTTCTCCTCTGATGATAAGTTGGTGATGCAGTCCGATGCGGCCAAGCTCGGCTTAATACAAAAGATGCTGGTAGTTCGCTTCGACCAGCAAGTGTTCGAGAAAATGCTCTCGGAAGGAAGTTCTAGTCCTTCGCCAAGGCTAGCCAAGCTCAAGAAGACCCGCAAGACATGGGTAGCAAAGGCCGTTGTGCCTCATCCAACTGCGAAGTACACGCTTCCCGCCTCTCGCTCTGTTGCGAATGATGGTTGTCAAGCGAACACCCAGGACGTCCACGTCCATGCGGCAACCCCGTCTGATACAGAAATTGCTCGGCACCCAGACTCTGGCAGAGAAAAATACTATGATGCCAGACATTATAGGGCTGTGGCAGCTTCTATACGGTCAAGAAGGAAGCCGCATAAGACTGACCATGCGGTACCAGCTCACAGCCGCAGGCAGACGACTGCATACGGCCCAAATAGCAATAGAACATCTATTTTTGACCGTATCTCCTGTGGTGCAGATCATATACGGCTCGCTGAGAATGGCAAAAATCCAAACCTGGACACTTTGTACTACGCGCCTGCAGGTGCTAAATCAAAGAAGCCTAGGGCAGTACGATCTCATCAAGCTCAAGCAACTGTCCAGTTAGCCGACCGTCAGCAGGTACCGTTAACCATTACATGGGCCCCAAATGGGAAGCTATACAAGATCGCCTCGTGCGTCTAGCCCCCAGCGGCAAATGGACAGCGTCGATCTTAAAAGTCTTTCGTTGTCGATCCGAGGGAAGTTCTTGTACGAACCCCATATTAGGGAACAAACACAATACCTACGTACCCGTGCGCTCGGTCCTTCCGGGCCCAGAAAAGGGTACAAAGGTGGAACAACCTTGCTTGACTTACATAATATGATCAATCACAAGTGCAAGGCGAGGGAAATAACTATGGCCGATGAAATATCCTCTCCAGGGCATCATTGTGCCAAGATCATTATCAATTATTGCTGCAACAAAGTGGCAACACCCACAAGCAGGCAGGCAGCCTTTCAGCGACTACACCAGACAGCACCCATCCGACAACAACCCGGAGATCATATGCAAGTACCAGAGGAGGAGGATCTACCCTCTGCCTCATGCTAATTGACTCAGAAGCTTCCCGCCACCAAGGGAGGACAGAAGTTAAGTACCTTCAGTCCATCGTTCCCTGTCAGTACATTGCGAAGGCGACTACCAGGAGGGCTAACAAAGGGACATACGGAAGGCATTTTCTAGGGTACCCACTCCAAGAAGAAACTGTCAGCTATTAGGGGTAGTTCTTCCTCAGAACCCCTGGGGGTGGCCCAAGCTGAAGGTAGTATTTCCCTCGACTTATGCAATAACCCAGGGTTCCGAGGAGACAACGTTCCCAAGGAACGGATCCCTGGGGTTTGCTCCCCTTGCCAGGTTGATATAGCTTCCTACACTGGGGGTAGTATTTCTTTCGAGTTCGAGGAGGAGACGGCACTGCCAGCGTTCCCTGATGACTACTCTCACCAGGGGTCTGAGACAAAAAGTGCAGCTTCCAATGCCTCGTCCATCTCTTCCCACGTGAGGATGGTATACATGGTCGAGGACGACCATGAAGGACCTAGCGACCACCCAGCACCTCCTGACACTCGATGCCATGATGCAGACGATGGGTGCATCAATGCAAGTCTTAACTCAGGCAATGCTAGAAATTAAAATAAATATGGCTTCTCAACCAGCAAGAACCTCTGGACAAGCAAACTTGGACCCAGGGACCAACAGAGATTCAAACACAAATGCCCCACCTGCGGGTAGTACGTAATCCTCACCTGCCTGGCCCGTCTGTACCCTCCACAAGAGACAAGGCCAAGGAAGCAATGAAGGAGGTCCGGGAACTCCGGGCTCGCCTAGACTCCATGGACAATCGGGACTCATTCCATGATCTCGGGGTACAGCAATCATACCCGATAGAATGGAGGGACGTACCATATGTCACTACTATATTTTTTAGGAAAGGGTATTTTGGTTATTTTATATTTAATTAAATATTATGCATATTGAATATTTATTTATTATTAGATGTTAGTATATTATTTTAGACTTATGTTCGTGGACCTAACTAGTTTAGATTAGATCCATGGACCAATATTTAATTCTAGTTAGAATTGAGCCCAATAAGAAGCCCAATCATTAGGAGGATAATTAATTAAATTAAACCAATTAGACTAGAATCTTTATTCCTTAATTATTTCTTTATGATAAGCCCCAAGGGATATTTTAGACATTATATAGTAGCTTAGGGAATGGAAAATGGGGCCGGCCTAGTTAGAAAGGGAGGGAAAATTTCTCTCTTTACTTTTTATTTCCAATCTAGATCTAGAATTTTTTCTTCCAAATTTTTTCATTTCTACATCAAATTCTACCCAAATTTCTTTCCAATTTCTTCCCAAATCATCACTGGAGTCTATTAGAATAAGGATCTACAAGGAGGAGTAAGAATTTATAAGTTGAAGGTTCTTTTCACTCAATTTGGAGGTTTTATTAGAAATCCATCTCCTAATATGTATAATTAAGTTTTTTCTCTAATTAGACTTTAAATTTATATTTTAATTATTAGGAACCATCCCCATAAGCTAAGGCTACCCATAGGAATTAGAATTAGGTTCATAGGAGGCCTATGGAGAAAGTTATGTAATATTTTACGATAATTTTGGGAAAATTCTGAGATTGACACATCTTGTGTATTTCAATAGGTCAATTAGACCAAATTGACATGTGTTTGATTGTGTGTGGCTAGTGTCGTATCCACAATTGGATATATGTAGGTCGTATCCCAATAATTTGGAGATACATATTGATTTGGGGATTTTTCTTCGATACGGGAGTTTGAGCATGTCATATTTTGACACGAATACGTAGATGAGTAGCTAGCTCTTCGTATTATTCATAATTATAATTTTAGACTTGCTCGTGTCCGTTGGGATATATTTGGTTGTGTGGTAGAGCCGTATCGCAAGCGTATCAAAGATCTAGTGTGATACGGGTGCGATGCACTTCACGTATTTATTTCTTTGCAATTTAATTCAATTTACATTGGTTATTGCTATTATAATATTGTAAATATAATTACTATGTGAGATATATGTATATATATATATATATATATGTGTGTGTGTGTGTGTGTGTGTGTGTGTGAGCTAGAGGGGAGAAGAAACCATGGAAAAACAGTTAGAAAATAATAAAAATAGTGAGAAGTGATAAGTAGGGAAAAAAGTTGATAGAAGCAGCACCAGTAAGCACAAGCAGCAGCGGTAGTAAGCACAAGCAGCAGCAGCAGAAGCACTGAAAAGCAGAAGTAGTAGCAGTAGCAGTAGCAGTAAGCAGCAGAAGCAGAAAGCAGTAAGCAGCAGAAGTAGAAGCAGAAAGCAGCAACGACAGCAGAAGCAGAAAGCAGCAACAATGGTAGTAAGTAGCAGCAACAATTCGATAGGCAGTTAGATTATTTTGATAAGCTGGTAAGTTAGTAAGTTAGTATATATATATATATATATATATATATATATATATATATATATATATATATATATATATATAAGTTATTATTTTATATTAATAAGCTAGTAGGTTATGTATATATTGTTAGTAAGTTAGTATATATAAGATATGAATATGCATAAGCACTAGTTAATATTAGTTAGTATTATTTCTAGATTACCTAAAGATACACCAAGGTAATGAGAGTGATGGTACGGGTATTGAATATCCTAAGGGGTATGTTAGTATATAGTTTAGTATAGTATTGCTATAAGTTTATATACATATTAGTGTATAGTGAGGAGTATGAGTAGTTGGTAATATGTTAGATATTGAATTACCTTGAGATACCAAGGTAATGGAAAGGTATTGGATTTTACTCAAGGTATTGAGTTTGCACATCAATATGGGTGTGTAGGTGGTGTGATACCGCTTTTGGTTCAAAGCCAAGGTATCCATTTAGCATTAGTTTAGCTAGGAGTGATACATATTTTGTCTTGTATATATATATATATATATATATATATATATATATATATATATATATATATATATATATATATATATATATATATATATATATATATATATATATTGTAATATTTTTATATCTAATAAATTGCGTATCTTATGATATGGTATCTTGTTGGTTTCCTAGTATACTAATATAGCTAGTATGGCCTAGTTGCATAGTGTATGGGCCCAATATCCTAGAGATGGATTCATACAACCTAGAGATAGCTAGTTTGACCAAGTTTGACCTATAGTTGACTTAGTTTGACTATTTTGACTTAGAAATGGCTTTTTGACCTAGAAGTTGACTAGTTTAACTTATTTTTATTCCAAAACCTTGTATTGATGTAATATTCCCTATTTAGGTCTTCGAGGCACCATACCAGACATCTTTGATACTATTTACCGAATTTCAGGTAAGTACATTCTCTGATAGTTTCTTATTTATGATATCCTCTATATCTCTTGTATTTAGTATAGATATCCTTGAATTCTTGATATGATGGTTACATGGATTGGTATATTCGGATCTCGTCATGAGATATTATTTCTTGGTATTATGGTGTATCTTGTGCAAGCCTTGTTTCCTTGTTCTTCTTGTACATGTACAAACATTAATTCTTGGGGAGACTTGCAACCTACCCAGTGAATCCCGTGTCATAATGTACCATGGTTGGATCCACTATACCCGTCGGGGGCAGAGAATATGTAGTATAGATATGTGATCATACCCACCTTGTGCATATCTTGTTCCTTGAATAGTGTTAATCATACATCGCACGTATGATTAACCAGGCCATAATCTTTGTGCATGTTCCCAAGACGATCACATGTTAAAGCTGGTGCTCACTCACTTAGTAGTAGTATTTTTATTCATTTCTATCTTGCTCATTCTTGTATTTATTTCTAGTATTCATATATTGCATATCTCTTGTACCTGTATATTGTATCTTGTATATTTATATATATTTACTGTTATATAGTTTATATCATTTATTAGAACTGCTATTAGAGATGTATTTTGCTCCTTTCCTGACTGGATATATTTTTCCAGATGACATTGAGGAGTGGTCCCCCACTCACTACGGGCCTTAGGACATGGTTGGCTTAGAGCCAAAGACCTTGGCTTAGGAGGGTCTCATCCCGACTGAGTCAGATGACCCACGACTCGTAGCTCAGTAGTTAGATCTTTTGTACTGAATTTGTCTCCAACTTTGTTATTAGTATTTTTTTGATATGACTCATTGAATATTATTTGATTTTGTGAGTTGTATTTGACTCTTCAGTTCTTTATATCTTATTCATGAGATTATTCCATCTTATAGATCTATGATTGAGTATTCATATTTCATTGATGGTATTGTTATATCTTGATATGCTAGATAGATAGTTTACCCAACAATGTTCTACCGTCGATGTTGCAGCATTGGCTGGACGTAACCACGTACTCGTGCCCCTTTACCGGGTACGGGTCATGACATATTTTTAGTGGTGGCCCATGTAGGTCTTCAAGGTCATAATTAGTGCAATTTGTAGTGGTGCTCTGAATTGAGTGCTATTATGAGCCTATTTCAGGATATAGGATATAGGCTATAGGCGGAGAATACTCAATCATATATAGAAAAAACTCTACTGGTTCATTTCAACTGTTATTCCTTGATATTGATATTTGATCTTTAACTGTCCTTCTTCGAATATATTATATCATGTGCTATATTGATTCTTTCCTTTCGCTTTGCCTCAGGATGCCGCCTAAGACTAGATCACAACAGAGGGGAGTAGTTTCTGAGAGATCTATGACTTTCTGAGGGCCTGCACAAGTTACTTCTCCGGTGATTGGCATAACAGCTGAATTCGGGGGTCCACCTCCAGCTCAGAGGACTATTCCGGCTGTGTTTGAGGGACTTCCACCTCCACCTTTCGGGCCGACATATGCGACTCGGGTGTTCACACTATTTTGTGAGATATTGGAGGCTCAGAGGGCCCAGTCCGAGGCACACCAAAGGAAGACCGACGTATTGCGGTAGGGCATTGAGAGTGCTCATCAGCTTGCCCTTACTGTAGTAGAGAGAGAAGTTTTGGTCTAGAAGCAATTTTCTCTGCAGGTTGCTCAGCTTCGACCAGGCAATATCCAGGACTTCAAGAAGCTGGAACCTCGAGTTTTTAAGGGGACTAAGGGCATCGTCTACGCTGATGATTAGCTCGAGGACATTGAGCGTCTCATGAGGGTGTCCCATGTTGCTGAGGTCTGAGGGTTGAGGCAGTAGGGCTTCAGCTGTTCGACATCGCCCATACTTGGTTCAGGAATGAGCAACTTCTTGCTGATGTGGGGCAGTCTTGGGAAGTGTTCAAGGACCTCTTCAAGAGAAAGTTCTTTGCTCGGGCGGACATGTTGGACTTGGGGAGGCAGTTTGAGGGTCGTACTCAGGGGAGCATGTCTGTGGAGGAATACATCGCAGAGTTCGGTAGGCTGAGCCATTTTATGGAGTATTTGGTGAGGGAGCCAGAGGTTTGAGCTATCCGTTTTTGTGAGGGTCTGAACTGGGAAGTAAAGATCCTTATTCCATATTTCTATGAGACATATTCGGAGATACTAGCGGAGGCACGCAATATTGAGCGGGAGTTGGGCTTGAAACCTAAGAGAGATCAATTTCTATTCTGGGGACTAATAGCAGCACAGTGACTGCTAAGCATCCTTATTTCTAGTCCAGGCCTTTTCAGCAGTCGCAGCAGCACCAGACTCCAGCTAGGGCACTGTTTCACCAGACACAGCAGCAGTAGAGACAGTCATAGCAAGCTTCATGCCACTATTACAAGAAGCCAGCCACATCTAAGAAATTTACAGAAAGAGGTTAGAAGTTTGTCTGTATTGTGGTGCCGAGGGGTATCAGCTGAGAGAGTGTCATTCCAATCCTCATCGTGCAGTTCAGAGAGAAGCTCCAGCTCAGAGGACACAAGGCCACTACAGTACAGCCGAGGGCTTCTAACCCAACAACATCATTATACCCAGCACCACAATCTGGGAGATGTACGTCAGTGATGAGCGTTCGCTATGAAGGTCGAGAAGTCCGGGCCCACCGGAGATATCATCGTAGGTTCTGTTTTTCTTGATTCTATTTTAGCTTTAGCTTTGTTTGATAGTGGTGCTTCCCATAGTTTTGTATATATTTCTTTTGCTTTGAAGCATCATTTGGTAGCTGAGCCTTTGCTTAGGACTTGCAAGATCATGACCGGGGAGGCATTATCCTGGTTAGTGATATTGTCAAGGATCAGAGAGTTACTCTAGGAGGCCAGAAGCTGAGTATGTGTCTACTTGTAATGCCACTTTCGAGCTACGATATTGTACTCGGGATGGATTGGTTGAGTAGGTACCATGCTAGTATAGATTATCGAGGAGGTAGAGTTTTGTTTAGCCTGCTAGGAGAGCCAGAGTTTGAGTATGCTAGAGGAGCTGTAGAGCAGAAAGAAAGCATTATCTATAGAGCTATGGTGGAAGACAAGAAGTTGTCGCATCCGTTGATAGCAGAGTCCTTGGATGTATTTTCTGAGAAATTGCCAAGATTGCCGCCAGATCGAGATGTTGAGTTATCTATAGAATTAGTGCCAGGTGTAGAGACAATTTCACAGAATATCTATAGAGTAAACAACAGCGAGTTGGTCGAGCTGAAGAAGCAAGTGGTTGAGTTACAGGATAAGGGGTTTATCAGATCCAGTTCTTTACCGTAGAGAGCCCCGGTATTATTTGTACCGAAGAATGATGGATCAGTGCGCGTGTGCATCGATTATAGAGCATTGAATAATCTCACTATCAAGAATAAATACTCATTACCACGGATTGATGACCTGTTCGATCAGTTGAGTGGCGCCAAGGTATTTTCTAAGATAGACTTGAGATCAGGCTACCACCAAGTAAAAGTAAAGCCGAAGGATATTCTGAAGACTGCTTTTAGGAATCGGTATAGCCAGTATGAGTTTATGGTGATGCCATTTGGGTTGACTAATGCCCCTGCATTATTTATGAATTTGATGAACAATGTGTTCCACCAGTACATTGACAAGTTTGTGGTGGTGTTCATCGATGACATACTTATATACTCGAAACACCGGGGGAGAACGAAATGCATTTGCGGATTATGTTGGATGTACTGAGGAAGGAGAAGTTGTATGTGAAGCTGTCCAAGTATGAGTTTTTCCTGGATAAGGTAGAGTTCTTAGGACATGTTGTGACTGGTAATAGAATTTTAGTAGATCCAAAGAAGATCGCAGCAGTGGAGTCTTATAAGACCCCGAGTTAAGTGGCAGAGATCAGAAGTTTCTTGGGTCTAATAGGCTAATATAGGAAGTTTGTGCAAGATTTTTCAAGGATTGTCGAGCCGGTGACTAGACTCACCAGAAAGGATGCAGAGTTTGTTTGGAAAGAAGAGTTCTAGGTTGCTTTTGAGGAATTGAAGATGAGGTTGACATCTGCTCCTATTTTGATATTTTTATCAGGGTCTAGAGGTTTCACTATTTATAGTGATGCATCGGAAAAAGGGCTGGGTTGTGTTCTTCAGTAGAATAAAGTGATTGCATATTCATCCAGGCAATTGCGTCCTCACAAGAAGAACTATCCTACCCATAATTTGGAGTTGGCAACAGTTATCTTTGCCTTGAAGTTGTGGAAACACTATTTATACGGAGAGCGTGTGGAGATCTTCACAGACCATAAGAGCTTGAAGTACGTTTTCAATCAGAAGGAGTTAAACATGAGGCAACATCGGTGGCTGAAACTGATGAAGAATTTTGACATGTCTTTGCAGTATTATCCTGGGAAAGCCAATATAGTTGTCGATGCCTTAAGCAGGTATCCAGTAGCTATATTTTTTACGCATGATCGGTATTTGTTGGAGGACTTAAAGAGCTTGGACATTGAGGTGATAGTTCATAGTTTTACTATGCAGATATGGGGGTTACAGATACACTCAGAGTTGATGGACAGGATTAAGGTAGCCCAGTATGATGATGTATCTCTAAGGAGCATCATAGCTCAGGTGAGAGCAAGATTGGAGGATGATTTCACCATTGCTGAAGATGGTTTTTTGCGGCATGGTGTTAGATTATGTGTGCCTAGTAGGGAGCTGTATATGGAGGTATTGCAGGAAGCACATCGTTCTCAGTATTCCATGCATCCAGGTTCCAACAAGATGTATCGGGATATGCGAGATAGTGTGTGGTGGTATGGCATAAAGAGGGAAGTGGCACAGTTTTTATCCAAATATTTAGTGTGCCAGCAGGTGAAAGCCGAGAGGAGAGGCGAGGTGGTTTACTTCAGCCATTACCCATTCCAGAGTGGAAGTGGGAGCACATTACTATTAATTTTGTGTCCGGACTTTCATGATCTCCAGGAGAAAAAGACGCAATTTTGGTCATCGTTGACAGGTTGACCAAGTTGGCTCACTTTTTGCCTTTCAAGGTTGGTTTATTTACGTAGAAGTTAGCAGATATGTATGTGAGGCAGATCATCAGGATATATAGGGTTCATGTCAGCATAGTCTCAGATCAGGATAGTCGTTTCACTTTTTATTTTGGAGGAGTTTGCAGGCGAGTTTGGACACCCAACTCAACTTCAGTACTGCATATCACCCCTAGACGGATGGGCAGTCAAAGAGGACTATTCAGAATCTTGAGCATATATTATGCACCTATGTACTAAATTTTGGGGGATCTTGGGAGGACTATCTCTATTTAGTAGAGTTTGCTAACAACAACAGCTACCAGGCTAGTATAGAGATATCACCATTTGAGGCTCCGTACGATCGAAGATGTCATACTCCTTTGTCATGGGACAATATTGGAGAGAGAGATTTTTTAGGACCAGAGATGGTTGTGGATGCAGCAAAGAAGGTTAATCTGGTCAAAGAAAAACTTTGAGTGGCGCAGGACAGACATCGATATTGGGCCGATAGCCACCGGAGACCTTTGCAGTTTGAGGTTAGTGGTTTGGTATTTCTGAGGATTTCTCCGACACGAGACACGAGTCATTTTGGTAGAGGCAAGAAGCTTAGTTCATGATTTATTGGACCTTTCGATTTTCTCGAGAGGGTCGGTGCAGTTGCTTATAGACTAGACTTGTCACCTGCATTGGAGGGAGTGCACAACGTGTTTCACGTGTCACAGTTGAGACGGTACATGTCAATTCCTAGTCATGTGTTGGATCACTCAGAGATAGAGGTGGACCCTACTCTTAGCTATCCAGAGCAGCCAGTTAAGATTTTGGATCAGAGAGAGAAGGTATTGAGGAACCAGACTATTCCTTTGGTACGCGTCGCATGGAGGCATCACTCTCTGGAGGAGTCTACTTGGGAGAGAAAGGATGAAATACGAGAGCGTTACCCATATTTGTTTTTGCCTTGAGGTATGTTCTTTCCTATTTCTGTTCTGTTTTATTTCTGGGGTAGTTTTGTCTTTGAATTTCGGAGACAATTATTTTAAGGGGGGTAGACTTGTCACTACCATATTTTATAGGAAAGAATATTTGGTTATTTCATATTTAATTAAATATTGTACATGTTAATATTTATTTATTATATTATTTATTATTAGATATTAGTATATTGTTTTTTACTTCTGTTAGTGGACCTAACTAGTTTAGATTAGATCCATGGACCAACATTTAATACTAGTAAGAATTGAGTCCAATAAGAAGCCCAATTATTATTAGGAGGATTAATTAAGTTAAACCAATTAGACTAGAACCTTCCTTCCTTAATTATTTCTTTATGAAAAGCCCCAAGGGGTATTTTATACATTATATAGTATCTTGAGGAAGGGGAAAGGGGGCCGGCCTAGTTAGAATGGGAGGGAAAATTCTCTCTCTTCATTTTCCATTTCCAATTTAGATCTAGAATTTCCTCTTTCAAATTATCCAAATTTCTTCCTAATTCCTTTCCAAATTACCATTGAAGGCTATTAGAGCAAGGATATACAAGGAGAAAGCAAGGATCTACAAGGAGGAGCAAGAATCTACAAGTTTGAGGTTCTTTTCACTCAATTTGGAGGTTTTATTGGAAATCTATCTCCTAATAGATATAATTCAGTTTTTTCCTCTAATTAGACTCTAAATATGTATTTTAATCATTAGAAATTATTTCATATGCTAAGGCTATCCGTAGGAATTAGAATTAGGTTCATAGGAGGCCTATGGAGAAATTTATGTAGGATTTTGTGTCAATTTTGGGAGAATTTCGAGATTGACACATCTTGTGTTTGTCAATAGGTTAATTAGACCAAATTAACATATGTTTGATTATGTGTGGCTAGTGTCATGTCCATAATTGGTTACGTATAGATCGTATCACGATAATTTGGAGATACGGGTTAATTTAGGAATTTTCTTCCGACACGGGGGTTTGAGTATGTCACATTTTGATATAGACACGTAGATGGGTAGCTAGCTCTTCGTATTGTTCATAATTATGATTTTATACTTGCTCATGTCCATTGAAATATATTTGGTTGTGTGGTGGAGCCGTTGCAAGCGTATCATAGATCTAGTATGATACGGGCGCGATGCACTTCACGTATTTGTTTCTTTGCAATTCAATTTAATTTACATTGGTTATTGCTATTATAATATTATAAATATAATTATTATGTGATATATATATATATGTATGTTCTATAATTTTTGTTGATGTGTTGATGATCATGGGAGAGTAGGAGTTCATGTGCCTCTCTAAGTATGGTTATATGTGTATGTTATATGTGTATATATATGTATAATAATATTATATATATATATATATATATATATATATATATATGTGTGTGTGTGTGTGTGTGTGTGTGTGTGTGTGTGTGTGTGTGTGTGTGTGAGAGAGAGAGAGAGAGAGAGCTAGAGGGGAGAAGAAACCATGGAAAAACAGTGAGAAAACAATAAAAACAGTGAGAATAAGCAGTGATAAGCAGGGAGAAAAGCTGAGAGAAGCAGCAGCATAAGTAGTAGCATTAAGCACAAGCAGCAGCGGCAGCAGAAGCAGAAAGCAGCAGCGGCAGTAAGCAGCAGCAGCAGTTCGATAAGCAGTTAGCTTATTTTTATAAGCTGGTAAGTTAGTAAGTTAGTATATATATATATATATATATATATATATATATATATATATATATATATATATATATAAGTTTAGTTAGATATATACGAATGTCTCTCTGAATGTGCGAAAACCTTCTTCGTGCAGCGTCGAATCCACTCTTTTTTCATATAGTATAGAAAGATGCTTTAAAAAAAGGGATAAATTCGGACAAGGGCCTTCATGGGCCAACATCCATCTCCAATTGACTTTCACGGTCTTCGTTCGGTGTTCAGTCAATAATTCTGACCTTTTGACTAAGACAGCGAACGAAATAAGGGAGGGAATGGTCATGGACCGGGGAAGGTTACACTTGGTGAAATGGGATGGGGTATGTCAACCTAAGGCGCTTGCGGCTTGGGGTTGGTAATCCGCAAGAAATAGCCGTGGCGCAGGGCTCTTATGGCAAAGCATGCGGTGTCAGTGGTGTTTGAACCAGGGGCCCCTTTCTCGCGGACATGGATTTCTAAACAATTAATGACCAAAGAAAGAGATGATAAAGGACCAACGACGATATTTGAGGATAAGGATAAGGAGTAGGAGGAGCTTTCATTGAAGTAGAGGCTTCTTTGAAGATCGAATGATGACGAGAGAGAGAATGAGAAAGAAAATCAAGGAGGGAGCACTTAGACATTTTACTTTGAGTACGGGGAAGTTCGTGGGGAGGAATTCCTTCGGGCGTATTATTGTTTTTCACAGAGGGGGTGGATCGAAGCGATTGCAGCAAAAAATTGACCTAAAACGAAAGACTTCGTCTATTGGCATTGTAGAAAGGATCGAATATGACCCTAATCATTCTTCTCGGATCGCTCTAGTACGATGGATCGAGGGGGAGCTGCTACGCCGCCAGAAGAAATGCAATACGATAGAAGAGTTCTCTCCACCATGTAAGATCCTCGAACCTACCACGGCCACCATCTTTTGCCTATTTTTGTTCTCTTCCCTGCCCGGGAAAGTGGATCAAAGAAAGGCGATGGAATCCTTGGCCAAGGGAGAGACTGCATCCCTTTCTTTCGGTAGCTCTTTGGGTTTCCCAAGGATAGCGGTAGCTGGGGCAAAGCCCGCTTTCTTCGCTCCGCGAATGAGAGATAAACTCATCGAAAAAAGATGTTTTCCCTTTGCGAGATCCGAAAGTGGAGAAGGCATTGCCTTCTTTGGGCACATAGGATCAAACGTCAAGCAGCGCTTTCTTGGCAGAGTTTGAGGCAGCAAGAAACTTTAGGGCTTGTTGGAGCTGCTGAGCATAACGAATCAAAGCCGAAGGCGGATCAAGGTAGCTTGCTCCCAAGCCAAGTGCTTGCTTACGCTTTATATAGTGGTCGGCCTTCCTACCAGAATGCCTCTAGAAGTTTCTACAAAGCTTTCCTCCTAGTAGAAGCTAGTCGCTTCGGTAGCTTTCCTGCCAAGCCTATAGGCGAAGGGCCGAAGGATGGAGCGTGCAAAGTCAATCGTGCACCTGTCTTGTGACCCGTTGGTCCTAAGCAATGTCTTTCGCGAAGCAACCCACCTTGAAATTGCTCTCCTTTTAGGGAGGCACTAAAATGGAACTTCGATCTGATGCGGGTATCCAATCCCGCCGCTGAGATGTCCAGTGGGTTCCGGGGCCTTGACGAATGGCCAGCCACCATTGTTGTTAGAAGAGCAAAAGGCCCGGGGCATAGTAGGATGAACCAATATGAATGAGTGTAATCTTCCTTGCCCAAACACGATTGGTGCTGACCACACTAGGTGCTTCTGTGGTAGCAAGAGAGGCCAGGCGGTGAAAATTGAGAGGTTATCACTGAGAATTTCGTCTCACATGGGAAGAGAGGTCAAATGGCAAGGGCGTAGCGGCTATACGCGTTGTGGTGTCCCGTTCCCCCTATTCGGGGAGTGCGGCTAAGAAATACAAGACGGTATCGTTCGATCGGGATAGATTGAATCAAGAACTTATCCTTGTTATGGATTTGCTTCTTCAGAATTGATTCCCATATTCAGTGGACCGTGCCCCCAGGATCGACTTAGCGGCAGAGTCAGGAGGGTCCTCTCCACTGCATCTTTTGATGCCTCAGTTTTCGCTGTCGCTTGTTGCTTTCGTGCTTTGAGTTGGTTTTCGGATTTGCTTGCATTTTTTTAAACGGTTTCGATGGATTTCATTATTTTCGTTCATTGAACTGCACTTTAATTCCGATATTGGAAAGAGTGGGAGAGATATTGATCAGTTGTTCGTGATAATACAGGTGAACGAACAGTATCCGACGCTCGAGCGGGGTCCTGAAGCACCTCTTTCTTCTTCCTTCCAACCAACTAAGTGAGTGGCTTATATTCGATTCATTTGGCCCTTCTTCCAAGCCTTCACACCTAAAAATCTTTCATTCTTGCTTGCCCCGATCAAACGATACCAAGTAATGACTAAAATATGTCAAGATAAAAAGGGAATAGACTTAGACTATTATGCTTCTCAACTAAACTTGTGAACGGTTACCATATTGCATGCTAGTTCGTTTATAAGTCCTGCATATGCTTCAATTTTAGTAGAATGCTTACTTTTTCTATAAATTGAGATATGTGTAGGACACACTTGGTTATTCTACAACTGTTTAGGGTGACTATGCAAAATAAATTATATCATGCTACTGTCTCAAATGCTTATTGCCTCAAACTGCATCAATGGATAACTCAATATAAACATCGTTGATCATGGACAACTTGTGCACAAGGTCAAATGGTTCCTGCGGACGGTCGCTGGGGCACTGGCACCGATCCGATCCAGACGAAACTTTAAGAATAGTCTCTCCCACTGGGCAGGATGGCGTACAGCGATACAAGTGCCTCCGTCATCTTTGCCCCGAGACTAAACCGTCCCTTATGGCATACGCCAATGATCCCCTCGCATATTTAAACCTGTTGCAAGCTAACTTGTGTCTTCATGGCAGGGAAGGACATGGTAAGTATTGTGCAGGTGGTTCAGATGGGCAGGTAAAGTCACCGAATGGTGGCAAGTTTATTTTAGTATTTTATATATATACTGCTTGCTTATAAAATAAACTAAGACAAGATAGAAAGAACACAAATAAATATATGCATGCTTCATCTAAACTACGTGTTGATTGGTATAGTTGGGTTAGCTTGCCTTCACAAGTATGTTTTGATGTACTGACCCTCGTTGAAACAGGTTTTCTGCACTAAGGAGAGCCGAGCGAGGAGCAGAAGTCAATCCCCGATCCAGTCCAGCTGTAGGCACACCTTAATTTGTGCCATCTTTTGAAGTACTTGAAAGAAAGGAGCTAGCTACTCAAAGCTCAAATGCAGCTCCGTGGAAAGGCCATCATTCCATCGGGAGGTCTTTACATTTTTGAAGTTTAGTAAAGGATGTAATATACAGGACTGCGATCATATTTTGTGTCAACCTTTTGTAAGATCGTGTGGCAACCTTATGACTCAGTTCAAGAGTTTGTAATAGATGTTCATATTATCAATAAAAAGGAACTTTTCCATGTTTCAAATATGTGTTTCAATTTATCTGCGTACTCTGAATATGTGCTCGCTATGAGAAATAAAACACCTTAGCCTTGTACGGTGCGCAACCTAGGCTCGCACGGTATCACGCTCGGGGGACGACTATCTATTCCATGGAATCGGGGCGTGATATGTTGGTATCAAAGCCAGCTTCAAGTTCCTTTGACCATCGTATAGGAAAAGTTCCTTTAATGATAAATCCATGTGTGAACTCTTGAACTCGTTAGGCCAAAATGAGATAAGTTCATACAATGAGTCCATAATACATTATGATCCTGATGTAATTTACCTTCTTTTGAAGGAATGGCTCAAGCGTAATCCTCAGCAATAGCACCGGGCGAGACACAAGCCCAAGAGAGCAGTTTCGACACTTTAGGAAGCTCTCGGAGCTAGCGAGCTATGTCTCAAGTTGATCCGCTTCAGCAAATGATGCGGATGTTAAAGCTAACCAATAAAGAAAGGAGGCTCGTTATGAACAGGCTGAGAAGCGAGCGGATGAGAGACTACTCAATTTTCAAGACAATATAGAGGCACGATTCTCAGTCCAACAAAAGCAGGTAGATACCCTACAGCAGATTGTTCAGACTTTGGCCTCTAACTAGTCCATGGCAACAGAACGACCCCAGTGGACCAACCAGTGCTTGAAGTTGAGACGCCTCAAACTCCAAGGAAGAGGGAAGTGACTGCCTTCGACTTTGGCTACTTCAAGAAAGTCTGCAACACAGCATTCAAGGGGACTGAGGATCCGATATTGGCTCTAGATTGGTTGGCCGAACTTGAGGATCATTTCTCACTACTGGAAGTACCTGAAGAGAAGTGCGTCGCATGTGCTCAACTACAGCTTCGTCTCAACGCGCATGATTGGTGGGACGTGCATCGACGATCTCTTCCAATTGATGATGGATGGAAGGTGATAGCATGGGCCACTTTCCGTGGTGCGTTTGAGGAGGAGTTCATACCCCCACATGTACGTCGACAGAAGGAAAATGAGTTTATACAACTACGGCAGGGCAGCATGACGGTTAAACAGTATTCTGCCGAGTTCAACACGCTTGCCAAGTTTGCAAGATCCTATCTACCCGATGCAGCGAGTCATGCCAGACGATTCGAGAGTGGCCTACGTCCTGCCATCCACACGCACGTAGTCGTTCCATAATACAAGACAATGCAGAAAGTTTTAAACCATGCTCTTTCTCTTGAAAAGCAGTATCCTCACGTTGCTGTCGGTGCTGTGCATACCTCCAATCACAAATGCCATAGCAATGATAGAGAAAATACCGCTGCAAAGCATCAAAACAACGGCGGACAACAGAGAGGAAATTCTGGGCAACGATACGAATATTATAGGAGGATAGGGCACGTTGCAAGCGACCGTCGTCGGAAGCACGGATTATGCCTCATATGTGGAGCTTCTGATCATACCATTTTGGACTGTCCAAAATACTCAGAATGACGCCCTCAACAACCAAATCAGGCTGCTACACCTCAGGCCAATCGAGCTGTGCCCCAGTAAGAGCATCGCCAAGCTCAAGGTCGGGTCTACACAATGACACAGGAGAAAGCTTTGCCTCAGACACTGTTGTATCAGGTACTTTGCTTTTTAATAACATACATACACGTGTCCTATTTGATTCTGGTGCAACGCATAGTTTCATATCCATAAATTTTGTCGTAGAAAATAATATAGAAATGATTCTATTGTATCTAGACTTAAGTGTTAGCACCCCTTCTGGCACAAAAATACCTATCTGTTCAGTATGCCAAGGTGGTTACGTCTGTATTGGAGGAAGGAAGCTATTGCTTGATATTTTAGTTCTAGATGTTAGGGACTATGATATTATTTTGGGAATGGATTGGATCAGTGCCTGCTCGACAACTATTGAATGTGCAAAAAAATGAGTCATCTTTTGCCTGCCTGGAGAAGCCAAATTCTGCTGCACAAGTAGTCCAGTAACTGATACGATCAGGGCCTGCATGGTAATTTCTGCAATATCTGCTCGACGAATGCTACACTCATGATGCGAGGGATTCCTAGCATCGATTCTGGACACACAACTGGATTACGTAAATATTGAGTCTTCTTCCGTTGAGGCGGAGTTCCCTGATGTGTTTCCGAGCAAACTACCCGGCATGCCACCTAACCGAGAGATAGGGTTCACCATCGATACATTTTCGAATATTCAGCCGATTTCTAAGCGTCCGTACAGAATGGCCCCTGCTGAACTGAAGGAGTTAAAGAGTCAACTTTAAGATTTGCTGGATCGTGGATTCATCCGTCCGAGCGTGTCTCCTTGGGGCACGCCTGTGCTCTTCGTGAAGAAGAAAGACGGGACGCTACGCCTCTGCATCGATTATCGGGAGCTGGATAAAGTCACTATCCGAAACAAGTATCCTCTGCCAAGGATAAATGACCCGTTTAATCAGTTACAAGGGGCAACAGTATTTTTAAAAATCGATCTTCGCTCGGGCTACCACCAGCTGAAGATTAAGCCAGAAGACATGCCAAAGACTGCCTTTCGAACCCGTTATAGGCATTATGAGTTTTCCTTTATGCCGTTTGGACTGATGAATGTACCTACTGTATTCATGGATTTGATGAATCGAGTGTTCCGGCCATTCATCGATAAATTCGTGGTGGTTTTTATCGATGACATCTTAGTGTACTCGAAGAATAGGGATGAACACGCAGGACACCTGCGGATGGTGCTTCAAACCCTTCGAGACAATAAGTTGTATGCCAAGCGAAGTAAATGCGAGTTCTGGTTGGACCGCATATCCTTTCTAGGGCATATTATTTCTGTACAAGGCATCTCAGTTGACCCAAAGAAAGTAGAAGCTATTATGCAGTGGAAACTGCCTGAGTCAGCTAGCGATATATGGAGCTTCCTTGGTCTGGCGGGCTACTACTAGAGATTTATACAAGACTTTGCAAAGATTGCATCGCCCCTGACTCAGCTCACACGGAAGGGAGTAAATTTTACTTGGACGAACGACTGTGAAGCTTCGTTTACGGAGTTAAAGCAGCGCCTCATCTCAACCCAATTCTTACCCTTCCGGACGGACCTGACGACTTCAAAATATACAGTGACGCATCAGGTAAGAGATTGGGATGTATCCTTATGCAATGGGACAAAGTGATAGCCTTCGCATCGAGGCAGCTAAAGTCTCACGAGAAAAATTACCCAACACATGATCTTGAACTTGCCGCAGTAGTATTCGTGCTGAAGCTGTGGCACCACTACCTTTATGGCGTACCGTGCGAGATCTATATAGACCATAAAAGCTTAAAATATCTTTATATAAAAAAAGATTTGAATCTTCGCCAATGGCGCTGGCTTGAGCTCCTTAGCGACTTTGACCTCATGATCAGATACACGCCTGGTAAGGAAAACGTTGTAGCTGATGCACTGAGTCGAGTGTTCGTTGAAAGTTTGGCTATTGATGACAGGCTGCATCGAGATCTTGAATCCTTGGACATTATACTACTAATCAGATACAAAAAGGGGGCGCAAGTGGCACAACTGTGCCTCGAGCCTGACTTGTTACAAAAGATCAAGGCCGCTCAGAAGGATGACCTATTCCTGCAAACGATACAAGGTCTTATTCCAGTAGGAAAGGCAACCGACTTTGCGGTAGACACGGACGAGATGATCCGAGTGAAGGGAAGACTGTACGTTCCAGACGATGCGACCCTCATAAAGGAGATACTCACGGAAGCTTATTATGTTATTTATACTTCTCATCCGGGTAGCACAAAGATGTATCATAATCTCCGTATGACATTTTGGTAGCACGGCTTAAAACGAGATATGGTATTGTTTGTGTCGTACTGCATGGCTTGTTAGAGGATAAAGGCCGAACACTAGAAGCCGGACGAAGAGATGCAGAACCTCGCTATTCCGGAGTGGAAATAGGAACATAGAATAATGGATTTCATTGTTGGCTTGCCAAAGATGCAACGGGGAAATGATGCCGTCTGGGTCATTGTTGATCACCTCACCAAGTCAGCTTTCCGCCTTTCAAGTCTACTTAGAGTGCCGACCACTTGTCTCAGATCTACCTCAACGAAATCGTTCGGCTCCACGGCGTGCCCGTATCCATAGTCTCCGATAGAGATGGTCGATTCATATCGTGTTTCTGGGAAAGCCTGCAGTCAGCACTGGGGACAAAGTTGAAGTTTAGCTCCGCCTACCATCCACAGACCTACAGCCAAATGGAACATGTTAACCAAATTCTCGAAGACATGCTACGACTTTGTGCCTTGGACTTGAAGACAAGTTGGGACATGCATCTACCGTTAGCTGAATTTGCATACAATAATAGCTTTTAATCCAACATTCAGATGGCACCGTATGAGGCGTTGTATGGGCGGAAGTGCAGATCCCCGATCTGTTTGGACAAAGTTGGAGAACGATAGATCCTTGGCCCTGAGCTTGTGGAACAGACTATTCAAAAGATTTTTTTGATTCGGGAAAGACTAAAGGTAGCTCAGAGTCGTCAAAAGAGCTATGCCGATATGCATTGACGGCCACTTGAGTTTCTAGAAGGAGACTGACTATTTCTTAAAGTCTCGCCCATGCGAGGAGTCACCAGATTCCGAGCAAAGGAAAATCTAAGTTCGAGATTTGTCGGTCCGTTCGAGATACTAAAGCGAGTTGCCTCAGTTGCATATCAGATTGCTCTACCGCCATCCCTATCCGAAGTGCACGATATTTTCCATGTTTCCCAACTTAGGAAGTATGTGTACGACCTGAGTCACGTGGTAGATCTGGATCAACTGAATCTTAAGGCAGAATTGACATATGTCGAACAACCTGTACAAATTTTGGATCATAAAGAAAGTTGCTTCAAAGTCGCTCGGTTCCTCTCGTGCGTGTGCTTTGGCAAAATTATTCGGTTGAAGAATCCACTTGGAAGCTTGAATTTGAGATGAGGGATAGGTTTCCTTCATTTTATCCTAGTGGTAGGTTATATTCCTAAGTTTCAGGATAAAACTTCCAATTAGTTAGGTAGGATATGGTGCCTCGTTCCCCCTATTCGGGGAGCGCGGCTAAGAAATACAAGACGGTATCGTTCGATCGGGATAGATTGAATCAAGAACTCATCCTCATTATGAATTTGCTTCTTCGGAATCGATTCCCATATTCAGAGGACCGTGCCCCCAGGATCGACTTAGCGGCAGAGTCAGGAGGGACCTCTCCGCTGCATCTTTTGTTGCCTCAGTTTTTGCTGTCGCTTGTTGCTTTCGTGCTTTGAGTTGATTTTCGGATTTGCTTGCATTTTCTTGAACGGTTTCGATAGATTTTATTGTTTTTGTTCGTTGAAATGCACTTTAATTCCGATATTGGAAAGAGTGGGAGAGATATTGATCAGTTGTTTGTGGCAATATTGGTGAACGGACAGTAGGCGACGCTCGAACGGAGTCCTGAAGCACCTCTTTCCTTCTCCTTTCCAACCAACTAAGTGAGTGGCTTATATTCAATTCAGTTGGCCCTTCTTCTAAGCCTTCACACCTAAAAATCTTGCATTCTTGCTTGCCCCGATCAAACGATACCAAGTAATGACTAAAATATGTCAAGATAAAAAGGGAATAGACTTAGACTACTACGCTTCTCAACTAAACTTGTGAACGGTTACCATATTGCATGCTAGTTCATTTATAAGTCCTGCCTATGCTTCAATTTTAGTAGAATGCTTATGTGTAGGACACACTTAGTTATTCTACAACTGTTCAGGGTGACTATGCAAAATAAATCATATCATGCTACTGTCTCAAATGCTTATTGCCTCAAACTGCATCAATGGATAACTCAATATAAACATCGTTGATCACGGACAACTTGTGCACAAGGTCAAATGGTTCCTGCGGACGGTCGCTGGGGCACTGGCACCGATCCGATCTGGACGAAACTTCAAGAATAGTCTCTCCCACTTGGTGGGATGGCGTACACCGATACATGTGCCTCCGTCATCTTCGCCCCGAGACTAAACCGTCCCTTATGGCATACGCCAGTGATCCCCTCGCATATTTAAACCTGTTGCAAGCTAACTTGTGTCTTCGTGGCAGGGAAGGACATGGTAAGTATTGTACAGGTGGTTCAGACGGGCAGGTAAAGTCACCTAACGGTGGCAAGTTCATTTCAGTATTTTATATATATACTGCTTGCTTGTAAAATAAACTAAGGCAAGATAGAAAGACCAAAAATAAATATATGCATGCTTCATCTAAACAATGTATTGATTGGTATAGTTGGGTTAGCTTGCCTTCACCAGTATATTTCAATGTACTGACTCTCGTTGAAACAAGTTCTCCGCACTAAGGAGAGCCGAGCGAGGAGCAGAAGTCAATCTCCAATCCAGTCCAGCTGTACACACACCTTGATTTGTGCCATCTTTTGAAGTACTTGAAAGAAAGGACCTAGCTACTCAAAGCTCAAATGCAGCTCCATGAAAAGGCCATCATTCCACCAGGAGGTCTTTATATTTTTAAGTTTAGTAAAGGATGTAACGTACAGGACTGTTATCTCATTTTGTGTCAACCTTTTGTAAGCCCGTGTGGCAACCTTATGACTCAGTTCAAGAGTTTATAATAGATGTTCATATTATCAATAAAAGAGAACTTTTCCATCTTTCAAATCTGTATTTCAATTTATTTGTGTACTCTGAATATGTGCTCGCTATGCGAAATAAAATACCTTAGCCTTGTGCGATGTGCAACCTAGGACCGCACGGCATCACGCCCGTGGGACGACTATCGATTCCATAAAATCAAGGCATGATACGTGTGGCTACTCGCGGAGTATAGCTCACATCCAAACATCTGATTGTGGAATGGGGCAACGTCCATGAAGCTCCGACGGAAAGGGTAGACCTGCCAGGCCGTATGCCCATGGGTGCAGGATTCTTCGAAAAAGCGCGGGCTAACTCGGAGACCTGGGCGAGAACACACACACACACACACACACACACACACACAGATATATATATATATATATATATATATATATATATATATATATATATATAAAAGTCATTAGTTTATATTAATAAGCTAGTAGGTTATGTATATATTGTTAATAAGTTAGTATATAGTATATATGAGATATGAATATGCATAAGCATAAGTTAATATTAGTTAGTATTATTTCTAGATTACCTTGAGATATACCAAGGTAATGAGAGTGAGGGTACGGGTATTAAATATTCGAAGGGGTATGTTAATATATAGTTTAGTATAGTATTAATATATTTTTATATACATATTAGTGTATAGTGAGGAGTATGGGTAGTTGGTAATATATTATATATTGAATTATCTTGAGATACCAAGATAATGGCAATGTATTGGATTTTACTCAAGGTATTGAGTTTGCACATCAAGATGGGTGTGTAGGTGGTGTGATACCGCTTTTGGTTCAAAGATAATGTATCCATTTAGCATTAGTTTAGCTAAGAGTGATACATATTTTGTCTTGTATATATATATTGAAATATTTTCATATCTAATAAATTATGTATCTTATGATACGGTATTTTATTGGTTTTCTAGTATCCTAGTATAGCTAGTATGGCCTAGTTGCATAGTGTATGGGGCCAATATCCTAGAGATGGACTCATATAACCTAGAAATAGCTATTTTGACCAAGTTTGACTAGTTTAGCCTAGAGTTGACCTAGTTTGACTGTTTTGACTTAGAAATAGCTTTTTGACCTAGAAGTTGACTAGTTTAACTTATTTTTATTCTAAAACCTTGTATTGATGTAATATTCCCTATTTAGGTCTTCGAGGCACCGTACCGGACATCTTTGATATTGTTTATCGGATTTTAGGCAAGTACATTCTCTGATAGTTTCTTACTTATGATATCCTCTATGTATCTTGTATTTAGTGTAGATATCCTTGATTTCTTGACATGATGGTTACACAGATTGATATATCTGGATCTTGTCATGAGATGTTATTCCTTGGTATTATGGTATTCTTGTGCAAGCCTTATTTCCTTGTTCTTCTTGTACATGTACAGACATTGATTCTTGGGGAGACTTGCTACCTATCCAGTGAATCCTGTGTCATAACGTACCATGGTTAGATCCACTATACCAGTCGAGGGCGGGGAGTATGTAGTATAGATATGTGATCATACCCTCCTTGTGCATATCTTGTTTCTTGAATAATGTTAACCATACACCGCACGTATGATTAACCATGCCATAATTCTTGTGTAAGTTCTCAAGCCGATCACATGTTAAAGCTGGTACTCACACATTTAGTAGTAGTATTTCTTGTTCATTTATATCTTTCTTATTCTTGTATTTATTTTCAGTATTCCTATATTGTATATCTCTTGTACATGTATATTGTATCTTATATATTTACATCTATTTATTGTTACATAGTTTATATTATTTATTAGAACTGTTGTTAGAGATGCACTTTGCTCCTTTCCTGACTGGATATATTTTTCTCAGATGACACTGAGGAGTGTACCCTGCTCACTACGTGCCTCAGGACATGGTTGGCTTAGAGCCAGAGACCTTGGCTCAGGAGGGTCTCATCCCGACTGAGACAGATAACCCAGGAATCGTAGCTCAGTAGTTAGATCTTTTGTACTGGATTTGTCTCCAGCTTTGTTATTAGTATTTCTTTGATATGACTCATTGGATATTATTTGGTTTTGTTAGTTGTATTTGACTCTTCAGTTCTTTATATCTTATTCATGTGATTGTTCCATCTTATAGATTTGTGATTGAGTATTCATAGTTCATTGGTAGCATTGATATATCTTGATATGCTAGATTGATAGTTTACCCAACAGCGTTCTACCGTCGATGCTGTGGCGTAGGCTGGACATAACCACGTACCCGTGCCCCTTCACCGGGTGTGGGTCATGATACCGTATCCGCCCAGAGCCTTTCAACATAAACACATTTGACGGTAAGTCTTTCCTTCTCCGGTTCATGAGTTACTTCGATATTACCATGGGACACCTACCCCGCCGCGATGCTATCCTTACCAAACTCTTCATCGGGGCATTAGCGGGGTTAACTTTTGACTAGTTCTACAGTCTCAAAGATAATTGTATATTATTATTCGATTACCTCAAGCGTCTATTACTCAATAGATTCTATGAGGCAGGAAATGATATGACGATATCCTCTCTGATGGATGTCACCCAGGGAGAAAGGGAACTGAGGCAAAATTACATCGAGCGGTTCTGACAAACGGTGCTAAGGTTGCCCCCGGCAATCCCGAGGCCACCATTAATGGAGATGTGCCAAAAAAATATGCTTTCGACGGTCAGCCTCTGGATGCGCGATAGCCAGTTCAAAAACTAGACGACGTTCTTTATAAGCGTTGTCAATGCTGAAAAGATGCTCAAGGACGCCCAGCACTTGGGAAACCATATCCCTACTACTGAGGAAAAGGGCAAGCACCCCAGCAATAGTGGTAACAGCAACCACGATACGAACGAAAAGCAAGCCATAGTCGCTAATATGACCAAGAAGCCTGAGCAAAAGCAGACAGAGGCTCCAAAATCAAAAAAGACATATTCTTTCGAAGACGGTAATGTCAAGCCCATCTTTGACATGCTGATGTAGGAAGGTAAAATTTGCCTCCAGACGTCAAACGTCAGCCTGAAGCGGAGGAAATGAACGACCCAAAGTACTATTACTTCCACCGGTACGTTTACCACCTGACGCAGGAGTGCTACTCCTTGAGGCGGTACATCGAATGACTAATCGATACCAAGGCTCTCTCCCTGGATTTTGATTATGTAACGGTTGCCGCTAACATGGTGGCCCTCGAGTTCGGCAACTTCCCATCGACGGTAGCCCAGGACGGAGTCACACCTATCCCAAGAGCAACAATGGAGGTAGTCAATCTTCCTCCAGCTCGCGACCAAGCAGTCGGGCTGACACCCTTACTACCCCTCAGGGCGAGATCATGTGGGTCCACCCAGATCTGGTCCAAGACTTGATGCAGCAAGCAGTGCCTTCCGTCGTCAAGCCTAAAATACGAAAGCCAAGTCCTGCCGCATGGTTTCTTCCATCGCTGAGGAGGCCTGGGCAGGGGCAACCAGGTCGGACCTTACTTACCGGCAAGATTACAAAGCTTCCGACGTCAATGCACCTCCAACTACTATATATGTTGTATCCGATCCAGTTTCATCTCAATCCCTACCAGCGGACAACTCCAAAAAAAAGAGGGACGCTTCGACAAGACATTGCGTAAGAAAATAGCTTAGGGATTGGAAAAGCCGTACAACTTTGACGTCTTGGCTCAACTCGCCAATACCCCAGCAAAGTTATCGTTATTTGAGCTTCTGCGGCTTTTCAGAGACACTCAAGCCACCCTAAGCGAGGCATTACTAAATGCCGATACCTATCTGGCGCAGGTCAAGCCGCCAGCTGAAGACCCGACGACATGCTCAACTGTGATAACTTTACGGATGCAGTACCCAATATTACATTCTCGCAACATGACATGTTACTTAAGAATAACAAGCATGATTGTCTCTTGTATTACACAGATTGGTGCTATAAAGGTGGACCAGATGCACATTGACCCCGGTTCATCAATCAATATATCCCGAGAAGTCTGCTGCAAACCTTGGACATCCCGAGGCACCTTTTGGCAGCTACCAATACTGGCATTAGTGACTTCAATGTTGGAAGAAGCTACAATCTGGGCAAGATTTGCCTGAAGTGCCAGATCTGTGACCTGAAAACATATGTCACTTGTTACGTCATTGACGTAGATATATCGTACAACGTCTTGCTCGGACGCCCCTGGATACACCAATATATGATCGTGCCGGCAACCCTGCACCAATGCTTAAAGTACATCGACGATCATGGAATTATCAGAACAGAGTTCGCAGATATCGACCCATTTAAGGGAGTCAAGATGTACTACTCCGACACCATCCTCTACAAACAAACCCACCGAGACAATGGTTGCAATGAGGCCGACGATGAGGCTGAGGTTATGACAACACTGGAGGAGCCCCTGAGAAGTCATCTCAAGGCTTGCACTCCTAATGTAGCCACTCCCCATGTCGTCATTGGAAATTACCAGAATCTCTGGAACCTTCTACAATGTCCGAACCTCTGGTCGTTCACCTTTATAGGCCAAATCGGTCGTAGAGGAAGGACCCCACATAATCTGCTTCTTTCAAACCTCTGGTCGTTCACCTCCATAGGCCAAATCGACCACAGAAGAAGGATCCTACACCATTTGCTTCTTTAGAACCTATGGACGTTCATCTTCATAGACCGCCAAAATAATACCCGGCCACAGTTGCAGCCTCCGATCCTCTGGTGGTAAATTTGCACAAGAAGCCACCAACGCCTGTAACCGTACTGGGGTAGCCCGTGAGGATGACGAACTGGAAGAATATGTTGTCACGCCTCAATTTTGCTAAATCGATAATCATTTTCCGGGCGTGATATCGTGCACGCGTTGGGTGCACGCGCACAAGGCCTAGGCATAATAATATTCTTTAGAATACATGCAACAGAGTACGCAAATAAAATAACACACATTTGAGGCAAAAAAAGTTTTCTTTATTGATAATGAACATATGATTACAAACTCTTGACCCAAAAGCGATAAGGATTCCACACGGGCTTACATCACATCCTTTACTAAAAACTTTAAAACAATATAGACACATGCTGGCGAAGCTATCGCCTTGCCTCGGAGCTGCATATAAGGGTTGCGCGGGCTCCGAGTGCTTTGTACAAGTTCAAAAATTCATAAACGGGGTATGTCGAGTACTGGACTGGTTGGAGGAAGAAAGCTTCATCTCATCACCGTGTCGCTCGGGCTCGAGGAACTTGCTACGACGAGGGTCAGTACTTTGAAAAGTACCGGTGAGGGCAAGCTAACCCAACTAACCAAATCCAAAGTTAGTTTATATGAAGCATGCAATTTATTTATGGTCTTTCTATCTTGCCTCAGTTTATTTTACATGCAAGCATTGAGTATACACTTTACAGAAATAAGTATGCCACCGTTTGGTAACTTTTACCTTCCCGTCTGAACTGTCTCCACAATACTTACCATGTCCTTTCCTGCCACGAAGACATCATTAGTTTGAGCAAATAATGTAGAAATATATATATTGGGTCATGGCACATTATTGCCACCATGGATAATAGCTACAGTAAGACGGTGACCCTTGCAGCGTGGGTAGCAAGCCCCGCCACAAGGCCTCCGCATTACCCGTACTAGGCTTGCTAGTGTAGTTATCCGAGTTTTGCCCGAAACAAATCGGCCCCAGTACCTCGGGCACCGTTCGCAGGAACTAAACCTCATGCACAAGTTTTCTGAACGAACTACGCATTAATACTAAGTTAATAGATAAAGCATTCAAGCCAAAAGAATGTACATATCTACTTTAGCACAGTGTATTTGGCATAGTCTACCTGTTCAAGTAATTGTATTATAATTATTTGCATGATACATTATTGAACAAGTTCTGGCTACAACTGAAACATGAATATATATAAATGCATAACGGACAAGCACACAACGATGTGATTGTTGAGAATTCTAGGTGACAAATATTGTAAATATTTTAAGTCTAACTATTCTTTTATTTGACTCAATTTATTCTTTATTTTGATTTTGTTGGAGTGGGGTGCACAAATGAGCCAATTTATTAAGAGTGAAGACTTGGAAGAAGGGCGCTAATCGAATTAAAGCTACTCACAAGTTGGTAAACTAGGAGAGAAAATGGGAGATCTTCAAGACTCTGCTTGTGCGTCGCCTACCCGATCACCTGTACGCACCAACAGATGATCAATATCTCTTTCTTTGGTCTCCGAGGGCCGATATAAAATATGAAATCCTAAGAAAGAAGGCAATGAAATCCATCAAAACCGTTCAAGAAAATGCAATTCATAAAACCAACAAGAAAGCAACCAAGCGGCATCGAAAACGGACAAGGAAACCAGCGCAACGAAAAGGCCCCTCTCGAATCTGCCGCCTAGTCCTTCCTTGAGGCAAGATTTGTTGAATATGGGACCTGATTCCGAAGAAACTAATCCATAACGAGAAAAGGATCTTGATTTAATCTATCCCGATCGAACGGTACCAAGTATTTCTTGGACGTGCTCCCCGAATAGGGAGAACGGGGCATTACATCATAACCATCTAATAGAAAGTTTTATCCTCGAAACTTAGGAATATAACCTTACCCTAAGGAATAATGAGGGAAACTTTTCCCTCATGTCAGATTCGACTTTCCAGGTCTATTATTCGACCGAGTGGTTTCGCCAAAGAACGCGCACTAGCGAGACTACCCGATTCCGTAACTGCTTTTCTTTTTTATCCAAAATCTGAACGGGCTCTTCGACGTACTATAAGTTCACCTGTAGATCTAGCTGACCGAAGTCTACCACATGGTCCGGGTCATGCACGTATTTTCTAAGCTGTGATACATAAAAAATATCGTGCACTTCTGATAGGGCTGGTGGCAATACAATTTGATATGCAACTTAAGTGACTCGTCTGAGAATTTCGAATGGGCCAATAAAACTCGGAATTAACTTCCCCTTTACCCTTAATCTCGTAACTCTACGCATGGACGAGACCTTTAAAAATACATGGTCACCCTCTTGGAACTCAAGGGGTCGACGACGAATATCGGCATAGCTCTTCTGCCAATTTTGTGCTACCTTTAGCTGCTCTCAGATTAACTGAACCTTTTGGAATATTTGTTCAACCGATTCCGGCCCCAGGATTTGGCGCTCCCTAACTTTATTCCAACAGATCGGTGACCTACACTTCCGCCTATACAGAGCCTCGTACGGAGCCATTTGGATGCTGGATTGATAACTGTTGTTGTATGCAAATTCGGCCAGCGACAGACAGATATCCCAACTTGACTTCAAATTGATTACGCAGAAGCACAGCATGTCTTCTAGTACCTGATTCATTCATTCTGTTTGATTGTCTGTTTAAGGATGGTAGGCTGAGCTGAACTTCAACTTGGTATCCATCGCTGACTGAAGGCTATCCCAGAAATGTGAGATAAATCGTCCGTCCCGATCTGATACTATGAAAATTGGCACTCCGTGCAGCTAGACTATCTCGTCAAGTTAGGTCTGGGTGAGGCGATCGGTGCTCCAAGTACTTTTGATGGCAATGAAGTGTGCAGACTTGGTTAACCAGTCGACGATGACCCAGATTGTGTCGTTCCTCCGTTGCGTCCTCGACAAGCCAACAATGAAATCCATGCTTATGTGCTCCCACTTCCATTTCGGGATAGCAAGATTCTGTATTTCTCCACCCGACCTCTGATGCTCTGCTTTCACCCTCTGACATGTTATGTATTGCCACACGAAGAGCACCACATCCTTCTTCATGTCGTGCCACCAAAATATAGTGCGAAGGTCTCTATACATTTTTATGCTCCCAGGATGGATTGTATAGGCTGCATAGTGAGCTTCTGTGAGGATCTTCTTTCTGAGTTTTGAGTCATTGGGGACGCATATCCTTCCCTTAACTCGTAACACTCCATTCTAATCTACTACAAAGTCTGTCGCCTTTTTTGCTAGAATCTGCTCGTGCATTTTCCTTAGGAATGGGTCATCCCTCTGAGTAGATGTGACCCTCTCTATCAGGTTGGGTATAAATCGTATCTGAGCAACCCATGCGCCACGATATCAGATTCAGAGTTCGATGCCCATCTCTTCTAAGTCCCTTTGTAACCTGCTATCAACGGATAGGGATCCCGCAAAGACTCGACTCAACGCATCCGCTACCACATTTCCCTTACCAGGTGTGTAGTCTATCGTCAAGTCATAATCTTTTATTAATTCTAGCCAACGTCGTTGTTGTAGGTTAAGATCCGCTTGGGTGTATAAGTACTTCAAGCTCTTGTGATCGGTATAAATTCAGCAAGCCACTCCATAAAGGTAGTGTCGCCATAACTTCAGCCCAAACATAAATGCTGCTAGTTCCAGATTATGCGTAGGATAATTCTTTTCATGCTTTTTCAGCTATCTGGATGCATAGGCTATCACCCTATTATGTTGCATAAGTACACACCCTAAGCCCTGCCCTAAAGCGTCATAGAAGATTTGAAATCCCGAGGTCTCGTCTGGTAGTGCAAGTAACGGGATAGAGGTGAGGTAATGCTTTAACTCTTCAAACGAGGCTTTGCAGTCGGCAGACCACTCAAACGCGACTCCCTTCTGTGTGAGGCGAGTCAGAGGTGATGCTAGTTTAAAAAAATCCTTTACAAACCGCCTGTAGTAGTCCGCTAGCCCGAGGAAGCTTTGAATCTCACTGATGGATGTAGGTCATTTCCACTCGACTATGGCCTCAACTTTCTTTGGATCGACTGAAATGCCTTCTGTAGAATTGATGTGCCCGAGAAAAGATACAATATTCAGCCAGAATTCGCACTTACTCAGTTTCGCATATAACTTGTTGTCCCGAAGAGTCTGTAGCACGGTCCGCAGGAGCTCTGCATAATCATCTCCATTCTTCGAGTACACCAAGATATCCTCGATGAACACTACTATAAATCTATCGAGATACGGCCGGAACACACGGTTTATTAAGTCCATAAAGGCGGCAGGGGCATTGGTCAATTCGAATAGCATTACCAAAAACTCATAGTGGTCGTAGCGAGTGCGAAGGCTGACTTCGGCACATCGTCCGGCTTAATTTTGAGCTGATGGTAACCAATTTTTGAGAACACCGTTGCAGCTTGTAACTGATCAAAAGAGATCATCAATCCTGGAAAGGGGGTACTTATTTTGGACGGTAGCTTTATGCAATTCCTGATAATCTATGCAGAGCCGTAACAAGCCATCATTTTTCTTTACAAACAACACAAGCGCGCCCTACGGAGACACGCTAGGGCGGATATACCCACGATCTAGCAATTCTTACAACTGAATCTTTAACTCCTTTAGTTCTACTGGGGCCATTCGATACAGAGTCTTAGAAATTGGTCAGGTTTTTGGAAATGTGTCTATATTGAACTCTATCTCTCGATCGGGTGATATGCCGGGCAATTCGTCTGGAAACACATCAGGAAAATCTGCCACAATGGGAATGGACTCAACGTTTGCGCAATCTTGCTGAGTGTCTCGAACAGACATCAAGTACCCTACAAAACCGGAGTGAATTATCTGTCGAGCAGACATTGCTGAGATCAACATGCAGGCATTCGACGCTTTCGACTGTGGACTGCACGCATAGAAAAATTCGATCTCACCAGGAAGACAAAATATGATTTTATTTTGTGCACAATCAATGGTAGCCGAGCAAGCGCCGAGCCAATCCATCTCCAGAATAAAATTATAGTCCCTTATGTCTAGAACTATCGCATCAAGTGATAATTTTTTTCTCTGATACAAATACAGCCGTCTCGACAAACCAAATCGGCAGGCAAGTCCATGCCCGACGGGATACTGACGCTAAGCCTTAGGCCTAACGGTGTCTGAATAAATTTGTGTTTCCTAACAAAGTTTGTTGACACAAAACTATGTGTGACACCAGAATCAAATAGTACTCGTGTAGGTACATTATTGAATAGCAACATACCTGATACTACAGTATTCGAGGAGAGTGCCTCATCCCTCGTCAATGCATAACTCGGCCCCCAGTATTTGGACGACGCTCCTGTTATTGCGCAGGCCGATTAGCTTAGGGTCCCTAAACAGAATTTTGATACTCTGCATAGCATGGAGGGACTCGGTTTGGACGATCAAGACAGTCTCGAGCATAATGGCCCAACCGACCACAGTTGAAGCATTCCTGATTTCGACATTCGCTAGCCTGGTGCCCTGTACGGTTGTATTTTGCACAACGCTGCCCCTAATTTCCTTACGGATTATTGCCCTAGTTACTGCCATTATTTGGACGCTTATTGGCGTTGTTTCCTCTTATATTACTAGAGCACTTGTGATGAGAATGTTGCACAGTACAGCAGTAGTAGAAGGATATTGCGGTTCTAAGACAAGGGAATGATTAAGGACTTCCCTTATCGTCTCGTATTATTGGAGACTTTTATGCAAAATGCAATGACGTGTTCAGGATTAATATATATAATGTTCATTAATGCATGGGTTAGTGGACTAGACCTAGAAATCCACTAGATGAACCCCTGACTAAAATATAGGATTATAGATTTTAATTAGTATTATTCAGGATTAATTATTGGGATTATAATTTATCACTGTAATTTTATTCAATTATTGTGTCTTACCGTTGTCTCGATATTAGGAGCGCTACACTAGCTTTTGTCTTCCAACAAATTTTATACCCTTGTCCTAGACGTGCCTGTCTTCCATTCTGACCTTTGTGTAACTCATAAATATCCTATATTGTAATTTATTTTAGTCACACAATATTCGTTACGGACGTTTATTTTAAATCTAAATAAATCCAACCTTGCATCCTTGTCTGTTCCAATCAAAATTGGAGACACAATCTCGACCCGTTTTGTACAACCTAAATTATGGTAATATTCTATTCTGAGTCTTCTACGTCCATACACATGTGTCCCACCTAATTTTAATTTTATGTATTTCCAATTAATTTAAGAATATCATTTACATTAATTTTAATTAAATTGGTGTAAGGACCCAACATAACCCAAAACTAGACCTAATACCAAGCCAAGCCCCCACTCACACCCTCAAGGTTCATACTAAATACCATACACCCTTCTTATCCACTACATCACACCAAACATGGTATTTTCCCTCATTCAATCCCAAACCCCACTTTTGTGCAATTTTTTAATTGTTGGAGGCTTTTATGCAAAATGCAATGACGTGTCCACCTCCTATTGGACCCAACACATGAAGAAATACCTTCCCTCTTCTTTGACCGGTCATATGTATTTTTCTTGCATTTTTGAAGTGTGCAACACTCAAACCTTACCCCCTAGCCATCTTAGCCCTCCATCCACATACACACCATCCTAGCCCTTTAATTTCTTTCATGTAAAAACAAGCAAACCCCATCCCTAGGAGACATGGTCGGCCCTAATCCCTAGGTTTACATCACCCTCTTCTCTCTCTCCTATATAAAAACTATTTCTTCTCATTTTATTTTTATTTTCACATCAACATCACCACCATCCTTTCTCTACAAACCTAACCCTAAACCTTCCTGCATCCTCTTCCAGTCCGGCCACCTTCCCGTCGGAGCAGCTGACTTCCCCACGCCTGAGCCCGCCGCCTGAGCAACTCGACTGCAACCACCTTACACTGCCACCATCGACCATAGTTCCACCACCCTGACTCGTCCCCGACCTGCTCACCATCTCCCCTGACTTCCCCACACCATCGTCGACCTCCTTATCACCACCGCCACTGACGACAGCCTCCATTCTGACACGATAGTACCTCCACTGCGGCCATCCCTGAGTCATCACCATCATCATCATTATCACCATCACCATCATCATCTACACCACCGCGACCATTAACGCCAACACCCATCGAGCAATCGTCGACTGAACCACCGAGCACCCCCACCTCATCATCATCATGTTCCCCACGCCATCACCCGACCGCCTGAGCACTAGAATCATCACCACCGCCACCAGTATCATCATCACCACCTCTTCCTTCTCTTCTCCGATCCTATCCGGCCGAAGCCGACAATGAGCAGTCGACTATGACCCTGATAGAATCACCACCAGTCATCTCCTCCACCCACTTCCATCTCATCCTCGACTTCCACTCCGCCGGAGCCCAATAGCCGACCTCATCTTCCCGGCCAACTCTGGCCATCCTCCACCGCCGAGCAACTCCCCACAGCAGCCATTGATCACCATCATCTCCCCGATCAGCGTCGCCCTCCTCGATCACATGCACGCCAAGGCCAAGGTTCAAAAACTTGCCC
The DNA here is from genome assembly GCA_036927795.1 of Iris macrosiphon. Taxonomy (NCBI): domain Eukaryota; kingdom Viridiplantae; phylum Streptophyta; class Magnoliopsida; order Asparagales; family Iridaceae; genus Iris; species Iris macrosiphon. Next base: position 253,524,625 of record JAYESA010000004.1, read on the forward strand.
TTCCTTCGTAATTTTGTGTGTTCATGTGTGAATAATATTAGGGTTAGCATATGACTTCATGGGAGTTTGGTTGATTGCATGACACTGTATTGGTGAACCTAATAGCTAGTATGTGTGTATGTGCATGTGTATGATAATTAGATTTAATATATGTATATACTTCATGGGGAAATTGATTTCTAGTATTACACATATTGTATGACCCTAGGTATTAATCATAGGTATCACATATTTCTATGTGTTATGTAGACCTAGATGTATTAATATAATTATATATAGTGGATAATACTACATAAGGTGCTATATATTTATATATTAAACATATTTTGGTAACTCACTGCCTTATGTGTACCCTAACCTGCTAGCTAGACCATGTGTTAGTGCTACACGAGATTTGAAGAATTGGATAGTGTTAAGTTAGTTGTTGTCTTGCTGTGCACTGTATTCGAGGACATGACACATATGCATTTAGACACGCACACTTGACCCTGCTAGTTGACTAGTTATCACCCTTACGCAGTTTTCGAGTGCAGTGTAATTTGTATTTGTGTGTGTGCTAGTGTAACGACTGATGTTATATTATTATTATTATTATTATATTATATATATAGGACCATTAGATCGTCCTGCGAGACTTCGGGAGTAGGATATTGGTATTGCCAGCTCAGGACCACATGCGAGAACATTCTCTGATAATTTCCGTTATTTGATAATTTCTATAATTCAAGTATTTAAAAATGTTACATCTGATTCTTGACACGGTGCTACACGGACTAGTATATAGATTGAATCTTCAGTCATGAGATATTATATTAGTTATCATATTGATATTGTACACGACATTGATATTAGACATTGATATTAGATATTGTACATGATATATTGGATATTGATCGTGTATCGTGACGTGTCATGGTTGGATCCACTGTACTAGTTGGGGGCGGGGAAATTGCTAGCGAGAGATATGATCATAACCCTATCATACAAGTGTAAAATAATATCAGTATTAATCATACACCTCACGTATGATTAGGCAGGCCATATAGCAATTGTACATGTTTCCAAGTCGATCATATATCAAAGATGCTATTTCAAACACTTAGAATAGTTACAGTTCTTCATTTCAGTTTCATATGCTACATTACCCGGTATATGATATTATAGTTCATTTCCTTCTCTTTATTTCATATATGCATTGACTATACCATATTACCTATATTGCCTGTTCTCTTTACTTTTGCCATTGTATCTATTTATTGTTTCTCTCAGTATATAGCATCATCTATTTATTATTTTATAGTCCTTGTCAATTAATTAGAACTGTTACCGGGTTGTACTTTGCTCCAATCCTGACTGGATATATTTTTCCAGACTGCGACTTACAGGACTGGTGTCTGACATATTATGGACCACAGGAAGAGTAGCTGCAGCCTTGGACCTTATAGCTCAGGTGTGATTCCGGGAGGTCTAGTCGGGATCACTAATTATTCAGTTAGTTTTTTTTAGCAGTTTATGGTACCGGATTTATTTTCGGCATACTTTGAGACTTGGATGTTATTGTTTGAGTTAGACTATTTTTGTTGTTTAGACTTTTGTCGTATTTCATTTATTTTCTTTGATATCTTATCGTGCTTTAGTTCTGTGATTGAGTATTTACATATTATATTGTGATATCTGTGTATCCTTATGGAGTTGGATATTCGTGTGAGATTGATTAGATAGTATTGTGACCTAGACAACGTTCTACCGCCGATGCTGTGGCGTAGGATGGACGTACCCACGTACTCGTGTCTCAAATTTTAGGTGCGGGTCATGACGAGAAGTTAAAGAGGTAATTTAATCTGTTTGAGATTAAACCTAATTACTACCAAATAAAATTCAAATTTATCATGAAATTCTAAAATAACTCTATACTAAAACCAGGGGCATACCCTCTACCCAACTTATAAAAATTAAGTTGGTATCAAAACTAAAGTCATGGTCCTGCTAACAAGATTTCTGGGAGGACCTATTTCCTAATAAGGATACAAGAAGTCTAGGGTTTTCTGGTCGTAATCAAAGATTCTCTAAGGGAACCTAGATGCTATCAGGGCACTATTGGTCAACAACTCTATAAGAAAAATTTCTACCAAAATAATATTGCTGATGTAGTTCATGTCTTCAACAAAACAGAATAAATAACTTGGTCGAGTATAACTAGGGCAAGGTGGTACAGAGGCTTCGATCATCGCATGGCATTGACTATAAATGAAAGAATCAAGGGAATCACGAAGGAAGGAATCTACAGACCAAGACAAGAGAAATTTATGATAAGTCTAGGGAGTATGGTCATAGGATTGAATAAGGTACGATTAGACAAGTATCTGGAGAATAAAGTCATAGTGACTAGATCAGGGAATTAGAAATAAAAAAGAACTGATACTTACAGTGAGATGGATATTAACACCATGAAGAGGGTACTAACCAAAAGATTAATTTTCTACTAGGGTACGACCAGGAAGGGGAGAAGGATCTACTTAATTGTTATAATTAGAATGATCGTTGTTGCAAAAGCACGATGCTATATATGCAAAATAAGATAAGAATTTATTGATAGGAAAGATAAAAATATAGTCGATGGAGTAATACAACTAATCTTTAAACTCAATACTATATTCATATAAGTTATATTCTATATAACCCCACTCTTACTATAGGCAACCTACTTTTAGCTATAGGTAAGCAGTATACGATCCTTACAACTTTGTCTACCTCGTATATTCCTAACTTAGTAGGTAAGGGTTAAGGCTAAACTAAGCAGGTACTTAGGTCTATCACTCATGGCTTATTATTCGCTAAGGACACTCTTTAAATCACGATTGAGATTGGTCATTTTAATACTCATCTAATCTTCAATTGGAATGTCTACCCGTTCTCGTACAACTTACTTTATTTTATTGCCTATCTCTTTGTACTGTTGTTCGTCTAATCTTTACTATATAATACCTATCTTCCTCACAAGAATCCTCCGCCTAGGCTACTACCCTATTACACAAGCATGATGTCATAGTTATCTCCTTGAGTAAAAAAATTTTGAACTCAATGAGATGATAAGATTTCTATACGAGTTTGGGTCTAATTTTGATACAAGGATTATTTAACTATTTTATTCACAATGAGGTGCTCTAATCATATCTCCAAGAGTCTTCCATAAGTTTGGTCCTATTTTTATTTAAGGATCTACAACTAATTCTAAGGTTCAAATGGTTTTCTCTCAAATAGTAACCATAGTCGTCTCAGTCATTGTAGAATTTCTATATCTATCCTGACCAATATTTATGAATGGTAAAGCTTATAACCCAAATCTAACTATTTTAAGTCGTGGTAGTTCTATTATCTATTGATAAGTGTCACTACCCCATTTTCAGAGCAGAGTATTTTTTTAATTTTAATTTGGTTAATTGTATATTTATCATAAATATTTGTATTTATATTTAATTGTTGGTTGTATTATTTTTTATTAGTTATTTTAGT